>CM053152.1:36911450-38181450 GCA_028571685.1 Heterohyrax brucei | reverse complement strand
CACAGATGAATGTTTTTCTGGTATTCTCTGCTTTTAGCCAAGATCTATCTGATATCAGTAATGATATCCCTGGTTCCATGCCCTCTTCTGAATAGATCTTGAATTTCTGGTAGATCCTTGTCAATACACTGTTGCATACACTTTTGAATGATCTTCAGCAAAATTTTGCTTGTGTGTGATATTAATGATATTATTTGACAGTTTCTGCATTTGGTTGGATTACTTTTCTCTGGAATGGGCATAAATACAGATCTCTTCCAGTCAGTTGGCCAGGTATCTGTCCTCCAAATTTCTTGGCATAAATGAGTGAGCATTTCCAGTGCTGCATCAATTTCTTGAAATTCTCGACTGATATTCCATTGATTTACGGAGCCTTGTTTTTTGTCAATGCCTTCACTGCAACTTTGACATCTTCCTTTAGTGCTATCAATACTGTCTATTTTAGATATATAAGCAAGATCATACAAGATTTGTCCTTTTGTGTCTTACTTAGTTTACTCAGCAAAATGTTTTCAATTTTCACCCATGAGAGCTTTAAAGAAACTACAAAATGGAAAATATTGTAAGACTGCACTGAACATTTCCTTCTGATTAAAATGCATTGTTATTGTTAACTGCTGTCAAGTTGCTTGTGGTGATTCCAAGTGCAACAGATTCAAAAGCTGCTCAGTCCTGTGCCATTACTGAGGGGTCCTGGTGGCATAGTGCTTAAGCACTCAGCTGCTAACTGAAAGTTTGGTTGATTTAAACCCACAAGCCACTCCTGAAGAAACAGATGTGGCAGTATGTTTCCAGGAAGATTAAACACAAAGACAAGTGAATTTATTGTTGTTGAGTAGTTTCTGATTCATGGTGACCGTGTAGGACAGAGAAAAACTATCCCATAGAGTTTCCAAAGAGAGGCTGATGGATTTGAATGGCTGACCTCTTAGTTAGTAGCCAATGTCTTAATTACAGCACAATGGTCTCTCCATAAAGAGTTCACCCTTGGAAATCCCATAGGCATTTCTATATGTCCTATAGGATTACTATTACTTGGAATTGACTCAAAAGCGGTAGGCTTGGTTTTGGTTGCTATGCTATCTCTTTGTTCAGTGTAGGACTATTGTGTCCTATATGTTTTTCACTGGCTGATTTTCAGAGGGAGGTTGTCAGGCATTTCTTCCAAGCCCATCTCAGTCTAGAAGCCCTGTTCACCAAGCCTCTACTGACAGACAAGTAGTGATTGTGCTTGAGATCCATTGGCCTGACATGAAACTGGTTTGAAATTTCAGCCATTAACCCTCAACACCCCTGGAATTAACATACATGATTCTCTTAATTATTTAGTAATAATGGTAATGCTCTTGGTATCCCTTTTTCAGAGAAATTGGTTTTCTTTGGGAGGCAAGTCCTACATATTTAGATAACCATATAATGCTCCATTCCATTTTGCTATTGTAGACAAACACTATGTCATCATACATAATGACTTGCAGGCACATTTAGTAGTTCTGAATGAATTTATTGTTAGAAGAATGAGCTTAGATTAAACATACTTAGGATTAATGATTCTGAACATCAAAAAGCCTGTGTCACAACTTCACTTTAACCCATTTGCTAAGGGATGTGGTTTCCAGTAACACAAGTTGTTCTTTTTTAACAAACTACACATTTTTAAAAAAATATTGTAGCTTGACACTGGCGTGTATTTGCAGTCCTTCCTTGGCAATCGACTTCCAGAACAATTTTTTGTAGAACTCTTTAAATGCCAAATGTCTTTAAATTCTTGCTGTAAGGCATTGTCATGTCTTACACAATGAGAGAGTAAATGAGAGTTCAGTGAGGGTTGGAAAAGCCAAGGAAACAAAATCAATGGCAAATAAGTAAAATGGATACTTTCTTTGTATTTTTCACATCTAAATCTAGACTTAAGGACATTCAGATATATCAGACTTTATCTGAGACCTATCTCAATGCATTAGATAATGAAAAGGCCAGCCTTAGAACAAAGAATCTGCAACTATGTCACAGAGTACAAAGGTTGATCTGCCATGAATGCATTTTCTATTTGGCTAGGCTCAGTTTAAGAAAAGCTTTTCAAAAAAGCTTCCTAGGAACAGAGTATAGTTAGCAGGAAATGACCTTGAGGTTTATACTGCGCTTAAAACAGCAACTTGGCAAATCATTGTGGGTGTGAACATCAGTTTAAGACTGACATTTTAAAAAAATCTCTCAATGCAGTATACAAATGAGACCTTTGTTTTGCCACCATGTATAACATACTCTATCTCAGAAAATCACTATTTCCTGATGCTGAGAAAGCAAACAACAGATTTTATAAACATAAGGCAACGAGTTTATTGAAGGAACACATCTAAAAATCTCATTTGCAGATTAGATTCTGCCTTCTGAGAAAAGTGCATATCTCTGACTATAGATAATGCAACAGAGATTAATACTCTGAAAGCTAATGTTTTTCCTTTTTCTACACAACATTTTTTATTTGCCTAAAGCATCAACTTTTTTGAATAGAATATCCTTTTCAAAAGCGATAATTTCTATAGTATAATATTTTCACTTTTCAGCCCATGTTTTTGAAAACTAAGGATGGTTATTTTTGTCTCAAGTAGCAACATATTTCTGATTATCATAGATTTCATCTCACATTATGGGTGCAACTTATGTATTGTAAAGACTAGTATTGAAAGTGTTTCTCATACCACATTTAATTTTCCCAATACAGAGAGTTGAGACATCTGGTAATTAGATTAGGTCTCTGTTTTCTATAGAGAGTGTAACATGAATCGAGATATGAGTAATTTCACCTAAGTCAGGTAATTTATTTGTAGTTTTGAAACAAATTTGGCCTTGGAATGTGGCAGATTTAATGCACACATTGGTATTGCGGAGGACTGTGGAATAATCTCCTGGAGGATACCAATCAGCATATGATTGAAGAAATGGTCTGACAGTGGGACAAACTGGAAAGTTCAGAAAGAATTTTAATCCAGGGGTCAGAAAACTTCAAGTGTAATGACTAGTTATCTTACAAAGATCATTAGTTTATCCAGAGATGTTATGAGCATCAGTGAAGATAACGACTGTGAATGTGATTTAAAAACAGAAAAATTTAAATAGGTGAAACCCTGTCAACAGAAACCAGACATTCTTCAATTCCAAATTCTGTGAAGAACCTTCTTTATCCCATACCAATTAAGAACTTAGCACAAGTCTTTGCAAAGTTTACAGAGAACCTGCACGTGGATTTCTGTTGGATTTAACCCTAGCAGCAAGTGTCACATCCAGAAATAAGATACATTCATGCACCTCTTGGTGGATCAGTTTATTCATTTTCCAAAATGGATAGTCATTCATGATTTCAGTATCATGCATGTCATTCATTTTATGGGGTAGTATGCTGTGAATATATTACAATTTATTTTTGTATCAGAATATTTTGGTTTACTTCAGTTTTGAGCTATTACGAATAATGCTGTGATAAACATAATACTTGGACTTGTATTTTTGTACATATACGTGAATATTGGAGTTCTAGTGGCAAAGAGGTTGGTTCCCAACCAAATGGTTGGCAATTCAAACACTCCAGTTTCTCATAGGAAATCTAATGGGGAAGTAGAACTCCATCCTATGATGTCACTTTGAGTTTGACTTGGCTTGATGGCAGCGTGTTTTTCTTTTTTGTTTGTTTGTTTATATGCACTTTTTTTGTCAAAATAACTAAAAGTCCTATTGTATGTCTGTTAGTTTTTTTATTATTTTATTTTTTTTATTTAATATGACTGAGTGAAAATGTACACCCCCGTATAAATTTAGATGCCCACCTATATTTTGCTTAAGTAACTGAACCAACCCGTAATGTTCTGTTATCATTAAGTAGAGTTGCTCTCCGAAGAAGGAGGGCAAAAAAAAAAAAATGTTTTAGTCAGCTAATGCTGCACTACCAGAAATACCACAAATATATGCCTTTAATGAAGAAAATTTTATTCTTACACAGTCCAGTAGGCTACAAATTCAAGTCCAGGATGTCCACTCTTGGGAAAAGGCTTTCCATCTTTGTTAGCTATGGAGGAAGGTCCTTGTGTCAGGGAGCATACTGGCACAGGAACCCCAGGTCTAAAGGATGCACTCTACTCCCAGTGCTGCTTTCTTGATGGCATGAGGTTCCCAACACTCTCCTTGCTTCCCTTTCCTTTTATCTCTTGGATAAAAGTGGTGCAAACCACACTCTAGAAAAACTCCCTTTATATTGAAGCAAGCAAGTGACCTTAAGTACAGAGCAACTCTACTTAATGAAGGGATTTACAGCCCCACTCTGATCCTCTTTAACATAATCCAGTCTATGAGCCCCAAGCAGAGTTTGTGATTTACAGTATAGGACAGTCACAAAATAGAAAAGGGGTGGTCATACAATAGTGGGACTCATGGCCCAGCCAAATTACTGCACATATTTTTTGGAGGACACAGTTCAAGCCATGACAAAAACTAAAAGGAAGGAGATAGTAAACACACAAATAAAAAAATCAATGAATGAGGAAAAAAAAACGATTATAGCCATAGCAGAGAAAAGCATTTTTTAAAAAGAAATCCTGTAGAACTACTTTATACAAATAGTTTGGAGAACTTAGATGAAACAAACACAACTGATGACTGCACTGTGATCCTGTAAGATCTGGATAATTGCTGTAAGAGGCTCCTTAAACTGTCCTTGCAATTTTACTGAAAATGTGAAATGATTTTGAAATAATAATTTTAGAAAAATTTGTACATGTAATTTTTTACATTAACAGATTGAAGACTTTCAAGAAAGTCAGAATAAAAGCATTTGATAACATTCGACTTCATGATAAAAACTATTAGCAAAATAACAGTAGAAAGGAACACTTTCTGTCCAATAAACAGAGTCTTAGAACTTTTTCAATACCACAAAAGTTTCTTTTATTCCCTCTTCAGGTCAGGTCTGATTTGTTGTTCAATATCATATAACCGTTAGCAAAGTTTCAGGCCTTTGCATCCTAGACAATAACTGAGAGGTGTTTATTAGTGAATAACTGCTTAACGTTTAGGTAAAACTGTTGACTGCAGCTCTCTTGTCTGGGGCTACTCATCAAGCTGCTGTTCAGACACAGTGGTGGTTTAACTAGAGTGTGACTGGCCAGGAAAACCAGTGTCTTTGCTGCCAGAGTGGGTGAGTTAATTTAGAGCAGAGAAGGAAAGCATGCTCCTGGTTGTGGTGTTAGTGTAAGTAGTATGTTCCATAAGACAGAAACAGGAAATCTCATAGAACTGCTCACCTAAACTCTAAGTTAGAGCCAATGGTGAGCAAGTCACATATTTAATAAGAACTCACATATGAGAAAGTAACAGAAAAACTGAGTAAACTTTCCTTTGCTGACTAAAAAACACATGGAGTTTAGGCAAAGCAGAAGACAGCTCAGGGAAAAGTAAAACTTGATGCTGACTTGAAGTTGAACTTTGAATACATTCCCGTAAACTCCAACAGATCCATCAGTAGAGAGTAGAAGCCTGTGGACTCAAGCAATTAGAGTTTACCCTCTGTCTAAATCAATCACTCCCACCAGGCTATGTGGGCAACACATAAGAAGTAAAGATTAAAAAATAAAATAAGAACAACAATGGAAGTTTTAATACACAATGAGGACAGACTCCAAAATCTGTCAAAGAAACCTCAATCAACAGAAGAGAAAGTAGATAAATGGGAACTATTAAGAATCAAACACTTTTGCTCATCCAAAGACTTTATTAATAGAATTAAAAGAACACCCACAGAGTGGGAAAAAATATTTGGCAACTCTATGTCAGATCGACACCTGATCTCCATAACCTATAAGATACTACAAAATATCAATAAGAAGAAGATAAACCATCCAATTAAGCGATGGGCAAAGGAGATGGACAGATACTTCACTAAAGAGGAGATCCAGGCAGCCAAAAAACACATGCGGACATGTTCACGATCTTTAGCTATTAAAGAAATTCAAATCAAGACAACAATGAGATACATCTCACCCAAACAAGATTGGCCATGATCCAGAAAACACAAAACAACAAATGCTGGAGAGGCTGTGGAGAAAGTGGAACCCTCCTACACTGTTGGTGGGGTTGAAAAATGGTCCAGCCTCTTTGGAAGGCAATCTGGCGCTTCCTTAAAAAAATGGATATTGATATACCATTTGACCCAGTAATTCCACTACTTGGAATATATCCTACAGATTCAAGGCCTTTCACACCAACGGATACATGCACCAGAATGTTTATCGCGGCACAGTCCACAATAGCAAAAAGGTGGAATCAACCCAGATGCCCAACAATAGAAGAATGGATAGGTAAACTGTGGTACATATACTCAATGGAGCACTACGCAATGATAAAGAATAACGATGATTCCAGGAAACATCTCCTAACCTGGTTTCAACTGGAAGACATTATGTTGAGTGAGAGTAGTCAGCGACAAAAGGATAAATACTGTATGAGACCTCTACGATAAGATCTCAAAAACAGACTTGTGTATAGAAGAAAAGACTCTTTGACAGCTGCAAGGGAGGGGAGGGAGGGAGGGAGGGCAAGGGGGGGAGGGTTTAGTTTAGGTAGTTACTAGAAATCTAGTTGGGAGAAAGCGGTGACAGCACACATTAGGAACAAGAACAACATTAAGTGGACTTCAGCATAACTTGAGTACTCCTTCCATCTTAACTCAATACTGCAAGGATAGAGTAGCTGGGGCGGGGGGCGGGGGGCCCTGCTCTTAGGTGAATTCCAGGTCAATTGGCACAACTAGCATTTTGCTGGGAGAGCTCTCTGCACCCCACATTGGTGAGTGGCGTCTGGGGTCTTAAAAGCTGCCAAGCTGCCATCCGAGGTCACAGCAAATGGTCCCAACTCAGCAGGAACGGATGCTCACCGAGGGCCAAAATGGCATGCGGTAAAGACAACCGAGAAGACAGAGAGACCCACAAGAGTGGGTGCCTACATCGACCTGAGACCGGAAGTACCGGATGGTGCCCGGCCACCACCAGTGATAGCCATGACGGAGCTCACAGAGAGGAGCCTCACTGGCAACACAAGAATAAAAAGAGGTGCATCATGAGATCTCCACTAAAAGACCTCAACTGATGGTCCAGCAGTTTTGGGGTTCCTCTGAGAGCATGGCCCCCAGCCCTGATGCTGCCCGTTCCCATAAATTATAACAAAGGTCCACTCTTTGGACAGGAATGGAATGGACTTGGCAATGCAGAGTAACCATATGTTGGAAGCACTTTATGGTTCTATACATCTATAGGATATCATCTTGCTGGCTGGAGGAAGGGGAGTGGACGGAGAGGAGGGGAAAGGAGACTGTTGGAAGGATGAGACATGTATGGAGCCGAGAGGAATAGTGTGCAGTCACCGGACAGGGAGAGCAGTGGAAGCTGCATATAGGGGGGCACGTAAATTTACATGTGAATGTACATTTTCACTCAGTTATGTTAAATAAAAAATAAAAAAATAAAATAAAATAAATAAAATAAAATAGAAAAAGCAAAAAGTGATCTTAATCACGAATTATTGCATATGCAAGGAGAGATAATTCTAAAAATAAAGTCTAAAATAGTTACAAACAATAAATCAGAAGAAAACATTAGAATACAGAAAAAATATTTGTGTTTAACAAGATATTAAAAAACATGCAAAGAAACAGGAATGAGTGACCCACCCTTAGGAAAAGAGTGGTAAACAGTAATTAATTCTAAGTGAATCTGCACATTACATTTAGCAAACTCAGACATCATCAAGTATGACTATAATTAAATAATTAAAGAAAACTATTTTCAAGATAAAAGAGAAGTAATATTCTAATGACATCCGTTAGAGAAGCTCAGTAAGCCAAGCCAAGCCAAGCCAAGCGCCGTCGAGTAGGATCTGACTCATGGTCACCCTGGGGCTAGGATAGAACTGACATCAGTTAGAGAAGATCAGTAAAGAGACATTATTAAAAGATACAATTGGAAATTCTGAACATAAGCATTAAAATAAAAGACAATACAATCTAGGTTAAATTTAGATATGAGATTCTTAATAGATTGAATTTTGCTCCCTACCCAAACACATATTGAAGTCTTAGTTATGTCGTGCTGCTGTAACAGAAATTTCATAAGTAGATGGCTTTAACAAACATGTATCTTCTCACAGTTTAAGAGGCTAGAAATCCAAATTCAGGGCATCAGCTCCAGGGTAAGGCTTTCTCTATGTCAGCTGCGGAGAAGGCGCTTGTCATAAGTCTTGCCTTGGACTTGGAGCTTCCCCTTGCAGGAAGTCCTCGTCCAAAGAATGCACTCTTGTCCTAGTGTTTCTTTCTTAGTGGTATGAGGTCCCCAACTCTCTGCTTACTTCCCATTGCTTTTATGCCTTATAGGATAAAAGGTAACACAGACCACACCCCAGGGAAATGCTCTTTACATTGAATCTTGGATGCGACTTAAACAAAGGTGCTACATCCCACTGTAATCCTTTATTACCACAGTCAGAGATTATGATTTATAACACACAGGAAAATAAAAAAATGGAGAACCATACAATACTGGGAATCATAACCTAATCAAGTGGATACATATTTTGGAGGGACACAGTTCAATCTATGACGAAGTCCTATCCCTTGGTATCTGTAAACCCACCATTGTTCAAAAATACGGACTTTGAAGATGTTATCAGTTAAGTTAGCATAAGGTTTTACTGGAATAGAATTGGTCTTAACCAAGTCTGAGTGGTATTCTTATCAAGGAGAACAGACACAGATAAAGGATGGCCATGAAGATACATCTACAGCCCAAGGAATGCTTGTAGCTACCAGCAGCTGTTAGGTACTACATAAGAAACCTTGGAGGGATGATGCTCTCACCAACGGTTAACTTACAATTTTAGTGTCTAGAATTAAAAGAATACATTTCTGTTCTTATAAACTACTTGATTTGTGGTGTTTGGTTATGACAATTGTAGGAAACTGATACAAGATGGCAGAAGAAAGAAATCAGTTAGACTGAACGTCCGTCTATCTATCTTAGTGCCTTGACCATGTTAGTATAAAGAATGTCATATTCTAAAAGCCATGTATATTAAAATAATATCATATTTGTACATAAGGAATACTGTTGTTAATTCATTATCACTCCCTATAGTGGCTTCAGAAACCCTGGTGGCATGGTGGTTAAGTGCTACATCTGCTAACTGAAAGGTCGGCCATTCAAAATCAGTCAAGTGCTCCTTGGAAATTCTATGGGGCAGTTCTACTTTGACCTATAGGGTTGCTATGAGTTGCAATCAACCAACAGCAGTAGGTTTGGTTTGGGGGTTTGGTTATAGTGAGTTCACGCACACACACACACACACACACACACACACACACACACACAAATCTTATTTTCCAAAGGTGGTGGACAGAATATATTTTTCTCAATTACTTGCCTTATGCTGGACATTAGTAGTGGAACTCTGAAAACCCCATTTACTTATTAGAAAGTTTGGATGTTTTTAGGGAGTTATAAAAATTTTAGTTCTTGTATTGATTTATTACTTATCTTTTACAAGGTCCTTTTACAAGGATTTGAGATATGCAAAAATAACAATTTTAGTGATAAGCATATACAATGCCCTTCCCCAAATGTCCTTGGCATTATTGTCACTAGAAAAAAAAGTTATTAATAAAATTTAGCTACTTAGAAGTAGTAGGGTTAAATTTGAGATGGTTCCACAGGGACGAAGCTCTGGTAACCAACTTTCAGACCCATTACTTTTTCAAGTGTTATGTCCTCTGAAAAGAAGAGAACCAAAGAAAACGCTACACTATTCACAAAGTTTAGTAGCTTTTGTAAATGCCATCTGGTTTGTCTGTTTAGAAAAATCACTTTCATTATACTTAAAGTCCAAAGGCTCTTTTCTTTGTCTGTGACATGTTTTTTTCCCCCCATCCAGTAAAAGAATCCATTCCAATTTTGTGGTATTTTTCCTCTCTTCTCTCTTATAGAATTCTTCATTTCACCCTGTAGAAAGCAGCAGAAGAATTACTGGTCAATTGGCAATTCATTTAATTTTCCAAGGCACATTTCATTTCTTCTTTTATGAAGCCAAACTTTTCCCCCCTTAAAAAAACTTACTTCTATTCACAATCAAAAGGCTTTGTTTGAGATAAAAATTCTACTCTGTGAAATATCTTGGCTAAGAGGCAATGTGAAAGAGGTTTAAATGGTTAGAAAGTTACCAAAGCTTACAGTAATCACTAGGTAAATGGTACTTTAGTCTGAATGACTATTGCTAGTTAGGTAAATCATTGTTTTTATTAGAGTATTAACAACCTTTGTAAGAAAATTGATATATATATGCTAAGTATGCAGTAAGCTCTATTTTAAATAAAGTAATACTATAAACACACATATATATAAATAAAATAATAAGGATGTTTTCCAGAATGGACAATTCCCTTTAATTCTGGCCTTCTTTTCCTTCTTTAGAAGCCATTGCGAAGCTGTTAAAGACATATGCAATAGATCAGCATAACTGATGTTATAGGAAAGAGCATTAGGTTTCTAAGGAATGACAAATTCAGTTAACGAGACAGAGGGAGGAAGTCACTAAGGAAATTTGCTCTTGCATGTCTAATAAGAACTTATGCTACACACGAATACATAGATACATATCTATTTTGTTGCCATAAGCTCTTTTGAAATTACTGTCAATTGCATATTTCAAAGTATTTTCTTGGGACTAGAATTTCTGACTATAACTGAAAGAGAGAGAAATTAAAATGGAAGACTATGATGATAAGTAGTATTCTAATTTTGATCGGTAAAAAATGAGAAATTGGATTACATATCACAGTAGTACTGAGCATGAAGTTTTCACATTTCCTGTTCATCTGTATAGTTTACTGTGTTAGAAATGGAGCTAAGCATGCAGAAGGTTTAGTAATGCTGCCTTGTGTTGAAATGGCTTGCAAAGCATAGTTCCTTTCTGTAACCATGATAGGAACTATGTTAGTGCATTGGAAGAGAGATCAACACAGGAAGGGCTTTTAAAAGCAAAGAAAAACACAGAACATGGCATTTGTCAGAGGGCCTCTTTGACCAGGCAGCAACTGTGACTCTACTACTTTTATTTTATGTTCCTGTTGTGATGCTCCTTTTTTAAATAGAAACTTACAAACTGACTTTTAAAAAGCCCACTGGAGAGGCTTAAGAAGTAGAAATATTTTTAAATAATTACTGAAATCATACTTTTGAAAGAAAATATTTCCCCAGACAACATCTCCCTAACATAAAAATTTGTATACAAAGGAAATGTACATATGCTGAATAAAAAAAAGTATGCATTTGAAGAATTAGAAAAACAAATACTATTCTGGGAGAAAAATAATAAAATACATCTATGGGCAAATATGAGATGATGAAGATTGTCATAATACAAACATTTTGTCAAGTTAAGCTATCAAAATGAATTTTCTCTAAGCTTTTTAATTTTACAATACTAATAGCAAAGATTCCATCAAACCTTTCTTTCTCTTGCCTAATCTTTCCTTATCACTCATAGTTGGACTAAGAAATGAGAACCTGAAGAATAAAAACCAATTACATTTAATAAATCTTGAGCATCTAATGTTTTTGTCTTACAAGTTTGCAAGAGAGAAATGTTGAAGTCTCCAACTGTAATTTTTTTTTGAAGTATTTTGAAACTCAACTATTAGGTGCATACACATTCAAGCTTGTTTATTGTCTTGACACGTTGACCCCTTTTGCATTAATAAGTGTCCGTCATTATTCATATATTTTATGTTTTCTAGTTGTGCTCTATGAGGCAGTTGGTCTGAACCAAGTTTATCTATGACTGCTGGAGGTGGACATTCTATAAACAAATGACACCAGTCATCAAGGACTACAATCTTAAATATTCTTAAGAGCCACATTTATAAATAAATGTTAAGTTTAACATTTTATAAAGTAATGGGAAGTGGAAAACTTTGCGAGAAACCAGAAAGTTTTTGTGCAATAAACACATTACTAAACAAAAATAATTCTTACTATTAGCAACTGTCATGTGCAGGAGAATTCCCACCTATAATCTTCTAGTTCAGTTTCTTTCAGATGTTGGAGTTAACCACACTGCAGCCTAGAATCTCATTTCATTTTCCTTAATGTTTTCTTCTTTTTGAACTAAAAAGCTACTTCCACGGTGAATAAAGTTTTAAGATTTAAAAGCCATTTCCCAATCCCTTTCACTTTATGAGAATGTAAGTTGTTTAGATGCATTTAATATAGCATAGCTGGTCCTTTGGAGAAGTAAATACAATCTTTTTTTTTTTCTCCTTTTATTCTACCTATAGTTTTAATGACAAAATTATCATATGGATGCTACATAATGGGAAAATAAATTGAAAGATCTGACTACATTTTGAATATTTGTACCACCTTTTGACATAGCGTACTTCATGCATATTACACAACTATAAGACAAAGAATTGGATGAAAATTTAAGAAAATAAAGTGCTAAACTGTTCCTCTGTTTCCTGACAGTGACACTAACTGCATATTTTCCAACCTGGGCTTAATGATGAAGGGAGAGTTCTAAATTTTCAGCTATGGACTCATACTGTGACTGTTTTATGAACTTATAATTGATAAAGCTTAACCAAACTTCTTGTTAAATTTAATATCAGTTTATTATCAATACTTAGTGCTGTTTTTGTGAGATAATGTAACTTTATGTTTTCCAATTATTTATGACTTTTGTCGTCATGTGTCATCAAGTTACTTCTGACTCATAGATGCTAATTACAATAGAACAAAACACTGCCCTGTCCTGAGCCTTTCTCATAGTCATTGCTATGTTTCAGCTTGTTACTGTAAGGTTTTTGTAAAACTGATGTGGCAGTGCTAATATCTGACCTCCTGTAGCTTCAGGAATACTGATTCCTATGAGGCAGAGTTTAGACATTCCTCCACCCTCCTAACTTTTTACCAGTTCTAGCATAAACCATGCCTTCCATGGTGCTGTCTGCTTCTCTGCTGGGTTCGGTAATTTGATGTAACAGCCACACAGAATTCACAGACAGTACTCATGATTAGGAGGTCTGTTAGGGAAATAACAGGTTACAGTTCAACATCAGGAATGCTAAGGATACAGTCCTTCAACTGAGAAAGCCCACAGGCATGCCTGGCTCTGACCCCTTGGCCTTTAGTCTGCTTGGGCAAGTGTTACAAAGTCCTTTTAGCTCTGCCAGTAAGTATCCTCAGGTATCCTGCTCTGCCAGTAAGCCTCACCCTGAAGGAACAGGCTCTAGCTCTCTGAGTTGCTAAACCTAGCTCCACCAAGTGCCTGGAGGTTTCCCACTGCACCGGCAAGCCTCCTGCCTGAAGGTGCCCAGCTCTATTGGCCAGGAATCTCAGTGAACTGTTTCCTGCCAGTCGTCTCTCTGGTTCTGCTGCCACAGTCTCTCTGCTACTGCTTTTCACCATCTCTGGTGTTACAGCTCTCCTTCTCTGCCTTGCTCTTTCTATTGCAGTGTTCCCCTTTAAGTACAGCAGGATAGAAAAATTGAAAAATCCCCTCATTAGGGTTCCATACACCTCATTTGTATAGTCTCTGCCCTAGTCATTTGGTGGGAGATACAAGATGATGATTAGAAGAATCACATTAAATAGTTCATTGCAGAACACCCCTAGACTCTTCTTGTACATTGGCACTTTCATAATTAAAGGATTAACTTCCCACTCCCAATGATTTTACTAGTCCAAAACAACCATTAAGAGTTATTGCTTCCATACAGCAGAGTCCTAAGGGTAAAGTTACTCAAGTAGCAGTCTTTCAGGTTGGCTGTAGGTGTGCATCGGATCTGACCAGTCATCTCCGGGTCATGTTTTATGGTCTCTGATGAAAGTCACCTAAGAGAAGATTATTCTCTTGCTCTGTGCCTCAGGAGATACCAGCATAGCCAAACCTTTAATTTGCCTTAGGTTCAGCAACTGTCTTAGTCGTCTCGTGCTGCTATAACAGAAATATCACAAATAGATGGCTTTAATAAACAAGTTTATTCTCTCACAGTCTAGCAGGCTAGAAGACCAAATTCAGTGTCTCAACTCCAGCAGACAGGTTTTTCTTCTGGCTCTGGAGGAAGATCCTTATCACCAATCTTCTGCCAGGCTAGGAGGTTCTCTGCATAAGAACCCCAGATCTCTGCTCCCTATACTGTTTTCTTGCTGATATGAGGCCCTCCCTCTCTTTTCTAACTTCTCTTTTTTACATCTCAAAAGAAATTTTCTCAAGACAAATTTCAATCCTGTAGATTGAATCTTGCGTCATTAACATCATGAAGATAGGATTTGCAACACATAGAAAAATCACATCAGTGGAAAAATGGTGGGCAATCACATAATACTTGGAATCATGGTCTAGTCAAATTGACACATGTAATTTAGAGAGGATACAGCTTAAACCAGGGTGGCCACTGTAATTCAGGTCTAGCAATCCTTTACCCTTACTCTACTCTTTAGCACTTAAACTCTCTCTGCGTTTACTTCTGTTAACAATCAGCTCTCACAACTGAGTCATCTAATTCAGTCACAACCTCTTCACTCTTTCTTCACCAGACCCATCAGGAAAGAGGTACCTATTCAGTAGGAATCATCCCTTGACCTCCTCATTCTAAGTGTTAACATACCCATGGAAACATAAAAGCGAGCCACTTCATCCCTTTATCTCCCTCTGTTTTAGATAGCAGTGTTTAAATTACCCATTCCTGTGAAACCAATATTGTGAGCAGACAAGTATACCCCTTTATCTGAAGAATCTGCCATTTGAAACTTTGAGCATCGGCATCTGCAAGTAAAGTCCATTTCAGAGGAAGCTACAAAACTGTAGCAATTTGAACCAGTTTGTGGCATCAGATTCCTTTCTCTTTATTCATTTGAGTTCTGGGCATCTCATCCCTAACATTCAAGCTAGGTCAAAATGGGTGCCAGCCATAAACTTGGGAGTCCACACACAACTCCTTGTACTTCAGACAAGCCAGCCTCTTCTCTCTCTTTGTGTGTCATCACTAGCCCCCATGGGAGAGGTCAACAGGCATCAACTATAGATTCATGAGTCCACACAACACCCTGCACTTCAAACCAACCAGGGCTTTTTCTCTATCTGTCATGCTTCACTTCCATACGCTAAGTAAATGAGTGCCAAAGGACCATGTCCAAATTCTTGATTGCTGCACCTCCCACACTTCCACTTACCAATGGGTGCAGGTGATCCCTGCAGGTTCGTGGAGCAGGCTGTCTACTCTCCAGCTCCCTTTAACTTCTAGTCCCAGAAGCAGGTTCTTCTGGTGGGCACTGACTTTTCTTGTCTCAATGTACTGAAAGGCAAACTAAAACTGCTAGCTTGAAATCCAAAAATCAAGAGTCGTTTTTTTTATACAAGTCTTTCCTTAAATGCAAAACCTTACATTCTCTCAGCAGTTCTGAGTAGGCTGGTATTTCTTCTCAAATGCAAAATTCCTGGATGAAGCTCAGGTTCTCAGCCTAAGGCCCCATTTATACTCTATAAACAGGGGTATTGCATTCCAACCGATAGCCTGTGTAACTTTCAGGAAATTTCTAGTTCACCTTTTAGCACATCAGTCAAGTACTGGAGGAGGGCAGATTTACATTCTATTGTCTACAATATCCACTACTCATTTCTACCACACTTTTTAGGTCTTCTATAACACTAGGTATGGGAAATATTCAATATCTGTAGTACATTAAGATAAACACAGAACCTTTTAAAGAAAACCTTCCAGTGTCATCTTGTCTCCTCCACTCCTTGACTGTCTTCTCATTCACACGCATGTGCTCTTGGGCCTCTGGCTGGGTAAAGCAGTAGAACCTGGCCTCCTGTCAGTCATCTTGTTTAATCAGTCTGACCTTATCCCAGCCATCCCAGGTGCAGTTTTTCTCCCTTCAGCTGAAGCATAACATCTTTTATTTTATTTTCCTTTCAATGTTACAGGTAACAACAGCGTTACCGAAACCCCACCAACACAACTGCTAACCATTGTAACCACCCTTTGTTCGTTTTATTACAAAGTCTCATGCTTCAATGAATATGGAGCCACAGCAACAGATCTTGCTGTTGATGCCAACTGTAAACAGTGTGGCAGAGGCATCTGACCTCCTCCAAGTTCACAGTGGGGAAGGAAAATTGAGATCACTAGCCTAATGCTTATTCCTATGTGGCAGAGATGGTACATGCTTCCTCCCTCCAATTTTTTTCATGAATTCTACTACTAACTGTCCTTCCCTTGGTACTCTCTACTTGTCTACTGGGCTTGGTAGTTCTTTGCAATGGCCAAACAGAATTCAGAAACAGTTGTTGCAAATATGGGGTTTATTAGGGAAGTAGCAGGTTGCAATCCAGGCTCACATTGCTTGGGACACAATTCTTCTATCAGGGCATTCTTTTTTGCAGCCATGCCTATGGACATGTTTTTCTCTGGCACCTTGACCTCTGCCCTTATGGACAGGTGTTACAAAAGTCTTTTAGCTCTGCTGAAAAGAGCCCTGAGGTATTCACTCTGTCAGTAAGCCTCACCTTGAAAATGCTCAGTCCTAGCTCTGTTGGTTGGCAACCTTAGCTACATCAAGTGCCTGGAGCACCCTACCCCACCAGCAAACACTTGGTTGCTCAGCTTTCTTGTTCTGTGGTCCCTAAAGCCCACAGCACCATCTCCTGCTAGTCTCCTAGTTCTGCTGCCACTATTTCTTCACCACTGCTTCTTGTCATCTAGGATGTTACAGCTTCCCCTCTCTATCCTCATGTTACAGCTCTTCTCATTATCTCTTAGAGCCTCCAAATAACTTAGATGAGTGATAAAACTGACCAATCACCTTGTTATGCTTCAGTAAACTTTATATGCTTGGTTCTATCTAGTCATTTGGTAGGAGTTAGGAAACTGTGGCTAGAAAAGCCATACATAATTCACTGCATCACACTTTTCCTATTTTTCTCTGATCCTCTAGTATATCAATTGTAATACCTTTCTCTAGGGACTAGTCCCTCCTGGTAACATGTCTATAGTATGTAAGAGGAAGTCCTGCCATCTGTCTCAGTCATCTAGTGCTGCTATAGTAGAAATACCACAAGTGGGTGGCTTTAACAAAGATAAATTTATTTCCTCATAGTAAAGTTGGCTAAGAATCCAAATTCAGTGTGTCAGCTCCAGAGGAAGGCTTTTTCTATTGGCTCTTGAGGAAGGTTCTGATGTCAATCTTCCCCTAGACTGAGAGCTTCTGAGGCAGAAGGACCTTGGATCCTTTCCAACATACATTATTGGCTTCTGGCACTGCTTCTTCTTAGTATGAGGTCCCCAACTCTCTGCTTGCCTCCGCTTCCTTCGTATCCCAAGAGACTGCCTCAAGGCACAGTACAATCTTGTACACTGAATCTTGCTCCACCAACACAATTGCTAACCATCTTCTTTCATTAACGTCATAGAGGCAGGCTTCATAGCATGGAGAAACATCACACAATACTAGGAATCGTAGCATTGCCAAGTTGCTACCCACATTTTTGGGGTGACACAATCCATCCATGACATCATCCTTGCCTCTAAGGAGCATTCTAGCTGTACTTATTTCAAGACAGATTTGGTTATTCTTCTGGAAATCCATGGTATATTCAATATTCATTACTAGCACCATAGTCAAAGGCATCATTTCTTCCTCAGTTTTCTGCATTCCTTGTCAGGTTTCATGTGCATAAAAGGCAACTGAAAATACCATGGCTTGCCTCAGAAACACCTTAGTCCTCAAAATGGTATCTTCACCTTTTAGCACTTTAAAGCTATCTTTTACAATGGATTTGCCCAATGCAATATGTCATTTGATTTCTTGATTGCTGCTTCCTTTTGTGAGTACTGACTTTAGATCTAAGTAAAATGAAATCGCTGACAACTTGAATATTTCCTGTTTATCACGATGTTGCTTATTGGTCCAGTTGTGAGAATTTTAATTTTCTTTATGTTGAGACACAATCCATGTGGAAGGCTGGAGTCACTGATCTTCACAAGTAAGTGCTTCGAGTCCTCTTTATTCCCTGTACGTAGGGTCATATCATCTGAATATTGCAGGCCCTTCCAATCCTGATGCCCTATTCTTCATATAATGTAGCTTCTCAGATTATCTGCTGAGTATACAAATTGAGCATGCTCAATCTGCATGGAATACAACCCTCACAGACATCTTTCCTGATTTTAAACTGTGCAGTATCCCTTTGTTCCGTATGACTATCTTTAGCTCTATGCATAGGTCCCTTGTGACCACAGTCAAGTGTTTGGGAATTTGAATTTTTCCCAATTTTATCTATAATTTGTTATGATCCACACAATCAACTGTCCATGCATTGTCAATAAAACACAGGAGAACGTTTTTCTGATATTGTCTGCTTACGGCCAAGATCCATCTGACACCAGCAATTACGTACCTTGTTCCATTTCTTCTTCTGAATCTGGCTTGAATTTCAGAAAGTTTCCTGTCAAAGTACAGCTGTATTTATTTTTGAATAATCTTCAGCAAAATTTTACTTTCCTGTGATATTAGTTACATTGTTTGATAACTTCAACCTTCCGTTGCACTACCTTTCTTTGGATTGTGCACAAATATGTATCTCTTCCAGCTGGTTAGCCAGGTAGCTATTTTCCAAATTTCTTGGCATAGACAAGTGAGTACTTCAGCACTGCATCCATTTGTTGAAATTTCTCAAATGGTATTCCATCAATTCCTGGAGCTTTGTTTTTCAACCTTGCGTTTGATTCAGCTTGCATTTATTCCTTCACTGTAATACATTCTTTGTCACTTGCTACCTCCTGAAATAGTGAAATTGACTAGCTCATTTTGGTGTAATGACTCTATATATTTGTCCCAGCTCCACTTATGACTTAATAACAGGAAATAATAATAATTTTCCAATTATTACTCATATTTTATTAGTTATTTAGTTTGTGGACAGCCCTTTTGAATTTTCCAACAAAAAATCATATTCACTGCAAACTTGCACTGTAATTTATTTAAAAATAAAGTACAAACAGTAAAATATTTATCCTTTATTTGTAAAGTAAGAGAATTGTGTAACTCAAAAATAATGCTTCCATTTAATTTCAGTCAAAATATTTCCCTCAGTGTATTCATTCTACCTATTGTGTGCTTATTTTAATAATTCCAATTGATTTTGTTTTTCCTGTCTAAAATTTATATGCTATCTAAAAAAAAATACCAGCAGACAAATGAAGATAGTACTTTAAGGCAAAGATACCTGGTTTGAGGATTAGTAGAAAGGAAAAGTATCCTTCTTTTCCTGACTCTTTCATTGTGCAATATTAACCAGTACAATGGACTTCTAGATCATTTAAGATCATTCTTTGTGGCTGGATATTATTTTAAATCTGCCCTCTCTTGAGACAATTGCACACAAAGAGGAACTTGTCCTATTCTATCCAGTTTCAAAAATACAACAAATTAAGGACCAGTGCTCAAGGTCTTGAATTTTTTTAGCTATCTAAAATTCGTTATCCAACCTCCAAAAAATTAATAAATAAATAAAAGTAGCATCTGAAGCATGCCATTAATGGTTTTAAGGAATCTAGTTTAGGAGACAAGATACCACTAAGAAAGCTGTTAATAATGAATCTTACCAACTGAAAAATTACTTAGGTGGCTATTGCGAATTGAATTATGCCCTCCAAAAAATATGCATAGCAATTTGATTGTTCATGTCTCCAAATATTGTGTGATTGTCCTCCATTTTGTGATTTTCCTATGCTGTAAGTCCTAATCTCTGCCTGTAGTTAATAGATAGGTCGATGTTAAAAAGAGGATTAGGATGAAATTGCAATACCCTTGCTAAGGAAGTTTCACTGAAGTGTGATTTGTGTCAGCTTTTATCATTTTACTCTATAAGAGATAAAATAAAAGGGAAGAAAGTAAAGATTTGGGGACCTCTTACCATCAATAAAGCAGGATTGAGGGTAGAGTATGTCCTCTGAACCTAAGATTCCTTCACCAAGATGCTCCCTTACCAAAGACTGATGCAACACAAGGAACTTCCTCCCGAGCTGACAAAGAAGGAAAACCTTACCCTAGGAATGGGCACTGGAATTTGGACTTGTAGCCTACTGGACAGTGTAAGAATAAACTTCTTTTTGTTAAAGCTACTCGCAGGTTGTATTTATGTTAGAGCAGTTCCAGATGACTAAGACAGTGGCCACCCAGAATGTAATTGTCTCTTAGCTGTCTATGATATCTGACCTAGAATTTAATTAAGTAGCCTAAAGGTCAAACTAAGAAGAAGAAGAAAAGAATCCTCTTCTTCTTTTCACTGTTACAGGATTTGATAAAGTTTCTGAATATTTTATGTATATAGGTATCAAAATAATCATTTAAAATGTGTCTTTAGATGCTAAACCTCATTAAGATTTTGGAAATAAGAGTTCTGACTTAATTTCAGATTATGGAAACTTCCACTGAGGCAACCATCAACCAGATGGTAGTATGAAGTACAACTAAGCTTTGTACCAGGGAACTCTATATAAAGAATAATGCACTCCTAAAATAAACAGCAAATTGTTATTATATAACACTACATTCCTTTGCAACTGGAGCAAATGATTTGTGAAACTAAAAATAGAAACTTCTACATTTGCTTTGATGTACTGATTAAAGTGTTGTCAGATATGTGAAGCTTGGTTACTGTGAGAACCAAAATAATCTTGCGCCTCTCTATCTGCACTTGATAGGGAAACATGCATACCAGAACTTTAGCATGGTAGCTAGGCAGTGAGATATACAAAGATTATAAGTTATCAGAAAAGATAAGAATTATTTAACTTAAATCTTTTCCTTTTTAGAAAAGGAAAGTGAGGTCCTAAGAGACTGAATTAAATATCAAATTACTTAAAGCAAACCATGTTATCTAGCCTGGTCTTAAATTTATTTCAGGTATGGATTGGATTGTGTTCTCCAAAAAGACACAAGTACGAATCTCTGTACCTGTGAATGTGACCTTGATCAGAAACAGAGTCTCTCAAAGTACTATCAGCTAATGGGGGGGTCATAGTGGAGTAGAGTGAATTGTAATTCCATTTGAATGCTTTTCTTATAAAAGAGAACAGACAAAGAGATCAGCAGAAAAAAGATGGCCATGCGAAGATGTATCTATAAGCCAAGGAGCTCCTGAGGCTACAGGAAGCTGGTAGAGACAAAAGAGGGTCTGTCCCTAGAGACCACAGAGAGAGAGAATGTCGCTGACAATACCCAGAATCCAGGCTCATATTCTCCAGTCAATGAGACAATACATCTTGGTACTTTTAAGTCAAAAGTTTGTGGTATATTTGACACAGCAGTCCTAGGAATCCAATAGTTTTCAGCTTGCATTCCATTGTGCTGAATTGCATCTTCTTGTTGCAAAAGCATATGACTTTTATCATTTATACCCATACACTCAAAGTATTAGAAATAATTCCACATTAAAAAAAAGCATTTAAAAAAATCTCTCATTTAAAGGATATATGGGTCAATTTTTCTGCTATTTTTCTGTGAGATTGCCTCAAATGTCAGGGCAGTATTGACAATCATGAGACACACATAATAAGAGCAGATAAACAAATACTTAGACAAATTCAAATCTACATTTTACTTTATGCACATGTATGCTATCTTAATAAACATGATATTTTAAATAGTATGAATAGAATGAATTGGCATGCCTCTTTCTCAAATATGTACTGGAGTCACAGAACCTGTAAACTGGCCCTTTTTTCCAAGGCAGTTCACTTTCTTCACATGTGACAGATTTCTCCCAGGGATATATGGGGTTGTCATCTCTATGTACATCAAAGAAAAGGAGATATATAAATCAGAATAATTTTATCTGGATGACAGGGCAATAGTGGGATGTAACTAAAATGTCTTAGGGCCAGACTCAGTTGACACTGATTTTTACTTGTTTTTCTCTAGCAATGTGATAAGTGTCTTTGCAGTACATGAATATCATTGCTTCCTGATAGGATTGTTTGGACACGGTGTGAAATAAAAAACAGAATCACAGTACACATTTCAGAGGACATGATGTTAATTAATGTTCTTCTCTGAGGCATTTGAAAGGGATAGATGGAATTTTATAAAAAGGAAAGATTCAAATAGGGTGAAAACGAGCTTAGGAAAGAAGTTTTTGAAGAACATTTGATAAATAAGTAGAGAGATCACGTCAATATGGATACTGAAAAAAACATTGTAAAAGGTAAGATAAGAAGAGTTTATAAGCCAAGAATTAAAAAGGAATTAAAAGAAAATAATGGTATAATCTGTCATGCAGACACAAATGTTGTGGAGAGAGTAAAGAAGACATTGTTTTTTGATTAAATAATTAATACTTCTATTTGTTTAACATTCCAGAAAATTTAGGTAGCAAGACAGAAATTGTAGTAGGTTGAAGAAGAAACAAGTTGGAGGGAGAATATAGCCTTTATCTGTTTAAGAAGATAAGGAGAGGTGAGGTGATTCTACCTGAAAAGTAAAGCTACAGGAAAAACTGAGAACATAGGAAAAAGAAGAAAACTAAGACCGGTAAGATTTGCATTCAAAATGGGAAAGAGGGAAATAATAGCTAGATACAAAGGAAAGCAGGTATGGAAATAGATGATAGATTGACAGATAGATACATCAGTGTCAACATAGATGCATGTATGACCCTGACTATGCCCTACGGCAGACTTTGGTGGCATAGTGATTAAGTGTTATGTCTGCTAACCAAAAGGTTGACAGTTTGAATTCACCAGGCACTCCTTGGAAACTCTATGGAACAGTTTTATCTTGTCCTATAAGGTCACTATGAGTTGGAATTGACCCAATGACAGTAGGTTTCATTTGTTTTTTGTTTATGCACCAGGGAAGCAATACTGTCAAAAAAAAAATCACAAATCTTGTTCCAATACAACTTTAAGTAGAATTTCAGAAAAAATTATGGCTTAGAGGATAGAATCAAAGCCACAGAAGGAGAACTAACCTTTGACCAAAGGAGGGCTTTTTCTGAATTTTAAAGAAATGCTATGATGACTATGAGCAGAGCTAGAGGTGAGAGAGAGAGTACATGTGTGAGAACAACCATAAAACACTTGTTTTAACCATATGCAAAAGTAAAATTTTTGCTTACCAGAAAAAAAAGACTAACTTCGGGGACAGAGCCAAGATGGCAGACTAGACCCATGTCTCCTCAATTACCTCTGAGAACCAAGGCCTGGAATAACAACTGAACAGAGCAGTGAGGACATCCAGGGAGCCCTAGGATCTGGCATACAGTTGTCAGAATGAACTGGGCACCAATAAAAGAGAAGCTGTCATTCTCTAATGTGAGGAAGCTGCATGCTGTTGCCTGCTTCTTCTGGCTCATCATTTGAGAGGGCTGCAGGTGTTGATGTCTTCTTTGTTTTCTGAGAGGGGATGACTGGGCATGAGCCGGCAAGTATACTGAACTGCAGTGTTAAAGTAAACAGTAGAGAGCACAACAGAGACTGTATTTGGGATAGCCACATTCTGAGAGCCTGGCTGCTGACTGAGGGCACCATTGCCTTTACATCCTCTTGTTTTTGAGATGCAGCATAGATTCTGCTGTTTCATGGCAGGAAGGGCAGCTCAATCAAGATACCATCTTGGTCATCTGGGAGGGAGTGTCACCCACCCAGAGGTCTTCCCTGGGGCTAATATTCATGCTGAGAAGCAAGATCTGTCTGGAAAATGCTTCTCTATAATAAAAGCTGTGTTTAGAACAGTGGTACCCATAGCAACAGGTGGGAACTGAGAAAGGATGGCAGAAAGGCCATAACCCCTCCCTCCTTTGAACCATGTCATAACATCTGGGGACAGCCTATAATGTACTTGCTTGTCAGCTAGAAAGTGGGTCCTGTCACACCTGAGGGACTGACTGATTTTGGCAGCTGTTGGACAGCTACTCACTTAGGAGTAAAGTACTTTTTTAAATTAAGATCACGTGGAGAATTGACTACTGAGTGGCCCGACAGTGTCACCTCCATCTTCCACAGATCCACATCATAGTGTTAGCTGATGGCCCCTCAGTGACTCTATAAGTAGGGTGCCATCTTTGCCAGCTCAGAGGCAGAGCCTGCCAACTCAGAGAGTCCACCTGGGGCCAGTCACAAGAGTACACAGTAATGGCTGATGACTAACTCCACTCTTAGAACTATGCCTCAGCTTCTGTTGAGGTATCAACAGAGAAATCAAACTGTATGCCACGGCTCCAGAAAACTCCCAAAATAAAGAAGCAAAAAACTCCACAGATGAAGAAGACTTATGAAACTATCAGAGGTCAAGTACAAAAAATTTACGTATAGAGCCCTCCTAGAGATTAAACAAAATGCAGCAGTACAAAGTGAAAAATTAAATAAGCTACCTGAACTGATGGAATATTAATGATATAAAATACTGGAGATCAATAACAAAACTACAGAATTAGACAATTCAATACAAAGTCAAAAGAGCAGAATTGAGGAGACAGAAGCCAGAGTTAGCGATCTTGAGGACAGAGCAACTGACACTAGTATGTATGGGGAGAAATCATAGAAAATAAAAAAAATAAATAAATGAAGAAGCATTAAGAAACATGTGGGCTCTATTAAGAGGAATAATCTATGAATACTGGAGTTCTGGAACAGAGAAGGATAGTTGAAAATGTGAAGAGTATTGTTATAGAGTTGCTGACACAAAACTTCCCTGAAATCGTGAAAGAAGAGAACACACATATCCCAAAGTGCTTACCGAATGCCACAAAACTAGACCCCACAAAAAGACACAAAGACATATTACAGTCAAGATTAATAAAATGAAACTTAAACAGAGGCTCTTAAAGATAATGGGGCTTAAAGCAAACTTAATGTGCAAAGGAAATCCCTTTAGGCTTTCATCTGACTTCTCAGAAGAAACAATGTTGGCATTGTTGGCAATGTTGACATCGTTGGCATTCAAGCAGGCAGTGGGATGACACATTCAAAGCCTTAAGGGAGATCAACTTACAGTTAAGAATTACATATTCTGAAAAATTGTCTTTCAGACATGACAGTGAAATTAAGACATTCACAGGTAAACAGAAGCTTAGAGACCAAACTAAAGCTACAATAAATAACAAAAAAAACTCCTTGCTTAGAAAAACAAAAACACCATGTGTATACTTAAGGAGGCAATGCAGGACACAGCACCCAGAATCCTGCTCAGTTAGAGAAGTCACTAAGCTCAATCAACGTGAAAACATTAAAATAAGGGAACCAGCGATCAGAATACAAAACCTACAACATCATCACACTACAGTAGTTATAATCCTTTCAGATGGCGAGGAAACAAGAAGATATGCAGACATCAAAGTCTGATTTAAACATACAATAGTTAGGGAGATAATAACAGTAGCCACAAAGCAAAATAACAACTCCACATATCAAAACAGGAAACATAACACAGAAGTATCAACAAACACAGAACTAACACTGAAAAAGATGAAAAGTCAACCCATAAAGAATGACCCAAAACAGAATATTAAGAGCAACACAGAAAACATCAACAGTACAAAAATAAATGCATGAGAATGGGAGCACTAAACATATGCCTATCAGTAATTATAATAAATGTAAATGGACTGAATGGTCCAAAACAGAGACAGTCAGTAACAGTCTGGATTAAGACACCATCTACCCATATGCTGCTTAAAAGAAACACACCTTAGACTCAAAGATATAAGCAAATGGAAAATCAAAGGATAGAAAAATCTATACCAGAACAACAACATACAAAGAAGAGCAGGAGTGCCAATGTGAATCTCAGATAAAATAGACCTTAAGGTAAAAGTCCACCATCGTGGACAAAGACAGCTGAAAGTTTCAATAGATAAGGAGCATCTAAATACCAGAGCATCTAAATACACTGAACAAACAGAAAACATTGAAAAATGAGATAGATCATTCCATAATACTCAGAGGTTTCAGCACTCCACTTTCAATAAAGAACAGATCATCCAGAAAAAAGTTTGGTAAAGATACAGAAATTCTTACTGTGACAATTAACCAACTGAACCTCACTGACATACAAGAGCTTTTTGCCTATCAACAGATAAGTACACCTTCTTCAATACACATGGAACATTTTACAGACTAGACCATGTATTAGGACATAAAGCAAGTCTCAACAAAATCCAAAGAAGTGAATTACTGCCAAGAATTTTCTTGGATCATAAAGCCATAAAAGTTGAAATCAATAGCAGACAAAACATAGGTAGAAATTTGAGCTCATGAAGACTGAACAACACCTTGATCAAAAATCCATGGGTTATACAATAAATCAAGGATGAAATAAAAAATTTATTGAATTAAACGAGAATTAAAACGTATCACACTAGAACCTCTGGTACACAGTAAAAGCCATGTTCAGAGGTCAATTTATCTCTATAAATGCACACATATGGAATGAAAAAATGACTCAAAGGAAAGAAACAGTCCTACAGCTTGAACAAGTAGAAAAGAGAGCAACTGAAGAATGCCTCAGACACCAAAAGAAAAGAGATAATGAAGATTAGAGCAGAACTAAATGAATTAGAAAATAGAAGAACAATCAAAAAAATTAATGAAACCAAAATCTGGTTCTTTGAAAAGATCAACAAAATTGATAAACCATTGGCTAAACTTACAAAACAGTAACAGGAGAGGAACCTTCTCCCCCAAATGAGATGGGAAGTTTCACAACAGATCCAAATAAAATCAAAAGTGTCACAATAGAACTCTATGAAAGACTAGAACAGATTTGAAAACTTAGAGGAAATGAACAAATTCCTAGATTCATGTCACCTACCAAAATTATCACAGGAGAAGCAGAACAACTTAATAAACCTTTCAGAAAGGAAAAGAATGAAAAAAATCTCTTTTTTCAATCAAAAAACTGCCAACCAAAAACACCCCTGGCCCAGATGGCTTCACTGCAGAATTCTAACACGCAATAAGAGAGGAGTTAACTCCAGTACTGCTAAGGCTATTTCAAAGCATAGAAAGAGATGAACTACTCCCAAATTTGTTTTATGAAGCCAGCATAACCCTGATACCAAAGCCAGGGAACAACTCCCCTCTCCCCCCTCTCCCCAAAAGGGAAAATTATAGACCAATATCACTCATGAACCTAGCTCCAAATGTCCTCAACAAAATCCTATCCAATAGAGTTCACCAACATATCAAAAAAAATAATTCATATTATGTATGCAAGCCTTGTTCAATATCAGAAAAACAGTTAATGTGATCAACCACATAAATAGCACAAAAGACAAGAATCACCTGATTTTGTCAATTGATGCAGAAAAGGCATTTGAGAAGTCCAACATCCATTCATGATAAAAACTCTCAGGAAAATAGGAATGGAGGGAAAATTCCTCATTGCAATAAGGGGAATCTACAAAAAGGCAACTGCCTGCATCATGCTGAATGGGAGGAGACTAAAAGAATTTCCTTTGAGAATGGGAAGTAGACAAGGATGCCCACTCTCACCGCTTCTAATCAGTACTATGCTAGAGGTTTTAGCCAGAGCAATTAGACAAGACAAAGAAATAAAGGCTACCTGCATCAGCAAAGAAGAAGTAAAAATCTCCCTATTTGCAGGTGATACAACTGCACACGCAGAGAACACTGAAAAATTCATAAGTGAACTACTCAAACTAATAGAAGAGTTCAGCAAAGTTTCAGGATATAAGATAAACAGAAGTAAATCAGTAGAATTCCTTTATAGCAACAAAGAGATAATCAGAGATGAAGACTCTGATCAACACCATTTATTATGGCCCTCAGGTAGACAACATACCTAGTAATACATCTAATTAGAGAAATAAGAGACCTATACAGATAGAACTACAATACCTCCAAGAAATCAAAAAACACTCTCATTAATGGACAAACCTACCCTGCTCATGGATAGGAACACTTAACTTTGTGAAAATGTCTATTTTACCCAAAGCAATCTACATATATATTGCAATCCCAGTATAAATTCCAGTGTCTTTTTTTTAATGAGATGGAGAAACAAAGCACCAACTTTGTTTGGAAAGGGAAGAAATCTCGGATAAGTACTACTGAAGAAGAGGAACATAGTGGTAGGCCTCCTACTACTGGCCCTTAGAACATATTACACTGCCACAGTAGTCAAAACAGCCTGGAACTGGCACAAAAAGAGACATAAAGAGCAACACAACAGAGTTGAGACCTCAGAGATACCACCATCGTTTTATGAAGAGTTGGGTGGAGAGGAGGGGAAAGGGGACTGTTGAGAAGATGAGACATGTATGGAGCAGAGAGGAATAGTGTGCTGTCACCAGCCAGGGAGAGCAGTGGAAGCTGCATATAGGTAGGCATGTAAATTTATATAGGAATGTACATTTTCACTCAGTCATAATTAAAAAAAAAAAAAAGAAGAGTTGATATTCAACAAAGGCCCTAAGACTGATTGTAAACTGGGCTAAAAACAGTCTCTTCAATAAGTAGTGTTGGCAAAATTGGATACCCATCTGCAAAAATCTGAAACATATCTGACATGTTACACAAGAACTAACTCAAATGCGTGAAAGACCTAAATATCAAACCTAAAACAAAGATTATGTAAGAAAAAACAGGTCCAACAATGGAATTTCTGATATACAGCTTAGATAGACTTCAAAAACTGGCAAAGCACAATCAACAGAAGAGAAAATAGATAAATGAGAACTAGTAAGTATCAAAGACTTTTGCTCATCCAAAGACTTTATCAAAAGAGTTAAAAGACCACCCACAGAATGGGAAAAAATATTTGCAACTACGTGTCGGAACAACATCTGATCTCAATAATCTACAAAGTACTGCAAAATATCAACATCAACAAGAAAAATGTAAATAACCCAATTAAGCAATGGGCAAACTATATGGACAGACAATTCACCAAAGAGGACATCCAGGCAGCCAAAAGACACACGAGGAAATGCTCACCACCATTAGCTGTCAGAGAAATCCAAATCAAAACTGCAATGAGATACCATTTCACCCCAACAAGTGTTGTCCATAATCCAAAAATCACAGAACAACAAATGCTGGAGAGGTTATGGAGAGATTGGAAGTCTCCTACATTGCTAGCGGGATTGCAAAATGGTACAGCCTCTTTGGAAAGCATTTTGGTGCTTCCTTAAAATGCTAGAAATGGTTATACCAATTGATCCCATAATCCCACTGCTCAAAATATATCCTAGTGAAACAAGAGCTGTCACATGAACAGATACATGCACATGAATGTTCATTGCACCATAGTTCACAAAAGCAAAAAGATGGAACCAACCCAGGTGGCCATCAACAGATGAATGGATAAACAAGCTATGATATATATACTCAATGGAACACTATGCAATGATAAAGAGCAATCATGATTTTAGGAAACATCTCATAACCTGATTTCAGTTGGAAGGTATTATGCTGTGTGAAATCAGTCAGTGGCTAAAGGACAAATATTGTATGAGACCTCTGCTATAAAGACTTAAAAATAGACTTAGGTACAGAAGAAAAGACTCTTTGATGGCTACAAGGGTGGGGAGAGAGGGAAAGGGTTGGTCATAGATTAGATCACTGACAGAAATTTGTTAAAGTGAAAGCAGTGACAGCACAAATTAGAGCAGATCAATTTAACTGAACCTCACCATAAACTGACAGCTTTTCTACTCTCAATCCAATATTGCAATGATAGAGTAGCACAGGCAGGGTCTGGACACCATGCTTCCCAGGGACGTCAAGGCCAATTGGCATAACTAAGTTATCACTAACAGAGTCTTCTGCACCCCATATTGGTGAGTGGCGTCTGGAGTGTTAAAAGCTAGCAAGCTGCCATCTCAGGTACACCAAATGGTTCCACCTTATCCAGAACAAATGATAATCGAGAACAACAAAGACAAGCAAAAAAGAGCCCAGAAGACAGAAGGACTCATGTGAATTGGAGACTGTATTGACATGTAACCAGAAGAACCAGATGGTGCCTGGCCACCACAAAAGACAGCCGTGATGGGGCAAGCAGGGTTAAGTCCTAATGGCAATGCAAGAAAAAGAGAGGTGGAGGTCAAGAAGTCTACTAAAAGACCATGACTGACAATCTAACAGCCTGGGGCATCCCTTGGGAGCATGGCCTCTACACCTACTGCTGCCCTTGACCAGAAAAAACTACTGAGGTAAACTCTTCAGACAAAAATGAGCTGGACTCATGGACACAATGTGACCATATGGTGTGTGTACTTTATGACTCTATGCACTTATAGGATGCTTTCCTACTGGTCTCTTTCTAGATAACAGAGTAGAGGGTGGAGAGGAGGGGACAAGAGCTTATGGAGAGGATACGACAAGTATGGCATGAAAAGGAGTATGATGTCATAGGGCAAGGAGAGCAATGGGAACTTCAGGCAGGCGGGCAAGCAAGATTGATTTGGATTGTACACTTTCACTTAAACACAATAAAAAAAGACTATTTTTAGAAAGGGGTAAATGCTTAAAACTACTGTAACTGTGCTCAATTTATAAGACGTGATGTCTGTTTGATTACAGTTTCTACACTGCTGTTGCTCTGACCCGAGTTTTACCAACCAGTAAAGGTTTCAACAGTATACTATACCTCACCTTTCCTGTTTCCCTGTTCATCTATAACGGATAACAAACACCTGTTTTGGTAAAGTTTTATTAACCATAGGTTCACCCACTTGAGTGAGGAGTTGAAAAACTGATAACATATCCATGTATTTTATTTAATTATTTGGAGATGATTGGTAACCAAAAGTTTGGCAGTTTGAATCTACCAGGTGCTCCTTGGAAACACTGTGGAACAGTTCTTCTCTATCTTATAGCAGCACTGTGAGTCAGATGGCATTGAGCTTTAAGCACTGTGAATAATTTAATGTTGCTTCTTAAAGTAGGACAATACTAAAATAACCTTAAAAACTGAAAGTATGTAAGCGATTTTGCAGTTTATCAGCTCTGAAAATTGTTTAACTGAGGTGCAAGTTTTTTGCTCATACGAATATATGTTGTCTGAAATAAGTGCTTTGGCAGTTAAGCAGTTCCCTGTGTCTTGTCTATACCTTTGAAGGAACCAGTCTTTTTTTCATGGATGAACTAGCCTCTTTGCAGCCCAGAATACCATCATTATGTATCTGCCCTCTCCTGACTACGTAGTGTCTTTAATGAAATGTAATCTCGCTTTGTGAAGCTCAATCACTGTCTTTCAAATTAAATTATACTCTAGTCATAATGGTTTTGGAAATTGTGTCATAACATCCAGGATTTGAATTAAACCCTTATAAGAAATATATTTCCTTTTTATTCCATAACTTTATAAATAAACTTGACTTTGAAATTTCTGTGTTTTATGGAGCCTTTGAGGTCAATTTCTTGTTGTTGCTTTCTTGTAATACCTCTACAATACTTGTGTAATCAAAATTTATTTGCAATTAGAATCTAAAATTAAGTCTTTGGGGTAAGAAAAAATAGTTAGAATTAACACAATAAACATAAACCCCCAAACTGCAAATAACAATTATTATTATTATTATTCTGTCCTATTAAGGTAGGTGTTTGTTAGGTGTCATCAAGTGAGTACTTACTCATAGTGACCCTGTGTACAACAGAATGGAACGCTGCCTGATCCTGTGCCATCTTCATAATCCTTGGTATACGTGAACCCATTGTTGCAGCCACTGTGTTAATACATCTCTTGAGGGTCTTTCATTTTTCGCTGACCCTGTACCAAGCATGATGACCTTCTCCAGGGACTGGTCCCTCCTCATACCATGTCCAAAGTATGTGAGATGAAGTGTTGCTATCCTTGCTTCCGAGAAGCATCCAGGTTTTTTACTTCTTCCAAGACAGTTTTGCTTTTACTTCTGGCAGTCCATGATATATTTATTATTGTTTGCCGAAACCATAATTCAAAGGCATCAGTTCTTCATTCTTTCTCATTCACTGTCTATCTTGTATGCACATACAGGAGGCAATTGAAAACACTACGGTTTGAGCTAAGCACAGCTTAGTCCTCAGAGTAATGCTTTCATTTTTTTAAAATCTGTTTAAAGAGATCTTTTTCAGAACAATTGCCCAGTGCAATATGTTATTTGATTTTTTGTCTATTGCTTCCATGAGTGTTGATTTGTGGATCTAAATAAAATGAAATCTACGACAACTTAAATCTTTTCTCTGTTTATCATGATGTTGTTGATTGTCCAATTGTGAGGACTTTTGTTTTCTTTACATTGAAGTCCACTATATACTGAAGATATTAGTCTTCGATCTTCCTCAGTAAGTGCTTCAAGTCCTCTTTACTTTCAGCAAACAAAGCTGCATCATCTGCATATCACAGGTGCTTAATGAATTTTGCTCCAATCTTGATTCTTCTTCATGGAGCCTTTGAGGTCAATTTCTTGTTGTTGCTTTCTTGTAATACCTCTACAAATACTTGTGTAATCAAAATTTATTTGTAATTAGAATCTAAAATTAAGTCTTTTGAGTAAGAAAAAATAGTTAGAATTAATGCAATAAATATAAACCCCCAAACTGCAAATAACAATTACTATTATTATTATTCTACCCTATTAAGGTAGGTGTTTGTTAGGTGTCATTAAGTGAGTACTTACTCATAGTGACCCTGTGTACAACAGTACAATCATACTAATATAGCCAGCCAAGTGCCGTCGAGTCGGATCATACTAATATGTGATCATTAAATTATTTAATTTTAAATTATAAAATATAAATTAAATATAATATACTGCCATTATTTCAGAGTAAGAAAAGAATTTTAAAATTGATATATAACATTCAAAGCCTTGTAGGAGAAGCCTTTTGATGTAGTCCAGCCTTTTGAATTATTGCACGGCATACAGATTGAATACATATGATGAAGAGATATGAAGAGATACCTCCATCATGCATACCTTTCTTGAATTTAAACCATGCAGAGTCCCCTTGTTATGTTCACAAAGTAGCTTCTTGATCTATTTGGTATAGTAGAGTATGCCAAAATGCCAATACCAGTCCATTTCAGCTTACTAATACCTAGGACAGAATCCTACTTATGTGTGGTTAAGAGTTTGACTGCTAACCAAAGGTTGGCAGGTTGAATCCACCAGCCACTCTTTGGAAACTCCATTGAGTGGTTCTAATTTGTCCTATAGGGTCAGTCACTATGAGTCTAAACTGACTAGATAGCATTGTCATTTCTTCCTTAATGCATAGGATGTTGATCTTTAAGCATTCTATTCTTTGACTAAATCTGTGTGTTCTATTCCCATTTTCCAGATTCTTTTTGGGTACATTCCACATTCAGATTAGTAATGGGTGTTTGCAATGGTTTCTTCTTGTCAGTTCTGCAGATGAAGGCCCCCAAAACTTGACTTCATCCACATGACTAAAGTCAGTCCTACTCGTAAGAGGTAGCTTTTCACTAGTCATATTTTGATTCCCTTCCAGTCTCAGGGCCTCATCTCCACTAACACATCTGGCAATGTTTCACTGCTATTCATGATGTCTTTACTAGTCTGTTCCTCCTTCCTAGTATGTCTTAGTCTGAAAGTTCCACCGAAACCTGTTCATCATGGGTGACCCTGTTGGTGTCTGAAATTGGTGGGTAGCTTCCACCACTACAGCAACAGTCAAGCTTCCACACACACTGATAGATGAGTGGGCAGTTTGGTAATATTACATTTTAAATTCTGTTGTTTTCCTTCAAATTGATAATGGAAGGACATGTATCTAGCATTAGACAGTGTTTAGTTGTAGTAAAAAAAAACTAACAATAAAATCTTACAAACACATGAATAACCCAAATATGCACTTAACTAATATTGATGTTGACAAGGTAAATTGAACACTCTCATGTATCTAACATGTTTTAAAATGTACTAGTATTAATGAATTCATGAACTGATCATTTTTTTCTTTTAAACATTGTGTACTTTTGATAAGAATATTCTTGCTATACTGAACCACAGCCAAGCCATTTGTGATGACATGTGTTAACAAATATTGATACCATAAAGAGATTAAAAATGTTATTTAGAAATATTTTGAAAAAGGTAATCATATTAATATGTGATCATTAAATTATTTAATTTTAAATTATAAAATATAAATTAAATATAATATACTGCCATTATTTCAGAGTAAGAAAAGAATTTTAAAATTGATATATAACATTCAAAGCCTTGTAGGAGAATTCCAGCCAAGAACAATATATACTGCAAAACTATATTTCAAAGATGAAGATGAAATTAAGACATTTGCAGATAAAAAGAAACTCAGAGACTCTGTACAAGAACAAACCAAAGCTACAGGAAATACTGAAAGAATCTCTTGGCCTGGAAGAACAAAACCACAAACTTTGTATTTTAGAAGCAAATACGGACACATCACCCAGAATCCTACTCAGTTTGGAAAGGCTCCAAACTCAAGCTATAATAGTGAAAGAAATGATCCAGTGATCATATCATGAAAACTATGATGTCATCATATTAAAAAGTGGGGTGTAATACAGTTGTTATAATCCTTCCAGATGGAGAGTAAGCTAATAAGACTGAAGTTAATTACAACTGGGTTTGTACACAGTTTATTCAGGAGGATCACAGGGGCAGCCACAAAGCACAAATAAAGATACAACATATCAAATCAAAAAACGTAATATAGGAGTCTCAACAACCACAAAACCAACCTTGAACAAGGTGAAAGATCAACTCACAAAGAAGAATGTCCCAGAACAGATTAATAAGAACAACAGAGAAAACATCAACACAAAAATAAATGTATCATAATGGCAGCACTGAACACACACCTATCAATAATTACATTGAATGTGAATGGATGGAATGCTCCAGTAAAGAGACATCGAGTGATATCTTGGATCAAAAGACACGACCCCTCCATATGTCGCCTACCTTAGACTTAAAGATAGGAAAAAACTGAAAATTAAAGGATGGAAGAATATATATCAAGCTAACAATGAACAAAGAAGAGCAGGTGTGGCAATTCTAGTCTCAGATAAAATAGATTTTAAGGTAAAATCCACCGTCATGAACAAGGATAGACACTATTTATTGCTGAAGATTTCAGTACACAAACAGGACTTAACAATATTAAATATTAATGCACCTAGTACTATAGTACCTAAATACATTGAAGAAACACTGACTACACTAAAAGTTGAGATGGATCACTCTACAGTAATAGTGGGAGACTTCAACACTCCGCTGCCAATATTGGACAGATCGTCTAGAAAAAAGCCTAATAAAGACACAGAAGACCTTATTGTCACATTAACCAACTAGACCTCTTCAACATATACAGAACTTTCTATCCATCAGTGGACAGCTACACCTTCTTCTCCAGTGCACATGGAACATTTTCCAGAATAAATCATGTGCAAGGGCATAAAGCAATTCTCAACAAAATCCATACCATTGAATTAATGCAAAGCATCTTCTCAGCCATAAAAATCAAAAGCAATAGCAGAAAAAAAAAAAAAACACAGATAGAAAGTGGAACTCATTAAAATTGAACATCTTACTCAAAAAGCCATGGGTTACAGAAGAAATCAAGGATGCAATCAAGAAATTTATGGATTCCAATGAGAATGAAAACACTTCCTACCAGAACCTATGGGATACAGCCAAAGCAGTGCTCAGAGTTCTGTTTATCTCCACAAATGCACACATCTGGAAGGAAGAAAGAAACCAAACCAAAGAACTGACCCTACAGCTTGAACAAGCAGAGAGAGAACAACAGAGGAACCCCTGAGGCAACAGAAGAAAACCTATCATGAAGATGAGAGCAGAACTAAATGAATTAGAGAATAGAAGAACAATTGAAAACTTTGAAAAGACCAAAAGCTAGTTTTTTGAAAACATCAACAAAATTGACTAACCGTTGGCTAAACTTAAAACCAGGAAAAGAAACAAATAACCCAAATAAGAAATGAGAGGGGAGTTGTCACAACAGATCCAACAGAGATCCAAAATATCATAACAGAATGCTGAGAAAGACTGTACTCTAACATATTTGAAAACCTAGAAGAAATGGACAAATTCCTTGATAAATACTACTTACCAAAATTATCGTAAGGTGAAGCAGAACAACTTAATAAACCCATCAAAAAGTAAGAGATTTATGTCATTTAAGTCATCCAAAAACTACCAGCCAAGAAAACCCCGGGTGCAGACGGCTTCACTGCAGAATTCTACCAAGCTTTTAGAGAACAGTTATCTCCAATACTACTGAGACTATTTCACAGTATAAAAAGGGATGGAATACTCACAAATTCATTCTATGAAGCCAGCATAACCTTGGTATCAAAGCCAGGGAAAGACCTAGCCAAAAAGGAGAACTACAGATCGATATCACTCATGAATCCAGATGCCAAAATCTTCAACAAAATTCTTGCCAATAGAATAGAACATATCCAAAAAATAATCTATCATGACCAAGTTGGATTCATATCAGGGATGCAAGGCTGGTTCAACGTAAGATAAACAATTGATGTGACTAAGCATATAAATAACACAAAAGACAGGAATCACCTGATTTTGTCTACTGATGCAGAAAAGGCATTTTGGTGATGTCCAATACCCATTCATGCTAAAAACCCTCAGCAAAATAGGCATAGACGGCAAATTCCTCAAAGCAATAAGGGCCATTTATACAAAGCCAACTGCCTGACTCATCCTGAGTGGAGAGAGACTGAAACTGTTTTCCTTGAGAACAGGAACTAGACATCTCTCCTATTCAACATTGTGCTAGAAGTTCTAGCCAGAGCAATTAGACAAGACCAAGAAATAAAGGGCATCTACACTGGCAAAGAAAAACTAAAAATCTCCCTTTTTGCAGATGATATGATTGTGTATGCAGAGAACCCCAAAAAATCCATAAGGAAACTACTCACACTGATAGAGGAGTTCAGCAAATTCTCAGAATACAAGATAAACATAAGTAAATCCATAGGATTCCTTTATACCAACAATGAGATTATTAAGGAAGAAAACACCAAAGCAATGCTGTTTACTATAGCCCCTAAGAAGATAAAATACCTAGGAATTAATCTAACCAGAGAAATAACAGACCTTTACAAAGAGAACTACAAGTCTTTACTACAAGAAACCAAGAGAGACTTACATAAATGGAAAAACCTACCCTGTTAATAGATGGGAAGACTTAACATTGTGAAAATGTCTCTTTTACCCAAAACAACCTCTTATGTAATGCAATCCCAATAAAAATTCCAGTGACACTTTTTAATGAGATGGAGAAACAAATCACCAACGTTGTTTGGAAAGGGAAGAAGCCCTGGATAAGTAAAGCACTACTGAAGAAGAAGAACACACTGGGAGGCCTCTTACTACCCAACTTAGGAAGTATTACACTGTCACAGTACTCAAAACAGCCTGGTACTGGTAGAAGAACAGACATATCGATCAATGGAACAGAATTGAGACCCCAGAGATGACACCATCTTCCTATGAACTGTTGATACTCAACAAAGGCCCAAAGATATTAAACTGGGGTGAAAACAATCACTTCACCAAATGGTGCTGGCCAAATTTGATATTTATGTGCAAAAATTGAAACAAGAACCATATCTTACACCTTCTACAGAATCCAACTCAAACTGGATAAAAGACCTAAATATCAAATCTAAAATAATAAAGGTCATCCAAGAAAAAGTAGGAACAACAATAGAAGTTTTAATACATAACATAGACAGACTTTAAAATCTGTCAAACAAACCACGACCAACAGAAGAGAAAACAGATAAATGGGAACTATTAAGAATCAGTCACTTTTGCTCATCCAAAGACTTTATTAATAGAATTAAAAGGCCACTTATGAAGTGGGAAAAAATACTCGGCAACAAAATGTCAGATGGACGCCTGATCCCCATAATCTGTAAGGCAGTACAAAATATCAATAAGAAAAAGATAAATCATCCAATTAAGCAACGGGCAAAGGAGATGGACAGACACTTCTCTAAAGAGATCCAGGCAGCCAAAAACACATGCAGACATGCACATAATCATTAGCTATTAAAGAAATTCAAATCAAAACTACAATGAGATATCATCTCACCCTAACAAGTTTGGCCATGATCCGAAAAACACAAAACAACAAATACTAGAGAGGCTGTGGAGAAACTGGAACTTTCTTACATTGTTGGAATTTCAAAATGGTGCAACCTCTTTTGACAGCAATCTGGTGCTTCCTTAAAAAGCTAGATCTAGATATACCATTTGACCCAGTAATTCCACTGCTCAGAATATATGCTACAGAATCCAGGCAACTCACAGCAACTGATACATGCACAACAATGTTTACCGCAGCACAGTCCACAATAGTAAAATGATGGAATCAAACAAGATGCCCAACAACAGAGGAATGGATAGGTAAACTGTGTTATATATGCTCAATGGAACACTATGCAATGCTAAAGAACAACGATGGTTTTAGGAAGCATCTCATAACCTGGTTTCAATTGAGGACATTATGTTGAGTGAAAGTAGTCAGCAACAAAAGGACAAATATTGAATGAGACGCCTAAGATTCTTATCAGAAACAGACTTATGCATTGAAGAAAAGACTCTTTGATGGCTGCAAGGGTACAGATGGAGAGAGGCCGAGGGGGAAGGGTTTAGATTAGGTAAGCCAGCCAAGTGCCGTCGAGTCGGGTAGGTGATAGAAATTTGGTTGGGTGAGATCTGTGACAGCACACATGAGAAAGAAGATGAATATTAACTGGACTTCAACATAACTTGATTACTCCTCACATCTTAACCCAATATTGCAAGGAGACAGTATCATTGGGGGGTGGTAGGGGACCTTGCTCTCAGGAGAAATTGAGGCCAATTAGCACAACTAGCATTTTACTAAGATAGCCCTCTGCACCCCACATTGGTGAGCGGCATCAGCGTTCATAGAATCTTCCAAGCTGCCATTTGAAGACACAATAAATGGTCCCAATTTGACAGAAACGGATGACCACCAAGGATCAAAGTGACCTGGGGGAAAGGGAACCCAGAAGACAGAAGACGTGGGTGGGTGACTACATGTACTTGTGATCAGAAGAACTGGATGGTGCCTGGCCACCACCAGTGACAGGCTTGATGGAGCTCACAAAACTGAGTCTTGCTGGCAACACAAGAATAAAAAGGGGTGCACCTTGAGATCTCCATTAAAAGGCTGTATCTGATGGTCCAGGGGCCTTGGAGTTCCCCTGAGAGCATGGCCTTTGGCCCTGATGATGCTCCTGTCCATAAATCACAATGGAAGTCAACTCTTCGGACAGGAATGCATTGGACTTGGAGACACAGAGTTACCATATCATGTGTGCACTTTACAGTTCTATGTATCTACAGAATGTCATCCTGCTGACCTCTTACTGGAGGCGGGGGAGTGGGTGGAGAGGAGGGGATAGGAGATTGTTGGGAAGATAAGACATGTATGGAGCAGAGAGGAAGAGTGTGTTGTCACCAGGCAGGCAGAGCAGTGGGAGCTGCATATAGGCAGGCATGCAAATTTATATGGGAATGTACTTTTCATTCCATCATATTAAAAAAAATTGACATATAACCCTACACATATTTGTGCTTAACTAAAGATAAGTGTGCTGTCACCAGGCAGGGAGAGCAGTGGAAGCTGCATATAGGTGGGCATGTAAATTTATACGGGAATGTACATTTTCACTCAGTCATAATAAAAAAAATTTAAAAAAAGAAATAATGGATTTCCTATCATGTATGTTTTCTTAATTTTAATAATGTGTGTACAAATTTTTCAGTGAACAATGTTCTTTAAGATTTTTACTGAGATGGGAAAACCAAGCTTGAAGATTTGTAAAAGCGCCATGGCAGAGACATCTGGCTTTTTCTCACTTCGAGAGGGAAAGGAGAGAGAATCAAGATCAGCAGCCCAAGGCTGATTCCTGTGAAGTGGAGGTAAGACCTTCCTCTTGCCAATCTTTTAAACAATTCTAACACCAGCTGTTCTTCATATGATACTGTTTACCTCTTTGTTGGGTTTGATAATTCATAGCAGTGGTTGCATAAAACTCACAGTGGTTAAGAGGTTTATTAGAAAAGTAAAAGGCAACAGTTTAGGACCAGAAATAACTCAGGATTCGTTTATTTGATCAGGAAAGCCTCTTATCAGCTATGCTTGAAGACAGGCCTCTATCTAGTAGCACTTGGTTTCTCAGCCCCTTGGCCTGGCCCCTACTCTGCTTGGGCAAAATGCTGCAAATCTTTTTAGCTCCTCCAATAAGTGCCATGAGGCAATCACTTCTCCAGAAAGCCTCTTTCCCAAAGGTGATCAGTTCATTTGCTCCATGAGTTGTCATCAGCACACCTGCTATTACCACCATACTGTCAGCCTGAAGGCATACTGCTGTATACGATGCTGTTCTCTTTGTTCTGCTGCTGCCATTTCTCTGTCACTGTTTATTGGTATCTTGGAATGTTTCTGGTGTAACAGCTATCTATCTGCTGGATCTAGGGGGCTCTCGGCTCCAATTTCTTCTTCTTTGTAGTAAGGAAGCCATTCTACCTGTGCCACTGGTATGTCTCATTTTAAGCCAAGTGAGAGGGCAAAATTAACTAATCCCCTTGTTAGGGTTCCTTGTACCTTATTTGCACAATCTCACTTGCATAAGTGTGCCATGTAACCAAAATTGCATTATTAGCAAGCTAACCAATCTTTTTGGTGGGTCACAAGCACCTTATTTGCTTAAGTGCACTCATTCATCTGGTAGAAGTTACAAGACCATGTTTAGACCATGTAAAAGTGATCCACTGCACCACAAGATTAGTCCATAAAACTTAGTAATATACATAACATATCATATAAATATATAGTATGACACATAATGCAGTAAACTAATGTACTAGTAGTAGAGCAATTCAGGTTGCTTTTTAAGTATTAGCATGTTAAAATGTTAGTTGAAACTCTAAATTCTTCATACCAGCTTTAAGCTTAAGAGGTTTGTCTTTACAGTGTGAATGAGGTTTTTTTTGTTTGTTTTCTGTTGTTCATTTGATTGTTTTTCTATGTTTAAAGACATCCTTCTTTCTTTATTGTGATTAAATGAAAGTATACAATCCAAATCAATTTTGCATGGTCAGCTATCTTCAGCTCCTTCTGCTTTCCCTACCCAGAGACAGCACACTCCTCCTTTTCATTCTACGCTTGCCATATCGTCATGAAAGTCTCCCGCCCTCTCCTCTCCACCCTGTTCACTCCCATCTAGGAAGAGACCTGTAGGAACAGCCTCCTACAAATGCATAAAGCCACAAAGTACACACACCAAATGGTCACACTGTGTTCCCGAGCCTAGTCCATTTTTGTCCGAAGAGTTGACCTCTGTGGTGTTTTGTTTTCTAGACAGAGACAGCAGCAGGCTTAGGGGTCACGAACACAGGGGATAGTCCCTGCCGTTGGATCATCAACTATGGTCTTTCAGTAGAGTTCTTGCGCTACACTCTTCTTTTTCTCGTTGCCACAGGGACTCAATATTTTGTGCCCCATCACAGCTGTTTTTAGTGATAGCCAGAGACCATCTGTTTCTTCTGGTCATGTGTTGATGCAGTCACCCATTCACATGGGTCCTTGTGTCTCCTGGGCTCTTTTTCTCTCATGTCTTTGTCGTTCTTGGTGACCATCTTTTCTGGATGAGTTGGGACCATGTGTTATACCCCAGATGTCAGCTTTCTAGCTTTCAACACCCCAGATATCACTCACCAATATGGGGTGCAGAAGGCTCTCTTAGCAATAGGCTAATTATGCCAATTGACCTCAATCTCCTTTGACAGCATGGTCCGCAGATGATACCCCTACTACTCTATCCTTCCAATAATGCGCTGAGGTTAGAAGAGCTTTCAGTTTATGGCGAAGTCCAGTTAAGTTGATCTACTTTCTTCTTTGTGCTGCCAATGCTTTCCCTAACCAAATTTGTATCAACTATCTAATCTATGATCAATGCTGTCCCTGCCTCCCTACCCTTGCAGCCATCAAAGAGTCTTTTCTTCTGTATGTGAATTTACTTCTAAATCCTTATACACAGGTCTCATACAATTTTGGTTATTTTGCCACTGACTGATTTCACTCAGCATAATGTCTTCCAATGGAAACTAGGTTATGAAGTGTTTCCTAAAATCATCATTGTTCTTTATCATTGCATAGTGTTCCATTGCATATGTACCATAGTTTGTTTATCCATTCATCTGTTGATGAGCATCTAGGCTGATTCTATCTTTTTTGCTATTGTGGACTGTGCTGTAATAAACATTCGTGTGCATGTGTTGGTTCATGTGACAGTCTTTGGTTCTGTAGGATAAATTATGAGCAGTGGAAATACTGGATCAAATGGTTTGTCTATTTCCAGCTTTTTAAAAACTTCAAATTGCTTTCTAAAGAGGTTATACCATTTTGCAATCACACCAGCAGTATTCCAAAATCTCCACAACTTCTTCAGCATTTGCTGTTTTATATTTTTTATGGCTAACATTGTTGGGGAGAGACTTTTGATTTGAATTTCTCTGATAGCTAATAATCGTGAGCATTTCCTTAATGTGTATTTTGGCTGTCCAGATGTCCTCTTTGGTGAAATTATCTGCCCATCTCTTTCACCCATCACTTAATGGGATTATTTGCCTTTTTCTTGTCAATGTTTTGCAGTACACTGTAGATTATGAAGATCAAGTGTCAGTTTGACATTTAGTTGCCAAATATTTTTTTTCTATTCTGTAGATAGTCTTTTAACTTTTGATAAAGTCTTTGGATGAGCAAACGTGCTTGATTCTTAGTAGTTCCCATTTATGTTTTTTTTCTTCTGCTGACTGAGCTTTGTTATCAGATTTTGAAGTATGGCTAAGTTGTGTATTAGAACTTCCATTATTGTCCCTATTATTTTTTACATAATCTATATCGTTTTAGGTTTGATGTTTAGGTCTTTGATCCATTTTGAGTTAGCTTTTGTGTAAAGTGTGAAATACGGTCTTGTTTCAGTTTTTTGCAAATGGATATCAAATTTTGCCAAAACCATTTATTAAAGAGGCTATTTTTACCCCAGTTTACAATCTTACGGTCTTTGTCAAATATGAACTGTTCATAAGAGGATGGTGGTATCTCTGAGGTCTCAACTCTGCTGAGTTAGTCTATGTGTCTCATACCAGTACCGGGCTATTTTGACTACTGTGGCAGAGTAACAAGTTCTAAAGTCAGTTAGTGAGAGGCCTCCTAGTGTGTTTTCCTTCTTCACTAGTGCTTTGCCTGTCTGGGATTTCTTCCCCTTTCAAACAAAGTTGGTGATTTGTTTCTCCATCTCTTAAAATAAGACACTAGAATTTGTATTGGGATTGCATTGTATATGTAGATTGCTTTCAGTAAAATAAACATTTTCACAATGTTAAGTCCTCTTATCCATGAGCATGGTAATTTTCTCCATTTCTATAAGTATCTCGGTTTCTTGCAGAAAGGTTTTGTAATTCTCTCTGTATAAATCTCATACTTCTCTAGTTAGCTTTGTTCCTAGGTATTTTATTTTCTTTGGGGCTGTAGTAAATGGTATTGATTTGGAGATTTCATGTTTGATGATTTCATTGTTGGTATAAAGGAATCCTACTGATTTACTTACTTTTATCTTGTATCATGATGCTTCACTGAACTCTTCTGTTAGGAAGAGTTTAGGAGTATTGCATTCCTTTCTAAGCTGTGAAATAGCCTCAGTAATGTTGGCGTTTGATCTTCTCTTAAAGTTTGGTAGAACTCTGGTGAAACCATCCGGGCCAGGAATTTGGTTGGTAGTTTTTTGATGACTTTTTCAGTCTCTTCCTTTGTGGTGGGTTTATTAAGTTGTTCTACTTCTCCTTGTGATAATTCTGGTAGGCGATATGAATCTAAGAATTTGTCCATTTCCTCTAAGTTTTCAAATCTGTTTCAGTACAGTCCTTCACAGTATTCTGTTATGATACTTTCCATTTCTGCTGGATCTGTTGTGACATCTGCCATCTCATTTCTTATTTGGGTGTATGTTTCCTCTCCTATTTTTCTAAGTTTATGCAGTGGTTTATCAATTTTGCTGATCTTGTCAAAGAACCAACTTTTGCTTTTGTTAGTTTTTCAATTGTTTTTCTGTTCTCTAATTCATTTCATTGAGCTCTAATCTTTATTATCTTTTTTCTTCTGGTTCCTGAGTGGTTCCTCTTTTTCTCTTTCTACATGTTCAAGCTGTAGGGTTCTTTAGTTTGTGCCCTTTCTCCATTCCTGATGTGTGCATTTATAGAAATAAATTGACCTCTGAGCACTGCTTTTGCTGTATCCCAGAGATTCTGGTAGGATGTTTTTCTTCTCATCGACTGCACACATCTTTACTTCGTCTTGATTTCTTCTGTAACCCGTGGATTTTACAGCAAGGTTTTTACAGTTTCCATGAGTTCCAATTTCTGCCTACATTATTTCTGCTACTGATTTCAACTTATGGCTTTATGGTTGAAGAAGATTCTTTGCAATAATTCAGTGGTTTGGGTTTTATTGATACTTGCTTTTTGTCCAAGCACATGGTTTACTCTGGAAAATGTTCTGCGTGCATTGGAGAAGAAGGTGTGCTTATCTGTTGATGGGTAAAAAGTTCTTCATATGTCGATAAAGTTTAGTTGGTTAATTGTCACAACAGGATCTTCTGTATCTTCACGGAGTTTTTTCTGGGTGATCTGTCCATTACTGAAAGTGGAGCAGTCAAGTCTGCAAGTATTATTATGAAGTGATCTATCACATTTTTCAGTGTCTTCTGTGTTTGTTCTATGTATTTAGAAGCCGTGATATTGGGTGCATAAATATTTAATATTGTTATGTCCTGCTTATGTATTGAACTTTTTAGCAGTAAATAGTGACCATCCTTGTCCACAGTTGTGGATCTTACATTAAAGTCTATTTTATCTGAGATTAGTGTTGCCACCCTGCTCTTCTTTGCATATTGTTGTCTTGGTGTATGTTTTTCCATTGTTTCATTTTCAGTTTATTCATGCTTTGAGTCTCTATGTTGTGTTTCTTGTAAGCAACATATAGGTGGGTCATGTCTTTTGATCCACAATGTCACTTGCTGTATCTTTATTGGAGAGTTCAGTCCATTTACATTCACTGTAATTGTTGACAAGTGTGTGTTTAGTGTTGTCATGTCAATGCATTTATTTTTGTATTGTTGATATTGTCTGTGTTGCTCTTACTATTCTGCTCTGCATCATTCTTCTTTATGGGTTGACTTTTCATCTTTTTCAGTGTTAGTTTTGTGTTTGTTGAGATTCCTGTTTTATTTTTCTTGTTTGGATATGTTGCATTGTTATTTTGCTTTGTGGCTACTATTGTAGTCCCCTTACTATTCTAAATTTAAACAGGACTTTGACTTCTGCCTATCTTATTAATTTGCTTTCCATCTGAAAGTGTTATAACTACTGCAATGTATCCCTCTTTATAGCGTGCTGATGTTAGAGATTTTGTGTTGCGATCACTGGTACCTTTCTTTTAATAATGTAGTGTTGATTGAATATACTGACTTCCCTAAGTGGATAGAACTCTAGATGCTATGTCCTGCATCGCCTCCTTAAGTATACATTTTTTTTTTTTTTACTAAGCAAGGAACTTCTTTCAGTATTTTTTGTAGTTTTAGTTTGGTTTTTACAAAGTCTCTAAGCTTCTGTCTGTCTGTGATTGTCTTAATTTTGCTGTCATGTCTGAGAAACAGTTTTACAGGATATGTAATTCTTGGTTGAAAGTTTTTCTCCTTCAAGACTTTGAATGTGTCATTCCACTACTTTCTTACCAGTATCGTTTTCACAAATAAGTCACATGAAAGCCTACTAGGCTTTGTTCTGAATATTAACTTTGCTTTGAGCCTTGATGCCTTTAAAAACCTCTCTTTTATATTTAATTTTATTAAGCTTGGTTATAGTATGTCCTGGCCTCTTGTGGTCTAGTTTTTGCAGCATTTGATATACATCTTGGGTATCTAAGTTCTCTTTCATAATTTCAGGGAAGTTTTCGGTCAGCAACTCTACAGCAATGCTGTCTATATTTTCATCTGTCCCTCCCTGATAAGGAACTCCAATTATTTGTAGATTATTTCTCTTAATAGTGTCCCACTGGTTTAGTAATACTTCTTCATTCTTCTTATTTCTTTTTTCTGATTTCTCCTCATAAAAGCTGTTGTCAGCTGCTCTATCCTAAGTCTCACTTCCATCTCCTCCATGCTGCTCTTTTGGCTTTGGATTTAATTGTCTATCTTTGTAACTTTGTTATTAATCTGCTGGATTTCAGATCATTGGTGTTCTATAATTTCACATAGCTTACTTAATTTTTTTATTTTGTTCTGCTGCATTTTGTTTAATCTCCAGGAGGACTCTCTATATAATTCTTTTGTACTCAGCCTGAGATTGTTTCAGAAAACTTCTTCATCTGGGAATTTTTTTGATTCTTTATTTTGGGAATTTTCCAGAGCCATGGTGGACTGCTTTTTTAATTTGTTAGCAATTGGATGTTGTCTGCCTGCCATCTAGAAGCTGTTTAATTTCTCTGTTGTTGCTTCCATAGGCACTGAGGCACAGTTCTAAGAGGGGAGTTGGTCACCAACCATCTCTGCGTACTCTAGTGACTGGCCCAGGTGCAATCCCAGGTGTGCCAGGCTCTACCTCCCAGCTGGCAAAGAGGATACCCTAATTATGGAACCACTGGGGGACCATCAGCCAATGCTTTGATGCAGGTTAGTGAAAGGTGGATGAGATGCTGCTGGGCCTCTCAGTAGTCATTTCTTCAGATGGTTTTATTTTAAAAGGATACTTTACTGCTGAGAAGGAGCTATCTTAAAGCTAACAAAAACATTCAGGCCCTTGAGTACGGCAGGCTTCACCTTCTGGCTGACAATGAAAGTATCTCATAGGCTGCCCCCAGATGCTATGATGTGTTTCAAAGTAGGGATGGGTTAGGGCCTTCTTGCCATCCTCTGCCAGATCCCACCCATAAATCTAGACACGAATCATCTCAAAGGCTACTTTTATTCTAAAGAAGCCCTTGCCAGATGGGCTGCTGCTGTGCTTGAGAATAAGCTGCAGTTAAGACCCCTGGCTGTGTGACTCTGCCTCCTAGTTGACAAATTTGGCATCCCTACTGAACTGCCTTTCCTGCTGTGAAAAAGCAGAATCTATGATGCAGTTCTGAAAAGAGAGGGTAGAGGAGCAGTGATGCTCTCAGTGATCAGCCGGGGTCTCAATATGTGGCTATGACAAGCATAGTCTTTCTTCTGTGATGTATGTTATTCATGTAAGCACTGCATTTCAGTGCATTTGTAGGCTCACACCCAGTCCATCCCTCCCATATAACAAAATAGGCATCAGTACCTACAGTCCTCTGAAACAGTGAACCAGCAGGAATGGGGATAAGCAACTGCTGGCTCATCTTTGAGAGAGGTAGTTTAACCTGTTACTGTTGCCTAGTCAAATCTGACAAGCCTGTGCCAGATCCCAGGGCTCCTCAGAGGTGCACACTGCCCTGTTCAGTAATCATTCCAGACCTTAGTTTTCAGAAGAAATTCAGGAGATGTGTGTCTAGTCCACCATCTTGACACTTCTCCCTTCTTTATTTCTCTAATGGATGTCTTTTACTTTCTCTTTTACATGCATATTTGGGGCAAAACTTAACTTTGTAAAATAGCCTTCTTGAACTTGTTCTTTAAAAACAAGTTAGCTAGGAAAGAACTAAACCTGAAAGATAATTCCCTAATGGAATGCTGTTAAGCATCCTGATTTTGATAGAAGATGCTATGGATCATGAAACCAAATAGTAAAAGAAAAAACATGAACAATCTGTTCATACACACAAAAAGAGTCTCTCCTACATTTGTTGTCATGAGTCGGATCCGACTCGATGGCACTTGGCATTTGGCTTGGCCTACATTTGTGCAGTCTGATGTAAAAGCAAGGACATATTCAAATCTGTGTGCATGTGTGTATTCTGCTGGGATCAATGATAACAATATCAGAATCAAAGAAGAAGGCATCAACTCACTCAACAGTCTCAGCATTGGCTGGCTGTCAGGTCTTTAATTTCTGATGTGTTATAGAGTGCCCGCTGACTGCATGGTAGAGTTCCATTTCTGTATTTAGTTTATAAAACTTGTACTTTCCAAACATGAATCATCTGATACAGGTTAATAAGTACTTTAAAATGAAAGAAAGCTTTGAAATCTATTTTTATTTTTAAAATTGTTTTTACCCTGCAGGTGTCCGTGATGTTTAATGAATATAAAGGGATTACAAGTCCTCATCTGGCCTTTACAGCCTATGGGACTCATGGTTAACATGCAGTCCATTCTGGTAGTAAACATATTGTCTTCTTCATTTTTGTGTTTTTAATGTTTTACATTAAGTTCCCTCTTTTATTCTCTCTATTTTTTGTTTAATGTTCAGAGGGTGAAAAAATAAGAGAAAGATCAGGAAGGTAGTAATACTGAAAGACAAATTTCCAAAAATACATGATGTCGTGCTCATCCGGTGTTGTTATAAAAGAAATACCACAAGTGGATGGCTTCAACAAAGAGAAGCTTATTCTGTAACAGTCCAGTAGGCTAGAAATCTGAATTCAATGCACTGGCTCCAGGGGAAGGCTTTGTCTGTTGGCACTGGAGGAAGATATTGTTTGTCATCAGTCTTTGTTGATCTGAATTATTTCAGTGCAAGAACCTCAGGTCCAAAGGAAATGCTCTACTCCTGGCACTGCTTTCTTGGTTGTATCAGGGCCCCTTGTCTCTCTGCTCATTTCTTGTTTTCTCTGATTGCCTTAAAACACTAACTAATTTTATAGACCTCATCAATATAACTGCTGCTAATCCATGTGATTATATCGTGGTGATAAGATTCACAACATATAGGAAAGTCACATAAAATGATGGACAATCACACAATATTGAGAATCATGACATAGTCAAGTTGACAGCTGTTTTTTCAGGGGCACCATTCAATCCATGACACAGAGCTTTTCTATTGGCAACAAAAATCATATATTCTTGTTGAATTAAATGCATTGATCCAAAAATATCATCAACTTTTTAAAATTAGATTTAGTTTTAGAAGCATTTTAATTTCATACTCTGATGGGATTATGCAAATGACATAGAGGTCATCTCTCACTGGTCCCAATCAGAATTTTACCAGATAACCTGACTAGTGTGATAAAGAAAGAAAAGAAAAAGCATGAAGATTGGGAAAGAAGAAATGAAAAGTCTGTATTAGAAGATGATGTAATTGTCTATACAGAAAATTCTCAAGAAGTTACAAAAACAAAAAATCTTCAAGAATGTATAAGTGAGTTCAGCATGAGTGCATGTGGCAAGTTCAATATAAAAAAAGTTCTATTCCTGTACACAAGCAACAAACAATTGGAATAAGAAAGTAAAAGAACAATACATCTTTTAACATCACAAAAATAAAGTATTTGGGTATAAATCTAAGAAAATATGTTCACAGCCTGGATGTCAAAAACATCAAGAAACTGGAGGATAAAATTTAAAAGATTCATGTAAATGGGGGGACTTCTAGCCAGCATGTACCATAGACAGACACACCACATCATCCCTCCACAGCAGAGATTCAAAAATCTGAGCAAAATAGACACAAATATCGGTCCTGGAATATGATGTGTCAAATGAAGAGATAAATATCTCAGCCATATAACAAGTGGAATAAGAAACTAAGAGTGAATAAAGAGTAGGAAGATACAAGCTGAAGTACTCTATCAGCTAACCCAGCCCAGATTCACCATCTTTAATTCCTGCCTGAAATCAGAAGACAGGGATTATAGGAGGTATATTTATAGAAATACCTGCAGAAGACAAAGCACCTGGTAACCAGTGATACACACTCTCCTGCTCACCCATCTTCTCTACATGACTCCATTTCCAATGACTCCTGGCCAGTTGTGGTGGCTCAGCCAGCCAGGAAGTTCAGTGCGCTACTTGGATTTGCCCCATCCACATTGGAGATTGGCACACAGGGGCTGCACAAAAGCACTTTCGGGAGTTCCCACCAGGACACAGTTCATCCAGTAGCCAACAATATACACTTTACTAACTTCACTCTTCCTTTCCTACTTCCCACTGACTTCAGTCTCTTGACCAGGAGTAAGCTCCTTCAGCCCTGGTTGCTTAGATTTGCCCCCAACACATCCCAATTGGCTTCCTGAGTGCCATTTGTCTGTAGCTACTGTTGCTTTTTTCTGTTTCTGTTGGTTTCTTCCATGCCTCCCGCCAACTCCCTCTCCTTTTTCTCAAACATTTAGCTCCATGTACTATCTTTGCATCTTCCTGCTCAGCTAGAAGACCATTCCCTCAGACCATATTACCATCCTAGTAGAATCCTAGGCATCCCCCCTTTCTTTCTTTTCGCTTTCTTGCATTTTGTTTTGTCTGTCTGTTTTCTTTTTCTTTTCATGACTTGGGAGTTCCTTCTAGCTGGGCCATACTGCACAGCCTAGGACCCACACCACACCCACAGTCTGCCCATCCACATCAGTGGGTTCCCATATTTGCTTTCTTTCTTTTTTCCTCCTTTTCTGCTTCCTATCTTGCTTCATTTCTCAGTTCTTATCTCTCTATACTTACCTTCTTTTCCTATTTCCTGAATATATGACACTGTGTGAAATTTTTACACCTTTTATCCAGGCTATACTGTACAACCTAGGACACCTTTCCCTGGTCTTTGCAGCAGTACTGATGGACACCTGGGGGCTTTTCTTTCTTTTAGTTTTTTTTTTCTTCCCAATTTTTAACTAGTTATTATATTCTCCTCCTCACCCTTCTCCTCTCCTCTCCTGTCTTTCTCTTTTTCTCTTTCTTCCTTCCTTCTTTCTTTCTTTCTTCCCTCCCTGCTTTCCTCCTTCCTTCCTTCCCACTTTCTTTTCCTCCTTGCATCACTCCCTCCCTCTCTGTGTCATTCATACTTAGGTAATAACATTTTACTAATTTTCACATAGAACATTAGATTCCCACTTGACAATTTATACACAAGCTATTCAGTGATATTAGTTTTATTTTTTTAAATGTGTTAACATTCTCACCAACTGTGTTCCATTTGTCTTGAATGAAGCATAGCCAGAATGCTCCTTATGTCTTATATACTTTGGACATGTTGCGAGGAGAGATTAATCCCTGGAGAAGGATACTTGGCAAAGTAGAGGGTCAGAAAAAAGAGGAAGACCTTTAACAAAAGAGATTGACACAGTGACTGCAACAATGGGCTCAAGCATAGCAATGATTGTGGGCATGACACAAGACTAGGCAGTGTTTCATTCTGTTGTGCATATTATCAGCATGAACCAGAACCAACTTGATGGCACCAACACCAGTAACGTTTATTTTATTTCCTGTACCTATGAGTACAGCATTTCATTAAAAATCTGTCTATATGAGATCAAAAAATCAGCAATTACTCTAAAGCAAAAATGAGAAGAATGGGGGAGAGAAGGAGGGCAGAGAAAGAGAGTACACATTTATTTATTTATCTTAGTGTTTTCTGGCTGTAATCTTTATTGCAGCATATTACCAGGCTTTTTGCTGGGTGAGTTCAAACTGCTGACTTTAACATTAGTAGTCAAGCAGAAACCATTTGAGTCTCAAGCTACCTTTATTTTTGAGAGCTGTTTGTTAGCATTTTGATGAGAAAATTCTTTGTCACACTCAAATCAAATTTTGTAATCTAAATAATTATGAAGATGAAAATAGAAATAATTTAGAATAAGTTAAAATCCATATAAACTAACATGGCAATAAATATAATAATATTCCAAATTTCATTTATTCATCATAGCAAGAATGAACTTAGGGTTATCTTGTAGGCACATATAGGATCTCTGGTGGTGCAGTGGTCAAAGTGCTATGTTTGGCCTTATGCCAGTGCATTTAAAAAGACTACCGCTCTATAATCTATCTAAATCATTTGATATCTTTAGTGCCATTGGTAAATGATGTTCGTTACCTCAAGCCCTTTAACAGATTAATTAATGATTTAACAAATATCATATAACACCTCTGTCTCAGAAAGATTGTACCATGATATATCTCCCTACGTGTGTGTTTAATCATCTTTTTTGCCCATCTGTCCATCTCCTTAACCACCCATCTTTCTACATATCTACCTATCCTGATAGCTTTCATCTTTAGCATTCTACGTGCTAATAGTTAAATTTCTAAAGAAATAGCTTCTTTCTGAAAAATATAACCTTTATGAAAGTATAAATTAACAACAGGCAACCACTTTTATCTAAAGAACAGAATTATAATTAACAAATAGCCTTACACTGTGTAAATACAATTCCTGAACATTTTATTTGTGGAGGAATTTTTAATTAGAATAAATATGAACCTCATAAGTTTCTAATTACACACATATTTAATATTTAATATTAAATGAAGAAACTCTATCTAATAAACTATATCTAATATAATCATTCAGTTTTTCAGCAATAAGGTATCAATTTTGTAGCAATCTTCTTGAAGTATGACCATGTTATAAAGCCTAGGTAACTAAATTAAAATATTTAAATAAGAAAATCTACTTGAGTCTTTTTAAAAATAGTCTGAAAGGTAAAAAGGCATGTTAATCTTTTTTGATAAAGGTAATAGAAGTACTAAAATTATATTAAAGACTAAAATATACCACAATTAAATTATTTCCCTCTAATATGAAGAACTACATTTGAATGCATCTTTCTGATGTATTTATTAACTTTTACTTAATTTAGTCAGCAAAAGCATGAAAATAATCATATTAATGTTTCATGGTTTTGATATTTTCTTTGCAATTGTGAATTTTTTTAAATTTTTGGTTATGCTTGTCTTTTCAAGAAAGATGACAATTAAATTGATTATTTTTGATGTTCTCACAAAAAGGTATAAAAAACATTCATTAACTGGGCTAATAGGTTGTTTCAGGAAAAGGAATTTCTAAGAGTTAAGTTTTTTTATTATAACTTCAATACACATAAAAAAAAAAAAACTCTGTTTCATTCACACATAAAGTAGACCAGCCATTCCCCTGTCTTTTGCCAGTCTGTGATTTTTCCACTCAAGCAACCCTATGTTTATTCTGTAAGAATATACCTATTTATGTGAAAAAAAAAACAGCTCTTCCAATTTTCATTTAATTGGCTTTGGTATCTTGGAGTTACTCTGAAATCCATTTTTCTTCCTAACTAAAAAAGTCATTTTTTCCTTCATGCTGCTTGAGTTGTGAGTAATGTTATAAGCATGACGTACACAGAGTAGGCAGGTAAACAAGTAATACTTCTTTATGAACCTAAGTTCTGAAGCAAAAGGACATGTCAGCAAAGCAAAAGGTTAAACTTGGCAGGGCAAAAAGCAGTGGAAAATAGAAGGAAAGAATATTTCTACATGTTGCATGAAAAGCAAAACTAAGAAATACCTGAAGTTCTAAACTAGCTTTAATCTCCTTGAAGTGTTTCTTGTTTCTAACACACTATGAAAATAAGCATGTGATACTCAACTTACATGGTGAAAATCATAATGTACAGTATTTCACTGACTTCGCATTAGTAATTACATAAACCAAAACTTTTTGCCTTTAAGTGAATTCCAACTTGTGGCAACCAGACATGACAGAGCATAACTGCCCCATAGGGTTTCCAAAGAATGTCTGCTGGATTCAAACTGCCAACTTTTGATGCACTGTGAACTGCTTAGCCATTATGGCACTGCCCACTAAAAGCTGTCATATTTTTACACTAATAAAAGTTGAAATTTAATAAGTGTTGTAGCAAATCAAATGTCACTATTTCATAGTTTCATTTAAGATCAAATACAGATCTTTTGCCTAGTGGGATGTTGTTGTTGTAAGAGAAACCAGCTGAAGTTCCCCCTTTCACGGTTGTACTTCAATTCACACTCATGTCTTATTTGTAAAATATTTATAACTGTGAGGTTCTATTTAGACAACAGAAATACACTACATGATCTGTTCAAGCAGAAGCAAAAATTACAGCTAGAGAGAAATAGGGAGGCAGAAAAGAAGGGGAGAGGGAAGAAGAGAGAGATAGTATGACCAAAAGAGGGTGAGAATAAGCACATGTGAGAGAAAACATGAACATCGGAAATGTAGAATATCAGCGATGTTTTACATACTAATGATACAAGCTACATTCAATAAATACTTAATGAAAATATTTATTGAAAATATTACTGTGGAAAATAGAAGGTAAATTCTACATCCCTGTGATCCTACCTGTCTAACACAAAAATTCAAGAACAATCACAAATAACACTGAAATAATTGTTTAGTTGTCTGAGCTCTAAGTACACATTGCCAAAACAGTTTGTTAATTGTTTAAAGATAATAATCCATATGAAGTTACTACAGCTTATATGAGAACTGACATAATCCTAGAAAAAGGGCTACATACCTCATTGCTAAATATCACTACAGTCACCATCGAAGTACTAGTCCCTCCTTCAAAGAAATTTTAGAAATCTTTTCCTGGAATAGTCATCAGAAAAAGAGTATTACACTTGATGTCCTGAATGTCATCAGAAAGTCTTCTTTTCAATATTTCCTTTACCTTTGGGTAAAGAAAAAAATCACTGACGGCCAGATCAGGTGAGTAGGTAGGGTGTTCCAGTACAATTGTTTGTTTATTGGATGAAAACTCCCTCACAGACAACTACACAATTAAATTTGCAAACTGGCCACAATGCCACCTTGTGCAATGGCCCATTCCAGAAAGAGTTCCAAAACTGCTTTGAAGAGTGGGTTAAGGGCAGGTATTGGTGTACAGCTTCTCAAGGAGAACACTTCACAGTGAAATTCGGCAATGAGGTATGTAGCACTTAGAAAAATTAAATTTGAGGACCTGTTAGACTGCATACACTAAAAAATGCTTGAAGTAGTAAATCTATTCACTTTTTAAAGAAATTTGAGTGTCTTTTTTCTTGACTGTGTTAGGGGACCTAACCAATTAGTAGACTAGCAATTGTGAGACCACTTCTAGTCACCCCTCCTACAACATCACTCCTTCCTCTAAGTGGTTTTGCAGAGCATCTAGACAGCTTGAGATGAAATCAGGTTTAATTGGATCAGAGTAGTCTGACACATGTTGAACAGACAAGGATAAACAAAGAACCACGGACTGCAGTGCACGCTCAATAATGCAAGGGAACGCACGTCAATGAACAGAAAGACTCATGCCAAGGAACCCAAATCACCAGATGTGTATCATTGGTTATAGCTGAGCGCATTTCAGAAGCAGAGGTCCCTTTTACCGTTTTCACTGAATTTTTGCCCTGCCTCATAATAGTCTGCAGAAATTATGAATAGTTAAAACTTTGTGATCTTGCCCACTGCCTTCCTCTACCCCTTAATGAATGCATGTAGATATACAGTCATAATTGTTTGAGCAGATCAGGGAATTCAGTCTGAGGTCAACACCTCTGAATTCTTGCTTGCTAGCCTGTGAAATAACTCTTCCTCTCAAAAACAGTGTTTGAAATTTTTCTGTAGTGTTTACCTTAAAAACTAATCATAATAGAAAGTTCTTGACTATTTCGTTTGTTCCTTTATCTCTTAGAGCTGATTATAAATTATATTACTCTCTAACTTCAGTGGTTTACTCATGATAATAAATAGAAGGTGCTCTAAAGAACTTATAGGATGGAAGAGTATCCACTTGTCAGTAGAATAGCATCTAACAATATGTTGCTATTGGTCATATATAATATGGTTAGTGATGCTGTGGAGTGAAATTTTAAATATTTTAGTTATACTTAAAATACGACACCAGTGTTGTTGTTATTGTAAACTTTTTAATCTGTTATAATTCTATTGGACAACACTGACTTAGAATTTTGTCTCTACCCCAGATCTACTTCTTTCTCTTTATGAATTTTTCTCAGTATTGATATTCTCTGTGTTTAATATGTCTTCAGTTACTGGTTAATTTCTGATGTTTTAGATCCTAGTATTCAGTTGACAAGGTTTCCTTTTTTAATCAAGGCATTGATAACTGATATGTATGTGAGAAAAAAAGAGTGCATGTATAATCACCATTGAAACTATTTTGTTTGAAAAACAACCCTAATAGATCATTTCTCCTCATAGTGATGAATAATAATATAGTTAAGATTTAATCTTATGGTAATTAGGAAGGAAGAAGAGTTAAGCAGCGGTCTACTTTTCTACATACTTAACGGCTTATCAAATTTTCTTTTAAAATTACACTGCTGACTAACCAGTCACTAAGACCAAAACAACCCCTCACCATCAGGTTAATCCTGATTCATAGTTACCCTATAGAATGTAATAGTACTAACCTATAGAGTTCCAAGTAGAGGCTGGTGGATTTGAAATGCTAATCATTTGGTTAGCAGCTTAACTTTTGACAATTGTACTACCAGGACCTCAATTGCTCTCTAGCATGAACTTATTTATTTGTACTGTTTAACACAAAATCACACATAACAGCCTACCAATAAAATGCAATTAAAGTAAGTGTATAAAACAGTATTCAAGCTTTTCTAATTCATATTTTTCTTATATGTATGTATATCATTTTGTGTGTATACAGATATAGATCTTTTTAAACTTCTAGTTATTTATACTTCCTCATATCCCTCATGTAATCTTCCATATAGATCTTTACATAAAAAATCATTTTAACAGTCTTTAAGCATTTCTTCTTGAACAATGTAAATCAACAAAATAATAAAAGGTTTTAAACTGTGATTTAAAATATTCACCTTTTCTAATTTAGTGGAAACAATTGACATTCATTTAGATACTGCCATTTGATTATATGATACTTTAGAATTTTCAAGAAGATGGTATCTGTTCATGTGTCTTACGGATACCATGTTTCTCACATAGATTTTATTTGTAGGCAGAAAATAAACTGTATTAAGTATGAAATGCTAGTATCCATATAAAAAGTTACAAACTTTCTACCAAGTAAATACCTTTTTTAAAAAATTTATTTTGATAGAAATCTATGTAGCAATATATACAATTTCTAAATGTAAAATTTAGCCACATTTATCATATTCTTCAAGTAGTGTGACTGTTCTCACTATTCTTTTCCAAATTATTCCACCACTGTTAACATAAACTCACTGACTTTAAAGATTTTCATCTAACCTTTCAAGTTGATGTTGTCAATCTGATCACATGTAGAGATCAAAAAAAGTGTAATAGTCAAGGAAGTAAATAATGTCTTCATAATTAAGATAAATTATTGTTTGGTTCTAAGAAGACTGGGAAACTGGTTTAAAGTTCGAAAGTTGTCTCTTAGTAGCAGTTTTGGGGGCTTACATCATCTCCATGGCTCCGTAACACCTGGATTCCATTCATAATTAGCAATTCTGCTCCATGTTTTCTCCTCTTTGATCACGATTCTTCTGTAGAATCTTTGATCAAACTGTTCAGTAATAGTAGCTGGGAGCCTTCTAGCTCTTTTTGTCTCTTAGCAAAGGAAGCAGTTATTCATGGAAGCAACCACATGGCAGCAATTCCATTTCCTCTTCTGATTCCTGACTCTCCTTCTAGCATTGCTAAGGTAAATGGAAACCAATTGTTACAACTTGAATGGTCACTGGCAGTGACCACTGCACCGTGCAGTGAACTAGGATGTAAAATGGAAGCACTGACAAACACTATAGACCAACTGATGAGTGTGTCTCACAAAATGATGACTCTAAACTTCCAAACCAAGTGTTTTTAAAACATATATGTACTGTAGTACATCGTAGCTTTCCTAAGATGACATATCAGAACCACAATTTACTATTTAGATGAGGAGCAAGTTATCTAAAGAGCACAGGATTAGAATAAAGAGATGTTCTGTTGATAAACAGGTTTTTCATTACTTATCATTTACTATGTATGTTATTCTGTATTTAGTTAATTGAGTGTGAACTTTATTATGATCCTCCAGATAAAATGAACTGTTCAGTTAGCAGGTCAAGATAAAATAATTTGTAATATGATGATTACGAAGCTTTATAAAGTAACAACTAATGTCTATATCTGACATATGTATGATAAAATATATTGCCAGATGAGAGGGATGATTTAATATGTACTTGCTCAGAATGATAAAGTTTTCATTTTCATGTATTTTAGGACACTTATTTCACAGTTTTCCAAGTTCTGCCACATTATCTTAACATCTGGTTTTGGCATCCAAGAAACAACTGTCACCTAGTTTCACACCAGATACAAGAGTTTCAGGCTCCAAGAGATTTCTGCCTCACTCTAACCACCCTGCTTCTCCTCACTCTAACAAGGAGTCAAGGTTAATCTATTTCCCTTTATCCCAAGAAGAAAAATTCATTCACTAGATTTCGGTAACTATTCCCCATCCCCTGCTTTTATGTATTTATTTTCAGTTAACTTATCTGGTGTCTTCACTTTCAGGACTTAACTCCAAATTTACATGAGAAGATGAAAAACGAGTCACATCTTGCTCTCTGTCATTCTCATTCATGTTCTCTCTCCCTCTACTTTCCTCCTACTTCCCTCTTCCCTTTCTTTTCATGTTCCCTTCTCTGCCACTCACTCTTGCCTATGTCTTACTGGTGGTGGTGCCATGTAATGTCATCTATAATTCTCCATCATGAGTTTTGGCTGGCTAAACGTGTACTCTCGTATACTATCTAGTTTTCGCCATTCTTTCAATGGAGCAAATTCACTGAGTCCTCATGCAAGCATACAAAGCATTTTGGATGAAGTAGATGGAGCAGTTCTAATTATTTGCAATGTATTTAAGCCTTTATCACTTAAATAAAACAAGTTTTCTGCATGTTCTTCACCAGCTTTTTTGCACACCTTTCTCTCATTTATAATCATCATGTTCAATGTTTGCATTACCAGAGTCTATTTACCAACAATGAACCATGATACTGTTTTGGGATGAAAAATAAATCTTAGCCCCCAAAATGTTCAATACAAATAGCTAGGAAATTTACACTGACAAACAAAAATGTATAAATTATGAATAAAATTAGCAGAGTGAAAACCAAACAAAAAGCCCACATTGTATACATTTGTAGTAATTGTTCCATGCATGTACCTTATTCTGCAAACTGTTGGCAGGAATTAGGGAAAACTAGTTGGTCCAGGGCAGAATTTGGGTAAACATGGGTTTATTTTCCACAGTTCCAAGGCAACTGTACCTCAAACTCACATTTCTAAAAAGTCCTCAAATTGAAAAACCCAGTAAACCACTTCCAGAAAATAATGCCAGTTTGAAGTACTTATTGTTCTGAGTTGATCTTAGCGTGTAGTCTATACCTCTCTGGAAGCAAAGAAGGAAATGAACAGTGGAAATGGACAGAAAGAGTTGAGAAGTCACATAAAAATACAATATTCCGTTAAAAAATTAACACACATGGAAAAAAAGGGGCATTCCTGTTATGGGTTGAATTTTGCCCCCCGCCCATATGCATTGTAAATCCTAACCCCTTTACTTATCATTGAGGAGCCCTGGGTGTTACGTAGTTAAGCACTCTACTGCTAACCAAAAGGTCAGGGGTTGGAACAAGAAGCTCCTCCTTGGGAGAAACATATGGCACTCTGCTCTGCAGGATTTACAGGCTGCAAACCCCATGGGGCAGTTCTACTCTGTCTTACAGGGTTTCTATGGGTTTGAATAAACTAGATGGCAACGGGTTTGCTTTTTTTCTTTTTTTAAGTTATACCTATGGTAATAATCCCATTTGGGAATGGGTTTTCTTCATTTTATTAACAAGGCAGTACTAGTTTAGGTTCCCATTATCTGTTGCCATCAAGTCAATTCCAACTCTTTTTCGGGGGGCGGGGGGGACTTATTAAACTGATCTAAGCAGGTCCTGGCTGGGTCATTTCTTTTTCTTTTTCTTTCTTTCTTTTTTATTTAATATCACTGAGTGAAAATGTACATTCCCGTATAAATTTACACACCCACCTATATGCAGCTGCCACTGCTCTCGCTGTCTGGTGACAACACACTATTCCTCTCTGCTCCATACATGTCTCATCCTCCCAACAGCCTCCTTTCCCCTCCTCTCCACCCACTCTCCTTCCTCCAGCCAGAGGTCAGCAGGATGATATCCTATAGATGTATAGGAAAGAGTAGAACTGCCCCATTGAGTGTTCAAGGAGCACCTATAGATTTGAACCAACGAAGTTTTGGTTAGTAGCTGTAGCACTTATCCACTACTCCATTAGGGTTTCCGTTAGTGTAGGGTATGTCTTAAAACAATATCTTCAGTAATACAAAATAGCAGATGAAGCCAGCCTAAGGGAAGAAGAATTTGCATGCCAAGTAATCACTAAAACTGATCCCACTGCTTTTGAATAAATTCCAACTCACAGAGACCTATAGGATAGAGTAGAAATGCACCATATGGTTTCCAAGGCTGTAAATCTTCATGGAAGCAGATTGCTACATCTTTCTCCACTGGAGCAGCTGGTGGATTGCATCCACCTAACTTTTAGTTAGCAGTTGAGCGCTTAAACTACTGGGCCACTTAGATTTCTTTTAAAGTAGGAATAGAAGCTAAAAAGACAAGAACTTTCCTGTGGAGCAGAAACAGAGATATTCCTACAACTGTCCCCCTGAATACAGACTTCTAGCCCCCTAAAAATAAGAAAAAAAAAAATTTTCTTTCTTGATGCCACCCACCTGTGGTATTTTATTATAGCAACATGAGATGAATCAGCAGGAGAAAGATGTGGCAGTCTGCTACCATAAAGACTCACAGTGTTGAAAACGCTATAGAGTACTTCTAGTTTATCCTATAGAGTTTCTGTTAGTTGAAATTGACTAGACAGCAATGGGGTTTTAGATGACTTGAACAAGTGATACAGAGGTGTCTAGAGCTATTTTTAGTACCTCATACATGTGCATGATGTCATTTTTGAGATCTTCAAAGAAGTTTCACCACAATCTCCCCATTGAAATGAAAGAAGCCAATCAAAATAAAAGTTGTATTAGCTTAGCAGTTCTGACTCATAGCGACCCTGTGTACAACAGAATAGAAAACTTCTGGTCCTTCACAATCATTGTATGTTTCAGCTCAACATTGCAAGCACTGCATCAATCCACCAGGTTGGAGAACTTCCTTTTTTTTCCTGACCGTATAAATTACCTAGACTGATGTCCTTCTCCAGGGTGCTGATCACTCCTGATAGTATGTCCAAGGTATGTGAGACAAAGTCTTGCCATCCTTGTTTCTAAGGAGCCTTCTGGACTGCTTCTCCCAAGGTGGATTTGTTTGTTCTTTTGGCAGGCCATCATAATTTCAATGTTCTTTACCAGCAACATCAAAGACATCGACTGTTAATCAATCTTCCATAATAAGAGGCCAGCTTTTGCATGCGTATGAGGCAACTGAAAACACCCTGGACTGGAAAAGCCTCACCTTAGTACTTAAAGTGACATCTTTGCTTTTTAACAGTTTCAAGAGATTCTTTTGCAGCAAGTTTGCCCAGTTAAATGCATTGTTTGATTTCTTTACTGCTGTTTCCATGAACATTAATAGTGGATTTAAAGAAAATGAAATCATTGCCAAAGTCAATCTTATCTCCATTTGTAATGATTTTGCTTATTGGTCCAGTCATGAGGAACTTTGTTTCTTGATGATGAGGTGGAATACACACTGAAAGCGGTAGTCTTTGATCTTCATCAGTAAGTGCTTCAATTCTTGTTGACATGCAGCAAGCAAGGTTTTGTCACCTGAATAATGTACGTTGTTAAAGACTCTTCTGCTGATCCTACTGCTGCATCTTCCATCACTTATCTCACCTTCCCAGATTATTTACTCAACATACAGATTGAATAAATGGGTTGAAAGGATATAACCCTGATGCACAGCTTTCTTGATTTTAAATCACCCATTATCATCTTGGTCTGTTTGAATGACTGCCTCTTCATCTACGTGCAAGATCTGCAAGAGCAATTAAGTAGTTTGGAAATCCCATTCTTTGCAATGTTATCCATAATTTGTTATGAGCCACATAGTCAAATGCCTTTGCATAGTCAATGAAACACAGATGAACATCCTCTGGTTTTCTTTGCTTTCAGCCAGGATCCATCTGACATTAGAAATGCTATTCCTGGTTCCATGGCCTTTTCTGAATTCACCTTGAAATTCTGTTGGTTCTTTTGAATGATCTTCAGCAAATTTTTACTTGTATGTGATGCTAATGGTATTGTTTTATACTTCCCACATTCAGTTGGATCACTTGTCTTGAGAATAGGCATACATGTGAATCTCAGTCCTTTGACCAGTTAGCTGTCTTCCAAATCTTTTGGCACAGATGAGTAAGCACTTCCAGTGTTGCACACATTTGTTGAAACATTTCAGTGATAGTTCCATCAGTTCCAGGAGCCTTGTTTTTTGCCATTGGTTTTAGTGAAGCTTGGCCTTCTTCCTTCAGTACTATCAGTTCCTAGTCACATTACCTCCTGAAGTGGTTGAACGTCAATCAACTCTTTTTCACGTAATGATTCTGCCTTCTTTCCATTTTATTTTAATGCTCCTGTGTCTTTCAATATTTTGCCTATAAAATACTTCAAAATTTTAACTCAAGCCTTGAATTCAGTTCTTTCAGCTTGAGAAATGCTGAACCATGTTCTTCCCTTCTGGTTTTCTATTTTTGACTCTTTGCAGATATCATTATAAGACTTTACTTTTTCTTCTTGCGCTGACCTTTGGAATCTTCTATACAGTTCTTTTACTTCATCAATTCTTCCTTTTGCTTTAGCTGTTCAGCATTTGAGAGTAAGTTTCTGAGTCTCTTCTGACATCCATTTTGGTCTTACCAGTATTCTCTGTTCTCAGCCAAGACCATTTGGGCACTGGCAATGATTTCCCTTGTTGCCTATCCTCTTCTGAATCTGGATTGAATTTAGGGCAGTGTTTTGATTGATCTTCGTCAAATATTTCTCATGCAAAATTATAGAAAATATGGGTGGGATGTCCTTGGGTGGTGGCAGAAAGGAGAAACTGCAAAAGATTGTAAGAAAATTGAATGGGATAATGGATATGTTTATTTTCCTGATTTGTAGTGATGATTTCACAGGTGTACATATATATTAAGACCAAAAGATTTTACAATTTAACTATGTAGTCTACTGTTTGTCAGTTGTACCTTCAAGAGACTACTAAAGATGTGCATCAATACTGAGAGCTGGATCTGCTTTTAGTGTACCAGCTAAATAAGGTTTTTAAGTGTGAACAGTGTTAACCAGCATCCACAATATGATAAATTCACCACATGGTGAATCTGGGGAGATACTCTGTTGGCTCAGTGGCTTATCTATACGTCACAGTGTCTCTGAACAATATAGACACAAGCGTAACTTTCCTGGCTTTTCTTCCCATTTTTCCTTTCTTTTTTGCCCCATTTGTCCTTCTTTTTCAATATTTGACATTGATTGATCAAACTTAGTATCTGACCATATGCACTTTTTATTGATAGTTCTGATGGTACTGTGATGGAAAGATGGCAGATTTGTTAAGATTGGAAATTCAGAGAAATGTCCTAGAGTACCAACATGTAGTCGGAACTAAGTAACAAAAGGATGAAAAAGATAATAACAAGGCAGATGTGAAATATTGAAAACAAGAGTACAGCTGACATCTCTTAGCAGTCAGACATAAAAAGGGGAGAAAAAGCATCTATGGTATATCATCAGGAAAAGAAAATTACTAAAGGAAATAGGGGTATCATGTCAAGTTTGAAGTACCCAGACAGAAGTATCCTTCTCTCTTCTGTTAGCATACTAACATTAGCTGAGTTAGTTCAAAACTCATAAGCCACACTATCGACCAAACTCTTTGCCTTTCCAGTCAGTTCCAGTTCCTAGTGACTCTACAGAACAGAGTAGAACTGTGCCATAGAGTTTTCAAGGCTGTAATGTTTATAGAAGAAGACTGTCATATCTTTCTTCTGTGGACCAGCTGGTAAGTCCCAACCACAGACATTTCAGTTAGCAGCCAAGAGCTTTAACAATTGCTCCACCAGGGCTCCTAAGCTATGCTACACTAAAAGAGGTTCTAACCTCTTGTATCTTGTTCTATGTGGTGAAAAAAGACTTACCAAAGTTACTTCTGTTTCTATTCTCCCTGTGTGCTGCTGTTTCAGCAATTTATTTGAAACAGACAGCATTTCTACTATGATTTTTCTTAACAACAACAAAAAAAGGCAAACAAAATTTAAAAAAAATTCAAGCTAAACTACCAAAGACTTTCCTTTGGTGGCAATAATCTTAGAAGGAAATGAAATGTTATTTTTGAAGTGTTTTTTTCCTTCCTAATATTCTTCTTTCCCTCATACTCAAAAGCTGGAAAGGCTAGCTTGAAAAATAAAGCTTCAAACGGAAAGATGAGGAAATAAAGATATTTTCAAAGCACTTAGAAAATTGCTAAATGTATGTAATTTAATTTTTAGAAGCAGCAAGGTAGAAAATGGGTCTCATAAACTGTCATTATGGAAATGTTACATTTTGATTAGTTAACAGCTTTGATACTATACCAGATTATACTACATTTAGGCAATTGAACTCTATGAATTATCAGAGAATTTTTAAGGCCTACTAAGAGAAATTTCTCTGAACTTCTCTCAAGAGATTTAAAATTCACTTCCTTATATTATTTGTTTTCTGCATTGTGAGGCATATACAGCCTTCAGTAAGGATGATGTCAGACAGTTCTTATCTCCATCACATGGTCAAAGACTCAGTTTCCCTTTAGTTATTAACTCTATGTGGATTCTTAACCACACCTTTGGTTTATTGTTTACTATACTATGGCTGACTAAAAGGCATATTATAAATTCTCTCCATGTATGTTATTCCTTTAGCCATAACCTTTCATTCATTGAATAATTTAAAATATCAAGCTACCAGGACTAAAAATGTAAATGAAAATGTTGTTTAAAAACAAAAGGCAAAAGCAATGAATACTTTATTCTTTTACATTTATTTTCCAGTATTTACATTTTTATTGTGTTTTAAATGAATGTCTACAGTTATAGTCAGTTTCTCATCCAAAAATGCACACACTTTGTTATGTGACACTACCTGCTGTCCCCACACTGTAACAATGCACTCTGCTCCTCCATTCCACATTCCACTCTGCTCCTCCATTCCACATTTAAACAGGTCCTGTCCCCTTTTGTCTTCTTATCCCACTTGCAGACAGGAGCTACCCAGTTATTCTCCTGTATCTACCCAAGCCAAGAAGTAAACTCTTAGCCAAGAACGTTTTATACTAGTTCAATCTTTGTCTGAAGAGTTGGCTTCCAGAATGTTTTCAGTTCTGGGCCAACAGAGAATTAGGGTTCCGTCTTCTAAGGACTTTTCAGTCAGTCAGATTAAACCTGTTTTTACTCTAGAGTTTGAGTTCCGCACCCCACATTTCTCTGGGTCCATCAGGGACTCTTTGTCGAGTTCCCTGTAAGGGCATTCACTGATGGTAGGCAGACAACATCTAGTTCTTTCAGTCTCATGCTGATTTGGTTTCTTGTTAGTTGGGCTGTTTCTGTCCCCTCAGCTCATATTATCCTTACGTCTTTGGTGTTCTTCATTCTCCTTAGCTCCAGGTGAGTCGGGGCCAGCTGAGGCTATTAGAGACTACTTGGTAGCTGTTAAGACCCAGACACCACTCACAAAAGTGGGATGCAGAACATTTTCTTAATACATTTTATTATGACAATTGTCTTTTATGTCTCCTGAAACACGGACTCCAGATCTCTGCCCCTGCTACTCTGTCAGAGCACTTGAGTGTATTTAAGAAAACTTATATTTTGGCTTAGTCCTGTTGTAATGACTTCTCCTCTACTGTATGTTGTCCCTTCTCTCACCTAAAGTAGTTCTTGTGCTGTAGCAAACTCATGAATACACTTCTTGCTTGCTACCCATCCTTGTACCATCAAAGAAGCTTTCTTTTGTGTTTAAGCCTATTCGTGAGTCCTTTTAGTCGTGGTCATATATAATATTTGACAATTTTCAACTAACTTCACTTACCATAACGCTTTTCAAATTCTTCCACTTGAAGATGTTTCTTGAATCCATCATTGTTATCATTACATGATATTCCAATTGTTTGTTTACCCATTAATCTGTTGATTGGCACCTGGGTTGAATTCATTTTTTGCTGTTGTGGACAGTGTTACAATGAACATCAGTGTGTGGCAGCTCTTATTTCTCTAAGAGATATTCTAAGAAAAGGGATTGCCGGATCACACGATATTTCTATCTCTAGCCTTTTGAAAAAGCACAGCTTTGACTTCCGCAGTGTTCATACCATTTTATGTTCTCACCAGTAGTGTATAAGTGTCTTAGTCTATCTATAGTTTCTACAACATTCATTATTTTGTGTTTTTTAGATGAAAGCCAGACTCATTGGGGTAAGATGGTATTTCACTGTAGACTTGACTTGGATTTTTCTAATGGCTAACAATCTTGAGCATTTCCTCATGTATCTGTTAGCCTCCTGAATGTCTTCTTTAGTGAACAGCTGGTTTGTAGCCTTTACTGATTTTCTAATTGGGTTACTTGTCTTTTTGTTGCCGAGGTTTTGCAGTATCTGTAGACCTTAAAGGTTAGATGCTGATCAGATTTGTTGTAGCCAAAAATATTTTTCAGATCTTTAGGATGTCTTTTACTCTTTTGATGAAGTATTTGGATGAGCATAAATATTTGAAGTGAAGGAGTTCTCAGTTATTTATTTTTTCTTATGGTGTTTGTGAATGATTAGTAATGTTTTGTATTCTGTTTATGCTTTGTAAATTTGGGCTCCCAGCATTGTCCCTACTTTTTCTGTTGTGTCCTGTCTTACTTCAGATTTTTTATTTAGGTCTTTGATCCATTCTGAGTTATTTTTTTTCCCCCCATGATAAGAGATACGGGTCTTGTTTCGTTTTCATTCAAATGGATATACAGTTATGAGAACACCATTTGTTAAAAAGACTGATTTTTCCCCAGTTAAAGGACTCTAGGTCTTTGTCAAATATCAGAAGCTCCTAGGTGGATGATTTTACGTCTGCATTCTCAATTCTATCCCAGTGGTATATGTGTCAGTTTTTGTACCAATCCCAGGCTGTTTTGATTATACAAGCAATGTCATAGGTTCTAAAGTTATGTAGTATGAGGCTGTCTACTTTGTTCTTCTTCCACAGTAATGCTTTTCTTACCCAAGACTTGTGAATTTTTCTCCATTTCATTAAAATGTCATTGGAATTCTTATTAGGGTTGCATTGTATCTATGTGTCACTTTGGGTAGAATAGACAATTTCACAATTTTGAGTCTTTCTATCCGTGAGCAAGGTAGATTTCTCCACTTACGTAAGTCTCTCTCGGTTTCCTGTGGTAGCGTCTTGTGATTTTCTTTCTGTAAGTCTTTTATATCTCTGATTAGATTTATTCATAAATATTTTATCTGTCTAGAGGCTGTTGTAAACAGTATTGATTCAGGGATTTCCTGTTTTGTGTTCTCTTTGTTGATGTAGAGGAATCTGAGCAATTTTTGTAAGTTTGTCTTGTATCCTGATAGTTGGCCAAACGATGCTATCACTTCCAATAGTTTTTTTTGTGTGTGTGGATTCTTTAGAATCTTTTGTGTATAAGATCACATCTTCTGTAAAAAGAGATACTTTGATTTCTTCCTTACCAACTGGATATCCTTTATTTCTTTTCCTTGGCTGATTGCTCTGGCTACAACTTCCAGCACAACACTGAATAAAATGATAACAAAAGACATTCATGTCTGGTTCCTTTCTCAAGGGGAGTGCTTTTAGACTCTTTTGATTTACAGTGATGTTTGCTGTTACTCTGGTGTAAATGTCCTTTATTATATTGAACAACTTTCTTCCTACCCCTATTTCTGTTGAATAGGTGTTAGACTTTGTCAAATGCTTTTTCTGAATCATTTGACAAAATCAGTGGTTCTTGTCTTTTGTCATATTGAAATTATTGACATGATTGTTTTTCTAGTGCTAGACCATCCGTCTATCCTTGGTATGAATCCCACTTGGTCACAATGAATTATTTTTTTCATATATTGTTGAATTCTACTGGGTATAATTTTGTTGAGGACTTTTGCATCTAAGTTCATGAGACATATTGGTCTGGAATTTTCCTTTTTTTCCCCTTGGTATCTTTATCTGGTTTTGATAACAAGTCTGTGCTGGCTTTATAGACTTAATTTGAGAGTATTCTACCCCTTTGTGTGCTCTAAAACACCTTTAGTAACAGTGGAGTCAACTCTTTGCTGAAAGTTCGGTAGAATTTTCCAATGAATTTTTTTTTTAAAGGACGGGTGGTAGTTTTTTAACAACTTTTTTAAATGTCTTCTTTAGTGATGGGTGAATTTGTTGTTCTGTCTCTTTTTCTTTGTTCCACTTAATTTTCTGTGGTAGGTTTTTTAAAAAACATGTTTTCTTTCTATTTTTTATCATTATTGTTAGTGTATTTGCTGAGACTTCATATTTTTCTTGTAATTTATTTTGGTATGTAGGGCTGTTACTTTCCTTTGTGTTTATTTTAATATTTACCAATTTTTTCTGAGTTTAAACCAGTCTTTCTTTGTATCACCTTACCTTGCTCTCCACATGCAAGATCCATCAATGCACTTTTTTTAGAACTTTTTCTGTTATAGTGTTGTCATTTCTACGTATTGAAATCTCTGTTTCCGTATTGTCAGTGTTCTAGCTTTGGTTTATTTTTGTGATTTTTTTCTCTTTGGGTTGGTATCTGCTCTGTTCTGCACTGTAGTCTTGGGTTGTTATCTGATGTTACTGATTTTCTAGCTGAAAGACTCTTCTCAGTGTTTCTTATAATTTTGGTTTTTTTTTGCTAATTCCCTACATTTCTGTTTATCTGGTAATGTCCTAATTTCACAATCATACATGAGAAACAGTTTTAGTGGATATGTAATTCTTGGCTGAGAATTTGTTTCCTTCAAGGCTTTAAATATGTCATCCTATTGATTTCTTGCTTGCATAGTTTTTACTACTTTATTTATTTACTTTATGTCTGCTTACTGTGTTGTAGACTTTTGTTTTGTTTGGAAATGCCCCCAAAAGCTGGTTGTATGAGCTATTTTGATTATCGGTTTCTTGGACATCATTTCATTCCAAGTTGTCAGAGCTATTATTAGGCATACAAACCCAGGAGTCTGTTTATGTTTCTTTCCTATCTTCACCCTAGTTTTATTTATGATTTATAAATAAGCAAATAAGCAAGTTGTACCCATATGAGGGTACAACTATTTTTTCTTTTTATTCATTATGATCGAGTGGAAGTGTACAATCCAATATGAATTTGCATGCCCACCTATGTGCAACTCCCACTGGTCTCCCTGCCCAGTGATAGCACACTCCTCCTATCTGTTCTGTACATTTCATATCCTCCTAACAATCTCCTGTTCCCTACTCTTCACCCTCTCCGCCTCCTCTAGTAAGAGGCCAACAGGACAACATCCCATGGATGCGTAGAACCATAAATTACACACATGATATGGTCACTCTGTGTCATTGCGTCTAATCCGTTCTTATCTGAAGAACTGACCTCAGTAATGATTTATGGACAGGGGCAGCATCAGGGCTAGGGTCATGCTCCCAGGAGAAGACCGAGGCCCCCGGACCATCAATTGTGTCTTTTAGTAGAGGTCTCAGGGTGCACCTTTTTTTATTTTCATGTTGCCAGTGAGACTTAACCTTGCGAACACCATCATGGCTATCACTGGTGGTGGCCGGGCACAATCTGGATCCTTTGGTCACATGTGGATGCAGTTACCCACTGACATGGATTGTGTCCCCCGAAACATGTATGTGTTAATTTGACTTGGATGTGTGTTCCAATATGTTACCATTCCTCCCATGTGTTGTGATGGAGAAAGGGCAACAGTTGTGTTGATGAGGCAGGACTCAAGCTACAAGCTTGTGGAAGATAAGAGAGAGAAGTGAGCAGATGAAGCTGTGAACCTCACATCACCAAGAGAGAAACACTGAGAGCAAAGCACATCCTTTGGCACGGAGGTTCCTGTGGTGAGATGCTCTCACAGGATTTGGACTCAGCCTACCAGACTGGTATGATTTCTCATACTGAATGGACTTGTAGCTTATGAATGGATTTGTAGCTCACCGGACTGTGACATAAAAGCTTCTCTTGTGAAACCTTCCACGCATGTTTTTTTCTGTTGGAGTAGTACCAGCTGACCAAGAAATCCACTCATGGGGGTCTGCCTTCGGGGTTCTCCTTCCCCCATGTCATTTTGGTCTTTGGTGATCATCAGATCCTGCTGAGTTGGGACCACTTGGTGTGCCTCAGATGGCAGATTACTAGCTTTTAAGATCCCAGAAACCACATGGCAACACGGGGTGCAGAAGACTCTTTTAGCAATACGCTGGCTGTGCCAATTGGACCTTGATGGTCCCTGAGAGCATTGTCCCCTGAAGGCACCCCTGGCCCTGCTACTCTGACCTAGCAATATTGGGCTGAGATTGGAGGAATAATCATGTTGTGTTAAAGTCCAGCCAAAAAAGATCTTTTTTCTAATCTGTACTGTCACTGATTTCACCACCCAAATTTCTATCAACTATCTAATCTATAACCAATCCTCCCCCTTCCTCCCTCCCCACTCTAGCAGCCATCGAAGAGTCTTTTCTTCGGTACATGAGATTGTTTTTAAGTCCTTATAGCAGGGGTCTCATGCAGTATTTGTCCTTTTGCTGTCGACTACTTTCACTCAACGTAATGTCCTTCAATTGAAATCAGGTTGTGAGATGTTTCCTAAAATCACCATTGTTCTTTATCATTGCATAGTGTTCCGTTGAGTATATATACCATAGTTTATTTATCCATTCATCTGTTGTTGGGCATCTGGGTTGATTCCAACTTTTTGCTACTGTGGAGTGTGCTGCAATAAGTGTGCATGTATCTGTTCATGTAAATGCCCTTGATTCTATAGGATATGTTCCCAGCAGTGGAATTACTGGGTCAATTGGTATACCTATTTCCATCTTTTTAAGGAAGCATCAGATTGCTTTCCAAAGAGTGTGTACAATTTTGCAATCCCCACAGCAGTGTAGGAGAGTTTCAATTTCTCCACAGCCTCTCCAGCATTTGTTGTTTTGTGTTTTTTCAATCACGCCAAACATACTGGGATGAGATGATATCTCATCATAGTTTTGATTTGAATTTCTTTAATAGCTAATGATTGTGAGCATTTCTGCACATGTTTTTTAACTGCCTGGATATCCTTTCTAGAACAGTATCTGTCCATCTCCTGCACTCATCATGTAATTTGATTATTTATCTTTTTTTATTATGATTGAATGAAAATGTACATTCCCATATAAATTTGCATGCCCACCTATATGCAGCTTCCACTGTTTTCCCAGCCCAGGGACAGCACACCCTTCCTCTCTGCTCCATACATGTCCCATCCTCCCAGCAGTCTCCTTTCCCCTCCTCTTCACCCACTCCCCTTCCTCCAGTAAGAGGGCAGCAGGATGATATCCTATAGATGCATAGAACCATAAAGTGCACCCAAGATTTAGTCACTCTGAGTCACCAAGTCCAATCCATTCCTGTCAGAAGAGTTGACCTCCATTATGATTTATGGATAGGGGCAGCACCAGGGCCAGGGGCCATGCTCCCAGGGGAACCCCGAGGCCCTGGGACCATCAACTGCTGTCTTTTAATGGAGATCTCGGGGTGCACCCCTTTTTATTCTTGTTTTGCCAGTGAGACTCAGAGTATATATACCATAGTTTACCTATCCATTCTTCTGTCGTTGGGCATCTGGGTTGATTCCATCTTTTTGCTATTGTGGACTGTGCTGCAATGAACATTCCTGTGCATGTATCAGTTGCTGTGAATGGCCTTGATTCTGTAGGATATATTCCTAGCAGTGGAACTACTGGGTCAATCGGCATATCTATATCCATTTTTTTAAGGGAGCCCCAGATTGTTTTCCAAAGAGGTTGGACCATTTTGCAATCCCACCAACAGTGTAGGAGAATTTCACTCTCCACAGCCTCTCGAGCCTCTCCAGCATTTGTTGTTTTGCATTTTTTGGATCATGGCCGACATTGCTGGGGTGAGATGGTATCTCATTGTAGTTTTGATTTGAATTTCTTTAATAGCTAAAGATCGTGAGCATGTCCACATGTGTTTTATGGCTGCCTGGACCTCCTCCTTAGAGAAGTATCTGTCCATCTCCTTTGCCCATTGCTTAATTGGATGATTTATCTTCTTCTTATTGATATTTTGTAGTATTTTATGGATTATGGAGATTAGGTGTTGGTCTGACATAGAGTTGCTAAATACTTTTTCCCATTCTGTAGGTGGCCTTTTAATTCTATTAATCAATCTTTGGATGAGCAAATGTGTTTGATTCTCAATAGTTCCCATTTATCTATTTTCTCCTGATTGTGGTTTGTTTGACAGATTTTGAAGTCTGTCTATGTTGTGTATTAAACCTTTCATTATTGTTCCTACTTTTTCTTAGACAAGCTTTATTGTTTTAGATTTGATATTTAGGTCTTTTATCCAATTTTAGTTGGTTTTTGTATAAGGTGTAAGATATGTGTCTTGTTTTAATTTAGTGCAGATGGACATCCAATTTTGCCAGCATCAGTTGTTGAAGAGATTGTTTTTACCCCAGTTTAATGTCTTAAGGCCTTTGTTGAATATCAACTGTTCATAGGCAGATACGGTGCCATCTCTGGGGTCTTGATTCTGTTCAATTGATCTGTTGGTATATTTTTGAACCAGTGGCAGGCTGTTTTGACTACTGTGGCAGTGTAAAAGGTTCTAAAGTCACGTAATGAGAGGTCTCTTATTGTGTTCTTCTTCTTTAGTAGTGCTTTACTTATCTGGGGTTTCTTCGATTTCCAAACAAAATTGGTGATTTGTTTCTCCATCTCATTAAAAAATGTCACGGGAACTTGCATTGGGGTTGCATTATATATGTAGGTTGCTTTGGGTAAAATAGACACTTTCACAATGTTAAGTCTTCTTATCCATGAGCAGGGTAGGTTTCTCTATCTATGTAAGTCTCTCTTAGTTTCTTGTAGTAAGAGCTTGTATTTCTCTTTGCAAAGGTCTGTTATTTCTCTGGTTAGATTAATTCCTAGGTACTTTATGTTCTTAGGAGCCATAGTAGTAAATGACATTGCTCTGATTATTTCTTCCTTAATAATCTCATTGTTGGTATAAAGGAATCCTACTGATTTACTTATATTTATCTTGAATCCTGAGACTGCTGAACTCTTCTATCAGTTGGAGTAGTTTACTTATGAATTCCTTGGGATTCTTTGCATATAGAATCATATCATCTGCAAACAGGGAGGTTTTGACTTCTTTGCCGATGCAGATGCCCTTTATTTATTGGTCTTGTCTAATTGCTCTGGCTGGAACTTCTCATACAGTGTTGAATAGGAGAGGTGAAAGTAGGCATCCTTGTCTAGTTCCTGTTCTCAAGGAAAAATGTTTCTGTCTTTCTTCATTCAGGATGACATAGGCAGTTGGCTTAGCATAAATGGCCCTTATTGTGTTGAGGATTTTTCCGTCTATGCCTACTTTGCTGAGAGTCTTTAGCATGAATGGGTGTTGGACTTTATCAAATGCCTTTTCTACCTCAGTTGAAAAGATCAGGTGATTCTCGTCTTTTGTGGTATTATGTGGTTGGTCACATTGTTTTTCTGATGCTGAACCAGCCTTGCATCCCAGGTATGAATCCAACTTGGTCATGATGGATTATTTTTTGGATATGTTGTTGTATTCTATTGGCAAGAATTCCGTTGAAGATTTTTGCATCTAGATTCATGAGTGATATCAGTCTGTAGTTCTCCTTTTTGGTTGAGTTTTTCCCTGGCTTTGGTACCACGGTTATGCTGGCTTCATAGAATGAATTTGTGAGTATTCCACCCCTTTCTATACTGTGAAATAGTCTGAGTAGTATTGGAGATAGCTCTTCTCTAAAAGCTTGGTAGAATTCTGTGGTGAAGCCATCTGGGCCTGGGCTTTTTTTGGTTGGCAGTTTTTGGATGATTTTTTCAATCTCTTTCTTTGTGATGGGTTTATTAAGTTGTTCTGCTTCACCTTCTCATAATTTGGGTCAGCAATATAAATTCAGGAATTTGTCCATTTGCTCTAGGTTTTCCAATTTGTCAGAATACACTCTTTCATAGTATCCTGTTATGACATTTTAGATTTATGTTGGATCTGTTGTGACATCTCCCCTCTCATTTCCTATTTGGGTTATTTGTTTCCTTTCCTGATTTTCTTTAGGAAGTTTAGCCAATAGTTTTTCAATTTGTTTGGTGTTTTCAAAAAACCAGCTTTTGGTCTTTTCAATTTTTTCAATTGTTCTTCTATTCTCTAATTCATTTAGTTCCTCTGTAATCTTTATGCTCTGTTTTCTTCTGGTGTCTGAGGGTTTTCTCTTTTGTTTTCTCTCTACTTGTTCAAGCTGTAGGGTTAGTTCTTTGATTTGGTTTCTTTCTTCCTTCCAGATGTGTGCATTTATGCAGAAAAACTGACTTCTGAGCACTGCTTTGGCTGTATCCCATAGGTTCTGGTAGAAAGTGTTTTCATTCTCATTGGTATCCATATTTTTTTTTTTAATTTCATGCTTGATTTCTGCTATAACCCAAGGGGTTTTGAACAAGAAGTTTTTCAGTTTCCATGAGTTCCATTTTCTATCTGTTTATTCTGCTATTAATTTAGATGTTTCTGGCTTTAAGAACTGAGAAGATGCTTTGCTTTAATTCAATGGTATGGATTTTGTCGAGAACTAACACATGGTCTATTCTGTAGAATGTGTCATGTGCACTGGAGAAGAAGGTGTAATTGTCTGCTGAGGGACAGAAAATTCTGTATGTGTCAGTGACGTCTAGTTGGTTAATTGTGGCAGTAAGGTCTTCTGTGTCTTTATTGAGCTTTTTTCTAGACACTCTACCCAACATTGCGAGAAGAGTGTTGAAGTCTCCCACTATTATTTTGGAGTGATCTGTCTCATTTTTTAGTGTAGTCAGTGTTTCTTCAACGTATTTAAGTGCTCTAATGTTAGGCACATAAATATTTAATATTGTTAAGTCCTGTTTGTTTATTGAAACTTCCAGCAATAATGTCCATCCTTGTCCACGATGGTGGCTTTTACATTAAAATCTATTTTATCTGAGATTAGAATTGCCACACCTCCTCTTCTTTGTTCATTGTTAGCTTGATATATATTCTTCCATCCTTTAATTTTCAGTTTGTTCATATATTTAAGTTTAAGGTGAGTTCTTGTAGGCAACATATGGATGGGTCATGCCTTTTGATCCAAGATATCACTCACTGTCTTTTCTGGAGCACTGAGTGTATTCATATTCTGTGTGATTATTGATAGGTATGTTTTTAGTGCTATTTTTGTGATATGCTTATTTTTGTGTTGATGTTTTCTCCGTTCTTATTAATACGTTCTGGGACATTCTACTTTGTGAGTTAATTTTTCACCTTTTCAAGGTTGGTTTTGTGGTTGTTGAGACTCCTGTATTATGTTTCTTGATTTGATGTGTTGCATCTTTATTGTGTTTTACTGCTGCCCCTGTGATCCCCCTTAATAAACTGTGTATAAACCCAGTTTCAATTACTACCACTTTTATCTTCCCTTCCATCTGGAAGGACTATAATGACTGTAGTATATCCCTTTTTTATATGATGACATCATAGAATTCAGGATATGATCACTGAACTATTTCTTTTACTGTTATAGTTTTGAATGAGTTTGGAGCCTTCCCTAACTCAATAGGATTCTAGATGATGTATACTGCAATTGCTTCTAAAATATAAAATCAGGGGTTTTGTTCTTCTAAGCCAAGAGATTCTTCCAATATTTCTTGTAGTTTTGGTTTTGTTTCGTTTTTACAAAGTCTCTAAGTTTCTGTTTATCAGAATGTCTTAATTTCATTTTCATGTTTGAAAGATAGCTTTGAGGGATACTTACTTCTTGGTTGGAAGCTCTTCTCCTTCAAGGCTTTGAATTTGTCATTCCATTGTCTCTGTGCCAGCCTTGTTTCTGCTGAGAAATGCAACAAAAGCCTACAGAATTTCCCTCTGAATGATAGCTTTGCTTTGAGTCTTGCTGCCTTTAAGTGTTTCTGCTTATGTTTCATTTTGTTAAGCTTGATTAGAATACATTTTGGAGTCTTTCTTTTGGGATCTATACTGAGTTGCGTTTGACATGTATCTTGGATGTCTATATTCTCTTCTTCAGTAATTTCTGGGAAGTTTTCTGTCAGAAGCACAACCACAACACTTTCTGTGTTTTCAGGTGTCCTTCCCTGTTCAGGAACTCCAATGAATTGTAGATTGTTCCTCTTTATAGAATTCCACATGCTTCTTAATGTTTCTTCAATTTTTGTTTCTTTTCTCTTATTTCTCCTGATAGATTCTGGAGTCAGTAACTCTGTTTCCAAGTCAGAAAGTCTATTTTCCATTTGTTCAATTTTGTTTTCCTTGGTTGGAATTGAATTTTCTCTTTCTTTGATTTTCTTATTGATCAGTTGTTTTTCAGAATACTGGTGTTCCATCAGTTAGAACAACTTAGTTGATTTTTCACTTCGCTCTGCTGCTTTTTGTATAATGTCTAGGAGGGCTCTAAATATAATCCTTTTGTGTTCAACCTCTAATAGTTTCAGAAGGGCTTCTTCATCTGGGAAGTTCTTTCTTTTGGGGTCTTTCTGGAGCCATAGGTGAATTTTTCTCTAAGTTCCTGTTGAAAGTTTGCTGTTTTGGGGGCATCTGGGGGTCACTTAGTTTTTCCAGTGTTATCTTAACAGGATCCAAAACACAGACTGATAAAGAAGCTGATCACCAGTCACCTCTTGTACTCCTGTGACTGGGCCCAGTAGACTCTCTGGGGTAGCAGGTCCCACCTTCTGATTGACAAAGACACAGCCCTACTTATGGAGTCACTTCTGGGGGGGTCGTCAGCTGACTCTATGATGTGGGTCAGAAAAGTCTGGAAGAAATGCCATCAGGATGCACAGCAATTATTTCTCTAGGTAGTCTTATACTGGGTGGTAAAAACTATCTGACAGCTTCCAAAATCAGTTAGGCTGTCAGTTGTTCAAGCCTCCCTTCCCAGCTGGCAAAGTAAGCACCTCTATAAAGAACCCCAGTTCCAAATATGAAAAGGCTACTACCCTGCTGTTATCTGCTGCTGGGCTCCACCCAGAAGGTCAGTCTGTGCTAAACACAGCTTTTCTGTTGGAAAAATGCTAGCTAGGCTGTCATTGCCTCCCAGATTGGGAAGTAGTCCCTGCTGAGTCCTCTGTTTGGGGAACTCCACCTCCCAGTCAACCAAGATGGTGTCCTGCACAAGACCTCCTGTCCACTGTGGACTAGCCAGTTCTATGGCAGAGGTTCAGAAACAGAGGGTGGAGAGGCTGAGATGTACAGAGTCCAGAGCCAGGCTCCCAAAATGTGGCTATTCTTCCTATTGGTTCTGTCAAGCAGTGTGACTGAGCTTTGCTGCCAGTCAAGCCCAAGCTTCACCTGCTGGCTACAACAGAGAAAAAAAGTTAAAAGTTACCTTCAACAAAGGCTGGGGTCAGCAGAAGTGAAGTTTCCTGTTCAGTGGCAGGTAGTCCAAATTGACAGCTCTGTGCCATGTTCTAGGGCTCACTGGGTGTCCAGAAGGCTCTGTTTAATGATCAATTCAGGCCTTAGTTTTCACAGGGAGTTAAGGATATGTGTGTACAGTCCACCATCTTGTCTCTGCCTCTCCTGTTTACTTTTCTTGTATGTATTCAGCTGAGGTGCCATGAGTCAGATCCAACTCAATGGCACTTGGCTGGCTGGCTATTCATCTCAGGTGTCCAGTAGGTCAACAAGTGTGTAGTGCAGGCTGTTCCCTACAGTCCTGGATGGGAACAGATGATTGGTGCAGTCACAGGAATCTGGCTATACACATTGAGAAATTCAGGGTGTTGACAGCCATCAATGAGTGTCTGTGAGTAAAGTGTGTCCCTTTTCCTTAAAGATTTTGCTGCAGGATTATGGGTGTTCAATGCTGTATGCAGAGCTAAAAGGCTTTTGAGTTCTATAGAGCTCTTTTGCCTGCACCTAGGCAAAGGACCCTTTTTGTCTTCGAGTTCTTGGCTTCAGTGAGGCCTGAAGATTCTTTGTTTGTTTATTTGTTAAACAGTTATCTCTACAAGTCAAAGAAAATGCCTAGGGTAGGTGTAAGAGATCATAATTCCTGCCTAGGGATACAGTAGTTTCTGGAGCTAAGTGCAGTGCAGAAAAGAAGGGGTGGGTAAGCTGGTAAGGGAAAGAGTTTTATTCAGAAAGAAAGTTTTACATAAGTGTGTGGGAGGTTAGACTCAGGCTATTTAGATTCAACACTATTTTCCATTGATTCTGGGGGTGTGAGTGGGGGTCTCTGTAGCTCGGCCTCTTCAATGCTTTCCAAATGCCGCTGTTTCCCTCATCATGTTTGCTGTTACCGATCTGTCTGCAGAGTGTCAATTCCTCCATGTCATGTCTGGCCTAGGTGTTTCTCGACCTACTCTTCTTTTGCTGTTGTTCTCAACTTTCCTTTTGATGTTCAGGAATGTCATATCTAATCATTTCATTTGATTTATACATCTTTGTTGTTGTAGGATCATAGTAAATGCCTCACTACTCTGCCATTTTAGTTCTGCCTTTGTAAAGCATACTTTAGATGATAGTGTTTACTGTGATGTTTCAATACTACCTTCTGTCAAGTCAGCTCAACTCACAGCAATCTCATAAGTGTTAGAATGAAACTGTGATCCACAGTGTTTACAATGGCTGATTTTTCAGAAGACCACCATGCCTTGCTTCCAAGGTTCCTCTGAGTGGACTGAAACCTTCAACTTTCACCAACAACCGAGTGTGTTAACTATGTGTACAAACCAGGGACTAAGTAAATATAAAAAGATGAACAAAAAGTCTATGTTGTGATAATATTTTCTTAAATGGCTTTAAAAAGATAACTATTGCCATCGAGGTGATTCCAACTCATAGTGGCCTATAAGACAGAGTAGAATGGCCCCATAAGGTTACCAGAAACAGCCTGGTGCATTTAAACTGCCAGCCTCTTGGTTAACAGCTATATTTTTTAACCACTACACCACTAGAATTTCTAGGTTCAACAGGCTTATTTCAGTTGAAATATAACAATTATTCTTTGAATTCAAACTTTTTGAGATTAAATCCAACCCATTGCCATAAGTTGATTCTGATTCATAACAACCTCGTAGGACAGAGTAGAGCTACTCTGTAGAGTTTTCGAGGAGCAACTGGCAGATATGAACCACTGATCTGTTGGTTAGCTGACATCACACTTAACTACTATGCCACCAGAGTTTCCACTGAGATTAAACCAGTTTTATTTATTTGGTTTACATAGATGAAATGAAAGTTTCCCCTGTTTCAACATGTTTTAATATTTGAAGAATTTTAATTCTTTTACAGATCTTCTTTATATTTTTTATAACTGCTTTGCATACACATCCAAAAATGGTTTACAAAAAAAGTTTCCCTTAATTAAAATTATTGTTAAGTTGTACATTATTCTTTCCTTTGTATTCTGTAGAGATTAAGAGCAAACCGTTTCAAACATGAGTCAGTTATTTATAACCTTGACTTGCTTAAGTACAAAGTTGTAGCTATCTGAAAAGTGAAACTATTATCATAAAGTACATGCCTAATCCAAAATGATGTGTAACTATAGAGATTTGAGACAAAAAATCCTCACAACTGGTGCAGTAAGTAAATGGGAAAATACTGATGTTTTCATAAGTTTCGTTTTATTTGATTCCATGATTGACACCCATGGAAAGAGCAGTCAAGAATTAAAAAGATGTATTACATTGAGAAAACCTTCTTCAAATGATTTTTTAAGATACTGGAAAGTAAAGAGGTCACCTTGAGATCTGTGGTGCCCTGGACACATGCCATAGAGTTTTTGATCACATCATATGCATGTAAAAGTTTGACAAGGAATAAGGAAGAGAGAAGAAGAAGTGACACTTTAGATTTGTGGTGCTGAAGGACAGTGAATATACAATGAACTGTCAAAAGAAAAAACAGATCTGTCATGGAAGAAGTACAACCAAAGTACTCTTTGGAAACAAGGATGGGGAGACTGTGTTTGACATAATTTGGACACGTTGTCAGGTGGGATCAGTCTCTAGAGAAAGACAACATGCTTGGTAAAGCAGACAGTCAGTGGAAAAGAGGAAGACCATCAATAAGATGGACTGACAGTGATTGCAACAATGTGCTTAAGCATAAAAGGACTGTGGTCATGGCTCAAGACTGGGCAGCATTTCATTCTATTGTGCATAGGGTCATTATGAGTCAGAACCAACTAGACAGCTTCTAAAAACAACAATAAAATAGAGATTTGACTTACAATAAGCTAAAATTTGTCATTCAGCTTAAATTTTTCTTAGCTCTTTTTATTTTTTCTGCATTTGAGCTATTATGTAATATATTTAGTTGTACATATTCAAGAATAAGGGTACTTGAAAATGTACTAAAAAGCTATTTAAAGGTCTAGTACACTGCTGGTGGAATTGTAAAATGGCACAATTTTTTGGAGAGCAATCTGGTACTTCCTTAAAAAGCTGGAAATAGATATACCATATGACCCAGTTACCTCACTGTTTGGCATATATCTTCAGAACCAAAAGCAGTCACACAAACAGATACAAGCACACGAATGTTTATTGTAGCAGATTCCACAACAGCAAAAAATGGAATCAACCCAGATGCCCAACAACGAATGAATGGATAAATGAATTATGGCACATATACTCAATGGAACACTATGCAATGATAAAGAACAATGATGATTTTAGGAAGCATCTCATAGCCTGGTTTCAATGGAAAGACTTACATTGAGTGAAATCAGTCAGCAGCACAAGGTCAAATATTGTATGAGAGCCTTACTATAAGGACTTAAAAACAGGCTGATGTACAAAAGAAAAGACTCTTTGACAGCTGCAAGGGAGGGGAGGGAGGGAGAGAGATGGTTATAGATTAGATAGTTGATAGAAATTTGGTTGGGTGAAATCAGTGACAGCATATATTAGAAAGACGACCAGTTTAACAGGACTTTGACATAAGCTGAAAACTCTTCCAATCTTGAGATAATATTTCAAGGATAGAGTAGCAGGGGTTAAGGTCCAGGAACCATGTTCTCAGGGGACATGGAGGCCAATTGCTAAGAGATTCTTCTGCACCCCATGTTGGTGAGTGGTGTCTGGAGTGTTAAAGGCTAGCAAGCTGCCATCTGAGGTACGCCAAATGGTCCCAACTCAGCTGGAACAGATATCACCAAGGACAGCAACAACATGGAGGAAAGAGAACCCAGAAGACAGAAAGACCACTGTGAATGGCTGACTATATTAAAGGGTGATCAGAAAAACCAGATGGTGCCCAGTCACCACCAATGACAGACATGCCAAGCCTCACAGTGTAGTCTCAGTGGCAACATAAGGAAAAAAAGAGATGCACCTCAAGAATTCCACTAAAAGACCACAGTTAATCATATGAAGTCTTGAGGTTTCTCTGGGAGCATGGCCCATAGACCTGATGCTGCCCTTCATCATAAATCATTAGCAAGATCAACTCTTTGGACAGGCAAGGACTGGACTCTGGGACAGTCACATGTGCACTTTATCGTTCTTTGCATCTGTAGGATGTTGTACTACTGGACTCTTGCTAGAGGGGAGTGGAGAGAGTGGAAAGGTGGGGACAGGAGATTGTTAAGGGGATATGACACGTATACAATGGAAAGGAGGTGTGTGCTGTCACTGGGCAAGGAGAACAGAAGGAGCTTCAGACAGGCAGGCATGCAAATTTAAACTGAATTGTGTACTTTCACTCAATCACATTAAAAAAAAGTCACTCGATTTTGTATTGGGATTGCATTGTGTAGGTACATCGCTTTGGGTAAAATAGATATTTCACATTGTTAAATCTTCATCACTTTGGGTAAAATAGACATTTCACATTGCTAAATCTTCCTATCCATGAGCAGAGTGGCCAAGCCAGTAGACATCTCCATTTATGTAAGTCTCTCTTAGTTTCCTTCAGTAAGGTCTTGTAGTTCTTTTTGTAAAGGTCTGTTGTTCCTCTAGTTAGATTTAATCCTAGGTATTTTATCTTCTTGGGGGCTGTAGTAAATGGTATGGTCTTGGTGATTTCTTTTTTAATGATCTCTTCATTGATAGAAAGGAATCTTACTGATTTATTTATGCTGGTCTTGCATCCTAATACTTCACCAAACTCTTCTATTAGTTTGAGAGTTTATTTATGGGTTCTTTAGGATTCTCTGCATATACAGTCATATCACTAGCCATTAGGGAGATTTTTACTTCTCCTTTGCAGATGAGGATTCCTTTTATTTCTTTGTCTTGTCTAATTGCTCTGGCCAGAACTTCTAGCACAACGCTGAATACAAGAGGTAATTGCGGGCATCCTTGCACAGTTCCTGTTCTCAGTGGGAATTCTTTCAGTCTTTCTCCATTCAGCATGGTGTAAGCAGTTCTTTGAGTACAGGGCCTTCACTGCTTTGAGGAACTTACCTTGTAGTCCTATTTTGCTGAGAGTTTTCAGCATGAATGTGTGTTGGACTTTGTCAAATGCCTTTTCTGCTTCAATTGACAAATCAGGTGATTCTTATCTTTTGTATTATTTATGTAGTTGGTTACATTGATCATTTTTCTGATGTTAAACCAGCTTTGCATCCCTGGCATGAAACCAAATTGGTTGTGATGAATTATTTTTTTGATATGTTGTTGAATTCTACTGGCAAGAAATTTGTTGAAGATTTTTGCATCAGGGTTCATGATGATATTGGTCTATAGCCAAGCCAAATGCTGTCGAGTCGGATAGTTCCCCCTTTTTATTGGATTTTTCCCTGGCTTTAGTATCAGGGTTATACTGGCTACACAGAATGAATTTGGGAGTGTTCCATCCCTTTACATGCCATGAAATAGTCTCAGAAGTATTGGAGTTAACTCTTTAAAAGCTTGGTAGAATTCTGTTGTGAAGCCATCAGGGCAAGAGTTTTTTTCTGGTTAGTAATTTCTTGATGAGTTTTTCAATCTCTTCCTTTGTGATGGATTTATTAAGATATTCTGCTTCACCTTGTGATAATTTAGGTAGTTGATATGAATCTAGGAGTTTGTCAATTTCCTCTAGGTTTCCTAATCTGTTAGAGTACAGTCTTTCATGGTATTCTGTTATGATACTTTTCATTTTTGTTGGATCTGTTGTGACATCTCCTATCCCCTTTGTTATTTGGGCTACTTGTTTCCTTTTCTGTTTTTCTTTAGGAAGTTTAGCCAATGTTTTGTCAAATTTTGTTGATTCTTTTAATAAAACAGCTTTTGGTCTTATCAATTTTTCAATTCTTTTTCTCTTCTCTAGTCCATTTAGTTCTGCTCTAATCTTTATGATCTGTTTTCTTCTGGTGCCTGAGATGTTTCTCTGTTGCTCTTTCTAATTATTCAAGCCAGCTGTAGGATTAATTATTTGGTTTAGTTTCTTTCTTCCTTCTGGATGTTTGCATTTATAAACTGACCTCTGAGCTCTGCTTTGGCTATATCCCATAGGAAGTGTTTTGATTCTCATTTGAATCCATAAATTTCTTTTTTTCATTCTTGATTTCTTCGATAACTCATTTCTTTTTGAGCAAGATGTCATTCAGTTTCCATGAGTTCCCATTTCTATCTTTTTTTTTTCTGCTGTTGATTTCAACTTTTACGGTTTTATGGTCTGAGAAGTTGCTTTGCAATAATTCAATGGTTTGTATTTTGTTGAGAATTGCTTTATGTCCTAACACATGGTCTATTTTGGAAAATGCTCCATTTGCAATGGAGAACAAGGTGTAGTTATCTGTTGATGGATAAAAGTTCTGTATATGTCAATTAGGTCTCATTGGTTCATTGTGAGAATAAGATCTTCTGTGTCTTTAGTGAGGTTTCTTTTCTAGAAGATCTTTCCAATATGGAAAGTGGAGTTTTAAAGTCTCCCACTATTATTGTTCAGTAATCTATCTTATTTTTTAATGTAGTTATCATTTGTTTGATGTATTTATGAGCTATGGTATTGGGCACATAAATATTTAATATTGTTAAGTCCTGCTTCTGTTGAACCTTTCAGTAATAAACAGTGATATACTTCTCCATGATGGTGAATTATACATAAAATCTATTTTATGTGAGATTAGTTTGGCCACACCTCCTCTCCTTTTATACTGTTAGCTTGGTATACGTTCTTCCATCCTTTAATTTTCAGCTTGTTCCTGTCTTTAAGTCTAAGGTAAGTTTCCTGTAAGCAACATATAGAAGGGTCGTGTCTTTTGATCCAAGATGTCACTCGTTGTCTCTTTACTGGAGTGTTTAGTCCATTTACATTTAGTGTAGTTATTGATAGGTATGTATTGAGTGCTGTTATTTTGAAGTATTTATTTTGGTGTTGGTGTTTTCTCTATTACTCTTAACATCCTGTTCTGGGTCAATCTCCTTTATGGGTTGATTTTTCACCTTTTTTGGTGTTGGTTTGGATTCATTGAGACTCCTATGTTGTATTTCTTGTTTTGATATGCTGCATGTTTATTGTGCTTTGTGGCTACCCCTATGATCACCGTTAATGGTCTAAGTTTAAGCCCAATTTTCACTTCTATATATCTCATTAACTTCTCCATCTGAAAGGAGTTTAGCTACTGTAGTATATCCCTTTTTTTTAATGTAATGATATCATAGATTTAGTGATATGATCACAGGATCCCTTCTTTTAATAGTATTGCTTTGATTGAGTTTTGTGCTTTCCGTAACTGTGTAGATTTCTGGATGTTGTGTCCTTCATTGCCTCCTTAAATACAGGCTTAAAGGTTTTGTTTGTCTATCAAAGAACTTCTTTCAGTATTTTGTGGAGCTTTGATTTGTTTTTTACAAAGTCTGTAAGTTTCTGTTTACCTGTGAATGTCTTAATGTCATCTTCATGTTTGAAAGACAGTTTCTCAAGATACATAATTCTTGGCTTGAAATTTTCCTCCTTCAAGGCTTTGAATGGGCCATTCCACTGCCTCTACCAACATCATTTCTACCAAGAATTCAGTCAGAAGCATACAGGGCTTCCCCCTGAATGTTAGCTTTGCTTTGAGTCTCTCTGCCTGGAAGATCCTCTGGGTATGTTTCATTTTGTTAAGTTTGATTAGAACATGTGTTGGTGTCTTTCTTTTGGGGTCTACTTTTTGTGTTGTTCAGTACATATCTTGCATATCTATGTTTTTTGTTTTTTTTTTTTTCCATAACTTCAGAGAAGTTTTCTGTCATCAACTCATCAACAATACTCTGTGTTTTCAGGTATACCTCCCTGTTTAGGAACATAGATTTTTCATAGATTATTTGATTAATTAATCGTAGATCATTCCTCTTGATATTGTCCCACATGTTTCTTCATTTTTCTTGTTTCTTTTCTCTGATTCATCCTCATAAATGCTGGAGTCAGTAGCTGTATCTTCAAGTCAGTAAGTCTAGTTTCCAGTTGTTCAATTCTGCTCTTTTGGCTTTGAATTGAACTGTCTAATTCTGTAATTTTGTTATTGACCTGTTAGATGTCAGAATGCTGGTTTCCCATCTGTTGAAACAACTTACTTAATTTTTCATTTTGTTCTGCTGCATTTTGTATAATGTCTATGAGGGCTCCATATAGAATTCTTTTGTACTTGACTGACAGCACTGGGATGGGTTGTGTACTTGACCACTAATAGTCTCAGAAAGCCTTATTCATCTAGGAAGTTCTTTGCTTCTTTATTTTGGGAGTTCTAGAGACATGGGTGAACTTTTAAAAATATTTGCTAGGGTATGTTTCTTACAGGACATCTAGAGGCTGTTTAATTTCTCTGATGCTGCCCTAACAGGAGCTGAGGTACAGTTCTGAGAAGGAAGTTTACCACCAGCCACCTCTGTGTACTCCAGTGAGTATCTGTTGAGTAGCAAGCTCTGACTGCTGGCTGGCAAAGCCTTACTTACGGGAGTCACTGGGTGGCCATCAGCCAACCCTATGATGTGGGTCAGTAAAGGCTGGATGAGATGTTGTCAGGCTATACCACAGATTTCTCTAGGTAGTCTTATTTTAAATGGTTAAAGCTTTCTGACTGCTTCCAAAATCAGTCATGCTGTCAGGCGTGGTAAGCCCCTGCTTCTTGCTGACAATTGAAGGCCTTATAAAGTCTTTCAAATGCTGATATATTTGAATGTGGGACAGGCTACTGTTCTGCTGTCATCCCCTTCTGGGTTCCTCCCATAAGGCTGCACTATGCTAAACACACCTTTTATACTGGAAAACCACTCCCCAGGCTGGGAGCACATTCCATCCTGGGAGTTAGCCTCCAGTTGGGTATTTCTGCCTTCTAGTCAAACAAGATGGTGTCCCCTTCAAGCTGTCCCACCCCTGTGAAATAGCAGACTCTATGGCCATGCTCCAAAAAAGAGAGGGTGTAGGGGCTGTGGGACTCTGAATCTGGAGCTTGGCTCTCAAAAAATGACTACTCCATCAGCTGATCACTTCAGCATTGTAAGTCTGCATTGCTACTGGCTAGGCCCATCCCCTGCCTGCCAGTCAACAAACAAACAAACAAAAAAATCAACAAACAGCAAAAAAAGCTAAAAATGAAGAACTTCAGTTCATGGTTCCTGGCCAGTTCAACCAGAGTGGGGTATAGCAAAAGATAAGCAGTTTCCTGTTTAGTGGCATGTAGTCCAAACTGACAGCCCTTTGCCACTTCCTAAGGCTCACTGGGTGACCAGAAAGCTCCATTTCATTATCATTTCAGGCCTTAGTTTTCAGAGAGAATTAAGGATATGTGTGTCTAATTTGCCATCATAACTCTGGAAAAGCTTGGTCTTTTGAAAAGACTAACAAAATTGATAAACCATTGGCTAAACTTACAAAAGAAAAACAACCCAAATAAGAAAGGAGATAGGAGGCGTCAGAATAGACCCAACTGAAATCTAAAGAATCGTAACAGAATATTATGAAAGTGTGTGCTCTAAAGCATTTGAAAAACTAGAGGAAATGGACAAATTTCTGGATTCATATCATCTACCAAAGAGAAATAGAACAACTCAAAAAACATCACAAAGGGAGAGACTGAAAAAGTAATCCAAAACTATTATCAAAAAATTTCTGGGCCAGATGGCTTTGCCTTACTATTCTACCAAATCCAGAGAGGTGTTAGCTCCAATACTACTGAGATTGTTTCACAGCATAGAAAGGGATGGAATACTCCAAAATTCATTCTATGAAGTCCACATAACCCTGCTAACAAAGTCAGGGAAAGACCTCACAGAAAAGGAGAATTATGGACCATATCATTCATGAACCTAGATGTAAAAATCTTCAACAAAAGCCTAGCCAATAGAATTCAGCTTAACAAAATAATGATAATAATTCATCCTGACCAAGCCGGATTCACACTAGGGAAGTGAAGGTGGTTCAACATCAGGAAAAAAATTAGTGCAATCAATCACATAAATAGTACAAATGATAAGAATCACCTGATTTTGTCAACTAATGCAGAAAAGGCATTTGAAAAGTTGAACACCCATTCATGCTAAAATCTCTCAGCAAAATGGGAATAGAGGGAAAATTCCTCAAAGCAGAAGGGGCATCTAAACAGAGCCAATTGATCACATCATTCTGAATTGAGAGAGACTGAAAGATTGTCCCTTGAAAACAGGAACTAGACAAGGATGCCATGCTCAGCACTTCTATTCAACATTGTACCAAAGGTTCTAGCCAGAGCAAAGAGATAAGACAACAAAATAAAGGGCATTTGCATCAGCAAAGAAGAAGTAAAAATATCCCTATTTGCAGATGATATGATTGTACATGCATAGAATTGGAAAGAACCCAGGGGAAAACTACTGGAACTAATAGGGGAGTTCAGCAAATTATCAGAATATAAGATGAACATAAGTAAATCAGTAGGATTTCATTACACCAACAAGCATCATCAAAGAAGAAATCACCAAATGAACACTATGTACTATAGTCCCCAAGGTGATAAAATATATAGGAATAAATCTAACTAGAAAAATTAGATACCTATATAGAGAGAAATAAGACCTTACTGCAAGAAAGCAAAAGAAACTGACATAAATGTAAAAACCTACCCTGCTCACAATTGGGAAGACTTAGCATAGTGAAGACGTTTATTTTACCCAAAGTGGTCTCCATATACAATGCAACCCCAATACAAATTCCAGTGTCATTTTTTAACGACATGGAGAAACAAATCACTGACTTTGTTTGTAAAGGGAAGAAATCCTGGACAAGTAAAGCACTACTGAAGAAAAGGAACACAGTGGGATGCCTCACATTGACCAACTTTAGATCCTATTGCACTGCCACGGTGGTCAAAACAGCCTAGTACTGGTACGAAAAGAGACATAGAAACAAATGGAACAGAATTGAGACTTGAGAGATGTCACTATCTTCTTAAGAGCAGGTGATATTCGACAAACATCCTGAGGTTGTAAACTGGGTTAAAAATTGTCTCTTTAACAAATAGCATTGGCAAATTTGGATATCCATCTGCAAAAAACTGAAACAAGACCCATATCTCACAACTTATACAAAACCTAACTCAAAATGGATAAAAGACCTAAATAGCACACTTTAAATGACAAAAGTCATGTAAGAAAAAATAGGGGCAACAGTGGAAGTTCTCATACATGACTTAGACAGACTATAGAATCTGAGAAACAAAGCATAATTAACAGAAGAGAGAAATAGAGAACTGGGAACTACTAAAAATCAAACAGTTTTGCTCATCTGAAGACTTTATCAAAAGAGTCAAAAGACCACCTACAGGATGGGAAAAAAAAATTTGGCAACTACATATCAGACTAATGTCTGATCTCTATAAGCTACAAGGCCCTGCAAAGTATCAACAATAAAAAGGTAAATAACCAAATTAAGCAATAGACAAGCATGATGGACAGACTCTTCACCAAACAGGACATCCAGGCAGCCAAATGCTCGCAGTCATTAGCTACTAGAGAAATCCAAATCAAAACTACAATGAGATATCATCTCACCCCAATGAAGTTGGCAATAATCCAAAAAACACAAAACAAGAAGTGCTAGATAGGCTGTGGAAGTATAGGAACTCTCCTACACTGCTGGTGGGATTTCAAAATGGTGCAACCTCTTTGGAAAGCAATTTTGTGCTTCCTTACAAAGCAGAAAATAGACATACCATTTGATCCAGCAGTCTCGCTGCTTGGAATTTATCCTACCAAAACAAAGGCTGTTACAAAAACAGATATACAAATACAAAAGTTTACTGTAGCAGATTCTACAATCGCAAAAATATGGATTCAATCTAGATGCTCATCAACAGACAAATGGATAAACTATGTTTCATATACTCAATGAAAAGCTATGTAATGATAAAGAGCACTGATGATTTTAGTCCAGCCAGCCAAGTGCCATCAAGTTGGATCCAAAGGAAGCATCTCATAATCTGGTTTCAATTAGAAGATGCTACGCTGAGTGAAATCATTCCGTGGTAATAGGATAATTACTGTGTGAGACCCTTGCTATAATGACTTAAAATAGACTCATGTACAGAAGAAAAGACTCTTCGATGGTGGCTAGGGTTGAGAGGGAGGAAGAAAGTTGGTAATAGATTGGATACTTGATAGAAATTGGGTTATGTGAAAACATGGACAGCACACATAGAAAGTAGATCGACTTAACTGGACTTCACCGTAAAGTGAAAGCTCTTCTAATCTCAACCTAATATGGCAGGAATAGAGTAGCAGGGGCAGGTGTCTGAGGATGACACTTTAAGGGACATCATGGCCAACTGGTGTAACTAGTCTATTACTAAGAGAGTCTTCAGCACCTCATGTCGGTGAGTTGTATCTGGGATCTTAAAAGCTAACAAGTCTCCATCTGAGGTATACCAACTGGTCCCAACTCACCCAGAACAGATTGTGACCTAGAAGAACAAAGTCATGAGAAAAAACAGCTCAAGAGACAAAAGGATCCATGTGAACGATAGACTGTATCAACATGAGACCAGAAGAAGCAAATGGTGCTGGCCACCACCAAAGACAACCATGGTGGGACATGCAAAGTAGAGTCCCTGTGCAACAGGAGAAAAAGGGGTGTACAGCTCAAGAACTCTACTAAAAGACCACAGGTGATGGTCTGAGATTCTGGAGGAACCCCCAGAAGCATTGTCCCTAGATCTGATGCTCCCCGTGAGTTGAAAACACTACTGAGGTCAACTCTTTGGGCAAAGTCCCACTGGACTGTGGGACACAATGTGACCATATTGTGTGTGTACCTGATGGTTCTATGCATTTATAGGATGCTGTCCTGCTGGTCCCTTTCTAGATGGGCGAGAAGAGGGTGGAGAGGAAGGGACAAGAGTTTGTAAAGGGGATACTAGCGGAGTATGCTGTTACCAGGCAAGAAGAGCAGAAGATGCTGCAGATAGGTGGGCATGCAAAATTGATTTGGATTGTATACTTTCACTTAATCACAATAAAAAAAAATAGATTTACCTCTCTAGTGAATGGATATAAGTATATTCCTATCAGTGGACCATGATCAAAATTACCTAGGACGAATTTGTTATTTTCTTGTTTAGCATTGTCCTACTGACATTTCATTTTATGCTGCAATCTACATCCCATTTCAAACAGATGAATTTTAAACTAAAAAGTTCAAATTTAAAGTATATGAACATTCATTTTTTGACCCATTCCAATATTTTCATCTAAAAGTTATATTTTCCCTCTGTACTAACACAGTTGAAAACATTTGAAATTTATGTTTCCTAGTTTCTTAAAGACTTCATTATTTGATTTTAAAGGTCAGAATTCATAAATGTATGAGATAAATATAAGATACAATATTGATTAATGGTTCTCTATTTGTTCTCAGGAAATATTTTAAGTGTCAATTTTGATAGAGTTATATTTAGTCTTATACTGCAGAATAACATTATAAACCTGGATCATTTTATTTATAATAGTGATTCACAGCAGATATCAAAGTATGATAGCAGTAATTCTCTTTGATTGTATAAAAATCCTATTGTCCTCAAGTAGATTCCAACTTATAGTGACTGTTTAAGACATAATGGAATGGCACCCTAGGGTTTTAAAGGCTATGCAATCTTAATGAAAGTGGATAGTCTCATCTTTCTCTCCTGGCATGGTTAGTGGATTCAAACCAGCTTTCCTTATGTTAGCAGCAGATCACTTAACCACTGTGTCACCAGTGTTCAATTGCTTAAGAACTTTTTCTGTGAATCTGTTTTCACCTTCTCTGTGCTAATGATTTTAAAAACTTGTCTACTGAATACCCTCAGAAGACTCATGTAAACTGCTGCATAACTAAATAATAATCACCTGTTTAAATACACTTTGAAATTCAGTCTCTAATCTCAGTATGGTGCCAATTGTTAGTCATCTGGTTAAGGAAAATATCCTTGATGTTTATTTTGGACCCTATATTGGCCAGCCAAGCCAAGCCAAGTGCCGTGGAGTCGGATCCGACTCAAGGAAGTTTATAAGCACTTGATAAATGTAACTCATTTAATCCACACACCACCAATATGAAGTAGAAATTATTGTTATTTAAACTTTATAAATGAGAAAGATGAGGTCCAGAAAGTTGAAGCACTCACCAAGACCTTAGGAATGTATGTAGTGGACTCGATACTCATTCCTAGGATACTCATTCCTCTGTTATGGTATTCCTCTGGTATGCAAAGCATATTTTAGAGGAGATTCCAAATAATATGTTGTATTGGTAATCCAGTACTGCTGTAACAGAAAATACCACAAGTTGATGTCTTTAACAAAAAGAAATTTATTCTCTCATGTTCAGTAGGCTAAAAGTGTGAATTTAGGGCACTGACTCCTTGGAAGACTTCCTCTGTCTCTTGACTTTGGAGGAATTTCACTGTCATCAGTACTACCTTGGTCTAGGAGTTCCTAAGCACAGGACCCCTAGGTCCAAAGAATGCTCTCTGCTCCCAGCACTGCTTTCTTGTTGGTGTGAGTTCCTTAACTCTTTGCTTGCTTCCTTTTCCTTTTATCTCTTGTAGGATAAAAGGATAGAAAGTGCTGCAGGTCACACCCCAGGGAAAATCCTTTTATATTGGATTAGGGATATAACCTTAGTAAGGGTGTTACAGGCCTGTAATCCTCTTTAACATAATCCAAACTTGTCCTATTAACCACAGGCAGAGATTAGAATTTACAGCATAGGAAAATCACAGAATGGAGGAAAACCACACAACAATGGGAATCATAGCCTAGTTGAATTGCTACAAACATTTTTGGGAGGACAAAATTCAATCTGTGACATACAGTCTCAGAGAAATTTTCATAAACTAGTATTAATAAGACATTGATATAAAATGATATAATCAGTAATACTGCCTTCTATTTTCATGTTTATATATTATGTTTCAAAGTATTTACATACTTTTGATTAATATGAAAAACTGAAGGATTACAAAAAAATTAATATTTTCATTTTAAATAAATGAGCCAAGATAAAACCCTAGAACATTATTTACAAAGTTTATAATATACTTATTAAATATATGAGAGTATTTAACTTCTTATATTGATATTTTAAAATAAGAAAAATAGTATTAATATTTAAATTGTCAAATTATTTAGAAATTAAAAAATCTGAGTAACACAAATGTCTTAGGCTGTTTTTTTTAGGTAAGTAAAACCAGTAACAAGTATATGAACAAGGAAAGATTTAAATATATACATAGTACAAGGAAAGACATACAGACACACACACACACGCACACAGACATTCATATATAGGAAACAGCTCACGCAACTGTAGAAGCTGAACATCCCAAGTCCTGGCACAAGTCTCATGTGACCACAGAAGCTGGTGAACCCAAGGTCAGCAGGTCAGAGACCAGAGTCCTAGATCACTGGTTGTATAGGTCTGCGGATTCCAGCCTGGCAGCGAGACGGACTGCAGAGACTGTTGAATCCAGGATGGGGGGCCAGGGAACAGGACTCTGAAGCCCTGGCTTTAAAGTTTGACGAATGTAACAGCTGCTAGTTCAGGTTCAGGAACCAGGCGCCAGAAGAGAGAAGGAGCTGCTGGCTACGTGAGCAGACCGGAAGTATGTGATGGCAAGCTTAGAGAAGAGGGCTGAGGAGAGGAAAGCCACCACAGGCCCAGCCCTTGATGGTGTGAGGTTCCCAGGCCAAGATTCTCCCTGGACAAAGACTGATGCAATATCTGACTTTCCTCCAGAGCCAACAAGGAGGAAAACCTTCCCCTTAAGCCAACATCCTGCATTTGGACTGTAGCCTGCCACAGACTGTGTAAGAATAAACCTCCCTATGTTAAAGCCATCCACTTTGATATTTCCGTTAGAGCAACACTAGATGACTAAAACTACAAGGAAATGAGACTATTAAATTATTTAAAATGAATCTAAAATCGATTGCCTTGATTAAAAATTCTCTAGCTTTGTATCTTTAGATTCAGCAATAACCACAAATATTTCCTATAATACCATGGATACGACTTCAGCAAATTTTTGATGAGACATTATTGCAAATTAAACTCTTAAGACAGAAGTGAATTAGTTCCTTTGGATAGGTAATTGCTCGGGAAATTCCATGTATTTGGTTTAGCTACTTAGTCCATGTGTTCACAGTAAATTCATTATATGAAAGACAGTGTAAGTTTCTGATCAAAGTTAAAAGATATCTTGGTATCTTGGAAAATTTGTGTTTGACAATTATTTTCTAAAGACAACGATGTCTTTAGAAGCCTGTTATAGTTCCATAATGCTTGCTAGGATACAAAGCAGAATGAAACATCAATAGACAAATGGTATCATCAAAATCTGAATTGACTTTTTGCAATTGTTTATGATTTGTTTTAGCTTCAACCCTCATCTTTCTGAACATCCAACTTGTAATTCCTTTGACAAGCTTCATTGAAGACTCATCATATGCAAGGCATTGCCTTAGCCCTGGGAATGCAATTTAGCTGCGAATCAGGCATAAATTCTACAAATAATTAATTACAATTGTGGGTAGTTCTATGAAAGGGAAAATGAGAATGCTATGACAAGGACACACTCTGGTGTGAATTCGTGACTAGCTCCCTTTGACACAGGCTAAGCCTTCTCTTTGTCTAATGGTCACTTTCCTGACTCTGTGCTCTGACTCAAAGCTTATGGTAGTAGTGACATAATTTAATGACTTTTGATTTTCCTGCTTTCATATACCTGATTAAATTGCCTTCGTCTTGACATGCTAGAACAGCACCAGAGTTGCAATATATCTTGACCAAATTCCTTTTTCCTAGAAGGTTAGTGACATAGTGTTTTGAGTAAGTGCTGCCTGGATTCAAATTCCAGTATGTTTTTAGGCAAGTCACTTACCTTCTCTGATGTTCATCACCAGTAAGCTGTGAATAACTACAGAACTTTGCTTACTGGATTAGAACAATGCCTACAAACATTAATCACAATATAAATATTAACTATTACTGTGCATTTTTTTCCACCTCTGGCTGGCTACAATTAAACTATAAGTATAAAGGATGGATAGTCTTTATGGATAGACAGCATTACACATATTTGAGTTTGCTATTCTTTTGATCTTTGCTCCAGATAAATATCACCTTTGGCCTTTTCTATTCAAAATATTAAGAAAACAGCAGATGTATTTTGTTTTCCTTTTTCTTTGAAATGATACCAAACTTTATCATTCCATTGTTTGCTCAGTGCAGAGAGGTCGCTGTCACTGCTATGCCTTGTTGAATATTTTCCAGTGTAGCACAGAAAAGCATCAGATTTTCTAACCAGAAATAACAGGGTAGTGTACCAAACTTCCAAGAGGTGAATCTTTGATTGTCATGGGGACATTTAGTGAAAGTGTTTAGGTACTCTATCTGTGATCTGGGAGAAAATGTAGAGCTCTGTCAGTAAACTCTTGTCTCTTCTAATACTGATTTTAGGAACCAAAGCATTTGGACACTGAAATGGCAATGTTTTTTAATGGATTTCATTAAGTCAAAAACCAAAGTACCCTCAGTTGATATATCACAGACACAAAATCTTCAAAATTAACTTATTTCAGCTAGGGAATTGAATAATCTTTTTTCTAAACTAATCATTTCTAGGAATTTTAACATGTGTCGTGCTTTAATAACATACAGATGGAATGTTCCTTTTGTAATTATCAATGCATCTTTAAACTGAGTTACTGACTATAAGTTTCCATCTTGTATCAAAATAAAACCTCCTGAAAAGACTTCTCTTCCCTGGTAGCTGATCCTTTATAGATAACTGTGTCTTATGCTCTCCTTACCATATGGTTGTCTTTGATATTACCTGAATAAGATGTGACTTTCAGTGTGTCAGTTTATAGTTCTACTGAATTTAGAAGCTATGTCATGTCAAGTCTTAAAGATTTTGAGTTATTATAATGCACAATAGTGAACTCCCACTGGCACATTCTCCTAACTATCTGAGGTCTTCATGTCTAAATACAATAGTGCAACATATATCCTGCAATACATATTGTGAGCTAACAACTTCCTCTAGGAAATGCCATTACCAGCAAACAATACATTCCATAGACTACTGGCTTACATGATCTGGGGTACAAGAAAGATATTACTGCTTATGCCTTTTTAGGAAAAGACTGATGCGAGTAACACATACAAATCTATGATTAATGAAAGATCAGTGCATCATATATCAACAACAATGTTTAGCTATGTTTTAATAGAAAATCATTGTACATCCATATTGCACTAATTCTACTGACTACTGGCAAAGAATTAAGATGTACTTCTTTATTTTTTTAGATAACTGTAGGATGTTTATGTTCACATCATTATATGAAATTAAACTCTATACATATTTGTTTAGACCATATGCTGTTTATGCTTCTGTTAGTTTCTAGGTTAGGTCTATAACCTTATTAATAAGCCCCACAAATTGCTTGATATAGAAACAAAGGACATTTATTCAGTAACTACAATATTGTGAAGTCAAGGATGTAAAAACATCTTGTGTCAACTTGAACAATAAGATTGTGAAAAATGATGAAAAATTGCCAGGATGGGATTTTGCAGAGCAAGCTTGTTTCTGTTTAGCTTCGTTAATAAGCAGAAATGGGTGAACTCTACAGCATCTGTTTTGTCTATTAAAACAGACTTGCAAGATGCCACTGAGTAATAAACCAACTAGAATGTGCTGAGCAGTAAAGGTTCATAAATAAACAGGCACTACCAAGAATGACTGAAACAATATACATTGTTATTTTTACTGGGTTAAATGTGCAAATAAATCTGAAATACAGTATGTCTAATGTGCAAAATCATGCCTATTTTTAGATATTTTTAATTTTTATAGGCATTAAATTCTTATGTTTTTAGAAAGTTAAGTATCTATAATTTTTTGAAGCAGCTCAGTATCATTGTTTCACATTTCTTAAAATTATTGCCTTTGAGTAAATATGCAGCAAAACTTAAAAGTGATAATGAAATCTTAGAATATGATTATGAATAATCTTTATACAGTTATGACAACTATTTATCTAATGCAAATAATAGACTTTTAGCAATGGAATTTTTCTAGAGATTATTTATTTTTATTACATGCAAACTTATTCACAGGAGAGAAGTAAAATAATCTCACAGCTCTTGCAAGCACCACTGTTTGTATTCCATCAAAAAGTCAAATACTATTCTGTTTATCTACTTGTAAACCTTGTTAACAATTGATCAAAATATGTTGAATTAACTGTATTATATGTTCAGATATATACCAATGTAGTTTGTGTATGTTAAATACTGAATAAGCATTGTATCATTAATAGTAATAAAATTATTATATTAGAATTATTCTATTCTATGCTGCTCACCGAGGGGTTGGCAATTCAGATCCACCAGGTGCTTCTTGGAAACCCTATGAGACAGTTCTATTCTGACATGTAGAATTGCTATGAGTCAGAACTGACTCTATGGCACCTAACAACAATAGCAAGATATTAGTATTATTCTACTCTTATTCTCACTATTATCATTATTATTACCTAGGTGAAACCCAGGAGTTCTGGTGATGCTGTGATTAAGAGCTTGGCTGTTAACCAAAAGGTCTGCAGTTCAAATCCACCAGCCACTTCTTGGAAAAGCTATAGAGCAATTCTACTACGTCCTCTGGGGTCCCTATGAGTCAGAACTGACTCAGTGGCAACAAGTTTGGTATGGGTTGGCAAGTGAAACTCAGTCATCTCAACGTGGCTTTGAACTCAAGGACTGGCCTAATAACTCAAGATCTGTTTTTTAACTCTTAGATTTGTATTAAACAATGTCTAAAGTACTTAAAAAAAACAAAAATGCTACCATCAAATGGATTCTGATGCAGTGTCCCTGGTGGCATAGTGGTTAAGAGCTGCCACTAATAGCTAAAAGGTGGGCAGTTTGAGTTACCCCCAGTACACCTTGGAAACTCTCTAGAGCAGTTTTACTTTATCCTATAGTGTTGCTATGAGTCAGAATCAATTTTACAGCAATGAGCTTACATTTAGTCTAAAATACTTTATGGCTTGGAGCTGCTATTAGACTTGCTATGACGTTCAGCTAACTGGGGTTCCAAGTCTATCTTGTGACTTTTATTAAGTTATTTAACCTTGAGTTCACAGTGCTCGTCAGATGAGGTTTTTGCTACATAGTATTTCTATTTATTATATGATATTTCCATTACTGGAAAGCTTGGTGGCTTAGCGGTTAAGAGTTAATGGTTGTTAACTCAAACGTCAGCAGTTTGAATCTACTGGGTGGGTCAGTTCTGCTCTGTCCTATAGGTCACAAATGTAAGCTGGAATTCACTGGACAGCAACGGGCTTGATTTGCTTTGGTTTATTTCCCTAACGGTGGTGTTGCAGAGTTTAATAGTTATCACAGTACAGTGCCTAAAATAATGATAACCAATTGCTATTAGGTATTTCTGAACTTGCTCTTAGCTTCCATCTAAGTCCTGAACAATGTAATGTCCATTGGCTCCCATCAATGCCATTTATTCTGGATTCTATTGATTCCTATATCATCCAACAGTATTTAATTACTGGCACTTTTAATTTACCATTTAAACTCAATTATTTTACATATTATATGTTAACTATTCTAATATTTGCTATTTGCAAATTACCTTTTTAAAATACAAAATTGTTCCCTGATTCATGGGATCTCATTGATCATTGAAATATTGGGTTGAATTTAGAAAACCTTTCAATTTATGGTGTAATCCAGTTATACTGATCTGCCCTCTACTGCATGCTGTGACTCCGTTCACCTAGAAAAATTCTTGTAGATTGTCTAATCTATGAACATCTCTTCCCCTACTTCCTCACTCTTGTAGCCATCAAAGAGTCTTTTTGTCCACACATAGGTCCATTTCTAGCTCCTTATATCAGAGGTCTCATATGATACTTGTCTTTTTGCTTCTGGCTGATTTCACTCAGCATAATATTTTCTAGTTGAAACTGGGTTACGAGATATGTTCATTTTTAGATATAAATTGACTTCTTAGCACTGTTTTTGCTGTATCCTGTAGGCACTTGTAGGTGTCTTTTCCTTCTCATTTGATTCGATAAATTTCTTTATTGCAGCTTTGATTTTTTCTATCACTCATGGGTTTTTGAGCAAGTTGTTCAATTTTCATGAGTTCCACTTTCTATTTATGTTTTTTCTGCTATTGATTTTAACTTTTATGGCTTTCTGGTGCAAGAAGATGCTTTGCAGTATTTCAATGGTTTGGATTCTGTTGACGTTTGCTGTATGACCTAACACATGATTTATTCTGGAGAATGTTCCATGTGCATTGGAAAAGAAGGTGTACTTATCTGTTGTTGGGTAAAAGATTTCGTACATGTCAATGAAGTCTAGTTGGTTAATTATCAAAATAAGATCTTCTGTAAATTTACTGAGCTTTTACTCTGGATAATCTTTCCTTTGCTGAAAGTGGATTGTTGAAGTCTTCTACTATTATTGTGGAGTGATCTATCTCATTTTTCAATTATATCAGTGTTTGATTGATGTATTTAGATTCTTTAGTGTTGGGTACACAAAAATTTAATATTGTTATATCCTCCTTATGTACTGAACCTTTAAAGAATGAACAGCTACCATCCTTGTCCACCATAGTGGATTTTACGTTACAGTTTATTTTACCTGAGATTAGTATTGCCACTCCTGCTCTTCTTTGTGTGTTGTTAGCTTAGTATATATTTTCCCATCCTTTGAGTTTCAGTTTGGTCATATCTTTAATTGTAAGCTGTATTTCTTGTAAGCGACATATAGACAGATCATGTTTTTTGATCCAAGCTGTTATTCTCTGTTTAATGGAGCATTCAATCTATTTATGTTCAGTGCAATTACTGATAGATATGTGTTTATTGCTGTCATTTTGATGCCTTTATTCTTGTGTTGTTGATGTTTTCTTTGTTCCTGCTACTATTATGTTCTAGGTTCTTTTTCTTTGTGGATTTTATTTTCCTCCTTTTCATTGTTAGTTTTGTGGTTGTTGAGTCTCCTTTATTATGTTTCTTATTTTGATATTTTGCATTGTTAGTTTGCTTTGCAGCTACCCCTTTGATCTCCCCCTAATATTCTAAATTTAAACAAATCTTAGACTTCTATCTCCTTACCTTCCTCTCCTTAGGAGTCTATAGGTACTGTAACATATCTCTCTTTATTGTGTGATAATGTCATAGTTTACATGTTAAGATTTCTGTTTCTGTAATTTTAATATTGTAGCTTTGATTGAGCTTTGTGACTTCTCTAACTGGATAGGACTCTGTATGTTGTGTCCTGCATTTCATCCTTGAGTGTACATCCAATGTTACTGATTTTCTAAATGAAGAATTTTTTCAGTATATCTGTAGTGGGTTAAGTGCTACCACTGCTAACCACAAGGGCGGCAGTTCAAATCCACCAGGCACTCCTTGAATACTCTGAGGGTCAGTTCTACCCTGGCCCCTAGGGTCGCCATGAGTCAGATCTGACTTGACAGCACTTGGCTTGGCCTTGTAATATTGATATGTTTTATTTGTTGTCTCTAAGCTTCTGTTTATCTGAAAATGTCTTAATTCCACTGCCACATTTGAGAGACAATTTTTCAAGATACACAGTTTTTGGCTGGAAGTCTTTCTCCTTCGAGACTTTCTAGGTGTCATTCCATTGCCTTCTTGCCAACATGGCTTCTACCACAAAGTCACAGAACAGCCTACAAGACTTTCCTTTGTATATTAGTTTTGTTTTAAGCTTCATTGCCTTTAAGAGCCTCTCCTTGTGTTTCATTTTATTAAACTTGATTATACTGTGTCTTTGTGTCTTTCCTTAGAGGTCTACTTTTTGCAGAGTTCAATAGAGTTCAATAGCTACCTATGTTCTCTTTTTTTGTGATGTCATGGAAGATTCCTTTCAGCAACTCTTCAACAATGCTCTATTTTCTGCTATCCCTCCTTGTTTAGGAATTCCAGTTATTCATAGATTATTCTTCTCAATAGAGCCATACATACTTATTAATGCTTCTTCATTTTTCTTGATTCTTTTATCTGCTTTCTCCCCATAAATTCTTGTGTCAATTGCTTTGTCTTCAGTTTCACTGATTCTGCATTCCATTTCCTTAATTCTGGTCTTTTGGTTTTGCATTGAATTGTGTAACTCTGTAATTTTGTTTATGATCTGCTGAATTTCAGATTGTTGATGTTCCAACAGTTCATATAACTTGATTAATTTTTCATTTTGTTTTAGTGCACTTTGTTCAATCTCTAGAAGTGCTCTATACATGATTCTTTTGTATTTTACCTCTGATATTTTCAGGAAGGCTGCTTCATCTGGGAAGTTTTCTTGATGATTTTGGGAGTTTTCCAGTGCCATGCCTCTTTAAATGGTTAGATATTGATTGTTTTCTTCATGTCATCAAAAAGCTGTTCAGCTTCTCTGATGTTGCACCAACAGAAGAGTCTCATGGCTCTAAGAAGGGAACAAGTAAGGGCCCTGTTAGATTTGGCTGCCAGCCACTGCTGTGTTCTCTAGGTACAGCTGACTTATATACAGCTTCTCCAGTGGGAGGGGTGCTGTCCAGCCCCTCAATGTTGCTTGGCTTGGCCACTGACTCCAGCTGGGTCCTCAGTAGTGGCAGGCCACACCTCCTGGCTGGTGAATAACGTGCTCTACTTGTGCTGACTCTGAAACACTGCAGCATAGCTTAGGGAAAGGAGGAGAGATGGATGACACCACATTTGGCAGCCTGGCACTGCCGTGTTCTCTAGTTGTGCTTGTCTTAAAAACTGATTTTCTGCTTAGAGAGGCACTGTGGCAAACAGCAACTGGGACCTTGGGGGTGGCAAGCCCAACTCCTAGTTGAAAGCAATGGCACCATACTTATGGAGTCTCTCAGGGTCTCATCAAAAGAATCTGTGGTGTGCCTCCATACAGGGAGGTGGAAATGGCACTGCCCCACTCAGCTGCTAGCCACCACTGTGTTGTCTAGATGTGCTTACCCTAATAACTGCTTTTCTGCTGACCAAGGTGCTGTCCATTGGCAGCCAATAGCAACCATGCCCTCAGGACCCACAGGCTCTGCCTCCTAGCTTACAAAGATGGCACCCTACTTACAGAGTCTCTTGGGGGCTTGTCAGCAGATGCCGTGGCCTGCCTTAGTGAAGGGAGTGGGAAATGATGCTGCCAACTTGGCCTCCAGCCATCACTATGTTGTCTAGGTATGATTGTCTTAAAAATAGCTTTTCTGCTGGGAGAGGCACTATCTAGACAAGCACTATTTCCCAGCATGGCAGGTAGACCCAGCTGGGCCCACAGGCATGGCAGACTCTGCTTCTCAGCTGACCACAATGGTGTCCCACCTGAGCCACCTCTTGTGCCCTGAGCCAGCAGTATCTACAGTACAGCTCAAAGAGAAGGAATAAGGGCACTGGCACTCTTGGTCACCAGCTCCTGGTGGTTCTTTGGATGTATCTGTCCCTGGTACAGCCTCTCTGCTGTGAAAGATGCTGTTTAATCAGGTACAGCAGCTCAGCATAGCAGCTGGGCCTCAGCAGTCCCAGTTCCAGTCTCCTGGTAACAAAGATGGTGTCAGTACCGGTACTCCTCTCAGCCACTACACCAGAACAAGTGAGACTCACTGTACTGCTGTTTAGCCCCTGAAAAAGGTAGTTTTCCCTTTCTGGTCACCCAGTTTGATCTCAGAACACTGTGCCTGATTTGGGGGCTCCTAGAATGACTCTGCTCTGTTCAATTATTTTTCTAGGCCTTAGTTCTCAGAGGTAATTGGGGAGATTTGTGACTAGTGCACCATCTTGCCTTCCTCAGAGATTTTTTTTATAATTGTATTCAAAATCAGAAAGGAAATACGTTACAACAGCTCTTGTATTAACACTTCTATCTGAAAAGATTGTGGCACATTTGAATCAATGATAAAATATGACTTCCAATGTTTCCTATTTTTTCTTCTCAATATGCTTTATTTCAACAATTCTGTGTCCTCTAAATACAGTTTCTAATTTTTAGGTTTTATTTTTCCTAGCATTTTGAAAAATGTCATAGCTCTTAAGAATATTAATTACAGAAAATATGTCTTTGTTATTTATCCCAATTCAATGTAACATCAGAATCAGTTTCATTACCTTCATTTGGCAGTATTCATATTTCTTATGAAAAAGATTCACTTTGAAAACCTTGTCAAGAATAGCAGTGTATTGCAGACAAACAGAAATACTTATTGTCTTCACTTTGCTGAATCTATGTATTAGTATCTCTGCTTTTCTTCTACCCTCTATCTTCTTCCTTCTGTTGCTCCTCTGTCTCTTTCTCTCTCCTTCACTTCTTTCTCTCCCCAGCTCCTTTTTCTTCTACTTCATCTTGGTCTTGATCTTCCTTTTCCATCATATGTTTTAATTTTTGTTACTTTAAAGTTATGGGATATCAGACAAATCTTGCTGTTAGGTGTCCTAAAATTGATTTTGACTCATAGTAACCCTATGTACAACAGAAAAAGGAAAACACTGCCTAGTTCTGCACCAACTTCACAATTGTTGTTATACTTGAACAGATCTTCTCTGTTTCATTGACCCTCTGCTATGCATGATGTCCTTCTCTAGGGACTGATCTCTCTTGATAACATGTGCAAAGTATGTGAGATGTAGACTTGCCATCCTTACTCCTAAAGAATGTTCTGTTTTGTATTTATTCACAACACATTTTCTTATCTTTCAAAAGTAATAATTAATTTTTGGCTGTCTTATACCACAAGAAAATGTTAAGATAACAGCTTTAAGTAGATGGAAAAAGATAGGATGGAAATTTGGATTTATAAGAATGAATCAGGAGCACTGGTGATAGGTAATAGGTTGGTAAATACAGCATGCATTTTCTTTCTTTAAAAAAATCTTCAAAAAATGGACTATTTAAAGAAAATATAATTAAATGCTATAATTCATATGATAATAATAGCACCAATAATGAGAGGAGAGAAATAAAAGCATCCTGATACAAAATTCTTACATTATACATGCAGTGGTATGAAAGAGAACTCTAAAGCTGAAGCACTTCATGTACCTGAAATGTCTGACATAGGTTGTAAATGACCTTTATTGTGTCCTAGATCCCTGCTTCTGCTTCTTAGAGTGCATGACCTATGATCATACTATCACCCAATATAACTTATTTAGCAACATTCTGAGGTCACCCAGTTTGAACGTCGCAGAAAATTAAAGATGACTGCTCCAAAATGCAGCAAACTGTGGTGAAGGTTGAGTACCCCAGCCAAAAATAAATCTTGATAAATGAACATTATGACAGTACACTGAATGTCAACGAAATATATCTCCCAATTCCTACAGTGTTCTGCGAAATTGTATATAGATGTGCATTTATGCCCCCTCTTCAGAAGGTCATTTTGAACTTTTATTTTGATGCTTCCTGATTTGTGAATTTGGGAATCTGAATAAAGCTTATTTTGTGTTGCAGAAACACTGCTTCATTTTCAAAGGTGGTTTAATATGATTTGAAGGTAAATGGTGATAAATAAAAGGTATATATTGAAAACTCTAGAGTAAGCCTTAAACCAACTGACAAACAAAACTAAGCAAACAAGCCAGGAAAAACTAAAATTGTGCTGATTGTGGAGATAAAATGGAATCTCAAAATAAGTTCAATTAATTTTTGAAAAGGTGGAGAAAACCTTTTTTAATAATAAAGCAAAGCATGTGAGATAAATATAAAAAGATAGAAAAATGATTTACTTAAATCCAAACATATTAATAATCATATTTAATAACAATATTCTCAACACCTGATTAAATGCAGAGATTTCCAGATTGTATTTTAAAAAGCCTATAGGAAACCCCTTTTAAATACAAAAACACTGGTAGATTAAAAGCAAATAGATAAAAACCAATCTATAGATACAATGCAATCCCAATACAAATTCAAAATGCATTTTTTTAGTGAGATGGAGGAAAAAAAAATCACCAACTTCATATGCAAAGGGAAGAAGCCTTGGATAATTAAAGCATTACTGAAGAAGAACAAAGTTGGAGACCTCATAGCACCTGACTTTACAAACTATTTCACTGTCACAGTAGTCAAAACAGCCTTTTTTACCAGTACTGTACAAAAACCTAATGGAATAGAATTGAGAATCCACACAAAAAATTATCTACTTATGAGCAGCTTGTATTTTACAAAGATCAAAAATCTGTAAGTTGGGGAAAAAAAGTCTCTTTAACAAATGATGTTAGCGTAAATGTGTATCTATCTTTAAAAAAAGTGAAGCAAGACCCATATCTCACATCATGCACAAAAAAAGTAACTCAAGATGAATCAAAGATCTAAATAAGTATAAAATCTAAAACAATAAAGATCATGGAAGAAGAAATAGGGTGTCTTAATAACAAAACCTTACTAAAAATGCACAAACACCAGAAGAGAACATAAATATCTGGGAAACTAAAAATCAAACACTTAATGCTCATCCAAAGAACTTCGACAAAAGGGTAAAATGACAACCTACAGCCAGGGAAAAAAAATTGGGTTACAACAAATTTAATCAGTGTCTAATCTCCCAAAAGTACAAGATACAGCAAAACCTCAACAAAGAAAGGACAAATGGCCCAATTATAAAAAGGGCAAAAGATATGAACAGCCATTTCATCAAAGACAAATCCAGATGGCTAACAGATAGATGAGGAAATATTCATGATCATTAGCCATTAGAAAAATGCAAATCAAAACTACAATGCTATACCATCTTACCTCGACAAGTCTGGAATTAACTCAGAAATCACAAAATAATAAATGTTGGAGAGGCTAAGAAGAGACTGCAACACACTTTTGGTGGGAATGCAAAATGGTAGAACTGCTTTGAAAATTAATTTGGTGTTTTCTTTAAAATCTAGAAACAGAAATATCATACAATCTGGCAATCCCACCTCTTGAAATACATCCTAGAGAAATAAAGACTGTCACACGCATAGATATATGCACATCAGTGTTGATTGCAATGCTGTCTACAACAGTAAAAAGATGAAATCAGCCTAGATGCCTATCAACAGATGAATACATAAACTATGGCTTACACAATGAAATATTACACAAGGATAGAAAATAATAGTCTTGAAAAATGTGACATGCAAGAATCTGGAAGGCATTATGCTGACTGAAATTAGTCACTTGCAAAAGGACAAATATTTCATGAGACCACTATTATAAAGACTCAAGAAAGAGTTTAAACAGAGAAAAAAACAGTCTTTGTCAGTTACAAGGTTGGAGTAGAGGGATATTTACTGATTAGACAGTAGAGAGGAACTGGGTTATATGAAGGCAGAGATACCATGCAGTAGAAGGGAAGTAAGCACAGCTGAACTAAACCAAAAGCTGAGAGATTTCCACACAAAAACTAACATGCAAGATGGTGGACTAGACACACATTTCCTCAATTCCCTCTGAGAACTAAGGCCTAGAATAGTAAGTGGATGGAGTAGTGTGGACATTTTGGGAGCAGCAAAATCTGGAGGAGGGTTGTAAGATTGGACTGAGTGATAGGAAAGGGGAAGCTACCTCCACAGGAGGCAAGGCAGAAGCACACTGAGTCCTGCTTCTGCTGACACATTGTTTGAGGGGACTTCAGGCTTTGTTATCTGGGAGGCAAGAACTGTGTCTGCTGAGCCTATGAGTCTGACATACTAATGTGCTAACAGCAGTGCTTAAGTAAACAGCATATACTGCAGCAAAGAGACAGAGCTTCAGGCAGGCACATTTTGAGAGCCTGGCTGCTGACCAAGAGTGCCAGTGTCCCTACCCTACTCTCTTCTCTGTGTTGCACCATAAACTCTGCTGACTTATGGCACGAAGGATGCCTCAGGTGGGATACCATCTTGGTCAGCTGAAAGGTGGAATCAGCCATGTCTGAGGGCTCACTGGGGGCTAATTCTCACACTGGCTGACAACTCTTGTCTAGAAAATGCTTCTCCAGCAGAATAACTGTTTTTGAGATGATTCTATGTAGGGATCACGGTGGAACCTGGCAGCTGAGGGAGGCAGGGCCCTAACCCCTCCCTTCTTTGAGCTATACCGTAACATCTGGGGAAGCCCTACAAGACATGGTCATTGTCAGTTGGGAGGCAGGGCCTGCTACCCTTGAGGGCTTGTGTGCTCTCAGCAGCTGCTGGATAGCCCCTATCTCAGCAGTAGGGCAGCCTTTAAAATAAGACCAGCTGGAGAACACAGCAGTGATAGGCAGCTGAGTTGGTTGGTGACATTTCCACTAACCTTCGCTGAGCCACATCAAAGTGTTGGCTGATGGCCCCACAGAGACTCTGTAAGTAAAGTGCCACCTCTGCTAGTCAGGAGGTAGGCCCTGCCAATCCTGAGGGCTCAGCTGCTCTAGGAACTTGCTGGACTGTGCCCCTCTTAGCAAAACAGCAGTTTTTAAGTTAAATGCATCTAGACAGCATAGCGGTGATGGGCAACCAAGAGTAGTAGTATCTATCTCTCCATCCCTCCCCAAGCTATATTACAGGACATGTTGGCAAGAAGGCAGTGAGATGACACATTCAAAGCCTTGAAGGAGGAAAACACTCAACCAAAAATTATATATCCTGCAACATTTTCTCTCAAACATGAAGGGGAAATTAAGACATCAGTAGATAAACAGAAGCTTAGAGACTTTGCAAAAACCAAACCAAAGCTACGGGAAATACTGAAGGAAGCTCTTTGTTTACAAAAACAGAGACAACAAATGTATAATTAAGGATGAAATGCAAGACACAACATCCAGAATCCTACTTATGAGGGAAGTCACAAACCTCAATCAAAGCTGAAATATAAAATAAAGGAACTAGTGATCTTAACATGGAAACTATGATATCATCACAATATAAATAAGGGTATATTACAGTAGTTAAAAATGGAGTAGAAATTAAAAAGATATGCAGTAGTTAAAGATTTGTTTAAACTTAGAACATTAAGGGGGGATCAAAGGGATTTCCACAAAGCAGAGTAAATGTGATATATAAAAACAACAAACATAATTCAGGAGTCTCAACAAACTCAAAACCAATACTGAAACAGATGAAAAGTAAACCCATAGAGAAAAAAACCCAGAGAAGAATATTAAGAAGAACAAGGAAAACATCAACACAAAAATAAAGGAATCAAAATGAGAGAACTGAACACATACCTACCAATAATTACACTGAATGTAATGAAATAAATGTTACAATAATGAGGCAGAGAGTGTCAGGCTGGGTCAAAAGACACAATCCAACAATATGTTGCTTACAAGAAACATTTCTTAGATTCAAAGATATGAATAAACTGAAAATCAAAAGATAGAAGAGTACGTACCAAGCTAACAAAACAGAAAGAAGAGCAGGTGTGGTAATACTAATCTCAGATAAAATAGAATTTAATGTAAGTTTCAACAATGTGGACAAGGATGCTCACTATTTGTTACTGAAAATTTCAATACATAAGCATCATATAACAATATTAAATATGTATGCAGCTAATACCAGAACATCTAAATATATTGACCATATGCTGGCAACATTGAAAAACAGATTGATAGATCTATAAGTAGAGCGATAGATCACTCCACAATAATAGTAGGTTACTTAAACAGTCAACTTTCAGTAATGGACAGATCATCCAGAAAAAAGCTCAACAAAGATACAGAATATCTTCTTGAGATGATCAACCAACGTTATCTCGTTGACATATACAGAAAGTTTTACCAATAACAAGTAAGTACACTCTCTTTTATAATGTACATGTAACATTCTTCAGGATAAACCACATATTAGGACATAAGCAAGTCTCAAAAAAATCCAATTCATTGAATTACTGCAAAGCATCTTCTTGAATCATAAAGCCATGAAAGTTGAAATCATTACTAGAAAAAACATAGGTAAAAATCTGAACTCATGGAAACTAAACAAAACCTTGCTCAAAAATCCTTGAGTCATAGAAGAAATCAAGAACACAGTAAAGAAATTTATCAAATCAAATGAGAATGAAAACACACCCTACCAGAACCTGGGATACAGTCAAAGCAGTGTTCAGAGGTCAGTTATTTCTATAAATAAATGCACAGATTGGAAAGGAGAAAGGGCCCAAACCAGAGAATTAACCCTACAACTTGAACACGTAGAAAGAGAGCAACAAAGGAATCACTAAGGCATGGGAAAGAAGCAGATAATAAAGATTAAAGCAGAACTAAATGAATCAGAGAATAGAACAACAATTGAAAATACCAAAAGCTGGTTCTTTGAAAAGATTGACTAAATTGACAAACCATTGGCTATACTTAACTAAAGAAAAACAGGAAAGGAAACAACCTGAATAAGAAATGAGATAGGAGATGTTACAACAGATCCAACAGAAATCAAAAGTATCATAACAGAATACTAAAAAAGACTGTATTCCAATAGATTTGAAAACCTAGAGGAAATGCACTATTTTCTAGATTCACATCACCTACCAAAATTATCACAAAGAGAAGCAGAACAACTTAATAAACCCATCACAAAGGAAGAGATTGAAAAAGTCATCAAACAACTACCAACCAAAAAAGCCCTGGCCCAGATAGCCTCGCTAGAGAATTCTACCAAACCTTTAAAGAGAGGTTTACTTCAATACTATTGAGGTAATTTCACAGCATAGAAAGGAATGGAATACTCCTCAGTTCCTTCCATGAAGCCAGCATAACCATAATACCAAAGTCAGGGAAAGATCCCACTGGAAAAGAAAATTACAGACCAATATCACTGGTGAACCTAGATTTAACTCCTAGCCAACAGAATTCAACAACACATCAAAAAAATAATTAATCATGACCAAATTGGATTCATATCAGGTATGCAAGGCTGGTTCAACATTAGAAAAACAATTAATGTGATCAACTGCATAAATAGAACAAAAGACAAGAATCACTTGATTTTGTCAATTGATGAAGAAAATGTATTTGACAAAGTCCAATACCCATTCATGCTAAAAACTCTCAGAAAATAGTAATAGAAGGGAAAATCCTCAATGCAATAAGGGGCACCTACACAAAGACAATGGCCTACATCATGCTGAATGCAGAGAGTGAAAGAGTTCCCCTTGAGAATGGGAACTAGACAAGGATCACCATTTCTATTTAAAATTGTGCTAGAGGTTCTAGCCTGAACAATTAGACAAGACAAAGAGAATCCTCAACAGCAAAGAAGAAGTAAAAATCTCCCTAATGGCAAATGATATAACTGTATATACAGAGAATCCTAAAGAATTCATAAGTAAACCCCTAGAACTAATAGAAGTGTTCAGCAAAGTATCAGGATATAAGACAGGCATAGGTAAATCGGTGGATTCTTTTATGCCAACAAAGAGACCCTCAAAGAAGAAACACCAAATCAATACGGTTTACTATAACCTCCATGATAAACTATCTAAGAATAAATCTAACTAGAGAAATAAAAGAGCTATACAGAGAGAACAGCAAGACTACTGCAAGAAACCAAAAAAGACTTACTTACATAAGCAGAGAAAGCTACCCTGCTCATGGATAGTAATACTCAGCATTGTGAAAAGGTCTGCTTTACCCAAAGCAATCTACATATACAGTGCAATTCCAGTACAAATTCCAGTGTCATTTTTTTAATGAGGTGGACAAAGAAACTACCCATTTTGTTCAGAAATGAAAGAAATGCTGGATAAATACAACACTACTGAAGAAGTGGCACACAGTGGAAGCCTCACACTACCAGAACTTAGAACCCATTGCACTGCCACAGCAGTCAAAACAGCCTAGAGCTAGTACAAAAAGAGACATACAGACCAATGGTACAGAGTTGAGACCCCAGAGATGCCACCATAGTCTTATGAACAGTTGATGCTTGACAAAGGCCCTGAGACTGTAAACTGGAGAAAAAGCAGTCTCTTTAGCAAATGGTGCTGGTAAAAATGGATATCCATCTGCAAAAAACTGAAATAAGGCCTGTATCTCAAATATTACATAACCACTAACTCAAAATAGATCAGAGATCTAAATATCAAACCTAATACCATGAAGATCATGCAAGACAAAGTAGCGACAACAGTGGAAGTTCTCATACACAGCTTAGACAGACATCAAAAACTGACAAAGCAGTATCAACAGAAGAGAAAATACATAAATGGAAACTACTAAGAATCAAAAACTTCTGCTCATCCAAAGATTTTATGAAGAGTTAAAACATGACCTACAGAATGTGAAAAAATATTTGGTAACTACATTTTGGATCAATGTCTGATCTACATAATCTACACAGTACTGCAAAATATCCACAAGAAAAAGGTAAATAACCCAGTTAAGTGATGGACAAAAGAGATGGACAGACCCTTCACCAAAGAGGACATCTAGGCAGCCAAAAGACACGTGAGGAAATGCTATGACCATTAGCTACAAGAGAAATCCAAATGAAACTACAGTGAGATACTATCTCACCTCAACAAAGCTGGCCATAATCCAACAATACAAAACAACCAGTGCTGGGAGGCTGTGGCGAGATCAGAACTCTCCAACTGTTGGTTTGAGAGCAAAATGGTACAACTTCTTCACAAAGCTTTTTGATGCTTCCTTGTTGTTGTTGTTAGGTACCGTCGAGTTGATTCCGACTCATAGCGACCCCATGAACAACAGAAGGAATCACTGCCCAGTCTTGCACCATGTCCACAATCATTTTTACACTTCAGCCATTGTTGTGGCCACCGCATTAATCTGTCTCATACAGGGTCTTCCTCTTTTTCATTGACCTTCCACTCTGCCAAGCATGATGTCCTTCTCCAGGGACTGATCCTTCCTGACAACTCATCCAGAGTATGGAAGACGCAGTCTTAACATCTTTGCTTCTAAGGAGCACTTCAGTTGTACTTCTTCCAGAACAGATTTCTTTGTTCTTTTGTTGGTCCATGGCCAACATTCTTCACCAACACCACAATTCAAAGGCGTCAATTCTTCTTCTGTCTTCTTTGTTGGTAATCCAGCTTTTGCATGCATATGATGTGATTGAAAATACCATGGCCTGGGTCAGGTGCATTTTAGTCTTCATGGTGACATCTTTACTTTTGAATACTTTAAAGAGGTACGTTGCAGCAGATTTTCCCAATGCAAAGCATCTTTTGATTTCTTGACTGCTGCTTCCATGGGCGTTGATTGTGGACCCAAGTAAAATGAAATCCTTGACAGCCTCAGTCTTTTCTCCATTTCTGACAATGTTGCTTACTGGTCCAGTTGTGAGGATTTTTGTTTTCCTGATGTTGAGGTGCAATCCATAATGAAGGCTGTGGTCCTTGATCTTCATCAGTAAGTGTCTCAAATCTTCTTCATTTCCAGCAAGTTAGCTGGTGTTGTCTGTGTAACACAGGTTTTTAATGAGTCATCCTCCAATCATGATGCCTCGTTCTTCTTCTTGTAATTCAACTTCTTGTATTATTTGCTTGGCATAGAGATTAGAAAGGTATGGTGAAAGGATGCAACCCTGATGCACACTTTCCTGACTTTAAACTATGCAGTGTCCCCTTGTTCTGTTTGCACAACTTTCTTTTGATCCATACACAGATTTCTTAAGAGTACAATTACATGTGCTGAAATTCCCATTCTCTGTAAAGTTAGCCACAATTTAGCATGATCCACATCGTCCATTGCTTTTGCATAGTCAATGAAACGCAGGTAAACATCTTTCTGGTATTCTTTGCGTTCAGCCAAGATCCATTTGAAATCCACAATGATATCCGTGGTTCCACATCCTCTTTTGAATACAGCTTGAATTTCTGGCAGTTCCTTGTCAATATACTGTTGCAGTTGTTTTTGAATGATCTTGAGCAAAATTTTACTTGTGTGTAATATTAATGATGTTATTCAGTAATTTCCACATTTAGTTGGATCACCTTTCTTTGGAACAGGCATAAATATGGATCTCTTCCAGTTAGTTGGCCAGGTAGCTGTCCTCCAAATTTCTTGGCATAGACAAGTGAGCACTTCCAGAGCTGCACCTGTTTGTTGAAATATCTCAAATGATACTCCGTCAATTCATGAAGCCTTGTTTTTCACCAATGCCTTCAATGCAGCTTCAACTTCTTCCTTCAGTACCATTGGTTTCTGGTCATATGCTACCTCTTTAAATGGCTGAACATCAACTAGTTCTTTCTGGTATAATGACTCTGTGCATTCCTTCAATCTTCTTTTGATGCTCTCTGAGTTGTTTAATAGTTTCCCTTCAGAATCCTTCACTGTTGCAACTAGATGCTTGAGTTTTTTCTTTAGTTCTTTCAGCTTGAGAAATGCAGAATGTATTCATCTCTTCTGATTTTCCATTTCCATCTCTTTGCACATGTCATTATAATACTTAATTTTATCTTCCTGAGCCATTCTCTGAAATCTTTTGTTTAGGTCTTTTACTTCGCCATTCCTTCCTTTAGCTTTAGCTGCATGACGTTCAAGGACAATTTTCAGAGTCTCTTCTGACATCCAATTTGGTCTTTTCTTTCTTTCCTGTCTTTTTAATGACCTCTTGCTCTCTTCATGGATGATGTCTTTGACTTCACTCCATGATTCATCTGGTCTTCAGTCATTAGTGATCAACACATCAAATCTGTTCTTGGGATGGTCTTTAAACTAAGAAGGGATATACTCAAAGTTATACTTTGGCTCTCGTGGACTTGTTCTAATTTTCTTCAGTTTCAATTTGAATTTGCATAGGAGCAACTTTCAATCTGTGCCACAGTCAGCATCAAGTCTTGTTCTGACTGCTGATATGGAGCTTTTCCATCATCTTTTTCCCACAGACATAGTCAATTTTGTTCCTGTATATTCCATCGGATGAGGTCCATGTGTACAGTTGCCATTTGTGTTGGTTAAAAAAATATTTGCAGTGAAAAAGTCATTAGCCTTGCAAAGTTTCTATCATGTGATCTCTGGCATTATTTCTCTCACCAAGCTGTATTTTCCAATACCAATCCTTCTTCTTTGTTTCCAACTTTTGTATTCCAGTTACCGGTAATTATCAATGCATTCAGATTGTGTGTTCTATCAGTTTTGAGCTGCAGAAGCATGTAAAAATCTTCAACCTCTTCATGTTTGGCTTTAGTGGTTGGTGCATGAATTTGAATAATAGTCCTATTAACTGGCCTTCGTTGTAGGTATATGGATATTATCCTATCACTGACAGCATTGTACTTCAGGACAGATCTTGAAATGTTCTTTTTGATGATGAACACAACATCATTCCTCTTCAAGTTTTCATTCCCAGCATAGTATACTGTATGATTATCGGATTCAAAATAGCCAGAACCTGTCCATTTCAGCTCAGTAATACCTAGGATGTCAACGTTTATGCATTCCATTTCACTTTTGACAACTTCCAATTTTCCTAGGTTCATATTTTGTACATTCCATGTCCCAATTACTAATGGATGTTTGCAGCTGTTTCTTCTCATTTTGAGTTGTGCCACATCAGTGAACGAGGATTCTGGAGGCCTTAATTACTCATTAAGGTCGACTCTACTTTGAGGAGGTAGCTCTTCCCTAGTAGTTTTCCAAGTGCTTTATAACCTGAGAGTCTCACTTTCCGGCACCACATTGACAGTGTTCAACTGCTATTCATAAGTTTTACTCTGCCTAATTCCTTTCAGAAGTAGACTACCAAGTCCTTCTTACTAGTGTGTCTTACTCTGGAAGCTCAACAGAAACTTGTCTACCATGGTTGACCTTGCTGGTACCTAAATACCAGTGGTGTAACTTCCCCCATCACAGCAACATACAAGCCTCCATTGACAGACAAATAGGGGCTGCTCACTCTATATTTACGCTCCTTACCTGATGGTGTTACCCTGCATACCTGGTGCCATTACACTCCTTACCTAACGCTGTTACCCTCTTTACCTGATGCTGTTATCTTCCTTGTCTGATGCTATTACCTTCCTTACCTGATGCCATTACCCTACTTACCTGATGCTGCTACCTTGCTTTCCTGAAAGTGTTACCCTCCTTACCTGATGGTATTATCTTCATAACCTGAGACTATTACTCTCCTTGCCTTATGCTGTTTCCAGGAAGCATCTCATAACCTGGTTTCAACTGGAAGACACTACACTGAGTGAAATCAGTCAGTAGCAAGAAGACAAATATTGTAAGAGACTCCTGCAATAAGGACTTAAAAATAGACTTATGCACAGAAGAATAGATTCTTTGAAAGCTACAAGAGTGAGGAGGGAATGCGAGGGTTGGGGATAGAGTGGAGAGATAGCTGATAGAGCTTTGTTTAGGTGAAAGTAGTGACAGCACACAGCAGAGAGCAGATCAACTTAACTGGACTTCATAAACTGAAAGGTTTTCTAAACTTAATCTAGTATTTCAAAGGATAGAGTAGCAGGGATGGGGGTTTGGGGCCATGTATTCAGGGGACATTGAGACCAATTAGCATAACTAGTCCCTTGCTAAGGGAGTCTTCCGTACCCCGTATTGATGACTAGTGTCTGAGGTCTTAAAAGCTAGCAAGTTGCCATCTGAAGTACACCAAATAGTCCCAACTCAGCTGGAACAGATGATCACCAAGAACAACAAAGATACAATGAAAAAAGAGCCCAGGAGACAGAAGGACTGTATCAACATGATACCAGACAAACCAGATGGTACCCAGTCACCACCAAAGACAGCCATGACGGGGGGCAGAAGGCAGAGTTCCCGAGGCAACATGAGAAAAAGATCTGCAGCCCAAGAACTCTATTAAAAGAACTGAATTAATGGTCCAGTAACCTGGAGGGTCACCTGGGAACCTGGCCCATAGGCCTGCTACTGTCCCTGACTGGAGACCAGTAATGAGTCAACACTTCAGAAAAAAATGGACTGGACTAGAGGACACAGTGTGACTAAATGGTGTTCATACTTTACGGTTCTATGCATTTACAGGAGTCTGTCCCACTGGTCTCTTTCTAGAAGGGAGAGAAGAGGGTGGAGGTGGGGAACAGATGCTTGTTAAGAGGATATTAGATATATAGAGTGCAGAGGAGGAGTACACTGTCACCAGGTAAGAAGAGCAGAGGGAATTGCAGATAGAGGGGCATGCAAGATTGATTTGGATTGTATAGTTTCACATAATCACAACAATAATAATAAAACTTTAGCACTTTGAAGGACAGAGTAGCAGGGATCTGAGGACCATGGTTTCAGCTAAGATCTAGATCAACTGGTGTTACAGAGTTTTTTTAAGAAAATGTACTGCATCCCACTTTGGCGAGTAGCATCTAGGGCCTTAGAAGCTATCAAGCATCAATCTAAGTAGCACAATTAGTCTCAACTCACCTGGAGCAGAGGAGAATGCAACACATCAAAGTCATAAGGAAAATATGAACCCAGGAGACAGGAAAGGTTCACATAATCCAGAAACTATACCAGCATGAGACCAGAAGAATTACATGGTGCCAAGCCACCACCAATGACTGCATTCGCGGAGAATACAGCGTAGAGTTCCTAATGTAATGGGAGAAAAATGAGTGTGCAGAACTAGGACTTTTTTTAAAAGACCAGAATTGATAGTCCAGCAAACTGGAGGATCCCAGAAGATGTAGTCCCCAGTTTCTCTGTTAGTTAAAAGGTGAAACCATTCCCCTAACCAGCTCTTTAGACAAAAATTGATCTGGACTATAAGATATAAAATGATACCGGCCAAGAGTGCGCTTCTTGGCTCAAATATATATATATATATGTGAGGCTAATTGGGCAGCTCTTGTCCAGAAGCAGGATGAGAATACAGAGGGGAACAGAAGCTGGTTGAATGGGCCCAGGAAATATAGGGTGGAAAGGAGGCATTGCTATCACTGGTGGTGAGAACATCTAGAGTTACATAATAGTGTGTGTGCAAGTTTTCGTATGACCTATGGATTTGGATTACAAACTTTAACTTAGAGTACAATAAAGTATCTTTTAGAAAAAGTAATTAAATGAAACAAAAGTAAATGTGTAAAAATTTTAGATAATTTTGGTTACTTGGCTTTTTTAGCAAAAAAAACTATTAAGAAAGTTGAAAGGGAATATTAGCTGTTAGCGTATTATCTGCTTAAATTAAGTAAGTTATATTTTCAATAAATTAAGTTCGTGTTGAAACTGGATTTTACAATTATGAAGCATTTTTTATAAGTCCGTATTATGTTATCATAATAAAGGCAGATTATAGAGGAAGATTATCAACACAATCACATTTTGTCATAAAATATTTTAAAACAATGATTTCAAATTTTTCTAATAATTATATCACATTGAATTAACAAACATCTTTTTCTTTCTATATTTTATTTATTTATTTTTTTTATTGTGATTGACTGAACGTACACACAATCTGGTTTAAATTTGCATGACCACTTATCTGCAGCTCCTTCTACTCTCCTTGCCCGGTGACAGCACACTCCTCCTTTCTGTTCTATACATGTCATATCCTCTTAACAATCTCCTGTCCTCTCTTCTCCAACCTCTTCACTCCCCTCTAGTAAGAGGCCAGTAGGATGACATCCTATAGATAGATAGAAGCACAAAGGGCACACATGATGTGGCCACTCTGTGTCCCCAAGTCGAATCCATTCCTGTTCAAAGAGTTGACCTCAGCAACGAGCTATGATCAGGGGCAGTCTATATTTTATTTTTAAGAATTTTATGCAAGGAAACAAAGCTGTCGTCAAATGCAAAGACATACTAAAATGATTTAACATGAGAATTTAAATCTTAGTACTAACAGAGAAGAGCCCTGGAGGCGTAGTGCTTACGCACTCAGCTGCTAAGCAAAAGATCAAAGCTTGGAACCCGTGAGATTCTCCGTAGTCTGCTTTGGTAAAGATTATAACTTCCCAATGACTCCCAGAGGGCTCTCTTCTTGATCAGGACGACTCTGACCTCAGATGCCAGGATTTCCATGTCAGTCCGCATACTCCTTGTCAGTTGCGAAAGAAGACTTCTTAACCAATCTGGGCAAAGGTCGCTGTAGGGTGGGGATCCTCAGCCAATCCACGGAAAGCTCATTTTAAAAAATATTAATCGAACAACATGTAGTCCAAGAGCTCCCATTACCCTCAAGTTGTGTTCTAAATTATTTGTTCGGACAGGAGGAGACCTTGAGACTTTGCCGTTGCACTCAAATGAATTTTCTTTAGAATTTACAATTTGAGAATCCAACTTGCTAACTACCATGGTTTATCAGATTATGTCACTGAATCTACATACATGACTTCCTTAGAACTATATATATTGACATAATTCTCATGTTATTGAGAAAGATCAAAACCCTCAGAGGAATGATATTCCTTTTTTCTAATAACACTGTGACATTATGAGTTACGCCAGTTCAAATTAACTCCCAAAATAAATATCTGTGAATAGCAACTGATTGCTCCATCAAAAAAGAAACCTTGTACCTTCAGTGTCCTCTCTAGAGATCAAAGAAACTGTAACATTTTAATAAATATCACCCTCCATCCCCAATATTTTTTTACTCCTAAATAGAAATTTTAATGAATTCATCCTTTCTGACATTTGCATTTGTCTTTAAATGCCACAAGATAACAAGGTTTTAATCATTCCAAGTAGCTTTTTAATTATAAACCTAATTACTTTTGCAGAAGGTTAAGCTCCACAATCAGGAATAAAACTATTTGCTTGTACTTGGTGTGAAGAATGATGGTGGACTCCTGATGTAGGCATCTTGTCAATTTATTTGGACAGTTTTTTCTGGCATTTCAATGTAAGAAGGGATGAGTTAGATTTTAACAAAATTTGGCATTACATATTGTGCATCCAGCAAAGTTATTTAATTACAAAGTAAAAGAGGAGGCAAGAGATATTTTGCACAAGAAATGACGGATTAGCTTTAAGCATCCAAGGAAGCGCCAATTGTTATTAGCTGCTGTCAAATTGGTTCTGACCCACAGTGACTCTACATAGGACAGGAGAAAACACTGCCCAGCTCCGCACCATCTTCACAGTAGTTGCTATGTTTGAACCCATTGTTGCAGCCACTGTACCAGTCCATTTCATCACCAGTCTTCGTCTTTTTGTCTAACTCTACCAACCACGTTGTTTTTCTCAAGAGACTAAGCCTTTCTGACAACATGTACAAAGTATGTGAGAGGAGGTCTTGTGATACTCACTTTTAGGGGGCACTCTGGTTGGATTGTACTTCTTCTGAGACAGCACCTGAGGCACAGCTATTTCAGACCCCAGAAAACAGGAGATGGTTGTCTTTAGAGTTCATGTAGGACCTACTGTGTAAAGTCCTTGATGAAAAAGAGAAATTCTATTTTGGGAGCTGGGTTCTGAGTGAGGACTCATCTAAGGATAAATGCAGCAAAAAAGGCTGCCCAAATTATTTCTTATGTTTTTTGTAGTTGTTAATGATTTATTTTTGTCTTATCTGTTTCTCATAGCCAGTATCAGATGGATATTTTCTTTGAGCATATGATATAGAACAAATATGGAACTTATTGCACTCAGATTTCCTGTTTAATATATTCAAAGTCAACAAGTAAAATCTGAAGAGGAGACCTAAACAGGATAATTTCTGTAAGTTATGCTTTCTCTGTTACAGGAAAAAAAGAAAAGTGCCAATATTGGCACTGGGTTTGCTTTTTGCTTCTGGTATAGATAAAAATGGCTAAAGTTCATAAAAATTTGTTTTGATTGTTTACATCAATGTGGAACATGTTTTCATATTTCTCATAATTGCTACAGATTAAAAAAATCATCATACTGTGACTAAAATTCACTAGAAAATAGTTGTAAATCCCTTAAGTAGGCAATTTGTTTAACAAATCTTGTTTGGTTTAATATGAATTTACCACTTATCCACATTTAATATTTTAAACTATATACAGCTTCTGGTTTGCACGAAGCTAATAAACACAGGAGATGCACTGTTCATACTATATGATATGTAGTAACAAACCTTTTCTGACTGAAGAAGGATGAAGTTTCCATTCCTAGGGATCACAGATCACATTAGGAGAATGAGGACCATTTAAGATGAGGCAAGTGGACAATTTGTAGCCACTGATAAATTCCCTTTATTGTTGAGTTTTTCTTAAAATAAATAAATAAGTTTTTCTTTTGCCATACAAATTCTCAGTTCTGTTTTGTTAAATCAGCTTTTTTTTCTTTTTTTTAATTGTGACTGAGTGAAAATATACACTTAAACTTGCGTGCCTGCCTATCTGCAGCTCCTTCTGCTCTCCTTACCCAGTGACAGCACTCTCCTCCTTTACGTTCCATACATGTCATATCTTTTTAACAATCTCCTGTCCCCTCCTCTCCATCTGTCATGGGTTGAATTGTGTCCTCCCCAAAATATGTGTCGCCATGTGTCTGGGACATGATTCCTCGTATCTTGTGACTGTCCTCCATTTTGTGGTTTCCCTAAACTGTATGTTAAAGGATTAGGGTGGGGCTGTAAATCCCTTCATAGGATTACTTCACTGCTCTGCTGTAAAGGGAGTTCCCCTGGAGTATGGCTTGCCCCACCCTTAATCCTTTCAGCCTGCAAGAGATAAAAGGAAAGAGAAGCAAGCAGAGAATGGGGAACCTTGTACCATCAAGCAAGCAGCACCGGGGTAAGAGCATGTCCTTCAGACCTGAGGTTCCTGCGCCAAGACGCTCCCGGGACAAAGACTGATGCAATACTGGACTTGCCTCCTGAGCCAACAAGGGGAAAGCCTTCCCCTGCAGTGGACACCCTGAATATGGACTTGCAACCTACAGGACTGTGTAAGAGTAAACCTTCCTTTGTTAAAGCCATCCACTCTGTGGTATTTCTCTTAGAGTAGCTCTAGCTGACTAAAACACCACCCGTTCCTCACTCTTCTAGTAAGAGGCCACTGTGAAGACATCCTATAGATGCATAGAACCATAAAGTGCACACACCATATGATCACTTTGTGTCCCTGAGTTCAAGCCATTCCTTTTCTGAAGAGTTGACCTCAGTAATAATTTATTATCAGGGGCAGCAGCAAGTCTAGAGGCCATGCTCCTAGGGGAACTCTCAGGCTTTCGGACCATCAACTGAGGTCTTTTAGTGGAGTTCTTGAGGTGCACCTCTCTTTTCTTTGTGTTGTCACCGAGCCTCGACATTGTGTGCCCCACTGCAGCTGTCTTTGGTGGTGGTTGGGCACCATCTGGTGCTTCTGGTCACATGCTGATAGAGTTATCCATTCGTATGGGTACTTCTGTCTTCTGGACTCTTTTTACCTCATGCCTTTGTTGTCCTTGGTGACCATCTGTTTCAGCTGAGTTGGTACCACTTGTTATTTTATTGTACACTGTATCTGATGGACAACCTGGTAGTATAGTGTTTAAGTGCTACATCTGCCCACCCAAAGGACAGCAGTTCAAATCTGACAGGTGGTCCTTGGAAACTCTGTGGGGCAGTTATACTCTGTCTGTAGGGTCAAGATGAGTCAGAATCAACTCAATGACAGGGGGGTTGGTTATACATATAGCAGACAGGAGCTTTCATGACACAGTGGCTAAGAGCTTGGCTGTTAATCAGAATTTCAGCAGTTCATTTCAACCGACCACTCCTTAAAAATCCTCTGGGGCAGTTTTACTCTGTCTTATTGGTCACTATGTGTCAGAACCTATTCCACTGCAAGGGATTTCTTTCCTTTTTTTCTTGTGTAACAGACAGTACACCATGTCAGTGGGATACACAGCAAGAAAAACATTTCTGCTGGAGGCTAATTATAGTTTATTCTGCAGAAATATTAAGCAGAGAGTAATAAATATTTTCACGGAGTGGATACAGAAGCACAGGGAAAGGACACAGTACAAATTTGAGATTCAGGACCAGCTTCCTCGAAAAGCTGATTGCAGGCCTCTCATGAGAGAAAGGCATGAGTTAGCTATGTTTATTTGGTCTATATTTTTCTAACAGAGAGAAAACATTGGGAGGAAATGAAAAGCATAAATTATCAATGTCAGGTAGAATCTTACTGTTGCACATGAAGAATAAAAAGTTGGCAGTAGATGAACTTGTAGAAATGTAGGGTGTTGACTAAATGAAGGAAGTCTTCTCAGCCATTCCAAAGATCTGGGATTTCTCTCATAGGGGTGGAGAGACACTGAAGAAAGTGACACAGATGAATACCATAGCGAAAGCAAGATTTTTTGTGAATGAATGCATTGGTTACTTGCCAGAGATGATAGATTGTGTTTACTTTTTGGAGACATTAATGTGTTCCATTCCTGCCTTCACTACTTACAGGTTGCATGACCTTGGGTGAATTATTAATTAATTTCTGAGAAGATACAGCTTATTAACCATCAAAAAGAAAAACAACAACAATATCATTTCTTACCTCAAAATTTTATGTAAGAATTAAATAATATAATGTATGTGACATGCTTGGCAATTTGTAATACTTAATAATAGTTAAACATTTAGTATATTTGTTCTTACAAGTATCCATATATAATATGAATTTGTGTATAACATATTTGTACATATAATAAACAGTTGCATGTAACATAATTGTATATTCATATAAAATTAGACATATTTCATCAAATTTGTTGTGTTCATATCATATCTTTCAGAAATTCCTCTCCAAAGTATATACAGAAACTCTCTTTTAAATACTGAAAGAAATATATACAAGAAAGTTCACTATTATAAAATTTGTCATAGCAAAGTGATGAAAACCATCCAAACGTTCACCAAGAAAAAAAAAGCAAAATATGTAACATGCTAACTATGGAAGAAATACAGTGGTTACAAGTACATGTATCAATACTGAAATATTTTAAATATAAATATTCCACAAAAAAGTATCAGATGCAGAATACCCTTTATATAAGTTCAATACAAATGAATAATTGCTTTATGGAAAAATACAATGAAATATTGATAAAGAGGAATAGACAAAGATAATTTAGTGAAAATAAAAACCAGACATTATTGCTAAATGTACATAGAGACAATCCTTGAGCTACAAACGAGATTTGTTCTTATGTCTTTAAGCTGAATTTACAAGTAAGTCCAAATAGGTGAATACAGTTCTTACTTCGTGTAATTTTAGTAGAAGTAAAAGCCTAGAAACTTTTTCAATGATTTTAAAGCTTCGTGTGCAACAAGTGAAGGTGATTGTGATGAAGAATTTTCAAGTAAGAGTTGGTACTATCCCTTCAAAGTGAGGACAAATTTACATAACATTAAAGGACAAATACAAGTTGTCTGTAAGTGTGAAATTGGTAACCCAAGAATTGTCTGTAATGAAAGACTTTTACTGTCATTGTTAGATGATGCCAAGTCAGTTCTGACTCATAAAAACTCTATGGACAACAGAACAAAACACTGCCTACTGCCCTGTCATGTGACATCCTCACAATAGTTGCTATGTTTGAGCCCATTGTTGCAGCCACTGGATTAATCTATCTTGAAAAGTATCTTTCTCTTTTGTTGCTGACTTTCTACCTTACCAAACACAATGTCCTTCTCTAGGGACTAGACTCTCCTGCTAAGATGTCCAAAATATGTGACACAAATTTTTACCATTCTACCTTCTAAGGAGCACTATGGCTATAATTTTTCAAGACAGACTTATTTTTTCTTCTGTCAGTTCATGGTATATTTAATATTCTTTACAGCTAGTATGTATTGCTAACTGTGAATACAATGTTCAAAAAGAAGGTAGGAAGATTTAATTAAATATACATGATACATTTATAAATTAAGCAAATATATAAGATAGAAAATTATGAAACAAAAAGATTTAATGTCAAGTATAAACTCTTTCAAAACCTTGAATTTAGATTTTAAAAAACAAGAGACAAAGATACCACATACGAGTACAAAAATTAAGGCATAGATATAGGAATAGCAAAATAAAAGCATGTTGGGCAAAAGCAGGTTATGAACTCATTTGGTCAATACTTAAGGAGTCTTGACGGGGCAGTGGTTCCAGCAGTTGGCGGTTAACCATACAATCAGTGGTTCCAACCCACTAGCTGCTCCTTGGGACAAAGTCGTGGCAATTGGTTCCATACAAATTTACAGCCTTGAAAACCCTGTGGGACGGTACTGCTCTGTCCTGTACGATCATTATGAATCCTCTCAAAAGCAGTGGGATTTGGTTTCTGTTGGCCATTACTTAGTTACCTTGATGGTAGATAATGAATGTAACCAACTACTGATCATAGCACTGTTTAGCATTTTTGTAGCAAGAAGCTTACCATATTGTGCTCTTATATTCTGGAAATATCAGAAACAGATTTGGCTAGACAACTGGGACTGTCATACCTGTACATGTGAAGAGTAAACAGGGAATCTCTGAGCACTGTAGGATGGATACTCATTATGGTGTCCTTCAGTTATCTCCTTTGTGTGTTTATAGATAATCCCTGGTTGTGTAGTGATTAAGTCTGACATATTATTGCTAACCAGAAAAAGGTTGGCAATTCAAATTCACTAGGCACTCTTTGGAAACTCTCTGGTTCTGCTCTGTCCTCTAGGGTCACTATGAGCCAGAAGCAACTTGATGGCAACAGGTGTGTGTGATATATGTGTATTTTCACAAAGCCTATGAAAAATTACCAACAACATAATTGTAATTTAGATAAAACTGGAGTCTTCAGAATTCAATTTTTGATGTTTAATGACAACAGTGTATTGGGAAAAGCACAGGAAGCATACTTAGACTCTGCAAATGACTCAATACATTCATGTCTCTTCAAAGTGCATGGAATTATAATTTACAGAAAGGCAGGAGAGGCAGATGGAGCAAACTTCATGTACCATAATCCAAAGTTAAATAGATGAATCTATGCAAATATCCATTCTGACTACTGGGATGTGAAAGATTCATTGTTATAAATGACAAAACTAATCAAATTAAAGCACTAAGTGGATAAAATCCAGGGTCCAGTGGATATTTAATATTTAATCAAAATATTTGATTTGTTGGGCCAGCAAAACTAATTCCCTAATTACCACAGTGGGAAGAAGAGAATGGAAATTCTGTGTTTGCTAATGGATATTTGAGTGCCTGGTAAATTGTAAGACGTTTTCTACAAGCATAGACTCATGACCACACTGATAATCCAATTATAGTCACAAACTTTTAAAACCATTAAAATAAGGAAAAGTGAAAACAATATCACCAGTAATGCATTTGAATTTTTTATAAACATAATTTGGAGACAATAATTTTATAGAAATGAAGAGTAGTCAAATTTTATCATCCTCTGGATTTGGCAGCATACATTAATTTAAACCACCACCTGAATTTGGAACGCTTGATACGAAATATCATGGCATTACTTAGCATACTTTAGAATAAACTAACTGTTCCATCTTAATTTTATAACTACATCTTCTTTTTTAATAACTAGCCATTTCATTTACTCTTCGTATTCAATTTCACCAAGACTAACTTATCAGAGCAGGGAGCCCTGATGGAGCAACAGCTAAGTGCTTGGCTCTTAACTGAAAGATCAATGGTTTGAATACAATAGACATTCTGTGGAAGAAAGATGTGGCAGTCCACTCTGAAACCCTAAAGGCAGACCTACTCCCTCCTATGGAGTTGTTTTAATTTGGAATAAACTTGATGGTAAACTTGCTTTTTCTTTAAATTTATTAAGCAACTACTATAACTAAAATTTCACAACTTTTAATCCTTGAGAATAAATTGTAGTAAAATGCCAGAAATCTGGCTTTAAATTGCAAAGTGAAAAGCAGATAGGTTTTATATTTTATAGAAAATGTAGGCACAGTTTTATTTGTTTAGAATGTCATACTAGTGGCTATCTTTGATGAGTATTTGACAATGAGTTTTTAGGCAAATGTTTTGCTTATTGAAGGAAAGTATTTATTTATTTATTGTAAATGCATAGGAGCTGGAAAATGGGGTGTTAATCATGTTGCCATATTTAGAAAACAGGTTAGGTTTTCCTCAGGTTGACACTAAAGAAAGTTGAAAGTGTACAGAGAAAACTATAAAACACAGTTTATCTTCAGATGGATAAAATTTTGACTTTTTTAAAACTTATCTTGTAGCAATGGAAAATTTGTCCTGTAGCAAATTTAAATAAGATAAAAATAAATCAGTCTCAGTATTCTTCCATTATTGCCTATCTTAGAATTTATATATAAGAATGCCAGTAATTGTCCTACCATATAAAGAAAACATATTACTTTAATATTAGATGTTTGATAGAATCATTTACTCATTCTTGTACTTATGAAAACTACTATTTTATTACTATGAAATTTTATTTTGAAGCTAGCATTACATAGCCCACTTATCAGAATGTTTTGACTCAGATCTCTTATTGTAAGTTGTCTCTAAAAATGTGTTTGGGGAGAAGATGTCAGTATAGTGTAGTGTGTGATTCAGGTCTCTTGGTTATGTTTCCATAGGAATTTTCTCCATTCAACCATATATTTAACCTAAGGCAATTTATCCAGACACACAAGCATATACTGTAGAAGACTCAAACACTTACAGAAGTGAGTCATGAAATGTGTTGACAGACTGTTGCTCAGTAGTTTGTCTGGAAATTGATTTCAATTTTTACAGCTGTTTGTATACCTCCATTAAACTTTTAAACAAAACAAAACAAAAGGATAGAATCATACTCTTAAAGTTTCAAATAGCATTTTAACACTTGACTTGGTGTGTTAGTGATAACAAAACAGTGAGGCCTTTGATAAATTAGACCAAAAAGCTGATTTTGAAATTTATTATTGCTATACAATGACAACTCTGAGCTGAATCTTTATGTGTTGCAGGTTTGGGGTTAAGATTCTTCGTGTTTCCTTTTTTTCTATGTGATAAAAACTGGGGCTATCTACTATATATAAATCACAATTCTTTTCTCCTTTTAATATTTTGAAATATTCCTTGATGTAGATTTACAATAATTATTTTAATCAATAAAAATGTATCTGTTTTAAAGTTTCTAATTATTTAAATTTCAAGCATAAACTTTCTCTGTCCACTCACCAGCCTTCAGATGTTATATAACCAGTTGCCACTGAGTTGATCTGTGTATGTCAGAGTACAACTATGCTCCATAAAGCTTTCAAAGAGTGCTCTTCAGAAGTAGATCATAGCATGCCTTTATTCTGAGGTAACTTCGGGTGAACTTGAACCTCCAATCTTTAACTGAGTAGATGAGTGAATTAACTGCACCATCCTGGGAATCAAATGTTATTACTTCCTCATTGAGATCAATCCGTTCTATAGCATGAGTCCTTAACAGTGATCATGTTCTTCCAACAGGTGAGGTCTCAGAATGGAAAGCTTTTTATTTCCTGCCCTTCTTGCTCAGCTGTTTCTCATAAATCTGCCCCTCTGTAGCAGTTTAACTTGAGTACAACAAAATATGAGCTGCATGTGACCCTTTTCCTCTTCATCTACAAAAGCATTGATGAAACGGTATGTACTTTTTACTTTTCTCTCATTTACTTCCCTTTTGACCTTGTAAATTTTATTCTTTTATATACATATAATTGTGATTGAATGAAAATTTACAATCCATTTTAAATTTGTATGCCCACCTATGTGCATCTCCTACTGCTCCCCTTTCCCAGCAACAACACACTCCTTTCTGTTCTAAACATGTCATATCCTCTTAACAATCGCCTATCCCCTCTTCTCCATCCTCTCCACTCCTCACTAGTAAGAGGCCAGTAGGATGACACCCTACAGCTTCACAGAACCATAAAGTGCATACATGATATGGTCACTCAGTGTCGCAGAGTCCAATATATTCCTGTCTGAGGAGTTGAGCTTAGTAACGATTCACGGACAGGGCTAGCATCAAGTCTAGGGCCCATGCTCCCAGGGAAACCCTGAGGCCTTCAGACCATCAATTGTGGTCTTTTAGTGAAGTTCTCAGGGTGCACTCCTTTTTTGTCTTGTGTTGGCACTGAGACTTAACTTTGTGAACCCCATCACGGCTGTCACTGGTGGTGTCAGGCACTATCTGGTTCTTCTGGTCTCTTGTTGTTCTGGTTACCCATTCACATGGGTCTTTCTGTCTCCCCCATGTTGTTTTGGTCCTTGGTGATCATCTGTTCCTGCTGAATTGGAACCATTTGGCATACCTCAGATGGCAGCTTGCTAGCTTTTAAGACTCCAGATGCCACTCACGAATATGGGGTGGAGAAGACTCTCTTAGCAATACGCTAGACATGCCAATTGGCCTCAATGTCCCCTGAGAGCACCGTCCCCAGACCTCCACCCCAGCTACTCTTTCCTTGCAACATTGGGATAAGACTGGAAGAGTTTTCAGGTTAGGTTGAAGTCTGGTGAAATTGATCTTCTTTCTAATGTGTGCTGTCCCTGATTTCACCCAAAGAAATTTCTATCGACTGTCTAATCTATGACCACTCCTTTCCCTACCTTGCCTCCATAGCAGCTGGCAGAGTCTTTTCTTCTGTATATGAGTCTATTTTTCAGTCTTTATAGTAGGGGTCTCATACAATACTTGTTCCTGTGCCTTCAACATAATATCTTCAAATTGAAAGCAAGTTACGAGATGCTTACTAAATTCATCAATGTTCGTTACCTTTGCCTAGTGTTCCACTGAGTATACATACCATAGCTTACTCATCCATTCATCTGTTGTTGGGCACCTAGGTTGACTCCATCTTTTTGCTGTTGTGGACTGTGCTGCAATAAACATTGATGTGCATGCTTGTGTGACTGTCCTTGATTCTGTAGGATATGTTGCAAGCAGCAGGATTACTGGGTCAAATGGTATATCTATTTCTGCCTTTTTAAGGAAGTGCTAGATTGCTTTCTAAAGAGATTGTACATTTTGCAATCTCACCAGCAGTGTAGGAGAGTTCCAATTTCTCCACAGTTTCTCCAGCATTTGTTGTTTTAAGTTTTTTGGATCATCACCAACCTTGTTGGAGTGAGATAATATCTCTTCGTAGTTTCGATTTGAATTTCTTTAATAGATAATGATTGTGAGCAATTCCACGTGTGTCTTTTGGCTGCTTGGATATCCTCTTTAGAGAAGTGTCTGTCCATCCCCTTTGGCCATCACTTAACTGGATTATTTATCTTTCTCTTGTTTATATTTTGTAGTACCTTGTAGATTATGGAGATCAGATGGCGGTCTGACATACAGTTACTACATATTTTTTCCCATTCTGTAGGTGGTCTTTCAATTCTTTTGATAAAGTCTTTGGATGAGCAAAAGTGTTTGATTATTAGTAGTTCCCATTTATCTACTTTCTCTTCTGTTGATCGTGCTTTGTTTCTCAGATTTTAACATCTGTCTACATTGTGTGTTAAAACTTCCACTGTTGATCCTATTTTTTTCTTACACGAGCTTTATTGTTTTAGATTTAATATTTAGGTCTTTTATCCAATTTGAATTGGTTTTTATATAAGATATGAGTTATGGACCTTGTTTCAGTGTGTTGTAGGGGGATATCCAATGTTGCCCACACCATTTGTTAAAGAGATCTTTTTTACCCCATTTTAAAATCTTAGGGCCTTTGTCGAATATCAGCTGTTCACAGAAGGATGGTGGCATCTCTGGGGTCTCAACTCTGTTCCATTGATCTATCTGTCTCTTTTTGTACCAGTACCAGGCTTTTTTGACAACTGTGACAGTGTAATAGGGTCTAAAGTCAGGTAGTGTAAGGCCTCCCAATGTGTTCTTCTTCAGTAGTGCTTCACTTATCAGGAGTTTCTTCCCTTTCCAAACAAAGTTAGTGATTTGTTTCTCCACCTCATTAAAGAAAAATCACTGGAATTTGTATTGGGATTTCATTACACAAATAGATTGCTTTGGGTAAAATAGACATTTTTACAATGTTAAGTCTTCCTATCCACGAGCAGGGCAGGTTTCTTCATTTAGGTAAGTCTCTGTCAGTTTCCTGTACTAAGTTCTTATATTTCTCTTTGTTAAGGTCTCTTATTTCTCTAGTTAGATTTATTCCTAGGTATTTTATATATTTGGGGCTATAGTAAATTGTATTGATCTGGTGATTTCTTCTTTAATGATGTCTTTGTTGGTAAAAAGGAATCCTATGATTTACTTATGTTTATCTTGTATCCTGATACTTTGCTGAACTCTTCCATCAGTCTGAGTAGTTTACTTACAGATTATTGAGGATTCTCTGTGTACATAATCATATCATCTGCAGACAGGGAGATTTTTACTTCTTCTTTATTGATGTGGATGCCCTTTATTTCTTAGTCTTGTCCTGTTGTTCTGGCCAGAACTTCTAGGACAGTGCTGAATAGGAGAGGTGAGAGTGGGCATCCTTGTCTAGTTCCTGTTTTCAAGGGAAATTATTTCAGTCTGTCTCCATTCAGGATGGTATAGGAGGTTGACTTTGCATAAACGGCCCTTAGTGTATTGAGGAATTTGCCATCTATTCCTATTTTGCTGAGCGTTTTTAGCCTGAATGGGTGTTGGACTTATCAAATGGCTTTTCTACATCAATTGACAAGATCAGATGATTCTCATCTTTTGTGTTATTTATGTGGTTGACTACATCAATTGTTTTTCTGATGCTGAACCAGACTTTTATCTCTGGTATGAATCCAACTTGGTTGTGATGAATTATTTTTTTGATATTTTTTTAATTATATTTTTCATGACTTTTTTTGATGAATGTTTTTATATTGTTTTGCTGAATTTTGTTGGCAAAGATTTTGCTGAAGATTTTTGCATCTATGTTCATGAGTGATATTGGTCTGTAGTTCTCCTTTTTTGTTGCATCTTTCTCTGGCTTTGGTATTAAGATTATGCTGGCTTCATGGACTGAATTTGGGAGTATTCCATCCCTTTCTATGCTGTGAAACAGTCTCAGTAGTACTGGAGTTAATTCTGTTCTAAAAGCTTGGCAGAATTCTGCTGTGAAGCCATCAGGGCCAGGGCTTTTTTTGGTTGCTAGTTTCTGGATGACTTTTCAATCTCTTCCTTTGCGATAGGTTTATTAAATTGTTCTGCTTCACCTTGGGATAATTTTGGTAGGTGATATGAATATAGGAATTTGTCCATTTCCTTTAGGTTTTCAAATCTATTAGAGTACAGTCTTTTGTTGTATTCTGTCATGACATTTTTTTTTTTTTTTATTTCTGTTGGATCTGTTGTGACATCTCCCATCTCATTTCTTACTCTGGTCATTTGCTTCCTTTCCAGTTTTTCTTTAGTAAGTTTAGCCAATGGTTTGTCAATTTTGTTGATCTTTTCAAAAATCCAGCTTTGGGTCTTTTCAATTTTTTCAATTGTTCTCCTATTCTCTATTTCTCCTATTCTCTATTTCTCCTATTCTCTATTTCTCCTATTCTCTATTCTCCTATTCTCTAATTCACTTAGTTTTGCTCTAGTCTTTATTATGTGCTTTCTTCTGGTGTGTGAGGAGTTCCTCTGTTGCTTTCTTTCTACTTGTTGAAGCTGTAGGGTTAATTTTTTGGTTTGAGTTCTTTCTTCCTTCTGGATATGTGCATTTATAGAGATAAACTCACCCCTGATAACTGCTTTGGCTGTATCTCACAGGTTCTGGTAGGAAGTGTTTTGATTCTCATTTGAATACATAAATTTCTTTATTTCATCCTTGACTTCTTCTAGTTGGCTTTTTGAGCAAGATGTTGTTCAGTTTCCGTGAGTTCAAATTCCAATGTTTTTTTCTGCTATTGATTTCAAATTTCATAGGTTTGTGATCCGTGAAAATGCTTTGCAATAATTTAATGGTATGGATTTTACTGAGATTCACTTTACGTCCTAACACATGGTCTTTTCAGGAAAATGCTCCATGTACATTGGAGAAGAAGGTGTAGTTATCTGCTGATGGACAAAAAGTTCTGTATATGTTTATGAGGTGTAGTTAGTTAATTGTAGCACTAAGATTTTCTGTGTCTGTATTGAGCCTTTTTCTAGAAGATCTGTCCAGTACTGCAAGTGGAGAATTGAAGTCTCCTACTATTATTGTGGAGTGATCTATCTCATTTTTTAATGTAGACAGTGTTTCTTTGATGTATATAGATGCTCTAGTATTGGGTGCATAAACATTTAGTGTTGTTAAGTCCTGCTTGTGTACTTAACCTTTCAGTAATAAATAGTACCTGTCCTTGTCAATGATGGTGGACTATACATTAAATTCTGTTTTATCTGAGATTATTATTGCCACATCTGCTCTTCTTTGTATATTGCTAGCTTTGTATATATTATTCTATCCTTTAATTTTCACTTTGTCCGTATCTTTAAGGCTAAGGTGAATTTCTTGTAAGCAACACGTACTCAGGTTGGGTCTTTTGATCCAAAATCTCACTCGTTGTCTGTTTACGGGAGCATTCAACCCATTTACATTCAACATATTTATTGATAGGTATGTGTTTAGTGCTGTCATATTCATGTATTTATTTTTGTGTTGGTGGTTTGTCTGTTGCCACTCCTCCACCCTCTGGACAAGGAAATGAAAAACAAGTTTAAAACAGTAGTTAACTTCAGTCTGCGGGATGTGGTCAATTCAGCCAGACTGGGGTTCGGCAAAAAGCAAGCAGTTTGCTGCTCTGTGGCATGTAGTCCAAACTGACAGCCCTATGTCGTGTCCTATGGTTCAATGGGTGTCCAGAATGCTCCATTTAATTATCAGTCTAGTTATATGTCTAGTCCACCATCTTGACTCTGTCTCCAAATTTGTCTCAATCTTACAGCAGTAGGGTGATGTGTTATAAGCCAGCCAAAGTTTCTTAGTAAACAGTTTTGAAGTTTTGATGAAAATTACTTTTGAGGTATCCCTAGCCTCATCATAAATTTATTTCTATATCATTTGCTTATAACAAAAATGTCTGAATTCAGTTCAAATTTTCCAAAATAAATTTACCTCCAGGATTAGGCTATAAAGGCAAAGTTTTCATTCCAAAAAGAGAGGACCAATAAAATTATGAGAGGAAACTAGATAACACAAAGAACACTTTTCATGTTTTAATTGCAGTTTTGCTACTAAAAACTCTAGCATTATTGTATTACATTACTACTCAAACTTTACACAGTCTAGTTCATTAACAACTAGAGGTCTAGCCATAACTAAATATATAGAAATAATAGAATGTGTGTGAACTACTCACATGCCCTGAGATAAAAGCTGAAACCCTTAAAATACAGTTTATAGTTATTTACATAAAATTTTCATACCAATCCAACTAAGAAACTAACATCAGAAGTATAATAATTTATTCTACTGAACAAATATGTAATTATGTAGTTCCTGTATTTACAAAAATGAATTTGGTTAATACTGATATTACTGTTAATTTTCTCAAATTTGGAGTTTAAATTCATATTAATATGTATTGAGTATAGTAGTTATTTATATTCCAAATACTAATATTCACTTTTTTGACTTCTAGAGGACCACGTAAAACTTCTATTGTCAGTGTTTTGAGTTTGGTGCCCGTATTTCAAGCAGTCAAGATGATTTTCTTAAAATGCACACATCAGTTTTCAATATACAAATAAAGTAAATAACACTTCTCAATGTTTTTCTTCATCATCATCATCATTATTATTGACTTTCTCAAACTTCATCCAACTTCATTTTAGAAAAAGTATTTATTTCAACAAAACATACATATCCAGGTGTCAGTGTGTTTTTTACTAAATGTTCTTGCTCATGTCAACAGAACATAACACTGTATCACTGAATTGACTTGATCAATTTGATACTATTTTGGTTGTTGCGTGATCCCATTTTCTTTGAGTCTGAAGTTATTACAACTACTTACAATCCATTACACTACTATTCATAAGGTTTTCACTGGTTGCTTTTTTTTTCCCTCCCCAGAAATAGACCACCACTTCCTTCTTTCTAATCTCTCCTAGTCTGGAAGCTTAGCCTAAACTTATCCACTATAAGTAAACCTGCTGTCATTTGAATACCAGAGGCACAGCTTTTAGCATCACAGCAACATGACAGCCATCAGAGTGTAACAAATTGACAGAGGTGGATGGGTAGGGGGGATAGGCAAGAAGGTGAAGTAAAGTACTACAATGACTGATGCAAAGAATTGCAGCTGGAAAAACAAAAAAGAACATACTCAGCATTTCTCAAGCTGAAAGTAATTGAACTAAAAAATCAAGCTTCAAGTTATAATATTGAAGGAATCTATGGACAAAATATTGAATGAACAAGGAAGCATCAAAAGAAGATGGAAGAAGCACACAGAGTCAAATTTAATCATTTCAGAAGTTAATATCTAATCAAGAACTAATGGTCCTTAAGAAAGAAGCCCAAGCTACACTTAAGACATTGGCAAATAACAAGGCTCTAGAAGTTGTTGAAATACCAGCTGAGACCCTGCAACAAACAGTTACGGCACTGGAAGTGCTAATTTATCTATGCCAGGAAGATAGCCGCATGGTCAACCTAGTAAAAGAGATCCATATTTATGCCTATTCCAAAGAAAAGTGATTCAACAGAATAAAGTAATTATCAAATAATGTCATTAATATCACTGTTTTAAGCTGTGTTCTCTAGAGAGCAAAGCCAGTAAAGCATATTAAGTATATATAAAGATTTATATCAAGGAAACAGCTTACATGATTGTAGAGGGTGGAATGTCCTCAGTCCTTGGATTGGGATGGAGGCTTCTATCCGTTCATGTAGCTGCGGAGGCTGGTAAACCCAAGATCCAGAAATCCTGTTTTCAGGCACTGAAGATGAACAAACTCCAAGATCTGAAGGTAAACTGATAGCTCAAGTTCCAAGAGCCAAAGGTCAGGCAATCAAGAGACAGCCTCAGAATCAGAATCCAAACACCTGCAGGTTGGCTGATAGCTCAGGTGACAAGATCCCCAGGTCAGATGAACTGGAGACAGCCATAGGATCCGGAACAATCAAAAAGCCAGACTCTGCTTACATATGTACCTCCAAGTAAACTGTCCCTAAACTGATTAGCTAGTCACAGCAGGTACAATTATGGGAGTGGTCATATAAACAGTCAGAATTACAGCCCAAATTTTCACACAATCCTAACCATCATAGTAAAGCGCTTGTCAGCTTGGCACAGGTACACATCTCCTTAAACCATATAAGATCTCTGAATAAAGAATATTATAAAGTTGTATTTGAACCTAGCATGACACAAATAATACATATGCAATCAAAATCACACTAGCTTTACTTCCATCTTATAATTTGTAAGTGAAGAGAACAAAAATATTTGATGCACACATGCAAAGCAGAAATACTCATAACAACTGTAGTTTCCATTTCTGAAACTGGTCACACAGCCATGATTGGTATTTAGAACTACCGTCGAATAACTATCCATTCTGTGCTCCCTCATCCCTCAGTAGCTCTTCAGCTGATTGTAGTTCCTTGCCTGGTAAGGTGATCCAAACCTTCAGTCATGTTGGAATTGGGTTGCTGTAGTTTTTCATTACATTTAATAATGGGGCATGCAAAGAGATGCCTCAGGGGATCTCCTGCATTCTAGACACACTTTCCTTAACTTCCATTATTTAATATCCATCCAATTTACTGTTGGTGATTGGGATTAATAACACAAGCCAGTATGGTAACTCCCCTCCCCTCTTTGGCTGTTGATCCAGAGGGGTAAGGAACACAAAGTGATCAGGTGGCATTCTTAGCTTACAGTTCAATGGAATCATTGATGTGTCTCTGGGTAGAAGCATTCCTGTCTTCACAACTAAGACCTCTAGACTTGTATAGCATCAGGTCATGTGGACAGGAAGCAAAAATCTGTGGAGTGGGTCACCAGAAGTAATAATGAGTGGTACCACTCACATCTCTACCCCTTGATTCCTTGACCCTTGAAGCTTGGCTATGGGAGAAACATCACTGTCATGGATTAAATTGTGTCCCCCCAAAAATATGTATAGCCATGTGGCTGGACCATGATTCCCAGCATCTTGTGACTGTCCTCCATTTGGTGGTTTTCCTATGCTGTATGTTAAAGGATTAAGGTGGGGCTGTAAATCCCTTCATAGGATTACCTCCCTGCTCCACTGTAAAGGGAGTTTCCCTGGCATATGGCTTGCCCCACCCTTAATATTTTCATCCTATGAGAGATAAAAGGACAGAGAAGCAGGCCGAGAATTGGCAACCTCACACTGTCAAGAAAGCAGCACCGGGAGAAGGGCGTGTCTTTCAGACCTGAGGTTCCTGCACCAAGATGCTCCCAGGACAAAGACTGATGCAATACTGGACTTCCCCCAAGAGCTGACAAGGGGAAAGCCTTCCCCTGGAGCAGACACTCTGAATGTGGACTTGCAACCTACTGGACTATGTAAGAATAAACCTTCCTTTGTTAAAGCCATCCACTCTGTGGTATTTCTGTTAGAACAGCCCTAGCTGACTAAAACAATCACCATATATCGGACACTGGTTTATAGCATATACAGCCTCCTGGAGAGCATTTTCCCAAACTTGAAAGATACTGCCACCTAGCTGGTTCTGTGATTGTGTCTTTAGAGGATCATTCAATCATTCCATCAAGGCAGCTGTTTCGGGACAATGAGGAACATGATAAGATCAGTGGATTGTATGAGCATGGGCTCACAGCTGCACTTGTTTTGCGGTAAACTGAGTCCCTTGATCCAAGGCAATGCTGTGTGGGATACCATGATGGTGGATAGGACGTTCTGTAAGTTCATAGATGGTAGTTTTCACAGAAGCATAGCATGCAGAAAAGGTAATTCTATGTCCAGGTCAATTGTCTATTCCAGTAAGGACAAAATGCTGCCCTTCCCATGATGGAAGTTGATTACACTGAAATCAACTTGACCCCAGGAAGCTGGCCAATCACCTTGTGGCATGGTACCATATTGGTACTCAATGTTGGTCTCTGCTGCTGGCAGACTGGACACTCAGCAATGGATATAACAAAATCACCCTTGGTGAATGGAAGTCTGTGTTGATGAGCCTGCCACCATAACCACTTTGTTCATGAGCCCATGGAGCAATGACAGGAGTAGGTGGGGAAAGAAAATGACTGGTTTCCATAGAATGTGTCATCCTATCCACCTGATTGTTAAAATCACCCCCTACTGAAGTTTCCCTTTCATGAGCATTCACATGAGACACAAATATCTTCACTTCTTTGAACCCAGAGAGGTTCTTCACCATAAATTCTCATCTCCAATAATATTCCATCTGAATCTCTGACTATGCAGCTAAACCACTGGCCATAGCCCATGAATCAATATACAGTTGCACATCTGGCTGTTTCTCCTTTCAAGCAAAGAAAACAACCAATGCAACTGTTCGAAGTTCTGCCTATTGAGAGGAATTTCCTTCACCACTGTCTTTCAGAGAGGTCCCGAAAAGGGACTATAGTACTGCTGCTGTCTGTCTACTTTCTAGTAGTGCCTGCATATCACACAAAACCATCTGTAAACTAGGTGTGAGTTTTCATCAGTCCACTGGTCATAAGGAGCTCCCTGTGAGGCCATATGTACAGACTGGATGATCTAAAGTAAAGTGATGGGAGTAGAGACTGTGAGAATTTGGATCTCTTCCTCTTGCAACTTGCTTGGGCTTTCAGGTCATGCTCAAGCCTGATCCTGTATACTCCACTTTCACTTAATGATGGAGTGTTGCTGTGCATGTCCAATTTTACAACTCTGTGAGTCGGACAGCAACCAGTTCATGATTGGTAGCTCAGGCTGTATGGTAACTTTAGTGTCTGATGGTTAAGCATTCTGTCTCTACTAAGGCCCAGTAACAAAACAATAGCTATTTCTCAAAAAGATAGTAATTATCTGCAAAAGATGCCAGAGCTTTTCTTCATAATCCTGAGTCTGCGCTATGATTCACCAATGGAAGCCTGCCAAATAATCCAAACATCATCTCTGTGTACCCGTGACACTTCAAGAACCATTAGATTAGCTGGATCATAGCTCTGGCCCAAGTGGCAGAGCAGCTTGTAGAGCAGTCTGAACCTCTTGCACTGGATCCCACTCAAAACTAGCAGCTTTTATGTCAATTAATAAATAAACCAGAATAGCACACTCAAGTGAAAAATATGTTGTCTCCAAAATCCAAAGAAACATGCTAGTTGTGGTATCTCCTTTGTTGGAGCAGCCAGATTCAATAACTGATTCTTCACTTTAGAAGGAATATCTCAACATAACCCATACCACTGAACTCCTAAAAATTTCACTGAGGTGGAAGATGCTTGAAGTTGTGAGATTACTTTCCTACCTCTGTCACAAAAATGTTTTACCAATAATCCCAGAATAATTGGAGCTTCTTTTTTACTAGACCCAACCATTATGATGTCATCAAAGTAATGGACTAGTGTGATATCTGGTGGAAGGGAAAGCTACCAATATCCCTTTGGACTAAATTAGGACATAGGACTGTAGAGTTAACATAGTTCTGAGGTCAGAAAGTGAAGGTATATTGCCTTGCCAGATGCAGGCAAACTACTTCTGATGGTCCTTCAAAACTGGTATGGAGAAAAAGGAATTAACCAAATCGATAGCTGCATACCAGATACCAGATGTATTAATTTGCTCAGACAATAAAAATAAACTTGAAACAGCAGCTGCAATTAGATTCATCACCTGGTTAAGTTTTCAATAATCTGTCATTCTCCAAGACCCATCTGTTTTCTGCACAGGCCAAACAGATGAACTGAATGGGAATGTGGTGGAAATCACCACCCCTGCATCCTTCAAGTCCCTGATGGTGGCAGTAATCTCTGCAGTCCCTCCAGGAATGTGGTAATGCTTTTGGTTTACTACTTCCCTAGGTAGGGGAAATGCTAATGACTTTCACTTGGCTTTTCCTACCGTAGTAGTCCTTACTTTGTTTGTAGGGGTTCTATCATTGCTGAGTGTGTGTATATATATATATACAAGCAGTCATTCTGGAGCTGGGGAAATCACTGCAGGATGAGTTGGGAGATCCACTGGACATATTGTGAGATGGACCTGAGACAAGATGCAATTATTAACCTGACCTCCATAAGCCCCACTCTGATTGGTGGGTTATGGTAACATTAGGTCTCTTGGAATTAATGCCACTTCAGAGCCAGTAGCCAGTAATCCCCTTTTCTTTACCCAAATGAACTATAACTCTCATAAAAGTCTGTAGAGCCCTTTGGGGAATGCTAACATAAAAAAGCAATAGTAAAAATTTTTGGCAGTGTATCACAGTTCTTCCTCAAGTGAACCTGGCCTCCACTTCATTAAATGGGTTGTAGGTCATTAAAGCTGCTCAAATCTGGGAACTTACAGAGGGACTCTGACTCTAAATTCTGGCAATTTGAGTTAGATTGCTGCTCACCTCATCTAGAATTCATCTGTTGGTACAGATCAAACAAGTATATAATTGATTTCCTATCTATTTCACTCTGAGGGATGTCATGACTAGGTAGCCAATACAATAAGTTCATATGAGTCAGACAATACTGATTATTGCTTAGACTCTGCTGCCTATTACTGTAACCACACTCTTCATTGTTGAATGAATGTAGCCACTTGCGGCTCCCCCAAGGTATACTCAGTCTTATTGTAGTTTGGTGTCTTAATTCAGTTAGGGCAGTTCCCACTGTCAAATCTGATTTACATAAAACAGCAATCAGCGCAGTCTTCAAGGATTTTTGAGCTCCCTTCACAAATATATTTCCTACAGTTGTGCTAAAATTTGTGTCCTCTGGGCATTCCATGTGCAGATCTATGGATCTAACCTTATAAATCCACTCTAACATGCCAATTTCCCTAAGCCTTTGGATACTTTCTTCTACAGTATACCAAATCAGGTATGGTACTTTACCTTGATTTAGTGTAGAGCACCTCATAATTCATGGCTCCACAATTCAAGCAAACAAACTATCAGATCCTTTCCTAACTTTTGGAGCTGAAATATTGAAAGAAGGATCTATGGTTAGTGGACCTGTACTCAGTAAACTGGGATTGATTCATCTTTATGTTCCTTGCACTGTTATCCCATACCCTATATTCCCACACATATTCCCAGATTTCTGTTTTATATATATTAGAAAACTCAAGAAATTATTTTGGAGTGTAGTATACCTACCCCTGGGCCATACTTCATACTTTATCCTTTGAGGCTTGCTGTTACTTAACTCTAGTTATAGATCCAGAAGCCAAATTAAGTAATGTAGAGTTATTTTTAAGAACATTCAGTGTTGTCTCATAAGGCATCTGCTTCAGGCAATATCCCGTGCAGTTACTTAGGCAACAGCTTTTTAGAAGCAACTGGGTTAGGGTTAATCTCATCAGATGGGAGAGGAAGAGATAATGGCTTTTCTGAACAGGGTGGTTTAGTAGACAAACATGAAGTAATTCTTTCAAATGGGGGTGATTATGCTGGCAGGAGTGATTTACTGCATTTTAAGTGCTCAGTGTCCCCAGCTGCCTTATTATCTGCTCATATGTCCCCAATTCCAAGTTTAAAGATTTCATTTCTTCCTAATCAATGCCCTTACTTTATTTATTTTTTTTTCTTTAAGTTTTGAGGTTGATAATTGAAGTGGTATTGTAGTCTAGCCACTCTTATGATAAGACTCTGGGTTTGGTTTTCAGCAATTTTAGCTCTATTGCTGTAAGAAACAAGACTGTTTAAAAGCATGAGTGGAGCCTTGAGGTCTTTGTGCAGCACGTGAGCTTTGTTTCTGAAGTCCTGAGCATGTCTTTTCTTTTTTTTTTTTAACAGTTTATCTAGCTAATGTAAGACCAACCAACCATATTTCTTATACTTTTCATTCTGACAAAACTGTAGAAAGATATTAAGCATGCTTTCACCCAGAGCCTCACCATTCACTAATACCTAACGTATTGGTGGTGATATTTTGTGTATTTGTATCACCACCATACACAGTGGATTGGCAGTGCACTCTTTACTACTGGAAGCAAAGTCACCAGCATCTTTAAGACTAGTCAGATTTGAAAATCAATTTAGAAAATTCATCTTCACAATTTTGTTTTTCTAGAACAATTCATGGTACCAAATGTCTTAGGCTGGATTCCCTAGAGAACAAAACAAGTAAACAGTATAAATATACACACAGAGAGATTTATATCAAGGAAACAACTCACATGATTGTAGAGGGTGAAGTGTCCTGATTCTGTGGATCAGGATGGAGGCTTCTGTGTATTCACGTAGCTAGAGTCTGGAAAATCCAAGATTGGCAGGTTGGTGACTAGGGGTCCTGCTGTCAGACTCCAAAGATCATCAAATTCCAGTATGTGAACATAAACTGATAGCTCAAGTCCTGAAAGTCAAAGGTCAGACATACAAGTGGCAGCTGCAGGATCCAGAGCAAGCAGCAGGCTAGAACATACACTTATATATCTATGCAGGCCACACCTCCAAGAAAACTCCTCCTAAATTGCTTGGCTCACAGCAGAGTCAGTTGTGGGACTGGTCACATGTAAACACCAAAAATCACTGTTCAGGTAAGTTGACACTGAATTCTAATCATCACAATAACACACTAGTAAAATTTTGCTGAAGACAAGAAAAGTGGTTGCACATTAAAAAGTGATAGTATTACGACAGGGAAGTGCTCAAAATTCAAGCTGATTTCAGAAGAAGATGCGCAAAGAGAAATACCACTGCTGATGTCATTTGGGTCTTGGCTGAAAGCAGTGGATACCAAAAAGTGTTTACCTGTGTTTTACTGATTACACAAAGGCATTAGACTTCTGTTGATCACAACAAATTATGAAAACATTGTGAAGAATGGGAACTCTAAGACACTTTGTTGTGCTTGTGAGGAGCCTGTAAATAGATTAAGAGGCAGTCATCTGAACAGAACAAAGGGGTACTGTGTGGTTTAAAGCCAGGAAAGGTGTGCATTAGGCTGTATCCTTTCACCATATCTATTCAATCTGTCTGCCAGGCAAATAATCTAAAGAACTGAACTAAATGAAAAACAGGGCATTAGAACTGGGGGGAAGACTCATTAAAAACCTGTGGTATGCAAAAGATACAACTTTGCTTTCTCAAACTGGAAGAAGACTTAAAATACTTATAAATTAAGACTAAAGACCATAGCCTTTGGCATGGATTACATCTCAATTTACAGAAAACAAAAATTCCCAAAAGTGGACCAATAAGCAACATCACGATAAATGGAGCAAGGATTGAAGCTTATCAAAGATTTCTTTTTACCTGGATCATGAATCAACTCACATGGAAACAGCAATCAAGAAATCAAAGGACACATTGCGTTGGGCAAATCTGCTCCCAAAGACCTCTTTAAAATGTTAAAAAAAAAAAAAAAGAAGCACAGATGTCACTTTAAGGACTGTCTTAGTCATCTAGTGCTGCTATAACAGAAATACCATGAGTGGATGGCTTTAACATAGAGAAATTTTATTCTGTCACAATCCAGTAGCTACAAACCCAAATACAGGGGATCAGCTCTCTGTTGTCTGTGGAGGAAGGTCCTTGTCATCAGTCTTCCTCTGCACTGGGAGCTTTTAATGCACAGGGACCCCAAGGTACTTTCCAAAGCATGTACTCTACTTTCAGCACTTCTTTCATGATGCTATGAGTTCCCTTAACTCTCTGCTTATTTCCCTTTTCTTTATATCCCAAGAGATGAGATTGTATCAAAGCAAAATACAATCTTACACACTGAGTCCTGCCCCACCAACACAACTACTGCCCATCCTCCCTCATGAACATCATAGAGAGAGGATTGACAACATATAGGAACATCACACAATATCAGGAATGGACTAGCCAAATTACTACACACATTTTTGAGGGAACACAATTCAACCAATGAAAAGGAATAGGGTGCACTTGATCCAATCTTTGATATTTTCAGTCATTTCATATGTATATAAAAGCTGAAAAATGGATAAGGAAGACCTAAGAAGAACTGATGTTTTTGGATTATGATGCTGGTGGATTATATTCAATATACCAAAAGAAGAAATTTGTCTTGAAAGATGTACAGCCAAAAGGGAGAATGACAAGACTTTGTCTCACATATTTTGGATATGTTATCAAGAGGGACTAGCTCCTGGAGCAGGACATCATGCTTGGTCAAGTGGAGGGTCGGACAAAAAGAGGAGGACCTTCAATGAGATGGAGTGACACAGTTGCGTCAGCAATAGGCTCAAGCATAGCTACTACAAGGATGGCACAGGCTTTTTGTTCTCTCGCATGCAGGGTCTCTATAAGTCAGAACTGACCTAAAGGTACCTAAAAATAACAACAAAATCCTTTACCTCTACGAGTACCTATAAATTTTTACCACTACAGCAACTGAAAATGATATTGTTTAGAGATTATTTTGAAAAACAATCTTAATAAAATATTTTCTATTATATTAGTTTGTGGTTTTTTAAAATTGTAACAATCCTGTTATTTAACATTTGAATATTTGTATATGACCTATAATGAAAGCTAATCTTCCCATCAGTGAATGAACAGCTTGAGTCAAGATTTTAATAACAAACATAACTTTAGAATTAAATGCCAGAATACTAAATGCAATGCAGCCCATTTTTCCTTGTACTTTTCTTATTGAGATTAATCATGAGGTAATACCAATCTATCATCATTATTACTTCATTTTGTCACTAGAAATATTACTTTTTCACTTCAATACTTTCTAGTTTACAAACCTGAAAGTTCAGTGTTCCATGAAGATATTTACATGAGGCTCTGGTTAAATTTGAATATTGCTGAAAGCTGTATCATTTTTATTTATTACTTATATCTTGTTAAACATTTGTGTTACCCTTGTCTTATCTCACACTACCAAATATCAAGAACACAGTATTCTTAAACATTTATTAAACTATGCATATAAGTGGGTCTGCCACCTTCACATAATGAGTCGCATAATGCATATACCGGGAGTACTGTTCTCCATAGTACAAAGACACCACTGTTTTGCAAATATCTAGTTCAATTGATGCTCTATTTGTATATGATAAATTCAGATGAAAACAGCAACAAATACACATAAAGAAAATGAAAAATGAAACCTACCTGCACAGGGATGATTGTGATTTTGGCCTTCTATAGCTGCGTTGATTTTCCAGTGAATCAGAGTCGACTTGATAGCAAAACAGGGCTATGGTAATCAAGTGTAACCTAACCAGTATTTCATTACTCTCAACAGACAAAGTGTACACCTGTGGGTAGAATACATAGGGAATCCTGTGTGTTCTATCCACAGCTATATACCTTGTCATAAAAAACAGACGCCAATCTTGTTTTGGTGTTTTATGATATAGTTTACATTTCCCGAGCGTATCCAGTTATTGAAATTTTCTCTCCCCCTTTTTTTCCTAATAAGAGGGAAATTAACTTTGTTTCATATTCTGTGTTTTTTTCCCAACTGAAATTGTTTGCATTTTATAGCTTTAATCAGATTTTAGAAGGCAGGTGATGAATTGATCAATAAGTGAAAATCTGAAGGATCTTAGTTTTTCCCCCAAATAAAGTATGCATTTTTGAAGGTATATACTTGTCTTACCTAGCTTTGTATCTAACACAGGCATGCGCTAGTTAGCTTGGCTCTTTGTTAGTAAAACACCTTCACACTCTAAGATTTGAATTAAGCAAATGCAAGCCATCTCATGTAAACCATGTAATCAAGAATTATTACCAGGCAATACATAAATATTTAGGAAGTCTATGAATGTGTTAGGTAGTTCATGTGGGAAAATATTATATATGTGTGAATATATTCATTTTCTGAGAAAAGCAGTCATAGTTTTAATGAGTTTTAAGGAAATAAAATCTTCCAACAAAAAGAAAAACAAAAGCCATCCTTAAATCTTTAGATAGTCACTTGAGGAATTGTCTGAAGAAATACAGCTGGTTAGTAAAATTTTAACTCTATTAGTTCAGAAACAATAGGTGATATTGTATATCATAGTGAAGAAAGAAAGACACAGAGGAGAGTCTCCAAGACCACAGAAAGAAAAGAGTGTCATATACAGCAGGAGACCAGGACATTCTTGTTCCTCAGCTACCAAAGGCGAGAAACATGCCCTTGTGATCAACCTATTTATAAATTCAATCCCCTGTGTAATTTGACCACAAGAAAACAAGCTCATTAGTTAGCTTAGAATTTAAAACAAACAAACAAAACAGGTGTTTCAGTTTCTGTGAGCTTGGCCAACACCTATAGGGTGAACTGAATTGTTATCCTAGGAAACACTTCTTAAGTAAAAAAATAGAGCACAGAATTTTATTGCTCATGCTGCTCTGTTAACTTTACTTACAGAGTATTTGTCAGACATGTAATTGTCCACTGCCTGTATGAGTCAGAGGAAACCCTGGTGACATAGTGGTTAAGTAATACGGTTGCTAATGAAAACATCAGCAGTTCAAATCAGCCAAGTGCTTCTTGGAAACTCTATGGAGCAGTCCTACTCTGTCCTACAGAGTTGCTATGAGTCAGAATCAGCTTGACAGCACTGCGCTTTGTTGTGGTTTTATCAGTCAGAATTAACAGCAACAGGTGTAATTAGCAGAGATATGATACCTCATGTGTAGTGCTGTAAATTGTTCTAAAGCTTTACCTTTCAAAATCTTGTTTACATACCTTTTGCAACATTATCACTTGTTGATAGTTATTATAGGACAGATTCCTGATGCAGATATACTGGATAAGATTCTCAAGTCATAAGAATTTTGACTTTGCAGTTAAATAGGCTGATATATGACTCAAATTCCTATCCAAATTGAGGACCATTGGTCTAAGTCTTTGATGTATGCCAAAGCATTTTCCTGAAAACTGGGCAATGTAGAACACATTTTTTTTTTTTTTAATTTCCTTTTTGTTATTATGTATTTTTCAAAGAAGTTAGGAAAAACTTTTCTTTAAGACTTACTCTGTGGTTCATGTCACCTTCAGATGTTTAGGGAAAGAAAAAGGGGTGGAATAAGCAAGAACTTCCTGCATAGAATGATTGAACGTCTCATTAGTTTGGGTTGTATCTAGAGCAAACTTGACAACAATTAACAACAGTAACAGTATTTTAGATTATATCCTGGGACGAGTCAGGGTTATGCCTGGCTACAAGTTAGAAATGGTAGAGATAAAAGAGGAACCATGTAGTAGGTACTTGTCTTTACATAGAGAGCCACAGAGTTTTCAGTGTCTAGGACTGTCAGGTCAAATAAATGATTATGTATTCCTCATGTTACGTTAGTTTTACTTGTCATAGTGTAAAACTGTGTGGCAGATATTATGATCCTTTGGTAAGAAGTTGGCATGCTCCAGTGTTGACAAGTCACTGCAACACTAGATGAAAAGAAGTGCTCGTCGTTCTATGAAGAAATTACACCATAAAGCAAGAAGTCTAGAAAAATCAGCCACTTTGCGCAGTCCCAGTGTAGCTGTGTCAACCATATATATCCTCATGAGACCACTGATTCATGAGTGAAGGAGAAATTAACAGAACAAGAGAACATTCAAAAAACACTTTTTCCTTTCTGACCACAGGAAATGGCTTGGAAGATGATCACCAACTGAATGCATAATTTTGTTGAAGTTCTTTTGAGGGGGACTTAATTAGATCTGTTTAATATATCAGCAATGACAATTAAGCATTTCTTGTTTAGCATACCAGAATATGTCAGTTATAAATCATAGTATATTAAAGCATTGGTGAAATGTTAGATATCATATTGTCATAATTTATTATTTCATAACTTAGAAAGCGAAAACTCAAGCAGGTCAGTGGCTTATCTAAGGTAACAAAGATGATTAGGGAAAAGTAGATGAAACTTCCAGCTGCTGTATTCTGGCCCAGTGATTTTTTTGGAATGCATACTGATTCCTTCTTGTTTTCCAGAATATGCAGCAGAGCAAGTGTATTTGGAGGTGTCTGTGAATAGGCCATTCTTTGAGAAACACTTTTTTTTTTTTAAAGTAGAAAACCAGGTTTGAAGCTCTGCAGAAAGAAAGCATGTCATCTTTATAAAATAAAGAAGTCTTAGCATGAAGATTACTTTAGAGAGAAAATTGCATGTGCTTTGGTGGTTACAGCACCAAATAAAATGCTAGCAAAGAAAGGAGAAAATAGCTGACTGTGGGTAGCTTATACCTTGAACACTGTCAGAGTCAGAAACGTGGTCTTTTTCATCACAGTGCCTGATAATTTTAGATAAACAATAAACTATATTTCTGTGTCAACTGTCATAGGTAGCATTCATTGCTTTTTCTTTCTTTTTTATTCCAGTGTCCCTAAAATTGAGGTGATATTCATGTATTAGGGTAAAGAAAAGTTTTAAAAGAAAAGAAGAACCCAGAAGAAGAGGGTCTCCAAGACCAGAGAAAGAAATGGATGATGTACGTAACAGGAGAACGGGACTTTCTGGTTCCTTAGCTGCTGGAAATGAGAAATGTGTCCTTATGATCAACTTACTTATAAATTCAACTCCCTGAATAACTTAACCAAAAGAAAACTAGCTGACTAGTTAAACTATCATTTAAAAATATTAGGCATTATGGTTCAATTTCTCTGAGTTTGGCCAACACTTTTAGGACAGATTGAATTATTATACTGAGAATTTCTTGAGTCAAAAACAGAAATAAAATTAATTGGAATTCACATCACAAAATTTCTATCATGATTGTATATAAATTAATTTTGCAAACTACAAAAGAAATATATTATATATCATATATAAAACATCAGCATCAAAGCTCTTCCTTTTATTAACTACGTTTATGTGTTTTCTCAACTAAGGTAATGTACAAGGTCTGACAACTAATTGTTCTAATTGCTACATACATCATTGTTGAATACCACTATGATCACCTTTTCAGTATTCTCCTTGAGAAGCTATGTACTAACACCAACACCTAGTCCACCCTTCAGAGCAATTTTCAAACCCTTTCTAAAATGGCTATTGCACATGATGGTACGGTGGCAAGTTCACAAACTTAATTGTATAGCTGTCTATGAGGTAGTTCTCAGCCAGTAGACAAATAACTGTATTGGAATACCCTACCTACTCACCTGATCTGGCCTCCAATTACTTTTTTCTTTACCTGAAGATAAAGTATATATTGAAAGGAAGATATTTGACGATATTCAGGACATCAAGTGTAATATGACAACTGCTCTGATGGCCATGCCAGAAAAAGAGTTCCAAAATTGCTTTGAAGGGTGGACTAGGAGCTGGCATCAGTGCATAGCTTCCCAAGGGGAGTATTTCAAAGGTGACCAAAGTGATATTCAGCAATAAAGTATGCACTTTTCCTAGGATGAGTTCAAGAACTTAATTTGCACTCCTCCTATATATGTTTGGTTGCTGTTGTTATGTGCGTATGAGTTGGTTTTGACTCACAATGACCCTATGCACAACAGAAGGAAACACTGCTCAGTCCCATGTCAAGCCCACAGTCGTTTCTGCGCTTAAGCCTGTTGTTGCAGCCCATGTGTCAAGCCATCTTCTTGATGGTATTTCTCTTTTTCACTGACTCTCTACTCCATCAGGCATGATGTCCTCCTCCAATGATTGATTTCTCCTCACAACATGTCCAAAAAAATGTAAGATGCAGTCTCACCATCTTTGTTTCTGAGGAGCAATCTGGTTGTATTTCTTCCAAAATGGATTCGTTTGTTCTTTTGGCAGTCCATGGTACATTCAATATTCTTCTCCAACACCACCATCAAAGGTTTTCATTATTCCACCAGGGGCTCCTTGAGTACTCTGGGAGTCAGCTCTACCCTGGCCCCTAGGGTCGCCATGAGTAGGATCTGACTCGACGGCACTTGGTTTGGCTGATCTTACTAATTCATTGTCCAGCTTCCAGTGCATATGGTGAAATTGAAAATATCATGTCCTGGGTCAGGTACATCTTAGTCTTCAACTTGACATTTTTAATTTGCAACATTTTAAAGAAATCCTTTGCAGCGTATTTTTCCAGCGCAATGTGTTTTTTGATTTTGTGACTGCTGATTTCATGGGCATTAATTCTGGAAACAAGTAAAATGAAATCCTTGACAACCTCAATTCCTTGCTCGATTTGTCACCATGTTGCTTACTGGTCCAGTTGTGAGTAATTTTGTTTTCTTGATGTTGAGGTGCAATCCATACTAAAGGCTGTGGTCTTTGCTCTTCAATAAATGTTTAAAATCCTCTTCACTTCCACCAAGCAAGGTTGTGTCCTCTGCATAACGCCACTTGCTGATGAGCCTGAAAATGTATGGGGAAAGGATATAATCCTGACACACACTTTTTCTGACTTTAAACAATTGCAGTGTCCCCTTGTTCCCTTCTCACAACTGCTTCTTGATCTGTATCAAGATTCCTCAAAAGCACAATTAAGTGTTCTGGAATTTCCATTCTCCACAACATTATCCATAATTTGCTATGATCTACACAGTTGAATGCCTTTTCATAGTCAATTAAGCACAGGTAAACTTCTTTCTGGTAGCCTTTGCTTTCAGCCAATGTCCTCCTGGCACCAGCAATGATATCCCTGGTCCATGCACTCTTTTGAATCTAGCTTGAACTTCTGGCAGTTCCCTGTCAATATACTCTTGCCGTTGCTTTTAAAGAATCTTTCGCAAAATTTTACTTGTATGTAATATTAATGGCATTGTTTGATAATGACCTCATTAGGTTGTATCACCTTTCTTGGGCATAGGTATAAATATGGATCTCTTCCAGTTACTTGGCCCTGTAGCCGTCCTCCAAATTTTTTGGCATAGACAAGTTAGTGCTTTCAGTGCTGCATGCATCTGTTGAAACCTCTCAGTTGACATTGTATCAGTTCCTGGAGTCTTATTTTCGAAAATACTTTTCAATTCAGCTTCCACTTCGTCCTTAAGTACCATTGATTCCTGAACATATGCTCAGTATATACACATAGCTAAGTTTTAATAGTAAACCAGATAAGTATTATAAATCTGATTACTGTTACATTTTGAAATAACTAAATCATCATCAAGAAACAACAAAGCAACTATTTCCTATTTTTCTCCTGAAGTCTTTCTGAGATGAAAAATATAAAGAGAAACTGTCAGCCTTGCTTACTCCATTTTTTAAGGAAAACTTTACTGTATATTTCAAGATACACTATATCTGCTTGAAAGAAAATGAAAACTATTTGATAAATACATTTTAGCTTTCCTATTTGTGTCTTCTGTGATGAAAATTCTGGTGGCATGGTAGTTAAATGCTGTGCTGCTAACCATAAAGTTGGCAGTTTAAATCTGCCAGATGCTCCTTGGAAACTCTATTGGGTAATTCTGCTTTGTTCTATAAGGTCACTATGAGACAGAGTTAACACAACAGGTTTTATTATGATGATGAAGATGGTGAAAAGCAGATAATTTGAAGAAGGAAGTTCTTGAAAAGCTGTATATGCATTTTAATGAGCAATATACAACTAGAAAAATGCCTTGTAAATAGCTGACTCAGGACATGTTGTTGATGATCAAGAGATGGATGGTTAAACTTGTAAGCATTCCAAACTTGAGATTCATGAGGGAGCTGGATAAATCTTTTTAAATCTTGTTGCTTTAAGAGAATCTTGGAGTAGAAAACGTACCCAAAGGGAAATATGTGTAATATTAAGTATAGGAGCACAACATACCAATTTGAGTTTAACAATTCCTTAAAAAAAAGTGTCAGGGTATCATAGAGAAAATCTTAAACACTCAATGTTCTGCCCATGAAGACTGAGTTCATAATTATGTTCCATAAGAAACTTGGAAAACTGAATAAATATACACTAAGTGAATGGGGAGAAGAAGGTTTTTTTTTGTTTTTTTTTTTTTTAAATGAGAATAAGGAATAATGTTCAAAGCAAAAATGCTGTTTAATGACAAAAAAATTGCAAAGACATTGTTGTAAAGAATAAATTATTTTAGGGGCAGAGCCAAGATGGTAGACTAGACACACATCACTTCAATTCCCTCAGAAAACAAAGATCTGGACTGGTAATTGAATGGAACATTCTGGAAACCCAGGGACCCTAGGATATGCAATAGGGTTGTCAGACTGAACTACATGCCATTAAACCAGAAACTACCTGTCTCTGATGGAGCAGAGCACACTGAGTCCCACTCCTGTTGACTCATCGTTTGGGTAGACTGAAGGTACTGACAGTTTTTCCTTCTTTTTTTTCTTACCTTGGAGGTAGGGAATGGTATGAGCCAGCAAATATACTGAACTTAAGTGCTAAATTAAACAGCATATGGTACAGCAGAGAGATAGCACATGCAATAGCTACATTCTGAGATCCCAGCTCCTGACTGAGGTCAACACTGCCACCCAATCATCTCTTTTCTGAGCTCCACCATAGATTCTGCTGTTTCTGAGATGGAAGGACAGCTTGACCAGGATGAAATCTTAGTGGGCTGGGAGGTAAAGTCACCCAGCAGAAGGCCTCTGCAAGGGTTAATTCCCAAGCTGAGAAGCAGTGCCAGTCCTGAAAGTGCTTTCCCAGCATACAGACTGTGTTTAGTACAGTGTTATCTCACAGGCAGGCCCCGGCCAAGATGGCAGCAAGGTCATAACCCCTCCCTACTTTGAATTAAGTCATAGCATTTGGAGATGGCTGAAGAGGTGCTTCGGTTGTCAGCCAGAACATGGGACCTGCCACATCTGACAGTCTGACTGATTATGGCAGCTGCTGGATAGCTCCAAAATTTTAAAAATAAGACTGCCTGGTGAAATAATTGCTGAATGGCCTGGCAGCATCTCTTCCAATCTTTAGTGATGCACACTGTAGGGTCAGTTGATGACCCCACAGTGACTCCATAAGTAGGGTGCTATCTTTGTCAGATAGGATGCAGAGCCTGCCACCCCAGAGAGTCCACTGAAGCCAGTCACTATAGTATACAGAGGCAGTTGGTGACCAATTCACCTTTCAGAACTATGCCTCTGATCCTGTTGAGGCAACACCACAGAAACTAAACAGTCACTAGGTAGCCTAAAGGCAGCAACCCATCCAAACCATTTAACAAAATAGCCTACTATGGTTCTAGAAAACTCCCTCCAAAAAGAATCAGAAAACTTCCCAGATGCAGAAGGCTTTCTGAGACTTTTAGAGCCAGATAGAAAAAGATTATATGTAGAACTGGTCTAATGATTAAATAAAATGCAACAGAGAAAAATTACGTATTAAGCAATCTATTTGAACTGATAGAACGTCAGTTATCTGAAATCCAGCAGATCAATAATGAAATTACAAAATTAGACAATTTAATTCAAAGCCAAACAAGCAGAATTGAGGAGCCAAGCCAAGTGCCACTGAGTCGGATCCGACTCATGGCTACCCTGAGTAAAGGAGAGAGGAGTCAAATTTAGTGACCTTGAAGACAGAGCAAATGACACCAGCATTTATGAGGAGAAATCAGAATAAAAGAAATAAGAAAAATGAAGAAGCATTATGAATCATGTGGGACTCTATTAAAAGGAATAATCTATGATTAACTGGAGTTCCTGAACAGGGAGGGATAGCTGGAAACATAGACAATATTGTTGTTGAGTTTCTGACAGAAAACTTCCCTGCAATTATGAAAGAAGAGAACATAGATATCCAAGATGTGTATCAAATGCCACAAAAAATAGACCTCAGAAGGAAGACATCAAAACATACCATATTCAAGCTCAATAAAATGAAACATAAAGAGAGCTCTTAAAGGCAACCAGATTCAAAGCAAAGCTAACATTCAGAGGGAAACCCTGTGGGCTTTTATCTGATTTCTTGGCAGAAACAATGTTGGCAAGGAGACAGTGGGATGACTCATTGAAAGCTTCGAAGGAGAAAATCTTTCAACCAAAAATTAGACGTCCTGCAAAACTGTCTCTGAAATATGAAAATGAAATTAAGACAGTCACAAACAGAAGCTTACAGACTTTGTAAAAAGCAAATCGAAACTACAAGAAATACTGAAAGAATCTCTTTGCTTAGGAAAAAACAAACTATTAAAGTGTATGTTTAAGGAGGCAATGCAAGACACAGTGTCTAGAAATACACTCAGCCAGGGAAGCCTCAAAACTCAAAGCTGTAATATTAAAAGAAAGGAACCAGTGATCATATCATGAAAACTATGACACCATAAAATTAAAAAGAGGTAAACACTACAGCAGTTACAGTCCTTTCAGACGGAGAGGAATTTAAAAAGATATGCAGGAGTTATAATGGGTTTGCAAAATGGTACAACCTCTTAGGAAAGCAATCTGGTGCTTCCTTCAAAAGCTAGAAATAGCTATACCACTTAATCCAATAATCTCACTGCTCAGAATATATCCTACAGAGTCAAATGCAGTCACACGAACAGATATATGCACACAAATGTTTATTGCAGCACAGTCCACAACAGCAAAAAGCTGGCAACAACCTAAATGCCCAACAACAAATTAATGGATAAACACACTGTGGAATATATACTCAATGGTACACTAAGCAATGATAAAGAACAATGATGATTTTAGAAGCGTTTTGTAACCTGGCTTCAATTGGAAGACATTATGCTGAGTGAAATCAGTCAGTGGCACAAGGACAAATATTGTATGGGACCCCTACCATAAGGACTCAGAAGAAAAGACTCTTTGACATCCAAAAGGGTGGGGAGGGAGGGAGAGGGCTATTCATAGATTAGATAGTTGATAGAAATTTGCTTATGTGAAAGCAGTGACAGCACACTAGAAAGAAGATCAACTTTACTGGAGTTCAGCATACACTGAAAAGTCTTCTAATCTTAACCCAATATTGCAAAGATAGAGTAGCAGATGAGGGGGTCTCAGGTCCATGCTTTTCAGGGGCCACCAAGACCAATTGGTGCAACTAGTCTTCTGCTAAGAGAGTCTTCTGCAACCCATATTGGTGAGCAGCATCTGGGGTCTTAAAATCTAGAAAGCTTCCATTTAAGGTACACCAAATTGTCCCAACTCATCTGGAACAAACAGTCACCAAGAACAACAACGGCACAAAGGAAAAAGACCTCAGGAGACAGAAGGAGTCATGTTTATGGGTGACTGTATCATGATGATCAGAAGAACCAGTCGGTGCCTGGCCACCACCAAAGACAGCCATGAGGGGGCACGTGACGTCAAGTCCCAGTGGCAAAACAAGAAAAAGAGAGGCATATCTCAAGAACTCTATTAAAAGACCTCAACTGATGGTCTGAAGGTCTGGGGTTCCCCCTGGGAGCATGGTCCTAGACCTGCTGTGCCTCTGACCAGAAAACATTCCCTAAGTCAACTCTTTGGACAGGAATGGATGCACTCAGGGACACAATGGTGTGTACACTTTATGTTTCTATGCATCTATAGGATGTTGTCCTACTGTTCTCTTACTAGAAGGGAGAGGAGAGGGTGGAGAAGAGCTGTAACAGGAGGAGAGCAGAAGGAGCTGCAGATAGGCAGGATGCAAATTTAATTTGGATTGTATACTTTCACTTAATCGCTATTAAAAAAGAGAGAGAATAAAACGAAAAGAAAAAAGAATAAATTACTTTAGCTGGTATTTTTTAAATATTGACATGTATATTTTGCAAAACCAAATTGATATAGAAGTGCAATTACTTTCATTACTATAAATTATTATTATTATTACTTACCTCAGAATCACATTTGTTCTTTATTACATGGATGAGTATTAGGTGAGACCATTTCTCCTCAAATTAAATATACATGATATGGGTGTGTTAGGCTAGTGGTGCATGTGTTGCATGCCCAGTATAAGCTTTAACAGCTGTGTAATATCACTGATTCCATAAAAATGATGTCAAAACCTTAGCAATACCAGGATAATTCACTTTGTGGAATCCTCTAGAAACAGGACTTTGCTGAGGTTGTACATAACTCACAGATCTTGACAGGGAACCATGAGAGACTGATTCTAATGTTGTTTCTGGGTCCCTTTAAGTTGGCTCTGACTCATAGTGATCCTATGTACAACAGAATGAAACACTGCCCAGTCCTGGGTCATCCTTACAGTGGTTGTTACACTTAAGGCCATTTGTTGCAGCCGCTGTATCAGTCCATCTCATTGTCTTCTCTTTTTCACTGATCCTATACTTCACCAAGCAGGACGTGCTTATTTGGGGAACTGGTCCCTCCTGATAACATGTCCAATGTAAGTGAGACATACTTTCCCCACCCTTGCTTCAAAGGAGCCTTCCAGCTGATTTGTTCCAGATTTGTTCCTTCTTCTGGCAGTCCACTGTATATTCTGTCTTCACCAACAGCATCATGAAAATGAATCAATTCTTTAGTTATTTTTATTTGTTGTCCAATTTTCAAATGTATGGGAAGTGAGTGAGAGTGCTGCAGCTTGACTCAAGCATACCTATGACAGCAAAGATTTTTACTGGCTTCTACAGTCTGAAATTGATCAAATATACAGTCAAGATGTATTTGTAATTACTACTGATTGCAAAGCTGGAAATAATTCAAACATCATTATAAATTAAATGAGCTTCCTGCTATTTTTTTTCAGTAATTTAAAAACAACTGTACCCAAATTAAAGAGAAAAAAATCAACTAATTTTGTCTGAATGCTATGAATTTAGTTATAATTTCATGTGGTCTGTATTTATAATTTACAACTTCATCATTAATATTTTTGACTTACTGAAACACTCTTAAAATAGAAATATTTGTTTGATCATGATTCTCCCATAAGTATGAAAATAGGACTCAAGAATTAGTGGACCAAAATTTCTCCCTGCCCAGTCATTTGCCATTCTTTCTAGAGAATTGTACTTGCTTTTCTTTGTATTTTGAGAACTAGTATTTTTCCCACCTAAATATTTTCATGAGGAACTCCTGTACTTTTGCCTGAACTCCACTCTTTTGTCCTTGTTGACTATCTCATGACTGGCTCATGACTCAAACCATTTGAAACTTTTTTCTTGGAGTATTAAAAATATTCAGTCCACTGTGGTAGTAGATATCATTAGAACTTGTGATCTACGAACAGTCACATGTCCTTCTTCATGAGGAATCCAGCTTTCAGTGAGAGACAATGAAACATACCATTAAAAAAAAAAAAAAAAAACATAGTAAGAGAGAGATGTGTTAACGTCCAATTCCCTTACTCCAACGTGCTTTTCCATTGTTTTTTGTCATTTCTTTATGTCTTCTGTCTGTACAGTCTGGGAAGTTTTTCTAACAGCAGCTGTATGAGTTGCTGCAATAATTCTTATAAGTATTGCACTTTTTTCTGTTAATGAAATATTCTCAGTTGTTTTCTTATACTTGATATTTATAATATTCTTTAAAGAAGACTGCCTATATTCTGCTTAATTCACTTTTCATATCTCATTGTCAGTATCCATATAAAATTTTACTTACTTCTGATACCTTGCTTTTATCCCTCGTACATTTATTGAATGTGTCCCTTTATTATGGCATTTTTGAATTATTAAGAATCAGACCCATAAGTATTTCATAACTAATTTAGTAAATTGTAAGTTTCTATTAAGCTTTTTAATTCAGTGGCAAGAAACTCATTGCCATGAAGTTTATTTTGACTCACAGTGATCCTATAGGACATAGAAGAATTGCCTCACAGGGGCAACAGGTAGCTTTGAACTTTTGGTTAGTAGTTAAACTCTTAACTCTTAACTGCTCTGCCACTAAGAAAGTGTGTGTTAATTTTCCATTTCACAAGAAACTAAGGCTAAAAGAAATTCCCTCCAGCACTCAAAATCATAGCACTAAATTTTGAGAAAATAGACTTAAGCACATATCTTTTGTTCCTTAGGCAAATGAGCTACCACAATTCTAGCCCATATCTTTTCAGCTTTTGTACTTATTCTATCACTTTGCTATTTAAATACTGTACTATAAACTTGAATCTTTTTTATTGTCCTGTATATATATGCAAAAACACTGCTTAATTTCTCTAATCCTTATCAATTAATTTCATTAGTGAATTGTTACACATATGAAAGTATTTTGATGGCTACCTCCCACTTGGGATATCAAGTTGTATTTGCTAGTCTTGTACATTATATAAAAGGGAACCCTGGTAGTAAAGTGGTTGAGAACGTATCTACTAACCAAATGCTTTATAAAGTATTCAACTTTATACATAACCAAATACTTTAAATTTAAGATAAAGACAACTTCTGTTCTTTATGTAAGTTTTTTGAGGTCAAGATTCTTGTCTTTGTATTTCATAAAAGTACTTGTTCTTTAAATAGTACAAAAAATTAGCAATGTCAGGCATAATACTTATTCTTATCATTATCCAACACAAAACATACTCAATGCAATATGATTTTAGTACTCAAAGTGCTATAAAAGTTAGTGCAATTGTTACCAGCATAATTAATTTACTCTGTATTTATTCAAAGAAATGACTACTGAACTTTTCATTAGCAGCTAAATATTTTACCACTATTCCACCAGGCCTTTTTGTCTATATAAAATGCCTTAGTGGCTTTCAAATAAAATTAGTTAAATTAGAATATTATATAGTCTCAAATATATATATAGTCTCAAATCCCCCACTTGTCTGTCAGTTTGTTGTACTGTGGGTGCTTGCATGTTGTTGTAATGCTAAAAGTTACGCCACTGGTATTCAGATACCAGTAGGGTCACCCATGATGGACAAGTTTCAACTGAGCTTCCAGATTAAGACAGACTAGCAAGAACCCAGCAGTGTACTTCTGAAAAGAATTAGCTAGTGAATGCCAGCAGAACATTGTCAAATGTAATGCTGGAAAAGAGGTCCCTCAATGTGAAAGCTATTCAAACAAAGAGTGGGGAAGAAGAGCTACCTCCTCAAAGTAGAGTTGATTTTAGTGACATGGACAGAGTAAAAGCTTCAGGACCTTCATTTGCTGATATGGCATGACTCAAAATGAGAAGAAACAGCTGCAAATATCTATTGATAATCAGAACATGGAATGTAAGAGGTATGAACCTAGGAAAATTGGAAACTTGCAAAAATGAGATGGAATGCATCCAGGCATTAGTGAGCTGAAATGGACTGGTATTGGCCATTTTGAACCAAGCAATCATATGGTCTACCATGTTGGACTTGAAGAGAAATGGTGTTTTATTCATCATCAAAAAGAACATTTCAAGATAGGTCCTGAAGTACAAAGCTGTCAGTGATAGGATAATATCCACATACCTACAAGGAAGGCCAACTAATACAATTATTATTCAAATTTGTGCATCAATCTCTAAGGCCATAAATGAAAAAATTGAAGATTTTTACCAGCTTCTGCCATCTGAAATAGACTGAACATGCATTCAGGATGCATTGATAGTTACTGGTGATTGAAAGGCAAAAGTTGGAAATAAAAAAGAAGGATCAGTATTTGGAAAATACGGTCTTAGTGATAGAAATGATATGGAAGATTACATGGTAGAGTTTTACAAGACCAATGCTTTCTTCATTGCAAATACCCTTTTCACCAACACAAATGAGATCTGTACACACGGATCTTGCTGGATGGAATACACAGGAATCAAATAAACTACATCTGTGGAAAAAGACATTGGAAAACTTCAGTATCAGCAGACAAAACAAGACCAAGTGCGGACTGGGGCACAGACCATCAACTGAAGAAAACTAGAGTCAAAGTATGACCTTAAGTATATCTCGCCTGAGTTTAGAGACAGTCTCAAGAACAGATCTGATGTGTTGAGTACTAATGACTGGAGACCAGATGAATTGTGGAACGACATCAAAGATATCATCCATGAAGGAAGCAACAGGTCATTAAAAAGACAGGAAAGAAAGAGAAAAAAAACAAAAACAGACCAAATTGGATGTCAGAAGAGACTTTGAAAGTTCCTCTCAAGTGTTAGTCAGCTAAAGCAAAAGGAAAGAATGATGAAGTAAAAAAAAAAAAAAATTGAACAGAAAGTTTAAAAAGGCAGATCAAGAAGACAACATAAAGTACTATAATAATATGTAAAAAGACCTGAAAATAAAAAAGGGGGGGGGGAGAACACAGTCTACATTTCTTAAGCTGAAAGTGCTGAAGAAACACTTCAAGCCTTGCGTTGTAATAGTATTCTACAGAGAAAATATTAAATGACACAGGAAGCATCAAAAGAAGATTGGAAAGAATACACACAGTCATTATACCAGAAAGAACTGGTGAATGTGACACTATTTCAAGGGGTACCATACAATCAGGAACTAATGTCACTGAAGGAAGAAGTCAAAGCAGCATTGAAGGCATTGGTGAGAAACAACACTCCAGGAATTAATAGAATATCAATTGAGATATTTTAGTAAATGAATGCAGCACTGGAAGTGCTCACTCTTTGGAGTCAAGACATTTAGAAGACATCTACATGGCCAACCAACTGGAAGAGATCTATATTTAAGCTTATTTCCAAGAAAGGTGACCCAACCGAACATGGAAATTACCAAACAATATCATTAATGTCACACACAAGTAAAATGTTAAAAATCATTCAAAAGGGACTGCAACAGTATATTGACAGTTAACTGCCAGAAATTCAAGTCAGATTCAGAAAAGGATGTGGAACCAGGGATACCACTGCTGATGTCAGATGGATATTGTCTGAAAGTAGAGAATTCCAGAAAGATGTTTATCTATATTTCATTGACTATACAAAGGCACTCAACTGTGTTGATCTTAAAAAATTATGGGTAACATTGTTGAGCATAGGAATTCCAGAACACTTAATTTTGCTCTTGAGGAATCTGTATACGGATCAAGAGGCTGTTATGAGAAGGGAATAAGGGGATATCACACGGTTTAAAGTCAGATAATATGTAGGTCAGGGCTGTGTCCTTTAATCATACCTTTTTGACCTGGATAATGAGCAAATAATCTGAAAAGATGGATTATGTGAAGAAAAATGAGCATCAGGATTGAAAGAAGATTCATTAATAATCTGAATTACGAAGATGACACCACCTTACTTGCTGGAAGTGAAGAGGATTTGTAGTACTTACTGATAAAGATCAAAGGCCACAGTTTTCGGTATGGATTACACCTGAACACCTCAAAAATTCTCATAACTGGACCAGTAAACTGCATTGTGATAAATGGATAAAGGATTAAAGTTGTCAAGAATTTCATTTTACTTGGCTCCATAATAATGTTCATAGAAGTAGCAGTTGAGAAATCAAAAGATGCATTGCATTGGGAAAATCTGTTGTGAAGGACCTCTTTAATATATTGAAAAGTTAAGATGTCACCTTGAAGACTAAGTTGTGACTGACCTAAGCCGTGATATTTTCAATTGCATCATATGCATGCAAAAGCTGGACAATGAATAAGGAAGATAGAAAAAGAATTGATACCTTTGAATTGTGGTGCTGGAGAAGAATATTGAATATACTGCGGACGGCCAAAAGAACAAACAAATCTATTCTGGAAGAAGTACAAAGAGAGTGTTCCTTGGAAGCAAAGATGGAAAGACCGGGTCTTATATACTTTGGACATGTTGTCAGGAGGGATCAGTCCCTGAAGAAGGACACCGTGCTGCTAGAGTGGGTGTCAGTGAAAAAGAGAAAAGCACTCAAGGACATGAACTGACACAGTGGCTGCAACAATGGGATTAAGCCTAAAACAATTGTGGGCATGGCAGAAGACTGAGTAGTGTTTTGTTCTGTTGTGATAGGGTTGCTATGAGTTGGAAACAACTCAGCGGCTCCTAACAACAATGAAAACCACAAAGACTAAAATGTTTTATAGTATTTACTTATTTTAAAAAGTGTTATTTTAGTCACTGAATGCTACTCTAACAAAAATACCACACATGGATGGCTTTAGCAAAGAAAAGTTTATTCTTATACAGTCCAGTAGGTTACAAGTGCAAAATTAGGGTGTCTGCTCCAGGGCAAAGCTTTCTCTCTTTGTCAGCTCCTTGTGTTGCATCCATCTTTGTTCAGGGTGCACCCTAGCATAGGAACCTCAGTTTTGAAGGATACACTGTACTCCTGGTGTTGCTTTCTTGATTGTTGGAGGTTCCTAAGTCTCTGCTTGCTTCCCTTTCCTACTCATCAATATCCACAGGCAGTAGATTCCCTAAGAAAGACAACAAGGCATATTAGAATCAAACTTGCCAAGTCTAAAGATAAGGAGGCAATTTTAAAGATGGCTAGGGATAAAAGAGCTATAATTTGCAAGAGAAAATCAACAGGACTACATCTTGAAAGACTATACAGAAACTGTGCAGACAGAAGGCAATGGAATGACACATACACAGGCTTAGAAGAAAAAAAATTCCAGTCAAGAATTATATATCCAGCAAAATTGTATCTCAGATAGGATGGCTCTATTAGGAAAATTCTAGGTAAATGGAAATTAAGGGAATGTGCAAAAACCAAGGAAAAATTATAAGAAATACTGAAGAGAGTCTTGGGTTAGAAAATCAGTAACATCAGATAACAAACAGCCCAGTATTAGAATACAGAACAGAGCAACCAGATATTAACCAAAATAAGGAAATCACAAACACAAATCAAACTTCAAGCACTGAAAATAGGGAAACAGAGATGTCGTTACATAAAAGATGACATCAACATAACAAAAAATAAAGGCTTAAGAAAACATTGCCACGGAGCTTTTACATGAAGAGTAAATTACCGAGACAGAATGAAAGAAATAAAAGAATAACTTAAACTAAAAAAAAAAAAAAACAAGGATAAATATTAAGGTAACCACAAAGAAAATTAACAATCCTACAAAAGAAAATAAAAGACAAGAAAAACATGAAATAGCTAATACAAAATCACCAATACTGAAAAATAGTAAAAGAAAACATATAAAGAAAAATGACTTAGCACAGAAAATTAAGTGGAGCAAAGAAATTGTCAACAACACTCTAAAAAAAAGAATCAAAATGACAACATTAAACTCATACCTTTCAATAATTAGGTTGACAGTAACTGGAGTAAATGCACCAATAGCAAGATTAAGAGTGATAAATTGGATTGTTACCATCCATCTAATACTGCCACTGGGAGACACACCTTAGAATTAAAGACACAAAGATTCAGATGACAGAAAAAAATATATTAAACCACATCCAAAAAAGAGCAGGAGTGGCAATATTAATTTCTGGTAAAGTTGGTTTTAAAGTAAAGTCTACTACATTGGATAAATACACAATATAATGATTATAGTATCAATATCGAGGACATAACCATATTAAATATCTATGTACCCAGTGATAAACTCATAGGAAATACACAGCTGTTAAGTCAATTCTGACTCATAGTGACCCTTTAGGGCAGAGTAGACCTGCCACATAGAACTTCCAAGGAGTGCCTGGAGGATTTGAACTACTGAGCTTTTGGTTAGCAGACGTAGCCTTTAAATCACTATGTCACCAGGCCTTCCAGCCAGTGACAGAGCAATATTTCTCATGAACTTAGGTGCAAAAATCACCAACAAAACTACACCCAAGAGAATTCAACAACATATCAAAAAAAAAAAAAATCACTATGACCAAGTGGGATTCATACCAGGCACGCAAGGATGGTTCAAACAAACTTAGACAAACAATCAATGGAATCTACAGTATAAACAAAATTAAAGACAAAAACAACTTTATCTTATCAACTGATTCATAAAAAGGGTTTGACAAAGTTCAATACCCATTCATGTTTAAAACTCTCAGCAAAATAAGAATAGAAGGAAAAATCCTCAGCATAAGGGGCATTTATGCAAAATCAGCAGCCAACATCATCCCAAAGGGAGAGAATTTGAAGGTATTCCACTTAAGAACAGGAAACAGAAAAGGATGTCCTTTATCATTGCTTTTGTTCTACATTGTGTATGAGGCTCTAGTGAGAGCAATCAGCCAAGGAAAAGAAATTCAAGTGCATTCAGATTGGGAAGGAAGAAATAACAGTATCTCTATTTGTGGATCGTATCATCTTATACACAGAAAATCTAAAAGAATCCAGTAAAAAATTGGTGGAACTATTAGAAGAGTTCAGCAAAATATAAGGATACAAGATAAACATAGAAAAATATGTTGAATTCCTCTGCACTAACAAAGGGAACAATAAAGAGGAAACCACCAAATTAGCATCATTTATAATAACTCACAGGAAGATAAAATACTTAGGAATAAATCTAATCAGAGACCTAAAAACCCTACACACACAAAAAAAAAACAGAAGACAGTACTGTAAGAAACCAAAAGACTTGCAGAGGTGCCCAAACCTACCTTACTCATTGATAGAGTTAACATTGCGAAAATGTGTATTTCACACAAAGAGATTTATAAATACAATGTAGTCCCTATCCAAAAGCCAATGACATTTCTTAATGAGATGGAGAAACAAATCACCAAGTTCATGTTGAAAGGAATGAAGCTCCAGGTAAGTAAACCATTAGCCGATTACTGGAAAAACAAACAAACTTTGTGGGTGTCTTAGTCACCTGGTACTGTTCTAACAGAAAATGCCACAAGTGGATGGTCTCATGAAGAGAAACTTTATTGACATAGTCCCGTAAGCCACAACTCCATTTATGAGTTACAAGTCCACTCAAAGGAGAAATTGTCACAGTCCAGTAGGCTGAGTCCAGGTTCCAGGAGAGCTATCAATGACAGTGGGAGTCACTACTTGACTTTAAAACCTGTTTGTGCTGTCATGGTAGTGAAAACAGCCTGATACCGGTACAAAAACTAGTACATAGATGAGTACAATAGAACTGAGAATCCCTAAATAAAATCGCTTCCCATGAACATTTGATATTTGACAATGGCCCAATGTCCATAAATTGGGGAAAAGGCAATCTCTTTAACAAATACTGTTGATAAAACTTTATTTTTGTCTGAAAAAAAGTGAGTAAAGATCCATAATCTCACCCCATCCACAAAAATTAACTCAAAATGCATCAAAGACCTAAATAAAAAAATCTAAAATGATACAGAAGGTGCCACATAATCTACAGACTACAACAGCATGAGTCCAGAAGAACTAGATGGTGCCCACCCACCACAATGACTTTTCTGAAAGAGAACATAACAAAGAGTCTCTAACACGGGAGAAAATATGGTGCAGAGTTCAAACTCTCACTAAAAGACCAGACTAGATGTTCTATTAGACTGGAACATCACTGAAAGATATAGGGACCAAACTATGATTTCCCAGAACTGAAATCATTCTTGAAGCTAACTCTTCAAACAAAGATTGGATTGGATTATAAAACATAAAATGATACTGAAGAAGAGTATGCTTCTTGGCTTAAGTAGATACAGGAGAATAACTGGGCAGCTCCTGTCCAGAGGCAAAATGAGAAGGCAGACAGACAGGAGCTGGTTGAATGGAACGCCAGGTGGAAGGACTGTGCTGTCACAGTGCTGGAAGAGCAGTCAGAGTTACACAGTGTGTACGTTTTTGTATGACAAATTGAACTGTAAACTTTCACTTGAAGCACACTTAAAAAAAAAAAAAAGTGTGCTTCTTAAGTAGATAACTTGAAACTACCTGGGCAGCTCCTTTCTGGAGGTAAAATGTGAAGACAAACAGGGACAGAAGCTGACTAAATGGATTCATGAATGAAATATAAGGTGGAAAGGAAGCATGTGCTGTCACAGGGTGGGAAGAACAACTAGGGTTACATAGTAATGCATGCATAAGTTTTTGTATGACAAACTGACTTGCACTGTAGACATTCATTTAAATCACAGTAAAATACTTTTTTTAAAAAAAAGAACTGAGTTTACTTGGAATTTTGGTCTATTGCATCTGAATAGCATTCTGTGTAGTAAGCCATTGATACTTAAATTCTTCTCTTCAGAAGGAAAAATCAGAGTTTATATTCATAGTTATTTTTCCGTAGTAAATAATTACATGATGGATTTCCTAATTTCATTAATGAAATATTTTTTAACTTTTTCCTATAAAGATAATGTTTTATAGCATCCTGTGAACTGATAAAATAATTCACTAGCATCACTATCAGGGAGGGCTAATATCCTAGATGTTTTCAAAATTTATATGACTTTTCTGGAGAACTTTAGAGTTATTATTAACTAAAATATGTATTGATGACTTTATTATAATTATTCTTTTGTGCCCAGTCACTTCGTCTTCAAATAGATTGAAGATATAAATGATAAGTAGCAAAAACATAATCACAGTTTCCTCTTTTAAAACATGATTAAAAGGGTGATTTAAAATGTAATAATTAATGTCAGTGATAATTGCATTACTGTATAACATGCTGAAATACTCTGTGTCATTTAATAGGTTTGGATTTGTAACGCAAGCTTATAAATGCTGGTTAGTTCTTCCTAATCAGTTTATCTAAAACATGAAACCGGAGATGCATTATTATTGATATTATGGGCTTACCAAGAACCATAACTTACACTTTTAGGTCATTACTCTCCAAAGACATTTTCCACATAACTCAATAGGTATTGATTTTTCTACAGAATTATATATAATTTTTTTTAAAAAGTAGTACTCTGGCAGGAAACTATTCATTTAAAGTGAAAAAAGCGAGATGATCATAGAGTAAGCACTAAAGCAAAATATATATACATATAATTACATATGTTGGCAAAATGTAAACATACCATTTGCTGATTTATATAGGTATTATTTTTCAATATCAATAACTAATCTAATAACCAAGAAATGTTATCTGGTGAAGGCTACACAGTGTTAAAAAAAATTCATAAAAGTGATAAAAGGTAACTAGAAGTTATCAAAGGTGCTAAGAAAGCATGCGTATAATATTAACACTAACCAGATCTCATGTGTTCAGAAAAGATTTTCTAAAAAGGAACTATTTATATCAACAGGTAAAGGATAAGTATGTTTTCTATGTGGTGAGGTACCAAAGATGACACAGTGTAGAAAAAGCAAACAAGAGAGAAAACCCAAACACAAGAGAAAACATGGTGTTTTATAAGAACTTCATGTGTATCTGTACCGCTTATTACTGAAGGATAAATGAAGTATCCAGAACTAGTATGAAAGGCTTACTGACATATCAATGAGAAGATGGGATTTTATCCTGAGTTTAATAAGGAATGACTGTGGATTTAGTAGTCACTTATAGTTGGATTTGTCGTTAATGTGACAATTCTGACTGCGGAAAGCCAAATTAGGGTAAAGAAAAATATATATATTTATTGATTTATTGCTGCAGTCCAAACCTTTAATAAATCGTAACAAGTTAGTGAAGAAATAAAAGCAAAAAGTAGGTAGATTTAAAAGACACTAAGAAGACTGTGATCACAAGCCAAATAATGTGGGGATAGGAGAAAGTATTATTTTTTCCTATTGTTGCCATAATTTTTCATGAATACAATGCCTTAAAATAATACAAATGTTTTATTTTATAGTTTTCTGTATTAGAAATCTAATGAAAGTTGTACCGAGCTATAAAACTCACGTGTCTTCAGGGCTGCATTTATTTTCTGAAGGGTCTATGAGAATGAGCATCCTCAATGTTTCTAGCTTCTAGAGTCCCTCCTCATCCCATTCCTCCATCTTCAAAATCATCAACCTGGTGGCATTCTAGCCCTGATTTTACAATAACATCTGTCTATCTTGTCACAGCCGTTAAAGGTTATTTGATTTAAGGAATGGGTTAGTTGGGCCCACTGGATAGTCTTTCCATCTCAGGGTTTTTAAAGTGCTTATATCTGTAAATCCTGTTGTTAGGTGCTCTCACCTTGGTTCTAACCACCAACAACCCTGTGTATGACAGAACAAAGCACTGCCTGAATCTGCACCATCCTCACAATTGTTACTGTGTTTAATCCCACTGTTGCAGATACTGTGTCAGTCCATATTGTTGTAGGTCCTCCTCTTTCATGGACCCTCTTCTTCTTCTTCTTTTGTTATTAGCTTAATATTACTTAAAATTTTTTTTGTGGTTAAATGGAAGTTTACAATCCAAGTCAATTTGTCATATGAAACCACATATACACACTTCATGCAACTGTAGCTGCTCTCCCAACCCTGTGACAGTATGCTCCCCTTTTCCACCCAGTGCTTCCCGTATTCATTCAACCAGCTCCTGCTCCTGCTCCCTCCTCTCCACCTTCCAGTCTGACTTCTATAGAGGATCTGCTCCAACAGTCTCACATATGTATTTAAGCCAAGAAGCACACACGACGTGAACATCACTCTATGTCTTTAAAAAAAAAAAACAAAACACACTACTCTCGAGTAGAGTACGACTCATGGTGACCTTAGAAGTCAGGGTAGAACTGCCCCCTAGAGTTTCCAAGGAGCACCTGGCAGATTTGAACTGCAGGCCTGTTGGTTAGCAGAGGTAGCATTTAACCTGCTATGCCACCAGAGTTTCCTCCTATGTCTTGTAGTACAGTTCAATTTTTATCTAAAGAATTGTCCTCAGTACTGGTATCAGCTCTGGGAAAGCAATGAACCCAGTGACCATGTCCTCAGAGGACCCTCCAAAATGCTAGACTACTAAGTCTTGTCTTTTAATAGAATTCTAGATCTGTAACCCTCATTTTTCTCTTTCTACGTGAGGCACTTTACATTGTGTTCCACATGAGGACAGTCATTTGCACTGGCTGCACACCATCTAGTTCTTCTGGTGTCATGTTTATGCAGTCTCTGGAGTATGTGGCGCCTTCTGTCTACTGGTCTCATATTTTCCTCATGTCTTTGATGTCCTTTGTTCTCCTTTGTTCCAGGCAGTTTGGGACCAATTAATGCTCCTTAGACGGTAGCTTGCTAGCTTTTAAGAGCCTAGATGCCACTCACCAAATGAGATGCAGAACATTTTCTCAAAAAACAAAACAAAACAAAAACTTGGTTATGATAATTGACCCTGATGTCCCCTGAAAGCGTGGTCCCCACATTCCCATTCCTTCTACTCTTACCTTCAAAATGTTGGGTTGTATTTAGGAGACCACTTAACTCTTAGCTCTTGGTGTAGTCCAGCAGTGTTGATCTCCTTTCTACTGCATGCTGTCACTTCTTTCACTTAATTCCTATCTACTATCTAATGTATGAATACCTACTTCCCACACTCCCTTCCTTGGGAACCATCAAAGATTATTTTCTTCTGTGTTTTCTTCAGCCCTCATAATAGTGGTCTCATACAATATTTGTTCTTTTGTAACTAATTTCACTTGGCATAATGTCTTCATGACTCTGTGTTGTCAGATGTTTCCCACAATTATCACTGTCCTTTGTCATTGCATAGTATTCCATTGTGTGAACATACCAGTTTGTTTATCCATTCATCCTTTGGTGGGCACCTAGGCTGATTCCATTTTTTTGTTATTGTGTACAGTGCTGCAGTAAACATTAGTATACATGTGTCTGTTCGTGTGACAGCTCCTATTTCTCTAAAATATATCCAAGCAATGGGATTGCTAGGTCATATGGTATTTCTATTTCTAGATTTTTAAGAAAGGCTCAAATTAATTTCCAAAGTGGTTGTACCACTTTACATTTCCACCAGAAGAGTTACAGTCTCTACAGAACTTCTCCAACATTTGTTGTTATGTGTCTTTTGAATTAATATTGGCTTGTTGATGTGAGATGATACCTCATTACAGTTTTGATTTGGATTTGTCTAATGGCTAGTGATCAAGAGCATTTCCTCACGTATCTGCTAGCTACTGGATACTTTCTTTGGTGAAATACCTGTTCATATCCTTTGTCCATTTTTTAATTAGATTATTTGTCCTTTGTTTGTTGAAATTTTGAAGTACCTTATAGATTATGGAGATTAGACACCCATCAGATTTGTGATTGCCATTTTTTTTTCCCTCAGCCTGTAGACAGTCTTTTTACTCTCTTTGTAGTCTATAGATCAGCTTAAGTGTTTATTTTTAGGATTTCAGAGTTATCTATCTTTTCTTCTGGTGTTTGTGCATTGTTAGTAATATTTTATGATCTGTTTATTCCATGTATTAGGGCTTCCAGCATTGTCTGTATTTCTTCTTCTATGACTTTTATTGTTTTACATTTTATATTAGATCTTTGATCCATTTTGAGTTAGTTTTTGTGCAGTTTGAGATATGGGTTCTGTTTCATTATTCAGCAGATTGATATCCAGTTTGGGAAGTATTGCTTGTTGAATAGACTGTTCCTGTTTCACAGAATTCAGGCCTTTGTCAAATACCAGCTGCTTATGGTGTTCTATTTGTATTTTCTATTCTGTTTCACTGATCTATCTGTTTTATACTGGTACCAAGCTGTTTTGACTATTATGCCAATGTAATATTTTCTGAAGTCAGGTAATGTGAAGCCTCATCCTTTGTTCCTCTTCTTCAGTAATACTTGACTTATCTGGTGTTTCTTCTCTTTCTATAAGAAGTTCATGATTTGTTTCTCCATTTCATTAAAAAATGACATTGGAATTTGTATTGGGATTACAATGTATGCATAGATTGCTTTGGGAAGAACACACATTTTCACAATGTTAAGTCTTCCTGTCCATGAGCAAGGTAGGTTTCTCCACTTACATAGGTCTCTTTTGGTTTCTTGCAACAGTCTTGTAATTTTCTTTGTATAGGTCTTTTAAATCTCTGATAAGATTTTTTTGTAAGTATTTTATCATCTTATGGGCAATTGTGAATGGTATTAATTTGCTGATTTCTTCTCGGTGATATCTTTGTTTATATAAAGGAATCCAACTGATTTATTTGTTTTTCTTATATGCTGATTCATGGCGACCCTAGGGCTGGCTATATGCTGATACATTGCTGAACTCTTTTATTAGTTCCAGTAGTTTCTTTTTGGATTCTTCAGGATTTTCTGTATATAAGATCACGTTTTCTGCAAAAGGAGATATTTTTACTTCTTTCTTACCAACGTAGGTGCCCTTTATTTCTGTGTTTTGTCTAATTGCTCTGGCTGGACCCCCAGCAGAATGTTGAATAAAAGTGGTAACACTGGGTGTCTTTTTCTAGTTCTCAGTTTCAAGGGGAATACGTTCAGTCTCTTGCCATTTAGGATGATATTGGCTGTTGGCTTTGTGTAGATGCACCCTTTTATGTTGACAAATTTCCCTTGTATTCCCATATATTCTGAGAGTTTTAATGTGAATGAGTGTTGGACTTTTCAAAATACTGAACTTTGGTCTTATTAATGCTTTCAATTGTTTTTCTATTTATAATTAATTTAATTTTGCTCTTTTTTTAAATCTGTTGTCTTCTTGTGCTTGAAGGTATTTTTGTTTTTTTCTGCTTGTTCAAATTGTGTGGTTAATTGTTTGATTTGGCTACTTCTTCTTGGATGTGTCTAGTCACTGAGGTAAATTGACCTCTGAATACTGCTTTTGCTGTGTTCCATATTTTTGAGAAGAATGTGTTTTCACTCTCATTTGAGCCCATGAATTTCTTTATCCTGTCCTTGATTTCTACTATAACACAGACGCTTCTGAACAAAGTGTTGTTTAGTTTCTGTGTGTTCGATCTTTTTTTTTTGAACCCTTACTTTTTCTGCTATTGATTTCAACTTGTATGCTTTATGGTCTGAGAAAATGCTTTGCAATATTTCAGTGCTTCGGGTTTTGTTAAGACTTGCTATATTACCTAATATGTGAACTATTCTGGAGAATGTTCTGTGTGCATGAAAAAGAAAATATACTTCTCTGTTGACAGGTGGAGTGTTCTGTATACGTCTATCAGGTCAAGGTGGTTGATTGTGACATTTAGATATTCTCTGCTTTATTGAACTTCTTTCTGGATGTTCTGTCCATTACCCAAAATGATGTGTTGACGTCTCCTACTATTATTATGCAGCTGTCTGTCTCACTTCTCAGTACTGGTAGGGTTCATTTGATGTACTTAGAAACCCTGTTGTTGGAGGCATTAACATTTAACACACTTATATTCTCTGGATGTATTGATCCTTTAAGCAACATATCGTGACCTTCCATTAGTGACCTGGAACCTCTTCTTACCAACCACGTTGTTCTTCTCCAGATAGTGTTCCCTCTTGGTAATACGTCTTCGATATTCATCAGTAAGTGATTCAAGTCTTCTTCACTCTCATCAAACAAGGTTGTGGTATTTGCATATCAAAGATTGTTTGTAAATCTTCCCTCAATCTTGTTGCCCCATTCTTCTTCATATAATCCGTATTCTTGGATTATTTGCTTGGTGTACAGCTTGAATAATTATAGTGAAAGGGTACAACCATGATTTTCATGTTTCCTGAATTTAAAACACACAGTGTTCCCTTGTTTGGTCTTAATAACTACCTCTTGTATTTACAGGGTCTACATGAGCACAATTAAGTGTTCTGGAATTTCCACTCTTCACAACATTGCCTGTAATTTGTTATGGTTCATGGAGCTGAATGTCTTTCCACAGAAGAAAAAAACACCCCAAGTAAACATATTTCTGGTACAGTCTGCTTTCTTCTCAGATCCTTGAAGCATCAGCAATGGTACTTTTTATTCCATGCCTTCTTCTGAATCTAACTTGAATTTCTGGCAGTTTCCTGCTAATACTGCCACAGCAATTTTTGACTTATCTTAAGCAAAATTAGCTTACCTGTGATATTAATAACATTGTTTGATAATTTTTGCATTCCATTGAATCACCTTTCTTTGAAATAGGCATACATGTGAATCTATTCCAGTTAATTGGTCAGATACCTAGCTTTTGTCCTAATTTTTTTGGCACAGGCCAATAAGGTCTTCCAGTGTTATATCTCTTTGTTGAGACACTGGCATTTCAGCAACTACTATAGCTTTTTTTTTTTTTTTTTTTTTTGCCTAGTGCCTTCAGTGCCACTTGAATTTCTTCCTTCATAGTAACTGGTTCTTGATCATATGCTAACTCTTAAAACAGTTTATTACTGAACCGTGATTTTTCTTGCAGTGACTCTATGTATTCTGTCATCTTCTTCTGAAGATTTCTCCATCATTGAACATTTTGCCCATTGAAACTTTCAACATTTTAACTTGAAACTTGAGGTTCTTCTTCCACTTTTACAGCTTGAGAAGTAATTAGCATTTTATTCCCTTTTGGTTTTCTAACTCCAGATCGTTGCACATTTCAGCATAATATTTTATGTTTTTTCTTAAACTTCCCTTTGATATTGCCTTTTCAGCTGCTTTACTTCACCATTTCTTCTATTCCCTTTAGCTACACTAAGTACAGGAGTGAATTTCAGACCTTCTTCTGATGTGTATTTCTATATTTTCTTTCTTGTGTTTTTAAACATCTTTTACTTTTTTCCTTTATGATGTCTTTGATGTTATCCCATCATTTTCTTACTCTTTGGTCATCAGTGTTCAAGGCATCAAACTTATTCTTGAGATGGTCTCTAAATTCAGGTGAGATATACTTAAGGTCATACTTTGTTTCTGGTGGACTTGTTCTAATTTTCCTCTGCTTCAATTTGAACTTGCATATGAGTCTCCCACAGTTGGCTCCTAGCCTTTTTCTGGCTGATAAGATCGTGCTAAATTCTCTACTGTCTGTCTGCAAAGTTGCAGTCAGTTTGATTCCTGTTTTCCATCTGGTGGGATTCACATGCATATTCATCATTTCTTTTTAATTGTGATTGAGCAGAAGTGTACAACCCTGCTTAAATTTGCATGCATGCCCATGTGCAGCTCTTTCTGCTCTCCTTGCCTAGTGACAGCACACTACACCTTTCCATTCTGTATGTGTCATATCCTTGTAACAATCTTCTGTCCCTTTCTCTCAACATTCACCTCTCCCTACTAGTAGTGGACAGTAAAATGACATTCTATAGACGCATAGAGCCATAAAGTGGACTCACGATATGGTCACTCTGTGTCCCCAAGTCCAGTCCATTCCTGTCTGGAGACTTTATCTCAGTAATGATTTATGATCAGGAGCAGTATCAAGTCTAGGGGCCATGTTCCTAGGGGAACCCTCAAGCCTTTGGACCATAAATTGTGGTCTTCTAGTGGAGTTCTCAGGATGCATCCTTTTTTTTACTTGTGTTGTCACTGAGACTCAACACTATGGGCCCCATCACAGCTGTCATTGGTGGTGGCTGGGCACTGGTTTTTCTGGTCATATGTTAATATAGTCACCCATTCAATGGGTCTTTTTGTCTTCTGGGTTCTCTTTCCCCCATGTTATTGTTGGCCTTGGTGATCATCTGTTCCAGCTGAGTTGGGACCATATAGTGTACCTCAGATGGCAGCTTGCTAGCTTTTAAGACCCCAGATGCCACTTGCCAATATGGAGTGCATATTCACCATTTTTGTTGTTGAAGAAAGATATTGCCAATTAATAAGTTGTTGATCTAGAAAAATCCTATCCTGCATCATGCTTTCTATCACCAAGAACGTATTTTTCAGCTACTAATATTTCTTCATTTCCAACTTTTGCATTCCAATCACCAGTGTCTTACTCACATGGTATTCCTCTAATAGAAATACCTTGAGTGTATGGCTTTAACAAAGAAAAGTTTATTCTTACATAGTCCACTAGACTACAAGTCAGAATTCAGAGTGTCAGCTCCATGGGAAGACTTTCCCTCTTTGTAGGCTTTAGAAGAAAGCCTTTGTGTTATATCAGTCTTTCTTTGATCTGAGAGCATCTTGGAGCAGGAACCTCAGGTCTGAAGGACATACTCTACTCCTGGTACTGCTTTCTTGATGGGATGAGGTTCCCACTCTCTGCTTGCTTCCCTTTCCTTTTATCTCTGTGGGATAAAACAATAAAAGGTGGTGCAAAACACATTCCAGAGAATCTCTTTAAATTAAAGCAGGAAGATGACCTTAGGAAGGTGCTACAATCCAATCCTAATTCTCTTTAACACAATCCAGTCTATTAACAGGCAGAGATTGGAATTTACAGCTCAAGAAAAAAGGAGGGCAATCATAGAATCCTGGGAATCATGGCCCAGCCAAAGTGCTGCAATCATTTTAGGAGGACTCAATCCAATCCATGATAACCAGAAATTATCAATGCACCCTGATTGCATATTTAATCAACTTCAGATTGCAGATGTTGGTAAAAAACTTCAGTTTATTCATCTTTGGCAATGATGGTGGGTGTGTAAATTTGAATAATAATCATATTAACCAACCTTCACTGCAGATGTATGGATATGATCCTATCACTGATAGGTTATGATTCAGAATAGATCTTGAAATGTTCCTTTTTCACAGTGAATACAGCACCCTTCCTTTTCCATTTGTCATTCCGAATGTAGTAAGTAGACCATGTGTTCTTCCAATTCAAAATGACCTCAAACAGTCTATTCACCTCACCTATACCTAACATAACTTCAAGCCTTCCATTTCATTTTGGACAACTTTCAAACTTTCAGTTTTTACTGCTTTATACTTTTTATTTGCCATGTTCCAATTATTAATGGAGCTTAGAAGCTATTTATTTTCATTTCTAGTCACTCTACATCAACAAATGAGCTCCCAAACCTCCACTCTATCCACAAGCTATTGATGGCTTACATGTTGCTGTGAAGCGGAAAGTTATGTCACTGGTATTTCAAATACCAATAGAGTCACCCATGTTAAGCATATTTTAGTGGATCTTCCAGGCTGAACTAGACTAGGAGAAAAGATGATGATCTATGCCTGAAAAAAATTTACCAGTGAAGAGATTATGGATAACTGGTTATATTGCCTGATATATGGCCTGAAAACAAGTCTCTTGTGTTGGAAGGCATTCAGAATATGCATGTGAGAGAACTGCCTTGTCAAAGTAAACTTGACCTTAATGACTGAAAATTCTGTTTAACATGTAAAGTGACATACTAGCAAGTCATAGAATGTAGACGTCTTTGACAGTCATTATTATATCACAGAAAACTAGGTGGTGTAGTAGTAAAGTGCTATCACTGCTAACAAAAGGTCAGCAGTTTGAATCCACCAGGCACTCCTTGGAAACTCTATAGGGCAGTTTTACTCAGTCCTATAGGGTCAGTATGAATCAGCATCGACCAAATGACAGTGGGCTTGTTTTGGGCTATTTTATCACAGGAAAGTCAAAGATGACATTCTGATTTTGGAAATTTGAGGGTGAGAATAATACAATAAAGAATTCATTCAGGGAAACGGAGTCAAGATGGCAGACGAAGCACACGTCTCCTTATAGCTCTCTGGAGACCACGACCTGAATTGATAATCAAACGGAGCCTTCTGGTCACCTAGTGAGCCCCCAGGACATGGCACAGGGCTGTTAATTTGGACTTCATGCCACTGAAAGAAAAACCTCCTCTCTTTCGCTGACTCCCACACCTGGCTAGTGCTGGCTCTCACAGACTGAAGGTAAATGCACCATTTTGATTTTTTCTCTGTCTTGGCCAGCAGACAAAGCTGGGTCTTGCCTAGTGGCTAGACTCAGACACACTGTTGGTGGCATAGGCAGGTGAAATTGCCATATTTTGAGAGTCAGGCTTGCCAAAGCCAGGCTTAGGACTCTGTTAATCTAGCCACTTTGGGTCTGTCTTTTTATCACTGCCACAGCGTGCTTTGTACGGTACCTCAGTGCCTGTGTGGGGGACGCCATGTTTGATACGGAGATTTTAGCAGGGTCTAATTCTTAGCCTGGGAGCCAGTGCCTGCAAACAGTACAGAGCTTCTGTGTCAGAAAAGCAGTGGTTTACACAATGCCACCTAAGGCTAGGCCCTGTCAGCAGAGGCCAACAGAGCAGTAGCATTGCTGTATTTTGAACTAGTTCGTATCATCTGGGCTTGGATATAGAGGTGCTTACTTTGCCAATTGGGAAGAGGGACCTCAACACCTGAAAACCTAACTGACTTGGGAAGTGGTCGGATATCTTTTGTTTTACATTTTAAGACAGCTTAGAGAAACATCTGCAGTTCATCCTTACAGTATCTCTGCCAACCTTTACTTACTCACATGAAACCCAAAAACCAACAGACACTTGTGGCAAACAAGAAATCACCCATGGCTTCAGAAGTCTCCCAAACAAAACAACCAAGGAGTTTTCCAGATGAAGAAACTTTTCTGAAATCATCGGAGGGTGAATACAAAAGGATGATATACAGAGCCCTTCTAGACTTTATACAAAATACAGCAGAACAAAAGGAAAAATTAAGCAAACTGTTTGATCTGATGGAATACCAGTACTCTGAAATCCAACAGATCAAGAAGAAAATCAAAGACATAGAAACTTCCAGTCTAAGCCAAGAAAACAGAATGGAACAAATGGAAAAAAGAATTTCTGACTTGGAAGCTAGAGCTACTGACACCAGCGTCTATAAGCAGAAATCAGAAAAAAGAAACAAGAAAAATGAAGAAGCATTAAGAAGTATGTGGAACTCTATTAAGAGGAACAACTTTCAATTTATTGGAGTCCCTGAACAGGATGAGACACCTGAGAACACGGAGTATTGCTGCCAAGCGGCTGACAGAAAACTTCCCAGAAATCATGAAGGAAGAAAATATAGATATCCCAGATGCATATCGTATGCCACCCGATATAGATCTCAAAAGAAAGAATCCAAGACATATTATAATCAAGCTTAACAAAATGAAACATAAGCAGCAACTCTTAAAGGCAGCAAGACTCAAAGCAAAGCTAACATTCAGAGGGAAACCCTGTAGGGTTTCATCAGATTTCTCAGCAGAAATCATGCTGGCACAGAGACAGTGGCAGGACACATTCAAAGCCTTGAAGGAGAAGAACTTCCAGCCAAGAATTATAGATCCTGTAAAACTATCTTTCAAATATGAAAATGAAATTAAGACATTCCCAGATAAACAGAAGCTCAGAGACTTTGTAAAAACCAAACCAAAACTACAAGAAAGACTGAAAGAAGTTCTTGGCTTTGGCTTTAGAAGAACAAAACCACTAACTTATAGTTTAGAACAACAGATTACTCAGAATTCTACTCAGGGAAGGTTCCAAATTCAATCACAGCTTTAATACTGAAACAATCCAGTGATTATCATGAAAACTATGGTGCCATCACATTAAAAAGAGGGATGTACTACAGTCGTTATAGTCCTTCCAGATGGAGAGGAAGTTGACAAGACTGGTAGTAATTAAAATTGAGTTTATATATAGTTTATTAAGGGGGACTAAAGGGGGAGCCATAAAGCACAGCAAGCATGTAACATACCATGTCAAGAAATGTAACACAAGAGTCTCAACAACTACAAAAACAGCTCTGAAAAAGGTGAAAAATCAATTCACAAACAAGAATGTCCCAGAACAGACTAATAAGAACAACAGAGAAAATATCAACACGAGAATAAAGATATCACAATGGCAGCAGTGAATACACACCTATCAATAGTTATATTGAATGTGAATGGACTGAATGCTCCAGTGAAGAGACATCAAGTGACATCTTGGATCAAAAGACATGACCCATCCATATGTTGTCTACAAGAAACTCACCTGAGACCTAAAGATAGGAACAAACTGAAAATTAAAGGATGGAAGCTAACAATGAACAAAGAAGAGCAGATGTGGCAATTCTAATCTCAGACAAAATCAAACAATGTAAAATCCACCATCATGGACATAGATGGACACTATTTATTGCTGAAAGATTCAGTACAATGGCAAGACTTAACTATATTAAATCTTTATGCACCTAATATCAGAGCACCTAAATACATTGAAGAAACACTGACTACACTCAAAAAAGAGTTTGAATACTCCACAATAGTAGTGGGAGACTTCAACACTCAACTCTCAATACTGGACAGATCATCTAGAAAAAAGCTCTGTAAAGATACAGAAGACCTCATTGCCACAATTAACCAACTAAACCTCATTGATGTATACAGAACTTTCCACCCATCAGCAGACAACTACACCTTCTCCAGTGCACATGGAACATTCTCTGGAATTGAACATGTGTTAGGACATAATGAAATTCTCAAAAAAATACATACCATGGAATTACTGTAAAGCATCTTCTCAGATCATAAAGCCATAAAAGTCAAAATCAATAGCAGAATAAACAGACAGAATGTGGGACTCTTGGAAACTAAACAACATCTTGCTCAAAAAAAACATGTGTTATAGAAGAAATCAAGGAGGAAATAAAGAAATTCATGGATTCCAATGAGAATGAAAATACTTCCTACCAGAACCTATGGGATACAGCCAAAGTAGTGCTGGGAGGTCTGTTGATTTCCATAAATGCACACATCTGGAAGGAATAAAGAAACCAAATCAAGGAACTAACCCTACAGCTTAAATAAGTAGAGAGAGAACAACAGTGGAATCCCTCAGTCACCAGAAAAAAGCAGATCCTAAGGATTATGGCAGAGCTAATTGAATTAGAGAATAGAAAACCAACCGAAAAAATTGAAAAGACCAAAAGCTGTTTTCTTGAAAAGAGCAACAAAATGGACAAACCACTGGCTAAACTTATTAAAGAAAAACAGGAAAGGAAACAAATAACCCAAACAAGCAATGAGAGGGGAGTTGTCACAACAGATCCAAAAGAAATCAAAAATATCATAGCTGAATACTATGAAAGACTGTACTCTAACAAATTTGAAAACTTAGAGAAAATGGACAAATTCCTTGATTCATCTCACCTACCCAAATTATCACAACGTAAAGCAGAATAATTTAATAAACCCATCACAAAGAAAGAGATTGAAAATGTCATCCCAAAACTGCCCACCAAAAAAAGCCCGGCCCCAGATGGCTTCACTGCAGAATTCTACCAAGCTTTTTGAGAAGAATTATCTCCAATACTACTGAGACTATTTCACAGTATAGAAAGAGACGGAGTACTCCTAAACTCATTCTATAAAGCCAGCATAACCCTGATGCCAAAGCCAGGGAAAGACTCAACAAAAAAGAAGATCTACAGACCATTATTACTCAAGAATCTAGATGCACTAATGTTCAACAAAATTCTTGCCAATAGAATACAACAACATATCCCAAAAATAACTCATCATGACCAACTGGGATTCATACCAGGGATGCAAGGCTGGTTCAGTATCAGAAAAACAATTAATGTGATTAACCACCTAAATATCACAAAAGACAAGAATCACCTGATTTTGTCCATTGATGCAGAAAAGGCATTTGATAAAGTCGAACATCCATTCATGCTAAAACTCTTAGCAAAATAGGCATAGCTGAAAAATTTCTTAATGCAAAAAGGGCCATTTATACAAAGCCAACTGCCTGCATCATCCTGAATGGAGAGAAACTGAAAGTTTCCCTTGAGAACAGGAACTAAAAAAGGATGTACACTCTCACCTCTCCTATTCAACATTGTACTAGAAGTTCTAGCCACAGCAATTAAACAAGACCAAGAAATAAAGGGAATCTGCACCGGCAAAGAAGTCAAAATCTCACTGTTTGCAGATGATATGATTGTATATGCAGAAAATCCCAAAGAATCTATAAGGAAACTACTCCAACTCATAGAAGAGTTCAGCAAAGTCTCAGGATACAAGGTAAATATAAGTAAATCAGTAGGATTCCTTTATAACAACAGTGAGACTATTAATGAAGAAATCTTCAAAACAATACCATTTACTATGGCTCCCAAGAAGATAAAGTACCTAGGAATTAATCTAACCAGAGAAATAACAGACCTTTACAAAGAGAACTACAAGCCCTTGCTACAAGAATCTAAGAGAGACTTAGATAAATGGAAAAACCTACCCTGCTCATGGATAGGAAGACTTAACATTGTGAAAGTGTCTATTTTACCCAAAGCAATCTACTTATATAATGCAATCCCAATACAAGTTCCAGTGTCATTTTTAATGAGATGGAGAAACAAATCACCAATTTTGTTGGGCAAGGTAACAAGCCCTGGATAAGTAAGATACTACTAAAGAACACCCTGGGAAGCCTTTCATTACCCACCTGAGAACCTATTACACTGCCACAGTAGTTAAAACAACCTGATACTGGTACAAGAGCAGACAGATCAATCAATGGAACCGAACTGAGACCCCAGAGATGACACCATCTGCCTATGAACAGCTGATATTCGACAAAGGCCCTAAGACATTAAACTGGGGTAAAAACAATCTCTTCAACAAATGGTGCTGGCAAAATTGGATATCCATCAGCAATAAATTGGAACAAGATCTGTATCTTATACCTTATGCAAAAACCATCTGAAACTGGATAAGAGACCTAGATATCAAATCTAAAATGATAAAGCTCATCCAACAAAAGGTAGGAACAACAACAGAAGTTTTAATACACAGTGTAGACAGACTTCAAAATCTGACAAAGCACAATCAACGGAAGGGAAAATAGATAAATGGGAACCATTAAGAATCAAACACTTTTGCTCATCCAAAGACTTTATTAATAGAATTAAAAGGCCAGTTACAGAATGGGAAAAAATATTTAGCAACTCTATGTCAGACCGATGCCTGATCTCCATAATCTATAAGATACTACAAAATATCAAGAAGAAGAAGATAAATCATCCAATAAAGCGATGGGCAAAGGAGATGGACAGATATTTCTCTAAAGAGGAGATCCAGGCAGCTAAAAGACACATGCAGACATGTTCATGATCCTTAGTTATTAAAGAAATTCAAATCAAAACTACAATGAGATACCATCTCACCCCAACAAGGTTGTCCATGATCCAAAAAACACAAAACAACCAGTGCTGGAAAGGCTGTGGGGAAAGTGGAACTCTCTTACACTGTTGGTGGGGTTGCAAAATGGTCCAGCCTCTTTGGAAAGCAATCTGGCCCTTCCTTAAAAAATGGATATAGATATACCATTTGACCCAGTAATTCCACTACTTGGAATATATCCTACAGAAACAAGGCCTTTGACACCAATGGACACATGCAAAAGAATGTTTTTTGCAGCATAGTCCATGATAGCAAAAAGATGGAATCAACCCAGATGCCCAATAACAGAGAAATGGATAGATAAACTATGTTATATGTACTCAGTGGAGCACTAGGCGATTATAAAAATAACCATGATTCCAGGAAACCTCTCATAACATAGTTTCAACTGGAAGACATGTTGAATGAAAGTAGTCAGAAAAAAGGACAAATATTGTATCAGACCCCTACGATAAGATCTCAAAAACAGACTTATGTATAGAAGAAAAGACTCTTTGACAGCTGCAAGGGAGGGGAGGGAAGAAGGGTGACGGGGGAGGGCTTAGATTAGATATTTGGTAGAAGTTTGGTTGGGTGAAATCGGTGACAGTGCACATTAGAAACAAGAACAATATTAAGTGGACTTCAACATAACTTGAATACTCCTTCCATCTTAACCCAATAATGCAAGGACAGAGTAGTTGTCACGTAGGGGCAGGGGACCATGCGAAATCAAGGCCAACTGGTATAACTAGCGTTTTGCTAAGAGGGCTTTCTGCACCTCACATTGGTAAGTGGCGTCTGGGGTTTTAAAAGCTGCCAAGCTGCCATCTGAGGTCACAGCAAATGGTCCCAACGCAGCAGGAACAGATGATCACTGAGGACCAAAGTGACATGGGGTAAAGACAACCCAGAAGACAAAGAGACCCACATGAGTGGGTGCCTACATAGACTTGGGACCAGAAGAACTGGATGGTGCCCAGTCACCAGCAGTGATAGCCACGATGGAGCTCACTAAGTTGTGTCTCACTGGCAACATAAGAATAAATAGGGGTGTCCCCTGAGACCTCCACTAAAAGACTGCAACTGATGGTCCAGCGGCTTCAGGGTTCCCCTGGGAGCATGGCCCCTGGTCATGATGCTGCCCTTGCCCATAAATCATAATGAAGTTCCCCTCATTGGACAGGAATGCATTGGACTTAGCAATGCAGAGTGACTGTATATTGGATGCACTTTATGGTTCTGTGCATCTACAGGATATCATCCTGCTGACCTCTGGCAGGAGTAAGGGGAGTGGGTGGAGAGGAGGGGAAAGGAGGCTGTTGGGAGGATGAGACATGTATGGAGCAGAGAGGAATAATGTGCTGTCACCAGGCAGGGAGAAAAGTGGAAGCTGCATATAGGTGGGCGTGTAAATTTATATAGGAATGTACGTTTTCACTCCGTCATAATAAAAAAAAAAAGAATTCATTCACTGATAGAGATGAGAGTTATATTCAGATGCAATAGTGCATTACATAGTTATGGTAATGGCACAGGAGAACAAAAATAAGTTTCATGTTATGAGGAAGGCACAGATTGATGATTCGATTGATGGCAATGCCAAGAACTGAAAAAGGAAATGTATTATTGATACTCCTTTGTACCAGATGGCACTAAATTCCAACCTTTACAATAGTTTCTCCAAAACTATATAATCCTTTAATGGTTATATATTATTACAATTTTTTTTTATGTTTCATCTTGATTCCAATAGTGCAAATGTAAACCATTTTTTTCTTTATTTCTTTCTTAAAACAAACAAAAACAAAATCAAGAGGTGAGATAACAGTTCTATATGAATAACGTTGAGTCTGTGGAGATATTGTGAGGTTTATCCGTGTATGGTGCAAATGGCTAAGCACTCAACTACTAGCCAGAAATTTGGCAGTAGAACTCACCCAGAGGCATCTTGAAGTCTGTTCTGGTATTTACTTCCCAAAAGTCATGGAGTGGTTCTACTCTACACCAATAGTGTTGCTATAAGTTGAAATTGACTCCTAACAAAAACAACTAACAAAAACAACAACACCCATAGTTAAGTGTGCATGACTAAGATTGATACATGGATTCCGTGTAATCCAAAATCTAAAGATGCAATATACAGACTAACTGGACATGTGACTCATTTTCAGTGTTTTAGTCATCTGGTACTGCTCTAAAGCAACAACGCAAAGTGGATGGCTTTAGCAAAGAAAAATATTTTCTTACACAGTCCTGTAGGCTAGATGTCCAAATTCAGGGAGCTGGCTTCTCTGGAGCTCTGTGTCATGGATTGAATTGTGTCCCCCCAAAATAGGGGCAGCTCTGGGGCTGAGCCGTGATTGCCAATATTTTGTGACTGTCCTCCATTTTGTGATTTTCCTGGGCTGTATGTTAAAGGATTAGGGTGGGACTGTAAATCCCTTCATAGGATTACCTCCCTGCTCCACTGTAAAGGAAGTTTCCCTAGAGTATGGTTTACCCCACCCTTAATCCTTTCATCCTACAAGAGATAACAGGAAAGGGAAGCAAGCAGAGAATTGGGAACCTCACACTATCAAGAAAGCAGCACCAGAAAAGCGTGTTCTTCAGACCTGAGGCTCCTGTGCCAAGATGCTCCCTGAGCCGAGATGCTCCCTGGACAAAGACTGATGCAATAGCGGACTTTTCTCCAGAGCTGACAAGGGGGAAAGCCTTCCCCTGGACCACAAATCCTGAATTTGGATTTGTAGCCTACTGGACTGTGTAAGAATAAACCTTCCTTTGTTAAAGCCATCTGCTCTGTGGTGTTCCTTGTAGAGCAGCACTAGCTGACCAAAGCACTCTGGAAGAAGATCCTATGTTTATCAGTCTTTCTTTGATCTGGAAGCACCTGGAACCTCAAGTCTGCCTAACACACTCTAATCGTGGTGCTGCTTCCTTGATGGTGCAAAGTTCCCAACTCTCTGCTTGTTTTCCTTTCCTTTCATCTCTAACACGACAAAAGTCGGTGCAAGTCACACTCCAGGGAAACTCTCTTAACATTTGAACAGGCAAGTGACCTTAACAAAGGTTTACAATCCACCCTAATCCTCTTTAACATAAATCCATTGTATTAATCACAGGCAGGAATTAGGATTTACAGTATCAGCAAAATCACAAAATGGAGGACAATCACACAATACTGGAAATCACTGGCCTAGACAAATTTACAAGGGGAAGTAGTTCAATCCATGGCACATATGACAGTTTCATAGGCAGCTACTAAAATGACAAAGGAAAAACACAGTAAATATCTATCTAAATATCTATCACTGAACCATACGTAACAAAGTAGGGCACGAAATTATATTTTTCAGGTATAACTTTTTAAAGAAATTCAGTCAGCAAGTTAATATATGACATAGTTATATACTATATAAGTTATAATGTATAATATATATATGCTACAAAATGACAAAGCAACATATTTTAGGATAATACAGCTTTTGTTTAAAGAGAGGTGATCACATCACTTATTTCAATAATGGGTTTACCATTTACACTATTTAAGGTGTGGATTCTTTTCTGATTTATAGAATATTGGGGAAACAAAATAATGACTTTCTTAGAGGCTTCACAAAAAAAATTCAAGTCTTTGCTTTTATTTTTTTATTATTCAAGCTCATATAAATCGTTAGGGCTGGAAATAAAGAGATATTAAAAGGAAGACAGAATTTGTATGAACTTACACTGAAATAGTGATCTTTAAGAGTAGGATGAAATAGGACAAACTAACTTGTGTAAAATTTAGCTGTATGTCTCTTAGTACCCACTTTCTATAATATTTTCTACAATCCTCTGGTCCTAGTTCCATAATATTTTCTTCTTACTTTTGCTATCAAACTTTGATTTCAGAGATGATTCAAATTTAATACTGCCGATGTCTGAGGAGCTAGTAAGTGTCTCAAGTGCCATGTCAGTTAAATTGGCTGTAATTTAACTTGGATTAAAATCATTAAGCTAAAGGAGTAAACTTCTATAGTGAAATTGCTCAGGGGATGTAGCTGGCATATTGAGGATTCCAAGGAAAACACTAAGGCATCTACTAGATTATGTACAACAGTTGCTTCCTGATGATACAGATGAAGTATGGCATTGGTAGTCTATTTCAACAGTTAATAAGATAATAGAACAAGAGATAGCATAAATTGATAGTTGTATACCACTACCATATAGTAAAATGTTTAGCTCTACCCAAAAAGAACTCTGGATTTTGTCTCACATTATGACATAAATGTGTAATGCAATACCATGCTTCAAAATAGTGTCTGTGTTTGATGACCCTGGTGGTATAGTGGTCTAATGCTATGTCTACTAACCAGAAGGTTAAGCAGTCTGAATCCAGTAGGCACTCCTTGGAAACTCTATGGAGCAGTTCTATACTACTCTATAGAGTCACTATAAGTCGGCATCAATTGGACAGCAGTGAGTTTCCATTTTTTTTTTTTTTTTTTTTTTTAGTGTTTGCCTGGAAGACTTTTGAAAACCAGATAGTAGCAATGTCATTTAGAGTGGGATCTATTATGGGTTGATTTGTGTTCTCCCAGTACATGTGCTCAAATTATAACTCCCCATCCTTGGGAATATGACGTTATTTGAAAATACTTTTTTTTTTTTTACAGATGTAGTTAGCTAAGTAAACACTAAGAATATGGTAGGCACTGATCCAACTTGACTGGTGTACTCCTAAGAACGAGAGACAGATACAGAATCCATGCGAGGACACAGAGACAGAAGACAGCCAAGTAAAGACAGGCGGCGAGCAGAGTCGTGCTTCCGCAAACCAAGAAATACCTGAGACAAGGAATGATCCTCCCCTAGAGGCTTCAGAAGAAACTTGGTCCTTGATTTCTGACTTGTAGTCTCCAGAACTAGGAGAGTATAAATTTATGTTTAAAACAATTACCGGTCTGTTGTAGTATCTTACAACAACTGTAGGAATCCATCGTGGGGTCTTTAGGACATAAAACAGCAACTCAACCTCAAAAGGGGCAAGAAACTTAAGATTCATGTTGTGCATAGTAGACTGTCCTGTGTGTCTCAATAAACACACTGAACCCAAGGCTCAAACGGGCTTTCCTGGTTATCTATCCTCTATATATTACGACACATCGAATCAGTCACGCACCAGTCAAATCCAGGAAAGGGACATGTGCTGACTTCACAGGCGAGTAAAACTAGGGAACTCAAGGACTTTACCCTATGTCCTACTTCTTTGAACTGAACCGTAGCTTTACCTTGTAATACGAACCGTAACTGCAAGTGTAACTGTCTTCTTGATTTCTTTGAATGTTTTTTGCAAGTTTTTAATTTGACGGTGGTTTCGGGAACCTCCCAAATTTGTAGATGGTGTCAGAAGGGAAACTGTCCTGACAGATTCTTGTATATTAACTGTTTCCCCCAATACAATTGGCTAACTCTGCCAAGCCACCCAAGTGCCGTCAAGTCAGATCCGACTCATGGCGGCTAACTCTAGCAATGGCTTAATAGTAGATAAAAATTAATTATGATTTATAATGGTATGAACATTTTTAATAACTAATACATGCAAGAAAATGTGTGAAAATTAAATACATAGAATATAGTTGATACCTTAAAAACCAAAATTCTTAAAGCGGAAAAATATCTTGATAGAGTACAATATTCAAAGTAGTAGATAACAAATGCTTACATGTTGTAAAAGTATGTTATTAGGATTCATAAGAAAGAGAAAAAAGTTATCACTTGATTATTCAGGAAAGCTGTATAAAGTGCTGTGTAGAACCTTGAAGAAGGAAATGAGGTTTCTAAACAGCAGTGAACCTAAAGAAATTGTGCAACATGACCAGAAAACAAATTACCATTTATTTTTTTTTGCATCATCTCAGTAGATCTGTATTTGTTTACTATCAGAGAAGTATAGCAATAAATTTTAATAGTCCTGAGAAGCAAGGAGCCATCTGCGATTTAGTGAGTGATGCAGCATTTCAAAAAATAATTTTACTGGAATTAAACTAATGATATTAGGCAAGTAGGGAGACCAGAAAATATATCTTTACATTTGTTAATATAAACAGGTTTCAAAGACTCGTGGTATTGTAACAACAGCATTGCTACCAGTTACTTTGTTGAGAGATGCACAAAAGAAATTAGCCAGGAAGAGCGTTTTTGAGAATAAAGAACAGCAGAGATATTTCCTAGGTCTTATAAAGCATATTCACATGCACTGATTAGAAAATGAAATATATGTATAACTACTTTCTCTCTATTTTAAATCGTCATCAGTAAGTCACTATAGTCCCCACAGGCCTGTGAATTTCACTACACATACATATGTATATGTAATTTAATATAAATAATATATTTTTATTTCTATTTAAGTAAATTTATTTACATATTTATTATATATTAAATATAAATTTATATATAACATATATTATTAATACACTTAATAATAAATATACATTATACACTTATTATATTATATAATATATATATTTATTACAGTAAAAGAATACAATTTCTAACATCTATCAATTATCTATGATAAACCTTCACCCCCCCAGCCACCCTTGTAGCCAACACAGTCATTTTCTTCTGTAGATAATTCTCTTTTTAAGTTCTTATAACAGGGGTCTCATATAATATTTGTCCTTCTGACACTGATTGATTTCACTCAGTATGATCTATTCCAAATGAGACTATGTCTATTCCAAATGAGACCATGTTATGTTCTCTAAAATCATCATTGTTTTTTTTTTTTTATCACAGTATAGTGTTCTATTGAGTGTATGTCTCACAGTTTGCTTATCCATACATCTGTTGATGGGCATCTTGGTTGATTCCATCTTTTAGCTATTATGGACTGTGGTGCAACAAACAGTCATGTGCATGGGTCTGTTCTTGTGACAACCTTTGTTTCTGAAGGATAAATTCCAAACAGTGAAATTACAGGATCAAATGGTATAACTATTTCCAGCATTTTAGGAAAGTGGCAGATTGTTTTCCAAACAGTTGTACCATTTTGCAATCCCACCAGCAGTGCAGGAGGGTTCCAACTTCTCCACAGCCTCTCCAGCATTTGTTGTTTCTGTTTTTTGGATAATGGCCAAAGTTTTAAAAATCACACTCTCTGTGTCTGGGCCAGTCATCTGATTAGCAACGTGCCTCTGTACTCCTCTGTTTCAGATAAAACAACATCCAGTAAAAAATTAATTTATATCAGTAACGGGAATAATAGGAGAGCCACTGATTGAAAATATACCTAAATTCTGGCCAAATTAGGCAACAATTATTTGTTGTATTTGTCTAATCTGTAACACTTGCACATTTAAATACCTTCTGATAGTAATAATCTGATACTGTTTTTGCATTTAGGAAGAGGTCAGTTAGATCATTCAGGTCTATAAACATTTAATTTTTCACTGGCTGATTTTTCTTTTTAATCTACCAGTAGATTATTCATTGTTTTGCAACTTCAGAGAATAAAAGATGTATCATGTAACTCATAGAAAGTAATACTGACATGTTTTCAGTTACCGCCTAACTAAACAGGAAATACCCAAAGGGAAATTATTTGAGTCATACAGGATAATGCTCACACCTTATCACAAATTGTTTAAATAGAATTCCTCACATGATTTGGAGAGGGGTGAAGTTGACTGCAAAGAGATTACCAACTGATTTGTCAACAATAGGTTAAAAACATTTCACACAAAAAGTACTATATAAGTGTTCAATATTAATGTATATTTTTATATTGTACATTAGCATTAGATGATTGTCTAGCACTTGCAGTACAGTTTGCCATAGCATTACAAAAATAACCACTTAGTTTCCTTGGGAAGATAATTTCACATTCATCTTCAAAGTAAAAAATCAGTCTAATCTATTATTTACTGATACATGGCTTTAAAAAGTTAAATCCACCACCCTATCCCACCGACGCTGAGTCGGGTGTGACTCATAGCAACTCTAGTGGTCAGAGTAGAACTGTCCCATTAAGTTTCCAAAGAGCACCTGGTGGATTTGATAGGTTAACACAACTTTCATCAGGCATCGCTTTCGTTGCACACTGAATTTTATTAGTAAGAAACATCCAAAGAAAAATCTTAGCTTTCAATAAGATAACTAAAACATAGTTAAAGAAAAGTCATAAAATTGAATTTTCACAATGGGTATCTTCTTATAAACTGTAGCATATCAATTAATATTAGTCTTCATTTTCCTTTTGATTTTTTATTAATACTTCATGTAAAAAAAGAGTAAGAATTTTAATAGAGCTTAACTCAGTGGAAAATTAGTTTGAATTGAAAAAATAAGTCCATTAGCCATGAGATTTACTGATTATCTATTTCCACCTGTAACATTGTTTTTAGCAGAATTTGTGATTCAGTGTATGTAGCATTATCCTCAAAGTTTGCAATCATAGTTCAGACCCAGATAATAATACGTTTTAGTGAATTTATTCGTAAGTGAAACTTCTCTCATTTAGTAGCTGTTGCCTTGTCCAATATAGATCTATGTTACAATATCTCTCTTTCTGGCAAGGGTCGTTTACATAAAGGTTACAGTACCTCACCTCCTTTCTCTCCATGTCTCCTTTTTAGCCATATTAATTGTACTGCTGTCACTACTAACGTAAGCACTGTTATCATTACTACTGTTCACCATTACCACCAGCACACTTGCTGTTACTACTATTTTATGATTTATTTCCATTTTGTACAAAATTGCAGTGGCATAGTGCTTAAGAGCTACTTCAGCAGTTTAAGTCCACCAGACACTCTTTGAAACCTATGGAACAATTCTACTCTGTCCTACAGAGTTGCTATGAGTTGGAACTGACTCAAAGGCACCAGGTTGATTTTTTTCCCTTCATCTGTCAAATGCATCACATGCAGTACTACAATTAGTCATCATATCAACTTAGTTATTTCCAAGGTTGTCTCCTAAACCTACTTTTCCCAGCTGCTTTGGTATTGTAATCCTTTGTGCTTGTCCTCTGCACGTGGTTTAATATTCCCGGGATGTGTACACATTTAGCACACTCAGCTAATAATCAATACGTTGGATGTTAGAGTTCACCCAGGGGCACCTCAGAAAAAAAAAAGCTTGTCAATCTATTTTTTAAAAAATCAGCCATTGAAAATTTAGAAGCACATTTGGGTTTCCATGGGTCAGAGAGGACTCAAAGGCAATTTTTTTTTTCTTTAATAGGAGGAATATGTGTTTTTTTAAAACAATCTGTGTTCAATTTCTCACATATAAATATGTAAGCAACTGGGTTTGGTATGTGCTAATATTTCTTTTAATTTCGTCACTCTAAAACTCCAAATGGAGAACTTTCTTGATGTTATATGAAATGAACTTACATAATGAGTATAGGGATGTGTCTTTTATGTTTCTTCCTAGATACGTTTATAGTTACTTTTCATAGCCACATATTTTATTTTGGTACTAAGATTGAGATGATTTAGATGATAGCACTTTACATTCATCTCTCTTTTTTATTTTCTTCATGTTTTTCTACATTGGAGTCAACTGTAAAAAATTCACTGCAGGACTTCCCCAAATCATCTTACATTTCTGGTCCTTCTTTTGAAGCATGGCTGTTACTAGCATTCTGCTCTGTGTTTCATTTCTACTTTAAAACTGAATTGGTGAGAATATGCCTGAAGAAAGGAAAGACAATTATTTCTTTGATGCTGTGCTCATGGTAATTTTTTTTTTTTCAGAAACTCCTTTTATAATGACGTGAACTGCTAGCATTTCAAATGCTACAAAAGCCATTGTAAAACTGTCACCAGTGTGATTTCAACATAATACTAAGTGGCTTTTTGAGAACTGCTGCCAAAATCATCATTATGGGCTAGAACTTGGAAGCAGAATTTATATTTCTAATGTTAAAATCATACAAGACAGATATTAGACAAGAAATATGAAGTACCTACAAGATTAAGATATCTATATGTGTGTATAAGCATACCCCTGACTCACTGTGGCTCCCATACACCCATTTATTTGGAGTATCTTAACTACCAAGTTCAATAGCCTATGTCTACATATTTCTAGAGAAAGGATGGTAGTTCTCTCAGGATTTCTAAATAACATTCAGACCCTATGGAATATCTTTTCCAGATTTAACCACAGTAACAAAAAAAACTTGTTGGGCAAAAAATCGTAGTGTTCCTATTATTAGCTGCTGTTAAGTCAGCTCCCACTCATGGTGTCCTGTTCCATCTTCAGGATAGCTAGTATATTTAAGCTCATTGCTGTGGCTATTGTACAGAGCTTTCCAATGCAGCAAATTCATTTTCCAGAAATTCACTGGACAACATTTTCTTGTTATCTCTGGGGATTTTATTAGCTAATTTTTGGAAACAGACTGTCTTCTCCTTCTCCCTAGTCTATCTTAGTCTGGAAACTGCTGAAACCTGTGCATCATGGATGGCTCTGTTGATACTGGAAATATTCAAGGCATAGTTTTCAGCAGCATAGCAACATGTAAGCACTAGAGTAAGACAAACTAAAATAAAGGTGGTGAAATCAACACAGTTTGCTTTTAAACTCTGGCTTACTATGACCGTATTAGGCAAGTTGCTAAACTTCTCTAAATTTCAAGTATCACAACTTTGAATTACAGCAATTGATAAGCTAATTAGCTAAAAGGGACATAGTGCCTGGCATACATCTGTTTAAAAAAGTGGAGATGGTTTACTGTATTTCAACCAATGGTTTATATGAGATATGAGCATGTCTGCAGCTATCCATATCTATATTGCTATATCTACATGAGTCGGATCCGACTTGACGGCACTTGGCTAGGTGGCATCTAGATATAGATGTCGATGTTAATTGATGATAGATAGATAGATAATAGATAGATAGATGAGAGAGAGAGAGAGAGAAGTAGATCTCTCATGTTACATGTGAGAACAGTTGGGAGGAGAGAGTTTAGGAAACTGAGCTCTTACAGTTAATGAACAGTGATATAATGATTTAAAAGCTGGTAGTAGAGCTCCAGAATTCATGCTTTCGACAATTTATATTTCTTTTGTTAAAAAGAAAATTCAGACCTAAACTGAAGATTGCCCTGATCCTTTGGAGATTTCACAAATATGGAATGCACTGGGAAGAGATAGGCAAAATCAAAGTAGATACGGATGGTGGCTGTCGTTAGTTGGAAATGAGTCAGTTCCAACTCAGAGACCCTGCGTGCATATAGAGTGTAACTCTTTTTTATTATTATTTTTTTATTTTTTATTTTTATTTAACATAACTGAGTGAAAATGTACATTCACATGTAAATTTACATGCCCCCCTATATGCAGCTTCCACTGCTCTCCCTGTCCGGTGACTGCACACTATTCCTCTCTGCTCCATACATGTCTCATCCTCCCAACAGTCTCCTTTCCCCTCCTCTCCGTCCACTCCCCTTCCTCCAGCCAGAGGTCAGCAAGATGATATCCTATAGATGTATAGAACCATAAAGTGCTTCCAACTTATGGTTACTCTGCATTGCCAAGTCCATTCCATTCCTGTCCAAAGAGTGGACCTTTGTTATAATTTATGGGAACGGGCAGCATCAGGGCCAGGGTAATGCTCTCAGAGGAATCTCCAAACCGCTGGACCATCAATTGAGGTCTTTTAGTGGAGATCTCATGATGCACCTCTTTTTATTCTTGTGTTGCCAGTGAGGCTCCACTCTGTGAGCTCCGTCATGGCTATCACTGGTGGTGGCCGGGCACCATCCGGTTCTTCCGGTCCCAGGTTGATGTAGGCACCCACTCTTGTGGGTCTCTCTGTCTTCTCGGTTGTCTTTACCGCATGCCATTTTGGCCCTCGGTGAGCATCCGTTCCTGCTGAGTTGGGACCATTTGCTGTGTCCTCGGATGGCAGCTTGGCAGCTTTTAAGACCCCAGACGCCACTCACCAATGTGAGGTGCAGAGAGCTCTCTTAGCAAAAAGCTAGTTGTGCAAATTGGCCTGGAATTCGCCTAAGAACATGGTCCCCCGCCCCCCGCCCCAGCTACTTTATCCTTGCAGTATTGAGTTAAGATGGAAGGAGTACTCAAGTTATGCTGAAGTCCACTTAATGTTGTTCTTGTTCCTAATGTGTTCTCTCACCGCTTTCTCCTAACTAGATTTCTAGTAACTACCTAAACTAAACCCTCCCCCCCTGGCCCTTCTTCCCTCCCTCCCCTCCCTTGCAGCTGTCAAAGAGTCTTTTCTTCTATACACAACTCTGTTTTTGAGATCTTATCGTAGAGGTCTCATACAGTATTTGTCCTTTTGTCGCTGATTACTCTCACTCAACATAATGTCTTCCAGTTGAAACCAGGTTAGGATATGTTTCCTGGAATCATCGTTATTCTTTATCATTGTGTAGTGCTCCATTGAGTATATGTACCACAGTTTACCTATCCATTCTTCTATTTTTGGGCATCTGGGTTGATTCCACCTTTTTGCTATTGTGGACTGTGCCGCAATAAACATTCTGGTGCATGTGTCCATTGGTGTGAAAGGCCTTGAATCTGTAGGATATATTCCAAGTAGTGGAATTACTGGGTCAAATGGTATATCAATATCCATTTTATTAAGGAAGTGCCAGATTGCCTTCCAAAGAGGCTGGACCATTTTGCAACCCCACCAACAGTGTAGGAGGGTTCCACTTTCTCCACAGCCTCTCCAGCATTTGTTGTTTTGTGTTTTCTGGATCATGGCCAATCTTGTTGGGGTGAGATGGTATCTCATTGTTGTCTTGATTTGAATTTCTTTAATAACTAAAGATCGTGAACATGTCCGCATGTGTTTTTTGGCTGCCTGGATCCCCTCTTTAGTGAAGTATTTGTCCATCTCCTTTGCCCATCACTTAATTGGATGGTTTATCTTCTTCTTATTGATATTTTGTAGTATCTTATAGATTATGGAGATCAGGCGTCGATCTGACATAGAGTTGCCAAATATTTTTCCCACTCTGTGGGTGTTCTTTTAATTCTATTAATAAAGTCTTTGGATGAGCAAAAGTGTTTGATTCTTAATAGTTCCCATTTATCTACTTTCTCTTCTGTTGATTGAGGTTTCTCTGACAGATTTTGGAGTCTGTTCTCAATGTGTATTAAAACTTCCATTGTTGTTCCTACCTTTTCTTGGATGAGCTTTATCATTTTAGGTTTGATATTTAGGTCTTTTATCCAGTTGGAGTTGGTTTTTGTATAAGGTGTAAGATACGGATCTTGATTCAGTTTATTGCAGATGGATAACCAATTTTGCCAGCACCATTTGTTGAAGAGACTGTTTTTACCCCAGTTTAATGTCTTAGGGCCTTTGTTGAATATCAACTGTTCATAGGCAGATGGTGTCATCTCTGGGGTCTCAATTCTGTTCCATTGATCAATCTGTCTGTTCTTGTACCAGTACCAGGCTGTTTTGGCCACTGTGGCAGTATAGTATGTTCTAAGGTCGGGTAATGAGAGGCCTCCCAGTGTGTTCTTCTTCTTTAGTAGTACCTTACTTATCTGGGGCTTCTTCCCTTTCCAAACAAAATTGGTGATTTGTTTCTCCATCTCATTAAAAAATGATGCTGGAACTTGTATTGGGATTGCATTATATAAATAAATTGCTTAGGGTAAAATAGACATTTTCACAATGTTAAGTCTTCCTACCCATGAGCAGGGTAGGTTTTTCCATTTATCGAAGTCTCTCTAAGTTTCTTGTAGTGAGGGCTTGTAGTTCTCTTAGTAAAGGTCTGTTGTTTCTCTGGTTAGATTAATTCCTAGGTACTTTATCTTTTTAGGGGCTATCACAAATGGTATAGATTTGATAATTTCCTCCTTAACAGCCTCGTTGTTGTTATAAAGGAATCCTACTGATTTATTTATGTTTATCTTGTATCCTGAGACTTTGCTGAACTCTTCTATCAGTTTGAGTAACTTACTTATAGATTCCTGCATATACAATCATATCATCTGCAAAGAGGGAGATTTTAAATTCCTCTTTGCCGATGTAGATGCCCTTTATTTGTTCGTCTTGTCTAATTGCTCTGGCTAGAACTTCTAGCACAATGTTGAATAGGAGAGGTGACAGTGGGCATCCTTGTCTAGTTCCTGATCTCAGGGGAAAGTCTTTCAGTCTCTCTCCATTCAGGATGATGTGGGCAATTGGCTTTGTATAAATCGCCCTTATTGTGTTGAGGAATTTGCCGTCTATGCCCATTTTGCTAAGAGTTTTTAGCATGAATGGGTGTTGGACTTTATCAAATGCCTTTTCGGCATCAATGGACAAAATCAGGTGATCTTTGTCTTTTGTGTTATTTATGTGGTTAATCACATTAATTGTTTTCCTGATGTTGAACCAGCCTTGCCTCCCTGGTATGAATCCCACTTGGTCATGATGGATTATTTTCTTGACATGTTGTTGTATTCTGTTGGCAAGAATTTTGTTGAAGATTTTTGCATCTAAGTTCATGAGTGATATCGGTCTGTAGTTCTCTGTCTTTCTTGGATCTTTTCCAGGCTTAGGTATCAGGGTTATGCTGGCTTCATAGAATGAGTTTGGGAGTACTTCATCCCTTTCTATACTGTGAAATAGTTTCAATAGTATTGGGGATAACTCTTCTCTAAATGCTTGGTAGAATTCTGCCGTGAAGCCATCTGGGCCCGAACTTTTTTGGGTTGGCAGTGTTTTGATGACCTTTTCAATCTCTTCCTTTGTGATGGGTTTATTAAGTTGTTCTGCTTCACGTTGTGATAATTTGGGTAGGTGGTATGAGTCAAGGAATTTGTCCATTTCCCCTAGGTTTTCAAATTTGTTAGAGTACAGTCTTTCATAGTATTCTGTTATGATGTTTTTGATTTCTGTTGCATCTGTGGTGACAACTCCCTTCTCAATTCTAATTTGGTTATTTGTTTCCTTTCCTGCTTTTCTTTAGTAAGTTTAGCCAGTGGTTTATCAATTTTGTTGATCTTTTCAAAAAACCAGCTTTTGGTCTTTTCAATTTTTTCAATTGTTTTTCTACTCTCTATTTCATTTAGCTCTGCTCTAATCTTTATGATCTCCTTTCTTCCGGTGCCTGAGGGGTTCCTATGTTGTTCTCTTTCTACTTGTTCAAACTGTAGAGTTAGTTCCTTGATTTGGTTTCTTTCTTCCTTCCTGATGTGTGCATTTATGGAGATAAACAGACCTCTGAGCACTGCTTTGGCTGTATCCCATAGGTTCTGGTAGGAAGTGTTTTCGTTCTCATTGGAATCCATGAATTTCTTTAATTGATCCCTGATTTCCTCTATAACCCATGTTTTTTGAGCAAGATGTTGTTCAGTTTCCAAGAGTTCCACTTTCTATCACTGTTTTTTCTGCTATTGATTTCAACTTTGATGGCTTTATGATCTGAGAAGATGCTTTGCAATAATTCAATGGTATGGATTTTGTTGAGCATTGCATTATGGCCTATCACGTGGTCAATTCTGGAGAATGTTCCATGTGCACTGGAGAAGAAGTTGTAGTTGTCTGCTGAGGGGTGGAAAGTTCTGTATATATCAATGAGGTTCAGTTAGTTAATTGTGTCAATGAGGTCTTCTGTATCTTTACTGAGCTTTTTTCTAGATGATCTGTCTAGTAATGAGAGTGGAGTGTTAAAGTCTCCCACTATTATTGTGGAGTCATCTAACTCTCTTTTGAGCATAGTCAGTGTTTCTTTGACATATTTAGGTGCTCTGACATTTGGTGCATAAATGTTTAATATAGTTAAGTCTTGCTTGTGTACTGAACCTTTCAGCAATAAATAGTGTCCATCTTTGTCCACCATGGTGGATTTGACATTAAAGTTGATTTTGTCTGAGATTAGAATTGCCACTCCTGCTCTTCTTTGTTCATTGTTAGCTTGATATATATTCTTCCATCCTTTAATTTTCAGTTTGTTCCTGTCTTTAGGTCTCAAGTGAGTTTCTTTTAGACAACATATGGATGGGTCGTGTCTTTTGATCCAAGATGACACTTGGTATCTCTTTACTGGAGCATTCAGTCCATTCATATTCAATGTAATTATTGATAGGTATGTGTTCACTGCTGCCATTGTGATATGTTTATTTTTATGTTGATGTTTTCTCTGTTGTTCTTATTAGTCTGTTCTGAGACACTCTTTTTTGTGAGTTGACTTTTCACCTTTTTCAGAACTAGTTTTATGGTTGTTGAGACTTGTGTATTAGATTTCTTGAAATGGTATGATACAACTTTGTTGTGCTTTACAGCTGCCCCTATGAACCCCCTTAAGAAACTATTTATAAACCCAATTTTAATTACTACCAGTCTGGTCATCTTCCTCTCCATCTGGAAGGACTATAACGACTGTAGTACATCCCTCTTTTATTATGATGACACCACAGTTTTCATGATGATCACTGGATTGCTTCTTTCCAAATCAAAGCTGTGATTTACTTTGGAGCCTTCCCTAAATGAGTATTGAGTAGTGTGTCGTTGTAAAATATAAAGTTTGTGGTTTCGTTCTTCTAAGCCAAAGCCAAGAACTTCTTTCAGTATTTCTTGTAGCTTGGGTATGGTTTTTACAAAGTCTCTGAGTTTCTGTTTATCTGGAAATGTCTTAATTTCATTTTCATGTTTGAAAGACAGTTTTGCAGGATATATAATTCTTGGTTGGAAGTTCTTCTCCTTCAAGACTTTGAATGTGTCGTGCCACTGTCTCCGTTCCAGCATGGTTTCTGCTGAGAAATCTGACGAGAGCCTACAGGGTTTCCCTCTGAATGTTAGCTTTGCCTTGAGTCTTGCTGCCTTTAAGAGTTGCTGCTTATGTTTGATTTTGTTAAGCTTGATTATAATATGTCTTGGAGTCTTTCTTTTGAGATCGATATTGGGTGGCGTACGATATGCATCTGAGATGTCTATATTCTCTTCCTTCATGATTTCTGGGAAGTTTTCTTTCAGCAGCTCAGCAACAATACTCTCTGTGTTCTCAGATGTCTCACCCTGTTCAGGGACTCCAATTAATCGAAGGTTGTTCCTCTTAATAGAGTCCCACATGCTTCTTAATGTTTCTTCATTTTTCTTGTTTCTTTTTTTCTGATTTCTGCTCATAGACACTGGCATCAGTAGCTCTGTCTTCCAAGTTAGAAATTCTTTTTTCCATTTGTTCCATTCTGTTTTCTTGGGTTTGCATGGAAGTTTCTATTTCTTTGGTTTTCTTCTTGATCTGTTGGATTTCAGAGTACTGGTGTTCCATCAGATCGAACAACTTGCTTAATTTTTCATTTTGTTCTGCTGCATTTTGTATAAGGTCTAGAAGGGCCCTGTATATAATCAATTTGTATTCACTTCCTGATTCTTTCATAAAAGTTTCTTCATCTGGAAAACTCCTTGGTTGCTTTGTTTGGGAGCCTTCTGAAGCCATGAGTGATTGCTTGTATGCCACAACTGTCTGTTGCTTTTTGGGTCCCATGTGAGTATATAGAGGCTGGAAGAGGTACTGTGAGGATGGATTGAAAATGTTTCTCTAGGTTGTCTTCAAATGTAAAGCAAAAGGTATCTGACCAGTTCACAAGTCAGTTAGGTTTTCAGGTGTAGAGGTCCCTCTTCCCATCTCACAAAGTAAGCGCCACTGTATCCAACCCCAGATGATAACAAACTAGTTCAGAATACAGCACTGCTAGTGCCCTGGTGGCCTCTGCTGACAGGGCCTAGCCTTAGCCAACGCTGCGTCAAGTACTGGTTTTGTGATAGAAAAGCGCTCTCTTGTGGGCAGGCTCTGGCTCCCAAGCTAAGAATTAGGTCCAGCTGCGGCCACCGTAACGAAGATGGTATCCTCCACACAGGCAGCAGACAGGGGGGCTAAAGGTGCCCAGAGGCAGCAATTCCTCTGCTTCTGTTACAGGGCCCCCAATTTAGGCAGCTCTATGCAAAATCACTTCTTTTCTGACGGAGAAGCGCTGTCCCGTTTGCAGGTGCTGGCTCCCAGGCTAAGAATGAGGTCCCGCTAAAATCTCCGTACCAACATGGCGTCCGCTCCCTGACCACGGAGTTCCGCACAAACCCCACTGAGGCAGCTACAAAAGGAAAGGCTCAAAGTGTCTAGATTAACAGAGTCCTGAGCCTGGCTCTCAGAATATGGGAATTTCGCCTGCCTATCCCCCCAGCAGCGTGTCTGAGTCCAGCCGCTGGGCAAAGCCCAGCTTCGCCCGCCAGCCGAGACAGAGGAAAAAAAAAGTCAAAATGGTGCGTTTACCTTCCGTCCATGAGAGCCGGGGCTAGCCAGGAGCGGAGTCAGCGAAAGAGAGGAGATTTTTAGCTGAGTGGTATAAAGTCCCAATTAACAGCTCTGTGCCGTGTCCTGAGGCTGATTAGGTGCTCAGAAGGCTCTGTTTGATTGTCAGTTCAGGTCTTGGTTTCCAGAGGGATAGAAGGAGACGTGGGCTTAGTCCGCCATCTTGACTCTGCCCCCGTAACTCTTTTTTATAAGGTCTCCAAGGTTATGATCTTTCGGAAACAGATCATCAGGCCTGTCTTTCAAGGTGAGTCGAAGTGGTACTTCTAATAAGATGTGATGGGGACATTTGAAGAATAAAATTGCACAAACACCTTTTTGGTCACAAGATATTTGTTAACCATTAATTTGTTTCAAGTTTATCTTATGCAAAGAATTTAGGTAAAGTTACTTGATTTCCAAGAGATAATTCTCAAGTATTAGAATTTCTTTAATAGTTAAGTCATCATTTTTACTTTAAAATCTCCAAAGTACATCTGAAGATTTCTATACATGAATGAAGGGGTAGTCAGTCAAGACTACGTAGTTACCTGCTGTCAGTATTGGAAAACAGAGACATGAGTCAATCAATTACGTTGGTCTTGGCTGCCACTGAGTCCGTTCCAACTTGTAGTGACTCTGTGTACAACAGAATAAAACACTACCCAGTCCTGTTTCATGCCCAGAATCATTTTTATACTGAAGCCCATTGTTGCAGCTGCTGTGCCAACCCTTCTCCTTGAAGGTCTTCCTCATTCTCACTGACCCTCTACCAACTATGATGTCCTTCTCCAGGGACTGAACCCTCTTGATAACACATCCAAAGTATGTAAAAGACAGTCTCTCCATCTTTGCTTCCAGGGAGAACTCTGGTTATACTTCTTCCAGAATAGATCAGTGTGTTCTGTTGGCAGTCCATGGTATGTTCAATACTCAGATTCTCCAACACCATAGTACAAAGTCATCAATTCTTCTGTCTTCCTTATTCATTGTCCAGCTTTTGCATGCATATGATATGAATCAACATACCATGGCTTGGGTCGGATGCACCTTAGTCTTCAAAGTGACCTCTTTACTTTTCAACACTTTAAAGAGGTCCTTTGCAGCAGATTTTCCCAGTGCAATGTATGTTTTGATGTCTTGACTGCTGCTTCTATGGGCCTTTACTTGAATCAAGTAAAATGAAATCCTTGACAACTTCAATCCTCACTCTGTTTATCATGATGTTGCCTACTGGTCCAGTTGTGAGGAGTTTTGTTTTCTTGATCTTGGGGTGCAATCCATACCAAAGCCTGAGATCTTTGATATTCATTAGTGTTTCAATTCCTCTTCATGTCCAGCAAGCAAAGTTGTGTTATCTGAATAACACACATTGTAAATAAATCTTCCTCCAATCCTGATGCCTCCTTTTTCTTTATAGAGTCCAGCTTCTCAGATTATTTTGTCAGCAGACAGATTGAAAAGATATGGTGAAAGTATACAACACTGACACACATTTTTCCTGGCCATGCAGTGCCCTCTTGTCTTGTTTGCACGACATCCTCTTGATCCATGTACAGACTCCTTACGAGCCACAAGTACGTGTTCTGGAATTCCCATTCTCTACAATGTTATCCATAATTTGTTATTATATAGTCAAATGCTTTTGCATAGTCAATGAAACACAAGTAAACTTCTCTGCTTTCAGCCAAAATACATCTGACATCAGCAATGATATGCCTGTTTCCATGTCCTCTTCTGAATCCAGCTTGCATTTCTGGCAGCTCCCTGTCAAGTTACTGCTGCAGTGGTTTTTGAATGATCGTGAGCGAAATGCTGCTTGCCTGTGCTGTTAATGCTATTGTTCTATAATTTCCCCATTTTACAGGATCACCTTTCTTGGGAAGGGCATAAGTACATGTATCTTCCAGTCAGTTGGCTAGGTAGCTGTTCTCCAAATTTCTTGGCACAGGGGAGTGAGCACTTCCAGTGCAGTATCCATTTGTTGAAATATCTCAATTGTTATTCCATCAGTTACTGGAGCCTTATTATTGCCAATGCTCTCATTGCAGCTTTGACTTATTCTGTCAGTAGCATTGGCTCATGATCATATGCTAACTCTTGAAATGTTTGAACACTGACCAGTTCTTTCTGGTCTAATGACTGTGTATTCCTTCCATCTTGTTTTGATGCTTCTTGAGTCATTTAATATTTTCCCTGTAGAATCCTTCACTATTGTGACTCCAGGCTTGAATTTTTCCTTCAGTTCTTTCAGCTTAAGAAATGTAGAGCATGTTTTTCCCTTTTTATTTTTTATCTCCAGCTCTTTGTACATTCCATTATAATACTTTGCTTTGTTCTTGAGTCGCCCTTTGAAATCTTCTGTTCAGCTCTTTTATTTCATCTTCCTTTGGCTTTAGCTACTCAGAGTGACTTGGGACATCCAATTTGGTCTTTTCTTTCTTTTCTGTCTTTTGAACCACCTCATCTGTTCTTCAGTCATCAGTATTCAATGTATCATACTTGTTCTTAAGACGGTCTCCAAACACAAATGGGATATACTCAAGGTCGTACTTAGGCTGTCATCGAATTGTTCCAATTTTCTTCAGTTTCAATTTGAATTTGCAACGTTGAGATTAGCCAGTGGTTAATATTCTACTTAATTTCCTGCTTCTATCCTCAAAATTTCATTGTAACTGGCCCGCATGGGACACTGTGTTTTTTCTTTCATGAAGAAAAAAATCCATACTTGAATAAATCCTGTATACATTAATCTCTTGTACTTTGATTATTTTTGCACCTGTCTTCCCTTTTGGATTCCATTCCTTTTGACAGGAACTAAAGGGCATCAGTCTTATGAAACACTTGCATTACTGCCTTAATTCTTACAGATATTTTAATATAATCCCTGAACACTTTTGTGGTAACTACTTCAAATTTGTTGAAAGATAATGCACTACCCCCAAAAGATTTCCTAAACGCTTGTATTTCCTTATTCTTCCCCAGAAAACACTAAGCGATTTAATGGTCCCCCAGTGTCCTTAGGACTTTTTATCTGACATTGAAAATGGCTTTAATCTGACAGCAAACAACTGTGAACCACTTAGGCTATTTCAGACACACAACAAAGGACCTGGTAGAATCCGTAAGGTCAAATCTCATTTTCTTTTCTTTGAATGAGTTTTAGTGGTTCACAGTACTCACAAGGTCAGGATGTCTAATAGGTTTTGCTTTTATCTGTGAGAATATCCCATTACTCTGTGAAGATCTTTTTACAAGTTACTATCCAAGAAAAAGAAAATAAAGGACAAAGAGAAAAGTGGAAAAGAGGGTAGTTGTCAACAACTACCTGAACATGAGAGAATGAAAAATGTGTTAATTTAAATTTTTGCACTTATTTTTTAATTTATATGGATTGGTATCCTTCTCAATTTTTAGAGGAGAATATTAGGAGTACCCTGTAAAGCATATGCTTTGGCATTAAAAATTATCCTGAAATAGTTCTAATATCATGTTATCAGAATATTGTAATCTCAAATATATGGCCACTTGTCCTGGGGATATATAAATAAATCAAAATCTACTTCCCACCTTGAAAACCTATACACACAAAGAAGAGAAAAACCAGCCAAGTGCTGTCAAAGAGAGAAGGAAAGATTTATTATTGACTAAACATTAAATCAGAAAGTTGTGCAGTATAGACAATGTCCTAAAGAGATTGTAAAGGCAGAAAAGAATCTTATCCTTTTTATAGTTGAGTGGATACAACTCATTACATTTATGTTTTCAAGGTAAAATTACTGTTTTTCTGATCTTCATGGCTAATATCCTTCTAAAAAACTGGAGTATAGGAGAATTTTCTTGATGGTTACATTATCAAGAACTATTGTAAATAGAAGGCTTTAGATCCTTAAGGGAATATCCTTGATTTATGTAGTTTTAAAAGAAATAGAAAACTATAATCTCAAGTTATCTTAATGTGAGTTCTGAAGGAAAGGGCAGGGAGAGAGAAGGAGAAATAAAAGAAAAATTAAAAAGAAAAATTAATTCAACAGGGAATTAAAACCTCTGGATCCGACTCGACGGCACTTGGCTGGCTGGCATTTCCATTAGCATTTTTCCTTATGCCTGGTAGGTCCTAAGTATCCACAAAGAGGCAAACTGCTCATCCATTCTTTTACATAGACTCTGATGGCACTCTGGATATTCTCCATCTGAACTATTCTTTCAAACCAACCCCCCACGGTCATACTAATTAATTTTTTTTCTTTATAAAGTATCAGTTTATCTTATATTAGCTTACAGCAAAGGGATATAACAAATCCTCTGAAACTTGCCATTGATTTTATTAGTAAGAAGATGTCATGGATTAAATTGTGTACCCCCAAAAATATGTGTAGCCATGTGCCTGGGCCATGATTCCTGGTATCTTGTGATTGTCTTCCATTTTGTGGTTTTCCTCTGCTGTATGTTAAAGGATTAGGGTGGGGCTGTAAATCCCTTCACAGGATCACCTCCCTTTTCTACTGTAAAGGAAGTTTCCCTGGAGTATGGCTTGCCCCACCCTTAATCCTTTCATCCTGCAAGAGATAAAAGGAAAGAGAAGCAGGCAGAGAGTTGGGAACCTCACACCATCAAGCAAGCAGCACTGGGAGAAGAGCATGTCCATCAGACCTGAGGTTGCTGCGCCAAGATGCTCCCTGGACAAAGACTGACAAGACAATGCCGGACTTTCCCCAGAGCTGACAAGGGGGAAAGCCTTCCTCTGGAATGAACACCCTGAATATGGACTTGCAGCCTACCGCACTGTGTAAGAATAAACCTTCCTTTGTTAGAGCCATCCACTCTGTGATACTTCTGTTACAGCATCACTAGCTAACTAAAACAGAAGGCATTAGAGAATGTTGATTTTTCTATTTGGCACTTCTCTCTATGATCAATCAAGATCAATGTTTTTTTCATACTATTAATTCTAAGAAGAGTTACAATTATATTTAATTTTATGAAAAGAAATATATATACATACACAGATGATTGACAATTAAGTTTGCAACTCATCCTAGAAAAAGTGCTGTATATCTCATTACTGAATATCACTACTTTCATTTTGGAAGTACTTCCCTTTGGAAGCTATGCACCAATGCCAGAGCCTAGTCTACCCTTCAAAGCAACTTTGGAATTCTCTCTGGAACAGCCCTTGCACATGACAGCAAGGCAGGAACCTAATTACATAGTTGTCTGTGAGGCAATTTTTAGCCAGCAAACAAATAACTGTATTGGAACACTGTACCTACTCACCTGATCTGGCCCCCAAGGACTTTTTTTTTTACACAAAGATAAACAAAATATCGAAAGGAAGATATTTCATTGACATTCAAGACATCAAGCATCCAAAATTTCTTTCAAGGATGGTGTCATGGATTTGTGTCCACCCCGGAAAATGTATATAGAAATTTGACTGAGTCGTGATTTCCTGTATTGTGTGATTGCTCTCCATTCTGAGATTTTCCTACGTGGTATGTTATAGAGGATTAGGCTGGATGTGTAAGGCTCTTCCTAAGGTCACCTCCTTGATCCATTGTAAAGGGAGTTTTCCTGGAGTGTGGCTTAGACCTCCTTTTATCCTTTTATCCTACGAGATATAAAAGGAAAGGGAAGAGTTGGGAACCTCCCACCATCAAGTACCAGGAGAACAGTATGTCCTTCAGACCTGAGGTTCTTGTGCCAAGATGATCACTGAACAAAGAATGATGCAACACAAGGACTTTTCTCCAGAGCTAACAGGGGAGAACACATCCTAGAGCAGACATCCTGAGTTTGAACTTGTAGCCTACTGGACTGTGTAAGAAGAAGCTTTATTTTGTTAAAGTCATTCACTTTGTGGTATTTCTGTTAGAGCAGTAGCAGATAACTGAAACAGGTGGAGTAGCCACTGGTGTCGGTGTAGTGTAGGTGCGTAAGTATCCCAAGGGAGAACTTCAAAATTGGCCGTAGTGATATTCAGCAATGAAGTATGTAGCACTTAGAACAATTAAGTTCATGGAGTTAATTGTCAGACCTCGTGTGTGTGTGTGTGTGTGTGTGTGTGTGTGTGTGTGTGTACACACATATGTTTTTACTTATTGGTATTAGTCATAAAAAAGCTTAATGTCAGTCATCTACCTAGGAGTAGCTAATATTTGACAAAGGCCCAAAGCCTGTATGTAAAATGAGAACAAACCATCTCTCTACAAATGGTGTTGACATAACTGGATTCAACCTGCAGATAAATGAAACAAGGCTGTTCTCTCACACCATGCACAACAACTAACTCAAAATGGATCAAAGATCTAAATAATAAATCTAAAAAGACAAAGATCATGGAAGAAAAAGTAGACAACGCTGGAATCTCTAATACAAGGCATAAATGGAGTACAAAACATTACTAATAATGCACAAAGAGCAGAAGAGAAAACAGATAACTGCGAACTCTTAAAAATCAAACACTTACAATCATTCAAAGATTTCACCAGAAGAGTAAAAAGACAACCTACAGACTCGAAGACTATTTTTGATTAAAACAAATCTGATCAGTATTTAATCTACATAATCTACAAGATGCTGCAAAAACTCAGCATCAAAAGACTAAAAAGTGGGCAAAGGATATGAACAAGCACTTCACCAAAAAAGACATTCAAGCTGCTAATGGAAACATGAGGAAACGTTCAAGACCATTAGCCATTAGAGAAATCAAAATCAAAATTACAATGAGATATCGTCTCATCCCAACAAGACTGGCATTAATACAAACAACAGGAAGGAACAAATACTGGAGAGGTTGTGCAGATATTGAAACCCTTGTACACTGCTGGTGGGATGTAAAATGGCATAACCACTTTGAAAAATGATGTGGCAATTCCTTAAAAAGCTAGAATTAGAAATACCACACGACCCAGCAATTCCACTTTTTGGACATATCCTAGAGAAATAAAGGCTACCACAGAAATAGATACATCCACACCAATGGCTATTGTAGTACTATTCACAACACAAGAAGAATCAACCTAGGTGGCCATCGGTGGATGAATGGTTGAACAAATGATGGTATTTTCACACAATGGAATGCTGTGAAATGATAAAGAACAAGGATAAACTTCTGAAATGCCTCATAAAATGGAGGAGTCTGAAAGGTGTCATGATGAGTGAAATTATTAAGTTGCAAAAGGACCAATGTTTTATGAGATTATTATTATAAGGACTCAAGAAAAGATTTCAGTGCAGAGAAAAACAGTTTTTGATGGTGACAACTGAAGGAAGAGAGTGAGAGAAGTATTCACTTATTAGATAGTAGATAAAAATTAAGTTTGGTGAAGAGAGGATCAACACACAGTGGAGGAAAAGTCAGCACATCTGTACTAAACCAACAGCTAAGAGGTTTCCAGATTTCCTAAATACAACACAGTACTTCAAAAGACAGAACAGCAGGGTCAAGAATCTGGGGACTATGGTTTCATGGGACATCTAGGTTAATCGGTGTAACAAAAGTTTTCAAGAAAATGTTCTGCATCCGACTTTGGTGAGGGGTGTCTGGAATCTTAAAAGCTAACAAGTGGCCATCTAAGTAGCATCAACTGATCTCATCCTGAAGTAGAGGAGACTGTAGCACATCAAAGACACAAGGAAAATGTAAGTCCAGGAGACAGAAAGGGACACAAAATCCAGAAACTGTATCAGCATGAGAATAGAAGAACTATAAATGGTGCCCAGTCACTACCAATCACTTCCCTGATAGAGAACACAACAAATAGTCCCTAATACAGCAGGAGAAAGATGGGATACAGAATTTAAATTCTGATAAAAAAGACCAGATTTGATAGTGCAACACATTTAAAGTTTCCCCAGAATACACAGCCTTCAGATTCTCTTAGCCCAGAACTGAAACCTTTTCCAAAGCCAACTCTTAAAGCAAAGATTAAAGTATAAGAAATAAAATGACACCAGTGAAGAGTGTACTTCTTCGCATCAGTGAATACAAGAGACTGACTGCTCCTCTCCTTACGTGAGGTTAGAGGGCAGAGGGGAATAGGAACTTGCTGAATGGAAGTGGCAAATACAGAGCGGAAAGGAGTGTGCTGTCCCAGTGTGGGGAGAGCAGTTAGAGTTACATAGCACTGTGTGTAATGTTTTTCATAACAAATTGACTGGAATTGCAAATTCACTTAAAGCAAAATAAAATATTTAAAGAAAGCCTAAAACCAATCTATGAAAGGTATGAGGCATTTTTGCCGTAGTTGAGGTTAGTGTTTATTGAACATTTACTATGTTCCAGACACTGGTTTAAATACTTTCAGACAATGTGTAATTTCTTTTTCTGTTGTACTCATGAAGCATGTGCCAGTATATAAATTTATATTTGAGATCACAGAAGCATAGATTTGAAATAACCTGCCTACATCTTGGTAAATTTGCAAGCAACAATTCAAATCTAATTCAGTGTGACTACAAATTGTGCACTTACTCGTTGCTGTATTGCCTGATTTCCATGTACACGCTAATTTCTTACTTTCAACTTCCATTTATCCTGTTTTGTACCTAATTCAAATAAACACACATGGTGAAGTGTATTTATTTCTTTACCTGTGTATGCACAAACTCAAATGATTATTTATCTACATAGTATTGGCACAAGGCAGAATACCAGTCAATAATACATAGGAAATAGGAAACTTGAGTCAATGGGGAGAAGGACTTTGGAGAGTAGTAATAAATAAGCAACAACAAAGCAAAGAGAAACAGATGAGAAAAACAATATTAAAAATATTCTTTCATATGTAGAGTAACTAAATATAATACAAAACGCAGAATTATATTTTGAAGCAGTGTTATTTGATTTTTTTTCAGTTAGCACCAAACTGCTGTGATAGTGAGATACAGTGGGATGTTGTTATGATCACTAGGATATTTCCTGATCAATTAGATAATGATTTTTGGAAGGTCACAGTCTCTCAATTTATCTATTTTTTTTAATTATGACGGAGTGACAATGTACATTTCCATATAAATTTACGTGCCCACCTATATGCAGCTTCCACTGCTCTCCCTGCCCAGTGACAGAACACCATTCCTCTCTGCTCTATACATGTCTTATCCTCCCAAAGTCTCCTTTCCCCTCCTCTCTACCCACTCTCCCTACTCCAGCCAGAGGTCAGCAGGATGATATCCTAAATAAAATGCATCCAATATATGATCACTTTGCATCGCCAAGTCCAATCCATTCGTGTCCAAACAGTGGACCTTCGTTATGATTTTTGGGCAAGGGCAGCATAAGGGCCAGGGGCCATGCTCCCAGGGGAACCCCGAAGCCGCTGGACCATAAACTGCGGTCTTTTAGTGGAGATCTCAGGGTGTACCGCTTTTTATTCTTGTGAGAATGTTTATCGCAGCACAGTCCACAATAGCAAAAAGATGGAATCAACCCAGACGCCCAACAACACAGGAATGAATAGGTAAACTGTAGTATTTATACTCAACGGAGCACTATGCAATGATGAAGAATAATAATGATTCCAGGAAGCATCTCATAACCTGGTTTCACCTGGAGGATATTATGTTGAGTGAAAGTAGTCAGTGACAAAAGGACAAATATTGTATGAGACCCCTACGACATGATCTCAGAAACAGACTTACGTATAGAACAAAAGACTCTTTGATGGCAGCAAGGGAGAGGAGGGAGGAAGGACAAGGCAGGGGGAAGGTTTAGATTAGATAGTTGGTAGAAATTTGGTTGGGTGAAATCGGTGATAGCACACATTAGAAACAAGAACAATATTAAGTGGATTTCAGCATAACTTGAATACTCCTTCCATCTTAACCCAATATTGCAAGGACAGAGTAGCTGGGGCACGGGGCGGGAACCATGCTCTTAGGTGAAATTGAGGCCAGTTGGCACAACTATCGTTTTGCTAAGAGGGCTGTCTGCACCCCAAATTGGTGAGTGGTGTCTGGGGTCTTAAAAGTTGCCAAGCTGCCATCTGAGGGCACAGCAAATGGTCCCAACTCAGCAGGAATGGATGATCAATTTACCTAATTTTAATCAGATTTCTTTCTACTTCCCACGTTTTAGGACTGAAATGGTTTAATTTTAATTATAGAAATTAATATGAAATGAAAAGTAACCCTGTTGAATAGCAAATTGTATTTCTATTGAAACTGTAAAATAAAACCCTGGTTCCTGAGAAAACAGATAATATATCACCAATTCTAATCTGTTGGCCTTAAGATATATTTTTTGATAGTGTTCTCAATTGTTTATTTTTTCCTACTAACATTAAGGTAAAAAAAAAACAAACTATACCACTACTAAAGCTACACACACTTTTTGTTTTTTCTTATAATATCAACAACTGTTCATAAAATTACATAAACAGGTATTCCAGGGTGGCCTGTAATTCTGTTGTTTTTCTCTGAACACAGTTTATTAACAATCATCATACTACATTATATATTGGCCTGAAATTGATAGCTGGAGGTGTCAAATTTCATCTAATTAGGAACAAGGGAAATATTAACATTTGAAGCTAAGATTTTGCTTATAGCTTTAAAAAAGGCTAAAAATAAATGAGGCCACAATGGAAGGGCCTGAGATCTATTTTCAAAGAGATGGTATATGATTTGCCTTTCTGGAGTATATTATTTAGCTAACTTCTAAGATAGCACCTGCCATCCTGCTAACCTCTTAAAGTATTTACCAGAACATATCGCTAATTAATGTAGGAAGATGCTGAGTAACCAGGTTTTTGGCTTCTGAGATTCATATCCTGATGGGAACTTGGTTCATATGAGGTATGAAAGAGACAGAATCTATATCCAGCAAAATGGTGAGAGGCAGCTGGTATCAATATCTAGAACTCGTTTGAACACAACTGATATCCCTTCAAGAATATTTAACTTACTTAATAACATTATGTGGCTAAGGAAAATTATCTGTACAAAGTTAGAGAAGTCTAAATGTATTAGTAAAAACTGAAGGGAAGAGGTGCCTACAAAGACGTGTTTATGGAGTGCTTATGCTTTGTTTTAGTGTCTTCCTTGAATAATTCCATTTAATCTTGTAACAACTCCATAAAAGGGCACTAGTATCATGCTTAAAACCACAGAAAGTACTGAGACAGAATGATTAAGTGATATTAAGATCTGATATAGCCAGTAAGAGACAGAACAGAGACTCAAATCCAGGCAATATAATCTTCACTACGAGGTGATGCACTTCCTTGGATCTTACATTGTTTTAAATAATGATGATCTCTTTAATGTTTATTCTTGAATTCAATCTTTGATTAGAATTATCAATAAAACTTCACATTGTCAAAATATTCTTAATTTTGAATATGTTGTTAACTGAAGAGGAAAAACACAGTATTAATTGGCATATGAGGAGACACACTGAATAATCAGGAAAGAAATAAAAGAGAAAGAGCATACACATTTTACATGTATTTGGTCCCATAACAGAAAGCTGGATAATGTTATGTAAGCCTGTGAGAATACTGATACATATAATCACTCCTGTGCCTATTAGGAAGGGGGGATCCCTGTAGTGCAGACAGTTAACACACTCAGCTGCTAGCCTAAAGGTTGGAGGCTCGTGTCCACCAGGGACCTGGTAAGAAAGACCTGGCCATCTACTTCAAAAAAATCAACCACTGAAAATCCTATGCAGCACAGTTCTGCTGTGACACACATGGAATCACCATGAGTTGGAGTCAACTCAGTGATGATCAATTTTTTTTAACCTATCAAGATTGTTAATGGTTTCTGTCATTTAAACAAGCAATCTGGCAATAGTCAAGATGAACATGAAAATTAGACTATTCTATAGGCAAGCAATTCCATTCTTTGATATATATGTGGGGGGGGCGGTTTATATAGGTTCAGGTATATGTACAAGAATGACACTTGCCATGTTTATGATAGGGATTTAGAGGCAGTCTGGTGGTTAATCACTGGGGAAGAAAAAATGTAAAAATGTCACGAATTAAATTGTGTCTCCCCAAAAATGTGTGTACCAATTTGTCTAGGTCACTCCTGGTAGTGAGTGATGTTCCTCCATGCTGTAAATCTTGCCTCTATGATGCTAATGAGTAGCAGTGTGCTGCAGGACTCGGTATGTGAGACCATATTGCGCCTCGAGGCAGTATCTTGAGGTATAAAGGGGAGAAGCTAGCAGACAGATTTGTGGACCTCATGCCACTAAGATGCAGTGCGGGGAGCAGAGTACAACTTTTGGGGTCCCTGTGCCTCAGAGACTTCCAGTCCAGGGGAACTGGAACGAAATCAGCTTAGTAGTCAAGAGAGGGTCCATATGATGATATCATGCCAAAGACTTAGATTAATTTAACCCTCTACCTTGTGGCTTCATTAGTTGGACTGGGCAGTTGGGGAAAAAGAGATCCAGTCTTTAACTTAGTAGTCTCCTTTATGTTCCAATCTTGTAACATTTTAAAGTAGGATCCGATTCGACGGCGCTTGGCTTTGGCTTGGCATTTTTCCTTTAAGAATCTGGATTTTTCAACACTAATTTACTGAAGGAAAAGACTGTTTCTCTCTTAAGAGTTGGTAAGAGAACATGTTCTTATACATTCATGTGAATTTTAGTTTCTATGATTTATATTATTTGAATCTCAAGGTTGATTTGCTCAGTAGACAGCATCTTTGTGTAGGACTACCTGTTAAGTTGAACACAAGTCAGTTTCTGGGCCCAAAGCACAAATACTTCAACTCCTTAGGGTACACATCTTTTATCTTCTCTGTTTATATAATTTGTTAATGATCTGCCTGCTAGCTGGTATGGAATGAACATACTTCTTCTTGCAGAAAATCATGTTGTTTTGTGAAAGATTGTCTGGCATTTTCACAGTAAAGTCAAACAGTATACCTTAAGTTCTATGGAGTTTTCATTTACATTCTAAGTAGAAGTTTTAAGAACTACACTTGCTTTAATGAGTTTTGAAAAGGGATTTACCATGTCTAGTCTGCTTTTTTATAATACAATTCACTAAATTAATAACAATTCTTGGTTAAAATAATTAAATTGTGGGTTAAAGTTATTTTATTACTTTATTACTCCTTATTTTTATGTATAGCCATGATTCTAGATAATCACATACATTTGGAGTATAACTTAAACACAAATATCACTTAAAGAGAACATATATATTGTCACATCCTCAAACTCAATTGTCCTTGATACTCTACATACCTAAAGCCAATCATTCCAGGTCAGTATAGGAGATGCATCAGTTGCCAGAAGTCAAAGAATTACCTCATTTTTATAAGCAGTGTTAAGGACTAAGCAATTCCAGAATACAACCATGAGTATATCACACCTCATTTTAGAGAACATCTCAGGAATTGAATTGATGCATTGGAAAATAACGACCAAAGACCAAATGAACTGTGGACTGACATCAAAGACCTTAATGTTCACTATTGTTGGACATGATTCATGTATTTTTATATGTAACTCAACTTCTGTTCCAGTAATTGTGCTTTTACTTATGAGTTATAATCTATCTGTAATGAATTAGCTTTCCCTTATCTTCAGTTTCTTTACTGAATGGCACAGCTTCAATGGAGTCAACACCCTCATAGTCTTCCTCTTTTCCTGTAAAACTGGTAGATATTCTACTTCCGCAACCTCAAACTTCTTATGTTTCTCTTCCTCTACATGCGCCACATTTATTTAAATGGTTGTGAATCATCTAGTTTTATTCCATCCATAAACCAACTTTTGATTACACTTAACATCTCATCTAGATTAGGGTCACATTTTGTATTTTAAAACTTTGAGAACTGTTAGAAATTGATGGATATGTATCATCAAAGATTCAATGATATATATCCAGTATATCATTGGATACATCTGATGATACATACATTATATATGTCATCCAACTTTTTTTGGAATAAGTAGTATACATACTATATATAATGTGGAAAATTAGAAAATATAAATAGAATTTAAATTACAAATCCAACCACACAAATGTAACAACCATCAACATTTTTAATTTTAAAGTCCACTCACGAAAGGTAGAGTCTTGGTGGTGCAATGGTTAAGCACTCACTGCTAACCGAAAGGTCTGTGATTCAAACTCATCAGCTGTTTTGTGGGAGAGACAGCTTTCAGCTTTCATAAAGGTTTACAGGCTTGGAACCCTATGAAGCAGTTGTACTTTGTCCTGTAGTGTCACTTTGAATTACAGTGGACTTAAAAGCAATGAGCTAGTCACCAAGGAGTCCTAGTCATACAACTCTTTAGCACTAGGCTGCTAACTGAAAGACTGACAGTTCAAACCCATGTGGAGTTTACTTGGGATAAAAAGCTGATGATCTGCTCCTATAAAGGGTATAGTCTAGAAAACCCTATGGGGCAATTTTTCTCTGTCCCATGGGATTGCTCTGGGTTGACATTAATGTGACAGACTGTCACTAACAACATTGGTACTAGTCTTTTGTTTTTCAATAGTACAAAAGGGAGTATAAATGTGTGTTATACAGATGATGTGACCTTGTTTGCTGAAAGTGAAGAGCATTTGAAACACTTACTAACTAAGAGCAAAGACCACAGCCTTCAGAATGGGTTCCACCTCAACATCAAGAAAACAAAAATTCTTGCAACTGGACTAGTAAGCAATGTCATGATAAGTGGAGAAAGGATTGAGGTTGTCAAGGATTTTGTTTGACTTAGTTCCACAATCAGTGCTCATGGAATCAGCAGTTGAGAAGTCAAAAGACTCATTATGTTGGGAAAATCTGCTATAAAAGACCTCTTTAGAGGGTTGAAAAGTAAAGATATCACCTTAAAGACTAAGGAGCACCTAATCCAAACCATGGTATTATCATATGCATGCAAAAGCTGGACAACAAATAAGGCAAACAGAAGAAGTGATGAGTCTTACATACTGTCCCTGGAAAAGGACATCATGCTTGGTAAAGCAGAGGGTCAGCAAATGACAGCAAGGCCCTAAGCCCTAAAGAAAATGGGCGGACACAGTAGCTGCAATAATTGGCTTAAGCTCATAGGGTCGCTGTGAGCCTGGAGTGACTTCACATCATTTAGCAACAACAACATCAATTTGTAACTAAGGACTAATTTTAATAGAGTATTTAATTAAGTGAGTCTAATAGATATACTTGTATGTACTAGGAATGTTTTTGAGGGCAATGGAGTCTAATGTTATAACCAGAATAAGTTAGTAAGATCATTTTTGTTTGTATAAGGTATAAATGTATCTGAAAATCTCTCCTCTGTTTTCCTTGCTACATTCACCATGTCATCCCCAGTGCTTACCTAAAGTAATCTGTGAGTTTATTGTTAAATAAAGTTTTGGTAACTGTACTGAGCTGAAGCAGAAAAGGCGTGGAGTCACTAGAATAATTTTATATCTGGTTTGTGATATGTATTTTGTGTTTTATTTGAATGTTTTTTAAAGTTCTGTATGCTTATGTGTTACTGTTACAATTTACAGTACATTTAACCTGAATTTTTTAACACAAATTTTTTATATTTTTAAATTGCAATCCATCTCTGTACTGTGCATCTTTGTTACTCCATGCCTTCCTCATCCACAACTCTTAAAACTCTCTCATGTCCAACTAAAATATACTCAGAGAAGAAACAGATTTTCTATTAATAAAAAATGGAAACCCTGGCGGCATAGTGGCTAAGTGTCATGGCTGCTAACCAGAAGGTTGACAGTTCAAATCCACCAGGCAGTCCTTGGAAAATCTATGGAGAATTTTTTCTGTTCTGTTCTAGAGGGCCACTATGAATCACAACTGATTCAATGGCACTGGGTTTAGTTTTTTGCTTTATTAATAAGATGTTTGGCTGCTCTTAAAATGCTGATTTTATTTGTATTCTTTACCTCCATTCTACACATGTAAACTATTACTGGGAAAAATGACAAATGCTGCAACATCGATCTGCTGTGGTGTTTTATTTTCTATTTTCCAATACTTCCTGAGTGATGCTCAGTAATCCTTTTACTCAACTGTATTGAGCTCCATCATAATATTTATTTTCAGAAGTTCTATTTTCAAATTCTAAATCTTATCCACCATATATACTTTCAGAAATTAAACTTACCTTCACTGGAGACAAGTCAAATTCACTCTCCTTTCACTATTTATCTATTTATATCTATATTTACATCTTTAACCCTGGTGGCATAGTGATTAAGTGCTACAGTTGCTAAACAGAAGGTTGGCAGTTCAAATATGCCAGACACTCCTTCAAAATTCTATGGGGCGGTTCTACTCTGTCTATAGGGCCTCTATGAGTTGGAATCGACTCAACATCAGTGGATTTATTTATTTTACAAATATGTCTACAATGTATCTATATCTGTATCCTTCCATTCTGTATTTATTTGTTAGAAAAGGCGTATTTGGCCTTTTCCAACTTGCAGTTTCTACCCAAAGCCTTTGTTATGGAGGAATATCAGTGTATCCTCACTTAATTTTGTATGATCTCCTCCTTATCACAAACACTTCCATGAAAAATACCAGTGAAGCTATTATTTCCCAGAGAATCTGGATCTTTTTGTTTTCTTTAATTTTTCTGTAGCATTTTAAAACTTTAACCACTCTTTGAAATTTGACTATTTTCTCCACCAACATGAAGACTTAAAAGTTGAAGGAATCTATGAAGTTATAGAGTTTACATTCTTTCACAATGCTAAGTATTTTTCCTTAGCTTCAAGTCAATCTTTGTGTGAAAACTCTGGTCTATGTTTATGACAGGGCACTCACTATTTCTAAGGCAGTGTATTTTTAGGTATTACTCATTATTAGAAAATTGTGTCCCTCAAATGAAATCCAGTGACCTATTAAAAGGGTTATGAACATGATGTCTTAGTTATTTGGGATTACTCTAACAGATATACCGTAAGTGGATGGCTTTTAAAAGAGAAATTGTATTTTGTCAGAGTTCAGTAGGCTAAAATCTAAAATTCAGGGTGTCTTTCTCTGCTGGCTCTGGAGGAAGGCCCTTGTCATTGTTTTCTCCTGGACTGGAATTCTAAGGCACAGGGACTCCAGTCTTTTCCAAAGGACCCACTCAGCAGCCAGCACTGCTGATCGGTGGTATGAGGTCCCTAGCTCTCTGCTTGTTTCCTTTTCCTTTCATCTTTTTTTAGAATAAAAGTTTAAAAGGCAGTGAAAGCCACACTCCAGAGAAACCTCCTTTACACTGGAACTAGGAGGTGACCTTATGAAGGATGTTACATCCATCTTAATCCGCTTTAACATAATCCAATCTGTTAACTGCAAGTAGAGATTAGGATTTACAGCACAGGAGCATCACAAAATGAAGGACAATCACAAAATACTGGAAAACATGGCCCAACCAAATTGTTGCACATTTTGGGGGGGGGGGGTAATGTCATTCAATATACGACATATGACCAAATGAGATTTATCCCAGAAATGTGTGGGTGGTTCAGCAGAAGAAAATCAACCACTATAGTACATTACATTAACATACAAAAAGAGAAACAAATACATAATAATCTTCTTTCATGAAGAACAGGAATTTGGCAAAATGCAACACTCTTGCAAACTAGGAATTGATGGGAAATTCCTCAATATGATAAAAGGCATTTACAAAAAACCCACAGCTAGCATCATACTCAGTGGTGAACACCTGAAATTTTTCTTCCTAAAATGAGAGACTAGACAAGGATGCACACTTTCACCACTGTTATTCAACATTGTACTAGAAGTTCTAGCCAGAGTAATTAGGAAAAAAAAAAAATAAATATAAGAAATTAAAATGGTAAAGAAGCAAAACTATTACTATTCACAGATGACATGATAATACATACTTGAAAAGATCCCAAAGATTCCACAATAAAGCTGCTAGAGTTAAATAATTTTGGACAATTTGTGGGACACACACTCAGTAAGCAGTAATCAGACGTGTTCCTACGTACCTGCAATGAAAAATCTGAAAAGGAAATTAAGAAAACAGCATAATTTGCAATAGAATCTAAAAACATAAACTACTCAGAAATAAATTCAGCCAAGGAGGTGAAAGTCTTGCTTACAGGAAGCTATAAACTATTACTGAACTAAATTAAAAGAGAACTTAATAAATAGAAAGGCATCCTATGTTCACATACAGAAAGACTTGACATTGTTAACAAGACAATACCACTAAAATCCATGTATACATTCAATACAGTACCAACGTTCAGAGAATTGTTTTTTTTTCTTTTTTTTAAGAAACAGAACATTTATATGGTATTGAAGGACCTTGGATATCAAAAACAGTCTTGAAACAGAAAAGCAACAAGGCACACATTTCTCAATTTCAAAACATGCTACAAAGCTACAATAATTTACATAGTGTGGCACTTATGTAAGGATAGATATTGACAGGTTGTATAAACTTAAGAGTCTACAAATAAACCCACAAACTTATCGCCAATTTATTTTTCACAAGGATGTCAAGACCATTAAATGTGAAAATAATATCCTCTGAAACTAATGATCCTGGCACCATCAGGTTTCTACAAGCAAAAAATGACATTAGACCCATTCTTTATACTACACACAAAACATTAAATCAAGATGGATCAATTGCATATGTATAAGAACTAAAACCATAAAATTTTTGGATAAAATGGGTAAGACATTAGGAACTTCTTTGCAAAGAATTATTAGGTAAGACCCTGAAAGCAGGATCAACAAAATAAAAAAAAATAGATACATTAAAATTCTTAAAAATATAATTTTAGGGGCAGAGTCAAGATGGCAGACTAAGCACACGTCTCCTTGTATCCCTCTGGAAACCAAGACCTGAACTGATATTCAAACTGAGCCTTCTGGTCACCTAGTGAGCCCCAGGACAGGACACAGGGCTGTTAATTTGGACTTCATACCACTGAACAAAAACCCTCCACTCTTTTGCTAACTCCCACTCCTGGCTAGTCCTGGCTCTCACAGACTGAAGGTAATGCACCATTGTGAGTTTTTTTTCTCTGTCTCGGCTGGTGGGTGGAGCTGGGTCTCGCCTAGCAGCTAGTCTCAGACACACTGCTGGTGGGATAGGCAGGCAAAATTGCTGTATTTTGAGAGCCAGGCTTAGGACTCTGTACACCTGGCCAATTTGGTCCTGTCTTTTTATCTGCCACAGTGTGGTTTGTACAGAACCACAGTGCCTATGTGTGGGACGCCATTTTGGATACAGAGATTTTAGTGGGACCTAATTCTTAGCCTGAGAGCTAGAGCCTGCAAACAGGACAGTGCTTCTCCAACAGAAAAGCAGTAGTTTACACAATGTTGCCAATGGTGGGGGCCTGGCAACAGAGGCTGAGGACTCACTACATCTCAGCACCTTTAGCCCCTCTGCCACCAACAGTGTGGAGGGCACCAACTTAGATAGAGTGGCCACAGCTGGACCTAATTCTTAGCTTGGGAGCTGAGCCTCCCCACAGGAGAGCACTTTTCTACCAGAAAAGCAGTAGTTTACACAGTGTCACCTAAGGCTAGTCCCTTTCAGCAGAGGTCAACAGGGCAGTAGCATTGCTGTATTTTGAACTAGTTTGTATCATCTGGGGTTGGATACAGAGGTGCTTACTTTGCCAGTTGGAAAGTGGGCCCTCTACACCTGAAAACCTGACTGACTTGGGAAGTGGTCAGATATCTTTTGTTTTACATTTTAACACAGCCTAGAGAAACATCTGCAGTCCATCCTCACAGTATCTCTCCCAGTCTCTACTTACTCACATGGGACCCAAAAAGCAACAGACACTTGTGGCAAACAAGAAATCACCCATGGCTTCAGAAGGCTCCCATACAAAACAACCAAGGAGTTTTCCGGATAAGAAAACGTTTCTGAAATCATTGTAAGGTGAATACAAAATGCTTACATACAGAGACCTTCTAGACCTTATACAAAATGAAGCACAACAAAAGGAAAAATTAAGCAACCTGTTCCATCTGATGGAACACCAGTACTCTGAAATCCAACAGATAAAGAACAAAATCAAAGACATGGAAACTTCTATTCAAAGCCAAGAAAACAGAATGGAACAAATGGAAAAAAGAATTTCTGAATTGGAAGACAGAGCTACTGATGCCTGTGTCCATGAAGAGAAATCAGAAAAAAGAAACAAGAAAAATAAAGAAGCATTAAGAAGCATGTGGAACTCTATTAAGAGGAACAACCTTCAATTTATTGGAGTCCCTGAACAAGATGAGACACCTGAGAACACAGAGATATTGTTGCTGAGCTGCTGACAGAAAACTTCCCAGAAATCATAAAGGAAGAAAATATAGATATCCCAGATGCATATCGTATGCCACCCAATATAGATCTGAAAAGAAAGAATCCAAGACTTATTATAATCAAGCTTAACAAAATGAAATGCAACTCTTAAAAGCAGCAAGACTCAAAACAAAGCTAACATTCAGAGGGAAACCCTATAGGCTTTTGTAAGATTTCTCAGCAGAAACCATGCTGGCACAGAGACAGTGACAGGACACATCCAAAGCATTGAAGGAGAAGAACTTCCAAACAAGAATTAGATACCCTGCAAAACTATCTTTCAAATATGAAAATGAAATTAAGACATTCCCATATAAAGAGAAGCTCAGAGACTTTGTAAAAACCAAACCAAAGCTGCAAGAAATACTGAAGGAAGCTTTTGGCTTTGCCTTAGAAGAACAAAACCACTAACTTTATATTTTAGAATGACACATCATCCAGAATTCTACTCAGTTAAAGAAGGCTCCAAACTCAATCACAGCTTTAATACTGAAAGAAACAATCCAGTGGTTATCATGAAAACTATGGTGCCATCATATTAAAAAAAAATGGTGTACTACAATCGCTATAGTCCTTTCCGATGGATAGGAAGTTGACAAGACTGGCAGTTATTAAATTTGGGTTTATATATAGCTTATTAAGGGGGATGATGGGGCAGCCATAAAGCACAAAATATGATATGCAACATACCATATCAAGAAATGTAACACAGGAGTCTTAACAACTACCAAACCCGCTCTGAAAAAGGTGAAAAATGAACTCACAAAAAAGAATGTCCCAGAACAGACTAATAAGAACAGAGAAAATATCAACACAAAAATAAACAGGTCACAATGGCAGCACAGAACACATACCTATCAATAATTACAATGAACATGAATGGATTGAATGCTCCAATAAAGAGACATCATGTGACATCTTGGATCAAAAGACGTGACCCATCCACATGTTATCTACAAGAAACTCACTTGAAACTTAAAGATAGAAACAAACTGAAAATTAAAGGATGGAAGAATATATATCAAGCTAACAATGAACAAAGAAGAACAGGTGTGGCAAGTCTAATCTCAGACAAAATCAATTTTAATGTAAAATCCACCATCGTGGACAAAGATGGACACTATTGCTGAAAGGTTCAGTACACAAGCAAGACTTGACCATGTTAAATATTTATGTACCTGATATCAGAGCACTTAAACACGTCAAAGAAACACTAACTACACTCAAAAAAGTTAGATCACTCCACAATAATAGTGGGAGACTTCAGTATTCACTCTCAATACTAGACAGATATCTAGAAAAAAGCTCAGTAAAGATACAGAAGACCTTATTGCCACAATTACCTCACCGATACATGCAGAACTTTCTGCTCATTAGGGGACAACTATACCTTCTTCTGCAGTGCACAGGGAACATTCTCCGTAATTGAACATGTGTTAGGACATAATGTAATTTTCAGCAAAATTCATACCACTGAATTAATGCAAAGTATCTTCTCAGATCATAAAGCCATACGAGTCAAAATCAATAGCAGAAAAAACATAGATAGAAAGTGGAACTCTTGGAAACTGAACAACATCTTGCTCAAAAAACCATGGGTTATAGAAGAAATCAAGGATGAAATAAAGAATTTCATGAATTCCAATGAGAATGAAAATACTTCCTACCAGAACCTATGGGATACAGCCAAAGTAGAGCTCAGAGGTCTGTTTATCACCATAGATGCACACATCTGGAAAGAAAAAAAGAAACCAAATCAAGGAACTAACCCTACAGCTTTAACAAGTAGAGAAAAAACAACGGAGGATGCTCTCAGTCACCAGAAGAAAACAGATCATAAAGATTAGAGTAGAAATAAATGAATTAGAGAATAGCAAAACAATTGAAAAAAATTGAAAAGACAGAAAGCTGTTTTTTTTTTAAAGGTCAACAAAATGGACAAACTACTGGCGAAACTTACTAAAGAAAAACAGGAAAGGAAACAAATAACACAATTAAGAAATGAGAGGGGAGTTGTCACAACAGATCCAACAGAAATCAAAAATATCATAACAGGATACCATGAAAGACTGTACTCTAAAAAATTGGAAAACCTAGAGGAAACAGACAAACTCCTTGATTCATATCACCTTCACAAATTATCACAACGTGAAGCAAAACAACTTAATAAAGCCATCACAAAGGAAGAGATTGAAAATGTCATAAAAAAAAATGCCAACCAAGAAAAGCCCTGGCCCAGGTAGCTTCACCACAGAATTCTACCAAGCTTTTAGAGAATAGCTATCTCTGATACTACTGAGAATATTTCATGGTATAGAAAGGGATGGAGTACTCCCAAACTCATTCTATGAATCCAGCATAACCCTGATACCAAAGCGAGGGAAAGACCCAACCAAAAAGGAGAGGTACAGATCAATTTCACTAATGAATCTAGATGCAAAACTCTTCAACAAAATTCTTACCAATTGAATACAACAACATATTAAAAAAAAAATCCATCATGACCAAGTTGGATTCCTACCAGGAGTGCAAGGTAGGTTCAACATCAGAAAAACAATTAATGTGATTAACCACATAAATATCACAAAAGACAAGAATCACCTGACTTTGTCTATTGATGCAAAAAAGGCATTTGATAAAGTCCAACACCCATTCATGCTAAAAACTCTCAGCAAAATAGGCATAGATGGAAAATTCCTCAACATTATAACGGCTATTTATGCAATGCCAACTGCCTACATCATCCTGAATGGAGAGAGACTGAAGGAGTTTCCCTTGAGAACAAGAACTAGACAAGTATGCACACTCTTACTTCTCCTATTCAACACAGTACTAGAAATTCTAGCCAGAGCAATTAGACAATACCAAGAAATAAAGGGCATCTGCATAGGCAAAGACGTCAAAACCTTCCGGTTTGCTGATGATATGATTGTATATGCAGAGAATCCCAAAGAATCTATAAGTAAACTACTCCAACTGATAGAAGAGTTCAGCAAACTCTCAGGATACAAGATAAACATAAGTAAATCAGTAGGATTCCTTTATAAAAACAGTGAGACTATTAATGAAGAAATCTTCAAAACAATACCATTTACTATAGCTCCCAAGAAGATAAAGTACCTAGGAATTAATCTAACCAGAGAAATAACAGACCTTTACAAAGAGAACTACAAGCCCTTACTACAAGAATCTAAGAGAGACTTAGATAAATGGAGAAACCTACCCTGCTCATGGATAGGAAGACTTAACATTGTGAAAATGTCTATTTTACCCAAAGCAATCTACTTATATAATGCAATCCCAATACAAGTTCCAGTGTCATTTTTTAGTGAGATGGAGAAACAAATCACCAATTTTGTTTGGAAAGGGAAGAAACTCAAGGTAAGTAAAGTACTACTAAGGAAGAAAAACACACTGGGAGGCCTCTCATTATACAACTTCAGAACCTATTACACTGCCACAGTAGTCAAAACAGCCTGGTACTAGTACAAGAACTAACAAATTGATCAATGGAACAGAATTGAGACCACAGAGATGACACCATCTGCCTATGAACAGTTGATATTTGACAAAGGCCCTAAGACATTAAACTAGGATAAAAGCAGTATCTTCAACAAATGGTGCTGGCAGAATTGGATATCCATCAGCAATAAATTGAAACAAGATCCATATCTTACACCTTATACAAAAACTAATTCAAATCGGATAAAACACCTAAATATCAAATCTAAAATGATAAAGCTCATCCAAGAAACAGTAGGAACAACAATGGAAGTTTTAATACACAACACAGAGAGACTTCCAAATCTGTCAAACCACAGTCGTCAGAAGAAACAATAGATAAATGGGAATTATTAAGAATCAAACACTTTTGCTCATCGACAAAGTTATCATAAGAGTTAAAAGACCACCTGAAGAATGGGAAAGAATATTTGCAACTCTGCCTCGGACTGACCGCCTGATCTCCATAATCTATAAGGTACTACAAAATGTCAATAGGAAGAAGTTAAATCATCCAATTAAGCAATGAGCTAAGGAGATGGACAGATATTTCTCTAAAGAGGAGATCCAGGCAGCCAAAAAACACATGTGGACATGTTCATGATCCTTAGTTATTAAGAAATTCAAATCAAAACTACAATGAGATACCATCTCACCCCAACAAGGTTGGCCATGATTCAAAAAACACAAAACAAGAAATGCTGGAGAGGCTGTGGAGAAATTAGAACTCTCCTACACTGTTGGTGGGGTTGCAAAATGGTCCAGCCTCTTTGGAAAGCAATCTGGTACTTCCTTAAAAAAAATGGATATAGATAAACCATTTGACCCAGTAATTCCACTGCTTGGAATATATCCTACAGAATCAGGGACATTCACACACAGCAGATACATGCACAAGAATGTTCACTGCAGCATAGTCCATGATAGCAAAAAGATGGAATCAACCCAGATGTCCAACAACAGAGGAATGGATAGATAAACTATGGTATATATACTCAGTGGAGCACTACGCAATGATAAAAGAACGACGATGATTCCAGGCAACATCTCATAACCTGGTTTCAACTGGAAGACATTATGTTGAGTGAAAGTAGTCAGCAACAAAACTACAAATATTGTATGAGACGCCTACTATAAGAACTCAAAAACAGACATGCATAGAAGAAAAGACTGATGGCTGCAAGGGAGGGGAGGGGAGGGAGGGAGGGTGACGGCAGGAGAGTTTAGATTAGATAGTTCGTAGAAATTTGGTTGGGTGAAATCGGTGACAGCACACATTAGAAACCAGAACAACATTAAGTGGACTTCAACATAACTTGAGGACTCCTCCCATCTTAACCCAGTAATGAAAGGACAGAGGAGCTGGAGCGGGGGACACCGGATCATGCTTTGAGGTGAAATCAAGACCAATTGGCACAACTATCATTTTGCTAAGAGGGCCCTCTGCACCCCACAGTCGTGAGTGGCGTCAGGGGTCTTAAAAGCTTCCAAGCTGCCATCTGAGGGCACAGTAAATGGTCCCCACTCAGCAGGAGCGGATGCTCACCAAGGACCAAAATGACAATCCAGAAGACAGACAGACCCATATGAGTGGGTGCCTATGTCGACTTGAGACTGGAAGAACCGGATGGTGCCCGGCCTCTACCAGTGATAGTCACGATGGAGCTCGTGAAGTTAAGTCTCACTGGCAACACAAGAATAAAAAGGAGTGCACCCTGAGATCTCCACTAAAAGACCTCAATTGTTGGTTCCCGTGGGAGCATGGCCCCTGGCCCTGATGCTGCCCTTTCTCATGGATCATAACGAAAGGCCACTCTTCTGACAGCAAGGGATTGGACCTGGTGACACAGAGTGACTGTATATTGAGTGCACTTTATGGTTCTATGCATCTATAGAATATCATCCTGCTGACCTCTGCCTGGAGGAAGGGGAATTGGTGGATAGGAGGGGAAAGGAGACTGTTGGAAGGATGAGACATGTATGGAGCAGAGAGGAATAGTGTGCTGTCACCAGACAGGGACAGCAGTGGAAGCTGCATATAGGTAGGCATGTAATTTTTTATGGGAATGTACATTTTCACTCAGTCATAATAATATATACATATGTATATATAATTTTATGTATAAGATGACATTATCAGGAAAGGGAAAAGAAAATCTACAACTGTTTGAAAATATTTGGAAACAATATACTGATAACAGTATAATATCAAAATGTCTAAAAGACTTCTACAACTCAACAACAAAAATACAAACTGATTAAAACTGGGCAAAGGACTAGAATAGGTATTTCTTTAAAGAAGATACGCAAATGACCACTAAGATCATACAAAAATGATCAATGTCATGAATAAATAGAGAAATGCTCACCAAAACTTCGATAAGATACTAAATAATAACCACTACCATAGCTGCTGGAGTAATTGGGTAGTGCAAATAGTTAGCACACTTTCCTGCTATCCAAAAGTTTGGAGCTTTAATTTTCCCCATAAACACCTTAGAAGAAAGATTTGGTGATCTGCTCAAAAAATAATCAGCCTTTGAAAATCCAATGGAACACAATTTTACTCTGACACAGGTGGGGTCACTACAAGCAGAAGTTGACTGAATGGGAACTTTTTTTCCTCCCCTTTCCTATGAAGATAGTTATCAAAGGAAAAAAGAGTGAGAGAGAAAAAATATGCAGAAATAAGAATTTGGGTACATTGCTGATGAGAAGGTAAATAGTACAACTGCAGTAGAAAACATTTGGATAGTCCCTAGAAAGTTAAGCGTAGAGTGTTCTCCGGCACAGAAATTCCATTCCTAGGTATATACATAAATTGCTTGAAAGCAGGGGCTCCAATAGACAATGCATGTCAGTGTTCACTGCTGCAACATTGTTGACAATAGCCAAAAGATGAAAACAATTTAAATATTCATCAAGAGATGAATGGATAAACAAAATATGTTAATATGCATACAGTGTGATGTTTAGTCATGATGTTTACTACAACATTTATGAATCTTGAACACATTATGCAAGTGAAATGTCATTCATCAAAATACAATTTTGTACAATTCCACTAACATGAAATGTCTAGGATGCATGCAGATGAAAATTGTTTAGTGATTACAAGGCCCTGGAAATAAGAAGGTATACAGAGTGACTGCATATGGAGTTTCTTTTTAGGATGAGGTCTTAGTTATCTACTGCTGCTTTAACAAAATACCACAAGTGGATGGTTTTCACAAAGAGAAGTTTATTGTCTTGCAGTGTAGTAGCCTAGAGGTCCTAATTCAGGGCAGTGGCTCCAGGAGGAGGGGAGGTTGGCTTACTCTCTCTCAGGTTTGGAGGAAGGTCCTTCATTTCAATCTTTCCTTGGTCTGGGAGTACCTTAGCATTGAAACCACAAATCCAAAGAATGCACTCTGCCCTTGTCATTACTATCTTGATGGTACAAAGTCCCCTTTACTTTGCGTGGATCAGGGAAGTGACTTGAGCAAGGGTGTTATATCCCAGCCTTATCTTGCTTAATGTCAGGAGGGGAAAATGATTTATAACATACAGGAAAATCACAAAATGGAGGACAACCACACAGTACTGGGAATCATGGCCGAACCAAGGTGACACATACTCTTGGGGGGCACAAGTCAATCCATGACATATGACAAACAATATTTATTGAAAACTAATAATACTGATGATTTCCCTGGTTTGCAACTTCAATTCTACAATAAAATTTAATAGTAAAAATGTATTGACTCGCAATAGGCAAAACCAATATTATAAATTCCTAAGCCCTCTTAAGAACTGTAAAGAGGACACGGTACATTTCCATTAACACTTATTAGGTATTCGAAGACAGCATTGCTATGCCCTCTCTAGTGCCACAGCCTTCCCTATTCTTTAAGCAAATTCATTAAAGTTCTCATGGTAGCTGTTAACTGGACATTTTCCAGCCATTTCTCCATCATAATCGTCCTTTTCTTAACTATTAATATCCTTCTTATGGTGCCTAAAATAAAATTTAATACATTCAGATTTAGTATTAGCAAAATGGAGTTGGGCTCTGCTCCCCTTTTTTCTCCAGCCCACATGGTGCTAGCAGCTTCCTGCTGTTGCTAATTTTTGGATTGCCTCAACATCTTCTGTTTGTCCTTTGAGCTGTCAAACACTTCTTAACCGATATTAAATGTCTACATGTAACAAAGTAATATATACTGTTACTTTCTTTCTTAGTTTGATGAACATAAACGTAAAACAGTTACAAAACTTCAGTAAGTACTTAATATAAATGCTAAAAGAAACACATGCACAAACAAGACTCTAAGAACAGTAGCCAAAGCCAAGTGCCGTTGAGTCGGATCTGACTCATGGTGACAGTTGAAGGAAATTAAAAAACAAAGACACATTACAAAAAAAGAATCAGTAAGTCTGGGTGTTTGGAGGTAAGAATGAGTGGCATAAAAAATGGAATGAAAATAATGTCAGTATTTCAAATTTGGGGCTTTCAAGGAAAAAAAGAAGTACAGACCAAGTAAAGACAGTCTGTTTTGTTGTTGTTGTTGATTCAATTTTTTTCAACTTATAGCAAACATACGTGGTGGTAGAGTGGTTGTGCTTTCAGCTACTCCTTGGAAAGCTTATGAGACAGTTCTACTTTGTACTTTTCTTCCTCTTCCTTTTCCTATTCTTCTTCTTTCTTCTCTTCCTTTTCTTCCTCCTTTTCCTTTTCTTGCACATCTTTTTCGTCTTCCCCTCTTCTTCCTCTTTTTCTTCCTCTTCTTCATCTTTTTCCTCCTCCTCCTCCTGTTTCTGCATGCTACAGAGTATAACTGCCCCATGACGTTTTCTAGGTTGTAATCTTTAGAGGAGCAGACCACCAAATCTGTCACCCACAGAGCTGCTAGGTAGGTTCAGATCCAGGTGATGGTAGAAAGCTGAAATGAAAATTGTTAGGTAGAAGCCCAGTAGATCGGAAATAGAAAAAGATTCACAAGTCACTCGTGTAGAGCTATTGATATCTTGTAAGACAAAATAAGAAACATTATGTATGAACCTTGGCAATAGTCAGCAGTATGGGTAATACAAAAAAAGGACTAGCTCATAATGATAATAACACTATTACATGTAGTATATACTAACATGTGAATATTTATTTACAGGTTACAGAACACTTAGATGAAAACGCTTATTTTGCCTTCACAGAAACCATGCTAAGATGGTAGGACAGATGGCAGTAGTTCTTATTTACAGGCAAGGAGAGAAAGTGGGAGAAAAAGAGAAAGCACAGCAAACAAGGAAACAGAAAATTTGAAGAGGCTTGGATAACATGATTGACCGTGTATCACACACACACACACACATACATACACACTGATGTCAAGTTGGTTCCAACTCACAGCAACCCTATAAGATTGGGTAGAATTGCTCCACAGAGGTTCCAAGTTGCTCCTGAAAGACTGAAACTGATGACCTTTATTGTTTGCAGATGTAGCACTTAACTGCTATGCTGCCAGGGTTTCTTCATCTATCATAGAGGATGGAAAAATGCTTTAAAATATTAATGACATTATTTCTACCCACTGCATTGGCATATTTGAGATATGGAAGTATCAACACTAATTACGATCTATTCAGTTTAATTCTAATAATATTCTACATCGATAAAGAGCATTAACAGCTACTAAAAGGCTAATTAGAATGATAAACATCCTGGGCTAGAAAGGAAATGTTACATTAGTATAGCTGGTTTCAGAATGTAGGGTTAGGGAGGAGAGAGCTATCTCCAATTTACATCATTGTAGAAAATTAAGAGATAAAAATCCATGTTGACGTATGACTAAGGTTTGTAAAACAATTTCTAACTCTAAAGACACTTTCCTAAAAATTATTTACTTTATTGGGATCTACAGAGCTTGATGCTGCCCAATGGGAACTGGAACCATGCAGTATACAATTAATATGTTGGATGAATCAGAAGAAAAGGGATAAACAATTGGTTTGTATCTCATTCTCAATTTCTAGTCTTCCACTAGAACTACCATTGGCCAAGCATACCTTTAAGTCAATCATGGAAAAACTTTAGGAAATATAGATTTGGGGGCAGAGTCAAGATGGAGGACTAAACACACATCTCCCTAAATCCCTCTGGAAACCAAGACATGAAGTGATAGTTAAATGGAGCCTTCTGGCACCTAGTGAGCCCTGGAATGTGGCATAGGGCTGTTAATTTGGACTTCATACCACTAAACACAAAATCTCCTCTTTTTCACTGACTCCACTCTCGGTGAGCACAGGCTTGCACAGACTGAAGGTAACTCACCGTTTCATTTTTTTTTTCCTCTGTCTTGGCTGGCAGGGAGAACTGGGACTTGACTAGCTGCCAGTCTCGGACGCACTGCTGGTAAGACTGGCAAGCGTAATTGCCAGGTTTTGAGAGCCTGGCTTTGGACTCTATACACCTGGGCTCCTCTGGCCTGTTGGGAAAAGGAGAAGCCTAGGCAGAGGCCCCAGCTGGACTTGATTCCTAGGCTGGGAGGTGGCATATGCCAGGGGGAGACTGCTTTCCTACCACGGAGGTGGTGTTTTTACAGTGTTGCCTGGGGATGGGGCCCAGCGGTGGAGGCTGTGGACTCTGGGCATTTCGGCACCCTTGGCCTCTACTTCCACCAGGAGCCTGGCCCTGGACAGCTGGCGAGCTTACTTGAGACACCACCTTGTTTTGCTGGGAGGTAGATTCATCCATAAGGAAGCCTCAGCTAGACCTAATTCCTGGGCTGGGAGACAGTTCCTACCCAGAAGAGACTGCTTTTCCAAGAGAAAAGCAGAATTCTACATAGTATCGCCTACAGCAGAGGCCAGCAGGCCAGTAGTGTTTCTGTATTTTGAGCTAGTTTATAACATCTAGTGTTCATTATAGAGGTTCTTACTTTGCTAGCTTAGAAGGGGTACGTCTATACCTGAAAACCTGACTGACTTTGCAAGTTGCCAAATACTTTTTACTTCTCATCTTAAGATGTCCTAGAGAAACAACTGCGGTCCATCTTCACAGTATCTCTCCCAGCCTGTATTGAACCACATGATGCCCCAAAAGCAGCAAACGTTGGAGAGGACAGTAACCCAGAAGTCATCAATGGCATCAGAAGGTCCCTAAAAGAAACCACCTCAGAACATCCCAGACAAAGGAGCTTTTCTGAAACTATCAGAAGGTGAATACAAAAGGATTATATAGAGAGTCTTACTAGACCTTATACAAAATGCAGCAGAGCAAAATGAAAAACTAAGCAAACTGTTCTATCTGATGGAACATCAGTACTCTGAAATCCAACAGATCAAGAACAAAATTAAAGACATAGAAACTTCCATTCAAAGCCAAGAAAACAGAATGGAATACATGAAAAAGAGAATTTCTGATTTGGAAAACAGAGCCACTGATTCCAGCATCCATGAGGAGAAATCAGAAAAAAGAAACAAGAAAAATGAAGAAGCATTAAGAAATGTGGGACTCTGTTAAGAAGAATAATCTATGATTAATTGGAGTTCCTGAACTGGGTGAAACACCTGAGAACACAGACAGTATTGTTGCTGAGCTGCTGACAGAAAACTTCCTAGAAATTATGAAAGAAAAGAACAGATACTCAAGATACATATCAAACACTGCACAATATAGATCTCAATAGAAAGACTCCAAGACATATTATAATCAAGCTCAACAAAATGAAACATAAGGAAGTACAGATTTTGACAGTTTGTACTGATGAAAGAAAGCGAATGGGACTATGGGAAAATGTTAGTCACTGTATCGTGTCTCGTTTAATCTTGTCATAATATGAGAAAGAAGGTATTCTTTCCATCTTACTGGAAATAAAGCTGAACAAACTAATTATTTCCCACTACATATTCTTGGATGCTAGATAAACTACATTACACATGAACAAATAATTATTTGAGCCTCTGATTTCAAGCCTTTGGAATATGTATCTAGGAATGGAATTGTGTCGTGTGATAATTCTCTTTTTGGTTTGTTTAGGAAATCTTACAAGTTCTTAAACAATAGATGTACAATTTTGCATTCCCAACAGCAAAGGATAGGGATTCCAGTTTCCCCACATCCTCACTAGCATTTGTTTTTTTCTTCCTTGATCATTCTAGTGGAAGTAAAGTTGTAGCTCAGTGTGGTTTTGATTTGTACCTGTGATGGCTAACAGTGTTGAACATCTTTTCATGCATTTGGTATCAGTTAGAACATCCTCTGTGATGAAATGTCTGTTTAGATCATTTGAGCATTTATGATTGGTTGTCTCTTTGCTACGTTTTTTTGTATATTGTGGTTAATGGATTCTTACTGGATAAGTAGTTTCCAAACATATTCTACCAGTTACTATCATCTTACCATTTTGCTTTTTCGATAAAACCTTTTGGTAAACAAAATTTCCTAATTTCTAGGAGGTCCCAATTTATTTATTTTATCTTTTATTGTCGGTGCATTTGTTACCACACTAGATGACCCATTGTTAAAAGATAGGCCCCAGGACTTTGTTCCTGTGTTTTCTTCTAATGATTTTAAAGTTTTAGTTTTCACAGTTAGGTTCTTAATTCATTTGGTTTTGGTTTTGTGTATGTCATGAAACATGGATCCAGTTGTTCATTGCAATACTATTCACAACAGTCAAAAGGTGAAAACAACCCAAATGTTTATCCAGTGAGTGAATGAGTGGATAAACCTAATAGCCAAGCCAAGGGCCGTTGAGTCAGAAACCTAATGTGTTACTCATATATGCATGAAAAGTAATGCTACTTAGCAAACAAGATAAATGAATTCCTGGTGCATGCTGAAATATTAATGGTGCTAGAATACATTGTTCAATAATTTCCACATTCTGTTGGATTATCTTTCTTTGGATTTGGCATAAATACAGATATACACCAGTCAGTTGATCAGTAAGCTATCTTCCAAATTTCTTGACACAAAGGATCATCTTCAATGCTGTACCTCTTTGTTAAAACATCTCAGTTGGTATTCTATTAATTCTGAAGCCTTGTTTTTCACCAATGCCTTTGGTGTACCTAGGACTTCCTCCTTCAGTACCATCAATTCTTGAACATATGCTATCTCCTGAAATGAGTGAATGTAGATAAATTCTTTCAGTGCAGTGAGTCTGTGTATTCCTTCTATCTTCTTTTCATGCTTCCTGTGTCTTTAATATGTTCCCTGCAGAATCCCTCAGAATTGTAATTTGAGGCTTGAATTGTCTTTTTAGTTCCTTTAGCTACAGAAATGTCAAGGCCATTGACACCTTTTGGTTTTCTAACTACAGGTCTTTGAAAATTTCCTTACGATACTTTTTCTTCTTGAGCTGCCCTTAGAAGTATTCTGTTTAGTTTCTTTACTTTATCACTTCTTCCTTTTGTTTTGGCTACTCTGTGTTCAAGAGCACCTCTTCTGATATCCATCTTGATGCTTTCTTTCCTGTCTTTGTCAGGATCTTTTGCTTCGTCATGCATAATGTCTTTCATGTCATTCCACAGTTCATCTGGTCTTTGGTCATGTTTTCCAATGCATCAATTCTATTCCTGAGATGGTCTCTAAATTGAAGTGTGATATACTCATGGTTGTATTTTGGTATTGCTCTAATTTTCTTCAGTTTCAGGTTTAACTTGGATATAAGCAGTTGATGACCTGTCTTGCAGTAAGCTAGTGTCTTGGAAAAACCCAGTCAAAATGTTCCCCAGAAGTGATGATGGCAAGATTCTCAAGTACTTTGGACATATTGTGAAGAAGGACAATTCCCTGGAGAAGGTGATCAAGCTGAGTAAAATGGTAGGTCAGCAAAGAAGAGGAAAACCCTTAGAACGAGATAAATTGACCCAGTGGCTGCAATAATAGCCTTAAGCATATCAAAGATTATTAGGATGGTGCAGGACAGGGAAGTGTTTCTTTTTGTTGTACTTTGAGTTGCTATGAGTTGGCACTTACTGGTTCTTTGGGGAGTGCCTGGGGACATGCAAGGTGCAACAATTTATCTCTATTTTCTGGAACAACAGAGAAGAAGGATAGTTATGAATTGGAAGGGGAAATTAAATATTTGGCTGTCATCTAAGCAATTGTCCCTTTTGCTCCTAGAACAGAAAAAATGGATGACACCAAGCTACCTTTACTGAATGTTTTGATCAAAGATTGTAGAGAAGTTTCTTGATCAAAAAGAGAAAAATGTATTACACAATTTCAAATTCCCATGGAACCCAGAATTTCTGGAACCATAGAAGCTGGATCAACACTCAAAATTGTTGTCCTAAGAAAATACTTAAACCTTGAACTGAAATTATCCCCTGAAGTTTTCTTAAAACTAGACAATAATGAGCTTGACTACCACACAAGCTGATACATGCAGAGCAGTGTTTGTTGCAGCATTATTCACAATAGGAAAAAAGATGGAATCAACCTGGGTGCCCATCAATGGATGAATGGATAAACAAATTATGATATACTCACATAATGGAATACTATGCAATGATACAAAAATAATGATAGATTTGGTAAACATAACATGGGGGAATCATCTAAAAGGCATTAAGCTGAGTGAAATTAGTTAGTTGCAAAAGGACAAATATTGTATGAGACGACTGTTGTAAAAACTTAAGAAATGGTTTCAGCACAGAAAAAAGTCTTTGATGGTTACAAGGGTGGGGAAGGAAAGGGTAGGATAGCCAATAAATAATAGATAAGAATTAAGTTAGTAAACGAAAGGACAACACACAGTAGAGGAAAAGTCACCACAAGTGGACTAAACCAGAAACTAAGAAGTTTACTAAACATAACCCAAAACTTTGAAGGATAGAATAGCAGGTGCAGGGGTCCATGGACCATAGATTCAGGGGGTATCTTAGTCAATTGATATAACATTTTTTAAAGAAATTGTTCTGCATCCCACTTTAGTGTGTGGCATCCAGGTCTTAAAAGCTAACAAGCCTTAATTTGTCCCAATCCATCTAAAAACAGATAAAAATGAAGGACATAAGAAAAATATGAGCCCAAGAGAAAGAAATGGCCATATAACATAAGACTAGGTTAACATGAGACTGGAAGAACTAGATGGTGCCTGGCCACCTCCAATGACTGCCTTGATAGGGAATACAACAACAAAGTCCCTGATGTTGTAGGAAAAAATGGGATGAAGTACTTGAATTCTATTACAAATACCAGATTCGATGCTCCTATAGACTAGAGGGTACCAGGAAGACATAGCTCCTGAACTCTCTGTGAGCTCAGAGCTGAAACCAGTCCTGAAGCCAGGTTTTGAGACAAAGATTGGATTATAAAACATAAAATGATAGTGGTGAAGAATGTACTTCTTGGCTTAAGTAGATACATGAGACTACATGGGCAGGACCTGTCCAGAGGCAAAATGAGAGAGCAGAGGGGGACAGGATCTCACTGAACAGACACAGGAAATACAGGGTTGAAAGGAGGACGGTGCTGTCACAGTGGGGGGAATTCAGCTGCAGTTACGAAGCAGCGCCTGTGTAAGTCTCTGTATGACAAATAGACTTTGACTGAAAACTTTCAGTTAAACCATAGTTTTGCATATACATACATGCAAATATATATATATATAAAGAATGTCAGCTTTGAGTATTATGCTTTTTTAAGGTCTGTGTTTAAAGATCAAACTGACAACAGCTATTTAAGGGTTAGGTAGAAACCATGGGGGCAGTGAGTTTATGTTAACTGGGGAGAAACTAGTAAGAAAAGGAGAGTGGGAAGGATCACACATCACAGATTGTAATCAGTGTGACTGAACTGTATATGCAGAAACTATAACTGGTGTACGTTTTTCCTGAGTATATTCTCAACAACAATTTTTAAAAATGAATAAATATTTAATATTTTAAGTATCTTATCTTGACTTATAATAATATCTCAATATTTATTAGACTTTTTTATTTTTGAGCATGTTGGAAAGATTATTTTGATACCAAATAACCCAGTTATTTTCTGATAAGAACAAATGACTAAATAAAGAAAAGCAAACATAAATTTTCTGCAATTCAGTGTTGACATACACTTACATACCATGGATGCAAGATTAATTGTGAATTATTTAATTTAGTGAACAATTCTGCAATCCCATGAAAACAAGATTAGGAAATTCTAGGAGTGTAGAGCCAAGATGGCAGACTAGATACACACCTCCTCAATTCCCTTGGAAAACTAAGGCCTGGATTGATAATTTAACAGATCACTCTGGACACACAGGGAACCCTAGGATACACCATAGGGTTGTTAGATTGGACTACAAGCCATTAAATGGGAAACTATATCTCTCTGATGAATCAAAGCACACTGAACCCCACTCCTGTTGACTCGCCACTTTGGCAGACTGCAGGTACTCATGATTTTTCCTTTCTTTTTTCTGTTTTTCTTTTTATCTGGGAGGTTGAGGATGGCATGAGTCATCAAATACTCTGAAGTGCAGTGCTAAAGTAAACGGTGTATAGTGCAACACAGAGACAGTGCATAGAATAGCCATATTCTGAGAGCCCAGCCCCTGACAGAGGGCACCACTGCCTCTCGACTCTCTCTTTTCTGAGTTCCTCCATAGGTTCTGCTGTTTTGCAGCAGAAAGGACAGTGTGGCTGGGACGTCATCTTGGTCAACTGGTGGACTCACCCAACAGGATGGCTCAGAAGGGACTAATTCCAGAGCTGAGAAGCAATGCCAGTGCAGTAAGTGCTTTTCCAGCAGAAAGGCTATATTCAGCACAGTATTGCCTTACAGGCAGGGCTCAGCTGAGATGGCAGAAAACTCCTAACCCCTCCCTAATTTGAACTACATCATAGCTTCTACAGACAGCTGAAGACATTCTTCCATCACCCAGAAGGAGGGGTCTGTGACACATGACCACCTGATAGATTTTGACAGCTACTGGATATCTCCCAAATCTTTTAAAATAAGACTGCCTGCAGAAATAGTTGTTGAGCAACCCAGCAGCGTCTCTTCCAGCCTATTCTAACCCACATCATAGGGTCAGTTGATGGCTCTCCAGTGACTCTATAGGTAGAGTGTCATCTTTGACACACAGGAGGCAGAGCCTGCCACCTCAGACAGTCCACTGGGGCCAGTCACTAGAGCACACAGAGGTGGCTGGTGACCAACTCTCTTCTCATAACCATGCCTCAGCTCCTGATGAGGTAACACCAGAGAAATTAAACAGCCTCTGAATGGCCTGAAGGCAACAGACCACTTATAACCATTTAAAGGAACAGCCTATTTTGCCTCTGGAAAATTCACAAAATGAAGAATCAAAAAACTTCCCAGATAAAGAAGCCTTTCTGAAACTATGGGAGATTGAGTACAAAACAATTATATATAGAACCCTCCTAGAGATTAAAGAAAACAAGGCAGAGCAAATTGAAAAATTAAGCAAGCTATTCGAACCACTGGAACACCAATGTTCTGAAATCTAACAGATCAAGAACAAAATTCCAGAATTAGACAATTCAATCTAAAGTCAAAAGAGCAGAACTGAGAAGAAGGAAGTCAAATTAGTGACCTTCAAGATAGAGCAATTGGCACCAGCATTTATGAAGAGAAATCAGAGAAAAGAAATAAGAAAAGTGAAGAAGCTTAAGAAACATGTTGGACTCTGTTAAGAGGAATAATCTGTGATTAACTGGAGCTCCTGAACAGGAAGGAAACACAGAGAGTGCTGTTGTTGAGCTGCTGAAAGAAAACTTCCCTGAAAGTAGGAAAGAAGAGAACATAGATATCCAAGACATATCTTGAATGTAACAAAAACTAGACCCCAAAGAAAGACACCAAGATATATTATAATCAAGCTTATTCAAATGAAACATTACAGATTCTTTTAAAGGCAGAAAAGCTCAAAGCAAAGCTAACATTCAGAGGAAAACCATGTAGGGCTTCATCCGACTTCTTGTTGGAAACAATGTTGGCAAGGAGACAGTGGGATGATCCATTCAAAGCCTTGAAAGAGAAAAACTTCCAGTCAAGAACTATATATCCTGCAAAACTATCTCTAAAATATGAACATAAAATTAAGATATTTTCAGATAAACAGAAACTTAGAGATGGTGTAAAAGCCATACCAAAAATACAGGAAGTACTGAAAGAGGCTCCTCTCTTACAAAAGTAAAACAACTGAGTACATATTTAAGGAGGTAATGGAGGACAAAACATCCAGTTAGGGAAGTCACAAAACTCACTCAAAGTTGCAGTATTAAAAGAAGGGAATCAGTGATTGTATCATGAAAGCTATGACAATATCACACTAAAAAAAGGGACACACTACAGTATTTATGGTCCTTTCAGATGGAAAGGAAGTCAAAAAGATAATCAGAAGTTAAAACTGGGTTTAAACTTAGAATAGTAAGGGTGCTCATAAAGGAAGCAGCAAAGCACAATAACAATGCAACATCAAAACAAGAAATGTAACACAAGAGTCTCAACAACTACAAAACCCAAACTGAAAAAGATGAAAAGTCAAACCAGAAAGAAGAAGCATGACTCAGAACAAAACATTAAGGACAACATAGAAACTATCAGTACAAAAATAAATACATCTAAATGACAGCACTAAACATATGCTTATCAATGTAAACAGACTGAATGCTCCAATAAAGAGATAATCAAAAGATATGACCAGTCTATATATTGCTTACAAGAAATACACCTCAGACTTAAAGATACGACCAGACTGAAAATTAAAGGATGGAAGAATATATACCAAACTAACAATATACAAAAAAAGAGCAGGTGTAGCAATGCTAATCTCAGATAAAATAGATTTTAATGTAAAATCCACCATCACGGACAAGGATGGACACTGTTGATGAAAGTTTCAATATACAAGCAGGACTTAATAATATTAAATATTTATGAACCCAATACTATAACATCTAAATACATCAAAGAAACACCAACTACATTGAAAAATGAGATAGATCACTCCACAATAATAATGGGAAACTACAACACTCCACTTTCAAGAATGGACAGATCATATAGGAAAAAGCTCCGTAAAGACACAGAAGATCTTATTGTAATAACGAACAAATTAGACTCTTTGATTTATAGAGAAGTTTTTGTCCATCAACAGATACATACACTTCCTTCTCTCCTTCTCCAATGCACATGGAACATTCTCTGGAATACTCCATGTGTTTGGAGATAAAGCAAGTCTCAACGAAATTCAAACTATTGAATTATTGCAAAGCATCTTCTTGGACCCTAAAGCCATAACATTCAAATCAGTAGCAGAAAAAATATAGATAGAAATTGGAACTCATGGAAAATGAACAACACCTTGCTCAAAAAGCCATGGGTTATAGAAAAAAATCAAGGATGAAATAAAGAAACTTGTGGACTCCAATGAGAATGAACACACATTCTACAAGAGTATATGGGATACAGTCAAAGCAGTGCTCAGAGGTCAATTTATCTCCATAACGCACACATTTGAAAGGAAAAAAAGGCCAAAACCAAAGAATTACTCCTTCAGCTTGAACAAGTAGGAAGAGAGCAACTGAGAAACCCCTCAGGCACCAGAAGAAAATACAACATAAAGATTAGAGCAAAACTAAATGACTTAGAGGATAGAAAAACTGAAAAAATGAACACAACTGAAAGCTGTTTTTTTTGAAAAGATTGACTACAGTGATAAAACACCAGCTCAACTTACAAAAAAAGAACAAAATAGGAGAGGAAACAAACAAGCCAGATAAGAAATGAAATGGGAGATGTTACAATAGACACAAAGAAATCGAAAGTATCATAACAGAATACTATGAAAGACTGTACTCTAACAGATTTGAAAACCTAGAGGAAATGGACAAATTTGTAGACTCATATGACCTACCAAAATTATCCCAAGGAGAAGTAGAAAAACTTAACAAACCCATCACAAAGGAAGAGATTGAAAAAGTCATCCAAAAACTACCAACCAAAAGAAACCTTGGCCCAGATGGCTACACCACAGAATTCTAACAAGCTTTTAGAGAAGAGTTAACTTGAATACTACAGAGACTATTTTACAGCATAGAAACAGATGGAATACTCCAAAATTCATTCTATGAAGCCGGCATAACCTTGATACCAAAGCCAGGGAAAGATCCAGCAAAAAACGAAAATTGCAGACCAATAGTACTCATGAACCTAGATGCCAAAATTTTCAACAAAATCTTTGCCAAGAGAATTCAACAATGTATCAAAAAATAATTCATCATGACCAAGTGACATTCATAGCTGTGGTGGTCAGGATTATGTCAACTTGGCTACTACATATTTGGCTGCAGTATTAAGTGGAAGGGCAAGGTTTGTGGTGGCTCCCCACCCCTCGACTCTCATCTCGCGACCTTCTTCTATGGCCACTGGTCTGCTCAGGTAGCTAGGAGTTCCTGTTCTCTTCTTCCTGCATCTGGTTCAGGGACTTGAACTAGCAACTGTTGGACTCATCAGTCCTTACAGTCCTGCTCCCCGACATGTCAATCCTGGGTTCGCCAGCCTCTGCTGCTCCTGCTCCCTGACCTGTCGCTTCATCTCGCCACCAGCTTGGGATCCACTGATCTACACAACCAGTGATCTAGAACTCTGGTCTCTGACCTACTGACTTTGAGTTCCTCAGCTTCTGTGGTCACGTGAGGCTTGTGCCAGAGCTTGGGACATTCAGCTTCGGTAATTACATGAGCTGTTTCCTATATCTGTATCTATCTATCTATCTATATATTATAAATCTTTCCTTGTACCTCCACGTGTTACTGGTTTTGCTTCCCTAGAAAACCTAGCCTAAGACAATAGCAGGCACGTAAGGCTGATTCAACATCAGAAAAACAAATAATGTGACCAAGCACATAAACAATGCAAAAGATAAGAATCACCTAATTTTTTCAACTGATGCAGAAAAGGCATTTGACAAAATCCAACATCCATTCATGCTGAAAACTCTCAGGAAAATAGGAATTGAAGACAAATTCCTCAACACAGTAAGGGGCATCTACACAAAGTCAACTGTCTACATCATCCTGAATGGAAAGAGACTGAAAGAATTCCCTTTGAGTGTAGGAAAGAGACAAGGATGACCACTCTCAACACTTCTATTCAACGCTGTACTTGAAGTTCTGGCCAGAGCAGTCAGACAACATGAAGAAATAAGGGGCATCTGCTTCAGCAAAAAAGAAGTAAAAATTCCCTATTTGCAGATGGCTTTTGGCTTGGCATGCAGAGAATCCTAAAGAATCCATAAGTAAACTAATAGAAGAGTTTAGCAAAATAACAGAATGTAAGATAAACATAAGTACATCAGTAGGATTCCTTTATGCCAATAAAGAGTTCATTAAAGAAGAAGCCATCAAATCAACACTATTTGATATAGCCACCAAGAGATAAAATACTGAGGAATAAATCTAACTAGAGAAACAAGAGACTTGTACAAAGAGAACTACAAGACCTTATTCCAAAAACCAAAAGAGACTTACAGAGGGGGAGAAAAGTACCTTGCTCATGGATAGGAAGACTTAACACTGTGAAAATGTCTATTTTACCCAGAACAATCTACATGTACAATGCAATCGTGATACAAATTCCAGTCTTTTTTTAGGGAGATGGAGAAACAAGTCACCAATTTTATTTAGAAAGTGAAGAAAACTCGGATAAGCAAAGCACTACTGAAGAAGGGAAACACAGTGTGAAGCCTCACACCCAACCTTAGAACCTATTACACTGCCACAGTAGTCAGAACATCCTAGTACTGGTACAAAAAGAGACATAGAGCAATGGACAAGAGTCGAGACCCCAGGGATGCCACCATCCCCTTATGAACAGTTGATTTTGACAAAGGCACTAAGATTGTAAACTGAGGTAAAAAGTGTCTCTTTAACAACTGGTGTTGGCAAAACTGGATACCTACCTGCAAAAAAATTGAAAGGAGACCCCATACATCACACTTTACCAAAAACTAACTCAATTTGTATAAAACTCATAAATATCAAACCTACAATGATAAAGATCATACAAGGAAAAATAGAGTCAATAGCAGAAGCTTTAATGCACAGTGTAGGTAGACTTCAGAATCTGTCAAGCAAAGGACAAACCACAGAAGAAAAAACAGATATATAGGGAACTACTAAGAATCAAACACTTTTGCTCATCCAAAGACTTTATCACAAGAATTAAAAGACCATGTACAGAACGGGAAAAAATATTTGCAACTGAATGTCAGACTGACCTCTGATCTCCATAATTTACAAGGTACTGCAAAATATCAGCAAAAAAAGATAAATAACCCAGTTCACTCTTGGGCAAAGGAGATGGACAGACACTTGACTAAAGAAGACATCCAGGTAACGAAAAGACACATGGGGAAATGCTCACAATCTTTAGCTTTTAGAGAAATCAAAACTACAGTGAGACAGGATCTCACCCCAACAAAATTGGCCGTCTTTCGAAAAACACAAAACAACAAATGCTGGAGAGGCTATGGAGAAAACTGGAAATTTTCTGCACTGCTGGTGGGATTGCAAAATGGTGCAACCTATTTAGAAAACAATTTGGAGTTACCTTAAAAGGCTGGAAATTGATCTACTATTTGATCCAGTAATTCCACTGCTTGGAATATGTCCTACAGAATCAATAGTAGTCACATGAACAGATAAATGCACACGAATGTTTATTGCAGCACAGTCCACAACAGCAAAAAGATGATGTCAACTAGATTCCTAACAACAGATGAATAGATAAACCAAGTATGGTACATATACTCAATGATAAAGAACAATGATGATTTTAGGAAGCATCTCAAACCTGGTTTCAACCGGAATACATTATGCTGAGTGAAACCTATCAGCAACGTAAGGAAAAACATTTATGAGACCCATACTACAAGGACTTAAAAATAGACTCATGTACAGAAGAAAAGATGACACTTTGACGGCTACAAGGGAAGGGAGGGTGGGAGAAGACTGGTCATAGATTTGATAATTGACAGAAATTTGATTGGGTGAAAGCTGTGACAGCACACAATAGAAAGATCAACTTAACTAGATTTCAACATTAACTAAAAACTCTTCGAATCTTAACCCAATGTTGCAAAGATGGAGTAGCAGCGGCAGGTATCTGGGGGCCATGCTCTCAAGGGACTTTGAGGGCAGCCAGCATAACTAACCTATTTCTGGGAGATTCTCTGCACCACATACTGGTGAGTGGTTTCTGGGGTCTTAAGAGATAGCAAGCTGCCATCTGAGGTACACCAAATGGTCCCAACTCATCCAGAACAGACGATCACCAAGAACAACAAAGACAGGAAGGCAAAAGAGCCCAGGAGACAGAAGTTCCCGTGTGATTGGTTAAGTGTATCCACATGTGACCAGAAGAATAAGTTGGTGCCCAGCAACCACCAAAGATAGCCATGATGGGGCACACAATGTTAAGTCCCAACTTGGGGAAAAGAGGGATGTACTTCAAGAACTCCACTAAAAGACCATAACTGATGGTCCAAAGGCCTGGGGGGTTCGTCTGAGAGCATGATTTCTAGACCTGCTGCTGCCTGTTACCAAAAAAACATTCCTGAGGTCAACTATTCATACAGGAATGGACTGGACTCAGGGACACAATGTGACCACATGGTGTGTGTATTTTATGAGTCTGTGCATCTATACCAAGCTGTCTTACTGGCTTCTTATTATAAGGGAGAGGAGAGGATGGAGAGGAGGGGATAGGAGACGTTAAGACAATATGCCATATATTGAATGAAAAGGAGTGTGCTGTCGCTGGCCAAGGGGAGCAGAAGGAGCTGCAAATAGGCGGGCATGCAAATTTCTTCATTTGGATTGTATACATTCCCTTAATCACAATTAATAAAAAAAATGATGACAATTTCCATAAATAAATAATTTTTTCAAAAAAATTTATAAAGTAAATTCTATAGATTTCTCAGATATTTAGTTAGTACCATGTTTCCTACTTTGCTCTCTATACAGCTCTAGTTTTTGTTAACGTTCATGCTTCTCTGAGATGAATTATGCAGAGAATGTGGAATAATTTATATCCTTGTTAATGATTGGTTATAAGACGTGGGTGGGGAGAAATAAATCATCCTCACTTATATTATAGATGGAGTTACAAGCTAAAATTGATTGATTCGTGTTTAACTAATATTTGCATGCTAATTTACAACTTAAAAATATAATTTTTGTTTACCAAATATCTTTTCGATCAGCAGTCATATTTTTTTCTGAAGAATCACCACTTTTTTATCTCAAAGTCTGTTTCTTTAAGGCATTACAAGAGGACTATTACAAAAATCTATATACTTATTCATTGGCCATTTGACAATGTTCCTTTCTCTGTAACACTGTAATTTATTTTAGAAATAAACCTTAATATTTATTGCACAGTTGATAAAAAACATTTTGACCAAAACAATGAACTGAGCAGCAGAAATTTAATGTAGCCCACAGATAGTGGAGCAGGACTGAATGAAATATCTTAAAAATGCTTTTTCTGCTTCAGTTATTTTGCAGATTTTGCAGAGATGTTTTGTCATTTCCTTTATAGATTTGGGAAAACATGCTTTGTACTAATTGAAAAGTATAAAATTACGTAGTAGAAGATTCTGTATTTCTATAAGAAATAGTTATTCCAGGAGTAAACTCTCTGGATGTTTTCGTTTTCAGTGGAACCTACATGGAAAAATTATCATACAGTATCCCATCATTCACAGGGCAAAAATCAGACACCCATTAAGAATTGTAGGTCACAGATTTGAGACCGGAAAAGGACAGAGTAATTTTACTATTGGTCGTAAGTGAGCAGTTGCAGATGCAAGTTTTGTGGTGTCATTCAGAAATTATGCAAAGCTGTTTAATTTTGATAAATTTTATAACTACACATGAGTATGTACAAAGATGACTAGGATGACTCTACATTGTGTAATGGAAAAAGTCTGCACAGAGGCCGTGAATTCTAGGCTATAGCAAATAGTTTCAAATATCTGTCTGTCTATCTATCATCTATCTATTTAATCCCTCTATCTATCTTGTAGTTTACGTGAAAGGTTACAATTCAAGTCAGTTTCTCGTACAAAAACTTATACATGTAATGTTATGTGATCGTAGTTGCTTTCCTTGCAGTGTGACAGCGCATGTATGTCCAATACCCATTCAATTAGATCTTGTCACCTTCTTCCCTTCTCATCTCACCTCTAGAAAGGAACTGCTCACTTGGTTTCATGTATCTACTTGAGCCAAGAAGCATATTCTTTATCAGTGTCCTGTTCTCTAGTCTACTCTTCATCTGAAGAGTTGGCTTCAGAACTGATCTGGGTTTTGGTCTATCAGACAGTCTGGAGGCCACATCTTCTAGGATCCTTTTAGTGTGCAAACTATCCAGTCTGGCCTTTTTACAAGACTTTGCATTCTGCATCACTCTTTTATCACACTCGATCAGAGACTTTCTGTTGTGTTCCCTGTCAAGGAAGTCATTGGCAGCAACCGGGCAACATTTAGTTCTTCTCATCTTATGCTAATGTAGTTTCTGGTTTATGTGTCCCTTTTTGTCTTTTGAGCTCATATTTTTCTTATGTTCTTAATGTTCTTCATTCTTCTTTGCTCCATGTAAACTGGGACCAATTGAAGTATGTTAGATAGTTACTTTCTAGGTTTTCAATCTGCAGATGGTACTCACCAAAGTGGAATACAAGATATTTTCTTTAAAACGCTAAAGTGAGTTTTAGACAAATCTCGCTCACTCACTTACTAGGTAAGTTGAAAAAAACATCAATTATGAAGGTGAATACATAACTAATGTTCAATGTCAGGGTTATTTTTGAGGGAGGAAGAGGATTTTATTAACTGGGACAAGAAGTATGATAATACCTTCCTACCAACAATACATGAGCCCTGGTGACTCAGTGGTTAAGTGCTTCGCTAGTCACTGAAAGGCCAGTGGTTCAAATCTACTAGCCCTCCACAGGAAGAAGATGTGACAGTCTGCATTTGCAAAGTTTAACAATCTTGGAAACTCTTTGGACAGCTCTACTCTATCCTATAGTGTTACTATGAATTGGAATTGACAGCAACAGATTTGTTGTTGTTGTTTTTTGGTTTTCCAAAAATGGAAAAAGATTAGGCCATCAGGAAGATAATAGATTATTTATCTGTGTGATTAAAGATCAAAAACTCACACCAGTTGCTGTCTAGTTGAATCTGATTTATAGAAATCCTACACAACAGAAGAGAACGGCCCCACAGTTTCCGAGGAACAACTGGTAGATTCAAACTGCCAACATTTTTATCAGCAACCACAGCTCTTAATCACTGTTCCAATTAAAAAATAAACAACAACAAAAAAATCTCAATGGAGTCTATTCCAACTGACAGTGACTCAATAGGACAAAGTAGAACTATCCCATAGGATGTTCAAGGATTGGATTTTGGTGGATTTTGGTTAGCAATGGAACTGTTCCCACACCATCCGCCCTTTATTGTGATTAAATCAAAGTTTATAATCCAAGTCAATTTGCCATATAAAACTCCATATACATGCCTTTTTTGCAACTCTAGCTGCTCTCTCAATGTTACGACAGCATACATTACCTTTTCACTTTGTGCTTCCCATGGTTGCACAACCAGCACCTGTCACTTAGTCTCCACTCTCCTTGTTTCTATAGAGAAGCTACTCTGACATTCTAATGTCTTATACTCTAGTCCAACTTTTGTCTGAAGAGTTATGTTTGGTACTCGTCTCACTCATGCGCTAGCAGTGAGATTAGAGGTCATTCCCTCAGGGGACCCCAAGGATGTCAGACCATCAAGTCTTAGAATTCTAGATCTGCACCTCCATTTTACTCCTGCTATGTCACGGAGATGTAGGTGGTTGTTACAGACTATCTAGTTGTTCTAGTCTCATGTGGATCTAGTCTCTGAATCACACGGCCCCTTCTGTCTCTTGTGCTCCTATTGTCCCCTGTTTTTGATATCATTCATTCTTTTCTGTTCCAGGTGGGTTGGGACCAACTGATGATCTTAGGGGGCAGCTTGCTAGCTCTTAAGACCCCAGATGCCACTCAACATAACGAGATGCAAAATATTTTCTTAAAAAGAAAACTTACCTATGCCAATTGACCTAAATGTTCCCTGAAAGCATGATACCCAGAACCCTGGCCCTGCTACTTTAACTTTAAAAATGTGTTGTATTTAGGAAAGCTCTTAGCTCTTGGTATTGTCCAGCACTGTTGATCTCCATTCTATTGCATGCTGTCACTTCCTTCACTTATCTGATTTCCTGTCTGCTGTCTAATCTATGGATAGCCATCTCCCTTTATCCTCTCCCCGATAATCATCAAAGATCATTGTCTTATGTGCTTAGTCCTTTTCCTGAGTCCTTGTAGTAGTGGTCTCATGCAATAATTGTCCTTTTGAGACTAATTTTACTCAGCATAATACCTTCCAGATGACTCCATGTTATCAAGTGTTTCCCAGGATTGCTGTGGTTCTTTACCATTTGCATAGTATTCCATTGTGTGGCTATACCATAGTTTGTTTATCCATTCATTTGTTCATGGGCATCCAGATTGATTCCATCTTTTTACTGTTGTGAATAGCACTGTAGTGAACATGCATCTATTTGAGTGACAACCCTTACTTCTCCAGGATATATCCCAAGCAACGGGATTGCTGGATCATATGGTATTTCTATTTTTAGCTTTTTAAGAAAGTGCCCAATCTCTTTCTTCCTTTCTTTCTCTCTCTCTCTCTGTGTCTCTTTCCTTCTCTCTCTTTCTCTCTCTGTCTGTCTCTTTCTTTCTCTCTCTTTCTTTTTCTCTCTCTTTCTCTCTCTCTCTTTCTCTCCCTCTCTCTTTCTTTCTCTCTTTCTTTCTTTCTCTCTCTCTCTCTCTTTTTCTTTCTTTTGCATATGGATAGTCAGTTCTGTCTACACCATTCGCTGAAGAGGGTGTTTTTTCCCTAGTTCACAGACTTAGGGCTTTTGTCAAGTATCAGCGGCTCATAGGTGGATAGTATTATATCTGTATTCTCTATTCTGTTCCACTGGTCTATGTATCTGTATTTGTACCTGTGCCAGGCTGTTTTGACTACTGTGACAGTATAATAGCTTCTAAAGTCTGGTAGTGTGAGGCCTCCCACTTTGTTCTTTATTAATGCTTTACTGATCTGGAATTTCTTCCCTTTCCTTATGAATTTGGTGACCTATTTCTCCATCTCGTTAAAAAATGACATTGGAATTTGATATTGGAATTGCACTGTATCTGCAGATGGCTTTTGGAAAAATAAGTATTGTCACCATGTTATATTTTCTTTTTCTATGAGAAAGGTAGATTTCTCCACTTATATGGGTCTCGTTTGGTTTCTTGCAATACAGTCTTGTAATTTTCTTTGCATACATCTTTTATATCTCAGGTTAGAGTCTTATTATCTATTTTATCTTCCTGGGGTCATTGCATATGGTAATGATTTGGTGATTTCCTCTTTGATGGTCTCTTTTTTGATGTAATTGAATCTAATTGATTTAATTGTGTTTGTCATATATCCTGATACTTCACTAAACTCTTCTATTAGTTCCCGTAGTTTTTTCTGTGGATCCTTTGAGGTTTTCATCCACCAATACTTTGACTACTTCCTTAGCAATCTGGATGCTCTTTATTTCTGGTGTCCCCCCCTCAACCTCCAGATTGCTCTGGGTAAAATCTCCAGTACAATGTTGAATAAAAGTGGTGACAATGGGCATTCTTGTGTGGTTCCCATTCTATGTTCATTCTCTTTCAGTTTCAGATGATGTTGGAACTTGGTTTTGCATAAGCGCCCCTTATTATGTTGAGGAATTTCTCTTCTATTCCTATTTTCCTGAGAGTTTTTAGAGTAAATGAGTGGTGGACTTTGTTAAGTTCTTTCTGCATCAATTGACAAAATCAAGTGATTTTTATCTATTGTTTTATTTATGTGGTTGACTACTTTACTTGTTTTTTCTTAATATTAAACCAACCCTGCATCCTTGGTATGAATCCTACTTGGTTATGGTAAATAATTTTTTTTTTTTGATATGTTGTTGAATTCTATTGGATAGAATTTTGCTCAGGATTTTTGCATTTAAGTTCATAAGAGATATTGGTTTTTAATTTTCATTTTGTGATATCTTTACCTACCATTTGTATCAGTGTTATGTGAGCTTCATAAAGCGCATTTGGAGGCATTCCCTCCTTTTATGCTATGAAATACCCTTAGTAATAGTGGCGTTAACTCTTCTCTAATAGTTTGGTAGAATTCTGTAGGGAAACCATCTGGGTCAGGACATTTTTCAGTTGGGAGTTTTATAATTACTTTTTCAATCTCTTTATGATCTGTGGCGTAAACGTAACAGCTTGGTTTCCTTCATCATTTATATTTATTCATCAAGTCCCAACATTATAACATTCAAAAAATATCAATTAAGTCATCATTTTCCCAGGGAAATCTTCATATTTTAGATTGTTTATCACTTTCAGGAATTTTATCAGTTTTAAATTAGTGTTTGCTTGTGTGATCCTTTAAATGGTGTTTATTGCCCTCATTAGACTGTAAGCTTTGCTTTTTGTTTTCTCTGTTTTTGCTTTCCCTCTTATTTTACTGACCATTTTATCCCTAACATTCACCAGAACACGTGTGTGTGAAAGTTCTTCATTAACTATTTTAGAGAATTATCAAATACACTTATAAAAAATTTAGTTCTCATTCTTGTCTTTTGTATTTATTCTCATCATGTACCTTTTTTAATTTACAGAAACATCCCATCGACATACAAACATACTCTAGTTCCTTTCTTAATTGTATATTACCTTAAAAGCACTGTGCCATTTTCATGTTACAGTTCCAAACAAGCCAGCCTTCCAAACAAATCATCTTTAAAATTCTTTTTCATTGTCTTTACTTTCACATTAATATTCTTTTTTTAGCCACTTGTAATTAATGTTCTCTGCATTTCCAAAATAAATGATTAATTTTCTGCTTTAATTTCAGTTGACTCTGAGAAGTATTTTTGTGTTAAAACACATCTCCTTCAATCAAACTTAAGTTCCATGAGGACAGGAATCTTATCTGAATTGCCTGCATAAATGACTGAATCCATGAATGATGAAAAAGAACAGAAGTGAGAACAGTACAGTGCTTCTCAACAGGTGCTCTATGGACCACCTGCTTCAGAATTACTTCAGTTTTTTGAAAATAGCTTCCCTGAGCCTCACCCTTTTAATAAAATTTTTAAAACTTCATGGGGTGCTTTTTATGTGCCACAGTATTTTGAAACCACTGCTGCACACAAGGCCTGTTCCTGAAGTTTTACTGATTTGGGATCCCACATGCTGGTCATCACAACAAAGACTTTCATTGATGTTTTTAATTCTACCTCCTGAGTTTATTACTTACTGTTCAAAGCTACTAATAAAAATTGTCTTGCACAAATTGTGCTGCTCTGAATCTCTTCTTGTTGAAAAATCAGCATTTTGTTGTTTCTCCAAAATAATAACAAATGCATAATCACCACTATAACTGCAGAATAAAAAGGTACAAACCTTAGCTCAGTACTTTGAAAAGAAGAACAATTATGGTATCAAGGAACACTAAGAGAGACATTAAGAATATTGTGCTGAAATGTTCGTCCTATAAGACAGATGATAAAATTTCCATCTATTTCCAGATATCACTATGTTCGCTCTCTTCCAAAGTATTTAATAGACATGCAGGTATCTAGGGAAGCTCCAAAGGAGGTTGGTGATAAGGAGTATAAGGTGAAAAACAATAATACCTGTACTGAAAAAGTAAACTTCTAGACATGTACCAAGGTGTTTTATAACATTTTTTTTGTTAAATTTCATTATCCTATATCAAATCTTAATTCCAGTGTTTCAGAATCTCATCAAGGATAGAAATCAACTTCCCAAACAGTTTTACAGTTTATTATCCCAATAATCTTGAAGAATGGTGGAGTATATACCATCATTGTTCTTACACGGGTGAAAAACAATTGAGATACAGAGGGACTGGCCTCCACAATGACACAGACCTACCATGGAGGAGACTTATCAGTGCTGCTTATCACTGATGAACATTTTTACTTTATTGGCAACCACATCGACGGACATTATATGCATTTGGTCAGTACGGAAGGCTGGAAAAGTTTTACAAAATTCTAAGCAATTGAAGAGAGTTCAAAGGAAGTGTATTCATTAATCTGAAAATACTAAACCAATTCAAATCTGCAGACTATTAACAAGCCTGTGCTGTAAACATTAGTTTCAATAATTTAATTCCAAGAAATTGTTTTTGATATATATATACTTCTTATCTTATAAGCAAAGGACAAGCCTGCACAGTATTTTGTAAATCATACTTTATAAGAAGGATTTTCTACCCTTTTGCAAACATGGACCCTTGCCAAGCCACTGAAATGTCAGTGAAGGAATCAATCAGCATGTTAAAACCAGCAAATTTGATATGGATATAGAATCTGAAGTAAATTATGAAGGATGTCATTAGGCCTCAGTATTACAGCACTTCCTTATTTTACCGTTTTTATCTTCTTTTAACTTTAGATTCTTAACTAAGAATATATATTATGTGAAAATATAATCTTTATTGTCTTTATTTGACATTTTATTCTTTATTTGATCTTACATTATCCACCAAGTAGGTAGGTTGTTGTTTATTTCTTTTACTGTAGTCTTTAAAGACCCTTCTGTTACCTGTGGTATCAAGATACAGTCAGTGTTTGGTGAAGACCAACACATTTTGGAAATGACAAAAAAAATGAAACAGAACTCTTGTATTAGTGCTGTTGAAAGTGATTTATTTTACTCAGCAAGTCTTTCTTATTGGCTTGGGAGTTTACTTTGCCCAGTGATCCAAGATGGATTGGCTGCAAAAGTTCTTTAGAAGTGCCAGGTTCACACTGATCCAAAAACAACAACTATCAAATCAATAGCTTCTAAGCCTCTGACAGTGACTTCATGTACTCTGTACCACCTGAGAATTTCATATTTGCTTAACAAATATGAAGCTGAAGAACAACAAATAACAAGATATGTGGCTCAACAATGAAAAACAATTAGTTACATGGCTATAATGGCCATACAGTATATCCAAATTAATTTAAATATAGAGAATTAATTAAATATAGGAAACAAATACAACATTATGTGGCAGGTAATATAGGTAATATGATGGCTGCTGTCATATGATTTGTGTCATAGTCATCATAACTATCATGTAAAAAAATTACTTTTCACAGATGTGAAATAAGCCTAGATGTGCAAATAATTTCTTAAAATTCTTTTCAGGTGATTGTTATGGATTGAAAAAAGTAATTTCCAGTGCTGTGTGGCTGTGCATCGTTTAGTGATGAGATGCAATCCTTCTACATGTTGTAAATCTAAACTTCTGTGATGTCAATGAGACAGAGTTAAATGCAGTTAATGCTAATGAGGCATAACATAATCTACAGGATTGTATCTTCAATAATTTTTGAGATATAAAAGAGAGAAATGAGCAGAGAGAAGACGTATTTCCTATCACTAAGAATAAAGAGCCTGGAGTGGAGCAAATCCTTTGTATCAAGGATCTGAGCTGTGAAACTGCTGGACTCAGGAGAAGATTGATCACAAGGACCTTCTCTCAGAGCAGTCAGAGAGAAAGGATTTCACTGGAGTTGGTGACCTAAATTTGAACTTCTAGTCTCCTAAAGAGTAAGAGAATAAATTCATACACTTGTGCTATTTCTTCTAGATACCTAAGAGAGTGATCATCAAGTTATTATTATCAGAATAAAAAAATTAATAAATGAATTTCTAATGGCAAATTTAGGAATAAAATCTTGTTCTAATTATTTTTTCGTTCTTTTATCTCACTATATTATTTTCTTTCTAATCACTGATTTTGATCTTGAATTAGGGGAACAAATATTTTCCCTACATTAAAGAGATTTCTACAATTATGGCAAACTTCTCGAAAATGATTTTACTTCAGAGCAGCAGAGTAAAGATGGCAGACTAGACACATATCTCCCTAATTCTTTCTGAAAACTAAGACCTGAACTGATAATTAAATGGAGATTTCTGGGCACTCAGTGAGCTCTAGGACACAGCATAGGGCTGTCGGTTTGGACTATATGCCACTGAACAGGAAACTTCCCTTTTGTTGACACCTGCCCTTGTTGATGGCCAGTGCTCATGGACTGATGATAACTGCAGCTTCTAACTTTTTCCTTTTTTTTGTTACCCAGCAGGCAGGGCGTGGGCTTAACTGACAATAAAACTCAGCTGCACTGCTGATGTGATCAGTGGGTGGAATAGCCACATTTTGAGAGCTTGGCTCCAGACTCAGAGCACAATAATCCCTCCAACTTCTCTTTCTGGACCTCTACCATAGATTTGGCTATTTCACAGCAGGAGGGACAGCTTGATCAGGACACCATCCTGTTCAACTTGGAGGCAGTTACACAAGTAGAGGCCCCGGCAAGAGCTAATTACCAGACTGGGAGGCAGTGCCAGCCTGGAGAGAGCTTTTCCATGTGAAAAGATGTTTAGCACAGTGTAGCCTTATGCATCAGTCCCAGCAGGAAATGAGAGCAGGGCAGTAGACTGTCCACCCTTTGATCTACATCACAGCATCTGGGGATAGCTGTAGAGGTGCCTCCATTGCCAGGCAGAAGGAGGGGCTTGCATACCTGTTGGCCTGACTGATTTTGGAAGTAGTCAGATAGCTTTTACCTTTCAAAAGAAGACTGTTTAGAGAAACAACTGGCATGCAACCTGCCTGCAACTCTTCTACCCTTCACTGACCCACAACATAGGGTCAGCTGACAGCCCCCCAGTGACACCATCAGTAGGGCTGTTCTTCCCAGGCAAGATGTGGAGCCTGCTGCCCTAGAGATTCTGCTAGGCCCACTTACTGGAGTATTTAGAGGTGGCTGGTGATCAACTTTCTTCTTGGAAATGCACATCAGCTCCTGCTAAGGCAACAACAAAGAAACTAAACAGCTTCTAGATGTCCAGAAAGCAACAAACCCTGGCCAACTTTTAAAGAAAAATCCAACTGTGGCTCCAGAAAACTTCCCAAGTAAAGAACCAAAGAGCTTTCTAGGTGAAGAAGCCTTTGTGAAACTATTGGAGGTTAAGTACAAAAGAAGTATAGACAGCCCTCCTAGACATCATACAAAATGCAGCAGAGCAGAATGAAAAATTAAACAAGCTGTTCAAAGTGATGAAACATCAGCATTCTGAAATGAGACAGATCAATAACAAAATTACATAATCAGACAATTCAATTCAAAGCCAAAAGAGCAGAACTGAACAACTGGAAAATAGACTTTCTGACTTTCAAGATAGAGGTACTGACACCAGCGTTTATGAGGAGAAATTAGAGAAAAAAAAAAAAAGGAAAATGAAGAAGCATTAGTAAACATGTGGGATGCTATCAAGAGGAACAATCTACAGTTAACTGGAGTCCCTGAATAGGCAGGGATAGCTGAAAACACAGAGAGTGTTGTTGAGTTGCTGACAGAAAACTTCTCGGAAGTTAAGAAAGAACAAATATATTCAAGATGTATATCAAACCCAACACAATTTAGACCCCAAAAGAAAGACGCTAAGGTCTATTATAGACAAGCTTAACAAAATGAAACAAGCAGAAGCTCTTAAAGGCAGCAAAACTCAAAGCAAAGCTAACATTCAGCTTCTTTATTTTTTGTTTTTTTCTCTGATTTTTCCTTAAATATGCCCTCCCCCTTTCTTGTTTTGATATGTTGCATTGTTACCGTGTTTTGCCGCTACCCCTATGCTCCCTCTTAAAATTCTAAGTTTAAACCCAATTTCATCTCCTGAATATCTTTTTAACTTCCTCTGCATCTGAAAGGACTATAACTCCTATAATATATCCCTCTTTTTAGTGTGATGGTGTCACAGTTTCATGATACGATCACTGGTTCCCTTCTTTTAAGATTGTAGCTCTGATTGAGTTTTCTGACTTCCTTAACTGGGTAGAATTCTGGATGCTGCGTCCTGCATTGACTCCTTAAATATAGGCTTAATGGTTTTGTTTTCTAAGCCAAGAGCTTCTTTCGGTATTTCTTGTAGTTTTGATTTGGTTTTCACAAAATCTCTAAGCTTATTTTTATCTGCAAATGCCTTAATTTCATCTTCGTATCTGAGAGACAATTTTGCAGGATATGTAATTCTTAGTTGGAAGTCTTTCTCCTTCAAGGCTTTGAATGTGTCATCCCACTCCCTCCTTGCCAACACTGTTTCCATCAGGAAGTCAGAAGAAAGCCTAAAGGGCTTCTCTCTCAATGTTGGGTTTGCTTTGAGCCTTGCTGTCTTTAAAAGCCTCTCTTTATGTTTCACTTTGTTAAGCTTGCTTATCATACATTTTGTTGTCTTTCTTTTGGGGTCTGATTTTTATGGTGTTCAATATGTATCTTGGACATCTATGTTCTCTTCTTCCATAATTTCAAGAAAGTTTTCTGTCAGCAACTCAACAACAATACTCTGTGTTTTCAGCTATCCTACCCTGTTCAGAAACTCCAATTAATCATAGATTATTTTTCTTGGTAGAGTTCCATGTGCTTCTTACTGCTTCTTCATTTTTCTTATTTCTTTTCTCTGATTTCTTCTCATGAATGCTATTGTCAGTTGCTCTAGCATCATGGTCGCTAAGTCTGCTGGATTTCAGGCTGTTGATGTTCCATCAGTTCAAACAGCTTACTAAATTTTCATTTTGCTCTGCTGCATTTTGTTTAATCTTTAGGAGGGATCTCTATATAATTCTTTTGTGCTCAACCTCTGATAGCTTCTGATGGGCTTTTTCGTCTAGGACATTCTTTGATTCTTTATTTGGGAGTTTTCCTGTGCCATGGTGGGCTATTTCTTTAAATAGGTAGCAATCAGTTTTTGCTTTCCTGCCATCCATTGGCTGTTCAGTTTCTCTGGTGTTGCCTCAACAGAAGCTGAGGCACAGTTCTAGAAGGGAGTTGGTTACCAGCCCCTTCTGTGTACTTTAGTGCCTGGTTCCAGTGGACTCCCTGGGGTGGTAGACTCTGTCTCTTGGTTGGGAAAGACGGTACCCTACTTATGAGTCACTGGAGGGCCATGAGCCAACCTTCTGCTATGGGTCAGTAAAGGCTGGAAGAGATGTCCCTGGGCTGTTCAGCAGTTATTTCTCCAGGCAGTCTTATTTTAGAAAGCTGGGAGCTGTCTAACAGCTGCCAAAATCATTTAGCCTGTTAGACATGGTAGGAGCTATCCCAATGCCAGCACTTCTTCAGCCATCTCCAGATGCTTTGATGTAGAGTTGGGAAGGATTACAAACTTTCTGGCATCATCAGCCAGCCAGGTGCTATGCATAAGGTAACACTGTACTAAACACAGCCTATCTACTTGAAAAGTGCTTTCTGGACAGGCACTGCTTCTCAGCTTGAGAATTAGCTCCTATTGAGTTCTCTAGTTGAGTGAGTCCTCCTCCCAGCCAACCAAGATGGCATCTCAGTCAAGCTTCTTCCTGCTGCTAAACAGCAGAATTTATGCTGGATCTCTGAAAAGCGTGGGTGGAGAGTCAGTCATACCATCAATCAGCAACCAGGCTGTCAAAAAAAAAAAGAACAAACAGCTATCTCGTGCACTGTCTCTCTGCTGCACTATTTGCTGTTTTCTTTAGCACTGGAGTTCACCTTACCTGCTGGCTCATGCCCATCCCTCACCTCCTGGATAACAAAAAAGGCATCAGTACCTACAGTCCATCCAAGCAGTGAGTCAGCAGGAGCAGGGCACAGCATGCACTGACTCATGTTAGAGAGAGGTAGCTTGCCGTTTAGCAGCACATAGTCCAATCTGACAGCCCTATGCTATATTCTTGGACTTCCTGTGTGTCTAGAATGTTCCATTCAGTTATCAGTCCAGGTCTTATTTCTCAGAGGGAATTGAGGAGATGTGTGTCTACTCCTCCATATTGGCCCCCTCTATTGAACTTCTTGGAAATCATAAAGAGATACTGGTCCTCATCATCTAATCTTGCCATACAAGGAATTCGAAATAAATTTCAATTTTCTGGATTACATGTAGCTCTAATCTTTAAGTTCATTATAGAACAGGAACATACCATACAATAAAAGAAAGAAGGGGACAGTTTGTGTCACACAGAGAGCTAGACATCTCCAGATATACCCAGATGAGCTGGTGTCTTTGGGCATAGTAGGTCACTTTAAGCCCTGTCATGTAATATGAAAAAGAAAATAATTTTCCTTAAGCTACTTCAACAAGAGCCTGGTAGTTCAGTGATTGAACACTCATCTGCAAATTTAAAAGTCAGCCATTTTAACCCATCAGTGGCTCCAGGGGAGAAAGATTACCAGTCTGCTTCTATAAAGATTACAGCCTTGGAAATCTATTGGGGGCAGTTCTACTCTGTCCCATGTGGTCACTATGAGTTAGAGTCAACTCCATTGTACTAGATCTGGTTTGTCTTAATTCCAGTGATGAAGAGATTCTTGAGTGCTAATATGCTTCCAGGGACTTAAGTCACAAATTTTTGGCTCTTTTGACTCTGCTTCTCCATTTTGTGGGGAATAAAAAAGAAAGAATTCAAGTCACTTATCCCTAAATGTTACTGCAAGAGAAAGTCCTGACAACCTGCTTCTATTAAGATTACAGCCAGGAAAACTCTACTGAGTAGTTTTCCTGTGTAACACAAGGAGTCTCCTCAAGCCCATTTCAAACAACTAACAACAATATCAGGTAGCTCTTATCTATTAAAATATTTGTGTTACTTATTTGCAAGTTTGTCAGAGACCCTAAATCTACCAATTTTGGCAAAGAGCTGAATTTGGACAACCCAGCTTGTTGTGTCAGAAATATATCAATTCATTCTTATTTATTTTAAATTCAGAAGTTTTGAATTTGGGGTTTATTAGCTTAAATGTGCAGAATATTATTTCCAAATCACAGGGTTTTTTTTTTTAATTTATAATGTGAACTGTTTGAATTATTTTCTCATTTGTGTGACCCTTTTAAGTGAAAAAAAATCATAAAAATCTTTAAAATTTTAAAAAGCAAAGATGTCACCTTGAAGACTAAGGTGCCAGTGACTCACGTTATGGTATTTTCAACTGCCTTATATGCATGTGTAAGCTAGACACTGAATAAGGAAGATTGAAAAAGAATTGATACTTCTGAATTATGATGTTGATGAACTATATCAAATATGCCATGGATTGCCAGAAGAATGAACAAATCTCTGTTGGAAGAAGCACAGCCAGAATTCTCTCTAGAAGCAAGAATAGCAAGACTATATGTCACATACTTCAGGCATGTTATTGGGAGAGACTCATCCCTGGAAAAAGACATCATGCTCAGTAAAGCACAGGGTCAGAAAGAAGAGGATGACCCACAAAGCAGTGGACTGACACAATGGCTGCAACAACAGCATCAAGCACAACAATGATTGTGACGATGACACAGGACTGGACAGTGTTTGGTTCTGTTGTACATAGGGTTGCTATGAGTCATTGCCTACTCCATGGTGCCTAGCAACAAATAATAATTTTGTTAAGATATCAAATTATATATTGACAGATTGCATCTTCTGTTAACTCTACTTGCATACCATCTTTACAATTCAAATATCACCCCAGATCCATAAGCAGCTAAGTTTAATTCATTGATTAAATAAGCATGGGTTTTCTATGCACAAGAACTGACCTAAGTTCTGGAGATCCAAAAGTAAATGAGGTCCCATTCATCCCTTAGGGAGGTAAGTAAATGAAGAATTTATTAATGCAGCTATGATTAAAGCAAAGCACACCGTGATGGCATAATAGAAGTGGTGGTCAGATCATTTATTTTATTAATTTTTGTCTTAACGTACAATTTAGAGATCTGCAATCACTTTTGTTTCAGCAGCAAGACACTTCCATAAGCCAGAGTCTCCTGCAAGGATTTAGACAGCAACTTGTTTCAAAACCAGAAGCAAGTAAGCCAAGCAGTTTATGCTGCCAAGTAAGAAATCTATAAATTCGAAAGATTAGTGTCAAGCCTAGGGGTTTTCATTTACTTGAACTACATAAAAGTTGAGTTACACACTCAAGTTCACTTTTTCCACTTAAATAGTTCAGTCAGATACTGGAATTAAGCCTGAAGGTTCTAAAGTACAGCCTTTCCTTTCTCTTAAATTTAAGAGAATTAGCAGTGATAAGAATTAACACCTCAGAGAAAACGTATCGATTATTTCATTGTATTTCAGATCAGAAACTAACGTTATGATCAAATTGCTTCAATGCCAGCCATAATCCATCATTGGCTGAATAGCTGTCACCTCCACAATAGAGCTGCTTTTTCCCTTTGTAAATTGACCTTAGAACACATAAGACATTGTGGCAATTAAGGTTATTTGTCAAATTGGCAGTTTTTCTGTATTTCTCCTCCATTTTGTGATTTAATGCAAGCAGCCCAGCCATTCAGTTCAAAGGGGAGTTTCCTTAGAGGAGTGGCCTCTATCTAATGTGTATGGATGTTCTAGCAAAACTCACTCTCTCTTGCTGACTTGTCATCCTCTGATCTCTGATTCTTGGGATGTAAGCAGGTAGCCTGCCACCTATCCTGAAGATTTTGGGTTCTCAGCCCTTGCAAGAATGACTCAGAATAAGCCTCTAGCCTGACACATGACTCACGGATTTGGCACATGCAAGCTTCTAAACTGTGTGTGAGAGTCTAAATAAATCTAAAAATTTATTGAAATAAATCCATTTACGTATTTACTCTTTACTGTCACTAAGAGTTGCAGCTGACTTGGTGGCAATATTGTTGTTGTTTGGTTTTCTTCTTCCACAGAACCCAGTCTAAGACAGCCATTTATTGAAACTAGTAATAAAGGAAATTACAAACATGAATTTTTACGGACTGCCTGCATAGAGAATGCTCACTAAATATTATCTTATAAGTATATTGCCACTATATGATTACTTATTTATTACAGAGAATCAAAATGGTTGTGCTTTCAGCACAAAGTTATGAACATAAAACTTATCCATATACAAGGTAATCATTGATTGATTGTTTTCCTTATACTTGCAGTTGAATAAAAATAAATAACAAAACTCTATAGATAGTTTTACTTTTTAATACTGGTATTTAACATATCTCTAATTCCTGCATCAGCTTTACAGAGAAATACTGAAGTAAGCGGGCTGTTCTCTAACTACTATTAAAATTTCTCTTGAATTTTCCACTTTCTATGAAAGCTTGTCTTCATATCCACATAGAAGAATCAAATGTCACAAAAGAAATATTCCAGAATTATTCTGAGAGCAAAAATGTCATGGACTGAAAGAGTAACTGGTGTTGCCCTCACAAGCTACACCTTATGAATGTCGTTTAGAAATCTCTATAGAAGCAATTTTTCTAATCCGACACGGTAACACCTTTCGAATGACATTCATGTATGTTTTCAGAAATCAAGGCATGGACAGAATCATGATTTCTCAAAACATAAATCTGTGACATTTTTACTTGTTCATTTCTAAACAGGAATTTACTGTAGTTTACTGGTGTTTCTGTATTTTATGAAGCTTTGATTCAATTAAGTTAATGCAGTTTTTTTTAATGCTCACTCACATATACTCTTTAGCCGTATTTAATCATATATATCCTAACATGCAAAAAAGTAAAGAAAAAGCCTATCTATTTCAGCCTTTAGCCATACTCCCAGTGCAAAATAATTAAATGTTCCAGCATAGATTTTTTTCACTTCTTCTCTGCACAACTGACTAGTCATTGATATCATTACATTGTTTTTGTTAGTTCAACATACTTGTAGAATGCATTTCCAGGTTTTCAATAACTTCATCTCAGGTAATTTAGAAAGGGCTTCTTACAATTGTATTCAAACCAAGTACTTGTTCAAAAATAAATGGAATTCAATAGGAATCAGTTCTACTTGAATGAAAAACTGTTTCACAAATCAGCAAGCCTCAGGACATCCTAGTATCTTGTCTGGTCATATATTTCTCACTGGCACAATTTACTCTTCATGACTCCTGCCACATTTTCATAACAGCTGACTCAGTTACGAGGTTGCAGAGAAAATATTTGTATATTCCTGTAGAAGTAGGACTGAGAAAATTTCAGTGAAACTTGAGGCCTGAGATAAGAGATATGTTTTAAAGGTTAGATTACAGCTGAATAACCAAGGAGAAAACATATAAACACACACCAACTGAAACCTGTTGCCGTGGGATCAATACTAATAACAACACTGCAGGGCAGGAGAACTGCCCCATAGACTTTCCAAGGAGTGGCTGGAGGATGAGTTATTGACCTTTTTATTAACAGTTGAGCTCTGAACTGCTTTGCCAGCAGGGCTCCTAGGACTGACTAGATAGAGAGAATTACATGGACAGAGATTTTTTTCACAAAAGAAAATGTAAATATTGGCATGAGTTAAACAGAATTACTCTAATTGTAACCTTATTAATTGATAAACCTAGGCAAACCTCGATCACCCCCACAAGGGGAAACAGTGGTCATACTTGCTTGTCACCGATTTGGCCTTAGGTGAAAGGAAAAAATCAGCTCTTCTGAGAATCTCCAAACTTTATACTCTTAGGCATGTTTGAGATTAAAAGTCAAATGACATTTTAATTTAAGTAATTTTAAAAAATCCTAGATTGGGTGTGGCCTGGAGGTGCCTAGCATATTCAAAGGCAAATCCATTCTCTGTGAATGTACATTAAACCTCAGTCTCAAAGAATTCACACAAATAAATGCTGTCAAAACAGGAGTTTTCAGTAAAAAGGAAACTATTAAAAAAGTTAGCTACAATGTGTGGCAGTCAGTAAAGACTTTGACATTGACAGATCTGTGACATTGAAAATACTCAAATTATCACATTACCAATATAAAATATTTAACCACATTTTGAATGTGCTTTAAAAAGTACAACAAGTTTCTTAAGGACCGCAGGCAGGAAAACAAGAGAGATTATGGAAAATGATTAGACTCAAACAAACTTGAGCAAATACTTACAAACAGACTTAAAGATTCAATAGAAGAGATAACTTTATCAGTTGTAGTCAAGATTATTGCATTGCATTACAAATATGTAGGCATTAATCAGAAATATGAAACCAATACGGAAACATGGAACAAATGTAAACAGAACATGTTAAATAATATTAATGCCATACAGTTTTTAAAATATATTTTACAATACTGGACAAAATTGAGAGATAATAACAATAGTTAAAGTATTCTGAGTTCATATGCCATTCAGAAAGAAAAAGGAAGTCAAATATACTTGTGTCACATTTTCAGTTCTCGGTCTTTTTTAGTCACTGTCTCCTAGTCTTCATATACCTTCTTCTCAGAAGGTATATGAAACAAGATGTGTTAAGTGAGGAGGGAGTAGTTGGAAAGGATTGTAGGCTAACAGTCTCCAAAATTACATGTTAACTTGGGGTGATTTCTTTTATAAACTAGAAGGAAATATATAAGTAACTAATGAGTAAGCATAATAGAAACAGCTGCAATTTAAGTTGAGTGAGGAAGGAGAGAAATTGAAATAATCAGTAAAACATCTAACTGGCTTTGGGGACAGTGACAATATTAAGAAAAAGTTAGAATATCCCTATTTCTGGCATTACAAAATATTTTATGTGACTACAATCCTGCTTATAATTAAAGAGGAATCTATAATAAGCATTTGCAAAATATTAAAGGTTATTAATAAGACTAGGAAGAATTTCAAATCAAGGAAATTAGTGTCTTTTTGCCAAAGTTAAAGGAAACCTCAGTGGTTGCTTTACCTAAGCATGTATCAATGAAATAAATTGTTGACTTAAAAAAAAAGAAAGGAAAGAGAGAAATGATAGCCATTGTTAGTCAAATAATGAATGTCTAAAATAATTGGTAATAAACTTTTTGGCAGTCAATTTGTAGTCATATGAATGGTCATAGTTAAGAATCGATAGAAAAATGAATGGTAATCTACTAGCCAACATACACACTCATCTGCTAAAAGTAACTAGTCTACTGTCTTTCTTGGCTGCTTGACAAAATGTGTCATAGATTTTATGGGCAATTAGTGAAATTATTAACAGGAACTTGCCTATACCCTCAGAAAGTTGTTGCTGATCACAGAACTAGGCTAAGTTGTTTTGATCAGTAAACAATAATCTATATTCAAAGAGGCCACTGAATCAGAAAAAGTGAAACAATGATACTAATAGCATTAATAAACACCAAAAAGAATGTTTTCAATATACCAGGACCTTTCCTAGGATACATTTTCATCTAACATACTTATTTGAGGTACAAATTATTTTGCACAAATTTATACAAATAATAGGCAGAGGTGAGATTTTAATGCAGGCAAAACTAGAACTACAGTTGATGTTTTAAAATGTCATTCTTGAGAGTTAATAGGAAGGAAAGAAGAAGGAGGAATAAATAGTGGAAACTGATGCAGTCTAAACGAGCTAGGAAAAACATACACCTCATTTACACCTTCTTCATTGAATTTCTTATCTTATGTTGTATTTCTCCAAAGTTATTCCTTCATTATTTTATAATATGCCATTATTAGCATCTCAGTGTCTCAAGATCCACTCACTTCTCAAGCTTCCCCCAATAGCCCTCAGTTTCCTCAGTTCTCAGGGAAATAAAAAAGGTGAAAAGAGACATAGATCATTGGGGGCCAGACCAAGTAAGCAGGAAGGATGTTCCAATACACTTATTTGTTTACTGGCTAAAAACTCAAGCACAGACAACAACACAATTAAGTTTGCAAACTTGCCATCGTGTCACCACGTGCGATGGTCATACCAGAAAGAGTTCTAAAATTGCTTTGAACGGTGTTCTAGGCACTGGCAATGGTGCATAGCTTCCCAAGGGGAATACTTCGAAGGTGACCATAGTGATATTCAGCAATGAAGTATGCAGCATTTAGAATAATTAATTCCATGGACTTAATTGTTAGACCTTGTAGGCAAATGTTTAATAGAGCATCTTGTAATCTTGTGTCAAAACTAAACTTTGCTTGCATATTGTCATTATCATAAATGTTAAAAACTGGCTAACAGTCTAAAGATTATTGTTTTATCAGTTTTGCAGAGCCAGTTTCAACTCATCAAGATCCGATATGTGCAGAGTGGAACTGTACATCAAATTTTCAAAGGCAGTGAAGGAAGTATCCAAGTCTATCTTCCAAAGTGCCACTGGATGGTTTCAAACTACCAACTCTTTTACTAACAGGCAAGCCCATAACAGTTTGCACTACTCAGACAACTTCAAAGGACTAAAATAGAGTATAGAAAGTAGCAGCAAATTGATCTATAACGAAAGGAATAATTCATGTTTCCTCTTAACAGACATCTTACTTACTCATTACCAGAGGAAATAAATGAACACACAGATTAAGGATTTAGGTTATGCCAGATTGGAAACTTCATCACATCACAGGGAGGAGAGAAGAAAAAAAAGAGGATCCATTAGAGGTTTTTATTCCACAGTTATAAACATATGTAAGATTGAGGGTAATTTTCCTTATTAGAGTGTTGAAGTTCTTTCCACGAGTATATATTTTAAAACATAATTGATTTCAATTGTGATTCTGTACTGGGTTTTTGTTTGTTTGTTTGCTTGTTTGCTTACATTTTGAAGGAATAAAAATGACTGATCTTGATTGTCAAATATTTGTAAACTAGATGATATATTCTTTTCTATATGCCAATTGGCTATTCTGGCTTGGAAAAAAGTGTTGAAACCAAGGTCTCTACTACTAATAGAATGTCCTCTGCCAGTGAGAAAACACACATACAAAAAACATGTAGACAATTACAATAGATGGAGAATCAGGAATCATACTTGTTCTAGATATTTGACCTCAGCTTTCTAGAGAGTTCCTGACATAAAAATATGCAGAGTAATTTTCATCTCCGAAATACATCACTTCTGTAAATACTAATCTACTAAAAATGCCTTGTGAAAATAAATAATTTACATCTCTATATAAATTATAAGAAGTTATTATGACTTGAGGAGTCTCACCTGGGAAAGAAAGGCACAGAGAAAATAAAGATTTTGTTGTGTTCTGAGCCTAAATCAACTTTTTCTTTTCTTCTTTCTTTTTTTATTTTTTTTTAAACAGTAAAGTTTCAGGTGCATGACTCCATCTTATTTATTTATGTTTTCAGTATTCATTTTTTGCTTTCAAGAAGTTCTGGATCTGCTTTCTTTCTATGCCCTATGGAAATATTATAATTAACTAGCCTAAAAGTTCTTATATACATTAAAATATGAATTATTAATAATTTACTCACCTCAGTGTATAGAGTATAATACTTCCTGTGATTCTTGGGAAATAGCAATAAGATGTGTCTCTCATATGCTTAAATCACTACTGTATGATCGGCATGAACATTACCCCTTAAATTTCATTTAAAGACTCTCATCTTGAGTGACTTTTCAAATATGTATTAACCCCTTAACGCCACCAAAACATGCCCTTTTTCTAGAAATACTCTTCTTTTAAGGATGAAAATAGACAACAGTACTATCTGTGAGTTTACCCAGATAAAGAGGAAACAATTGGCTCCCCAGAAGTAATAGAAAGTCAAAATCTGCAAATAGAGTGGCATCACTAATTTAGAGAAATGTAATGTCAGTAATGTCAGTAATGTCAGCAACTTTAGAAAATCTGCAAGTTGTATCAAATATTAGCTTGAATAAAATAGCTTTTTTCCCTTATCCTCAAGGGAAGACACAACTAAAAAGTACCATATGTTAAAACAAAGTATCTAACTAATCTCAAAAAGATCTACCTTTACTAAGTCACCATAGAGACAACGTGGTAATAAAGATACTGCTTATGCAACTTAAGTTAAAAAATAATTCATTTGTGTGAGAGCTTCTCTTACCCTACTCATTAAAAGGCACAAAAGAAAATTGTTTTATATAGTGGATGTGTAGATTTAAGTTTGATTGTAGAAAGATAGTCTGCTTTGAAATTTGCAGATCAGAGAAATTTCCAGGTCTCATTCTGTGCAGAGAATGTCCATTAAAGAGAATGTAGAAGTTAAGATAAACAAAAATTTATTTGGTATTAGTTGAGAACCTGATTTTCATCTTTTCATTGTTTTGTCTTCATTGTGAATACACAACCAAAAATACAGGTTGAGACAAATAATTCAAATTGAAAATTAATATATTCAATTTCCAGGCCTAATGGATACTAAGTTGGTCCATTCAAATATACATACATGTATCAACTTAAGAAACTAATAGCTACTAACCAGAAATTCTACAGGAGAAATGGGCAGAGTTTATGAGAGATGATAAATGAGTATGTTATATTTCTTGGGAACACAGCTCTCAATTTCCCCATGGTTTAATCCTGGTTTGATCCTTATTTCTCTGATTTTTTTTTTTTTTCATTGTTTGTTGCTTTGTTTTCCCCAGCGTAAAACAGTGGGAAAATTTACTTTTCATATCTCATGGTTTAATGGACTCTACGTTTTTGGATAGATTTCCATGTTAAATAAGAAACAGTGGTTAAATTAACATTTCTTAGCTTTATAAGGATTGGTTTACAGTCTTCTAAAAGATAAGAGGAGTCCTGGTGGCACAGTGGTTAAGAGCTCAGCTTCTAAGCAAATGGTTGACAGTTCAAATCTACCAGCTGTACCTCAGAAATCCTATGGCACAGTTGCATCCTACAGGGTTGTTGTGAATCAGAATTAAATCAACAACATTTTTTGCCCAGAAAAACATAGGAAAAAATTCAATCTGTACTACAGTTCATATTAGTCCACCAAAGACAAATACTTCAAATATAATTATTAATAGGCCATTGTTACCTTATATCACTCTAATCCTCCTGGAAACTCTGATACTGTAAAGGTTAGGTTCTATGGCTGCTAACAAAGGTCAGCAGTTCAAATCTACCAGGTGATCCTTGGGAACTCTATAGGTCAATTGTACTCTGTCCTATAGGAATTTACTCGATGACAATGGTTTCTTTTAATAACCCTCTTACCCAGTTCAAGCCAACTCAACTTTGTAGAATGATCTCTGTATTTCTCATAGTCTCAGAACACTAAGGTATCTTACTTTGGAAAGTGCATTCTATTAATGAATGTTTTTAAAATCTTGAAATTCTCACATCTGTCCTCAGCTCCTAGTTGTTTCACTCTCCATCCTCTGGAATTATACGGTCCAAATGTTAGACAGTGGACCCACAAAGACATTTAAATTTAAATCAATTAAAACTAGATACAATTGAAGTTTGTTTCTCAATGACAGTATCCAAATTTCCAGTACTCTGTAGGCACATGTAGCTGTCAGGTACCACATTAGATACACACACTTTCATAACAAATGGAAAATTCTACTGGATAACCTTGATCTGAAATCTTTTTTCTTTCCTCTAATTTATTATACTATTTTTATTTACTTTTTCCTATAACCTATATCCTATGGCTCCTACATGTTTCTTGAGTCACCACCATCAACACCTTGACTCCCTCTACTGTTCATTTCACCTTTCAGAAAAATACTTAACATGCATCAGCAGAAATGTCCATCTTTTAACTTCCAACAAGGCTGCTGAATAATGCAAGAGATGAAAAAGAGAGAGAAAGGACAAAGGAGACAGGAAGGAAGGCAGGGGAGGGAAGGAAGAAGAAAAGAAAAGAATAAGGGGAGGGTTGGAAAAGGCAGGGAAGGGGAGGAGTAATCTATGCAAAACAAAATGTAACAACTGGCTATGATACATTTAATTTGTCCATTATCAGCCTTTTAAATACTAATATTTAGCTCCCTAGCTTGTTTACCAGAATCAAGCTACTCTACATCTCTAAATCTTTATCATCCTTCTCAAATCCTTCCAATTCTCTTTCTGAAGATGTAATTTCTTCCATGAAAAATCAGCAGTAAGTACAGCCATAATAGATACTCTGTCAGTTATTTTACCACTTATTATAAACCAGCTCAATGGGCTTAACAACAACATGTATGAACCATGCATCATGTCACTGTTATCTTAAGCAAGTTACTTGACTTTCAGTTTTATTTCCTCACACATTCAATACAGAAAGTAACTGTATGAACTACATAAGATTATCCAACCAAAACCAAATCCACCGCTGTCAAGTGGATTGTGACTCAAAGCGACTCATAGGACAGAGTAGAACTGTACCCACAGAGTTTCCAAGGAGCCCCTGGTGGATCTGAAGTGCAGACATTTTGGTGAGCAGTCATAACACTTATCCACTACTTAAGACAAAATCTCTGCAATAGCCTGGTAAACAGAACACCTTCAATTAGAGTTCACTGCTGTAACACACACTGGGATGGTCTTTCCAGAACCTTTTTCAACCTTTCTGAAATTATCCTATCTTAATGCTACTCAAATCTCAGAGGCTGATTAAGAATTGATTTTACTTAGCCCCTCATGGTTTCCTCTTTTTTTTTTTTTTTTTCTGTAATATCACTGAAGGATGTGCACATGACTTAGGTTGGCCATTGAGGTATGACGGATTTCTGTTTGGGGTTCTAAGAAACATTCTTTCACTTAACTAAAAGAAAAATAAGAACATAAGAACAAAAATGGTTGCCATATTTTCCCTGGTTTTTCTTATGACTGCATGAAAATTTGATTCCAGGCACAGCGGCAGACCTGTTGTCACAACTAGGGGGGGTCCTTGTCTAAATGAGGAAAAGGCTTTTGTACTGGATGGCTTCAGTGAACTTGTAACCAATTCTGGACTATCTGCTCATAAACTGTTGGGCTAGGACTTATTGTTTATGTTACTATTAGTCAAACATTGTCTCACTGAGAATATTCTAAAACAGTTGCTAGTAGTACAGTAGTAATCATGATAATAGTAGCAGTAGTATTGTATACTATCTTCAGGTATGATTGTTCATGGTTCTAAAATTGAGGGCAATTGGTGATTTTTATTCAGCCTTTAACCTTTCTTGTTGTTATCTTTAGCACTGTCTTGAACAGTTTATTCCTAGATATTTTTTTCCTTTTAGTGTGTTTTTTTATTTCCTTTATGCCACTGTGAAAAAAATAATAGCTTTGATTGTATTTTACTAAATTCTTAAATCAACTCTTCAAACTGTTGCAATATATTTATCTGACATTTCACTCCTGATTCACTTCCACAATTCTTTTTTACATTTTCCATTCTATATCATATATCGTCTTTGTAATTTGAATTCTCAAAATTATTGGTCATTTTCCCATTTTTCCTTCAGTTTGTTTTGTGAATGCATAGAAATTCTTCAATAGAAGTGACACAGGCACTTTATATGACTCATTCTTTCTTCTCATTTATCCTATTATTTCCATGGTATTTTTGTAACTGTCATACATTATTTCCCTTCTGAAAGTCATATATTCTGAGTGTTTAAAAATTTATTTTCAGCTGTATTCTTTCACAAAATATTCAGTTTTCCAACATCTTTTCTTCACTAATATATGAATTTGTAAATAAAATGAAATAAAAATAAAACAGCAAGATTTCTTAAAAGAACTCTAGATAGAAATCATAAAACTTAAAATAATTTATAAGGGGTGGAATCAAGATGGCACACTAGACACACGTATCCTTAATTCTCTCTGAAAACTATGGTCTGTATTAAGAGCTTAAAGGAACTTTCTGGACACCCAGTGAGCCCTAGGGCATGTCATAGGGCTGTCGGTAAGGACTATATGCCACTAAACAGAAAACTTTCTTCCCCTCATTAAGCCCCACTCTTGTTGAATGGCTGATTAACATGGAGTGAAGGCACTGGTGCTTTTCACTTTTTTTTTTTATTAAATAGAAAATGAAAGTGTACATACTCTGTGCTTATAATATTGAGTTAAGATGGGAGAAGTATACAAGTTGTGTTGAAGTTCCATTAATATTGATCTTCTTACTAATGTGTATTGTCACCAATTTCACCCAACCAAATTTCTAACAACTATCTATTCTAAACCCTTGCCCCTCGCCCTCCCTCCCTCCCACCCTTCCCACCCTTGTAGCCATCAAAGAGTCTTTTCTGCTATGTATGAGTATGCTTTTAAGTTTTTATCGGAGTCTCATGTAATAATTGTCCTTCTGTTGCTGACTAGTTTCAGTCAACATAATGTTCTCCAGTTGAGATCAAATTGAGATATGTTTCCTGCTATCATCGTTGTTCTTCATCAGTGCGGAGTACTCCATTGAGCGCATATACCAAAGTTTACCCATCCATTCTTCTGTTGTTGGGCATCTGGGTTGATTCCATCTTTTTGCTATTGTGGACTGTGCTGCAACGAACATTTGTGTGCATGTATCAGTTGGTGTGAATGGCCTTGATTCTGTAGGATATATTCCAAGAAGAGGAATTACTGGGTCAAATGGTAAATCTATATCCATTATTTTAAGGTAACGCCAGACTGCTTTCCAAAGAGGTTGCACCATTCTGCAATCCCACCAACAGTGTAGGAGAGTTCCAATCTCTCTACAGCCTCTCCAACATTTAGTGTTTTGGATCATGGCCAAACTTGTTGAGGTGAGATGGTATCTCATTGTTGTTTTGATTTGAATTTATTTAATAATCAATGATTGTGAGCATATCAGCATGTGTTTTTTTGGCTGCCTGGATCTCCTGTTTAGAGAAGTGTCTGTCTATCTCCTTCGCCCATCACTTAATTGGATGATTTGTCTTTTTCTTATTGATATTTTGTAATACCTTATAGATTATGGAGATCAGGCGTTGATCTGACATAGAGTTGCCAAATATTTTTTCCCATTCTGTAGGTGGACTTTTAATTCTTTTTTTTTTTTTTAATTTAACACGACTGAGTGAAAATGTACATTCCCATACAAACTTACATGCCCACCTATTTGCAGCTTCCACTGCTCTCCCTGTCCAGTGACAGCACACTATTCCTCTCTGCTCCATCCTCCCAACAGCCTCCTTTCCTCTCTTCTCCACCCACTCTCCTTCCTCCAGCCAGAGGTCAGCAGGATGATATCCTATAGATGTACAGAACCATAAAGTGCATCCAATATATAGTCACTTTGCGTCGCCAAGTCCAATCCATTCCTGTCCAAAGAGTGGACCTTTGTTATAATTTACAGGTAAGGGCAGCATCAGGGCCAGGGGCCATGCTCTCAGGGGAACTCTGAAACCACTGGACCATCAGTTGAGGTCTTTTAGTGGAGATCTCAGGATCCAAACCTTTTTATTCTTGTGTTGCCAGTGAGACTCAGCCTAGTGAGCTCCATCATGGCTATCACTGGTGGTGGCCGGGCACCATCCGGTTCTTCTGGACCCAAGTTGATGAAGGCACCCACTCTTGTGGGTCTCTCTGTCTTCTAGGTTGTCTTTACCGCATGTCATTTTGGTCCTCAGTGAACATCCGTTCCTGCTGAATTGGGACCATTTGCTGTGTCCTCGGATGGCAGCTTGGCAGCTTTTAAGACCCCAGACACCACTCACCAATGTGGGGTGCAGAGAGCTCTCTTAGCAAAATGCTAGTTGTGCCAATTGGCCTCGATTTCGCCTAAGAGCATGGTTCCCTGCCCCCTGCCCCAGCTACTCTATCCTTGCAATATTGGGTTAAGACTGAAGGAGTATTCAAGTTATGCTGAAGTCCACTTAATGTTGTTCTTGTTTCTAATATGTGCTATCACTGCTTTCTCCCAACCAGATTTCTAGCAACTATCTAAACTAAACCCTTCCCTCCTCACTTTCCCTACCCCCCCTTGCAGCTGTCAAAGAGTCTTTTCTTCTATACACAAGTCTGTTTTTGAGATCTTATCGTAGAGGTCTCATACAGTATTTGTCCTTTTGTCACTGACTACTTTCACTCAACATAATGTCTTCCAGTTGAAACCAGGTTAGGAGATGTTTCCTGGAATCATCCTTATTCTTTATCATTGCATAGTGCTCCATTGAGTATATGTACCATAGCTTACCTATCCATTCTTCTGTTGTTGGGCATCTGGGTTGATTCCATCCTTTTGCTATCGTGGACTGTGCTGCGATAAACATTCTCGTGCATGTGTCCATTGGTGTGAAAGGCCTTGATTCTGTAGGATATATTCCAAGTAGTAGAATTACTGGATCAAATGGTATATCTATATCCATTTTTTTAATAAGCACCAGATTGCTTTCCAAAGAGGCTGGACCATTTTGCAACCCCACCAACAGTGTAGCAGGGTTCCACTTTCTCCACAGCCTCTCCAGCATTTGTTGTTTTGTGTTTTCTGAATCATGGCCAATCTTGTTGGGGTGAGATGGTATCTCATTGTTGTCTTTATTTGAATTTCTTTAATAACTAAAGATCGTGAACATGTCCGCATGTGTTTTTTGGCTGCCTGGATCTCCTCTTTAGTGAAGTGTCTGTCCATCTCCTTTTCCCATCACTTAATTGGATGCTTTATCTTCTTCTTATCGATATTTTGTAGTATCTTATAGATCATGGAGATCAAGTGTCGGTCTGACACAGAGCTGCCAAATATTTTTTCCCATTCTGTGGGTGTTCTTTTAATTCTATTAATAAAGTCTTTGGATGAGCAAAAGTGTTTGATTCTTAATAGTTCCCATTTATCTATTTTCTCTCCTGTTGATTGTGGTTTCCTTGACAGATTTTGGAGTCTGTCCTCATTGTGTAGTCTTTTAATTCTTTTGATTAAGTCTTTGGATGAGCAGAAGTGTTTGATTCTTATTAATTCCCATTTCTCTCTTTTCTCTTTTGATGAATGTGTTTTGCTTGTTAGATTTTGAAATCTGTCTATATTGTGTATTAAAACTTCCATTGTTGACCCTATTTTATCTTGGATGAGCTTTATCATTTTAGCTTTTATATTTAGGTCTTTTATGGAATTTGAGTTGATTTTTGTATAAGGTGTGAGATATGGGTCTTGTTTCATTTTTTTGCAGATGGATATCCAGTTATGTCAGCAGCATTTGTTAAAGAGACTGTTCTTACCCCAGTTTAAAATCTTAGGACCTTTGTCAAATACAAGCTGTTCATAGGAAGATGGTGGCATCTCTGGGGTCTCTACGATCCATTGGTCTATATGTCTCTTTTTGTACTAGTACCAGGCTGTTTTGACTACTGTGGCAGTGTAATAGGTTTCAAAGTCAGGTAGTCAGAGGCCTCCCAGTGTGTTCTTCTTTTTCAGTAGTATTCAGGGCTTCTTCCCTTTCCAAACAAAGCTGATAATTTGTTTCTCCATCTCGTCAAAAAATGTCACTGGAATTTGTATTGAGATTGCATTATATAAGTAGATTGCTTTGGGCAAAATAGACATTTTCACTTTTTTTTTTTTATGTTGGCCAGTAAGCAGAGGATTGGCATGAACTGGCAGCTATGCTGAGATGCAATACTGAAGTGAACAGTGTGTGCTGCAGTGGAGAGGCAGTGTGTGGAATACCAAAGTTTTGAGAGCCTGGCTGCAGACTGAGGGCACCACAGGCTCTCCACCATCTGTTTTCAGAGTTCCACCATACATTTGGCTGTTACACAGTGGAAGGGGTAGTTTGACCAGGACATCATCTTGTTTGACTGGGAGGTGGAATCAATCAACTGGAGGCCACAGCTGAAGCTAATTCTGCGGTGGGTAGCCCTGTCACTCTAGGAAGTGTTTCTCCAGTAGAAAGGCTGTGTTTAACTCAGTGTTGCCTTATGGATAGCTCCCAGCGGGTAGTGGTAGTAGGGCAGTAGCCACAGCTGAAGAAGTGCCTCTTTCATAAGCCAGAGGAGGGGCTTGCTCCACCTGATGGCCTGACTGATTTTGGAAGCTATCAGGTAGCTTTTAACTTTTTAAAATAAGACTGCCTAGAGAAGTAATGGCTGTGTACCTGATAGCATCTCTTCCAGACTTTACTGACTGACATCATAAGGTTGGTTGATGGCCCCCCAGTGACTCCATAAGTATGACAGTGTCTTTGCTAGCAAGGAGGCCAGCCTGCCACCCCAGAGAATCCACCGGGGCCAGTCATTAGTATACACAGAGATGGCTGGTGACCAACTTCCTTCTCAAAGCTATACCTCAGATCCTGCTGTGGTAACCAGAGAAACTAAATACTCTCTACATTTCTGGAAATCAACAAACCATCACCAAGAATTTAAGGAAACAACCCACCAAGGCTCCAGAAAGCTCCCAAATGAAGAATCAAGAAACTTCCAGGAAAAAGAAGCCTTTCTGAAACTATCAAAGGTCAAGTTCAAAGGAATTATATAGAGAGCCCTCCTAGAGACTAAACAAAATGCAGCAGATCAAAATGAAAAATTAAGCCAGCTATTTGAACTGAAGAGACATCAACATTCTGAAATCTGACAGATCAATAACAAAATTAGAGAATTAGACAATTCAATTTAAAGTCAAAAGGGCAGAACTGAATTGGAAGTCAGACTTAATGGCCTTGAAGATTAGAGCAACTGACGCCAGCATTTATGAAGAGAAATCAGAGAAAAGAAATAAGAAAAATAAAGGATTAAGGAACATGTGGCATTCTAGTAAAAGGAATAATCTATGACTAACTGGAGTTTCACAACAGGGAGATATAGCTGAAAACATAGTGAATATTGCTGTTGAGCTGACAGTAAACTTCCCAGAAATTAGGAAAGAAGAAAACATACACATCCAAGACAAGTATTGATTGCTGCAAAAACAGGCCCCAAAAGAAAGACACCAAGATGTATTATCATCAAGCTTAATAAAATGAAACATAATCAGAAACTCTTACAGTCAGCCAGACTGAAAGCAAACCTAACGTTCAGAGGGAAGGCTACTTCTCAAAACAAATAATGTTGACACAGAGGCATCACGATGATACATACAAAGCCTTAAAGGAGAAAAAACTTCCAACCAAGAATTATATATTCTGCAAAACTGTCTTTCAAATATGAAAATGAAATTAAGACATTATAGATTTTGTAGAAACCAAACCAAAGTTATAAGAAATACTGAAAGAATCTCACAGCTTAAGAGAAACAAAACTGTTAACTTGATATTTTAGGAGACAGTGCAGGACACATTATTCAGAAACCTACTCAGTTAGGGTAGGCACAAAACCCAATCAAAGAAATAATATTGAATGAGAGAAATCAGTAATCAGAACATGAAAATTAAGATATGCGCATATAAAAAAAGGGATGTAATGTAGCAGTTATAGTCTTTTCATATGGAGAAGAGGTTAGTAACACATGTAGAAATTAAAATTGAGTTTAAACAGTATAGTAAGGGAAATCATAGGAGTAGCTGCAAAGCACAATAACAATGCAACATACCGAACCAAGAAATATAATGCAGGAGTCTCAACAAACACAAAACCAACACAGAAAAAGATGAAAAGTCAACCCATAAATAAAAATGACCCAGAACAAAATACTTACAGGGACAGAAAAATCACTAACACAAAAATAAATACACCAAAATGACAGCACTAAACACATACCTATAAATAATTACACTGATTAAAAACATACTCAATGCTCCAGTAAAGAGACAAGAGACATCTTGTATCAAATAACATGAGTCATCTACATGCTGCTCGAATGAAACATATCTTAGATTTAATAGGAACAAACTGAAAATTAAAGATGGAAGAATATATACCAAGCTAACAATATACAAAGAAGAGCAGGTGTGGCAATACTAATCTCAAAATAAAGTAAATTTTAATTTAAAACCCAAAATTGTGGACAAGGACAGTCACTATTGCTGAAAGTTTCAGTACTCAAGCAGGACTAAACAATATTAAATATTTATGCATCCTTTACCAGAGCATCTATGTATATCAAAGAAATATTGGCTACATTGAATAATGATACAGATCACTCCATAATAATAGTTGGAGACTTCAATACTCCACTTTCAGTAATGGACAGATCATCCAGAAAAAAAAGAAAACTCATTAAAGACACAAAAGATCTTATTGTGACAATTAACCAATTAGACCTCTTCAACAGAACCTTTTATCCATCAACAGATAACCACACCTTCTTCTCCAATGCACATGGAACATTCTCCAGAATAGACCATGTGTTAGGACATAAAACCAATCTCAACAAAATCCAAACCATTGAGTTATTGCAAAACATCTTCTCAGCCATAAAAGTTGAAATCAATAGCAGAAAAAAACTTTGATAGAGATTGGAACTCATGGAAACTGAACAACACCTTGCTCCAAAAGCCATGGTTTATAGAAGAAATCAAGGATGAAATAAAGAAATATATGGATTTGAATGAGACTGAAATCACATCTTACCAGAACCTATGGGATACAGCCAAAGCAGTGGTCAGAGATCAGTTTGTCTACATACATGCACATCTGTGAAAGGAAGGAAAAACCTTAACCAAGAATTAACCCTACAGCTTCAACAAGTAGAAAGAGAACAACTGAGGAACTCCTCAGACTCCAGAAGAAAGCAGAAAATAAAGATTAGAGCAGAAGTAAATAAATTAGAGAACAACTGAAAAAAAATCATAAAACCAAAAGCTGTTTTTTTGAAAAGATTGACAAAATTGAGAAACCTTTGACTAAACATACTAAAGTAAAACAGGAGAAGAAATAAATAATCTGAATATGAGATGGGAGATGTCACAGTAGATCCAACAGAAATCAAAGGTACCATAATAGAATACTATAAATGACTGAAGTCTAACAGATTATAAAATATAGAAGGACAAATTCCTAGATTTATATAGCCTGCTGAAATTATCCCAAAGAGAAGTAGAACAATAATAATAATAAACCCATCACAAAAGAATAGGTTGAAAAATTCATCCCCAAACTACCAACCAAAAAAAGCCCTGGCCTAGATGGCTTCACACAGAATTCTACTAAGCCTTTAGAGAACAATTAACTCTAATGCTACTGAGACTATTTCACAGCAGAGAAAGGGATGGAATACTCCCAAATTCATTCTATGAAGCCAGCATAACTCTGGTATCAAGTCAGGAAAGATCCCACAAAAGAGGAAAATTACAGACCAATATCACTCTGGAACCTGGAAACAAGAAACTTAAACAAAATCCTTGCCAATAGAATTCAACAACGTATCAAAAAAAATAATTCACCATGACCAAGTTGGAGTCATACCAGGATGCAAGGTGGGTTCAACATCAGCAAAACAATTAATGTGATCAACCACATAAATAACACAACAGATAAGAATCATTGGATTTTGTCAACTGATGTAGAAATGGTATTTGAAAAAGTCTAACACCCATTCATGCTAAAAGCTCTCAGCAAAATAGCAATAGATGGCAAAATCCTCAATGCAATAAAAGTCATCTATACAAAGCCAACTACCTATATCATCCTGAATGGAGATAGACTGGAAGATCTCCCCATGAGAATGGGAAATAGACAAGGATGCCCACTTTCACCACTTCTTTTGAATATTGTACTAGAAGTTCTGGTCAGAGCAATTAGACAAGAAAAACAAATAAAGGACATCTGCATCAGCAAAGAAGAAGTAGAAATCTCCCTGTTTGCAGGTGATGTGATTGCATATGCAGAGATTCCTAAAGAATCCATATGTAAGTTACTAGAACTAATGGAAGAGTTCAAAAAAGTATCAGGATATAAAATAAACATAAGTAAATCAGTAGGAATCCTTTATACCAACAAAGAGATCATCAAAGAAGAAATCACCGAATCACTACCATTTTCTATAGCCCCCAAGAAGATATAATACCTAGGAATAAATCTAACTAGAGGGGGAGGAGTCAAGATAGCAAACTAAATGCACATCTCTCTAAATCTCTCTGGAAACCAAGACCTGAAATGATAATTAAACGGAGCCTATAGAACATCTAGTAAGCCCTAGGATGCAGCACAAGGCTTTTAATTTGGACTTCATACCACTGCACAGAAAATCTCCTCTCTTTCACTGACCCCACTCTCAGCAAGCATGAGCTTGTACCGCCCAAAAGTAACTCACAATTTTAATTTTTTTTTCTCTGTCTTAGCTGGCAGGCAGAGCTTGGACTTGACTAGCTGCTAATCTCAGATGCACTGCTGGTGGGACCAGCAAGCAAAATTGCCATATTTTGAGAGTCCGACTTTGGACTCTGCAACTCGGCACCTTTGGCCTTTCTTTCTGCCTCTGCCATAGAGTAGCCTGGACCCAGCCAGGCAGTAAGCTTGTGTGGAACACCATCTTGATCCATTGGGAGGTGGATACACCCATACAGAGGCCCCAGCTGCACTTACTTCCTAGGCTGGGAGGCAGAGTCTGCCCAGGGGAGAGCTCTTTTCTGGCAGAAAAGCAGTACTTTACACAGCGTCACTTACGGCTGAGGCCAGGCAGCAGAGGCTGTGGACTCTGCATTTCAGCATGTGTGGCCTCTCTTTCCACCTCTGCCATAGAGTGACCTGGTCACGTCCAGGCGGCGAGCTTGTGCAGGACATCATCTTGTTCAACTGGGAGGTGGAAATACCAATACGGAAGTCTCAACTGGACCTAACTCCTGATCTGGGAGGCAGTGCCTGCCTGGAAGAGAGTGCTTTTCCTGCAGAAAAGCAATATTCTACACAGCATCAGCTACATCTGGGGCCCAACAGCAGAGGCCAGCAGGGCAGTAGCCTTACTGTATTTTGAGCTAGTTTATAACACCTGGGGTTTGATATAGAGGTGCTTACTTTGCCAGCTGGGAATGGGAACCTATACAGTTGAAAACCTGACTGACTTTGGAAGGTGTCAGATACTTTTTACTTCTCATTTTAAGACGGCCTAGAGAAACAACTGCAGTCCATTTGCACAGCACCTCTCCCAGCCTCTATTGACACACATGATGCCCCAAAAACAACAAACTGAAAAAAAAACATAACCAAGAAATCACTCATGGCTTCAGAAGATCCCCAAAAGAAAGCAACTCACAACTTCCCAGACAAAGAAGCTTTTCTGAAACTATCAGAAGGTGAATACAAAAGGATTATACAGAGAGCCCTCCTAGACCTTACACAAAATGCAGCTGAGCAAAATGAAAAATTAAGCAAGGTGTTTGATACATGAAACACCAGTACTCAGAAACCTAACAGATCAAGAACAAAAATCAAAGATGCAGAAACTTCAATTCAAAGAAAACAGAATGGAATGAATGGAAAAGAGACTTCCTGAATTGGAGAACAGAGCTAATGACTCCAGTATCTATGAGGAGAAATCAGAAAAAAAGAAACAAGAAAAATTAAGGAGCATGTGGAACTCTGTTAAGAGGAACAATCTGTGATTAATTGGAGTTCCTGAACAGGGTGAGACACTTGAGAACATGAAGAGTACTGTTGCTGAGCTGCTGACAGAAAACTTCTCAGAAATTATGAAAGAAGAGAATACAGACACTCAAGATATATGAAGAATGCCACTCACTATAGATCTGTAAAGAAAGACTTCAAAACATATTATAATCAAGCTTAACAAAATGAAACATAAGTGCAAACTCTTAAAGGCAGCAAGACTCAAAGCAAAGCTTACATTCAGAGGGAAACCTTGAAGGCATTCTTTGCAGAAACAATGCTGGCACAGAGACACATTCAAAGCCTTGGAGGAGAAGAACTGCCAACCAAGAATTATATATCCAGCAAAACTATCATTCAGATATGAAATGAATTTAAGACACTTGCAGATGAACAGAAACTGAGGGACTTTGTAAAAAGCAAACCAAAGCTACAAGAAATACTGAAAGAATCTCTTGGCTTAGAAGAGCAAACCCCTAATTTTATATTTTAGAAGCAAATACAGCACACATCACCCAGATTCCTACTCAGTTAGGGAAGGCTCCAAACTCAATCAAAGCTATAATAGTGAAAGAAATAATCCAGTCATCATATCATGAAAATTACGATGGCGTCATATTAAAAAGAGGGATCTACTACTGTCATTATAGTCATTCCATATGGAGAGGCAGTTGATAAGAATGGTAGTAACTGAAATTGGGTTTATACATAATTTGTTAAGGGGGATCTTAGAGGCAGTTGTAAAGCACAATAAAGATGCAACGTATGAAATCAAGAAACTTAATACAGGAGTCTCAACAACCACAAAACAAACCCTGAAAAAGGTGAAAAATCAACTTACAAAGAAGAATGTCCCAGACAGATTAATAAGAACAACAGAGGAAACATCAACACAAAAATAAACATATCACAATGACAGCACTGAACACATACCTATGAATAACCATATTGAATGTGAATAAACAGAAAGCTCCAGTAAAAAGAGACATCGAGTCACATCTTGGATCAAATGACACGACTCATCCATGTATTGCCTAAAAGGAACTCACCTTAGACTTAAAGATATGAACAAACTGAAAGTTAGAGGATGGAAGAATATACACCAAGCTAACAATACACAAAGAAGAGCAAGTGTGGCAATTCCAATCTCAGATAAAATTGATTTTAATGTAAAATCCACCATCATGCACAAGGATGGCCCAGGTTGCTGAAAGGCTCAATACACAAACAGGACATAACAATAAGGAATATTTATTCATCTAATATTAGATTACCTCAGTACATCAAAGAAATGCTGACTACACTAAAAAATTATCTATCTAGACCACTCCACAGTAATAGTGGGAGACTTCAACACTCCACTCTAAATATTGGACGAATCATCTAGAAAGAAGCTCAGTAAAGACAGAGAAGAGCTTATTGCCACAATTAACCAACAGGACCTCATCGACATATACAGAACTTTCTATCGATCAGCGGAAGAATACACCTTCTCCAGTACACATGGAACATTTTCCAGAATAGACCATGTGTTAGGACAGAAAGCAATCCTCAACAAAATCCAAACCATTGACTTAATGAAAGCATCTTCTCAGGTCATAAAGCCATAAAAGTTAAAATCAATAGCAGGAGAAAACATAGATTGAAAGTGGAACTCTCAGAAACTAAACAATGTCTTGCTCAAAAAGCCATTGGTTATAGAAAAAATCAAGGATGAAATAAAGAAATTTACGGATTCCAGTGAGAATGAAAACACTTCCAGCCAGAACCTATGGGATACAGCTGAAGCAGTGTTGAAACGTCTTTTTATCTCTATAAATGCACACATTTGAAAGGAAGAAAGAACCCAAACAAAAGAACTAACACAACAGCTTGAACAAGTAGAGAGAGAGCAACAGAGGAACCCCTCAGGCACCAGAAGAAAACAGACCATAAAGATTACAGCAGAAATAAACAGATTAGAGAATAGAAGAACAATTGAAAAAATTGAAAAGACCAAAAGCTGATTTTCTGAAAAGATCCACAAAATGGACAAACCATTGGCTAAACTTACTAAAGAAAAACGGGAACAGAAACAACCCAAATAAGAAATGAGACGGGAGTTGTCACAACAGATCCAACAGAAATCAAAAATATCATAGCTGAATACTATGAAAGAGTGTATTCTAACAAATTTGAAAACCTAGAGGAAATGAACAAATTTCTTGATTCCTATCACCTATCAAAATTGTCACAAGGTGAAGCAGAACAATATAATAAACCCATCACAAAGGAAGAGATTGAAAATGTCATCCCCAAACTGCCAACCAAAAAAAGCTGAGGCCCAGATGGCTACACCACAGAATTCTACCAAGCTTTTAGAGAACAGTTATCCCAAATACTACTAAGATTATTTCACAGCTTAGAAAGGGATGGAATACTCCCAAATTCATTCTATGAAGCCAGCATAATCGTGATACCAAAGCCAGGGAAAGACCCAACCAAAAAGGAGAACTACAGACCAATATCACTCACGAATCTAGATGCAAAAATCTTCAACAAAATTCTTGCCAATGGAATACAACAACATGTTGAAAAAATAATCCATCATGACCAAGCTAGATTCATACCAGGGATGCAAGGCTGGTTCCACATCAGAAAAACAATTAATGTGACCAACCACATAAATATCACAAAAGACAAGAATCACCTGATCTTGTCTATTGATCCAGAAAAGGCATTTGATAAAGTCCATCACCCATTCATACTAAAAACTCTCAGTAAAATAGGAATAGATGGCCAATTCCTCAACAAAATAGGGGCCATTTATATAAAGCCAATTGCCTACATCATCCTGAATGGAGAAAGACTGAAAGACTGTCTCTTGTGAACAGGAACTAGACAAGGATGCCCACTCTTAACCCGTCTTATTCAACATTGTACTAGAAGTTCCAGCCAGAGGAATTAGACAAGACCGAGGAATAAAGAGCATCTGCATCAGCAAAGAAGAAAAAACTCTCCCTACTTGCAGATGATATGGTTGTATACGCAGAAAATCCCAAAGAATCCATAAGGAAACTACTCAAACTGATAGAGGAGTTCGGCAAAGTCTCAGAATACAAGATAGCCAATAACGTTAGTAAATCAGTAGGGTTCCTTTATACCAACAATGAGATTATTAATGAAGACATCACCAAATCAATGTCATTTACTATAGGCCCTAACAAGACAAAGTACCTTGGAATAAATTTAACCAGAGAAATAACCGACCTTTAAAAAGAGAACTACAAACTCTTACTACAAAAACCTAAGAGAGACTTCCAAAAATGGAGAAACCTATCCTGCTTACGGATAGGAATACTTAACAGTGTGAAAATGTCTATATTACGCAAAGCAATCTACTTATATAATGCAATCCCAATACGAGTCCCAGTGACATTTTTCAATGAGATGGAGAAACAACTTACCAACTTTGTCTGGAAAGAGAAGAAGTCCCGGATAAGTAAAGTGTTACTAAAGAAGAACATACTGGGAGGCCTCTCATTACCTGACCTTAGAACCTACTACACTGCCACTGTAGTCAAAACAGCCTGGTACTGGTGTAAAAACAGAAAGACAGATCAATAGAAGAGAATCGAGACCCCAGAGATGACATCATCTGTTTATGAACAGTTAATATTTGACAAAGGCCCTAAAACATTAAATTGGAGTCAAAACCATCTCTTCAACAAATGGTGCTGACAAACATTGGATATCCATCTGCACTAAATTAAAACAAGACCCATGTCTTACACCTTACACAAAAACCAACTCAAACTGGATAAAAGACCTAAATATCAAATCTAAAATAATAAAGCTTATGGAAGGGTTAATACACAACATAGACAGAATTCAAAATTTAACAAACAAACCACAATCATTAGAAGAGAAAACAGATAAATCAGAACTACTAAGAATCAATAACTTTTGCTCATCCAAAGACTTTATTAATAGAATTAAAATGCCACCTACAGAATGGGAAAAAATATTTGACAAGTCTATGTCAGACCGATGCATGATTTCCATAATCTATAAGGTACTACAAAATATCAATAAGAAAAAGATAAATCATCCTATTAAGCGATGAGCGAAGGAGAGGGACAGACACTTCTCTAAAGGCAAGATCCAGGCGGCTAAAAAACACATGCAGACATGCTCACGATCATTAGCTATTAAAGAAATTCAAATCAAAACAACAATGAGATGCCATCCCACCCCAACAAGGTTAGTCATGACCCAAAAAATGCAAAACAACTAATGATGGAAAGGCTGTGGGGAAATAGGGCAAAAAGGTGGAAAATATTGTGATCACAGATAAATATCACAGACTGTACAGTCCGCCTGCTCTGACATAAGCAAATAAAACAAAAAAGCAGGACAAAGCAATGCAATTCCAACATGAATACCAGTGACATTTTTTAATGAGATGGAGAAACAAATTACCAACTTTGCTTGGAAAGTGAAGAAACCCCGGAGAAGCAAAGCACTACTGAAGAAGAAGATCACACCAGGCGGCCTCTCACTACCCAAACTTAGAACCTATTACATTGCCATAGTAGTCAAAACATCCTGGTACTGGTACAAAAAGAGACAAATAGGCCAATGGAACAGAGTTGAGAACCCAGAGATGTCACTGTCCTCCTATGAACAGTTGATACTTGACAAAGTCCCCAAGATTTTAAACTGGGGTACGAACAGTCTCTTTAACAAATTGTTCTGGCAAAATTGGATAACTATCTGTGAAAATTCGAAACAAGACACATATTTCACACCTTACTCAGAAAACAGCTTGAACTGCATAGAAAACCTAAATGTCAAGGCTAAAATGATCAAGATCATGTAAGAAAATTAGGTTCAACAATAGAAGTTTTAATACACAGCTTAGACAGGCTTCAAAATCTGACAAACAAAGCCCCATCAACAGAAGGGAAAATAGATAAATGGGAACTACTAAGAATCAAACACTTTTGCTCATCTGAAGGTTTTATCAAAGCAATTAAAAGACCATATACGGAAGGGAAATAAATGTTTGGCAGCTATATGTCAGGCCAGTGTGTGATCTCCATAGTCTACTAGGTACTGAAAAATAGCTACAAGAAAAGAGTAGATAACCTAATTGAGTGTTGTGCAAAAGAGATGGACAGACACTTCACTAAAGAGGATATTCAGGCAGCCAAAAGACATGTGAGGAAATCCTCACCCTCATTGCCAAGTGCTGTCGAGTCGGATCCGACTCATGGTGACCCTAGGGGCCAGGGTAGAACTGACCACCTCACTTTCATTAGCTATTAAAGAAATCAAAATCAAAATTGCAATGAGATTCCATCTGACTCCCAACAAGGTTGGCCATGATCCAAAGCACATGACACAACATATGTTGGAGGGGCTGTGTAGAAATTGGAACTCTCCTCCACTGCTGGTGGGATTGCAACATGGTACAACCTCTTTGGAAAGCAATCTGGTGCTTACTTTAAAAGCTGGAAATGGATATACCATTTGATCCAGTAATTTCACTGTTCAGAATATATCCTACAGAATCAAGGGCAGTCATATGAACAGAGATATATACATGAATGCTTATTGCAGCACAGTCCACAATAGCAGAAGATGGAACCAACCTAGATCCCCAACGGCAGATGAATGGATCAACAAACAAAGGTATATATACTCAATGGAACAATATGCAATAATAAAATACAATAATGATCTTAGGAAGCATCTCATAATCCGGTTTCAGTTGGAAGACATATTGAGTGAAATTAGTGGCACAAGGACAAATATCGTAGGAGACCTCTACTATAGGGACTTAAAAACAGACTCATGTACAGAAGACAAAACTCTTTGATGGCTGCAAGTGAGGATAGGGTGGGAGTGAGAGAGTTGCTTATAAACTAAACAGTTGATAGAAATTTGGTTGAGTGAAAACAGTGACAGCATATATTAGAAAGAAGATCAACTTAAGTGGACTTCAACAGAAACTGAAAACTCTTCTAATCTTAACCCAAAGTTGCAAGGATAAAGTAGCATAGGCAGGAGTCTGAGGACCATGCTCGCAACGGACAATGATGGTTTTAGGAGCATCTCATAACCTGGTTTCAATTGGAAGATACTATGTTGAGTGAAATTAGTCAGCAGCACAAGGACAAATATTGTATGAGACCTCTGTTGCAAGGACTTCAAAACAGACTCATGTACAGAAGAAAAGACTCTGACTGCTGCAAGGAAGGGGAGGGAGGAAGAGGACTGGTTATATATTAGATAGCGGATAGACATTTATTTGGATGAAATCAGTGACAGCACACAATAGAAAGAGGATCAATTTAACTGTACTTCAACATAACCCGAAAACTTTTCCAATCTTAACCCGTTATTGCAAGGACAGAGTAGCAGGAATGGGGGTCCTGGGTCCATGCTCTCAGGGGACATGGAGGCCAACTGGCATAACTAGCCTATTGCTAAGAGAGTCTTCTGCACTCCATAGCAGTGAGCAGCTTCTGGGCTCTTAAAAGCTAGAAAGCTGCCACCTGAGATACACCAAATGGTTTCAACTCACCTGGAACAGATGATCACCAAGGACAACAAAGACATGAGGGGAAAAAAGCGCACAAGACAGAAGGACCCAAGTGAATTGGTAACTATCATCACATGACCAGAAGAACCAGATGGTGCCCCGCAATCACCAATGACAGCCATTATGGTGTCAGAATGTTGGGTTCCCATTGCAACACGAGAAAAAGAGGGGTGCACCTCAAGAACTCTGCTTAAAAGCTACAATTGATGGGCTGAATTGCTGGGAATTCTCATGGGGGCATAGTTGCTCCTGATCATAAATCATTACTGAGGTCTACTCTTCAGACAGGAATGAGTTAGACTTGGGGAGAGAAAGTGACCACATGGTGTGTGTACTTTATGGTTCTATGCATCTCCTACTGGCCTCTTACTAGAAGGGAAAGGAAGGGTTGAGAAGAGGGGACAGGAGATTTTTAAGACTATATGATGGACACATGCACGAGAATGTTTATCACAGCACAGTCCACGACAGCAAAAAGACGGAATCAACCCAGATGCCCAACAATAGAAGAATGGATAGGTAAACTATGGTACATATACTCAGTGGAGTACTACGCAATGATAAAGAATAACGATGATTCCAGGAAACATCTAACCTAGTTTCAACTAGAAAACATTATGTTGAGTGAAAGTACTCAGCGACAAAGGGACAAATACTGTATGAGACCTCTATGATAAGATCTCAAAAACAGACTATAGAAGAAAAGACTCTTTGACAGCTGCAAGAGGGGAGGAGGGAAAGTGAGGAGGGAAGGGTTTAGTTTAGATAGTTGCTAGAAATCTGGTTGGGAGAAAGCAGTTATAGCACATATTAGAAACAAGAACAACATTAAGTGGACTTCAGCATAACTTGAGTACTCCTTCAGTCTTAACCCAATATTGCAAGGATAGAGTAGCTGGGGCAGGGGGCAGGGGACCATGCTCTTAGGCGAAATCGAGGCCAATTGGCACAACTAGCATTTTGCTAAGAGAGCTCTCTGCACCCCACATTGGTGAGTGGTGTCTGGGGTCTTAAAAGCTGCCAAGCTGCCATCTGAGGGCACAGCAAATGGTCCCAACTCAGCAGGAACGGATGCTCACTGAGGACCAAAATGACATGCAGTAAAGACAACCTAGAAGACAGAGAGACCTGCAAGAGTGGGTGTCTTCATCGACTTGGGACCTGAAGAACTGGATGGTGCCTGGCCACCACCAGTGATAGCCATGATGGAGCTCACTAGGCTGAATCTTACTGGCAACACAAGAATAAAAAGAGTTGCATCCTGAGATCTCCACTAAAAGACCTCAGTTGATGGTCCAGTCGTTTCGGGGTTCCCCTGAGAGCATGGCCCACGGCCCTGATGCTGCCCTTACCCATAAATTATAACAAAGGTCCATTCTTTGGACAGGAATGGATTGGACTTGGCAATGCAGAGTGACCATATATTGGTTGCACTTTATGGTTCTATGCATCTATAGGATATCATCCTGCTGACCTCTGGCTGGAGGAAGGAGAGTGGGTGGAGACGAGCAGAAAGGAGTCTGTTGGGAGGATGAGACATGTATGGAGCAGAGGGGAATAGTGTGCTGTCACCGGACAGGGAGGGCAGTGGAAGCTGCATATAGGTGGGCATGTAAATTTATACGGGAATGTACGTTTTCACTCAGTCATGTTAAATAAAAAAAAAAAAAAGAAAAAGACTATACGACATGTGTTAAATGGAAAAGAGGAATGTTCTGTCACCAGGCAAGGAGAGCAGAGAACCTGCGGATAAGCAGGCATCCAAATTTAACTTGGAGTTTATACTTTCACTCAATCACAATAAAAAAGCGAGAGAGAAAAATAATTTGTAAAATAAAAAGGTCTACAGCCATAATACACTTTGTCTTAAGTAACTATAACTTATTATGGCTACAAAAATATAAACCTATATTGGATGTACTCATGTACATTCAAACAACCAACTAAAAACTTAATTATAAAGGGAATATTATATCACTCTCAGAGCACTAGCGTTTAAGGGCTCATCTGTTGTCTGAAGTCCTGGTGTTTGAACTTGGCAGCAGTTTCATGGCAGTAAGATGTGACAGTCTTCTCTTATAAGGATATATAGCCTAGGAAACCCTGTGAGCCTGTTCTACTCTGTTCTATAGGGTTGTTATGATTCAAAATTGACTCAATGACAATATTTTTGTTTATCCTCATGGAGACATGTACCTAGATTTATCTGCTAGGTTAGAGAGACTCAGAGAGAAAAGGAACAATCTGGAATACTACTTTGAACCTTACATCACACAAAGAAGCTAGAAATTTTAACTATAAATTGAAAATATTAGCCTAAGAAAAATTTCTAAAATACAACCATGTAGTAAAAAGCAGTAAGCTCTTCCTATTAACATTACACGTAGATGACATTTTTTCTGAGTAAATAAAGAAAAGACAATTCATTCTAAGAAATCACGGGGATTTCAAGATAGTTAAAATTTCTTGTTCACTAAAGTCTTACGGATGCTACTGACTTCTTACAAAATAGTAAAATTCCTTCCCATGATAAGACTGTCAGGGCTGTTCTTCAATTGTGAGGAAAGGTCAAGGGTTCTCGGCTTTTCTTTTAAGCCCTACCGTGTCATATATAATGCTTTCAAAGTGTAAAACATCAAGTGTCTATCATGTTATAGTTTAGAGAAACTATATCATCTTGGATTTGTCCTGAGACAATCTAATCTTTGAAGCGTTCTTTTAAGAAATTTCTCAGGGGACTTCAGCTGACCTTTGCTCCTTCTATTGCCAAAACTGAATCTAGAAGCTCTCTTTGTAATGCTTCTCAAACAGGGGTCCTGGAATACTCCAAATGATAAAAACTATCGGCCTAGAGGACTTCATAGTTGAATTCCACACAATGAAACACGGTGTTACATAAGTGATTCATTTTGAAACTGTAGGCCAGCATTAGATCTCCTTATATCTCTAGTTAACTCTCAGATGCATTTGCCAAGATGGAAAAATAATTTGAGAATTAGGTGTGTGTATAAACATTTCCTTCCCCTTACATAAATAATGAAAAATTGAGACAGTACACTCTGAAGTTTCTATAGATTTGAGTATCTAGGAAATTATCAAGCAAAACATTCAGAGAATTTCTGAAATAGAAACAGATTTCTGAAAAAGAATAGAATACATCTCTTGGGGACCTCCTGATGGTACTCACAGCCTTCTAAACCATATGCTGGGCTCCATTTCCTTTTTAACTTCCTTTTATTCTATGTCTCCAGGGGCTTTTAAAGTTACAGTGTTGTAGAAAGATTAAAATTAGTGAAGATGTGAGCAGCCTAACGGAGACAGATGGGTAAGAGGAGAGCAATAAGGAAATGCCATGTGATAGCCTTAGCAGACCTTCATACAGACTATAAGGCAGATGCGTAAACTTGTCATATATATTTCACCTAAAAATTAGCCTGGCATTAGTGTGCCCTTTTTTGTCTATTTGGTTTTATTTCTTAATAAAATGATATTGCAAAGCAGCATAAATTTAAACATTAAAAATGATGTGTGTTTTCCTTTTAAAAAATGTTAAGAAATTAGTTGGCACAATCTTATTAAAATGAGCATTAGTATACTTTTTATAGAGGAAAACTTTTATATGATCAAAGTATCATATTCAAATAAGGTATTCCATACCTCCGAAGTGTAGTCACTGTTTAATGTATGACTTCTTAAGAGACGTTTTGCAATAAATGTTAGTATCAAGTCTGCTTTGATATGCTGGTGTTGAATGCTTGATGACTGTTGACCGTTTTATGTAGAGTGGTAACTAAACCTATTTTTGAAGAACAGATGCTTACAAGATTAGTTACATCGGCACGTTATTCTACATTAAAACACAAAGTCAATATTGGTCAATTTCATTTTAACTTGAAAAAAGAAAGACAAGTAAAACAACAGATTATATAAATAAACCATTTGAACTGAAATGTGCATTAGTGTAGACAGGTCTGTGAAAATTTTGATAGATAATTCCTGTTTCAGTATGGAAATACATAAACTGTCTTTTTACTTTAAACTAGGGCTAGAAAATGCTGAGAGAAGATAAGACCAGCTGACAGAAATGGATTGTGGTCTAACTTTGAAAGACTGTTCTCTGAAGCTGAGGGAGAACACCTCTTGGAAAGAAACATTGCAAACAGATTTTATACATTGAAGAGTTCTATACTGGTTTATTTATATTCTTCAAAGTCCACTCACTGTTTTACTATTTTTATAAAATTCTGACAAGTCTATATTTTAAGCTTTCTTATTTCTTATAGACTATAGCCGCACTAATTCCTAAGAAATAATTTAAAGTCTATATTTCCTTCTCTAATTTCAGCTTTTAGAATATAATAGGACATACTTCTTTATACCCTTTATTTTTAATGAAAAGCTACGTGTACACTTTCTACATAAAAACTTACATGGTCATGCCTGGCTTACCATAAATGTTCCAAATGTTCATATTACATATCTTTCGTACCAAACTGTGCTACTTAATGTTTTCCTACTCTTGCATTCTCCCGTCGCATGTGTCTGCTTATTTATTGGAAAACATGCTACTTCTGGATTATTTAGTAATATCCAAGTGACATTTAGCTATAAGAGCTAAAACCCGTAAACATACAGCAGAACACTCTTGTACATATCATTTATGTACAAAATATTAAAATTATTAACATACCGCTAACATGTCATACTTGCATAACAAATGTAATACTTCCCTGAGGGACTAGCCCCTGAATGACAGTGATAAAGCTCACTGAAAGAAACTCGAGCCTATTATTCACCTTTCTCCAAAATGAAACAAAACAAAAACAAAGAAAAATGTTTCTACCTCAAGAGCGCTTACTGCTTTGGTCACTTTAAACAGACAGTTGATCTTATTGTTGCATGTATTACTTTATCTTTATTTTTTAAATATTATTATTTGCTCAAGCTGATGTTACCAGAGAACTGTGGATAATTTTGGTTTGGGTGGCCAAAATCCACCTATCACATTGTTCTCATATCACATCAGTGGGGAAACAGTAAGCAAAGAACGATCTAGAGTCACGTTTCTTTCTGATGCACTATAAGTGTCTGGCTTTAAGTTGTTAATAAGCTCACTATAAGTTGGTGAAAACAGTAATATCCAGAGTTTTCAAGTAAATTCAAGGAGACATCACATGCAAGAACATCACAAAGCTCGTGCTCATTACATGGCAACTTGCATCAATGATTATAAAGAAAGGTTACTGAAAAGGTAGCAGAGATCAACAGACACAATTATAAGAGGAACTTGTATAGAATTGTTTCCACTGAGTTACTTTTTTTAGTTGACAAGACTTAATGGTCTGAGACTGGAGGAACCCCAGAGCATATGGCCACTGGTCTTTCCATTGATCTAGAACTAAATCCATTCCCCAAACCAACCTTCAGACAAAGAATAGACTGGTCTGTAAGACATAAAATCATATGCATGAAGAGTGCACTTCTTAGTTCTAGTACATACACAAGACTGAATAGGCAACTTCTCTCTGGAGGTTAGGCAGAAAGGCAGAATGGAATAGGAGCTGCTTGAATGGACACAGGAAACCTAGGGTAGAAAAGAAGAATGTGTGCCCACATTTTAAGGATAACAATTAGGGTCACATAACAATGTCTTTAGAAACTTTTATGTTAGAAATGAACTAAACTGTACACTTTCATCTAAAGCACAATTAAAAAAACTTTTTTAGCCAAGTGACCTATAAGTAAATTGAGATTATGGAAAAATTTCACTGTAAGAGATAAAAAATGTGAATCCTCCAGTGACAGTTTGAAAAAACAATTTTCCAGGCATTTTGTTTATAGAATCAAAAATTAGTAGGAATGTGCATATATGGAATTTGATAATTTTAACTAAGGAAATAGATAAGACAGTACAACTAATCTATGCTCTTTAGATATCATTTAAAGAACCAGAAGCACATATAACAGGTTGCTCTATTTATTTTGTGTTTTACATTGAATGTGACAGGTTTTTTTCAAGAGTAACTATGATGTTTTCACTAATCGAGGAGTACAGAAAATGTATCACTTATCTTCAGCCAAATTTCAAAAAGAATAGTGCACATACCGTCTGCATCAGGATCATCCCTTGTTCTCAGGTCTGACCTTCTGAATCAGATCCTCTGGGGATATGACCAGAACTCAACTTGTTAGTAAGCTCACAGGTGATTCTTGTGCTCACTCAAGTTGGAGAACCCATGAAATCCAACTCTCGAGGACCCACAACTCTTAACAGGATAGAATCAGAAGAATGACTTTCATTCATTCCTTTCCTTTCCTCCAAAAAGGCTGGTATTCATAAATTGATTGCCTTATTACATGACAGAATATAGAATAGAAGCAATTGTTTTCTTTTTCTTTTTCTTTTTTAAACTAACGGTGTGTTTGTGAGAGAGAGCAAGCACAACAGGTGAATTACAGTTATAATGCTCAATACTGTATCAAATATGAAACATCAAGTTTTCATTCATCAGTTTTAAACACAGGACAAAAGTGCCTTAAGTGACAAGTGAAATTCTTTTTTAAATCATCGTGTCACTTAATCAGTTTATATCAGACATTCAAATAGGAATATTATTTAAGCTAAATATGAGATTAAGCTAAAACATGAGATATATTATTAAAACCAATCATTGTTTCAAAGTAGTATAGACAATAGTAAAAGTTAAGTATGGAGACTTCTAAGAAAACAGACTTAGTAATATTAATATTACATTCAGAAACTGGGCAGTAAGGCCCTGGAGTGTCAGTGGAGTGGCAATACAGCTTTTCAGAATTTAGCTTCTAGTCACCGGGAATTAGAACAAACTAAAGTGAACAAAGCATTGCCACTTCTGTTTTGTCTCTGAGAAGCCAACATGAGAGCTCAATTTTTCTTAGGCATGAAAGTGGGGGAAAGGTTCACCTACTGTAGTTTGGGGGCTTTTTGATGTCAGATCACTCCACATGACATTGCATTATATGTAGAACATAATGTGAAACTTCAAAAAGACAATCCCAAATGCTATGAAAAAGCCTTAGTGTTTAGTTTATGCACTGTTTCTCAAAGAAGTTGTTTTAGCTGTAGTTTGTATTCACTGAGGCTGTTTAGAAGGGGAAAAAAGTCTGAAATATATTTATCCAACAGATAATATTTGTAATATTCTCCACCAAAATATAGATATCACATATTTTCTGTTGCTATATCTCATCTTTTGACATTGAATTAATTAATACATTATTTGCTCTCTCTGTTGAGGAATAAACAGTTGACAATTTTCTATGTAGAAATTTTCCCAATTGGTTTTGGCAAGATATACCAGTGATACAATTGTCGCTGATGGCCAAAATAAAAACAAGTCATCTGGAAAAACAAATACAAATTGAGTGGGAAAAGAAGATGCCTTAAAGACTAGAATTAGACCATTTCAATTCACTGTAATTCTAGTAGGAGGAATGAACAACTGTTGAGAAGCTTTCTCCATCCCCATGACAACATCTGTTTCTTCAGACATTAGAATTACTGACTATTAGTTCTCCGTGAGGGGTAACCATTTGCTGAACAATGAAGGAAAATTGTTCCTTTCCTGCCTGCTATCATCTTGGCTTTGTATATGCATATCAATATTTTGAAAAATATCATAATTTTATGACAAAAACATCACCAGATACATATATTTAAAGTTCTAAAAAACCACGAAGTGAGAAACTCTGGGACTTCTGCAGGCTTTTATAAACAGTTAAGTTTAGGGTTTGATGACTGTGACTTAGAGTACGGTAGGTACCAATACAACAATGGGGAAACAAGCAAGAGGAAGGAACTTCAAATTCCTTACTGCTTCTTCTTTAATTCCCTGAGACAGTTACTTATCCATCGTACAAACTTTCTATGTTCAGATAACTCAGAGTCATATATGGGAAACAAAAATTTGCTCAATACGTAGATAGAAACTTTCATCTAAAACAGAGTGCTTTAGGTGAAAGTTTACAGCTCGAGTTCCCTTCTCACACAAAAAAATTATGTACATATTGTTATGTGATGTTGATTGCAATCCATAAAGCATGACAGCACACTTCCACTTCCCACCACAGATTTCAGATGTCCATTCCACCAGCTCCTTTAACTTCCTGCCTTTCATACTGCCTCTGGCCAGGAGCTTCCCACTTGGTCTTCTTTATCTGCTTGAAATAAGGAGTATAGGCTTTAAGAGTATTCTTTTACATTTTGTTACAAACCCACTGTTGTTGAGTCGAATCCAATTCTTAGCAACCGTATAGGGCAGAATAGAACAATCCCATGGTTTCCAAGGAGTGACTGCTAGATTCAAACTGCCAGTCATTTGGTTAACAGCTGTAATGCTTAACCACTACACCACCAGGGTTCCAGTCTAGCAGCGGGCTTCGGGAATCGTTTTCTTTCTGCATTAACAGACTATCTGGGGGCCATGGCTGTGGTGGTTCCACCATTTGTAGTCAGAATATTAAATCTGGTGTTTTTATGTAAATTCAAGTTCTTCTCCATACTCTTCTGCTCAGTCAGAGACTGCTGTGTTCCCTATTAGGGAGGTCATTGGTGGTAGCCAGCCACCATCTAGTTTTTCTTGTCTCAGGCTGATGGAATCTCTAGTTTATGTGACCCTTTTTTCTCTTGGGCTATTTCCCTTGTGTTTTCATATTCTTCATCTTCTGTTGCTCCAAGTGGGTTGAAACAAACTGATACAACTTAGATGGTCACTCACAGCTTTTAAGACCCCATACAACACTCATAAAAGTGAGATGTAGAACATTTATTATTATTCATAATAATTTTTTTGTGATTTAAGGTCAAGTTTAAAATCCATATCAATTTCCCATGTAACACCCAGAAATCACACTGCTTTTCTACTCTAACTGCAATCCCCTCCCATCCCCCCATGAAAGCTCACTGCTCCCTTTCATCCAGAACTTCTTGTGCCCGTTTGACCAAGATCTGTCCCACCTCACCTGATTGTCTTGCCTCCTGTGATGAGCTTCTCAGACAACTCCATGTATGTATTAAGTCTGGAAGTTTGTTTGTTGCCAGCTTCTCTCCATGTCTTATATACTCCAGTTCAGTCTTTGTCTGGAGAGCTGGCTTCAGTGCTGGGTGCAGCTTGAGGTTAGAGAGTCCAGGGGCCATGTTTCCAAGGGACTTCCCAGACTGATGGACCATTAAGTGTGGTCATTTGGTAGCATTCTAGTTCTGCATGCTTACACTTCTCCTGCTACATCAGGCACTCCATACTGCGCATCCCTTCAGGGAAGTCATTAGTAGTAGCCAGGCAGAACATTTTCTTAAATTTCGTTATACTAGTAGACTTAGATGTTCCCCTAAATCACAGTCCCCAGTCTCCAGCACCAACTACTCTGTCCTTTGTAGTGTTTTGTTGTGATAAGAAAACTTTTTCATTTTTTAATTATGATTGAATGAAAATGTACGTTCCCATATGAATTTACATGCTCGCCTATATGTAGCTCCCACTGCTCTCCCTGCCCAGTGACAGCACACCCTTCCTCTCTGCTCCATACACATCCTATCCTCCCAGCAGTCTCCTATCCCCTCCACTCCACCCAGTCCCCTTCCTCCAGTAAGTGGTCAGCAGGATCATATCCTACAGATGCATAGAACCATAAAGTGCCTACAAGATATGGTCACTCTGTGTCCCCAAGTCCAATCCATTCCTGTACAAAGAGTTGGCCTTCATTACGATTTATGGACAGGGGTAGCATCAAGGGCCTGGAGCCATGCTCCCAGGGGAACCCTGAAGCTCCTGGACCACTAATTGCAGTCTTTTAGTGGAGATCTCAGGGTGCACCGTTATTTATTCTTCTGTTGCAGTGAGACTCAACTTTGTGAGCTCCATCGTGGCTATCCCAGGTAGTGGCCAGGCACCATCTGGTTCTTCCAGTCACAAGTCGATGTAGACACCCACTCATGTGGGTCTCTGTCTTGTGGATTCTCTTTCCCCCACGTCATTTTGAATCTCAGTGATCATCCGTTCCTGCTGAATTTGGACCTTTTGCTGTACCCTCGGTTGGAAGCTTGGCAGTTTTTAAGACCCCAGACTCCACTCACCAATGTGGAGTGCAGAGAGTCCTCATTAGCAAAACGCTAGTTATGCCAATTGGCTTTGATTTCCCCTGAGAGCACGGTCCCCAGCCCCTCGCCCCAGCTACTCTGTCCTTGCAATATTGGGTTAAGATGGGAGGAGTACTGAAGTTGTGTTGAAGTCCAGTTAATATTGATCTTCTTTCTAATCAGAGAACTTCTTAGCTTTTGGTTTTGTCCAGCTGTGCTGAATTCTTCTACACAGTGTATTGTCTTTATCACCACATTTTGAATTCATATTTGTACATGGCATGAGATACAGGTGCTGCTGCTTTTTTTTTTTTTTTTCTCCTGCATGTGATATCGAGTTATCCCTGTTTGTTAAACAGATTGTTTTCTCCCCATTTAACAGACTTTGGGTCTTTGTCAAATATCAGCTGCTCATAGATGAATGAGTTTACATCTGGATCCTTAATTCTGTTCTGTTGGTCTGTGTCTTTGTTGTTGCACCAGCATTAGGCTGTTATGATTACCATGGCGATTCTAAAATCAGGGAGTATGAGCCTACTACTTTTTTTTCTTCTTTTCAGTAATGTTTTACTTTTCCAGAGCTTCTTCCTGTTCCATATGAAGTCAATGACTGGTATCTGCATCTCATAATAAGTATCACTGGATGTGAGGCTAATTGGCAGAGTAGTCAGATACTCCTAGACTTGACCTGACTGCAGTCAGCATCCAGCATTTGTATCGGCTGCAGCTAGCATGGTGAGGGGACTAGCAGCATTCTGAAAGCATCTTCAGTGCAGAAAAGACTGAGTGGGAGAGAGCACACTTATACCTCCAGAATCAGTGAAAAGTAGCAATTAATCTTCAAAAGTTTAGTAGCTTGTGTCTACCCTATGTAAGTGCAATTGGTAATGACCGTCCCTCCCTTTTACCTGCCCTGTTTGCCCTCCCTCCGCTAACACTTCTGGAGACTGGCATATCCCCTGGCAGGGAGTGGGAACCCTTGTTCACAGTGAGCTATTCTTACAACCTAGGAAAGGAAACAAAGTAACAAATGGGAGGGAAACAAACAAACAAGAAAAAAACCTGACATTCAGCCTAAGGCAGGAACTCAGGGTTGAAAAAGGTCCCTTAGCCAGGTGGAAACATGAGGGGTCCACATACTTTAAATGTCTTTCACCCATTCATATAAACTATCAGCTTTGAAAAGAAGTAAACAACTCCATAATACTAGCAAGAGACTTCAGCACACCATTTACAACGATAGATTATTTTGGGTAGCATGGACATTTTCATGGAACTGAGTCTTCCTACCCATGAACAAGACAGGTTTCTCCATTTATGCAGGTCTCTTGGTTGGTGTAAAAGAATCCACACATCCACAAAGCGTTGGGAACCTACCAACGTACCCACCTATGTGCTTTAAAGAAAAGGGACATGCTTTCCTCACAGAAACTCAGAGTGATTTTCAGCACACTGCTATTCTCAGTTAGATACCTGTGCCTACACCAATTACCCCTGTCCATGGGTAGTACTGTATGGGAGAGCCTGCATTATACCTGGTAATGAACAACCTAGACTCATCTCCTTCCCAATCTCTTGCAGAGCTCTGTATATTAACTTTTTAAATTCTATCTCTAGGAACTCTGAGAACTATTTTCTCTCTAAGAGGTTTCCTCATTCTTAGTTTTAGTTGTTTGCAAGACTATCATAGTCTGCCTGTTTATCTGATTTGCTATTGACTGCTGTCTCCCAGTCATTAATAAATTACTATATTTATTTATTGCATGTTTGCTTACTATGTTCTAGCTATTTTGTTTTCTTTCGATATGTCCAATAGGATAGTCATGTCACCTACTCTGATTACTAGGCACCTTTGAAGCTCTCGCTTCCTGTCATCAGTTGGTTAGAACTGCCACTAAGTATGTGAAGCCAGGAGTCCATTCACTTTTCTGGTGTGGATTTCACTTAGCTGTCATGGTTATAGATTACAAAGTGTGTGGCTAAGGTTCTCACCACCAGTCCTCTGCAGGCAGAGAGCTATGTAGGAGTGATTAGAGTTTGCAAAAGTATCTGGCTACAGGAAGGGGTTATGCGTTCAGCAAGGTAGGAGGCTGACCGCTGCTCCTGACTGCCTAGGTGGAACATGTGCCCCTGTTCCCTAGAGCACTTAGGTAGGGTGGTTTTACAGCAGGAATTGGGAAACCCGATTATGTTGGCTATAAGGACTGGTAGGCACCCTGTATTCTTAGAACCCAGTCTTGGTTAATTCGGTGGGTTGAGTGAAGTCACCAATTCTCAGAACCCTGATGTGGTGGGTGAGGACTCTGCTTAAGAAGGCCAGTGTCAAGTGTCACAGATTAGCCATTCTCCATTAGCTATTGCAGTCAAAAATAGGCTTCAGGTACATACCCTGCTGTACCATGCTAAAGAGGGCCTGGGGTATCAAATGGGCCCACGTAGGCCTAGGCAGGTGTGAAAGGTATTCAGAATCTGTGGATCTCTTATGATTGTCCCAGGCAAAGGTGCAGTGCCTGCCCTGAGTTCCCAGTTTAGGAGGCCTGGAAATGGTTTGAATCTGTAAGACTGGGCATGTTTTGCCGTGAGTTCACAGCTTAGGCAGGCTCACAGCACTTTTTTTATTTGTTCATTTATTTATTTGTTCTCTCCTCAGAGCTGGAATACTTTGTTGGGCATGACAGGACTTATATCCTGCTTTAGACACAGAAACCATGGAATACTACTGGACCAACAATAGAGCAGCATGGACAAATGGCAGTTGACGGGGAAAAGAGGTACTTGCCGGGGGGAAGGGATATTTTGATCCTGAAAGATAGATTAGATACCGGTACTTAACTATCCCAGATCCAGCACCACTTCCCCATGTCTCCAGAGGTTTGCACCAAAGAATGTGGCTTGCAGGGTGCTGGTTAGTTCAGGTCTAGCACCTCTTCACTTCTTCTGGACTGTCCCTCTCCCTGTCACTCTATATGATTTTTCAACTTTGTCTTTGATGTTCAGGGCTCCTAGACTGTCTTATGAAATTGATTCACTTGTTTTCCCAGGTCTCTGTTGTAAAAGGGACCAAAGGAAGCATTTGACTATTCCATTATCTTGACCTTGGTTCTGGAATTTAAATATTTTTTTATCATTCTTTCTAATGTGTCTGTGATATGAGATATAGATGGTTAAATTGGCTAAGGTACATATATAAAGAGTAAGAGTTAGTGAAATGAACAGAAATGGTGCTTTAAGAATTTTTGCATAAAATGTAAATGTAGGCATGTCTTGTTTTATTGTAATTCATTTTATTACACATCACAGATATTGAATTTTGCGAATTGAAGATTTGTGGTAATCCAGCATTGTATGTCGACACCATTTTCCAGTAGCAAGTGTTCTCTTCATGTCTCTTTGTTACGTTTTGGTAATTCTCACAATATTTCAAACTTTTTCTTTATTATTACATCTGCCATTCTATCTAAGTGATGAGGTGCCTACACTGAGCAGTAGATTTTCAATGTAGATAAAATAGCCTTATATTAGAAGAAGATGTCTTCAAGGATTAACATAGCTAGAGAGGAAACATCAGTGCCTGTCTTCAAATGTCAAAGGAGAGTTTGACTCTCCTGCTAGGGGCTAACGCAGTTAGTGACTTTTAGTTGAAACCAATGTTCATGTTGTTGTTAGGTGCTATAGAGTCAGTTCCAACTCACTGAGATCTCATGCAAAACAGAATGAAATACTTCCTAGTCCTCTGCCATCCTGATGATAGTTATTATGCTTGAACCCATTTTTGCTACCACTGTGTTGATCCCTTACCATTCTGAAAATCCTATGGCCCTCAACAATTATGATAAATGTCTTCTTCCTGTGCTCTATAAATGGAACAACGAGCCTCGCATGCAGCGCATCTGTTACAGCCTGGTTTACTGAATATTTTACACTCACTTAAGATCTACTACTCATTGAAAAAAAAAAGATATTTTCAAAATATTACTGCTCATTGGCAATGCACCACAAACCCAAACGCATTGCCATCTAGTTGATTCCAACTCAAAGCAACCCTACTGAACAGTATAGAACTGTCCCATAGAGTACTTTTCAACGAACTTTTGAAATGACAATAAGGGATTTAGAGTGCCACATAAACATAGTCATAGAGACCCTATCTAACAGAATAGAACTGCTCTATAGAGTTTCTAGGAGCTCCTGATGGATTTTAGCTGCTAACCTGTTGGTAAGCTACTGTAGTACTCAAATACTATGCTACCAGGATTTCCTCACAATACGGCAGGTCACCTAAAAACTGATGGAGATGTGCAAGGAGATTAACATTGTTTTCACATTTGCTGACACAATAGCTGTTTTACAGCACTTGGATCAAAGAATTATTTCAACTTTCAAGTCTTATTATTTAAGAAATGAATTTAAGAAATTTATAACTGCCATAGACAGTGATTACTCTGATGGGCCTGGGAAAATTAACTTGAAAACATTCTGGAAAATATTCACCATTTTAGATGCTATTAAGAAGATGGGAAGATATCAAAATATGAACATTAACAGGAGTTTGGAAGAATTGCTCCAGCCTCTATGGATGACTATGAGAAATTCAAAATTTCACCAGAGGAAGTAACTGCAGATGCAATAGAAATAGCAAGAGAACTAGAATTAGAAGTAGAGCTTGAAGATGTGACTGAATAGCTGGAATCTCACAATAGAAGTTTAACCATGAAGAGTTGCTTCTAATGGATGAGCAAAGAAAGTGATTTCATGAGATGAAGTATGCCCTGAGTGAAAATGCTGTGAATATTTTTGAAATGACAATGAAGGATTTAGAGTGCCACATAAACTTAGTTCACACGACAGTGCAGGGTTTGAGGATTGGCTCCAATTTTGAAAGAAGTTCTAATGTGGACAAAGTGCTGTCAAACAACAGCATAAGTTACAGAGAAATATTTCTTCAAGGAATAATGAATCAGTTCAACAAACTTCATTGTTGTCTTATTTTAAGAAATTGCAGTTTCACTCTTCTAAATGCTCTTCTTAATTTTTTATAATCCACAGAGTTGAATATACAGCCACTGCTATCTTCAGCAAGCGCTACCCTGAACAGCTGTCAACACTGGATCAAGACCCTCAAACACAAAAAGATTACGATTCACTGAAGGCTCAAACGATGGTTAGCATTTTTTTTTTTTTTGCCATAGAAAATTTTTTAACTAAGGTGTATACATTGTTATTACAGGTATAATGCAATTGCATACTTAATAAAGTATAATGTAGAAATAACTTTTATATGCACTGGGAAACCAAAAAAACTGGATGACTTGCTGTATTGCAGTATTTTCTATATTGCAGTGGTCTCAAACTGAATCCTCAGTATTGCCAACGTATACCTTTTCCAGATTAGGAAGTAAATTATTTATATATTTGATAGTTTTGGATCTACAGAAGATACTGAGAAACACAATAAGAAAAGAAGCTGCCAGGAAAAATTGCTATTATTTATGTTATTATTATCATTTCCTTCCAGAATCCCTGGCAGTTGCAGCAGTACATCAACAGAGAGCTTGCCAGAGGTTCAAGTTAGATAAACTCAGAAGACAGCGTGGAAGTAGCAATATCACTGCTGATGTCTTATAGATCCTGGCTGAAAGCAGAGATTATCAGAAATTTATTTACCTGTATACTGACTATGCAAAGACATTCAACTCTGTGGATCATAAAAAATTAAGAAGAGCATTTAGAAGAGTGAAACTACAATACATTTAATTGTGCTCACAAGGAATCTGTGTGTAGATCAGGAGGCCATCCTTTGAGTAGAACAAGAGCCTACTTCATTGTTCAGAATCAGGAAAGGTATGCTTCAGGGTTATATCCTTTCACCATACTTATTCAATCTGTATGTGGAACAAATAATCTGAGAAGCTGGACTATATGAAGAAGAATAAAGAATACAGTATCAGGATTAGAGGAAGACCTGTGATAGATGGCACAAGCTGGCTTTCTGAAAGTGAAGATAACTTCAAGCACTTTGGACTTCAGTATGAATTCCACCTCAACATAAAGTAAACAAAAATTTTTACATTTGGACCTATAAGCAACACTATGACAAAGAAAAGACTAAAGTTCTCAAATATATCATTTTATTTGGATCCACAGTTAACATCTATGGGAAGAGTGGTCAGGAATCAAAAGATGTATTGCACTGGACAAGTTGCTGAAAAAGACCTCTTCTGAAGTGTTGCAAATAAAAGATGTCACTTTGAGGACCAAATTGGGCCTAACTAAAGTCACCCTATTTTTCAGTTGCCTCATATGCATGCAAAAGCTGTAAAATGAGTAAGGAAGATCAAAAAAGAATGCCTTTGAGTAGTGGTGTTGCCAAAAAATGAAGAAATAAACTGGCAGAAGAATGAAGATATCTATCCTGGAAGAAGTACAGCCAGAGTGCTCCTTGGAATCAAGACTAAGACTTCATCTGATGTATTTGGATGTAAATCAGAGGAAGAAAGAAAAGGATTGATACATTAGCTGCAACAACGAGTTCCAGCGTAACGGCAATTGTAAGGATAGAGTGTGACTGGGCAGCATGTTCTTTTGTTGTATATAGGGTTGCTATTAGTTTGATACACCTTGATGGCGCCTTACAACAACATGACCTACATAAATATTACTGGCTTTCATAAGAATCCTTATTATTATATTCATGACTAACATTTATAGAGGCTTACATTAAGGCAAAAGTGAGTATAATATGCCGATTATTCCAACTACACAAGGAAGATATTTGGAAAGAAACTATTGTTTCCTTGATTGCAGGATCAATAATTCTGACAGTAAAATGTATAATGAATGGAATCTTTATCATCAAAAATAACTTAGAATTACAAAGGACTTTTATGATTTAATTTAGTCCCAATTAAATGTATGTGTAATAGATGTATGAAACAGTCATAGGATCAGAAGAGATTGCAGAATCTTCGTATAACTCTCCCCTTCACACCCAGTAACATAAGGTTCCTTACGAAGTTAGTCAAAAAGATTATGACAGTTTTGATTACATATTACTGTGTAGCAAGCAACATGTAATTCATGGAGCATAATAACAAAAAATTATTGTTTCTCATGATTTTTGGTTTGCCTGAATTCTACTCAGCAGGTCTACTCCAGGCAGAGATTTCAGTCTTTGTGCCACATTGAGACGTAGGACTGGGATAGATCAGAAAATACAGAAGGCCTGGCCCTAGTATCAGTTCTACCATCTTCTGGAAGTTCACCATGAGCCAAAATTCACTTGATGGCTATAAGTAATCTTTTTTTAGTTTTTGTTTGTTTGGGGGGATCTGAGACCTGTGTCTCTACACATGTTCTCTTCATGTATCTTGGGTTACTTTACACGATACATATAATGTCCAAGAGAATAATCTCAATTTTGTATGTGTGTATCAAGCTTCTATTTTTTGTAAGGCTTACTATCACAAAACTGTCCAAAGAAAATCATATGGGCAAGCTTAGAGTTGAGGTGAGAGAAGACAACACAATGGAATAAATATTAGGAGGTGTTTCTTTTGTTGGTAGATGCTAGTGTTATAGTCTACAGCATTCTTTCACTCGTGCAGCATCACCTCACCCGGACAATCAAAATTTAGTTGAGTCTCCATGCTTGAGAATGCCGTTGTCTTGTCTCTGAACCTAAAGTAGCATCTGCAATGCGATCCAGCCAAGTGACAGATTTCTAGGTATTTTTTTAATCCTTCATCCAATATAAAAACCTTGGAAAAATGTTCTTCTGAAAGTTATATTTAGAATCATGACATTATGATTCTTGCAACATGAGAGGCAGTTTTTAAAAGCATGAACTCGAGAATCACCATAGTTTCAAATCTAAACTCCCATTATCAACTGTGTGACATTGGGAAGCTTATTTAAAATTTCTTCCCACAGGATTCCCTCTTCTATGAAAACATAAGTTATCCTTTGTAAAATATGAGTCACTATAGGCATTAGAAATGCCATCAAGTCAATTTCAACTCACGGCAACCCTATAGGACAGAGTAGAACTGCCCCATAGAGTTTCCAAGGAGTGCCTGGGGTATTTGAACTGCTCATTTTTTGTTTGGTAGTTGTAGCACTTAAGCACTGTGCCACCAGGGTTATATACCACTCCTAAAACAATACTTAGTACCTGTCTTTGTAGGTGATGGAAATGAGGATAATTATAATGGGAATGATGTAAATAATGAAGATGATAAGAATATGCATAAGTGTATACAAAGGCTCAAACTTGTCAGGCAGAGTCAAGACTGTGGACTAAACACATGTCTTACTAAATCCCTCTGGAAACCAAGACCTGAAATGATAATTAAATGGAGCATTCTGGACACATCGTGAGCCCTGGGAAGCGACATAAGGCTGTTAATTTGGACTTCATACCACTGAATACAAAACCTTCTGTCTTTCACTGACCCCACTCTCGACAAGCAGAGGCTTGCACAGACCGAAGACAGCCTAGATAAACAACTGTGGTCCATCCTCACAGCATCTCTCTCAGACTCTATTGACCCACATGAAGCCCAAAACGCAACAACTGCTGGAGAAGACAGTAACACAGCAATCACCCATCGCATCAGAAGGACCCCAAAGAAACCATCTCGGAACTTCCCAGATGAAGAAGCTTTTCTGAAACTATCAGAAGGTGAGTACAACAAGATTATATAGAGAGCCCTCCTAGACTGTATACAAAATGCAGCAGAGCAAAATGAAAAATTAAGCAAGCTGTTCGATCTGATGGAACATCAGTACTCTGAAATCCAACAGATCAAGAACAAAATCAAAGACACAGAAAATTTAATTCCAAATACTGAAAAGCGAATTTCTGAGTTGGAAGACAGAGCTACTGACTCCACCATCTATGAGGAGAAATCAGAAAAAAAGAAACATTAAAAATAAAGAAGCATTAAGAAGCATGTGAGACTCTATTAAGAAAAAATTATGATCAATTGGAGTTCCTGAACAGGGCAAGACACCAGAGAACACGAGAGTATTTTTGCTGAGCTGCTGACAGAAAACTTCACAGAAATTATGAAAGAAGAGAATATAGATATCCAAGATACATATCAAACACCACTCAGTGTAGATCTCTATAGAAAGACTCCAAGACATATTATAATTAAGCTTAACAAAATGACACATAAGCAGAAACAAGACTCAAAGCAAAGCTAACATTCAGAGGGAAATTCTGCAAAATTTCATCTGATTTCTCAGCAGAAACAACGCTGACATGGAGACAGTGGCATGACACATTCAAAGCCTTGAAGGAGAAGAACTTCCAATCAAGAATTATAGATCCTACAAAACTACCTTTCAAATATGAAAATGAAATAAGGACATTCACAGATAAACAGAAACTCAGAGACTTCATAAAAACTAAATCAAAGCTACAAGAAATACTGAAAAAAATCACTTGGCTTAGAAGAACAAAACCGTTAATTTTATACTTTAGAAAGACACAAAATCTAGAATCCTACTCAGTTAGGGAAGGCTCCAAACACAATCAAAGCTATAACAGTGAAAGAAACTATGTAGTAATCATAGCATGTAAACTATGATATCTTCGTATTAAAAGGAGGGATGTACTACAGTCGTTATTGTCCTTCCAGATGGAGGGGAAGTTGACAACACTGATAACAACAAAATTGGGTTTGTATATAGTTTATTAAGTGGGATCCTACGGGCAACTGTAAAGTATAATAAAAAAAAACAACATACTGTACCAAGAAATGTAATACAGGAGTCTCAACAGCCACAAAACCATCCTGGAAAAAGGTGAAAAATCAACTCACAAAGAAGAAGGTAGCAGGACAGATTTAAAAAAAACAGAAAACATCAAAACAAAAGTAAACATATCACAGTGGCAGCACTGAACACATACCTATCAATAATTATAATGAATGTCAATGGACTGAATGCTCCTGTAAAGAGACACCGAGTGTCATCTTGGATCAAAAGACATGACCCATCCATATTTTGTCTACAAGAAACTCACTTGAGACCTAAAGACAGGAACAAACTGAAAATTAAAGGATGGAAAAATATATATCAAGCTAACAATGAACAAAAAAGAGAGGGTGTGACAATTTTAATCTCAGATAAAATAGATTTTAATGTAAAATCCACTATCATGGAGAAGGATGGACACTATTGCTGAAAGGGTCAATACACAAGCAGGACTTAATACTATTAAATATTTATACACCTAAAAATAGAGCACCTAAATATGTCAAAGAAACACTGACTACTCTCAAAAAGGAGATAGATCACTCCACAGTAATAGTAGGAGACTTCGACACTCGACTCTCAATATTGGACAGATCATCTAGAAAGAAGCTCAATAAAGACGCAAAAGACCTTATTGCCACAATTAACCAACCAGACCTCACTGACATATACAGAACTTTCTATCCATCAGCAGACAACTACACCTTCTACAGTACTCATGGAACATTCTCCAGAATAGACCATGTTATAGGACAGAAAGCAATTCTCAATAAAATCCATACAATTAAATTAATGCAAACTATCTTCTCAAATCATGAATCCATAAAAGTTGAAATCAATAGCAGAAATAACATATACAGAAAGAGGAGATCATGGAAACTCAACAACACCTTGCTCAAAAAACCATGGGTTATAGGAGAAATGAAGGATGAAATAAAGAAATTTATGGATTCCAAGAATGAAAATACTTCCTACCAGAACCTGTGGAATACAGCCAAAGCAGCACTCAGAGGTCAGTTTATCTCCATCAATGTACACATCTGGAAGGAAGAAGGAAACCGAATCAAAGAACTGACCCTACAGCTTGAACAAGTAGAGAGAGAACAACAGAGGAACCCCTCAGACACCAGAAGAAAACAGATCATAAAGATCAGAGCAGAACTAAACGAATCAGAGATGAGAAGAACAACTGCAAAAATGGAAAAGACCAAAAGCTGATTTTTTGAAAAGATCAACAAAATTGACAAACCGTTGGCTAAACTTCCTAAAGAAAAACAGGAAAGGAAATAAATAACCCAAATAAGAAATGAGAAGGCAGTTGTCACAACAGTTCCAGCAGAAATAAAAAAATATCATAGCTGGATACTATGAAAGACTGTACTCTAACAAATTTGAAAACCGAGAGGAAATGGACAAATTCCTTGATTCTTACTACCTACCAAAATTATCACAAGGTGATGCAGAACATCTTAATAAACCCATAACAAAGGAAGAGATTGAAAAAGTCATCAAAACACTGCCAACCGAAAAAAAAGCTCGAGCCCAGATGGCTTCACTGCAGAATTCTACCAAGCTTCTGGAGAAGAGTTATCCCCAATACTACTGAGAGTATTTCACAGTATAGAAAGGGATGGAATACTCCCAAATTCATTCTATGAAGCCAGCATAACCCTGATACCAAAGCCAGGGAAAGACCCAACCAAAAAGGAGAACCACAGACCGGAAAAAATCTTCAACAAAATTCTTGCCAATAGAAAACAACAATATATCAAAAAAAGAATCAATCCATCCTGACCAAGTTGGATTCACACCAGGGATGCAAGGCTGGTTCAGCATCAGAAAAGCAATTAATGTGATCAACCACATAAACACCACAAAAGACAAGAATCACTTGATGTTGTCTATTGATGCAGAAAAGGCATTTGATAAAGTCCAACACCCATCCATACTAAAAACTCAGCAAAAAAGGAATAGATGGCCAATTCCTCAATGCAATAAGGGCCATTTATACAAAGCCAACTGCCTACATCATTCTGAATGGAGAGAGACTGAAACAGTTTCCCTTGAAAACAGGAACTAGACAAGGATGCCCACTCTCACCTCTCCTATTCGACACTATACTAGAAGTTCTAGCCAGAGTAATTAGACAAGACCAAGGAATAAAGGGCATCTGCGTCGGGAAAGAAGTAAAAATTTCCCTATTTGCAGATGATATGATTATATATGCAGAGAATCCCAAAGAATCCATAAGGAAACTACTCAAACTGATAGAGGAGTTCAGCAAAGTCTCAGAATACAAGATAAACATAAGTAAATCAGTAGGATTCCTTTATACCAACAACAAGACTAATAATGAAGAAATCACCAAGTCAATACCATTTACTGTAGCCCCTAACAAGACAAAGTACCTAGGAATAAATCTAACCAGAGAAATAACAGACCTTTACAAAGAGAACTACAAAACCTTACTACAGAAACTAAGAAAGAGTTACGTAAATGGAAAAACCTACCCTGCTCATGGATAGGAAGACTCAACATTGTGAAAATGTCTATTTCACACAAATCAATCTACTTATATAATGTAATCCCAGTGCAAGTTCCAGTGACAATTTTTAATGAGAGGGAGGAACAAATTACCAACTTTGTCTGGAAAGGGAAGAAGCCCCAGATAAGTATAGCATTACTAAAGAAGAAGAACACACTGGGAAGCCTCTCATTACCCAACCTTAGAACCTATTACACTGTTACAGTAGTCAAAACAGCTGGTACTGGTACAAAAACAGACAGATAGATCAGTGGAACAGAATCGAGACCCCAGAAATGACATCATCTGCCTCTGAACAGTTGATAGTCAACAAAGACCCTAAGACATTAAACTGGGGTAAAAACAATCTTTTCAATAAATGGTGCTGGCAAAATTGGATGTCCATCTGCACTAAATTAAAACAAGATCCATGTCTTACACTTTACACAAAAACCAATTGAAATTGGATAAAAGACCTAAATATCAAATCTAAAACGGTAAAGCTTATCCAAGAAAAAGTAAGAACAGCAACAGGAGGTTTAATGCACAACGTAGACAGACTTCAAAATCTGTCAAACAAACCACAAGCAACAGAAGAGAAAATAAATGGGAACTACTAGAATCAATCACTTATGCTCATCCAAAGACTTCATCCAAACAATTAAAAGGCTACCTACAGAATGGAAAAAAAACATCTGGCAACTCTATGTCAGACCGACACCTGAACTCCACAATCTATAAGGTACTACAAAATATAAATAAGAAAAAGATAAATCATCCAATTAAGCTATGGGCAAAGGAGATGGACAGACACTTTTCTAAAAAGGTGATCCAGGCAGCCAAAAAACACATGCGGACATGCTCATGATCATTAGCTATTAAAGAAATTCAAATCAAAACAACAATGAGATACCATCTCACCACAACAAGGTTGGCCATGATCCAAAAAGCACAAAACAACAAATACTGGAGAGGCCGTGGAGAGATTGGAACTCTCCTACACTTTTGGTGGGATTGCAAAATGATGCAACCTCTTTGGAAAGCAATCTGGCACTCCCTTAACATAATGGATATAGATACACCATTTGACCCAGTCATTCCACTACTTGGAATATATCCTACAGAATCAAGGCCATTCACATCAACTGATACGTGCACACAAATGTTCATTGCAGCACAGTCCACAATAGCAAAAAGATGGAATCAACCCAGATGCCCAATAACAGAAGAATGGATAGGTAAACTATGGTATATATACTCAGTGGAACACTATGCAAGGATAAACAACAACGATGACAGTAGGAAACGTCTCTTAACCTAGTTTCAACTGGAGGATGTTATGTTGAGTGAAAGTAGTCAGTGACAAAAGAACAAATATTGTACGAGACCCCTGCGATAAGAACTTAAAAGCAGACTCATGCATAATAGAAAAGACTTTTTGATGACTACAAGGGTGGGGAGGGCAGGACGGCGAGGGTAGAGGGTATAGATAAGATAGTTGTTAGAAATTTGGTTGGTTGAAATTGGTGACAGCACACATTAGTAAGAAGATCAATATTAATGGGACTTCAACACAACTTGTGTACTTCTCCCATCTTAACCCCGATATTGCAAGGACAGATTAGCTGGAACAGGGGGCCGGGGAACGTGCTGTCAGAGGAAATCAAGGCCAATTGGCACAACTAGCATTTTGCTAATGAGGTCTCTCCACACCCCACATTGGTAAGTAGCGTCTGGGGTCTTAAAAGCTGCCATCCGGGAGTACAGCAAATGGTCCCATCTCAGCAGGAACAGAAGATCACCAAGGTCCGTAATGACATGGGGGAAAGAGAATCCAGAAGACAAAGAGACCCACGTGAGTGGATATCTACATCGACTTGTGACCAGAAGAACCAGATGGTTCCCAGCCACCACCAGTGATAGCCGTGATGGAGCTCACAAAGTTGAGTCTCACTGGCAACACAAGTATAAATAGGGGTGCACTATGAGATCTCCAATAAAAGACCACAATTGATGGTCCAGGGGCCTGGGAGTTCTCCTGGGAGTGGGCCCTGATGCTGCCCTTCTCCATAAATCATAATGAAAGTCAACTTTTCAGACAGCAATGGATTGGACTTGGTGACGCAGAGTGACCACACTGTGTGTGCACTTTATGGTTCTAAGCATCTACAGGAGGTCATTCTGTTGACCTCACACTGGAGGAAAGGGAATGAGTGGAGAGGAGAAGATAGATGACTGTTGGGAAGATAAGATGTGTATGAAGCAGAGAGGAAGAGTGTGCTGTCACTGCGCAGGGAGAGCAGTGGAAGCTGCATGTAGGTCAGCATGCAAATTTACGTGAGAATGCACATTTTCATTCAATAATAATAATAATTAAAAATGATTAAGTTTGTATTAGGGAAAGCCTCCTAAATGATCTCCTTAGCTCTAGTTTTTCCCCATTTGGAAAGGATATTTGCGCATACCATGTGATTGAAGGTAAGATAAGTAAACCCCTCAACAGGGTAGAAATGAAATTGAGTTTCAGGAACAACTGCAAACAAGGCTGTACGTATGTCATGAATAGAGCACATTATACTTTCTGGTTTTACTTCCACTGATAGCAGACTGCCTTTTTCCAGATATCTCAAAACATGATTGTTAGTACCTAGCTCCCAAATTATGCGTACTATAATTCCTTCCAGCAGTGAAGACGCAACACTTTTTCCTAACTCTAAGTGCATAGCTGATTCACTTGTTAGAATACAAAAAGATTTCTGTAATCTTTGGTGAATATCTACAGCAGCTCATACCCCTCACCCTGTGCTTCTCTGGGACCTATCATAAAAACAAGCCATAGAAATCTATTCCTAATCCGGTAGATGTCATTCCTGTCCCATTCCTCTGTCACTTATTTTTCGTTCATTTTTTCTGCATTCCTCTCATCATTGTTGTTATGTTAGTTGCGGTCACATTAATGTCCACTCGTGGAGACCCCATGTTTGCAAGGCTGTGATCCTTTGGAAGCATATTGCCAGGCTTGTCTTCAGAGATCCACCAAGTTTTGTTTAGAAGTCAAGATCTTAACCTTTTTTACCCCTTGCAGTTCTCATTACCTGTGTTAAAAATCATATCTAGATTTATCTCCCTGATTATAGAGAAGAACCTAGCTTTCTGGTTATATACATTCATATATACAGAGAAAAGCAGATGGCCATAACTCACTCCAAGCAGCTGGTGGGTTCAATCTGTCAATAACCTTTTGCTTAGCAGAGGGTACTTTAACTATAAAGAATGTGGCTTAAACATAAGAGGTCTAACAGGTTTGGAAACTCATTCTAGTCAAAGTACTACATACTTAATTGCTGACTATCACCATGATCACCTTCAAAGTACTCCACTTGGGATGTTATGCATCTATGTCAGTGCCTAGTCCACCCTTCAAAACAATTTTGGCTCTCTTTTTTTGGAATGGCTATCACAGCTGTCCTCATATTACCTTTGATGTCCTGAATGTCATCAAAATGGCTTCCTTTCAATATTTCTTTTATTTTCACATAGAGAAAAAAGTCACTGGGAGTGAGCAGGAAGGGTGTTACAACACAGTTATTTATTTACTGGCTGAGAACTCCCTCACAGATAGCCATACAATTAAGTTCACAAACTTGCCACCATGCCACCACACCACCATGCACAATGGCCATTCCAGAAAGAGTTCCAAAATTGCTTTGAAGGGTGGACAAGGCACTGGAGTTGGTGTATAGCTTCTCAAGAGGAGTATTTTGAAGGTGACCGTAGTACTATTCAGCAATGAGGTACATAGCACTTAGAATAACTAAGTTTGCAAACTTATTTGTCAGACTTTGTGTGTGTGTGTGTGTGTGTGTGTAAATATACATGCACATATGTATAAAGGAGAAAGAGAGAAGGCAGTATTTGTGACCACCCACTGACTATAATTTCTTCCTGTTCCTCCTTCTGATATTTGAGACTTCAGTACAAACAGCAGCCCATTCTGAAGTGTGATGTTCTATCCAGATAAGCAGCAGGGTTAAAGTAATGAAATTCTTCCTGGTGTATGTACGACTAATCATATCCTTTTCTTGGGTGGTCAGACCACAAAATCCAAATAATGATTCATGTAGCTGCTGGAATGTAAAACTAGGTAGGGGGAGGACTTCCTTGTCCCTTGCCCGTGATGCAAAGTGGAGGCACAAGTATAGGAGTTCCCATCTCTCCACATACAGCTTTCCAGCCAGAGGGGGAACCATGCACCAAGGAACGATCCCTGTTTGTTGTCTGTGAGTAATTAAATAGGGTCATTAGTCTTTCATGCTGTGAGTTTCTTGTACATGTAGCTTGATCAGACTAGAAAAACTTAGCATCCATAAAGCAGTTGATGCTACTAGTTGTGTTCTTCATCTTAGCAATCTTGTGGTTTCTTGGGGACTTACGACCTCCTCTGACACAACATGTGTGGGTGACACATAGACACATTGCCATTCGCTGTCTAGTGGAACTGCATCTCATAAGATTTTCATTGGCAGTTATTTTTCAGAAGTATGAAGCAGGACTTTCTTCCAAGTAAACTCTGAGTGGATTTAAATTGCCAGCTTTTCAGTAGTAGCTAAACACTTTGCTTAAGTGTGTCATCTAGGGAGGCCATACATATTGAGAAAATCTATTGGAAAAGCCCTGTTTAATGTGTTAAAAATCAGAGATGTCGCTTTGACTTCTAAGGTGTATTTATCCAAAGCCAGGATGTTTTCAATTATTTTATATGCATGCAAAGTTGGACAATGACAAAGGAAGGTCAAAGTAGAACTGAGGTCAAAGTAGAAACTAAAACATTGGCAAAAGTATTGACTACGCTATGGACTTCCTAGAGAATCAGTCTTGGGGGAAGTTAGAACAGAATGTTCCTTAGCTTGTGTTGCTTACTTTTGGCACATCATCATAAAAGATCAATAATTAGAAAATGACATCATGCTTGGTAAAATATCCACAGCCAAAGGCACTGCTGTAGAGGTGATTCTGACTCATTCTGACCTTATAGGCTAGAGTAAAACATCCCTATAGTTTCTGAGGAGTTCCTGGTAGATTTGAACTGCCAGTCTTTTGGTTAGCAAATGTAGCACTTAACCACTACACCACCAGGGTTTTCTGGTAAAGTAGATAAAGGATCTGTGAAATAAAGAGGAAAATCTCTAATGAGATGGATTAAACAATAGCTGCACCAAGTGACTAAAACATGCTAACAATGTGAGCAAGGTACAGGTCTGTGTACCGTTCATTCTGTTAGATACTAGGTCACTGCGAGTTGGAGCTGACTCAGTGGCAACTAGCAACTACATATATATATATGTACATGTGTGTATATATATGTATACACATTTATATGTATCCATTCTATACCAACAGTATCAGAGTTTAACCCAATATACATAATATGCCATGTTAAGCTTTATTTTTTGAGTGGCTGCCTAGCTAGCATAATGTCAGGTACTGGTCTTTGCTGATGACATTTCCAGTGAATGTGAGATGAAGTCTTGCCATCTTTACTTCCAAGGAGCACTCTGGATCTGCTTCTTCTGAGACAGACTTGTTCATAGAGGATTAGACAAAAAGAGGAATACTCCCACAGATGGACTGACAAAGTGGCTACAAAAATGGGCTCAAGCACAGCAACAATTGTGAAGATGGCACAGACTGGGTAGTGTTTCGTTCTGTTTTATGTAGCCCTGCAAATAGCTGGAACCAACTCAATTGCACCTGAGGACAACAACAAACTCAGTGGCACCTAAGGACAGCAACAAACCTCATCTTTATTTAGAGATTTTACTACAGCACTTGATGTACCATTAGCAGCTCTTCATTTCTCGTTCTGTTTTCTATATTCACTTTTTCTTTCTTTTTTTTATTTCCTTTCCTATTTAAATACGGCAAATGCTACTTCTGATGTAAGAATCAATTGCATAGTCAACCTCGGGGTTAATTTAGTTCCTGAAGGATCTTTCTCCATTACTCAAAAATTGATTCATTTGATTTCAGTTTGGAAGATATCTCATTGACCTCACTGTACTTTAAAAGTCTGATAATCAAAGAGACATTTCTCCTCTTGGCCTTTTTTATCAGGTGTGTATATTAATCCAATTGGGTTTTCTATAGATCTTTTTACTTTTCCTCAATAATGGGAAAGTTATTGAGTATTCTTTTGTATTGACTGTTCATGTGAATGTGTCAAGTACACTGCAGCTAGGTGATACTTGAATTATTTTCAAGTTAAGTAAAATGTCTCCTGTTGACTCAAAAATGCTATCAGTTGATAAAATTAGCAGAGATATGAATATCTCAAGACAATGGCATAGCCAGTTTCCACTGGAGAAGCTGTTTGTGAAATTTGATTATTTTTAAAATACTTGATATCATGATAACAGTATTTAGTGACAACTTTCACTTCTCCACTGGTAAGTACTGAACAGTTCACATTATTTTGGTTTTTCTTATTGTTTTGCTTCTTGTTTTGGATGTTCTCTAACTGACTAAACCCAAACCCAAGCCTGCTACTGTCAGGTCAATTCTGACTCATAATGACCCTACAGGATGGAGTAGAATTTCTAAGGAGCTTCTTGTGGGATTGAACTGCCAATCTTTAGGTTAGTAGACATAGCACTTAACCATTATGCCAACAAGTAAGGAGTATCTTCGTTACATTGCCAAACTGGTTGTGTAGAATTGGCTAATTCTGTATGCACAAAGTTTGATATATGGGATCCCCAAATATTTAGCAACACACTAGTCAAATGAATCAGCCATTGTAACACAAATCACTTGTGATCATAATCTGGACCACCTATATTTTCATCTTGATAGGTATAAATCTTAATGAACTCTAAACATTTCACAGCCCTGCTTCTTTCCAATATACTAAACATATATGTGTTGCTGAAATTTAAAGCATTGTATTTATTTAAGAAAGAAATGAAAGTTCTGGGGGACAAAGTTAACATATCAGAGTAGACACATGTCTCCTTAATTCCCTCTGAAAACTAAGGCTTGGTTTGACAATTGAATGGCACTTTCCAGATACCCAGTGACCCCCAGGACACAGCATAGGACTGTCACTCAGCAATATATACCACTAAGTGGGAAACTTCCTCCCTATTGCCAGACTCTGCTCTGGTGGAGTGGACATCTCTTGTGATCTGAAGGTACCAGGCACTTTTAATGCTTTTTTTCTTGTTGTTGGCCAGCAGGTAGGAGGGGAGTATGTTCCGGGCTACTCTGAAACACAATCCTGAAGTGAACTTCCTGTCCCACAACATAGAGACTTTGGGTGGGATACCCACATTTTGAGAGACTGGTGGTAAAAATACCACTGTCACCCCACCATCCCCTTTATGAACATAACCATAGTTTCGACTCATTCTCAGCGGGTGGGGTATGTTGACCAGGACACTAGCTTGCACACCTGGTAGGTGCGGTTACCTAATCAGAGACCTCACCAGGGGTGGATCCTCAGGCTGGGAGACAGTGACAGCCCAGAAAGCACTCCACCCAGTGGAGGAGCTGTGTTTAGCACCAAGTTGCCTCATAAGTGGTGCCTGGGTGGTATTTGCAGCATAGTGGCCCATCCCTGTTGTGATCTGCACTAAAGCATCTCCAGACAGCTTGGGGAGAAGTCACCCATATCAACCAGGGTGGGCCTGCCATGGCTGTCTGGGAGGAGCCCCCTTGTCAGTCAGAAGGAAGGGCCTGTCACACTGGGGTGGGCTGGGGGAAAAAAATCTTGTCAGTCAGAAGGAGGGATGTACCACACCTAGTGCTCTTGCTGACTTTGGTTAACAGGCAGGTAGCTTTTAGCTTTTGAAATAAAACTGCCTGGAGAAATTACTGCAGAGTAACCTAACCACATCTCTACCAGCCTTCACTGACCCACATCTTACAGTCAGCTGAAGGCAGCCCAGTGCCTCCATAAGAAGAGTGGTATCTTTGCCAGCCAGGAGGCAGAACCCACCACCCAAGTCCACTGGGCCCAGTCACAACACAAAAAAGAGGTGGTTTGTGGCCAACTTCCTTCTCCGAACTATGGCTCACTTCCTCTTAAGGAAACACCAGAGAAACTAAACAGCCTCTAGATGTTCCAGAAACAACAGACCATAGACTAGCATTTAAAAAAATATTCAAACAGGGACCCAGAAAGTTCCCAAAACACTGTCTCAAAAAACTTCTCAAATGAAGAAGCCTTTCTGAAACTATCAGAGGTTGAGTACAGAATATTTATATATAGACCCCTCTTAAATATTAAACAAAATGCAGCAGAGCAAAATGAAAAATTAGGCAAGCTATGTGAACTGGTAGAGCATCAACATTCTGGAATCTGGCAGATCAATAACAAAATCTCAGAGTTAGACAGTTCAACTGAAAACCAAAAGAAAAATTTGATGCACAGGAAATCAAAATTAGTGATATTGAACATAAAGCTACTGACACCAGCATTTATGAAGAGAAGTCACAGAAAAGAAATAAGAAAAATGAAGACATTCTAAGAAACTTGTAGGACTCTATCAAAAGGAGTAAACTATGATTAATTGGAATCCCTGAACAAGGAGGCATAGCTGAATACGCAGAGTTGTTGCTGAGTTGCTGACAGAAAACTTCCCTGCAATTATGAAAGAAGAGAGCACAGATATCCAAGACATGTATCAAACACAACAGAAAACTGACCTTAAAGTAAAACACCAGCCAAGTGCTGCCAAGTCGGATCCGACTCATGGCGACCCTAGGGGGTCCTAGGGCGACCCTAGAACTGACCCCCAGAGTATTCAAGGAGCACCTGGTGGATTTGAACTGCTGACCAAACACTAAGACATACCATAATCATGTTTAATAAAATGCCTAGGGTCACCATGAGTGGGATCCGACTCGATGGCACTTGGCAGCAAGACTCAAAACAAAGCTAACATTCAGAGGGAAGCCCTGTAGGCTTTCATCTGACTTCCCAACACAAACAAGTTCAGCATGAAGGCAGTGGATGACACATTTAAAGTCTTGAAGGAGAAAAATTTCCAACCAATAATTATATATCCTACAAAACTGTCTTTCAAACATGAAGATGAAATTAAGATATTTGCAGATAAATAGAAGCTCAGAGACTACAAAAACAAAACCAAAACTACAAGAAATAGTGAAAGAAGCTCTCTGCTTAGAAAAACAAAAGTCTTAATTCTATATTTAAGGAGGCAAAGCAAGATACAACATACAGAAACCTACTCAGTTAGGAAAGGCACAAAATTCAATCAGAGCTCGACATTAAAAGAAGGGAACTGGTGAACTTAGCATGAAACCTGAGTGAGATACCATCACAATAAAAAGAGGTTTATACTATAGTAGTTATAGTTCTTTCAGATGGCAAATAAGTTAATAAGATTTGTAGAAGCTAAACTTTTGGTTTAAACTCAGATTATTAAGGGGGATTATAGAGGTAGCCACAAAGCACAATAACAAGGCAACACATCAAAACAAAAAAATGCAATACAGTGGTCTCAATGAACATAAAACCAACACTGAAAAAGTGAAAATTCAACACATGAAGAAGAATGTCCAAGAATAGTCTATTAAGAGCAATAGAGAAAATATCAACACAAAAATAGTCACATAGAAATGACAGCACTAAATACATAGTTGTCAATAATTACATTGAATGTAAACAGTCTGAACACTCTAGGAACAGACAACAAGTGATACCTAGGATAAAAAAAAAAAAACATGTCTCATCTATATGTTGCTTACAAGAGACACACATCAGATTTAAAGATATGAAGAAACTGAAAATTAAAGGATGGAACAATACATATCAAGCTAACAATGTACAAAAAAGAGCAGGTGTGGCAATACTAATCTCAGATAAAATAGATTTCAATGTAAAATGTATGATCATGGACAAAGATGGACACTATATAGCGCTGAAAGATTCAATACACAAACAAGATGAAACAATATTAAATATTTGTGCACTCAATACTATAACATCTAAATACATTGAACAAACATTGACTACACTGAAAAATGAAATAGATCATGCCACAATAATATTTGGAGACTTCAACACTCCTCTTTCAGTAATAGACAGATCATCTAGAAAAAAGCTCAGTAAACACACAGAAGATCTTATTGCCACAATTAACCAATTAGACCTCATCAACATATACAGAACTTTTTATCCATCAAGAGGTAACTACACCTTCTTCTGCAAAGCACATGGAACATTTTCCAGAACAAACCATGTATTTGCACATAAAGCAAATCTCACAAAATCCAAACCATTAAATTATTGCAAAGTATCTTCTCAGACCATAAAGCCACAAAAGTCAAAATTGATAATAGAAAAAATGACAATAGAAATTGGACCTCACAGAAACTGAACAACACTCTCCTCAAAAAGCCATAGGTTATAGAGGAAATCAAGGATGAAACAAAAATTATGGATTCAAATAAGAATGAAAACACATCCTATCAGAAGCTATGGGATGCAGCCAAAGCAGTGCTCAGAGTCAGTTTTTCTCTATAAATGCACATATCCAGAAGGAATAAAGCACTCAAACCAAAAGTCTATCCCTACAGTTCAAACAAATAGAGAGCAACAGAGGAACCCCTTAGGCATCAGAATAAAAGAGATCACAAAGATTAGAGCAGAACTAAATGAGTTAGAGAAAAGAAGAGCAATTGAAAAAAGACCACCAAAAGCTTTTTTTTTTTTCAATGGATCAACAAAATTGACAAACCATTGGATAAACTTTCCAAAGAAAAACAGGAGCAGAAATAACCTGAATGAGAACTATGAAGGAAGAAGTTTCAACAGACAAAATAGAAATCAAAAGTATCATAACAGAATACTGTGAAAGACTGTACTCCAACAGATTTGAAAACCTAGAGGAAACAGACAAATTCATAGATTCCTATCACCTACCAACATTATCACAAGGAGAAGCAGAACAACTTAATATACCCATCACAAAAGAAAAGACTGAAAAGGCCATCAAAAAAAATACCAACTCCAAAAAGCCCAGGCCCAGATGGCTTTACTGCACAATTCTACCAAACTTTTACAGAAGAGTTAACTCCAATACTACTGAGGCTATTTCACACCATAGAAAGGGATGGAATACTCCAAAATTCATTCTATGAAGCCAGAATAACCCCAATATCGAAATCCAAAAGACCTCACAAAAAAGTAGAACTACAGACGAACAACACTCATGAACCTAGAAGCAAAAATCATCAACAAAATCCTTGCCAATAGAATTCAGTAACATATCAAAAAAATAATTCATCATGACCAAGTTGAATTCATACCTGGGATGCAAGGTTGGTTCAACATCACAAAAACAGTTAATGTCATCAACCACATAAATAACACAGATGACAAGAATCACCTGATTCTGTCAATTGATGGAGAACAGGCATTTCACAAAGTCCAACACCCATTCGTGCTAAAAACTCTCAGCAGATTAGGAGCAGAAGGCAAATTCCTGAACATAATAAGGTCCATCTAGGTAAAGCTGACTGTGTACGTGAACTGAATGGACAGTCTGAAAGGCTTCCCCTTTAGAACAGGAACTAAACAAGGATGCTCACTCTAACCATTTCTTTTCAACATTGTGCTAGAAGTTCTGGCCAGAGCAAATAGACAAGACAAAGAAATAAAGGGCATCCTCATTGGCAAAGAAGAAGTAAAATCTCTCTATTTGAAGATAATATGATTGCATATGCAGAGGATCCTGAAGAATCCGTAAGTAAACTACTCAAACTAATAGAAAAGTGCCGCAAATTATCAGGTTATAAATAAACATAACAAAATCTGTAGGATTCCTTTATACCAACAAAGAGATCATTCAAGAAGAAATCATCAAATCAATATCATTTACTATAGCCTCCAAGGAGATAAAATACCTAGGAATCAATCTAACTAGAGAAATAGGAGATCTGTACTCAGAGAACTACAAGACTTCAGTGTTAGAAACTAAGACAGACTTACATAAATGGAAAAACCTATTCTGCTCACAGATAGGAAGATTTAACATTGTGAAAATAGCTATTTTATCCAAAGCCATCTACACATATGATACAATCCCAATACAAATTCCGGTGACATTTTTTAATGTGATGAAGAAACAGATCACCAACTTTGTTTGGAAAGGAAAAAAAAACCCTGATAAGCAATACACTGCTGAAGAAGAAGAAGAATGTGGGAGACTTTTCACTACCCAGCTTTAGAACCTATTACACTGCCACAGTAGTCAAAACAGCCCGGTTTTGGTACAAAAATAGACATATAGACCAATGGAACAGAGATGCCACCATCCTCCTATGAACAGCTGATATTTGACAAAAGCCCTAAGATGCTAAACTGTAAAAACAGTCTCTTTAACAGACAGTGTTGGCAAAATTTGTAATCCACCTGCAAAAAATCGAATCAAGACCCACATCTCACACCTTACACAAAACCCAACTCAAACTGGATGAAAGACCTAAATATGAAATCTAAAGCGATAAAGATTATGTGAGAAAAAATAGGATCAACAATGGGAGGATTAATACACAACTTAGACTTCAAAATCTAACAAAGCTCCATCAACAAAAGAGAAAATAGATTAACTGGAGCTGCTAAGAATCAAACATTTTTGTTCATCCAAAGACTTTATCAAAAGAATTAAAAGACTACCCACAGAATGGGAAAAAAATATTCGGCAGCTATATATCTGATCAACATCTGATCTCCATAATCTACAAGGTAGTGCAAAAGATAAACAAGAAAAAGGTAAATAGCCCAGTTAAGTGATGGGCAAAGGAGATGGGTAGACACTTCACTAAAGAAGACATCCAGGCAGGCAAAAGGCATGTGAAGTTCACGATCACCAGCTATTAAAGCAAACCAAATCAAAACTGCAATGAGATATCATCTCACTCCAACAAAGTTGGCTATGATCCAAAAAAACACAAAACAACAAATGCTGGAGAGGTTGTACAGAAATTGGAACTCTTGTACACTGCTGGTGGGATTCCAAAATGGTACAACCTCTTTGTTGAGCAATATGGCACTTCTTTAAAAAGGTGGAAATAGATGTACCATTTGATCCAGATATCCCACTACTTGGAATATGTCCTACAGAATTAAGGACATGTGCATGAATGTTTATCACAGCATGGTCCACAATTGGAGAAAGATGGAACCAACCCAGATGCCCAACAACGGATGAATGGATAAGCAAACTATGGTACATATATTCAATGGAACACTATACAATAATAAAGAACAATGATGATTTCAGGAAGCATCGCACAACCTGTTTTCAACTGGAAGATGTTGTGTTGAATGAAATGAGTCAGCAACACAAAGTCAAATATTGTATGAGACCCTTAATTATAAACACTTAAAAACAGACCTACATGCAGAAGAAAAGACTCTTTGACAGCTACAAAGGAGGGAAGGGAGGGAAGAAGAGAGGGAGGGAGGGAGGGAGAAAGGGAGGGAGAGAGATGCATATAAATTAGATAACTGTAGAAATTTGGTTGGGTGAAAGCAGTGACAGCACATACCTAGTGTTCATCTTAACTGGACTTCAACATAAACTGAAAACTCTTCTGTTCCTAGCCCAATATGGCAAGCATAGAGTATTAGGTGCAGGGTCCAGGGACCATGCTCTCACAGGACATCGAGGCCAACTGGCATAACTAGGCTATTGCTAAGAGTCTTCTTCACTGCATAATGGAGAGTGGTGTCTGGGATTTTAAAAGCTAGCAAGATGCCATCTGAGGTACACCAAATAATCCCATCTCAACTGAATCAGATGATCACCAAGGTCAACAAAGCCATAAGAGAAAAAAAGCCCAGAGGACAAAATGACCCATGTGTATGGCTAACTGTGCCAACATGTTATCAGAAGAACCAGGCGGTGTCCAGCCACCACCAATGACAGCTTCAATGAGGCACGCAATGTTGTGTCCCAGTGCCAGCACATAAGAGGGGTACACCTCAAGAACTCCACTGAAAGATGGCAATTGATGGTCTGATGCCCCAGGACTTGCCCTGGGAGCTTAACCCCTAGACGTGTTGCTGCCCCAGATCACTATTCATCACTAAGGTCAGCACTTTGGACAGGAATGGATTGGACTCGGGGACATAGGGTTACCATATGGTGTGTCCACTTTATGGTTCTGTGTATCTACAGAATGCTATCCTACTGGCCTCTTACCAGAAGGCAGAGGAGAGGGTGGAAAGGAGGGGATAGGAGGTTGTTAGCAGGATATGACATGCATAGAAAGGAAAGGAAGAGTGTGTTGTCACAGGGCAAGGAGACCAGAGGGAACTGCAGATAGGCCGGAGGGTAAATTTAACTTGGATTGTATACTACTTTCACTGAATCACGATAAAATATATATATTAGTTAAAAGAAAAATAAATGAAAGTTACTGATCTTCCATTATTAAAAGATAGAGTAAAAAAAAAACTCAGGCTCTGATTATGTATTTTTTTCTTCTAAATACACTAAAATATTTTTAAATACCCATGTAAAAATGTAAACTATATTTTGTTCACTAATACTATTCATAAATAATTATTCCAATGAATTATGACTGAATCAAGAAGCTAAGGAGCTGAGGTAGTTATTGTTTCACATGCAGACCAGCTTGTATACTGTTAGCCACATATCGTTGTGTAATATTAACACTCTGTTACAGTTTCTGTGATCATATCTGAAAGGTTTTTTTCAGTTATTTGTAATTCATTTTCACAGGCTGAAACAGACATTTTACCAGTAAACATATAAAGCCAAAAATTTATTGCATAACTGAATAACATTTTTGATGATAAATGGAGACATTTTAATACTGTTAACAGATACATTATTTCCGTCTCGTGTTATTGATACAGTCTTTGAATGGCTAGCTCCTGGTATTTCTAACATGTTTTATTTTGTCATAAATCATTTTAATTCAAGCAGCAGGATGTTTACTTTTCTGAAGAGTCCACCTTTATTAATTCACATTTGACTCATCTGCAAATTTTTAAAGAAGTCAACACACAATTAGTGATAGCTCTAATTTTAGTGATTTTGTGAAACCTTTTGAAGTAAGGTAAAAGTAAATGATACTCCTGATTAAATCGCCTTAGTGACTATATTTTCTTCAAAGATAATTAAACTTCATATTTTATCACATTGTCATATCAAGTAAGTAGTGTAATATTCATTCTTTTCTAGAGTTACTCAGTTTTTTTCAAAGGACATCCATAAAATCATCAGCATATGTTTAATGGTGGCAACATAGTTGATTTTATGTGCTAATTTAGTCAGTGTATTGGCTGTTATCAAAAACATATATATTATGTTGAATTTGACTTATCATCTCTAATAGATATAGAGCTTAATATGGACCTTTATGTGTCCAATTAAAACACTGGAGGAAACATCACAAGTACATTCAAGCTTTTTTTGAGTCAATCATTCTGTCATCATAGTAATCATGGCTATCTGTTCTGTTATTTTTTCGTGCCAGTGTGACATTCACACACCATCTGCTGAATTCCACTTATTGCTATCGAGATTCCGTTGCTGGTTATTCATTTCTCATTTTGTTTGTCATAAGTCAGCATGTTTGTGAAAATCCTGTACTGCTCACTAACCTAATAATACATGTAGAACTGCTGTTGAATTTAGGCTTTGGGACTTACATTACTGCTCTGATAATTTCCTATGGATTCATCTTCTACAAAATTCATGGCCAAACATATTGTAATGACACATGCTGTAAAAATAAGGCATTTGTTTTCCAGTAGGAAAGAATGTAAGATGCTGTTTTCTTTTTCATCACTCTTGTAAAAAATACAATTTTGCTTACATACATTGGTATTTTTTACCTAAAGCTTTATGAAGGCTGTGTTTTTTTTCTTTTATATAACGTATATTACTTGGCAAAGGGCCTTATAAAAATGGATAACAGAATCAAGCCTTTCTGAAAGTCTTTGTGAAATACCCACATCCCTATCCAAAGCTGTGCTTTCCAGCAAAAAAAGTAATAGCCATAGCTTCTTGTTGTTAATAATCACCACCTCATATGTTTGTTCACAGCTCTTGATGCAATTTTCTTCTCTCCTCAATTCAGATACATATGCGTAAAAGACTTTAAGTCTCCTTCAATCCTAGTTCTGCTTGTATGCTTCCATATGATGTAATAATACTGCAAACAAATTATTTTCTTCCAAAATCCATAAAGCCATTTAATATCACTGCTGCCCCCCTTTTTCTCAATCCAGACACCAACATTGAATTATTCATGCTTTCAAGATCACGGGGTTTAAACATTTCTTATTTATTACTTTTTCTTCCTAAACTATGATCATCAGTAGGAATGAAGAGAAAAGCTTGGGTTGCTAAGCATTTTGAATACACCAGCCACTTTCTGGAAACCCTATGGTGCAGTTCTACCCTGCCTTATAAAGTATCTTTGAGTAGGAACCCACTTGATGGCTGGGGCTTATAGTAATAAGAGAACATGTGTTCTGGATTCTCCAGGTAAGACCATCCTCTTGTTGCTTCTGTGACTCCATGGGAAGCAATGACTATTGTTTGAAAAGCCATTGTGCCCCTATATATCCCTTACCTTATTGGAGCCTTGAGACTAACACATCTAATCTCATCTATCCTCTACTTCTCATTTTGTTAAGCACCACCAGAAGTTTACAATTACAGTCAGTTTCTCATACAAAAGCCTACATACACTTTGTCATGCTACCCCAGCTACTCTCTCCAATCTCTGACAGCGCACATCTCCCCTCCAACCCACATTTCCCGTGTCCATTTGACCAGCTCCTGTACCCATCTGACATTCCCTTTCATCTCGAAGCAGGACCTGTCCAGCTAGTCCCCTGTATGTGCCCAAGCTAAGAAGCACACTCTTCACCAGTACAATATTATGTCAGTCCTCGTCTGAAGGATTAGCTTGCAGAGTCATGTCAATTCTGGACTAACAGGGAGTTCCGGGGCCATGTCTTCTGGGAACCTTCCCATCCATCAGGCCATCAGGCCATCAAGTCTGATTTTTTTTTTTTTCCTAAACAGGTTTTTGAGTTCTGCACCTCACATTTCTCCTACCCTATCAGGGACTCTTTGCTCATTTCCCTGTAAGGGCAATGTTTGGTGGTGGCCAGGCACCATCTAGTTCTGGTCTCATGTTCATGTTGTCTCTGCAATACGTTGCCCTTTCTATGTCTTGTCATTGATGCTCTTCTTTTTCCTTTGTTCCAGGTGTGTTGAGGCAATTAATGCTTTTTAGATCACCACTTGATAGCTTTTAGGACTCCAGATGTCAATCATCAAGTTAGGATGTAGAACACTTGCTTAAAATCTTTGTTATGCAAATTGACCAAGATGTCCCCTGACCATGGTGCTGTGCCCCTGGAAATGTTTGGTTTTATTTAGAATACTTGCAAACTTCAGGTTTAATCTTTTAATGCTGACCTCTGCTGTGTTTTGTCTTTTCCTGCACCTAAAATGGTTCTTTTCAATTATCTAATTCATGAGTACCACTTTCCTTCCCACCCACCCTTCATAACAAAGAATGTTTGTTTTCTGAGTTTAAACCAGTTCTTGAGTTCTTATAATAACAGTCTCGTAGAGTATTTGTCTTTTTTGCAATTGACCAATTTGCTCAGCATAATGTCCTCCAGATTCTCCCATTTTGTGAGATGTTTCCCAAATTCATCATTGTTTTTATCATTGCATAGCAGTCAATTGTATGAGTATTTTATGGTTTGTTTATCCATTCTTGCATCAAAGGGCACCTAAGTAGATTCCATACTTTTGCTATGGTGAACAGTGCTGTGTAGACGTATCTATTTGTACGGCAAACTTCTCTAGGATATAGTCCAAAAAATAGTATTGCTGGATCATAAGGTATTCCTATTTCTAGCTTTTAAAGAAAGTGGTAAATGTATTTACAAAGCGGTTGTAGCATTTTACATTTCCTCCAACATTCACTATTTTCTGGTTTGGGGATTAATGCCAGCCTTGGGGTAAGGTGATGTATCATTATAGTTTTGACTTGGTGGCTTGGCTCGTTGGCTCTCTTATGGTCAATGATGATGAGCATTTCCTCAAGTGTCTGTTAGTCATCTGAATGCCTTCTTTGGTGAAGTTTCTATTCATATTCTTTGACCTTTTTTAATTGGGTTATGTCTTTTTGTTGCTGATGTTTTGCAGTATCTTATAGATTATAGAAGTTAGACACTGATTAGATTTCTGGTAGCCAATTTTTTTTTCCCCGTATCTATAGCCAGCCAAGTGCCATCGAGTCAGAGCCGACTCATGGCGACCCTGTTTATAGGTTGTGATCCGAATCGACGGCACTTGGCTTGGCTTTTTTACTCTTTTGGTGAAGCCATTGCTTGACCATAGATGTTTGATTTTTAGGAGTTACCAGCTGTCTATTTTGTTTTCTATTGTTTGTGCATTTTGTAATCTGTTTATTCATTGCATTAGGGCTCCCAGCACTGTCCCTGTTTTCACTTCCATGATCTTTATCATTTTAGATTTGATATGTAGATCTTTGATCCATTTGATTTGCCTTTTGTGCATGGTGTGAGTTATGGGTTTTTTTAATTTATTTTCAGATGAATGGATATCCAGTTACACCAAAACCATTCATTAAAGAGATTGTCTTTTTACCAGTTTATGCAGTTTGGGCCTTTGTCAAATATCAATTAGTCATAAGTGAATTATTTTATATCTGGATTCTAAGTTCTCTTCCATTGGTTTATGTATATATTGTTGTACCAGTACCAGTCTGTTTTGACTATCATAGCAGTGTAATAGGTTCTAAAGTCTGGTGGTATGAGTCCACCCACTTTGTTCTTCTTCAATATTTATTTAATTATGTGGAGTTTCTTCCCTCCATATGAAGTTGGGGATTTGTATGTCATACTGTAAAAATTTATTCTTCATTTTATTCCCAACTATCCCATTTTGACATGTTGTTGTTAGGTGCCATCAAGTTGGTTCTGATCATAGTGATCCTACATAAAACAGAACAAAACACTACTCAGTCCTGAGCCATCCTCACAATTGCTGTTATGCTTTCACTTACTGTTGCACCCTCTGTCTCCGTCTGTGTCATTGAGGGTCTTCCTCCTTTTTGATGACCCTCCACTTTACCAAGCATGACATCTTTCTCTTGGGAATGACCCCTGCTTACAGCATGTCCAAACTATGGGAAACACAAAATTGCCATTCTTTCTTTTAAGGAGATTTCTGGTTGTACTTCTTCCAAGGAAGATCTGATTGTTTTTTGACAGTTCATGGTATATTCAACATTCCTCTCCAACACCGTCAATTCTTTGGTCTTCCTTATTCGTTGACCAGTTGTCATGTGCAACATCATTACACGATAATGTATGACAAACATAATTATGAAGTATGTCCTAAGGATATAATGACAAAGCTATCACATAATAAATGAGTAATTGTTGATAAACTTTTAGCAATTTTTGAGTATATTGACAGGAACTTTCTCTAATTCTATCCTGGTTAACTTCTAGAAGCAAGGGTAAAAAGAATCTCAATGAATGCTATCTGCAACTCTAGTTATGTAAATATGGAAAGTGTAACATTATCTTTTTTCATTAGTTAGCTTAAAGTTTCAGTGTATGTTGCATCCCAGCTCCTCCCATTCTGAAGTTGGCATGAACTTTTCTCTTAAAATAGCTCTCATGATAAGATTTCAACTGAATATTTGAAGCCATTGTTTTCAGAACAAATTATACTTTTTTCCCTGATACTAACTGCTTCACTATTTTTGAAATGCAAATTGTGAAATATTGAAGCTGTGTTATTGTAAAAGCATCACTTTTTTAAAAAACATTGCTTTATCTCAACAAGTATTTGCTTAGTATTTAGACCAATGACTAACCAAAAGACTGACAGTCCTCTCCTTGGAAGTCCATTGGGGTGGTTCTACTCTGTCCTATAGGGTTGATAAGAGTGGAAATTGACTTGAAGGCAATGGGTAAATAAGGACAAGACATATGGTTTTAAAGACAGCAAAAATTGAAAAGTGGATTTGAAAAGTATGAATTATGAGTTTTTATATCTTTGAAAATGCTCTAGGACCTTCAGTGTTGTTTTTCCTGTAACAATTTCATTATTGCTACACTCAGCCAATAACAAACTCTAGAATGAAAGACAAAAATGCAGAGGAATTTGAATATTTCATATTCCCTCAGTTCTTCATCTCTATGGTTAGGAAATTAAAATGGCAGCAGTGGTTTTCAATTTCCTGTTTATTTTTTCTTCATACTTATATCTTGCCTCACTGCATCCATTCAGAGATATTAAGGCTAGTCAACCAGAGCATCACCGTAACATGTCTACGCCTGAGCTCAATAAAGGCAATTCTCTGAGATCCTCAAACAGCAGCAGCCACTGAGAAGTGCCCTGACTGTATGATCTTGGGTGCTATATCTGTGGGATCACTTTCCCAAGAATCTAAGTTCTCTTAACCCTAACCTTTTCCTTTATTTTTTCCAACACAGGTACAGTAACTATTTTCTGAACTTGTTATGTTTTCAGTGCATGTTTTAGTTTTCTCACTTTTTATTTGATTTGAAAAACCACCATGTTTTTTTATTGTTACAATTTCCCAGTTTCTCACATGAAAAAGAAAAAATTCCCCATGACCAAGTAGGATTCATACCACGGATGCAGGTATGGTTCAGTATTAGAAAAACAATCAATAAAATCAATCACATAAATAAGAGAACCACCCAATTTTATCAATTGATGCAGAAAAGGCATTTGATGAAGTCCAACACTGACTCTTGTTAAAACTCTCAAGAAGTTAGGAATAGAAGGGAAATTCCCCAACATAACAAGAAGCATCTATGCAAAGCAAACAGCTAATTCCATCCTAAATGAAGAGAATCTAAATGCTTTCCCCTTCAAAACAGGAGCCAGATGAAGATGTTCATTATTACCACTTCTATTCAACACTGTGTTACAAGTTCTATCCAAAGCAATTACACAAGATAAAGAAAAAAGGGAATTTATACTGGTAAGGAAGAAGTAAAATTACCTCTATTTGCAGATAATATGATCTTGTACACAGAAAACCCTAAGGAATCCACAAAGTATGGGACCAAATACAGGAGTAAGGCAAATTATTAAGATACAAGATAGACACAAATAAATCAGTTGGATTCTTTTATACTAAGAAAGAGGTCATCAAGAAGGAAGTCACCAAATCAATGTTATTCATAGTTGCCACCAATAAGATAAAATACTTAGGAATAAATAACTAGAGATGTAAAAGCCCTATACAAAGGAAAGCCATAAGACTATACTCCAAGAAGTATAAAAGCAATTGTGGAAACAGTACAAGACTGGGTAGTGTTTCATTCTGTTGTGTACAGGGTTTCTATGAGTTGGAACCAGATTGATGTCAGCTAACAAAAAACTCCAAGAGACCAAGATACCTATATAAGTGGAGAAACCTACTCTGCTCACGAATAGGAAGGCATAACATCATGAAAATACCTATTTTTTCTCAAAGCTATCCGTAGATACTATGCAATCCCAATACAAATGTCAGTGTCATTTTTTAATGAGATGGAGAAACAAATCACTAACTTCATATGGAAAGGGAAGAAGCCCCAAATAAGTAAAACATCACTGAAAATGAAAAGTAAAGTGTGAGGTCTCACGCTACCTGATTTTAGAACCTATTAAACTTCCATGATAGTCAAAAGGATATGAACAAGCACTTCACTGAAGAAGACATCCAAGCAGCTAACAGACACATGAAGAAATGCTCACAGTCATTAGACATTACAGAAAAGCAAACCAAAACTACAATGAGATATCATCTCAATCCAGCAAGGCTGGCATTAATCCAAAAAACACAAAACGGTAAATGTTGGAGAGACTATGGAGTGACTGGAGCCTTTCTACATTTCTGATGGGAACGTGAAACAGTACAACCACTCTAGAAAATGATTTGATGACTTCTTTAAAAAGGAAGTGATAGAAATATCATATGATCCAGCAATCTCAGTGCTTAAAATATGTCCTAGAGGAATAAATGCTGTCATACAAACAGATACATGTGTACCAATGTTCATTGCAGCACTGCCTACAAGCAAAAAGATGGAATCAACCTAGGTGCTCATTAACAGAAAATGGATAAACAAATTATGATGTATTTGTATAATGGAATACTATGCAATGATAAAAAAACAATGACAATCTTTGGAAACACCTGATAATATGTAGTCGTCTGGAAGACATTATGCTGAATGTAAATCAGTCAGTCACAAAAGGACAAATACTGTCTGAGGCCTCAGGAAATGGCCTAAACACAGAAGAAGACTCAGGAGATGGACTAAGCACAGAAGAAAATAATCCTGTTAGTTACCTGGTGAAGGGGGGAGACAAATATTCATAGATTAGGTACTAGATAGGAACTGGTTAAGTGAAGAAAGTGACAGCACACAGTAGAAGGGAGATCAACCCTTCTGGACTCTACCAATCACGAAATCTTAGAAATATTTCCTTTCAGGAATTTAGCACTGACTAAGGAAGAGAAGACACTGTGATAATAAAATAGTTAAGAGCATAGGCTGTTAAGTCAGCAGCTGAACCTCACCATCTTTTCTTTGGAAAGCCTATGGAGCATTTACACTCAGTCTTATAGGGTCACTATGAATTGTAATAGCTTTATGGCAACAGAAGGGGAAAGGTCCCCGGACAGGGAAAATCGTTTGTTCTCAAATTCTAACCTAAAGTTGGTGGTTTGAACCCACATAGAAGCACTATGGAAGATAGGCCTGGAAGCCTACTTCTGTAAAGATTACAATGAGGAAAACACTATGCAGCACAGTCACCATGAGTCATAGTGGACTTCACAGTAATGCATCCTTTTTTATGAAGTAGCCACTGCTAAAGTTCCATCCATGCTCATTTTCACTATTTAAACAAAAACTGTAATTTTCAGGAACATATCCAATGACATTAGAAGAAACCTACTAACACCTACAGGTAAGAATCAGGCTAAAAAAAAAGTAGAGAAAAAGCTCTACTCACAACATGAACATAATCAAGTTATGCTCATGCCTGTATCTGGTAAAGGAGCCGGAGCGGCTGTAAAGGTCACACTCCCTAGTCACAAGAGCAGAAAGCCTGAGACAGTAGTTTAACCAGTACATCAGAGAATGTCCCTACTAATATGCTCTCATCACTGCACCAAAAGCTTCACGTAAAACTAATGGTCTAATACAAGGGGATTGCTGCAAAAGTCAGATTCTCTCTGAAGCACCACACAGAAAGGATACTCAAAGCCAAGGACAAACATCTCATAAATCAAACTTACAGCTACATTAACAAACCTTTGACAGAAAAATGGAAAGATTTGTTTATCTTCAAGTCTAGAAGAAAAATTACGTTGGTGCTATGGATTTAATTGTATGCCCCCCAAAAATTGTATGTTGCAATTTGAACAATTCTAGTATTGTGTGACGTTCCTGTATGTTGTAAATCCTATCTCTGTGATGTTAATGAGAGAGAATGGGCATTGGTTGTGTTAGTGGGGCAGAACTCAGTCTATAAGATTACTTAAGGGGCCAGGCGATCTCTTGGGAAATAAAGGAGAGGGAAACAAGTACAGAGTTTGGGACATCAAACCATCAGGGAAGAGGCAATGTCTTGCCAGGGGCAAAGTACACCATTGGACCCTGATCTAGTGGAAGATTGACAAAAGGGACCTTCCTTGATAGCCAACAGAGAAAGCATTGTCCTGGAGCTCATGCCCTGAATTTGGACTTGGAGCCTTCTGGACAGTGACAGAATAAATTCCTCTTTGTTAAAGACATCTGCGTGTGGTATTCCCATTACAGCACCATTAGATGACTAAGATGAGATTGGTATCTACTATTCAGACAAACTCAAACTGAAATTGAAAAACCTTGTACTCAGTGGTACTATTCAAGAAAACAAGAAAAGACTGAGAAAATATTAAAAATTGAAGAAGATTAAAGTTTCATAGCTACTAAATTGTATTTTGAAAGACTGGGAGTTCAAATCTACCCGGTAGCTTCACTAGAGAAAGACCTGGTGATCTACTCCTGTAAAGATTACAGCTAAGAACATGCTTATGTAAGACGAGATTTCTAAGGGTCAGAATCCAATCAACCAACACAATTTCAACAACAACTGTATATAGAATCACAGAATGAGAAAAGATACTTTAAATAGAATTTTGAAATCCAAATACAGTCCGTAGTTTATAGTATTGATGACTTAATAGAATTTTCTTAGTTTTGATCAATGCACTAGACTTGTATAACTGTTAATATTAGGGTTGAAGGATATATGGGAACTCCTTGTCTTATCATTATCACTTTCATATAAATTCAAAATTATTATTAAACATCAAGAAAATTAATGGGAATGATTTCCTATTTTCCTGACCTAATGCAGTATTATACTTGGTAATAAGAGTAGTTCCAATTATCAGATCCGCATACATGGGATTTGGCTTTAGTTTACTTATTTCTTGAGTCTGGATGTAGTGATGATCTTATCAAAAATTGGAAAATATAAAAAATCCCTATGGGCAGTTGTGATTATCTTTCATGCAAACAAAACCAAAGTCCCTGTGTATTCTGTCTTATAACTCACATGTCAATCTCCCATCTCATCCTTTCCCATTCAGTCTCAAGCAGATTACCCAACCAGTTCCTCCACTTGGAAATGCTATATTCTGTAACAGATCATCTGCATGAAATGTCTGTTAAGACAGATATTTGTTTAATGGAAGCCAGAAATAATGGGACCTGTTAAAGATAAACATTTACTCTTTTTCACTTGTTAGTCCAGTTAAAATGGTCACTACACAAGTTGTTAAATGTTGGCTTATTAAACTCAATGAGTTTCATGAGTTGTTAAAGGTTAGTTAATTAAACCAGTGGCAAGATCAAATCCTTCTAATGTGTTTCTCTTCTGTATCTTGGAAGTTGTTACTGACATAATACTAGGGAGGTCATCCTGCTCCATCCTCATTTTAGCCAGATGGGTGGGCAAAGAAAGGGGAATGCATTCCTCTCACTATTAAGACTATGACAAAGACTTTGAATAAATCTTTCAGCCCAAATAGTTCATGGGTATGTGTTTCTGATAAATATGGATGTCAGTTTACCAAACTAAAGAAGTAAGTAATTTTATTCATTTCCTTATAAAAACACTATCAGTTTGTGGATAATTTAGACTACTACGAATAACTGTTCTCTCAAAAAATTGAAAAATTACATGGGATAAAAACATGAATTTTTGTTTCTGTTTTATTTTTAATGACAACGTTATTATAATGTACTTTCTCCATCTTACTCTTATTACCAAGCACAGTATCTTGTATATACTATAAACTCAATTGATATTATTAGTCTATTTTCAAATTATCAACTTAAAAAATAGAGAACATGGCCATGCAAAGTTGTTCATAATCTAACAGATTTTATTATGCTTCCTTTCCACAGTATTATTTTTAACAGATGGGCAGTATTCTATTTTGCAGCTGTTCAGAAATAGTGAAGAAATTAACTTTTTATGGCCATTTTGTTGGTTTCCAGTTTAACACCAGTACACACAATTCTGTAACAAAAATATTTTTGGTAGATGAATCTTTGTAAGTACATGTTACTATTTCTGTACAATTAAATTCCTGGAAGATAAATTACTGATCCAAAATATACACAGATGTTAACATATTTTGATTTAAAAGAAGGCAAGCTGTGCTTTATAATATTGTCTTCTCTGAAAAACACTGAAAATAAAATAAAAATACCAATCACGGACTGGGAGAAACAATAGTAAAACACATACATGGGCAAACACTCGCATCCAATATACTGGATGTAAAAATCCTGACAACTCTCTAACAAAGCCAACAACTCAATAAATAGCAAAAAGATTGGAATGAATACTTTGTTACTGAGTACATACTGATGTAAAATACATACATAAAAATATGCCCACTGTAACCATGATGGTGGTGGGGGGAAGAAATTCCACTGGAGTGGCAAAATGAAACAACAAAATCTCATGTGTCCAACAGTGCCAAGTGTGCCGAGCAACACAGCTCCCCTGCGTTGCATTGGTGACAAGATGCAAAGGGCACAGATATTTTGGAAAACAATTTTACAGATTATTATAAAGTTAAAGACACACTTAACTTATAACACAGCTATCCTACTCATAGATTTTTATTCACCAGCCATGAAAACCTCAGTCTATAGAAAAATCAGTACATGTGCATTTACAGCAGCATTTTTTTTTTTTTTGGTAAAAATTGAAAATGATACAATGCTTAACAAATACTAAATGGACAGACAAATAGTAGTATAGCTATACAATGGAATAATGCTCAAAAATTATGAACTTACTACAGGTCCATGCAATGGCCTGGATGAGTCTTCAAGGCATTATGACATTATGAGAAGTAAACGAAGTCAAACTCAGAGGGCTATACACTACACGTTTTCATTTCCATGATAAAAACTTTTTTTTTTTTTTTACAAAATAAAGGTATCCCTGTTTATTCCAGTAGTGTTGGAATGTTTTATTTTTAGAGCAAGAGGTAACTGACACAAGTATATCACAGTCTAATTAAAATGTGGAAGTATATTTTATGATGCTTAAGTTACTTTCTAAGTAATTATTGATCCCCACTCAGTATTTGTTGACACTTTTACTTTTCTTGTTTGAAATATCACTGTATCAGTGGACAAGGTTAATTTTAGTTATAATTAAAAATTAGAAAAATACAGCTGAATCATGTAAAAATAACTAGAGTTGCATTAAACCTATGACATCATCTTGTTAAAAATCACTTAGACAAAAACATTTCTTTCCAATCTATTTGGTAAGAAATGGTATTTTAATAGTTTTAATTTGTTTTCATATTACTACATTTAAGATGAAAGGTGCAGTCAAAAACTCGAAAGAGACACTGTATTGGATCAAGATGCTGCAAAAATCTCTTTAATGTGTTAACAACCAAAGATGTTACTTTAAGGACTAAGGTGTGCCTGATCCAAGTCATGGTATTTTCAATTGCCTTATGTACATGTGAAGGTTGGAGAATGAATGAGGAAGACAGTCCAAAAACCTGATGTTTTTAGATTGTGACGTGAAGAGAGTATATTAACTATGCCATGAAATGTCAAAAAAAGAACAAGTCTGTCTTGGCAGAAGTACAAACAGCACACTTTAGAAGCAAGGATGGCAAAAATACGTCTCACATACTTTGGACATATAACCAGAAGCCATCAATCCCTAGGGAAGGACAGCATCCTTAGAAAAACAGATCAAAGAAAAAAAAAGAAAGAAACCATTGCCGTCAAATTGGGTCTGACTCCTGACGACCCTAGAGATCACAGTAAAACTGTCCTCTAGCGTTTCCAAGGATTGCGTGGTAGATTTGAACTGCTGATGTTTTGATTAGCAGAGGTAGCACTTAACCCACTAGCCACCATAGATTCCAAATAGAAGGTCAGCATAAAAGAAAGACCCCAGTGAGATAAATTGACACAGTAGCTGAAACAATGGGCTAAGGCACAGCAATGACTGTGATAATGGCACAAGACTGGATAGTGTTTCATTCTGTTGCAAACTAGGTCACTATAAATTGGAACAAACTCAAGAGTAGCTATCAACAATATCGATGTTTGACATTCTGCTGTTTCTGTTTTCTGTGACCTCCCAGTATAGATCTTAAACCTGTGTATCTCTTTTGCTAATTTTTAAAATGGGTTCTTGTTTTATTGCTTAATATTATTCTAAGGTATATAGTAAATCCATGAAACGTAGTTGTCAATTTTGAATAACTCAGACTTTTATAATCTAAAATTTTATCTGATAAAATTTTTCATCAGCATTTTGAGATGATATTTGGCAAATTAAAAATCACACTTTGCTATCAAAATATGATTTCAGGATTAAACAACTAGAGAAAGTTAAGTGATCAAATAATGTATGATACAATAAAAGCTCAGGGTGTAAGTAGATGTTTATGAGATTAACATGAAAGAGGCACTTAGCAAACTCTGTGAGATCAGCAAAGTTTTCTACAAGTAGCTGATAAATAACATGTGTGTCCCTGTATCTCACTCTTCCTGTCAAAAGAGTAAAATCTTGGAAGAAGGTATGAAGAAATATACAATGCCATTTTTCTAAGAGTCCAAGAGATTGAGTCAGATGGTAAACTGGTTAACAAAGAATACTTTTGTCCCTTCATTGGCAAGTATTATAATATTCATTCCTATAAACTATGTTCAACCCAAATATTGGTTTGGCAAACATTGGATTACTTATTACAAGTTTCATTGTAAAACTCCATCCTTTACCAGCAAGAAAACTTCAATGTCAGTGGGTTATTAATTAAAATATAAACGCTGTGCTGTTCCAACTATTTCTATCCAAATGGCAAGCTGATTCCCTGAATACTAATTACTGAGTGCTAAAATTGCCTATGTGTTATGTTACTCATTTGAAATGATAGATTCAGCTTTTTTAACTAACTCCAATGTAAATTGACCAGTATGCATACCCTGGTCAATTGCGTTTGCTTAAAGTTGGAGACTCATTTCCATTGACAATCCTTTGACAATTTAAAATAGGACATCAAACTCTATGTAACACTTCTGCTCACAAACACAGTATATCTAGCAGTCTGTTCATGTAACTTATAATTTAATTACAGTTATTTTGTCATTAATTAAAGAAACTTTCAAAGGGACAACTTAGCTACTTTAGGTGTAGCTATATTAACCATTGCTTTCCCTTAGTGATAACAGTGCATTTCTCAAATCATCATAGGTTTAAAACCAAAACAAACAAGCCCCCTGCTGTCAGTTGATGCCAACTTATCAGCAACCCTCTAGAAGAGAGGAGAATAATCCTACAGAGATTCTAAGAAGCACCTGGCAGATTTGAACTACCAGCCTTTTGGTTAGCAGCTATAACAACCACTACAGTTCCAGGGTTTCTATCACAGGTTTACGACCATATATTTTAGTTTTAAGATTTGATGAAATGGGGTGAGCAGAGTCAAGACAGTAGACTCAGCACACATCTCCTCACATCCCTCTGGAAACCAAGACCTGAAGTGATAATCAAACAGAGCCTGCTGGTCACCTAGTGAGCCCCAGGACATGGCACAGGGCTGTTAATTTGGACCTCATACCACTGAACCAAAAACCTCCTCTCTTTCACCGACTCCCACTCCTAGATAGCCCTGGCTCTCATGGACTGAAGGTAATACACCATTCTGACTTTTTTTCCTCTGTCTTGGCCAGTGTGCGGAGCTGGGTCTTGCCTAGTGGCTAGTCTCAGACACACTGCTGGTGGGATAGGCATGCAAAATTGCCATATTTTGAGAGTCAGGCTTAGGACTCTGTACATCTATACAACGTGGGCCTGTCTTTTTAACTCTGGCACAGGGTGGTTTGTACGGAATCATAGTGCCTATATGTGGGGCACCATATTGGATACAGAGATTTTAGCAGGACCTAATTCTTAGCCTGGGAGCCAGTGCCTGCAAACAGGACAGTGCTGCTCTGACAGAAAAGCAGTAGTTTGCACAGTGTTGCCTACAGTGGGGGCCTGGCAACAGAGGCTGAGGACTCACTACGTCTTGGCACCTTTAGCCCCTCTGTCCACTGACTGCGTGGAGGGCACCATCTTAGAGACAGTGGCTGCAGCTGGACCTAATTCTTAGCTTGGGAAACATATCCTGCCCACAGGAGAGCGCTTTTCTACAAAAAAACAGTAGTTTATACAGTGTCACCTCAAGCTGGACCTTGTTAGCAGAGGCCAACAGGGCAGGAGCATTGCTGTAGGCTGAACTAGTTTGTATCATCTGGGGTTGGACATAGATGCTTACTTTGCCAGCTGGGAAGAGGTACCTCTACAAGTGAAAACCTGACTGACTTGGGAAGTGGTCAGATACCTTTTGTTTTACATTTTCAGACAGCCTAGAGAAACATCTGCAGTCCATCCTCACAGTATCTCTCCGAGCCCCTACTTACTCACATGAAATCCCAAAAGCAACAGACACTTGTGGCAAACAAGAAATTACCCATGGCTTCAGAAGGCTCCCAGACAAAACAACCAAGGAGATTTTCAGATGAAGAAATTTTTCTGAAATCATTAGAATGTGAATACAAAAGGATTATATACAAAGCCCTTCTCGACCTTATACAAAATGCAGCACAATAAAAGGAAAAATTAAGCAAGCTGTTCGATCTGATGGAACACCAGTAATCTGTGATCCAACAGATCAAGAACAAAATCAAAGACATAGAAACTTCTGTTCAAAGCCAAGAAAACAGAATGCAACAAATGAAAAAAAAAAAATCTGACTTGGAAGACAGTTACTGATGCCAGTATCTATGAGCAGAAGTCAGAAAAAAGAAACAAGAAAAATGAAGAAGCATTAAGAATCATGTGGGACTGTATTAAGAGAAACAATCTTTGATTAATTGGAGTCCCTGAACAGGATGAGACACCTGAGAACACAGAGAGTATCGTTGCTGAGCTGCTGACAGACAACTTCCCAGAAATCATGAAGGAAAAGAATATAGATATCCCAGATGCGTATTTTATGCTACCCAATATGGATTTCAAAAAGACTCCAAGACGTGTTATAATCAAGCTTAACAAAATGAAAATAAGCAGCAACTCTTAAAGGCAGCAAGACTCAAAACAAAGCTATTATTCAAAGGGAAACCCTGTAGGCTTTCATCAGATTTCTAAGGAGAAACCATGCTGGCACAGAGACAGTGGCATGACACATTCAAAGCCTTGAAGGAGAAGAACTTTCAACCAAGAATTATAGATCCTGCAAAACTATCTTTCATATATGAAAATGAAATTAAGACATTCCCAGATAAACGGAAACTCAGACTTTGTAAAAACCAAACCAAAACCACAAGAAATACTGAAAAAATCTCTTGGCTTTGGCTTAGAAGAACAAAACCACTAGCTTTATATTTTACAACGACACATCATCCAGAATTCTACTCAGTTAGAGAAGGCTCCAAACTTAATCACAGCTTTAATACTGAAAAACAAACAATCCAGTAATTATCATGAAAACTATGGTGCCATCACATTAAAAATAGGAATGTACTACAGTCGTTACAGCCCTTCCAGGTGGAGAGGAAGTCGACAAGACTGTTAGTAATTAAAATTGGTTTTATACATAGTTTATTAAGGGGGATCTTAGGGGCAGCCATAAAGCACAACAAAGACGCAACATACCATATCAAAAAATGTAGCATAGGATTCTCGGCAAGTACAAAACTAGCTCTGAAAAAGGTGAAAAATCAAATCACAAAAAAGAATGCCCCAGAACAGACTAATAAGAATACCAGAGAAAACATCAACACAAAAACAAACAGATCACAATGGCAGCAATGAACACATACCTATTAATATTCACATTGAATGTGAATGGACTGAATGCTTCAATAAAGAGGCATCGAGTGACAGCCTGGATCAAAAGACATGAACCATCCACATATTATCTACAAGAAACTTACTTTAGACTTAAAGATAGGAACAAACTGAAAATTAAAGGGTGGAAAAATATATATCAAGCTAACAGTGAACAAAGAAGAGCTGATGCGGCAATTCTGATTTCAGACAAAATCAATTTTAATGTGAAATCCACCATCATGGACAAGGATGAACAGTATTAATTGCTGACATGTTCAGTATGCAAGCAGTACTTAACTATATTAAATATTTATCCACCTAATATCAGAGTGCCTAAATACATTGAAGAAACACTGACTACACTCAAAAAAGAGTTAGATCACTCCACAATAATAGTGGCAGATTTCAACACTCCACTCTCAATACTGGACAAATCATCTACAAAAAAGCTCAGTAAAGATGCAGAAGACCACATTGCCACAATTAACTAACCTAACCTCATTGCTATATACATAACTTTCTACCCATCAGTGGACAACTACCCTTCTTCTCTAGTGCACATGGAACATTCTCCAGAATCGACCATGTTTTAGGACATAATGCAATTTTCAACAAAATCCATACCATTGAATTACTGCAAAGCATCTTCTCAGATCATAAAGCCATAAAAGTCAAAATCAGTAGCAGAAAAAAACAGATAGAAAGTGGAATTCTCGGAAACTGAACAATATCTTGCCCAAAAAACCATGGGTTATAGAAGAAATCAAGGATGAAATAAGGAAATTCGTGGATTCCAATAAGGATGAAAACACTTCCTACCAGAACCTATGCGATACAGCTGAAGCACTGCTCAGAGATCAGTTGATCTCCATAAATGCACACATCTGGAAGGAAGAAAGAAACCAAATCAAGGAACTAACCCTACAGCTTGAACAAGTAGAGAGAGAACAACAGAGGAACCCCTCCATCACCAGAAGTAAACAGATTATAGAGATTAGCGTAGAACTAAATGAATTAGAGAATTGAAAAACAATTGAAAAAATGCAAAAGACCAAAAGCTTTTTTTCTGAAAAGATCAACAAAATTGACAAACCATTGGTGAAATTTACTAAAGAAAAACAGGAAAGGAAGCAAATAATCCAAATAAGCAATGAGAGGGGGGTTCTAACAACAGATCCAATAGAAATCAAAAATATAATAGCTGATTTTCACTCATATTATTAAAAAAAAAAAAGCCAAGCCAAAATTAAAAAAAAATAAAGAAGCAGAAAAAAATATAACAGCTGAATACTGTGAAAGACTGTACTCTAACAAATTTGAAAACCTAGAAGAAATGGACAAATTCCTTGATTCATATTACCTACCCAAACTATCACAACGTTAAGCAGAACAATTTAATAAACCCATCACAAAGGAAGAGAATGAAAATGTCATCCCAAAACTGCCAACCAAAAAAAGCCCGGGCCCAGATGGCTTCCCCGCAGAATTCTACCAAGCTTTGAGAGAAGAGTTGTCTCCAATACTAATGAGACTATTTCACGGTATAGAAAGGGATGGAGTACTCCCAAACTCATTCTTTGAAGCCAGCATAACCCTGATACCAAAGCCAGGGAAAGACTCAACCAAAAAGGAGAACTAAAGACCGATATCACTCATGAATCTAGATGCAACAATCTTCAACAAATTCTTGCCAATACAATACAACATATCCAAAAAATAATCTGTCATGACCAAGTTGAATTCATACCAGGAATGCAAGACTGGTACAACATCAGAAACACAATTAATGTGACTAACCACATAAATATCAGAAACGACAAGGATTACCTGATTTTGTCCATTGATGCAGAAAAGGTATTTCATAAAGTCCAACACCTATTAATGCTAAAAACTCTTAGCAAAATAGACATAGATGGAAAATTACTCAGTGCAGTAAGGATCGTTTATACAAAGCCAACTGCCTACGTCATCCTAAATGGAGAGAGACTGAAGGAGTTTCCCTTGAGAACAGGAAGTAGACAAGGATGCCCACTCTCACCTCTCCTGTTGAACATTATACTAAAAGTTCTAGCCAGAGCAATTAGACAAGACCAAGAAATAAAGGACATCTGCATCAGCAAAGAAGAAGTCAAAATCTCCATGTTTGCTGATGATATGACTGTATATGCACAGAATCCCAAAAAATATATAAGTCAACTACTCCAACTGATTGAAGAGTTCAGTAGTCTCAGGATACAAGATAAGCTTAAGTAAATCAGTAGGATTCCTTTATACCAACAACAAGACTGTTAATGAAGAAATCATCAAATCAATACCATTTACTACAGCCGCTAAGAAGGTAAAGTACCTAGGAATTAATCTAACCAGAGAAATAACAGACCTTTACAAAGAGAACTAAAATCCCTTACTACAAGGAACTAAGAGACTTACATAAATGGAGAAACCTATCCTGCTCATGGATAGGAAGGCTTAACATTGTGAAAATATCTATTTTACTCAAAGCAATCAACTTATATAATGCAATCCCAATGCAAGTTCCCGTGTCATTTTTTAACGAAATGGAGAAACAAATCACCAATTTTGTTTGGGAAAGGAAGAAACCCTGGATCAGTAAAGTACTACTAAAGAAGAAGAATACACTAGGAGACCTCTCATTACCCAACCTCAGAACCTATTACACTGCCACAGTGGTCAAAACAGCCTGGTACTGGTACAAGAACAGACAGGTCAATCAATGGAACAGAACTGAGACCCCAGAGATGATACCATCGGCCTGTGAACAGTTGATATTCAACAAAGACCCCAACATATTAAACTGGGGTAAAAACAATCTCTTCAACAAATGGTGCTGGCAAAATTGGATATCCATGTGCAATAAACTGAAACAAGATCCGTATCTCACACCTTATACAAAATCCAACTCAAATTCGATAAAAGACCTAAATATCAAATCTAAAACGATAAAGCTCATCCAAGAAAAAGTAGGAACAGTGAAAGGTTTAATCCACAAGGTAGACAGACTTCAAAATCTGTTAAACAAATCGCAATCATCAGAAGAGAAAATAGATAAATGTGAAATACTAAGAATCAAACAGTTTTGCTCATCGAAAGACTTTCCTAATAGAATTAAAAGGCCACATGCAGAACAGGAAAAAGTATTTGGCAGCTCTATCTCAGAGCAATGCCTGATCTCCATAATCTATAAAGTACTACAAAATATCAATAAGAAGAAGATAAATCATCCAATTAAGCGATGGGCAAAGGAGATGAATAGACATTTCTCTGAAGAAGAGATCCAGGCAGCCAAAAAACACATGCAGACATGTTCACAATCTTTAGTTATTAAAGAAATTCAAATCAAAACTTCAATGAAATACCATCTCACCCCAACAAGGTTGGCTATAATCCAAAAAACACAAAACAACAAATGCTGGAGATGCTGTGAAGAAAGTGGAACTCTCCTACACTGTTGGTGGGGTTGCAAAATGGTCCAACCTCTTTGGAAAACACTCTGGCGCTTCCTTAAAAAATGGATACAGATTTACCATTTGATCCAGTAATTCCACTACTTGGAATATATCCTGCAGAATCAAAGCCAATCACACCAACGGATACATGCACAAGAATGTTTACCGCAGCTCAGTCCATGAGAGCAAAAAGATGGAATGAACCCAGGTGCCCAACAACAGAGGAATGGATAGGTAAGCTATGGTATATATACTCAATGGAGCACTATGCAATTATAAAGAACAATGATGATTCCAGGAAACATCTCCTAACCTGGTTTCAACTGGAAGACATTATGTTGAGTGAAAGTAGTCAGAGACAAAAGGACAAATGCTGTATGAGACCCCTATGATAAGAACTCAGAAACAGACCTATGCATAGAAGAAAAGACTCTATGACTGCTGCAAGGGAGGGGAGGGAGGAAGGGTGATGGGGGGGGAGTGTTGAGATTAGACAGTTGACAGAAATATGGTTGTGTGAAATCAGTGACAGCACACATTGGAACTAAGAACAATATTAAGTGGACTTCAATATTACTTTAGTACTCCTTCCATCTTAACCCAATAATGCAAGGACAGAGTAGTTGTCACGTAGGGGCAGGGGACCATGCGAAATCAAGGCCAAATGGTATAACTAGCGTTTTGCTAAGAGGGCTCCCTGCACCCCACATTGGTGAGTGGCGTCTGGGGTCTTAAAATCTGCCAAGCTGCATCTGAGGGTACAGAAAATGGTCCCAACTCAGCAGGAACAGACACCCACCGAGGACCAAAACTACAACCCAGAAGACAGACAGACCCACATGAGTGGGTGCCTACATCAACGTGGGACTGGAAGAAATGAATGGTGCCCGGCCACCACCAGTGATAGCCATGATGGAGCTCACAAATTTGAGTCTCACTGGCAACAGAAGAATAAAAAGGAGTGCACCCTGAGATCTCCACTAAAAGACCACAACTGATGGTCCAGCAGCTTCGGGGCTCCCCTGGGAGCACGGTCCCTGGCCCTGATGCTGCCCTTGCCCATAAGTCATAATGAAGGTCCACTCTTCGGACAGCAGTGGATTGGACTTGGTGACGCAGAGTGACTATATATTGGGTGCATTTATGGTTTTATGCATCTATAGGATATCATCCTCCTGACCTCTGCCTGGAGGAAGGAGAGTGGGTGGAAAGGAGGGGAAAGGAGACTTTTGGGAGTATGAGATATGTATGGAGCAGAGAGGAATAGTGTGCTGTCACCGTGCAGGGAGAATAGTGGAAGCTGCATATAAGTGGACATGCAAATTTATATGGGAATGTACATTTTCACTCAGTCATAATAAAAAAAAAGATTTGATGAAGTATTTACACATTATAAACTTGCAAGTGAATATACAAAACGGTTGTGATAAACATACATTTTCAGTTATGTTATGCCTCTTCAGTTAATTCCTTACTATAGGGTTTAATGCTTTTCTTATTAAGGCATTTTAAAGAAAACTGTAGTTAGATGCAGCTCACAAATATTTTTAGCCAAATCGCTATTTTATCAATTTTCTTTAAAAAATCGAATATATGTTCGTACCTAAAAACATACATACATTTTCTTTTTCTTTTGTTGATATTGTGCTTGTTTTTATTATGATTCTAATATTCATAATTTTCTGATAAGATTGCCATTTGAGTGAACCATAACAAATTTTAAATCTTTTGTTTATTGCCATCTCATAGTCAGCTACTTTCATAATTCTACAGTGCAAGTGACAGAAATCTAAATGGGTAAAATTATTTTCTTACAAGTCTAGAATATTCTTCTACATTTTTAAAATATTTAATCTTTTGATGCTTGCAGTATTAACTCTATCTCAATATTAATACAATCTAATATAAAACCAGCAATATGTCATTGAGACATAATATAACTCATACCAAGAATAATTGCATGCATTTAAAAAGTGACTTCTAAAGTTATTTTATGCTTTTTCTTTTATTTGACCCTCAAAGCAAATTATATATATATGGAAGTAGTCATTTGTTTCAGTGTTTATATTACTTATGGAAAAACTGAATATCTCAGAAAATAACTACTTTAAAGTAGGGCACTGGAGACTCAAAAATAAAAGTCTCCTAACTCCAAAATCAGGGATACCTTCTTTTGTTGACTGTCTGATATAAGCCCTCATACATCTGAATATAAAACAAGAGGTCAGTCTTTGTTATTTTGCCTATCTTCTTGGGTAAAAACCTCAAATATCAAGCAAATCCATGATACATTCTGTTGGTTTTCAATAATAAAATGAATACTTCTTTTTGTTAAATATTTCATGTAATAAACTTTTCTCATTAATATTTTGGCAAATTACAAATTAGACATTAGTATCAAATTATTGCTTCACAATCAAATACATACAACGCCAATTTTTTATTGTGTGGAGACATACAAAACATACTGCTGTTGTTAGGTACCATCCAGTTGTTCCCAACTCCCACTGACCCTGTACACAAGAGAACAAAACACTACCCAGTCCTTCACCATCTCACAACAGTTACAGTTGAACCCATTACTGTAGCCACAGGTCGATCCCTCTTGCTCATGGTCTTCTAGTATATCAAGCATGATGTCCTTCTCCAGGTACTGATCCTTCCTGATGACATGTCAAAGGTATGTAGGACCAAGTTTTACCACCTTTGCTTCTAAGGAATGTTTTGGCTGTACTTCTTCCAAGATAGCTTTATTTGTATTTCCGCCAGTCCATGTTATATTCAGTATTCTTCACTGACCCAATAGTTTAAACATAACATTGGTTCCTGTAATTAGTTCTTTATAATTATAATTTATAATTCTACATGCAATCATTTTCATTACATGTATACTTAACAATGGTACACTATTTCAGTGCTTCAAAAAAGATACCAGTCACAAATTTTGAATGTTTTATACTAGAATATAAATCTTTGAAAAAGAAGCTAGAAATAAGTGTGATAATACAATGAAAATTCTGTTATAACATTTTTGTTTATGCTTTAATATTTAACAAGTCAACATAAAGTAAAAGTAAGTGTCATCCTCTTCCACTTTTGAAAACATACATACAAACAAAAGCACTCTGCTGATGGATTTCTGGTTCTTCTGATTCTTCTGCATTTCTTCTTCCTTAAGTGTTTCTTGCTATGTACAGCTGAGCTGGGTTTACTGTTTGATTCTTTTCAAGGTGGTTGATTATCGTTATGTAATTTTTTTTTAATTCAGAAAAATGATTTTATTACTTTTCAGTACTAGAAAGAAAATTCTATAAGAATACCAAGACTGAAGCCCTGATTAACAAAGAAAATTATAGTTGAAGAAAGAAATTTCCACTAGAAAAAGCTTATTTTATATTTTAAAATGATATTTCTTGATTGTCAATTATTGCTTCCTGATTCATGAATCTGAGGAATAAAAAACTTAGGAAACTTGATCAGGTTCACAGAACTGGTTAGTGGGCTGATTTTACTATTAACTCGTACTTCTATTAAGGTGTTTAACACAGTGCATATAAAGGGCTTTTCTCCCCCATGTTTCTTTGACTACCAAAGTTGTTCACAAATGGTAGGCCATATATCAAATACCCATAACAGATTACATTTGGCATAATAGATTACAGGCAGAAGCTCTGTTTTGGTACTCACAAAAATTCACTATTACTGAAAACATTTCAGAGTATGTAATTTGAAGGGGTCAATGAAAAAGGAAAACGTAGAGTCCCTTGTCCAAAAATTACTAAAAAATTCAACGTAGAAATGGCGTCACATTTAAATCAAGTGCAGAGATCTTTGGAGCACGGGCCCCCTGTGGGACTGCATGGGCAGTCAAATATTCATGAAGTCAACCCTTATGGAAAACTTTTTCTTTTTTTAGGAGATGGTAATAAGATCAGGAACAGTATTTGCATTTAAATTCACTACAGTATGGGTTCAGGTATGTCCAGTGAAGTTACTGAAGAAAATGTCTGTCAATAATAAAAGTACTCTCAAGGTTTACATCTGGGGTTTATTTATGACTAAAGCATATATTTCTGTATTCCTTATTAGATTGTCAAGGATGGGATAAGTGTGCCTTCACATCTTCACAGTGCAGTCTTCCTCTGACTGAAGGGGCCAAGTGTGATGACTTTATGAAATTTCAATAATGTTAAATAGCCAACTTGCTTAGAGATTTTCCAGAGCCTGGCACTATGCTTATCTCTTGCTGCTGTTCTTAGTTGCCATCAAGTCAGTTCCAAATCATGGCAACTTTATGGACAACAAAATGAAACAGTGCCTGATCCTGTGCCATCTTCATGAATGTTGGTATGTTTGAGCCTACTGTTGTTGCTACCATGTCAATTCAACTGTCATTTGATTGTTTCTCTTGTTTTTGCTGACCCTTTACAATACCAACCACGATGTCCTTTTCTAGTGATTAGGTTTTCTTGATGATACGTGCAGATTAAGTGGTGGAAGCCTACACACTGTTCTTTCTACAGAGTTTCCTAGTGGTAGATTTTTTTCCTAAATGCAATTTGTTTGTTCTTCAGGCTGTTCATGGTATATTGAATATTCTTTACACTACAGTTTGACTGCATCAATTCTTCATTCTCATTTTTGTATTGTCTAGTTTTTGCAGGCATATAAAGAATTGAAAAGACTGTGGCTTAGGTCAGGTACATCTTAGCTATCAAAGTGATGCGTTTTCTCTTTTCGAACTTTGTAGAGGTCTCTTGCAATGAATTTTACTCATGCAGCAAGTCATTCAATTTCTTGAATGCTGTGTCGGGTATTGTCAGTTCACCAAGAATGAAATTTCAAATAGCTTCAATTTTTTCTCATTTATCATGATGTTCTTTATAGCTTCAGTTGTGAGAATTTTCATTTTCTTCCTATTCAGGCATAGTCTATACTGAAGGCTGTAGTGTTTGACAGTCAGTGAGTTCTTCAAGTCATCTTCATTTTTCAGAAAACACAGTTGTGTCACCTGCATAGCACAGGTGGTTAATAATTGTTCTTGCAGTCCTGATGCAGCATTACTCATATTGTACAACTTCTTGGATTTATTTAACATAAAGATTAAATGATTGAGGTGAAAGAATATAACTCCACCCCATACAATCTTCAGTCTGAAATGACTGCCTCTTGATTTTTAAGTCACACCCTTATAATTTAGTGCTTGCTTCCAAAGCTTCTTTCATATACACTACATAGATTCATATCAACCTTAAACTTACTTTTCATTCAAATTTTTTATTTCAATAATCAAACTGTAGTGGAAAGACTGGAGAGAGCTTTGAAGAGTGGCTACAAATTGGCTTATATTTTCTTAGTGTGACTCGACGGCTCTTCAACATTTATGTCAAAACACACAAATGTTCAGCTAAGTGTACTTTTCTAGATTTTGTGACTACATTCCTCTGACGAGATTTTCTTTTCCATTCAAACCACACTAGAAAAAACTAAAATAAAAATACTGTGCAAATGGTCTGCCAGCTTTAGACTTGAAATCAACAACTCACTTTTAAGAACACAAGAGAACAGAAGGAGGAAGAAGAGCATGATAAAAGACTAGAGAATAGTCACGGTAATTTGCAAGCCATAGTTCATTTGCTATAATCTAAATTCAAAAGTATGGGCCTTTAAAATAATATTCAGTGGTCCCTGTGAATAAATATATGAATAATATTGACCAGAAAAGCAAAATATGCACTTTTATTTTTTCTGTTATATATCATTTAATGGTGTGCTACCACATGAAAAATAGATATGGAATTCAAAGAAAAACCACAAAAATAATTAAGAGTTTGAAGCTTTGGATCCATTAAATTATTAAATAAGAAAAGTATTTTTTCCTAGTCAAATCAAAAGAGGAAACATAGAACTCTTTTTTATTGATTAAATTACCAAGTAAGGTAAGGACTATATTACCGTTCACAATGACAGCAATGGAAAGGAACACTGAAGAAAGTACTTGACCATACCCTAAACCCTAAGGAGGTTTGGAATTAGGAGATAACTGGAAAAGACAATTGAGTTCACTTTTCAGTTTTTTGTTTATTTTGTATTGAATTTCTTGAAATAATTTTGAAACTAGAAACCATTGTAGATGCATTAAACTATATTGTCAAAAAAAATTGAATATACCATGGACTGACAAAAGAAGGAACATGATCTTGGAAGAAGTACATCCAGGATGCCCCTTGGAAGTGAGGATGGTGAGACTTCAATTCATATGCTTTGGAAAAATGATCAGAAGGGACCAATCCCTGGAGAAGGACACTATGCTTGCTAAGGTAGAGGGTCTGTGTAAAAGAGGAAGTTCCTCAATGTGATAAATAGACACAGTGGCTTCAACAGTAAGCTCAAGCATACAAGTGAGTCTGAGGATAATTCAGGATGCGGTACTACTTAGTTCTGTTGTACATAGGGTCGATATGAGGTGGCACCAACTGGACAGCTCCTGACAATGACCACTGCAGGTGCATTATGGGATTTCAAAAATGAATACATTTGATGATGTTGTTAGAAGCTGGAATTTCTACTGCAGAAGAAGGAAAATACAAACATGGAGAGGGGTAGTACAAGAAGAAATCCTGTATTGCAATTAGAGTTCTCTGTAAACTCATGGTTTTTGAATGTATATATATATATATACATACACAAATTATTAGGGCATATGAATTTATGTTACATGTGTATGGAGCTATGTATTATGAATATGCATATTTTTTATATCCAAGTATTTAATTTTCTAGTTATCTGATAAAGGAATATGAAGCAAAAAACCTGGTAGCAATGAACATGTGTGTTGCCCAGTTGTTGGTCTCTGATATCATTCTCCAAAACAGAACCAGAAGTTCTAAAAAACATCTGATTCCAGGAACTTAGCAGAGTAGATACAAAGTTAGTTGAATTTTCTTTTTCCTAAAATATATCAGTCACCACCACGAGTTGTTGTGGAGTTGATTATGACTCCTGGTGAACTCTTGTGTGTCAGAGTAGAACTCTGCTCCATAGGATTTTCAGAAACTGATTTTTTTGGAGGAAATAGATTTCCAGGTCTTTCTTCTATGACTCTGAACCTCTTACTTTCCAATTAGTAGCTGAACATGTAACTATTTGTATGACCCAGAACTCCTCCAGAAGGGTTCAAAAAATAATAATAATAAGTTATAGCATAAGACTATAGGAGCCGGCTTTAAAGGCCCTTCATGGTACCTTGCAGTTTGAGAATCAAGGTAATTATGAGGAAATAACACACAGCTTCATAATGCATGAGTCTAAGGAAAAAGAAAAATTTTGACTGAGTAAAGTAAATGAAAATATTACATAAATGAAAATACAAAATACATCAGATGCACTTGAAGTAGTTCTGAGACGAGATTTTATAGAACTAAATGCTTACATTAGAAACAAGGAAATGTTTTAAACATTAATTTAATTTCTCACCTTAAACAAGTAAAACCCCAAAACTAAACCCACTGCTGTCAAATTGATTCTGACTGATAACCACTGTATAAGATAGAGTAGAACTGCCCCATACAGTTTCCAAGCACCTAGTGCATTTGAACTGGCTTACCTTTGGGTAGCGGTTGTAACTTTTAACCAATATGCCACCAAGGCTTCCAAAAAGAGTAAAAGGAAACTAAAAATAAACACGGTATAAGAAAGAGGAAGGAAATAAGGAAAATAAGAACAGAAATCAATGAAATTGGAAGTAGAGAAATGGTAGTGTAAGTTAATGAAATAAAAGTTGGTTCCCTGAAAAGTCAATAAAATTGATTAACCTTTAATGAAGAGTAATAAACTAAAAATAGAGAAGGCATCTATAACCAATACTGGGAATCAAATTAAACAGTTGACACCACTGTAGATTTTGCATCCACTAAAATAATCATAAAGAAATATCATGAACAACTTTGTTAACTTAAAATAAATGAAAATGAAAACTACCCAAATCAACCAAGATAAAATAAATAATCCATATTCCTCTATGTCCATTAAAGAAATATAATTCTAAATATATATAATTCTAAACAAGATTCTAAACAAGGTTCTAAATAAATATAATTCTAAATCTTAAGAAACTCATACTTTCTCAGCTTCAATTGTCTCTAAAATTAAATTTCCAAGCCCAGAGGTTTTTGTTGGAGAATTCTGTCATACAATTTTAAAACTTACTACTAGTTTTACACATTTCTTCCACAGAATCAAAGACAGAACAATATCAAAGTTGTTTTATGGGAACAGAATAAATCTTTTACCAAAGACAATGATGGTACCAAAAAAGATAACTACAGACTGACATATCTCATAAACTTATGTTTGAGGCCATTTTTGCAGCCACTGTGCCAATTTATCTTGTTGAAAGTCTACCTCTTTTCCACTGACCATCTACTTTAGCAAGTGTGATGACCTTCTTCTGGAACTGGTCCCTCCTGATAACATGTCCAAAGTATGTGAGATGTAGTTTCACTATCTCGCTTCTAAGGGGCACTCTGGCTGTACCTTTTCCAAGACAGATTTTTTCATTCTTCTGGCAGTCTGTGGTCTATTCAATACTCTTCCCAGCAACATAGTTCAAAAACATCTATTCTTCTTCAGATTCATCTGTGTGAACAACAGAATGTAACGGAATTGATGACATGCTACCTCTGAAACTAGGTCATCAAAAATGCTGTGGCTATCTCTGGGTCACTTCTTTTATCACTTGTTCTGGATGGAGCCAGCTACCAAATCATGAACAGATCCACATGGCGAGTAATTAAAAATCCTTATCAACAGCCACATGAGTGAGCTTGAAAGCAGATCACTCAACTCATGCCAAATCTGCAGTTGAATGTACTAACTGAAGCCAACCCCACATAGCCACATGAGTGATATTAGAAGCTAATTCTCCAGAACCAGTCAAGCTTTCAACTGACTACAGCCCTAGCCAAGATCATGACTGGAAACTCATTAAAGACCTAGAGTCACAATCATCAAACCAAATCTCTCCCGTTTTTATGACCTTCAGAAAATGTGTAAGATAGTAAAACTCTGTGTTTATGTCACATATTTTTTTAGATAATTTGTTACGCAACAAAATGCCCATACTGCAACATCTAGCGTGTTTGGCATACACATGTGACTATTTTTCTTTTAATCTCTTTTTATTTCTATTTTCATAGAAATCAATTATATCACAAATTTTTCTGTCAATAATGATTTCCTTTCCAACATTTACCCTTATACTTCAGAGATAACACAGGCTCTTGTCCTCAAGTACATTTGTATTTTCTAATATACTAAAATCCCGCCTTTACTTTTAAAGTCATACCTAAATTTAAAATGATACCTGATTGAAGTACATGATGTTTGAATTTTATATGGATTTTTAGATTTAAAACAACAACAGCAACAACAAAACCCTTTGATACAGTTTCCAATTGGAAACACTGGAAAGAATGATCTTTTTTTGTTTAAGGAGTAAAGTTTTAGGCAACCATTAGATAAATCAGTTCTCGCGCCAAGAAAGAAAAGAACATGGGGAAAAAGGAAATAATCTAGATAAAGTTAAAGCTGTTTAAGTTATCCATTAATGGCTTACCTTAATTTTACAACCCAAAATAGATTATATTAAAGTAAAAACTATTTAAGCACTCAACACTGAGATAAAAATAGATTTGTCCTACAAAATTAATGAGCTGTTAATGGAGTTAACAAGCTATAGTTGCTACTTTAACTAGCCTTTTAAACATTCAAATGAGACACATGTCTTAAGGCAGCTGTCACAAAAGCCTAATACCATGTACCCTAGCACTAAGAATTGAATAATTTAACTAAATCCAAATTTCTCCGTTTCACTTTTTTTAATTTTCAAATTCTATCAGGCAATATTTTCACTAGTAACTTACACTTTTATGTTTTTAATGGAAAATATTGTAATAAATTAGACAAACTAAATAATCTAATATACTTTTTAGTTTTTTAATAATAGTTTATTGTACTTTAGGAAAAATTTTACTTAGTATATTAGATTCTCATTTAACAATTTTATACAATTGTTCCATGACATTTGGTTGAAATTTTTACAGTGTTTCAGAATTCTTTCCGTTCAGTTTGTTCTCTTTCCATTGATTGAATTTCCCTTCCTCTCCTTTCTTTCTCATTTTTTGCCTTTTTTAAAGGTTGATCATCTGGTTTCATAGAGGTAATTATTTAAGGGAACATGTTACTAATAGGTAATATGTTAATTTTATTAGCTAATCTATTATTCAGCTGAAAAGTGATCTATGCTGTTATCTTCAGGCAATAGTCTCAATGGTTCCTCTAATGTCTATCAGTTTACTGGTCTAGAATTTTTAGGAATTTTAGTGGTGTTCTATATTTTTATCTCATTGTGTCTGGGACCTTCAGGTGTGCTTTGTTCAAAAAAGTCTGTAGTGGGAGATAGGCACTGTCTAGTTCTTCTAGTCTCAGTTTAGAAGAGGTTGAGGTTTGCATGGTTTATCAATCCCATGAAATAGTTTCTTTTGGAGGCTTTTATTTTCTTCATTCTCTTTGTTTCTTACTAGTAAAGACTCATAGTTGAATCTCAAATGGCCAATTGAAAGATGTTAAGACCCCAGATAATACTTATCAATCTAGGGTGTTGAACACTAATGACTAAAGCCCAGATAGTGGTAGAATGACATCAAGGGTATTATGCATGAAAAAAGAAAGAGGTCATTAAAAAGACAAGAAAGAAAGAAAAACATTAAAATGGATGTCAGAAGAGTCTCTGAAACATACTCTTGAACATGGAGCAGCTAAAGCCAGTGGAAAAAAATGACAAAGCAAAAGAGCTGAACAGACATCTTCAAAGGCTGATTAGGGAAGACAAAATATCACAGTGACGTGTGTAAAGATCTGGAGTCAGAAAACCAAAAGGGAACAACTTCTCAACATTACTCAAGCTGAAAGAAATGAAGAAAAAAGTCAAGCCTAGAGTTGCAATATTCAGCGATTCAATGGGGATAAAAATAAATGACACAGGAAACATCAAAAGAAAATGTAAGACAGTCACTAATCAAAAAAGAATTGGTAGACATTTATCTACTTCTGGAGGTAACATATGATCAGAAATCAATGGTACTGAAGGACTAAGTCCAAGCTGCTCCAGGAATTGACAGAATATCAACTGACATGTTCCAACAAATGCATGCAGTTGCTGGAAGGGCTCAGTCATCTATGCCAAGAAGTCTGGAAGACAACTACTTGTCCAATGATTGAAAGAGATCCATATTTATGTCTTTTCCAAATAAAGATGATCCAGCTGAATGCAAATATTATCAAACAATATTAGTAACTTCAAACACAAGTAAAATTTCACTGAAGATTATTCAAAAGCAGTCAGAGCAGTACATAAACAGAAAACTAACAGAAACTCCAGGCAGATTCAGAAGAGGATGGAATCAAGGGATATCATCACTGATGTTAAATGAAATCTGGCTGAAAGCAGAGAATAACAGAAAGATGCTTACCAGTGTTTTATTTAGTATGCAAAGATTTGACTTTGTGGGTTATAACAAATTATGGATAACATTTTGAAGAACAGGAATTTGAGAACATTTAAGTGTGCTCCTGAGCAACCTGTGCATAGATTAAAAGGTAGTTATTTGAATGAAATAAGGGAATATTGTGTAGTTCAAAATTTCTTAAAAAAGATATGAGTCAGTGTCATCGTATTTATTCAATCTGTAAATCTGAGAAGCTGGACTGTATGAAGATGAAAGAGTCATCAGGATTGGAGGAAGACTTCTTAACAATCTGTGTTATATTGATGACATAACCTTGCCCACTGAAGGTGAAGAGGACTTAAACCACTAATGAAGATCAAAGACTACAATCTTCAATAAGGATTACATTTCAACATAAATAAAACAAAAATCCTTACAACTAGACCAATGAGCTAACAATGACAAGTGAAGCAAAGATTCACGTTCTCAAATATTTCTTTTTACTTAGATTCATGATCAACATCCACGGAAGCAATAATTAAGAAATCAAAAGATTCATTTAATTGGGCAAATCTGCATCAAAAGACCTTTACAAAATGTAAAGAAGCACAGGTTTTCCCTTTTAAACTAAAGTGAGACTGACACAAGACATGGTATTTTCAAATGCCTCATATGTGTGCAAAAAACCTGGACCATGAATAAGGAAGACCAAAGTAGAATCGATGCCTTTGAATTATGGTCTTGCAAAGAATATTGAGTATACCATGAACTCCTAGCAGAAGGAACAAATCTGACTTGAAAGAAGTATAGCCAGAATGATATACTTGTAAAAGCAAGGATGGCTAGACTTCATATTACATACTTCGGATATGTTAACAGAAGAGATCAATCCCTGGAGAAGAGCATCATGCTTGGTAAGGGTGACAGTCAGTGAAAAAGAAGACCCTCAATGAGTTAAATTGACACAGCGACTACAGCAATGAGTTCAAGCATAATGATGAGGAAAATGCAACAAGACTGGGTAGTGTTTCATTCTGTTGTGCATGAGGTCTCTGAGCTGAAACCTATTTGACAGTATTTGACAACAACAACATGGTATAGAACATTATCTTTGTAAACTGTTATGTTTATTCACTTACTTGTCTTGGGGATTATTACCCCAAACTTTCTAACTCGGCAAACCAATCTCTCGTGTTGTTGGAAAATTCTAGGAAACTTACATAACTGTGCCCTCCATGGGGTTGTTGTACATGTGGATATGTGCATAGCACATAGAAGTGTATATATACATATTCTGTCCATCCCAGCCAAAAAAAAAAAAGTGCCTTCAGGCTGCTGCTTATAGCTCTCCTACAGGATGGAGTAGAACTACTCAGTAAGATTTTCAGAGCTGTGATCTTTACAGAAGCAGATTGCTACATCTTTCTCCCATGGAGACACACGTGGTTTCTAATCACTGAATTTTGGTTAGTTTAACTGCTTTGCTACCCAGGCTCTTCCACATATACCTGCAGATACACCTATTCATGCACATCTTTTTACACATTTATGTCATTCTATACATATATGTGCATCTTTAAGGATCGACATAGCCATAAACATATTTTTGGTTGTTTTTACTGTTGTTATGAAATTGTATGTTACAACATTTAGCTAAATTGTACCCTTTTCTCGTGTACTTCTTAGTGTCTTTATTCACCCTGCTCAAGTTGTGTTGGCTTCACCTGTGTTTGGTCTTCTCTTTGCCATCACCAAAGGTAACAAGTATCTATTATATAGAAAGTGATTGGCCTTCATCCTCCCTCCCATCTCTGGGAATTTGTCAAAGAACCTGGCTTTCTGTGTGTGTATCTATTTTTTATGACAGTGGGGTTATAATATATTTGTGCTTCTGTAATTGATTTCTTTCACTCAGTATAGGGACCCAAAATTGATCCATATTAAAAGATATTTCATGGACTACTCATTCATCTGTATAGCTGCATAGTATTCCATTGGATATACACACTACAGTTTATTCATTTTTCTGTTAGTGGACTTAGCTTGTTTATGTAGTTTTACTGTCACAAGAAATAATGCAATGACCACAGGTGTTCACACATCTATAAGGTCTGACAATTAAGTCCAAGAACTTAATTGTTCTAAGTGCTACGTACCACAGTGCTGAATATCACTGCCATCACTTTTGAAGTACTCCTTTTGGGAAGCTATGCACTGACACCAGCACCTAGTCCATACTTCAAAGCAATTTTGGAATTCTTTCTAGAATGGCCATTGCACACAGTGGCACTCTGGCAAGTTAGTGAACTTAACTTTATAGTTGTCTGTGAGGGACTTTTAGAACTGTATTAGAATATCCTCCCTACTCATTTAATATAGTCCCAAGCGACTTTTTTCTTTACCTGAAGATAAAAGAAATACTGAAAGGAAGACATTTTCATGATGTGTGAGACATTAAGGGGAATACAACAGTAGCTCTGATGGTCTTCCAGAAAGAATTCCAAAATAGCTTCAAAGGGTAGACAAGGTGGGATGGAGTCAAGATGGCAGGCTAGATGCAAATCTCCTTAATCCCCTCTGGAAACTAAGGCCTGATTTGATAATTAAACGAGGATTTCTGGACACCCAGTGAGCCCTAGGATAACGTGTAGTGCTGTCAGTTTGGACTATGTGCCACTGAATGGGAAACTTCTTGCCTTTTGTTGAGCCCTACCCACTCTTGTTGACTTGGCTGGCTCCCATGGACTGATGGTAACTGGTGTTTTTAACTTCTTATTTCTTTTTGTTAGCCAGCAGGTAAGGGATGGGCTTAACCAGCAGCTACACTGTGCCACAGTGCTGACATGATCAGAAGGTGGAGTAGCCAGATTTTGAGAGCCTGACCCTGGACTCAGAGCACCACAGTCCCTCCACCCTCTCTTTATGGACCACCACCATAAATCTGGATATTTTGTCGTGTGTGGGAAAGCTTCACTGAGATGTCATCTTGTTTGACTGGAAAGTGGAGTTAACCAACCGAAGGCCTTAGCAGTGGCTAATTCCAGGGCTGGGAGGTAGTTCCAGACCAGGGAATGCTTTTCCAGCAGAAAAACTGTGTTTAGCACATTATAGCCTTACAGTGGGGCCTGGCAGGGGATGAAAGTAGGACAGCAAACTGTTGCTGCATTGAAATACATCACATCATCTGGGGACAATGGAAGAGGTACCACTGTTGTCAGCCACAAGGAGGGGATCACTACACTTGATAGCCTGATAGGTTTTGGAAGCTGTCAGGTAGCTTTTACCTTTTTAAAAGAAGACTGCCTAGAGAAATAAATGCAGTGCAGCCAAATGGCTTCTCTTCAAGCCTTGACTGACCTATATCATAGGGTGGGCTGACAGCCCCCCCAATGACTTCTTGAGTTGGGCTGTTTCTTTGCCAACCAGGAGATGGAGCCTATGACTCAGGCAGTCCACAGGGCCCAGTAACTGAACTACACAGAGGTGGCTAGTGATCAAATTCCTTCTAAGAATTGTGCCTCAGCTTCTGTTCAGGCAACACTGGAGAAACTAAAGTGCCTCTAGATCTACTGAAAGCAATATACCCTGGCCAAACATTTAAAGAAATCTCCTAAAACAAATAATTGAAGAATGTCACAGATGAAGAAGCTTTTCTGATACTACTGGAGGTCTAGAATGAAAGAATTATATAGAGATTTGACCTAGACATTACATAAAATGCAGCAGAGCAAAATGAAAAATTAAGTAAGCTGTTCAAACTGATGGAAGACCACCATTCTGAAGTTTGACTGATCAATAATAAAATAACAGAATTAGACAATTCAATCCAAAGACAAAAGAGCAGAACTGAACAGCTGGAAAGCAGATTCACAGACCTTGAAGATAGAGCTACTGAAGCAAGTATTTATGAGGAAAAATCAGAGAAGAGAGAGAAGAAAAATGAAAAAGCATTAAGAAACATGTAGGGCTTTATCAAGAGGGATAATCCATGGTTAATCGAAGTTCCTGAACAGGAAGGGATATGTGAAAACACAGAGTATTGTTGTTGAGTTACTGACAGAAAATGTCCCCAAAATTATGAAAGAAGAGAACGTAGATATCCAATATGTATATCCAACATCACATAAAGTAGACACTAAAGGAAAGATACCAAGACTTATTATAATCAAGCTTAAAAAAATGAAACACAGAGTGGCCCTTAAAGGCAGCAAGGCTCAAAGCAAAGCTAACATTCAGAGGGAAGCCCTATAGGCTTTTGTCTGACTATTCGGCATAACTGATGTTGGTGCGGAGGCAGAAGGATGCCACATTCAAAGCCTTGAAGGAGAAAAACATCCAACCAAGAATTTTATATCCTGCAAAACTGTCTTTCAAATATTAAGATGAAATGAAGACACTCACAGATAAACAGAAAATTTAAGTTTTTGTAAAACTCAAACCAAAACTACAAGAACTACTGACAGAAGCTCTTGGCTTAGAAAACAAAATCTTTAAGTGTATATTTAAGAAGGCAATGCAAGACACAAGATCCAGAAGGCAACTCAGTTAGAGAAGGAACAAAATTCAATCAAAGCTATAACATTAAAAGACCGGATAAGGTGATCATATCATGAAAACTACGATATCATCACATTAAGAAGAGGGATATACCACCACATTTACAGTCTTTCCAGATGGAGATTAAGTAAAGATATGTAGAACTTAAAACTGGGTTTCAACTTAGATTATTAAGGGCAGGTCATAGCAGTAGCTGCAAAGCACAATAAAGATACAGCATATCAAAACAAGAAACGCAACCCAGGAGTCTCAAAAAAACACAAAACCAACACTGCAAAGAGTGAAAAATCAACCCATAAAGAAGAATGATCCAGAACAGAATATTAAGAGCAGCAGAGAAAACACCAGCACCAAAATAAATACATCAAAATGACAATCCTAAACACGTATTTACCAAAAATTAAATTGAATGTAAATGGACTGAATTGCTCCTGTAAAGAGACAATGAGTGCCATAGTGGATGAAAAGACACAACTGGTCTATATTTGCTTATAAGAAACTTACCTTGGACTTAAACATATGAACAAACTGAAAATTAAAGGATGGAAGAATGTATACCAAGCTAACACTATACAAAGAAGAGCAGGTGCGTAAATACTAATCTCAGATTAAATAGATTTTAATGTAAAATCTGCCATCATGGGCAAGGATGGTCACTATTTATTGCTGAAAAGTTCAATACACAAGCAGGATTTAACAATATTAAATACTTATGCACCCAATACTACAGTATCTAAATACATCAAAGAAACACTGACTACCATGAAAATTAGATACATAGCTCCACAATAATAGCAGGAGACTTCAACAGTCCACTTTCAGTATTGGAAAGATCTTCTAGAAATAAACCTCAGTAAAGACAGAAAAGGTCATGTTGCCACGATTAACCAATTAAACTTCATCGACACATACAGAACTTGTTATCTGTCAACAGATAACTACGCCTTTGTCCTCAATGCACATGAAACATTTTCCAAAATAAACCATGCATTTTCACATAAAGTAAGTCTCAACAAAATGCAAAGCATCTTCTTTGACCACAAAGCCACAAAAGTCGAAATCAATAGCAGGAAAAGCATTGATAGAAATTGGAACTCATGGAAACTAAACAACACTTTGCTCAAAATGCCATGGATTATAGAAGAAATCAATAATGAAATAAAGAAATTGGTGGATTCAAATGGGAATGAAAATACTTCCTACTATATCCTACGGAGTACAGCCAAAACTGCTCAGAGGTCAATTTGTCTCTATAAATGCTCACACCCATAAGTAGGACTGGATTCAAACCAAAGAATTAACCCTAAAGCTTGAACAAGTAGAGAACAACAGAGGAACCCCTAAGGCACCGGAAGAAAACAAGTCATAAAGACTAGAGCAGAACTAAATGAGTTAGAGAATAGAAGAACAATGGGAAAAATTGAAAAGACCAAAAGCTGTTTTCGTCAAAAGTTTAACATAACTGCCAAACCACTGACTGAACTTACTAAAGAAAAACAGGAAACAAATAACCTGAATAAGAAATGGAATGGAAGATGTCACAACAGATCCAACAGAAATCAAGGATGTCATAACAAAATACTACAAAAGACTGTAAAAGACCTGAAAACTTAGAGGAAATGGATAAATTTCCAGGTTCATATCACCTACCAAAATTATCACTAGGAGAATTAGAACAAATTAATAAATACATCAAGAAGGAACAGGTTGAAAATGTCATCAGAAAACTACCAACTAAAAAAAAAGCCCTGGCCTATATGGCCTCACTGTAGAATTCTACCAAGCTTTAGAGAAAAGTTAACTCCAATGTGACTGAGACTATTTCACAGCATAGAAAGGAATGGAATACTCCCAAATTCATTATCAAGCTAGCATAACCCTGATACCAAAGCCAGGAAAAGAGTCAACAATAAAGAAAAACTACACACCAATATCACTCATGAACCTAGATGCAAAAATCTGCCACAGCATCCTTGCCAATAGAATTCAACAATATATCAAAAAAAAAAAAAAAAAAATCATCAAGACCAAATTTAATTCATACCTGAGATGCAAGGCTGGTTCTACATCAGCAAACAATTAATATGATCAACCATATATATAACACAAAAGATCAGAATCACCTGATCTTATCTATTGATGAAGAAAAGGCATTTGACAAAGTGTAACACCCACTCATGCTAAAAACTCTCAGCAAAATAAGAAAAGAAGGCAAATTCCTCCGTGTCATAAGGGCCATCTTCAGAAAACCAAATGCCTACATCAACCTGATGGAAATAGATTGAAAGAATTCCCCTCTGGAATGGGAACTAGACAAGGATACCCACTCTCAAGTCTCCTATTCAAAATTGTACTAGAAGTTCTGGCCAGAGCAATTAGACAAGACAAAGAAACAAAGGGAATCCTCATTGGCAAAGAAGAAATAAAAATCTCCCTATTTGTAGATGATATGATTGTATACACAGAGAATCCTAAAAAATCCACAAGTGAAGTACTCAGACTAATAGAAGAGTTCAGTAAAGTATCAGGATACAAGATAAATGTAAGTAAATCAGTAGGATTCTTTATACTAACAATGAAATCATTAAAGAAGAAATCACCAAATCAGTATCATTTACTATAGCCCCCAAGAAGATAAATTACCTAGGATAAAATCTAACTAGAGAAATAAGAGACATATACAAAGGGAATTACAAGACCCTACTGCAAGAAACTAAGAGAGACCTACATAAACAGAGACCTGCACTGCTCATGTAGAGGAAGATGTAACATAGTGAAAATGTATTTTTTACATTAAAAAAAAAAAACTGCTGTTAAGTTGGGTCTGACTCATAGTGACCCCATTTTACACAAAGTGGTCTACAAATAAAATGCAAACCCAATACAAATTCTGGTGACATTTTTCAGTGAGATGGAGAAAAAAAATCACCAACTTTGTTTGCAAGGGGAAGAAACCTCAGATAAGGAAAGCACTAGTGAAGAAGAACACACTGGGGAGGCCTCTTACTACCCAACTTCAGAAACTATTACACTGCCACAGTAGTCAAAACAGCCTGGTACTGGTACAAAAGGAGACATATAGACCAATGGAATACAGTTGAGACACCAGAGATGCCACCATTTTCTTATGAACAGTTGATAATCAACAAAGGCCCTAAGATTGTAAACTGGGGTAAAACAGTCTGTTTAACAAACTGTGCTGGCAAAATTGGATATCCATCTGCCAAAAAATTGAAACAAGAACCATATCTTACACCTTACACAAAAACCAACTCAGATTGAATCAAAGACCTAGATATTAAACTTAAAACCACAAAAGTACATCCAAGAAAAAATAGAATCAACAATGGAAGTTTTACTACACAACACAGACAAACTTCAAAATCTGACAAACAAAGCACAGAAAGAGAAAATCAACAGAAGAGAGAACAGATAAATGGGAACTACTAAGAATCAAACACTGCTACTCATCTAATGACTTTATCAAACAGATCACCTGCAGAATGGTAAAACATATTTGGCAACTATGTGTCAAACTGACTTCTAATCTCCATAATCTACAAGGTACTGAAAAATATCAACAAGAAAACCATAAATAACCCAATTAAGCATCGGGCAAGGGAGATGGACTAATACTTCTCTAAAGAGCGTATCCAGGAAGCCAAAGGACACATGTGGAAATTCTCATGATAGTTAACTATTAAAGAAATCCACATAAAAGCAATGAAGAGATACCATCTCACCCCAAAGAGGCTGGCCACCATCCAAGAAACACCAAACAACAAATACTGGAGAACCTGTTGAGAAACTGGAACTCTGCTACACTGCTGGTAGGATTTCAAAATGGTACAACCCTTTGGAAAGCAATCTGGCGCTTCCTTCAAAAGCTGGAAATGATATGCCATTTAACTCAGTGATACTACTGCTTGCAAGGGCAGTCATGCAAACAGATACATACGCACGAATGTTTATTGCAGCAGAGTCCGTAATAGCAAAAAGATGGAATCAGCCCAGATGCCCAACAACAGATGAATGAATAAACAAACGATGATATATATGCTCAATGGAAAACTATGCAATGGTAAAGAATAATGATGGTTTTAGCCATCATCTTATAACCTGGTTTCAACTGGAGGACATGCTGAGTGAAATTAGTCAGCGGCACAAGACAAATATTATATGAGACCCACACTCTAAAGAGTTAAAAACAGACTCATGTACATAAGAAAAACTCTTTGATGGCTGCAAGGGAGGGGATGGAGGAAGGGAAAGGGGTATTTATAGATTAGATAGTTGATAAAAATTTGGTTGGTTGAAATCAGTCACAGCACACATTAGAAAGAATATCAATAACTGGACTTCAGCATAACCTGAAAACTCTTCCAATCTTAATCCAGTATTGCAAAGACAGAGTAGCAGTGGCAGGGGTCCAGGGACCATGCTGTCAGGGAACTTCGAAGCCAATTGACCTAACTGTCCTATTGCTAAGTGAGTCTTCTGCCCCCCATACAGGTGACTGGCATCTGAGTTCTTAAAAGCTAACAAGCTGCAATCTGAGGTATACCAAATGGTCCCAACTTAGCTGAAACAGATAATCAACAAGGACAGCAGTGACATGAGGTAAAAAGAGCCCAGAAGACAGAAGGACCCACCTGAATGGGTGATCATTTCAACATGTGACCAGAAGAACAAGATGGTGCCTGGCCACCACCAGTGACAGCCATGATGGGGCTCACAAGACCGAGTTCTGGGGACAACAAGGAAAAAAAATGTGTGTATCCTAAAAACTCCAGTGAAAGACTGAAATTTGTGGTCTGATGGTCTGGGAGTTCCCCTGGGAGCATGGCCCTTAGGCTTTATGTCGTTCCTGGTCATAAATCACTGCTGAGGTCAACTCTTCAGACAAGAATGGATTGGATTTACAGACACGGAGTGACCGTATTCGGTCGGCATTTTATGGTTCTATGCAACTATAGGATGTTATCCTACTAGCCTGTTACTAGAGGGGTGTGGAGAGGAGGGGACAGGATATCGTTAAGTGAATATGACATGTACAGAATAGAAAGGAGGAGTGTGCTGTCATCAGGCAAGGAGAGCAGAACAAGCTGCAGATAGGCAGGCATGCAGATTTAAATGGGATTGTACATTTTCACTCAATCAAACACAGGCAAAAAAAAAATCAGTTAAAAAAAAAAAGGTGAACTGAGTGCTATTATCGGTGCATAGCTTCCCAAGGCGGAGTACTTCAAAAGTGGTTCTAATGATAGTCGGCAATAAGGTATGTAGCACTTTTTCTAGGGTGAGTTTGCAAGCTTAATTGGAGGTGCTCATATTAGTGTTAACGCCCTCATGTCACTAGGATATTTACTAAGGAGTGGGATTGCCGGATTATAAAGTATTTCTAATTTTGGATTTTTGAGGAATTGACATAGTGCTTTCCACTAGCAACTTGTAATAATACCAAGGCAGTCACAAATTACCAGCATCTGTTATTTTCTTTTCTTTTTATCATTGCCATTCTTACAGAGGTGAGATAGTATCTGACTGTAGTCTTCGTTTACCTCTCTTTAATGTATAAAGGGAAAACCTAGTTTCATAGTGGTTAAGAGCTACTACTGCTAGAAGAACAGTTTTGCAGTTCAAATCTGCAGATGCTCCTTGGAAACTCTATGTGGGAATTCTACTGTGTCTACAGAGTCATTATGAGTCAGAATTCACTTAATAGCAGTAGGTTTTGGGGTAATGCATAAAGACTACAAACATCTTTGCATGTCTTTGCTGGCTGTCTGAGTGTCGTGTCTGGTGAAGTGACAGTTTACGTCCTCTGTCAATTTTTTTTTGTTTTGTTTTCTCTTTTTTTGCATTGGTATTTTTGGTTGTCGTTAAAGTTTTCTGCGTATTTACCATGCCGTTGCCAGAGATTATTTCCCAGTCTTCAAGTTCTCATTTTACTCTCTTGGCAAAGCCCTTTACTTAGCATAGGTATTTTATTTTAGGAGATCCCAGTTATCTAATTTATCTTATGATATTCCTGTAGTTTAATTTTGTTTGATAGGCTATTTATGCTGAAAATTGGATTCCCTGATTTTAATCCTATGTTAATATTCCAGTAACTTTATAATTTTAAGTTTAACATTTAAGTCTTTGATCCATTTTGAGTTAGTTTTTGTGCATAGTATAAGGTATGGATTCTGTTTCATTTTTGGCATTTAGATATCCAGCTTTGACAGTATCATTTGTTAAAGAAAATGTTTGGTCACCATTCAATGGACTTTGGTCTTTCATTGAAGGTCAGCTGCCTATAGATTGATACCTTGATTTCTGAGTTCTTATGTCTATTCTACTGGTCTATTTGTCTGTCATTGAACCAGCACCAGGTTATTGCAATACCAATGCTGTAGAGTATGTTTTGAGATTGGGAAGTGTGAGAACTCCCACTTTCTTCTTCAGTACTACGTTAGCTATCCAGGGCATCTTTCCCTTCCATTGAAAGTTGGAGACTAGTTTTTCCATTAAAGAATGTTACTGTCATTTAGACTGAAATTGCATTGTGTGTTTAGATCCCTTATGATTGTTATTATGTGCTCTTGTTTTGTTTGCAACTCATAGTGACCACATGCACAACAGAACAAAACACTGCCTAATCCTCCCCCATGCTTGCAATCATTGTTATGGTTGAGTTCATTGTTGTAGCCACTGTGTCAATCTATCTCCTTGAGGGAGCTGATCATGTAATTCTTTTCTTTTGTTATATTTATGAGGTGAATTATGTCAATTATTTTCTAATGTTTAAACAATCTTGCATAACTAGCAAGAATCTCACGTGAACATGATGTATCATTTTTTGGTAGGCTGTGGAATTCTGTTGGCTAGAATTGTGTTGAGGATTTTCGTGTCTACATTCATGGGGATTACTGGTCAGTAATTTTCATTTTTAGTGATGTCTATACTTAGTTCTCTTATCAGAGTTATGCTGGTATCATAAAATGAATTATGAGGTATCCTTTTGTTTTCTGCTATGGTATAGTTTGAGTTGAATGAATGTCAACACTTCTCTGAATGTTTGGTAAGATTCTGCAGTGAAACATTAGGGCTTGGACTTTCTTTGGTTGGAATTTACTTCTGACTTCTTCAGTTTCTTCTTTTGTCATGGGTTTATTCGAATTTTCCAGTTTAGGTGTCAGTTTAAGTAAGTAATGTGTTTCTAGAAATTTTTCCATCTCCTCCAGGTATTCTGTTTGTTGAAGTACAATTTTTCATAATATCTCATTATAATCCTCTACATTTCAATTCGTTCTGTTGTAATGTCACCCATCTTATTTGTTACTTTTGCTTATTTGCATCTTTTCTCTCTCACTCTTTGTAAATTTTTGTCAATTTTTCCAGTGAGTTTTCAATTTTGCTGATACTTTCAAAGAAAAAAATTTTTTTTATTGTTTCTAATTTTTATTTGTTTTCTGTTTTATTTATTTTTCCTCTGATCTTTATTATTTCCTTTCTTCTGGTGACTTGGGCTTCTTTTGCTGATTCTTTTCTATTTGTTTTCTATGAGTCAGAATCAACTCAATGGCACTGAGTTTTTATTACTATTATTATTCTATCTGTTCAAGTTGTAGGGTTGAACTTCTGATTTTGTCCTTTACTTCTTTTTTTGATATGAGCATTTACTGCTATAAAATCTCTTCTGAATATTGGTTTTACCTGGGTTTCAAAGGTTTCAGTGTGCTATATTTTCATTTTAGGAACTTTTTAACTTAATTTTTATTTCTCATATTACCAAGTAGGTTTTATACAAGGTGTTATTTAGTTTTCATGTATGTATTTAATTTTTTTAGTGATAAAGGGAAAGTATACAATCCAAATCAATTTTGCATGCCCATCTATCTACAGCTCCATCTCCTTTCCTCACCCAGCAACAGAGTAATCCTCCTTTTCAATCTGTATTTCTAGTATCCTCTTAACAAGCACATGTCCCCTCCTCTGCAACCTCTTCTCAACCATCTAGAAAGAAACCAATATGACAGCCTCCTATAAATATGCAGAACCATAAAGTACACATACTGTATGGTCACAATGTGTCCCTGAGTCCAGTTTATTCTTGCCTGAAAAATTGACCTTACTACTGGTTTCTGGTCACAGCAAGCAGCAGGTCTATGGGTCACGTTTACAGGGGACCCTTCAGGATGTTGGACCATCAAATGTGGTCTTTTAGTAGAGTTCTTGAGCTGCACTCCTGTTATTCTCATGTTGCCTCAGGGACTGTACATTGTATCCCCCATTGTGGCTGCTTTCGGTGGTGGTCAGGCACCACCTTTTTCTTCTGGTATCGTGTTGAAACAGTTTCCCATTCATACAGGTCCTTCTGTCTTCTGGGCACAATTTTCCTTACGTCTTTGTTGTTCTTGGTGACCATCTCTTCTGGATGAGTTGGGACCACTTGGTGTACTTTAGACAGCAGCTTGTTAACTTTTAAGACCCTAGAGGTCACTCACAGATACAGGATGCAGAAGACTCTCTTAGCAAACCCTCTTAGCAAAAGACTAATTGTACCAATGGACCTTGATGTCCCCTGAATAAATAGTCCCCAGACGTTCATCTCTGATACTCTATCCTTTGACATATTAGGTTGAGTTTAGAAAACCTTTTAGTTTATGGTGTAGTCCACTTACATTGATCTGCTGTTTACTGCAGCTGTTACTGCTTTTGCCTAACCAAATTCCTATTTCCTATCTAATCTATGACCAGTCTTCTCCCTCCTTTCCCACCTTTGTAGCCACCAGAGTCTTTTCTTCTGCACATGTCTATTTTAAAGTCCTTATAGCAAAGGTCTCATAGAATACTTGTTCTTTTGACATTGATTTCACTCAGCATACTCTTCTAGTTGAAACCAGGTTATGAGATGCTTTCTAAAATCATCATTGTTCTTTATGACTGCATAATGTTCCATTGAATATAGGTACCATAGCTTGATTATTCATTTGTCTGTTGATGGTCACTTAGGTTGCTTCTACCTTTTTGCTACTGTTGACAGTGCTGTCATAAAAATTTGTGTGCATACATCTGTTCCTATAACCACCTTTATTCCTGTAGGATGTATTCCAAGTAATGGAATTGATGGATAATATGGTATTTCTATTTCTGGGTTTTTAAGGAAGCATCAAATTACTTTCCAAAGAAGTTGTATCATTCTGCATTACCTACAACAGTGTAGGATAGTTCCAATCTCTCTGAAACCTGTCCAGCATCTGTCGTTTTGTGTTTTTTGGATTATTGCCAACCTTGTTGGGTTGCGATGTTGGATTTCTCTAATAGCTAATGATCATGAGCATTTCCTCATGTGTCTTGGTTGCCTGGATTTTCTCTTTGGTGGAGTGTTTGTCCGTATCCTTTACCCATTGCTTAATTGAGTTAATTCTCTTTTTCATATTGACATTTTGCAGTACCTTGTAGATTATGGATATCACACGTCCATCTGAAACATAGTTACCAAATATTTTTCCCATTCTGTAGATACTCTTTGATAAAGTCTTTGCATGACCTTTGATTCTTTGTATTCTTTGATTCTTAGTAGTTCCCATTTATGTATTTTCTATTCTATTTGTCAGATTTTGTAGTCTTCCTAAGCCATGTACTAGAACTTGCATGTTGACTGTATTTTTTCTTGCATGATCTTTATTATTTTATGTTTGGTGTTTAGGTCTTTGATCCATTTAAAGTAAGTTTTTATGTGAGGTGTGAGATATGGGTCTTGTTTCAGTTTTTTGCAGATGGATATCCAATTTTGCCAGCATCATTTGTTAAAGAGACTATTTTTTTTACTGCAATTTACAATCTTAGGGCCTTTGTCCAATATCAACTGTTCATAAGAGGATGGTGGCATCTCTGGGATCTTAATTCTGTTCCATTGGTCTATGTGTCTTTATTTGTACCAGTACCAGGCTGTTTCGACCTTTCTGGCAGTGTAACAGGTTCCAAGGTCAGGTAGTATGAGGCCCCCCACTGCATTACTCTTCTTCAGTAGTGCTTTACTTATCTACGGTTTCCTCCCATTACAAACAAAGTCAGTGATTTATTTCTCCATCTCATTAAAAACTGACACTGGAATTTGTATTGGGATTGCTTTACATATGTAGATAGCTTTGGGTAAAATAGACATTTTCACAATGCTAAGTCTTTCTATCCATGAGCAAGCTAGGTTTCTCCATATTTGTAAGTCTCTCTTGGTTTCTTGCTGTAAGATCTCATAATTCTCTCTGTATAGGCCTCTTATTTCTCTAGTTAAGAATTGTTCTTAGGTATTTCATCTTCTTGAGAGCTATAGTAAATGACATGATTTGGTGCTTTCTTCTTTGATGGCTTCTTTGTTGGTATAAAGGAATCCTACTGATTTACTTTTTACCTTGTGTTCTGATATTTGCTGAACTCTTCTATTAGTTCAAGTAGTTTACTTATAGATTCTTCAGGATTTTGTGCTTATATAGTCATATCATCTGTAAATATGGAGATTTTTATTTCTTCTTTGCTGATGCCAGCCAAAGCCAAGTGCCGTCGAGTTGGATCTGACTCATCTGCAGATGCCCTTTATTTCTTCGTCTTGTCTAATTGCTCTGGCTGGAACATCCAGAACAATGTTAAATAAAAGTGTTGGGAGTGGGCATCCTTGTTTAGTTCCCATTCTTGGAGGCATTTCTTTCATTCTCTCTATATTCAGGATAATGTAGGCTGTTGGCTTGGTATAGATGCCCTCATTGCTTTGAGAAATTTGTCATCCATTCGTATTTTGCTAAGAGTTTTTAGCATGACTGGGTGCCGGACTTTATCAAATGTCTTTTCTGTATCAATTGACAAAATTAGGTGATTCTTGTCTTTCATGTTGTTTATGTGGTTGATCACATTATTTGTTTTTCTGGTGTTGAACCAGCCTTGTATCACTGGTATGCATCCAACTTGGTTGTGATGGACTATTTTGTTGATATGTTGTTGTATTCTGTTGGCAAGAATGTTGTTGAAGATTTTGGCATCTAGGTTTCATGAGTGATACTGGTCTGTATTCTCCTTTTGTTTTTAGATCTTTCCCTGGTTTTGGTATCAGTGTTATGTTGGCTTCATAACGAATTTAGGAGTATTCCATCTGTTTCTATGCTGTGAAATAGCCTCAGTAGCATTGAAGTTAACTCTTCTCTAAACACTTGGTAGAATTCCACAGTGAAGCCATGTGGGCCAGAGCTTGTTTTGGTCAGTAGTTTTTTTTATGACATTTTCAATCTCTTCTTTGTGAGGGATTTCTTAAGTTGTTCTGTTTCACCTAGTGATGATTTTGATAAGTGATATGAATCTAAGAATTTGTCCATTTCCTCTAGGTTTTCAAATCTGTTAGAGTACGTTCTTTCATAGTATACTTTTATGATAGTTTTGATTTCTGTTGGATCTCTTGTGACATCTCCCATCTCCTTTCTCATTCAGGTTACTTGTTTCCTGTCCTGTTTTTCTTTGGTAAGTTTACCCAATACTTTGTCAATTTTGTTGGTCTTTTCAAATAACCAGATTTTAGTCTTATCAATTGTTCAATTGTTTTTCTATTCTCTAATTTGTTTAGTTCTGCTCTAATCTTTATGATCTGTTTCCTTCTGGTGTCTGAAGAGTTCCTCTGTTGCTCTCTTTCTACCTGTTCAAGCCGTAGGGTTAATTCTTTCATTTGGGTTCTTTCTTCCTTCCAGATGTGTGCATTTATAGAGGTAAATTGACCTCTGAGCACTGCTTTAGCTGTATCCCATAGGTTCTGCTAGAAGGTGTTTTCATTTTCTTTTGAATGCTTAAGTTTCTTTATTTCATCCTTGATTTATTCTATAACCCATGGCATTCTGAGAAAGATGCTGTTCAGTTTCCATGAGTTCCAATTTCTATTGATGTTTATTTCTGCTACTGATTTTGACTTTTGTGGCTTTATGGTCTGAGAAGATGCTTTGCAACAATTCAGTGGTTTGGATTTTGTTGAGATTTGGTTTATGCGCTAATACACGGTCTATTCTGGAAAATATTCCATGTACACTGGAGAAGAAGATGTAATTATCTGCTGATGGGTAGAAAGTTCTGTATATGTTGGCGAGGTCTGGTTGTTTAATTGTCACAATAAGATCTTCTGTGTCTTTACAGAGCTTTTTTCAAGAAGATCTGTCCAATACTGAAAGTGGAGTGTTGAAGTCTTCCCCTATTACTGTGGAGTGATCTATCTCATTTTTGAATGTTGTCAATGTTTCTTCAAGGTATTTAGATGTTCTAGTACTAGGTGCATAAATACTTAATATTATTAAATTCTGCTTGTGTATTCAAGCTTTCAGCAATAAATCTTGTCTATCCTTGTTCATGATAGTGTATTTGGTATTAAAATCTATTTTAGCTGAGATTATTATTGCCAGACCTGCTCTTCTTTGTACATAGTTATCTTGTTATATATTATTCCATCATTTAATTTTCAGTTTGTTCATATCTTTAATTCTTTTTTTTTATCATATCTCTAATTCTAAAGTGAGTTTCCTGTAAGCAACAGATAGATGGATTTTGTCTTTGATCCAAGATGTCACTCGTTGTGTCTTTACTGGAGTATTCAGTCCATTTACATTCAATGTAATTACTGATAGGTATGTGTTTAGTGTTGTCATTTTGATGTATTTATTTTTGTGTTGATGTTTTCTCTGTTGCTCATACTATTCTCTTCCAGGACCTTTTCCTTTATGGGTTGATTTTTCACCCTTTCCAGTAGTGGTTTTGTGTTTGTTGAGATTCCTGTATTGCATTTCCTGTTTTGGTATGTTGTATCTTTATTGTGCTTTGTGGCTACACCTGTGATTCCCTTTCATAATCTATGTTTAAACTCAATTTTAACTTCTGTGTATCTTATTAACTTTCTCTCCATCTGAAAGGACTATACGAATGGCAGTATATCCCTCTTTTTAATGTGATGGTATCATAGTTTTCATGATATGATCACTAGATCACTTCATTTAATGTTATAGCTTTGGCTGAGTTTTGTAACTTCTCTGAGTAGGTTTCTAGATAATGTGTCCTGTATTGTCTCCTAAAATATAGAGCTAATGATTTTGTTTTCCTAAGCAAAGAGCTTCCTCCAGTATTTCTTGTAGCTTTGGCTTGGTTCTTACAAGATCTCTGAGTTTCTGTTTATCTGCAGAAGTCTTAATTTCTTTTACATATTTGAAAGACAGCTTTGCAAGATATATAATTCTTGTTTGGAAGTTTTTCTCCTTCAAGGCTTTGAATGTGCCATCCCACTGCCTCAGTGCCATCATGGTTTCTGCCAAGAAGTCAGATGAAAGCCTATAGAGTTTCCCTCTGAATGTTAGCTTTGCTTTGAGTCTCACTACCTTTACGATTTTCTGCTTGTGTTTCATTTTGTTAAGCTTGATTACAATTTGTCTTAATATCTTTCTTTTTGGTTCTATATTGTGTGGCATTCTATATAAATCTTGCATATCTGTGTTCTCTTCTTTCATAATTTCAGGGAAGTTTTCTGTTAGCCAGTCAACAACAATACTCTCTGCGTCCTCAGGTGTCCCTTCTCATTCAGGAACTCCAATTAATCATAGGTTGTTCCTCTTGATAGAGTCCTGCACATTTCTCAACACTTCATTTTTCTTGTTTCTCTTTTCTGATTTATCCTCCTAAATTTTTGTGTCAGTAGCTCTATGTTCAAGATCTATAAGTCTAGTTTCCAGTTGTTAAATTCTGCTCTTCTGGCTTTGAATTGAATTGTCTAATTGTAATTTTGTTATTGATCTGTTGAATTTCAGAATGCTGGTGTTCCATTAACTTGAACAGCTTGCTTAATTTTCATTTTGCTCTGCTGAATTTTGTATAAAGTCTAGGAGAGCCCTATATATAATTCATTTGCACTCGACCTCTTAAAGTTTCACAAAGGGTTCTTCATCTGGGAAGTTCTTTGATTCTTTGTTTTGGGAGATTTCTGGAGCCATGGGTGGATTTTTCTTTAAGGGTCTGGTCAAGGATTTTTTGCTTTGGGGGCATCTAGAGGTTGTTTAGTTTCTCTGGTGTTGCCTTAACAGTGTCGAAACACAGTCTGAGAAAAGAGCTGATCACCAGTCACCTCTATGTACTCGAGTGACTGGGCCTAGTGGACTCTTTGGAGTAGTAGGCTCCAAGTCCTGGCTTGCAAAGACACAGCCCTGCTTACAGAGTCACTAGGGGGCTATCAGCTGACCCTAAATTGAAGGTTAGTCAAGGCTGGAAGATATGCTCTCAGGCTGCATCATAGTTATTTCTGTAGGTATTCCTGTTTTGAAATGTAGAAGCTATCTGACAACTTCCAAACTCAGTCAGGCTGTGTGGTGTGCAAGCCCGTCTATCCAGCTGGCAATGCAGGTGCCTCTGTAACCTTTCCCAGATGCTGTGGTCTACTTCAAAGTATGGAAAAGATACTTTCCTGTTGTCATCTGCTGCCAGGCCTCATCCGCAAGGCTACACTGTGCTAAACACAGATTTTGCACTGGGAAAGCAATTCCCAGGCTGGTACCACCTCCCAGCCTGGGAATTAGCCCTTGCTGAGGCCTGTTTGGGTAAATCCACCTCCCAGTAAAACAAGATGGCATCCTGCACATGTTCTCCCACCCTCTGTGAGATAGCCAAATCAATGGCAGAGATTTGGAAAGACAGGGTGGAGGGGCAGTGGTGCTGTAAGTCCAGAGCCAGGCTCTGAAAGTGCAGCAATTCCTCCTGCTGATCTTGCCAGCAGTGCTGCTGAGCTTTGCTCCCAGTTAAGCCCAATCACCGCTGTCAGCTGACAAAAAGAAAAAAAAGTTAAAAAAGGAAGTTACTTTCAGTCAACGAGAACTGGTCATTTAATACGGGCAGGGGTCAGCGAAAGAGAAGTTTCCCATTCAGTGGCATGAAGTCCCAATTGACAGCCCTATGCCATGTCCTAGTGTTTACTGGGTGTCCAGATGGCTCTGTTTCATTATGAATAGAGGCCTTAGTTTTCAGAGTAAATTAAGGAGACATATGTCTAGGTCACCATCTTGACTCTGCCCAAGTTTTATTTTCTTTTAGTTATATTTTGTGTTTTTTAGTGTAGAAGTTTTATGATTCTTGTGTTAATTTTTTTTTTCTGAGAGTTATTTTTCATGCTATTATAAATTGGCTTATTTTCTTAATTTTATTTTTGTACTGTTCATTGTTACTGTACAGTAATACATGACATTATACATACGGATCCTGAATTCTGAGACCGTACTTAATTCAGCTAGGAGTTCTAATGGTATTTTTTTGATTCCTTCACTCTTTCTATGTAGAAGATGTCTTCTGAGAATAGAGATATTTTAGTATTTCTTTTCCAATATGAATGCATTGTATTTCTTTTTATTGCCTAATAACCCTAGCTAGAACCTTCACTACAATATAGATTACTGTGGAAAACAGATATCTTGCATTATTCCTGATATTTGGAGAAATAGCATCCAATCTTTCACCATTAACTATGATGCTGCCCTTTGCTGTTGAGTCAAATCTGACTCATAGAAACCCTATAGTACAGAGTACAACTGTCCCGTAGATTTTCCAAGAGGCAGCTGGTGGATTTGGTATGCTGACCTTTTAGCGAGCAGCTAAGCTTTTAACCACTGTACCACCAGGGCTCCTGTTATATTAGTACACGGCTTTTTTTTTTTTTTTTTTGACAATCTTTATCAGGTTTCAAAACAAATTTTTTTTCTTTTATCGTGAAGAGTATTGTTATTCACCAAATTTGGTTTCTGTATCTGTGGAGATGATAATAATTTTTTTGATTTATGAATATAGTGTGATACATTGGTTGACTACCACATGTTGAAACAACTTTAAACTTCCAGGATAAATTCCACATTGTCAAAATGTATATAATCTTTATTATATGTTGTTGGATTTGGCTTGCCAGTGTTTTCCTGAGGACATTTGTGTTTATATGTATAAGATATTTTCTTTTCTTGTGACATTTTTGTCTGGTTTTGTCACATGGTAATATTAGCTTTATAGAATGTATTAGGAATATTCCTTCCACTTTAGTATTGGTTCTAAATCTTCTTTAATAATCTCATGTCACTCACCGCTGTAGCTCTGTGGTCCACTTTTTCTTTGACTTTATTTATTTAAGGTCTACTCAGATATTGTCTTTTTCTGCAGTCAGTTTTGATAATTTGTGTTTTTCTAGGAGTTTGTCCATTTTCCTAGGTTTTCTAATTTGTTGGTATACAATAGTTCCTGTTAAACCAAAACCCATTACAGTTGAGTCAATTCCAACTCATAGTTTCTAGTAGTACTTTATAATCCTTTTTATTTCTATAGATTTGGTGATATTTTCTCATTTTTCCAGATTTTAATAATTTGTCTCATCTTTTATTTCTTTGTTATACTAAGTAGTGATTTTTCATCTTGGTTAGGCTAGAAAAAGATTTGTTAATCTTTTCAAATAACTAACTTTTGCCTCTGCTGTAAACCAGTGTTTCCCTATTCCTTGTGTATACTCCATTTTGTTTTATATTATTTTTCATTTATTCCCCTTTGCCTTTCAGTAATGAACTTTCTCAGTGGGAATTTTTTCTTTTAAATGTGGCTGTTGAATCAATTCTGACCCATAGCAACCATATGAGAGAGAGTAGAACTGTCCCACAGGGTTTCCAAACAGTAGCTGGTAGATTTGAACTGCCAACATTTTGATTAGCAGCTGAGCTCTTAACCACCATACCACCAGGGCTCCAATGGAAAAATTAGAAGCTTTTTAGGTACAGATCTTTCAGAACTTACTGAGCTCTAGTTCAATGCTATTTACAAGTCTGAAAAGTTCCAGATAGAATAGGTCAACTAAAGTCTCATATAGCCTTTTCTCTTGGCTTGCAAAGATCTTATGCAAATGTTTCATGTTAGAGGATAAATGATTGAACTTTATTACCACCTAGCTGCATAACTGTGGAAAAGTTATTTTGCATATGCATGCCTCAATTTCCTAAACTTTATATGTAAACTAAATTTTCTAAAATGTTCTTGTACAAATAACACGGTATAAAATGTAGTGCTAACTTATTGGTTACTTGCTACTAAATTTCTTTAATTATCATAACACATTTGGGCACAACTTTAACCTGTCAAGCCAGCAAGAATTGTTGTGCAAGTTTATGAATCTCTTCAAGCAGTCAAGTATAAGATCTGAATGCTGAAACTATAAAGTGTGACTCCACAATCATAAGTCTTGAATCTATAACTTAAAACTATTACTACTCTGATAAAACTACCTACCTTCTCTTTCCCTCAAATTAACAATCTATGAAATAGGAGTAACTGTGTCAACAAAAAGTTTTAGGTGCTATCATTTAAAAATGTTTAGGACAGAGAAATAAATGTTCTGCATGAGAAACCAAATAGTTATTTAAGCAAAATGGTATTTCTTTTTTTTCTTATTTCAGTCTTTTACAAGAAGATAGCATTTATTGAAAAAGAACAATGATAATAATAAGCCCATTTAAGAAAAGCTATATGTCAGTGTGACTCATATTGGTATATATTTGATGTGTAATACATAATCCATGAAAATAGCATATGCTAAAATTTTATAGTTATCAAAATATTTTCATTGAACTATTTTGCTTAGGATTATTGTTGTTGAATGCTATCAAGTCACTTCTAACTCAGAGTTACCCTATGCACAACCCCAAAATAAAAATAAAACAGCAAGACAACCTAGAAGACAGAGAGACCTGCAAGAGTGAGTGCCTTCATCGACTTAGGACCAGAAGAACCGGATAGTGCCTGGCCACCACCAGTGATAGCCACAGTGGAGCTCACTAGGCTGAGTCTCACTGGCAACACAAGAATAAAAAGGGGTGCATCCTGAGATCTCCACTAAAAGACCTCAATTGATGGTCCAGCGGTTTCGGGGTTCCCCTGAGAGCATGGCCCTCGGCCCTGATGCTGCCCTTACCCATAAATTATAACAAAGGTCCACTCTTTGGACAGGAATGGATTGGACTTGGCAATGCAGAGTGACCATATATTGGTTGCACTTTATGATTCTATACATCTATAGGATATCATCCTGCTGACCTCTGGCTGGAGGAAGGAGAGTGGGTGGAGAGGGGGGGAAAGGAGGCTGTTGGGAGGATGAGACATGTATGGAGCAGACAGGAATAGTGTGCTGTCACCGGGCAGGGAGAGCAGTGGAAGCTGCATATAGGTGCGCATGTAAATTTATACGGGAATGTACATTTTCTTCACTCAGTCATGTTAAATAAAAAAGAAAAAATAAAATAAAATAAAACAGCAAAGCAACTGTTCATTACTGCACCATCCCCACAAGTATTCTGTCTGAGCCCATTGTTACAGTCACTGTGTCAATTTATTTCCCTGAAGGTCTCATTTTTTCTGATTGTCTACCAAGTACCGTATCCTGCAGAGACTTGTCCTTCCTGACATGTCCAAAGTTAACGAGATGAAGTCTTGTCGTCCTCATTATTTATGAGTATTCTGGCTGTACATCTTCCAAGATAGATTTGTTTTGTTTGTTTGTTTTTTCACAGTCAATTGTATATTTAACACCCTTGCCAAAATCATAATTCAAATTCATCATTTTTTCTTCTGTCTTCCTTATCATTTTCTATCTTTCACTTGTGTATGAGGCAATGGGAAACACCATGACTTGAGTCAGGTGAACCTTAGTCCTCAAAGTGACTTTAAAAAGATCATTTGGGACAGGTTTACCCCATGTAATACATTTTTCAATTTCTCGACTGCTGCTTACATTGACACTGATTGTGGATAACGTATTATGTTAACTACAACTGTTAAAAAGTGGAAGTAACTGTTTTCTATCTTAATATTTTAGGACAATTTTTAACAGTTTTATTGAGCTGTAACTTGCATAACATACAATGAGCTCATTTAAAGTGTACAGTTCAGTGTTTTTAAGTGTATCAGCAGAATTGTGCAAATACTACCACAATCAGCTTTAGAACACTTTCATAATCTTCAAAAAAGAAAATTTTCAGCAGTCACTCTTTCCCCATAATCCCAGCTTCAGCAATAGGCAACCAGTAATCTACTGTGTTTCTACATATATATAACGTAGATTACTGGTTGCCTATTATATATACATATTTATAGCAGATTACTGGTGTGTGTGTGTGTGTGTGTGTGTGTGTGTGTGTGTGTGTGTGTGTGTGTGTGTGTGTGTGTGTGTGTGTGTGCAAAACTCCACTGGCAAGTCTATTCTGATTCATTGCAACCCTACAGACAAAGTAGAACTGACCCATAGAATTTTGAAGGAGTTCCTGGTGGATTTGAACTGCCCACCTTCTGGTTAGTAGCCATAGCATTTACTCAGTATTCCACCAGGGTTTCCATTGTGTATATGAGCCAAATACCGTCGAGTCGGATAGTTGTAGGCTAATTTCACCTTAAGTAATAGAGAGCTAAACAATTTAAATGTTTTAAACAGTAAAATCCTAAAGATAACAAGATTGGAGAAAGAGTGAATTCTACTAAAGACTGGATCTTACATGTTCTAAAAAATTATACACATTCTCTTACTAAATGTTACATTATTAGTTATTTATTAATCCCAACCCAGACTTGAGATTCTGCTTATCTTTGAATAAGTCTGGAACAGGATACATCACTTTACATTAGTGAATTAAAATGGTTTTGGATCTGATTTGCCTTGTTGCATTCTTTCAAAATGCAAATGTGGAGACTTCATCTTCCCTGTAGAGAAAATTATGCTATAATAGTAGAATTTAGATAAAAAAATGCAACCAACAGTATAAGTGGAGTGAAATAGTAAAAATTCATATAATCCATCATGAAAATCTTTCAGACAGATCATTAAATTGCCAGATGGTGATAGGCTATATTTCTTTTTTATAAGTCATTTTAGAGATTACGTGTGGTGAGTCAACTTCGTTTAAATTTCATGCAATTTCACTGCGTATAATAATTGACTTTTAATATGATAACATCATTTTCTCTTTGGAGAATCAGTGATCTACAATGTTGTATGTGCATATATTTTCTCATCCTTTGAAATACTAATTATTGCATCAATGTTTAAAGAATCTAGTGACTTTTGTACCTACAACCATAAATGCATGCACATATATATTTGCATGTTGAATACAGTTTTACATATTCAAATTTTGTAAAAATACATTGATAATCTCTTAATTTAATTATTTAGGTTTATATGTGTCATTTTATTTCTCCAATAATACAAAAATCTGTGCCTTTGTATAACATAGCTCATTAAATTTCAGCAGTTTCTAACCGGTATTCTAATCCAAAAATAATTAATCATATTGATGAAAAACAAATTTTATAACATTACTAAAACTATATTGCTTCTGGTTTACCCTTGTCCTAGTGTTTGAAAGAGAGTTGCAATTGGTAAATAACAATAATATATAAATTTAAATTAATTTTTAAAGTCATTAAGTATTAATTGATGAAGGTAATTATCAATTAAATGCAAAAAAAAATGCCTAGTCTTCCATGTCAAATAAATATGGTCTAAGTACCTCATTTCAGGCAAAATCACTGCATTTCTATTTTAGCAAAACTAACAAAAGATAACACATAAGAGAACTGAAGGTAATGCTTTACAGTGTATAATATTATCTATTTAAATAGTTATTTTTATGTTTTCTAGTGACAGATCCTGGAAAAAGTTGACAGTGAATAGAGTGATAACTCAACATTACATTTCAGAGTTGTATGGAAATGCAATATCAGACAATAAACATATTGCCTTCAGCAAGTCATTAATTTTATACACTCTTCATTTATTCATCTGCAAAATGAGAGGTCTACATTTACAGGTACATTGATATGTTAGTTAGTAGTCTAACATGATGGGGAAGAACACTTGAAGAGGAATAGTGTTGTGTTCATTGTCAAAAAGAGCATTTCAATATCTATCCTGAAGCACAATGCTGTCAGTGATAGGATAATGACTATATGCCTACAAGGAAGACCAGTTAACATGACTACTATTCAAATTTACAAAGCGACCGCTAAAGCCAAAGATGAAGAAATTGAAGATTTTTACCAGCTTCTGTGGTCCGAAATTGAATAAACATGCAATCAGGACATACTGATAAGTACTGGTGATTGGAATGCAAGAGTGGGAAACAAAGAAGGACCCACAACTGGAAAATACAGCCCTGGTGCTAGAAATGATGCTAGAGCTCAAATGATAGAATTTTGCAAGACTAATGAGTTATCCATTCCAAAAATCTTTCTTAACCAACACCAATGATAACTTACTAGATTGAATATACAGGAATCAAATACTATATCAGTGGAAAAACACAGTGGAAAAGCTCCACATCAGCAGTCAGAACAAGACCAGGTGCTGCTTGTGGCAAAGACCATCAGTTGTTCTTATGCAACTCAAATTGAAGCCAAAGAAACTGGGCAGGGAGAGCAGTGGAAGCTGCGTATATGACGGGGCTCACTATCTGTCTACAGGTGAAGAGGACTGAAGGGAGGGCGTGGGAGCTTAAAGAAAGATGCTCACATCAGGAGGGACCCAGTCAAGCTGAGATGTTTATTTCCTTATTGAGCAAACTTTTATACAGTACACACTTCTTTGTTTATTCCTAACGCTGGTCTTTCTCATGCATCCGTGTTCCCTAGTTCTCAAAACCTCTGATCTAATAATAGCCCTATTGAAGGACAACCACATCTTGTTATTCTTTCTTGGGATATTGCTAAGCAGTCAATTCTCATGACCTTGCTGGCACAGTATTTTTCTTAAGTGAGCCTCGCCCAGTAAATTTCTTTAAGATTATTTCGGCTCCACACGTATAGGTGAGCATGTAAATTTATATGGGAATGTACATTTTCACTCAGTCATAATAAAAAAGCAATATGAAAAAAAAGAAACTGAAGAAAATTAGAACAAGTCCACAAAAGTCAAAGTATTACCTTGCGTGTATCCCACCTGAATTTAGAGACCATCTCAAGAATAGAATTGATGTGTTGAGCCCTAATGACCAAAGACCAGACTTATTGTGGAATGACATCAAAGACATCATCCATGAAGAAAGCAAGAAATCATTAAAAAGATAGGAAAGAAGGAAAACATCAAATGGAATGTCAGAAGAAACTCTGAAACTTGCTCTCAAAAGTCAAGCAGCTAAAGCAAAAGGAAGGAATAACAAAGTAAAAAACTGCACAGAAGTCTTCAAAGGATAGCTCGAGAAGACAGAATAAAGTATTATAATGATGTGTGTAAAGAGCTAGAGATAGAAAACCAAAAGGGAAGAACATATTCCTCATTTCACAAGCTGAAGGAACTGAAGAAAAAATTCAAACCTAAAGTTGCAAAAGTGAAAGATTCTACAGGAAAATATTAAATGACTCAGGAAGCATCAGAAGAAGGAAAAAGGATACAAAGTCATTATACTGGAACAAACTGGGTGATATTCAGCCATTTGAGGTAGCCTGTGATCAGGAACAGAAGGAAGAATTTGAACCTGCACTGAAGGCACTGGCAAAATGAAAGGCTCCTTTGGTGGTCAGGATTATGTCAACTTGGCTACTGCATGTTTGGCTGCTTTATTAAGCACCTGTGGTGAAATCCCACCCCTGAAATCTCATCTCTCCTCCATCCACCACCTATGGCTGTTCTGCTCATGCTGCTGGCAGCTCCTGCTCTCTTCTGACGTCTGGTTTCTGGGACCTGAACTAGCAGCTGTTGGATTCATCAACCATTACAGCAGGTGCTTGAGAGACCTGTTCCCTGACCTGTGATCCTGGATTTGCCAGCCTCTGTAGCTCCATCTCACCTCCAGCTTGGGATCCACTGACCTATACAACCGGTGATCTAGAACTCTGGTCTCTGACCCGCTGAACTTGGGTTTACCAGCTCTTGTGGCCATGTGAAGCTTGCGCCAGGATGTGGGACATTCAGCTTCTGCAATTGCATGAGCTGTTTCCTTAATATATAAATCTTTCCTTGTACTTTGTATATAAATCTTTCCTCATACATATACGTCTTACTGGTTTTGCTTTCCTAGAAAACTCAGTCTAAGACAACTCCATGTATTGACGGAATGTCAATTGAAATGTTCAACAAATGGATGCAACACTGGAAGTGCTCACTCCTTCTATGCCACAAAATTTTGAGGACAGCTGCTTGGCCAGCCAACTAGAAGAAACCCATATTTTTGCCAATTCCCAAGAAAATTGATCCAACTGAATGATAAAATTATCAAACAACACCATCAATATCACACACAAGTAAAATTTTGCTCAAGATTATTCAAAAGTGATTGCAACAGTATATTGGCAAGGAACTGCCAGAAATTTAAGCCAGATTCAGAAAAGGATGTGCAACCAGGAATACTACATTGGTGTGAGATTGATCATTGCTGAAAGCAGAGAATACCAGAAAGATGTTTTTCCTGTGTTTCATTGACTATGCAAAGGCATTTGACTGTGTAAATCCTAACAAATTCTGGCTAACAATTCAGATAATGGGAATTCCAGAACACTTATTTGTGCATTTAAGGATCCAGAGGTAGTCATGTGAACACAGCAACGGGAAACTGCAAAGCTTAAAGTTAAGAAAAGTGTGTGTCAAATTTGTCACCTTTTACTTCATCTTTTCTTACTTTTTTAGTTATGATTGAGTGCAAATGTATGTTTTAGTCAGCTAGGGCTGCTCTAACAGAAATACTACAGAGTGGATGGCTTTAATAAAGGAAAGTTTATTCTTACATAGTCTGGTAGGCTGCAAGTCCGTATTCAGGGTGTCCGCTCCAGGGGAAGGCTTTCCCCTTGTCAGCTCTGGAAGAGAGTCTGATATTGCATCAATCTTTGTCCAGGGAGAATCTTGGCACAGAAACCTCAGGTATGAAGGACACACTCTTCTCCCAGTGCTGCTTTCTTGATGGTACAAGGTTCCCAATTCTCTGCTTGCTTCTCTTTCCTTTTATCTCTTGCAGGCTAAAAGGATTAAGGGTGGGGCAAGCCATACTCCAGGGGAACTCCCTTTACAGTGGAGTAGGGAGGTGATCTTATAGAGGGATTTTCAGTCCCACCCTAATCCTTTAACATACAGCACAGGAAAACCACAAAATGAAGGACAGTCACAAGATACGGGGAATCATGGCCCAGCCACACGGCTACACGTATTTTTGGGGGGACACAATTCAATCCATGACGATATACATTCCCATATAAATTTGCATGCCTACCTATATACACTGCTCTCTCTGCCTGGTGACAGCATACTCTTCCTCTCTGCTCCATATACATCTTATGCTCCCAACAATCTCCTATTCCAGCCTATCAACCCATTCCCCTTCCTCCAGTAAGAGTTCAGCAGGACGGCATCCCATAGTTTCATAGAACCATAAAGTGCACACATGGTATGATCACTCGGTGTTGCCAAGTCCAACCCATTCCTTTCCAAAGAGTTGACCTTCATATTATGATTTATGGACGGGGAAGCATCAGGGCCAGGGGCCATGCTCCCAGAGGAACTCTGAGGCCCCTGGACCATTAATTGTGATTTTTTAGTGGAGATCTCAGGGTGCATGCCTTTTTGTTCTTGTGTTGCCAATAAGACTCAACTTTGTGAGCTCCATCAGGCTATCACTGGTGGTGCCGGGCACCATCTGGTTCTTTCGGTCACAAGTCAATGCAGTCATCCACTCACGTGGGTCTCTCTGTCTGCTGGGTTCTCTTTCCTCCATGTCACTTTGGCCCTTGGTGATCATCCATTCCTGCTAAGGTGGGGCCATTTGCTGTACCCTCAGATGGCAGTTTAGTAGTTTTTAAGATGCCAGATGCCACACACCAATGTGGGGTGCAGAAGACTCTCTTAGCAAAATGCTAGTTCTGCCAATCTGGCCTTGATTTCCCCTGAGAGCATGGTCCCCAGCACCCCACCCCATCTACTCTGTCTTTGCAATGTTGAGTTAAGTTGGTTGGACTAATCATGTTATTTTGAAGTCCAGTTAATATTGACCTTCTTTCTAATGTGTGCTTTCACAGATTTCACCCAACCAAATTTCTAACAACTATCTAACTAAACCTTCCACCCCTCACTCTCCCTCACTCCAAACCCTTCCAGTTGTCAAAGAGTCTTTTCTTCCATAAATAAGTCTATTTTTAAGTTCTTATGTTAGAGGTCTCATACAACATTTATCCTTTTGTTGCTGACTACTTTCACTCAACATAATGTCCTCCAATTGAAACCAGGTTATGAAATGTTGCCTAAAATCACTGTTGTTCTTTGTCATTGCATAGTGTTCTATTGAGTAAATATACCATAGTTTACCTATCCATTCTTCTGTTGTTGGACATCTGGGTTGATTCCATCATTTTGCTGGTGTGGACTGTGCTACAGTAGACATTGTTGCGCATGTATCAGTTGGTATGAATGGCCTGGATTATGTAGGATGTATTCCGAGCATTGGAATAACTGGGTCAAATGGTGTACCTATATCCAGCTCTTCAAGGAAGCTCCAGGTTGCTTTCCAAAGAGGTTGCGCCATTTTGCAATTCCATCAACAGTGTAGGTGAGTTCCAATTTCTCCACAGCCTCTTCAGCATTTGTTGTTGTGCATTTTTTAGATCATGGCTAAGCTTGTTGGACTGAGGTGGTATCTCATTGTAGTTTTGATTTGAATTTCTTTAATAGCTAATGATCGTGAGCATGTCCACATGTGTTTTTTGGCACACTGGATCTCCTCTTTAGAGAAGTGTCTGTCCTCCTTTACCCATCACTTAATTGGATGATTTATCTTTTTCTTATTGATATTTTGTAGTACCTGACTGCACTTGGCTGGCTTGGCTATAGATTATGGAGATCAGAGGTAAGTCTGACATGTAGTTGCCAAATATTTCTTCCCATTCTGTAGGTGGCCATTTAATTCTATTACTAAAGTCTTTGGATGAACAAAAGTGTTTGATTCTTAGTAATTAACATTTATCTGTTTTCTCTTCTGTTGTTTGTGGTTGTTTGACAGATTTTGAAGTCTGTTTGTTTTAAAATTTCCTTTGTTCCTACTTTTTCTTGGATGAGCTTTATAATTTTAGATTTGATATTTAGGTCTCATCCATTTTGAGTTGGTTTTTGTACAAGGCGTAAGACATGGGTCTTGTTTCAATTTATTGTAGATGGATATCCAGTTTTGCCAGCACCATTTGTTGAAGAAATTGTTTTTACTCCAGCTGTATGCCTCAAGGCCTTTATGGAATATCAACTTTTCACAGGAATATGGTGTCATCTCTGGGGTCTCAACTCTGTTCCGTTGATCTATCTGTCTCTTTTCATACCCGTACCAGGCTATTTTCACTACTGTGTCAGTGTAACAGGTTCTAAAGTCAGGTAGTGAGAGGCCTCCTGTGTGTTCTTCTTATTCAGTAGTGCTTTGCTTATCCAGGGCTTCTTCCTTTTTCAAACAAAGTTGGTAATTAGTTTCCTCTTTTCGTTAAAAAATGTCACCGGAATTCGTATTGGGATTGCATTATATAAGTAGATTGCTTTAGGCAAAATAGACATTTTCACAATGTTAAGGTTTCCTGTCCATGAGCAGGGCAAATTTCTCCATTTATGTAAGTCTCTCTTAGTTTCTTGTAGTAAGGACTCGTTGTTCTCTTTGTAAAGATACGTTATTTCTCTGGTTAGGTTTATTCCTAGGTACTTTAACTTCTTGGGGCTATAGTAAATGGTACTGATTTGGTAATTTCTTCCTTAATAATCTTGTTGGTATAAAGGAATCCTACTGATTTACTTATGTTTATCTTGCATCCTGAGACTCTGCTGAACTCTTCTATTAGTTTGAGTAGTTTACTTATGAGTTCTTTAGGATTCTCTGCATATACAGTCATATCATCTGCAAATAGGGAGATTTTTTTACTCCTTTGATGATGTAGATGCCCTTTATTTCTTGGTCTTGTCTAATTGCTCTGACTAGAATTTCTAGTACAATGTTGAGTAGGAGAGGTGAGAGTGGGCATCCTTGTCTACTTCCTGTTCTCAAGGTAAACTGTTTCAGTCTGTCTCCATTCAGGATGATGTAGGCAGCTGGATTTATATAAATGGCTGTTACTACATTGAGGAATTGGCTGCCTATTCCAATTTTGCTGAGAGTTTTTAGCATGAATGAGTGTTGGACTTTATCAAAAGCCTTTTCTGCATCAATAGACAAGATCAGGTGATTCTTATCTTTTGTGTTATTTATGTAGTGTATCACATTAATTGTTTTTCTGATGTTGAACCAACCTTGCATCCCTGGTATGAATCCAACTTGGTCAGGATGGATTCTTTTTCAATAGGTTGTTGTATTCTGTTGGCAAGAATTTTGTTGAAGATTTTTGCATCTAGATTCATGAGTGATATCGGTCTGTAGGTCTCCTTTTTGGATGGGTCTTTCCCTGGCTTTGGTAGCAGGGTTATACTGGCTTCATAGAATGAATTTAGGAGTATTCCATCCCTTTCTGTACTGTGAAATAGTCTCAGTAGTATTGGAGGTAACTGTTTTCTGAAAGCTTGGTAGAATTCTTCAGTGAAGCTGTCTGGGCCTGGGCTTTTCTTGGCTGGTAGTTTTTGGATGACATTTTCAATCTCTTCCTTTGTGATGGGTTTATCAAGTTGTCCTGCTCCACCTTGTAAGAATTTTGGTGGTGATATGAGCCAAGGAATTTGTCCATTTCCTCTAGGTTTTCAAATTTGTTAGAGTACAGTCTCTCATAGTATACTGTTATGATATTTTGGATTTCTGTAGGATCTGTGGTGACAACTTCCCCCTCATTTCTAATTTGGGTTATTTGTTTTCTTTCCTGCTTTTCTTTAGTAAGTTTAGCCAATGGTTTGTCAGTTTTGTTGATCTTTTCCAAAAACCAGACTTTGATCTTTTCCATCCTTTCAATTGTTCCTCTATTCCCTAATTCATTTAGTTCTGCTTTAATCTTTGTGATCTATTTTCTTTTGATGCCTGTTGTTCTCTTTCTACTTGTTCAAGCTGTAGAATTAGTCCTTTGTTTGGTTATATTCTTCATCCAGATGTGTGCATTTGTGGATATAAACTGACTTCTGGTTGTATCCCATAGGTTCTGATAAGAACTGCTTTCATTCTCATTGCAATCCATAACTTCTTTTTTGTTTCATCTTTGATTTCTTCTATAACCCATGGGTTTCTGAGCAAGATGTTGTTCAGTTTCCATGAGTTCCACATTCTGTCTACTTTTTCCTGCTATTGATTTCAACTTTTATGGCTCTGTGATCTGAGAAGATGCTTTGTATTAATTCAGTGTTATGGATTTTGTTGGGAATTGCATTATGTCCTAACATATGGTCAATTCTGGAGAATGTTCCATGTGCACTGAAGAAGAAGGTATAGTTGTCTGCTGATGGACAGAAAGTTCAGTACATGCTAATGAGGTCTGATTGATTAATTGTGATAGTAAGGTCTTCTGTGTCTTTAGTGAGCTTTTTTCTAGATGATCTGTCCAATATTGAGAGTGGAGTATTGGAGTCTCCCACTATTATTGTGGAGTGATCTATCTCATTTTTTAGTGCAGTCAGTGTTTCTTCGATGCATTTAGGTGCTCTAATACTAGGTACATTACTATTTAATATTTATAAGTTCTACTTGTGTATTGAAGCTTTCAGTAATAGTGTCCATTCTTGTTTATTATGCTGGATTTTACATTAAAATCTGTTTTATCTGAGATTAGAATTGCCACACTTGCTCTTCTTTGTCCACTGTTAGCTTGATATATATTCTTCCATCCTTTAATTTTCAGTTTGTTCTTATCTTTAAGTCTAAAGTAAGTTTCTTATAGACAACTTATGAATGGGTCGTGACTTTCTATCCAAGATGTCACTTGATGTCTCTTTACTGGAGCATCCAGTCCATTCACATTCAATGTGAGTATTGATAGGTATGTGTTCAGTGCTGCCATTGTGATCTGTTTGTTTTTGTGTTGATGTTTTCTCTGTTGTTCTTGTTAATCTGTTCTGGGACATTCTTCTTTGTGAGTTAATTTTTCACCTTTTCAAGGTTGGTTTTGTGATTGTTGAGACTCCTGTATTATGTTTCTTGATTTGATATGTTGGATTTTTATTGTACTTTATGGGTGCCCATATGATCCACATTACTAAACTATATAAAAACCCAATTTAATTTACTACCATTCTTATCAACTTCCTATCCATCTGGAAGCACTATAAGGACTGTAGTACATCCCTCTTCTTAATACAATTGAGTCATAGTTTTCATGATATGATTTCTTAATTATTTATTCCACTATTATAGCTTTGATTGAGTTTGGAGCCTTCCCTAACTTAGTAGGATTCTAGGTGATGTTTTAGTCAGTAGTGCTGCTCTAACAGAATTACCGCAGAGTGGATGGCTTTAGCAAATGACGGTTTATGCTTACACAGTCCAGTAAGCTACAAGTCCATATTCAGGGCATCCACTCCAGGGGAAGACTTTCCCTTTGTTGGCTATGGAGGAAAGTCCGATATCGCATCAGTCTGTGCCCAGGAAGGTGATCTTATAAAGGGATTTACATTCCCACCCTAATCCTTTAACATACAGCATAGGAAAACCACAAAATGGAGGACTGTCACAAGATACTGGGAATCATGGCTCAGCCACATGGTCACACCTATTTTTGGGGGGACACAATTCAATCAATGACATGTGTCCTGTATTTGCTTATAAAATATAAAGTTAGTGGTTTTGTTCTTCTAAGCCAAGAGAGTCTTTCAGTATTTCTTATAGCTTTGATTTGGTTTTTATAGTCTCTGTGTTTTTGTTTATCTGCAAAAGTCTTAATTTCATGTTTATATTTGAAAGATAGTTTTTGCAGGATATATAATTCTTGGTTGGAATTTCTTCTCCTTCAAGGCTTTGAGTGTGTTGTGCCACCGTTTCTGTGCCAGCATTTTTTCAGCTGAGCAATCCAATGAAAGCCTACAGTTTCCTTTTGAATGTAAGCTTTGCTTTGAGTCTTGCTGCCTTTAAGAGTTTCTGCTTACATTTAATTTTGTTAAGCCTGACTGTAATATGCCTCGTGGTCTTTCTTTTGAGATCTATATTGACTGGCATTGGATATGTATCTTGTATATCGATATTCTCTTCTTTCCTAATTTCTGGGAAGTTTTCTATCTGCAGCTCAGCAACAATACTCTCTGTGTTCTCAAGTGTCTCACCCTGTTTAGGAACCCCAGTTAATCACAAATCATTCCTCTTATAGAGGCCCACATGCTTGTAAATGCTTCTTCATTTTTCTTGTTTCTTTTTTCTGATTTCTCCTCTTAGATGCTGGAGTCAGTAACTCTGTCTTCCAAATCAGAAAGTCTATTTTCCATTTGCTCCATTTGTTTTCTTGGCTTTGAATTGAAGTTTCTATCTCTTTGATTTCGTTCTTGATCTATTGGATTTCAGAGTACTGGTGTTCCATCAGATTGAACAGCTTGCTTAATTTGTTGTGCTGCATTTTTTGTAAGATCTAGGAGGGCTCTCTATATAATCCTTTTCTATTCACATTCCAATACCTTCAGAAGAGCTTCTTCATCTCAGAAGTTCGTAAAGTTTTCTTTTGGGAGCCTTCTGAAGCCACAGGTTATTTCTTGGTTACAGTTTTCTCCAGAATTTGTTGCTTTTGGGACATCATGTGAGTCCATAGAGGCTGAGAGAGAAGCTGTGAGGATGGACCACAGTTGTTTCTTTAGGCCATCTTAAAATGACATATATGATAACTTCCAAAGTCAGTCAGGTTTTCAGGTCCCTCTTCCAAGCTGGCAAAGTAAGCAGCTCTATATCGAACCCCAAATGTTTTAAACTAGCTTAAAACACAGAAGGGCTACTTCCCTGCTGGCCTCTGCTGTCAGGCCCCAGCTGTAGGCAACACCGTGAAGAATCCTGCTTTTGTGCTGTAAAAGTGCTCTTCCCTGGGCAGGCACTGCCTCTCAGCTCAGGAATTAGATCCAGCTGAGGCCTCCATATGGGTATGTTTGTCTCCCATGGCACACAATGGTGTCCCTCACATGCCTGCCACCTGCCTGGCTGCCAGCCACTCTATGGTGTAGCCAGAGAGGCTAAAGGTGACAAGATGCACAGAGTCCAAAGCCAGCCTCTCAAAATGTGGCAATTTCGCCCTCTGACCCCACCAGCAATGCATCTGAGATTAGCTGCTTGTCAAGTCCCAGCTCTGCCCATCAGCTAAGACATACCAAAAAAAGTTAAAATGTCAAGTTACCTTCAGTGCATGAAAGCCTGCACTCTGCAAGAGTGGAAGTCAACAAAAGAGAGAACATTTTCCGTTTAGAGGTATGAAGTCCAAATTGATAGCTGTATGCTGTGTCCTAGGACTCAGTATTTGTTCAGAAGGCTCCATTTAATTATCAGTTCAGGTCTTGGTTTCCAGAGGGATTTAGGGGTACCTGTGTTTAGTTCACCCTCTTGACTCCATCCCCTCACTTTATCTTTTTAGTCTGCATGCTGAGCAAATAATCCAAGAAGCTGGACTATAAAAAGAAAAAGTATCAGGATTGGAGGAAGACTCATTAACAACCTGTGTTATACAAATGATACAACCTTGGGGATGGAAGTGAAGAAGATTTGAAACACTGATTAAGATCAAAGACCACAGCCTTCTGTCTGAATTACACTTCAGCATCAAGAAAAAAAAATCTTTGCAACTGAACCAGGAAGCAACATTGTGATAAATGGAGAAATGACTGAGGTTATCACTGATTTTGTTTTCCTTGGTTGCACAATCAAAGCCCATGAAAGCAGCAGTCAAGAAATCAAAAGGCACATTGAATTGGGAGAATCTGCTGCAAAAGACCTCTTCAAAGTACTGAAAACTAATAACGCTGCCTTGGAGTCTAAGCTGTGGCTTGGAACAAGTCATGGTTTTTTCAATCACATCATATACATGCAAAAGTTAGATGATAAATAAAGAATATAGAAGAGTTGTGGTGTTAGATACAACTATTTAATGTACTATTGATTATCAAGAGAACAAACAGATCTGTCCTGGAAGAAGTAGAACCAGTGTGCTCCCTGGAAGCAAAGACAGCAAGAGTGCATCATGTAACATACTTAGGATCTCTTGTAGGGAGGGATCAGTCCCTGGAGATGGAAATCATGCTTAATAGAGTGAAGGGTGAGTGAAAAAAGAGGAAGACCCTCAATGAAATGGATTGACACAGCGCCTGCAACAATGGGCTTAAGCATGAAAAAGACTGTGGACATGATACAAGACTGGACAGTGTTTCATTCTGTTGTACCTAGGGTTTCTATGAGTCAGAACCAAATGGACATTACCTAACTACAACAATAGCAACACAGTGATATATCCATCATACCAAAAACACTAAACCTAGTTGTGTTGAGATGACTGTGACCCACAGTGACCCTATAACATAAACAAACCAAATCCATGCAGCTGAGTCAATTCTGACTCATATAGGACAGAGTAGAACTGCCTCATAGAATTTTCAAGGACCCCCTGTGGATTCAAACTGCTGATCTTTTGATTAGCTGCCAAAGCACTTAACTACTATACCATCATTGTTTTCATATCCATAATAAAGGTCTATAAATAACATTCTCATGCAGTCTGTCATTTGAAACTTACTACAATTCAGTAAAATTGTCAAGAATATTTCTTACTGTTTTGCAGGTGGAATTGCAGCCCTTAAGTTGTTTAATCATGCTCATATGTAAATGTAAGGAAACACAATTGTCATGGAGTGGACTCTGACTTAAGATGACTTCCTGTGCATCAGAGCAGAACTACTCCCAGCAGGGTTTACAGTGGCTGATTGCTTAAAAGTCAATCTCCAAGATATTTTTTCTGAGGATCCTCCAAGTGTAGTCCAACTTTCAATTTTTGGTTAGCAGTCGAGCTCATTAACTACATCATCCAAGGATCTCTATGTAAATGGAGTAATCTGGTAAAGAACAAAGTCTGAAGATGCCTGCATTAGTGGTTTCTACTGCATATTCAAGTTACCTTTGATAATTATTATAAGCTATACCTTATAGATGATTTTCTTTTGAAAACTGGTAAGACATATGAAGTTCCATTCAGAATCCAGCTGAGTAGATACTTACTGGGCTGCTGATGACTATTTTCCAATGATTTTAGCTAGAAGCTTTTTGGAAATGATTCTCCCACAAGTGGTGAACTGTTAAAAATTCACTACTTGAAGACTAAAAATAACTATTTTAATAACAACCAAATAACTGTAACTTTTGTGATTTTTTTGTAACTTGTTTAATCATTGTGTGTAATTGTTTTTTTTATTTGTAGTGAATAAATTCTTTCCCATTATTACTTCCCCATGTTTTAATTTTATTTTCACTTATTTTAAGGTATTGCTATATACTTAGTAAACTATGTTTTATTAAAATGCAGTCAAATTCAGAAAAAAATCAGATCATCATAGTGTGCTAAGAAGAAGACTGAGTTTTCATGAGAAGTTCAATGTCATATCCTTTCTCTCCCACTGACCAATTTTATACCTTTGGGCCTCTTACTTTCTCATTCTGTACATGAAAGATTAAGGGACATTTTCTTCTAAGATCATTTGAAACTCTATGATTCTGTAACTTTATGAAAGTAACTAGACCAATGTGAGGAAGCCATTAGGATATTTTGTTTCTAAATTTTAGCAGTTTCTGTAAATACTTGTTAAGCTACCTGTGGTTTAAATCTTGTTTTCAGACTCTGGGTTTTAATTCTTTTTTAAAACAATGTATTTATTTACTTATTTATTTATTTTTCCCCTGAGATAAGGAGTATATAACAGAGAGAGAGAGAGGTAACAATAAAAACAAATGAAGTGAAATCATATAGAATGTATTTAATCATATATAAAATACATTTTAATAAAGAACTATTATCCTTTTCATAAATTACAGTTACTATAGATAAAACACAAAGGTATTATTGGAGCCCTGGTGGTGTAGTGGTTAAAAGCTTGGCTGCTAACCAAAAGTTTGACTCCACCAGATGCTCTTTGGAAACTGTTCACGGCAGTTCTACTCTGTCATAAAGAGTTATTACGAGTGAGAACTGACTTGAGGGCAATGGGTTTGGATTTATCTTGTTCACAAATCATGCTTACTATAAATAAGACACAAAGGTACTGTTAGTAGATGATTTGCGGATCATTTATAGTATCCTGAATTATTTCAATGTTTTTCACATTTACTCTTTTTTCATGTAATTAACATTGCTACAGGTTCAAAGGAATCAATAATTCCTCTTATTCTCTTCTCACTGTTAGCAAGTGAATTACGTATATCTAGTCTCTAAATATAATTAGAAAACTCCTCCCTTTACTACATAGTTAAGTGAATAATATCTAGCCTGCTTCAATTTAAGTGCATACTTTTACCCTTCGTCTTAGTCATCCAGTTCTGCTCTTAACAGAAATGCAACAGGTGGATGGCTTTAACAATCAGAATTTTATTCTTACATATTCTACTAGGCTACAAGTCCTATTTACAGTTTCATTTCCAGGGAAAGGCTTCCCCTCTTTGTCAGATCTGGAGGAAGCCCCTTGTACTGCATTAGTCTTTTTTTGCCCGGAGAGCATTTGAGTGAAGGAAACTCAGGGCCAAAAAATACACTCTGTTCTCTGTCTTGCTGTCTTGATGGTATTATGTCCCCAGTTCTAGGCTTGCTTCCCTTTCCTTTTATCTCTTGTGAGATAAAAGGATACAAGATGGTACCAGTCATACTCTAGGGAAACTCGCAGTAAGGGTGTGGCAATATCATACTCTAGGGAAACTCTCAGTAAGGGAGTGGCAATCTGACCTAAAACTTTTGTAGTATAAACTCACTAATCACAGACAGAGATCAGGATTAACAAGCATAAGAAAATAACAAAAGAAAGACTATCACAAAATATTGGAAATCATGGTCCAGTCAAATTGCTATACATATTTTTTAAGGGACAGAATTCAGACCATGACACCTTCCTTCTCTTTTTATTTTACTATACTACTTTTTTTCTTGAAACGCTGATTAGCAATCTGATTATTGTTCTGCTGCAGGTTTGTCCTCCTTTTTTTTTTTTTCCTTTTTTATTGTGATTAAATGAAAGCATATAGTCCAAAGTAATTTTGAATGCCTGTCCATCTGCAACTCTTTCTGGTCTCCTTGCCTCATGACAGTACACTCCTCCTTTTCATTTTATACTTGTCTTATCCTCTTAACAAGCTCCAGCCCCCTTCTTTCCACCCTCTTGTTACCCATATAGGAAGACACCAGTAAGACAGCCTCCTACAAAGGCATATATCTATGAAGTACACGCAAAACACATGGTCACTTTTTGTTCCCAAGTCGAGTCCATTTCTGTCCGAAGAGTTGACCTCAGTAGTGTTTTCTGATCAGGGGCAGCAGCAGGTTTAAAGACATGCTGACAGGGGATCCCTCAGGCTGCCAGGCTATCAGTTGTGCTGTTCTAGTAGGTATTTTGAGAAGCACATCTATTTTTCTTGTGTTGACCTCAGCATTGCGTGCCCTATCATGGCTGTCCTTGGTGGTGGCCTTTCACCATCGGGTTCTTCCGGTCACATGTTGATATAGTGTGTTATCCACACAAGTCCTCTCTCCTGGGCTCTTTTTTCCTCGCATCTTTGTTGTTCTAGGTGATCATCTGTTCCGGATGAGTTAGGACCCTTTCATGTACCTCAGATGGCAGCTTGCTAGCTTATAAGAACACAGGCTCCACTTAACAATACGAAGTGCAAAAGACTCTCTTAGCAATATGCTAATTATGCCAACTGGTCCGTGTCATCCAAGAGTGTGGTTCCCAGAACCTGCACCTGCTACCCTATCCTTGCAACATCGGATTAAGAAAAAAAGTTTTCAGTTTATGATGAACTCCAGTTAAGTTGATCTTTCTAATCCGTACTTTCACCTAACCAAATTTCTATCAATTCTCTAATCTATGACCAAGCCTCGCTTTCCCTCCCCACCCTTATAGCCATCAAAGCGTCTTTTCTTCTATACATAAGTCTATTTTTAAGTCCTTATAGCAGGAGTCTCATATAATATTTGTCCTTTTGTCAGTGTCTCAGTTCATTCAGCATAATGTTCTCCAATTGAAACCAGGTTGTGAGATGTTTCCTAAAAACATCTTTGATTTTTATCACTGCATAGTGTTCCATTGAGTATATGAACCACAATTTGTTGCATTCATCTGCTGATGGGCATGTAGGTTGATACCATCTTTCTGCTATTGTGGATTAGGCTGCAGTAAACATTCGTGTGCTGTGTCTTTTTGTGAGACAGCGATTGTTCCGCAGCATAAATTTCAAGCAGTGGGATTACTATACCAAATGATGTATCTGTTTCCAGCTTTTTAAGGAAGAGCCAAATTGCTTTCCAAAGAGGTTGTACCACCTTCCAGTTCCACCAGGAGTATAGGAGAGTTCTTATCTCTTCACAGCCTCTCCAGCATTTGTTGTTTTGTGTTTTGGGGATCATGGCCAACCTCGTTGGGGTGAGATGGTATAGCGTTGTAGTTTTTATTTGGATTTCTCTGATAGTTAATGATTGTGAGCATTTCCTCTTGTGTCTTTTGTCTGTCTGGATGTCTTCTAGGGTGAAGTGTCTGCCCATCTCTTTTGCCCATCTCTTAGTTGCGTTATGTACCTTTTTCTTGTTGATGCTTTGCAGTACCTTGTAGATTATGCAGATCAGACATTGGTCCAACATATACTAGCCAAATATTTTTTCTCATTTTTCAGGTGGTCTTTTAACTCTTTTGATAGTCTTTAGATGAGCAAGAGTTTAATCCTTAGTAGTTCCCATTTATCTATTTTGTCTTCTGTTGGCTGTGCTTTGTCATATTTTGGAGTCTATGTTGTGTATTAAAAGTTCCTTTGTTGATCCTATTTTTTCTTCATGAGTTTTATTATTTTAGGTTTGACATTTAGGTTTTTATCCAATTTGAGTTAGTTTTGCTGTACGGTGTGAGATATGGGTCTTGTTTCAATTTTTTGCAGATGGATATCCAATTTTGCCAGCATCATTTGTTAAAGAGACTGTTTTGACCCCAGTTTACAATCTTAGGGCCTTTGTTGAATATCAACTGGTCCTAGGAGGATCGTGATATCTCTGGGGTCTCAATTCTGTTCCATTGGTCTATATGTCTCTTTTTACACCAGTTTCAGGCTATTTTGTCTACTGTGGCAGTCAGTGTAATAGGTTCAAAGAACAGAGAGTGTGAGTCCTCCCACTGCATTCCTCTTGTCCAGTAGTGCTTTCTTTATCTGGGGTTTCCTCCATTTCCAACAAAGCTGGTGATTTGTTTCTCCATCCATTAAAATTGTCCCTGGAATTTATATTGGGATTGCATTTAATATGTAGATCACTCAGTAAAATAGACATTTTCACAACATTAAGTCTTTCTATCCGTGAGCAGGATAGTTTTCCCCATTTATGTAAATCTTTCTTGGTTCCTTGCATTAAGGTCTTGTTGTTCTCTTTCTATAGGTCTCTTATTGGTCTAGTTAGATATATTCCTGGGTGGTCTAACTTCTTGGGGTCTATAGTAAAAGGCATTGATTTGGTGATTTCTTCTTTGATGATTTCTTTGTTGATATAAAGGAATCCTACTGATTTACTTATATCTTTATACTTTGCTGAACTCTTCTATTAATTTGAATAGTTTACTTATGGATTTTTTAGGATTCTCTGCATGTACAGTCACAACATTTGCAAATAGGGAGATTTTTACTTCTTTGCCAATGTGGATTCCCTTTATTAGTCTTGTCTAATTGCTTTGGCCAGAACTTCTAGTGCAATGTTGAATAAGAGAGGTGAGAGTAGACATCCTTGTCTAGTTCCCATTCTCAAGGGGAATTCTTTCAATCTCTCTTCATTTAGGGTTATGGTAGCAGTTTGCATAGATGCCCCTATTGTGTTGAGGAATGTCTCTTGTATGCCTATTTGGCTGAGAGTTTTTGACATGACTAGGTGTTTGAGTTTGTTGAATGTCTTTTCTGCATTAATTGACAGAATCAGGTGATTCTTATATTTTGTGTTATTTATGTGGTTGACCATACTGTTTTTATGATGCATTTCTGGATTGAATCCAACTTGGTCATGGTGAATTAATTATTTCCTTGATGTGTTGTTGAATTCTGTTGACAAGGATGTTGTTGAAGTTTTTTGCATCTAATTTCGTAAGTGATATTGATGTGTAATTTTCTATTTTAGTGGGATCTTTCCCTGGTTTTGGTTTCATGTTTACGCTGGCTTCATAGAATGAATTTGGTAGTATTCCATCCTTTTCTACACTGTGAAATAGTTTCACTAGTACTGGAGTTAAGTCTTCTTTAAAAGCTTGGTAGAATTCTCTGGTGAAGCCATCGGGCCAGCACTGTCTTGGTTGGTAGTTTCTTGATGGCATTTTCAGTCTGTTCCTTTGTGATGGGTTTACTAAGTTCTTCTACCTCTCCTTGTGATAATTTTGGTATGTGATTTGAATCTAGAAATTTGTTTCTTCTAGGTTTTCAAATCTGTTAGAGTACAGTCTTTCATAGTATTCTGTTATGATTCTTTTGATTTCAGATGGATCTGTTATTACACATCTCATCTCATATCTTATTCAGGTTGTCTTTTCTCTCATTTTTCTTTTGTAAGTGTAGGCAGTGGTTTATGAATTTTGTTGACCTTTACGAAAACCAACTTTTGGTTTTGTTAATTTTTTCAGTTGTTCTTCTATTCTTTAATTCATTTAGTTCTGCTCTATTCTGTATGATCTGTTTTCTTCTGGTGCCTGAGGAGTTCCTCTGTTGCTCACTTTCTACTTGTTCAAGCTGTAGTATTAATTGTTTGAGGTCCTTTCTTCCTTCCATGTGTTTGCATTTATAGAGATAAATTGATGTCTGAGCATTAGTTTCGTTTTATCCCATAGGTTCTGGTAGGATGTGCTTTTACTCTCATTCATTCCATGAATTTCTTTATTTCATTCTTGATTTCTTCTATAACTCAGGGCTCTTTGAGCAAGGTGTTGTTCATTTTCCGTGAATTCAAATTTCTATCTATTTTTTTTCTAATGTTGATTTAGACTTTTATGGCATTATGATCCAAGAAGATGTTTTGCAATAATTCAGTGTTTTGGATTTTGCTGAGATTTGCTTTATGCCATAACACATGGACTACTCTGGAAAATGTTCTATAGGCTTTGGAGAAGATGGTGTACTTATCTGTTGATGGATAAAAAGTTCCATATACGTCAAGGAGGTCAAGTTGATTAACTGTTGCAATAAAATCTTCTGTATCTCTACTAAGAATTTTGATAAAGGATCTGTCCAGTACTGAAAGTGGAGTGTTGAAGTCTCCAACTATTATTGTGGAGTGACCTATTTCAGTTTTCAAAGCAGTCAGTGTTTGTTTGATGCATTTAGATGCTCTGGTATTGGGTGCATACATATTAAATATTGTTAAGTCCTATTTGTGTGTTGAATCTTTCAGCAATAAATAGTCACCTTCCTTGTCCATGATGATGGAATTTACATTAAAATCTATTTTATCTGATACTACTATAGCCACACCTGATCTTCTTTGTATTTTGTTAGCTTGTATATTATTCCATCCTTTAATTTTCAATTTGTTCATATCTTTCATTCTAAGTTGTGTTTCTTGTGAGAAACATATAGATGGTCCGTGTCTTTTGATCTAGTATGTCAATTGTTGTCTTTTTTATTATTTATTTACTATGACTGAGTGAAAATGTACATTCCCATATAAATTTACATGCCCCCCTATTTGCAGCTACCACTGCTCTCCCTGTCCAGTGACAGCACACTGTTCCTCTCTGCTCCATACATGTCTAATTCTCCTAACAGTCTCCTTTCCCCTCCTCTCCACCCACTCTTCCTCCAGCCAGAAATCAGCAGGATGACATCCTATAGATGTATAGAACCATAAAGTGCATCCAATATATGGTCACTCTGCATTGCCAAGTCCAATCCATTTGTATCCGAAGAGTGAAACTTCGTTACAATTTATGGGCAAGGGCAGCATCAGGGCCAGGGTCCATGCTGCTAGGGGAATCCCGAAACTGCTGGACCATCAATTGAGGTCTTTTAGTGGAGATCTCAGGATGCAACCCTCTTTATTCTTGTGTTGCCAGTGAGATTCAACTTAGTGAGCTCCATCGTGGCTATCATTGGTGGTGGCTGGGACCATCCGGTTTTTCCAGTCCCAAGTTGATGTAGGCACCTACCGATGTGGGTCTGTCTATGTTCTGGGTTGTCTTTACCCCATGTCATTTTGATCCTCAGTGAGCATCTGTTCCTGATGAATTAGGACCATGTGCTGTGCCCTCGGATGGCAGCTTGGCAGCTTTTAAGACCCCAGACGCCACTCATCAAAGTGGGGTGCAGAGAGCCCTCTTAGCAAAACATTAGTTGTGCCAATTGGCCTCGATTTCACCTAAGAGCATGGTCCCCTACCCCCTGCCCCAGCTACTCTATCCTTGCAATGTTGGGTTCAGATGGAAGGAGTATTCAAGTTATGCTGAAGTCCACTTAATATTGTTCTTGTTTCTAATGTGTGCTATCACCAATTTCACCCAACCAGATTTCTAGCAAATATCTAATCTAAACACTCCCCCCATCGCCCTCCCTCCTTTCCCTCCTTTGCATCTGTCAAAGCATCTTTTCTTCTATACACAAGTCTGTGTTTGAGATCTTATCATAGAGGTCTTATACAGTATTTGTCCTTTTGATGCTGACTACTGTCACTCAACATAATGTCTTCCAGTTGAAACCACGTCATGAGATGTTTCCTGGAATCATCGTTATTCTTTATCATTGCATAGTGCTCCATTGACTGTATGTACCATAGTTTACCTACCCATTGTTCTGTTGTTGTGCTTCTGGGTTGATTCCATCTTTTTACTATCGTGGACTGTGCTGCAATAAACATTCTTGTGCATGTGTCCATTGGTGTGAAAGGCGTTGATTCTGTAGGATATATTCCAAGTAGTGGAATTACTGGGTCAAATGGTATATCGATATCCCTTTTTTTAAGGAAGTGCCAGATTGCATTCCAAAGAGGCTGGACCATTTTGCAACTCCAACAACAGTGTAGGAGGGTTCCGCTTTCTCCACAGCCTCTCCAGCATTTGTTATTTTGTGTTTTTTGGATCACGGCCAACCTTGGTGGGGTAAGATGGTATCTCACTGTCATTTTGATTTGAATTTCTTTAATAACTAAAGATCATGAACATGTCCACATGTGGGTTTTGGCTGCCTGGATCTCTTCTTTAGTGAAATGTCTGTCCATCTTCTTTGCCCATTGCTTAATTGGATGGTTTATCTTCTTCTTATTGATATTTTGTAGTATCTTATAGATTATGGAGATCAGGCGTCAGTCTGATGTAGAGTTGCCAAATATTTGTTTTCCCATTCTGTAGGTGTTCTTTTAATTCTCTTAATAAAGTCTTTGGATGAGCCAAAGTGTTTGATTCTTAACAGTTCCCATTTATCTATTTTCTCTTCTGATGATTGTGGTTTGTTTGACAGGTTTTGGAGTCTGTCCCCATTGTGTATTAAAACTTCCATTGTTGTTCCTACCTTTTCTTGGATGATCTTTATTGTTTTAGGTTTGATATTTAGGTCTTTTATCCAATTGGATTTTGTTTTTGTATAAGGTGTAAGATATGGATCTTGTTTCAGTTTATTGCAAATGGATCTTGTTTCAGTTTATTGCAGATGGATATCCAATTTTGCCAGCACCATTTGTTGAAGATACTGTTTTTACCCTAGTTTAATGTCTTAGAGCCTTTGTCTAATATCAGCTGTTCATAGGCAGATGGTGTCATCTCTGGGGTCTCAATTCTGTTCCATTGATCGATCTCTCTGTTCTTATACGAGTACCAGGCTGTTTTGACCACTGTGGCAGTGTAATATGTTCTAAGGTCGGGTAATGATAGGCCTCCCAGTGTGTTCTTCTTCTTTAGTAGTACCTTACTTATCTGGGGCTTCTTCCCTTTCCAAACAAAATTGGTGATTTGTTTCTCTATCTCTTTGAAAAAAAATGCTGGAACATGTATTGGGGTTGTATTGTGTAAGTATATTGCTTTGGGTAAAATAGACATTTCCACAATGTTAAGTCTTCCTATCCATGGGCAGGGTAGGGTTCTCCATTTATGTAAGTCTCTTTTAGTTTCTTGTAGTAAGGGCTTATAGTTCTCTTTATAAAGGTCTGTTTTTTCTCTGGTTAGATTAATTCCTAGGTACTTTACCTTCTTAGGGACTATAGTAAATGGTATTGATTTGATGATTTCTTCATTAACAATCTCATTGTTGGTATAAAGGAAATCTACTGATTTACTTATGTTTATCTTGTATCCTGAGACCTTGCTGAACTCTTTTGTCAGTCTGAGTATTTTCCTTATAGATTCTTTGGGATTTTCTGCGTATACAATCATATCATTTGGAAACAGGGAGATTTTAACTTCTTCTTTGCCGATGCAGATGCTCTTTATTTCTTGGTCTTGTCTAATTGCTCTGGCTAGAACTTCTAGTACAATGTTGAATAGGAGAGGTGAGAGTGGGCATCCTTGTCTAGTTCCTGTTCTCAAGGGAAAGTCTTCCAGTGTCTCTCTATTCAGGATGACATGAGCAATTGGCTTTGTAAAAATGGCCCTTATTGCATTGAGGAATTTGCCATCTACGTCTATTTTGCTAAGAGTTTTTAGCATGAATGGGAGTTGGACTTTATCAAATGCCTTTTTGGCATCAATGGAGAAAATCAGATGATTCTTGTCTTTTGTGTTATTTATGTGGTTAATCACATTAATTGGTTTTCTGATGTTGAACCAGCCTTGCATCCCTAGTATGAATCCCACTTGGTCATGATGGATTATTTTCTTGATATGTTGTTGTATTCCGTTGGCAAGAATTTTATTGAAGAGTTTTGCATCTAGATTCCTGAGTGATATCGGTCTGTAGTTCTCCTTCTTTGTTGGGTTTTTCCCTGGCTTAGGTATCAGGGTTGTGCTGGCTTCATAGAATGAGTTTGGGAATACTCCATCCCCTTCAATACTGTGAAATAGTCTCATTAGTATTGGAGATAGCTCTTCTTTAAATGATTGGTAGAATTCTGCATTCAACCCATCTGGGCCTGGGCTTTTTTTTTACTGGCAGTGTTTTGATCACCTTTTCAATCTTTTCCTTCGTGATGGGTTTATTAAGTTGTTCTGCTTCACGTTGTGATAATTTGCGTAGGTGGTATGAGTCAAGGAATTTGTCCATTTCCTCCAGGTTTTCAAATTTGTTAGAGTACAGTCTTTCATAGTATTCTGTTAGGATATTTTTTATTTCTGTTGGATCTGTAGTGACAACTCGCCTCTCATTTCTAATTTGGGTTGTTTGTTTCCTTTCCTGCTTTTCTTTAGTAAGTTTAGCCAGTGGTTTGTCAATTTTGTTGATCTTTTCAAAAAACCAGCTTTTGGTCTTTTCAATTTTTTCAATTGTTTTTCTATTCTCTAATTCATTTAGCTCTGCTCTAATCTTTATGATCTGTTTTCTTCTGGTGCCTGAGGGGTTCCTCTGTTGTTCTCTCTCTACTTGTTCAAGCTGTAGGGTTAGTTCCTTCATTTAGTTTCTTTCTTCCTTCCAGATGTGTGCATTTGTGGAGATAAACAGAACTCTGAGCACTGCTTTGGCTGTATCCCATAGGTTCTGGTACGAAGTGTTTTCATTCTCACTGGAATCCATGAATTTCTTTATTTCGTCTTTAATTTCTCCTCTAATTCATGCTTTTTTGAGCCAGATTTGTTCAGTTTCCAAAAGTTCCACTTTCTACCTATGTTTTTCCTGCTATTGATTTCAATTTTTATTGCTTTATGGTCTGAGAACATGTTTTGTAGTAATTCAGCTATATGTATTTTGTTGAGAACTGCATTATGTCCTAACACATGGTCAATTCTGGAGAATGTTCCATGTGCACTGGACAAGAAGTTGTAGTTGTCTGCTGATGGGGGGAAAGTTCTGTATATATCAGTGAGGTTTAGTTGGCTAATTGTGGCAATGAAATCTTCTGTATCTTTACTGTGCTTTTTTTCTGGATGATCTGTCCAGTATTGAGAGTGGAGTGTTGAAGTCTTCCACTATTATTGTGGAGTCATCTAACTCTCTTTTGAGCGTAGTCACTGTTTCTTCAACATATTTAGGTGCTTTGATATTAGGTGCATAAATATTTAATATAGTTAAGTCTTGCCTGTATACTGAAACTTTCAGTAATAAATAGTGTCCATCTTTGTTCCCGATGGTGATTTTTACATTAAAATTAATTTTGTTTGAGATTAGAATTGCCACACCTGCCAGATCCGACTTGATGACACTTGGCTTTGGCTGACTCTTCTTTGTTTATCGTTAGCTTGATATATATTCTTCCATCCTTTAATTTTCAGTTTGTTCCTATCTTCAGGTTTCAAGTGAGTTTCTTGCAGACAGCATATGGATGGATCATATCTTTTGATACAAGATGTCACTCGATGTCTCTTTACTGGAGCATTTAGTCCATTCACATTCAATGTAACTATTGACAGGTATGTGTTCAGTGTTGCCATTGTGATATGTTTATTTTTGTGTTGATGTTTTCTCTGTTGTTCTTATTAGTCTGTTCTGGGACATTCTTTTTTGTGAGTTGATTTTTCACCTTTTTCAGAGTTGGTTTTGTAATTGTTGAGACTCCTGTGTTACATTTCTTGAAATGGTATGATACGTCTTTGATGTGCTTTACAGCTGCCCCTATGATCTCCCTTAATAAACTATGTGTAAACCCAATTTTAATTACTACCAGTCTTGTCATCTTCCTCTCCATCTGAAGGACTATAATGACTGTAGTACATCCCTCTTTTTAATATGATGGCACCATAGTTTTCATGATAATCACTGGATTGCTTCTTTCTGTGTTAAAGCTGTGATTGACTTGGAGCCTTCCCTAACTGAGTAGAGTTTTGAGTAGTGTGTCATTCTAAAATATAAAGTTAATGGTTTCATTCTTCTAAGCCAGAGCCAAGAACTTCTTTCAGTATTTCTTGTAGTTTGGGTTAGGCTTTTACAAAGTCTCTGAGTTTCTGTTTATCTGGGAATGTCTTAATTTCATTTTCGTATTTGAAAGATAGTTTTGCAGGATATATAATTCTTGATTGGAAGTTCTTCTCCTTCAAGGCTTTGAATGTGTCATGCCACTGTCTCCATGCCAGCATGGTTTCTGCCGAGAAATCTGATGAGAGACTATAGGGTTTCCCTCTGAATGTTAGCTTTGCTTTGAGTCTTGCTGCCTTTAAGAGTTGCTGCTTATGTTTCATTTTGTTAAGCTTGATTATAATGTCTTGGAGTCTTCTTTTTAAGATCTACATTGTGTGGTGTACGATATGCATCTGAGATGTCTATATTCTCTTCCTTCATGATTTCTTGGAAGTTTTCTTTCAGCAGCTCGGCAATGACACTCTGTGTTCTCAGATGTCTCACCCTGTTCATGGACTCCAATTAATCATACATTGTTCCTCTTAATAGAGTCCCACATGTTCTTAATGCTTCTTCATTTTTCTTGTTTCTTTTTTCTGATTTCTGCTCATAGGTGCTGTTGTCACTAGCTCTGTCTTCCAAGTCAGAAATTCTTCTTCCAATTTGTTCCACTCTGTTTTCTTGGCTTTGAATGGAAGTTTCTGTGTCTTTGATTTTGTTCTTGATCTGTTGGATTTCAGCGTACTGGTGTTCCATAGATCAAACAGCTTGTTTAATTTCTGCTTTTGTTCTGCTGCATTTTGTATAAGGTCTAGAAGGACTCTGTATATAATCCTTTTGTATTCACTTTCTGATGCTTTCATAAAAGTTTCTTCATCTGGAAAACTCCTTGGTTGCTTTGTTTGGGAGCCTTCTGAAGTCATGAGTGATTTCTTGTATGCCACAATTGTCTGTTGTTTTTGGGGTCCCACGTGAGTAAGTAGAGGCTGGAAGAAATACCATGAGGATGGACTGCAGATGTTTCTCTAGGCTGTCTTCCAATGTAAAGCAAAAGGTATCCGACCGCTTCCCAAGTGAGTCAGGTTTTCAGATGTAGAGTCCCTCTTCCCACCTGGCAAAGTAAGCACTTCTATATGCAACCCCAGATGATACTAACTAGTTCAGAATACAGCACTGCTACTACTCCATTGGCTTCTGCTGACAGGGCCCAGCCTTAGATGACACTGTGTAAAGTACTTCTTTTGTGTTAGAAAAGCACTCTCCTGTGGGCAGGCTCTGGATCCCAAGCTAAGAGTTAGGTTCAGCTGTGGCCACCATATCCAAGATGGTGCCCTCCACACAGGCAGTAGATAGAGGGGCTAAAGGTGCCAAGAGGTAGTGATTCCTCTGATTCTGTTGCATGACCCCAACCATAGCCGGCACTGTGAAAATTACTGCTTTTCTGTCAGAGAAGCGCTGTCCTGTTTGCAGGCGCTGGCTCCCAGGCTAAGAATTAGGTCCCACTGAAATCTCCGTACCCAACATGGCGTCCCGCACACTGGCAGTGGGAATCCTTACAGACCCGGCTATGGCAGAGATAAAAAGACAGGCTCAAAGTGGCTAGATTAACAGAGTCCTAAGCCTGGCTCTCAAAATATGAGAATTTTGCCTGCCAGTTCTTCCAGCAGTGCATCTGAGTCTAGCCGCTAGGCAAGACCCAGCTCTGCCCACCAGCCAAGACAGAGAAAAAAAAGTCAAAATGGTGTGTTTACCTTCAGTCTGTGAGAGCCAGGGCTAGCCAGGAGCAGGAGTCAGTGAAAGAGAGGATATTTTTTGCTCAGTGGTATGGACTCCAAATTAATGGCCCTGTGCTGTGTCCTGGGGCTGATTAGGTGATCAGAAGGCTCTGTTTGATTGTCAATTCAGGTCTTCGTTTCCAGAGGGACATAGGGAGATATGTGCTTAGTCCGCCATTTTGACTCAGCCTCCCCCACTTGTTGTCTTTTTATTGGAGCATTCAGTCTGTTTCTATTCAGTGTACTTATTTATAGGTATGTGTTTATCATTGTCATTTTATTGTTGTTATTTTGGTGTTGGTGTTTTTCTGTGTTACTCTTGATATTCTATCCTGGGTCAATCTTCTTGATGGATTGACTTTTCATCTTTTTTAGTGTAGGTTTTGCTTTTGCTGAGACTGCTATATTAAATTTCTTGTTTTCATATGCTGCATTGTTATTGTGTTTTGCAGCAACACCTATGCTCCCCCTTAATATTTTAAGTTTAAATCCAATTTTAACTTCTGTGTATCTTTTAAACTCCCTCACTATCTGAGAAGACTATAAATACAGTAGTATATCCTTCTTTTTAGTGTGATGGTGTCATAGTTTTCACTATCTGTTCACTGGATACCTTCTTTTAATATTACAGCATTGATTGCATTCTTTGCCTTCCCTGAATAGGATTCTGTGTTCTGATTTGTTTCCTTAAAGATATACTTAATGTTCCCATACCCCTATCCCAAGCAAAGAGCTTCTTTCAGGGTTTCTTGTAGTTTTTGTTAGGTTCCTACAAAGTCTCTAAGCTTCTGATTGTCTACAAGTGTCTTAATTTCATCTTCATACTTGAGAGACAGTTTTGCAGAGCATATCATTCCTGGTTGGAAATGTTTCTCCTTTAAGACTTTGAATATGTCATATCACTTCCTCCATGCCAACCTCATTTCTGCCAAGAAGTCAGATGAAGGCTGTTTTAGTCAGCTAGGGCTGCTCTAACAGAAATACCACAGAGTTGATGGCTTTAACAAAGAAAGATTTATTCTTACACAGTCCGGTAGGTTGCGAGTCCATATTCAGGGTGTCCGCTCCAGGGAAAGACATTCCCCTTGACGGCTCTGGAGGAAAGTCCAGTATTGCATCAGTCATTGTCCAGGGAGCGTCCTAACACAAGAACCTCTGGTCTGAACGACGCGTTCTGCTCCCGGTGCTGCTTGCTTGATGGTAGCGAGGTTCTCAAATTGTCCTTGGTTCTTTTTCCTTTTATTCCTTGCAAGCTAAAAGCATTAAGGGTGGGGCAAGCCATACTCCAGGGAAACTTCCCCCATAGCAGGAATTCACAGCCCACCCTAGTCCTTTAACATACAGGTTAGCAAAACCGCACAATGGAGGACATTTCCAGGATACTGGGAACCATATCCCAGCCACATGGCTGCACATATTTTTGGGGGGACACAATTCAAACCATGACATAGCCCTACAAGGCTTCCCTCTGAATGTTAACTTTTCTTTGAGCCTTGATTTCTTTAAGAGCATTTGTTTATGTTTCATTTTACTGAGTTTGATTGTAGTATGTCTTGGTGTCTTTCTTTTGGGGCCTACTTTTTGTGGTGTTCAGTACACCTCTTGGGACCTATGTTCTCTTCTTTCATAATTTCCAGAAACTTTTCTGTCAGAATGTCAACAATAATACTCTGTATTTTCAACTATCCCTACTTGTTCAGGAACTCCAATTAATTGTAGATTATTCAATAGAGTCCCATATGTTTCTTAATTCTTCTTCATTTTTCTTATTTCTTTTCTCTGATTTCTCCTCATGAATTCTGGTGTCCATTGATCTGTCCTCCAGGTCATTAAGTCTGACTTCTGTCTCCTCAATTCTGCTCTTTTGATGTTGCATTGAACTGTCTAATTCTGTAATTTTATTACTGATCTGCTGGATTTCAGATTATTGATGTTCCATCAATACAAATAGCTTGTGTAATTTTTCATCTTGCTCTGCTGCATTTTGTTAATCTCTAGGAGGGCTCCATATATAATACTTTTGTACTTGGCCTCTGGTAGCTTCAGAACAGCTTCTTCATCTGGGAATTTTTTTAGTTCTTTATTTGGAGGTGTTTCTGAAGCCTTAGTGGACTGTTTCTTTAAAGGATTAGGAAAAGTTTCTTGTCTTCATGTCATCTAGAGGCTCTGGTGTTACCTCAACAGGAAGTGAGATATAATTCTGTGATGGGAGTTGGCAATCAACCATCTCTGTGTACGCCAGTTTCTGGCCCTAGTGGACTCCCAGGGGTGGTGGCCTCTGCCTCCTGGCTAGCAACAATAGCTACCTACTTATGAATTCACTTGGGGGCCATCAACTGACCCTATCATGTTGGTCTACAAAGGCTGGAATGTATGCTGCCAGGCAGCTCAGCAGTTGTTTCTCCATACAGTCTTATTTTAAGAAGGTGGGAGCTGTCTGACAGCTTCTAATATCAGTCAAGCCACCTGGTGTGGCAGGCCCTGCCTCCCAGCTGACAACAGAAGCACCCTCTTATGGGTGGTATGTTGTAATTAAATTAGGGAGGGATTATGGTTTTGTTGCCATCATTTGCTGGACCAGTGTTATAAAGTAACACTGTCCTACAGAGTCTTTCTGCTGGAAAAGCAGTGCTTCTCAGCTTGGGAATTAACCCCTGTTAAGGCCTCTGGTTAGGTGACTCCACCTCCCAGCCAACCAAGATAGTGTCCCAGTTGAGCTACCTTTCCACTGCAAAACCACAGAATCTGTGGTGCAGCTCAGAAAAGAAAAGGTGGAGGGGCAGTGGTGCCCTCAGTCAGCAATGGGCTCTCAGTTGTGGGTATCCCATGTATTGTCTTTCAGCTGTGCTATACACTATTTACATTAGCACTGCAGTTCAACATCTTTGCTGACTCATACCCAGCCCGAAGCTCTCAAATAACAAAGACAGCATCAGTACCTGCAGTCCACCCAAGCGGTGACTCAGCAGGAGCAGGTCTCACTAAGTGCTGCCTCACCAGAAAGAGGTAGTTTCCCATTTTATGGCATGTAGTCCAATCTCACAAACCTATGCCATATCCTAGGGCTTCCTGGGTGTCCAAAGTGCTCCACTGAATTATTAATACAGGCCTGAGTTCTCAGAGAGAATTGAGGAGATGTGTACCCACCATCTTGGCCCCACCTCCAAACAATAATGTTTTAAGCCTGAATAACTTGTCTTTTACTTTCTTTCCTTCCAATTTTTGTAGTCTGTGGTCTTGATAAAAAGAACTTGATAAAACTTATTAAAATATTCATGACACATTACTTTCATAAAAGCAAACACAAGATCATTTTAATTTCATGTAATAGTACAAGTTAGTCATGAATCCCTGTAGACTTATCAAAACAGCATCATTGATATTTGAGTGATCTAGTATTTCATCTATACACTATATAGTTTTACAACACTTGGAAATTTCTTAGAATTCTTCAGTTTACTTTTCAGTAAAGGACAGGAATGTGGTCATTTGAAGTTCCTCAAGACTTTATAAGAGAGAAATGGCAGTATATGCATTCTGACTTATTTTTTTGCCTTTCTTTTATTCTCCGAAATGAGAGGTCATGGTTAAAAGGCACGTTCTTCAATTAAACTCTGGCTTTGAATCTAGCATCTTAGCCTCCAATGCTTCATCTACAAACAGAGATAATACTGTCTTCTCAGTTTGCTGTGGGAGTTACCTGGCAAGAATGCACTTGAATTGCTCTGCAGAATACCTGTACTGAACAAAGTACTTAAAATATTTTCTATAATTAATGTCACAACATTAGATTAAAAAACCCACCAAACCCACTGCTGTGGAGTCAACTCTGACTCATAACGATCCTGGAGGACAGAGTAGATCTGCTCCATAGAGTTTCTGAGGAAGGCCTACGTTTCAGTTAGCAGCCATGGTACTGAAACACTACATCACCTGGGTTTAAACAATTTTAATTAAATGTCCATATGTGTTCTCCTTATTCAAAGAATTGCATTCTTCTACTTGAAGATGGTGCTCTTTTGTTAGTATTCTCAGATGATTAAGGAAAATAAAAAACTAGAAGCTAAGCAATGGGGTGTAAATCCTGGCATTTCACAGTTGTCTTTTTTATTCTATTTCAGTAATAGCCAGATTATGCAGACTACACCCAGGTATAAGAAAGCCTCTGTTTCACAAGGAAGTTGATGTTATTTTAGACATTTCTGTAAGCAAATTCTCCCTTATGCTGAACCTTTGAAGCAACAGATGGCAGTTTTTCAAACCATGGGGAAAGCTTCCACCCTTTGGCCTTCCCTCTTATAATAATGCTGCCGTTGTTGTGTGTCATTGAATTAATTCTGACTCTTAGTGACCCAGTGCAAAGGAGCAGGACTGCAGATAAGAGTCTAAGAAAACATATGGGACAGTTTTCTTTTGTCCTATAGGGTTGCTATGAGTTACAATTGAATTGATAGCATAGAACAGTTTTTAAGGGAGCAGATATTTTCTCCTGGCCAGCAACTGGTGGATTTGAACCACTGACATTATGGTTAGCAGCCAAGCATTTAAGGAATGAGCCACCAGATCTCCTTCCTTGTACTACCTTGTACTTGTGGCCAAATATTGTATTTTCTGATCTTTCTTTTTTCCCTGATATTTCGTATTATATTTTAGATCTTGCAAAAGAAGATTCTTTTTTTTCAAAACACGTGTGTGTATAGTTTATACATAAATATGTGGAACAAAACATAATGCTATCAAAAAGATTTAGACCCTTTTTGCCCAAAATGACCTGCATTACCTAGGAGACTACTAGAATGCAAAAGTTCAAATCTTGTCCCAGCCCTTCTGTGTCAGTATTATTGCTCTAAAATATAAGTTTTAACACTTTTACCTTCCTTAATAGGCATACCACAACAATGGTGGTTCTTAATGTTGCACTATTTATTTTAGAAATGATATCAAAATTTTTCCTCCCCCTGAAGGTGCTTGAATGTAAAACCTCCAATGTTATTCATGTGAGCTAAGGCTTAGTTGATTCGCCTAAGCATCAAAGCTGCAGCTTATTCTCAACCATCTTTTTTGTTTCTTTTGTTCTAAAATATACTGGATGCCTCCTATAAAATGCCTTTCTTACAGGTCAATTTATTTTGTTAATCACAAGATGTTTAATCTTCTATGGACCAGAAAATTAGATAAGAAATATGTTACCATTAAGCAATAAGGTAAATTAATAGTCACTAAAAACTAAGGTATTACCGGAAGACAGCAAATATTGTACATAAATAATACAACACCATTTTGACTGATGGGGGTATATATTTTCCTTATTCTGCAATTGAGGCTTTCCTGTCCAGTGAAGAGATTGTTAAATTAATGTCATATTTGTGTTGTGTTGGTGGGGCAAGACTCACTAGGTTAGATTGTTTGGGCATTGAGGAGTCCCTTGAGATATAAAGGAAAAACCAGCAGAGACATTTGGAAACCCCTTACCATCAAGAAAGAAGCTTGGGAGCAGAGTGCATCCTTCAGACCCAAGGTTCCTGTGCCAAGACGCTCTCTGACTAAAGACTGGTAGAACTCATGGACCTTCCTCCAGAGCTGATGAAAAGGGAAAGCCTTCCCTTGGAGCGAACACCCTGAATTGAAACTTGTAGCCTGCTGGACTGTGTAAGACTAAATTTTTCTTTGGTGAAGCCAATCACTTTGTGATATTTCTGTTAGAGCACCACTAGCTGACTGAACCAATTGGCAAATGAGGTTTTAATATAATTATCATTGTTAATGGTCTTCACTGCTAACCAAAATGTTGGCAATTCAACTCTAACAGCCATTCCTTAAAAAGCCTATAAGGCAATTCTGGTCTGTCCTAAAGGCTTCTATGAGTTATAATTATCTTGATGGCATTTCTTAATCATCATTATTTTTACTTGAAATATTATATATAGACTGAAACATTCTTCATATAGCTTTACCGTAATATAAATGGGTGTTTTACTAGTGACTACCTCTAAATACATATTTTAAAAAAACTTATTAATTTTGACTTTGTTCCAATCTTAATACAAATTATAAATAAGAAGTATATGTCCCAGCAGAATAATTGAAATGAAGACATCACTAACCTTAACATCAATGCTGTATTTGTTGTCATGAATATAATTTTACTTCTACCACAAAACTGAGCTCCTTCCCAGATATCAATTCCTATTATGACATACGTATTTTGTACTACATAATTGAATACTTATTAAAATCAGAATCCTCATATTAAATAACATTAGAATCCAATCAAGTTTTGTACAGAAGCTTTTCAAAATACTGTTTGGATAATTTAACTATTTTATTAATAAGCAAAATTTGCTAATCTGACAGCTAGAAAGATTATTAAAAATACTGTGCCTTCCACATATTGGTGAGTGGCATCTGGGGTCTTAAGAGCTAGCAAGCTGCCATATGAGGTACATGAAATGGTCCCAACTCAGCTGGAACAGATGATCACCAAGGACAAAACTGACATGAGGGAAAGAGAACCCAGATGACAAAAGGACCCGTGTGAATGGGAGACTATCAACATAAGACCAGAAGAACCAGAAGGTGCCCTGCCACCAACAAAGGCAACAGTGACAGGACACAAAATGTTGAATCCCTGTGGGAACAAGAGAAAAAGAGGAGTGAAGTTAAAGAACTCTATTAAAAGACCAGAAATGATGGTCTAATGGCCTAGAGGATCCTATGGGAATGTAGCCCTCTAGACATGCTGCTGCACCTGACCGGAAGACATTACTCAGGTCAACTGTTTGGAAGAAAATGGACTGGACCTGGGGACACAATGTGACCATATCGTGTGTGTATTTATGGTTTTATGCATTTATTGAATGCTGTCCTACTGGTCTCTTTCTGGCTGGGAGAGATGAGAGTAGAGAGGAGGGGACAGGAAACTGTTAAGATGATACTTCAAGTATGGACGGAAAAGAAGGAATGTACTGGGCAAGGAGAGTGGACGGAGATGCGGTTAGGTTGGCATGCAAAATCAATTTAGGTTGTATAGTTTCCCTTAATCACAATTTAAACAAAAAGAAAACGATGCCTTGCCAAGGTTAAAATATGGACACCAAATTGATTTTTACAGTTTTGTAGCTACATTGAAATTCCCAAATAATAAAGTTTGTGAAGTAAACACACAGTTCTCTAAGACATAGATGGGTAGGAGACGCTATTCTACTGAATAGATAATTGCTGCTGTTTTCTAACTCAGTAATGTTTTCATTTAAGATTCTTCAAATGAAAGCCAATCCAGAAAGTATTTAAAAACATAAAATTTCAGTTAAGCTGCTGTTTGATATTTAATTTTGAATAACAGTGGAAACAGTGAAATGATTGCCACAAAGTATGGGGTGTTTTATGATGTGGATTTATCTACCTATCTGTACTCTACAACATTTTGAGTTAAGCTGACCCACAAAATCTAAAAATAAATAAATAAATAAATGTCATAATGCAATATGATAAGTGAGCCAGATAAACTATAAAAAACACTGTTTTGCTCACACTGTGTTATTGTTATTGTTAGGTGTCCTCAAGTATGTTCTAATCCGTAGTGGCCATATGGAGAGCAGTGGAAGCTGCATATAGGAGGGCATGTAAATTTATACAGGAATGTATATATTCACTCAATCATAATAAAAATAATTAATTAATTTAAAAAAAGAAGAAAACAGTACCAAATCCTAAACTGCCCCACAATATATGTTATGTTTGAGCCCATTGTTGTAGCAACTATGTAAATCCATCTTATTGAGGGTCTTCCTCTTTTTCACTGATTCTCTACTTTACCAAGCAGAATTTCTCCAGAGACTGGTCCTTCCTGATAACATGTCCAAAGTATGTGAGAAAAAGTTTAAACATACTTTCTTGTAAGGAGCGTTTTCACTGGCTCCTATGACAGAATTAATATTTTTTACCAACGCCATAATCCAAAGGCATCGAGTCTTCATTCCTATTTCTTATTTATGATAGCTTTCCCAAGAATATGAGGCAATTGAAAACACCTGGGCTGAAGTCACATGCACCTTAGTTCTCTTCCTTCCTTCCTTCCTCCCTCCCTCCCTCCCTCCCTCCCTCCCTTCCTTCCTTCCTTCCTTCCTCCCTCCCTCCCTCCCTCCCTCCCTTCTTTCCTTCCTTCTTTCCTTCCTTCCTCTCTGTCTCCCTCTCTCTCTTTCTCTCTCTCTCTCCCCCTCTACCCCCCTGCCTCCCTCCTGCCTCCCTCCTGCCTCCCTCCCTCCCTTCCTTCCTTCCTTCTTTCCTTCCTTTCTTTTGTTAATTTTGATCGAGTGAAAATGTACAATCCAGTTTAAATTTTCATGCCTACCTATCCGTCTATCCTCCTAATCTCCTTGATCGGTGACAACACTCTCCTCCTTTCCATTCTATACATGTCATGTCCTCTTAACAATCTCCTGTCCCTTTCTCTTCACCCTCTCCACTCCCCTCTAGTAAGAGGACAGTAGGATGACATTGTAAAGATGCAAAGGACCATAAAGTGCACCGACAACATGGTAACTCTGTGTCCCCGGGTTCAACCCATTCATGTCCAAAGAGTTGATTTATGATCAGGGGCAGCATCCCGTGTAGGGACCATGCTCCCAAGGGAACCCCAGGTGTTTGGTGCATCAACTGTGGTCTTACAGTGGAGTTCTTAGGGAGCACTCTCCTTTTTTCCTCATGTTGCCACTGGGACTCAACATTGTGATCGCCATCACAGGTGTCATTGGTGGTGGCCAGGCACCACCTCATTCTTCTGGCCACATGTTGATATAGTCACCCATTCAAGTGCGGCTTTCTGTCTCCTGGGTTCTTTTTCCCTCATGTCATTGTTGTCCTTGGCGATCATCTGTTCCACTTGAATTGGGAACATTTGGTGTTCCTCAGCAGGATGCTAGGTTTTAAGACCCCAGATGCAACTCACTGATATGGGATGCAGAAGACTCTCTTAGCAATAGGCTAGCTATGCCAGTTGGCCTTCATGTCCCCTGAGAGCAGGGTCCCCAGACACCTGCCACTACTACTCTATCCTTGCAACACTGGGTTAAGATTGGAAGGGTTTCCAGTTTATGTTGGAGTCTAGTTAAATTGATCTTTCTAATGTGTGCTGTCACTGATTTCATCCAACCAAATTTTTATCAAGTATCTGATCTGCAACCAAACCTCTCCCTTCCTCCATCCCCTCCCTTGCAGTCTTCAAAGAGTCTTTTGTTCTGTACGTGAGTCTGTTTTTAAGTCCTTATAGTAGGGATCTCATACAATATTTGTCCTTGTGCCACTAACAAATTTCACTCAACATAACATATTTCAAGTAAAACCAGGTTGTGAGATGCTTCCTAAAATCATCATTGTTCTTGATCATTGTGTAGAGTTCCATTAACTATATATACCACAGTTTGTTTATCCATTCATGTGTTACTGGGCATCAGAGTGGATTTAATCTTTTTGCTATTGTGGACTATGCTGCAATAAACATTCATGTGTATATATCTATTCATGTGACTACCCTTGATTCTGTAAGATATATTCTGAGCAGTGCAATATCTGGGTCAAATAGTATATGTATTTCCAGCTTTCTAAGGAAGCACTAGATTGCTTTCCAAAGAGGTTGTACCATTTTGTAGTCCCATTAGCAGTGGAAGAGAATTCCAACTTCTCCAAAGCTTATCTAGGGTTTGTTGTTTTGTGCTTTTTTGTATCATGGCCGTCCTTATTGGGGTGAGGTATCCAAGTTTTGGTTTCAGTTACTTTAACAGCTAATGATCGTGAGTATTTCTACATGCGTCTTTTGGCTGCCTGGATTTCCATTTTAAACAAGTGTCTATCCATCTCCTTTTCCCAACACCTGATTGGGTTATTTATCCTTTTCTTGTTGATATTTTGCAATACCTTGTAAATTATGGAGATCAGACTTCAGTCTAACATATAGTTGCCAAATTTCTTTTTTTCCAACTCTGTAGGTGATCCCTTAATTCTTTTGATAAAGTCTTTGAGCAAAAAGTGTTTGATACTTAGTAGTTCCCATTTATATATTTTTTTTTTCTGTTGGTTGTGGTTTGTCAGATTTTGGTCTGTCTACAATGTATATTAAAACTTGCATTGTTTATCCTATTGTTTCTTGCATGAGCTTTATTGTTTCAGGTTTGACATTTAGGTCTTTTATCCAATTTAAGTTTTGTGTAAGGTGTGAGATACGGGTCTTGTTTCAGTTTTTTGTGGATGGATATCCCATTTTGCCATTTGTTAAAGAGACTGTTTTGACCCCAATTTACAGTCTTAGGGGCTTTGTCAAGTATCAACTGTTCATAAGAGGATGGTGGTGTCTCTGAGAGGGTCTCAACTCTGTTCTATTAGTCTATTGTCTCTTTTTGTACCATTAGCTGGATGTTTTGACTACTGTGGCAGTGTGATAGGTTCTAAAGTTGGATAGTGAGAGGACTCCTAGTGTGTTCTTCTTCAGTAGTGCTTTGCTTATCCAGGGTTTCTTCCCCTTCCAAACAACATTGGTGATTTGTTTCTCCATTTCACTGATAAACATCACTGGAATTTGTATTGAAATTGCATTGTATATGTAGATCATTTGGGGTAAAACAGACATTTTCACAATGTTAAATCTTCCTACCCATGAGCAGGGTAGGTTTCTCCATTTATGTAAGTCTGTCTTAGTGTCTTGCAGTAGGGTCTTGCAGTTTTCTTTGTATAGGTCTTTTTTTTTCTCTAGTTAGATTGATTCCTAGGTATTTTATCTTCTTGGGGGCTATAGTAAATGGCATTGATTTGGTCATTTCTTTTTGAATGATCTCTTTGCTGGTATAAAGGAATCCTACTGATTTAGGTATGTTTATCTTGTATCATGATACTTCCTTAACTCTTCTGTGAGTTTGAGTAGTTTACTTATGGATTCTTTAGGATTCTCTGCGTATACAATCATGTAATCTGCAAATAGGAATTTTTTTTTCTTCTTTACCAACGTGGATGCACATTAATTCTTTGTCTTGTCTATTTGCTCTGGCCAGTACTTTTAGTGCAATGTTGAATATGAAAGATGACAGTGGGAATCCTTGTCTAGTTCCTTTTCTGAAAAGGAACTGTTTCAGTCTTTCTTCCTTTAGGATGACGTAGGTGGTTGGCTTTGCATAGATGCCCTTTATTGCACTGAGGAATTTGCCTTCTATACCCATTTTCTGAGAGTTTTTAGAATGACTTGATGTTGGACTCTGTCAAATGACATTTCTTCATCAATTGACAAGATCAGGTGATTCTTATTGTTTGTGTTCTTTATGTGGTTGATCACATTAATTGTTTTTCTGATGTTGAACCAGACTTGCATTCCTGGTATGAACCCAATTTGGTGGTGATGAATTATTTTTTTCATATGCTGTTGAATTCTATTGGCAAGGATTTTGCTGAAGATTTTTGTATCTAGGCTCATGAATAATATGATCTGTAATTATTTTTTTGTTGGAACTTTCCCTGGCTTTGGTATCAGTATTATGCTGGCTTCATATAATGAATTTGGGAGTATTCCATCTCTTTCTATGCTGTGAAATAGTCTCAGTAAGATTGGGGTTAACGCCTTTAAAAGATTGGTGGAATTGTGAGGTAAAGCCATCTGAGTCAGAGCTTTTTCTGTTTGGTAGTTTTTGATGACTCTTTCAGTCTTTTCCTTTGTGATGGATGTATTAAGTTGTTCTATTTCTCCTTGTGTTGATTTTAGTAGGTGATATGAAGCTAGGAATTTATCCGTTTCTTCTAGGTTTTGAAATTGGTTAGAATACAGTCTTTTGTAGTATTCTTTTATGATTGTTTTGATTTCTGTTAGCTCTGTTGTGATATCTTCCATCTCATTTCTTATTCTGATTGTTTCCTTTCCTGTTTGTCTCTAGCAAGTTTAGCCAGTGGTTTGTCAATTTTGTTACTGTTTTCAAAAAACAACTTTTGGTCTTACCAATTTTTCTAATTGTTCTTTTATTCTCTAATTCATTTAGTTCTGCTCTAATCTTTATGATCTGCTTTCTTCTGGTGCCTGAGGGATTCCTCTGCTCTCTTCTACTTGTTCAAGTTGTAGAGTTAATTCTTTGGTTTGAATCCTTTCTCCTTCCAGATCTGTGCATTTATAGAGATAAATTGACCTCTACGCACTGGTTGGGCTTTATCCCATAAGTTCTGGTAGGAAGTGTTTTCATTCTCCTTTGAATTTGTAAATTTATTTCTGCCTTGATTTCTTCTATAACCCATGGCTTTTTGAGGAAGATGTTGTTCTGTTTCCATGAGTTCCCATTTCTATCAATTTTTTTTTCTGCTATTGATTTTGATTTGTATGGCTTTATTATCTTAGAAGATGCTTTGCAATAATTCAATGGTTTGGATCTTGTTGAGATTTGCTCTATGTCCTAACACATGGTCTATTCTGGAAAATGTTCCATGTGCACTGGAGAAGGAGGTGTAGTTATTTGTTGATGGATCAACAGTTCTGTATGAGGTCTAATTGGTTAATTGTGGCAATAAGATCTTCATGGCAGTCTTATTTTAAAACGTGATAGCTATCTGACCGTTTCCAAATTCAGTCACGCTACAGATGTGTTAAACTGCTCCTTCTTCCTGAGAACAGAAGCACCTGTTCAGCTGTCCTCAAATGCTGTGATGTAGGTCAACAGACAGGCTACTGCCCTGCCGACATCCTTTATCAGGCCCCACCCTTAAGACTACAATGTGCTAAAAATAGTTTTCCTGCTGGAAAAGCACTTCCTGGCTGGTTCTGCCTCCTACCCTTGGAATTAGCCCCTGCTGAGGCCTCTCGTTGGGTATTCCACCTCCCAGTCAAACAAGATAGCATCCCAGCCAAGCTGTCCCACTCCCACAAAATAGGAGAATCTATAGCAGAGGTCCAAAAAGAGAGGGTGGAGAGGCTGTGGTGCTCTGAGTCTGTATCTGGGCTCTCAGAATGAGGCTATTCTGCCTGCTGATCCCTTTAGTAATGCAGTTCTGTGTACCTGCTGTTTGAGCCCCTCCCTGACCTGCCGGCCAACAAAAAGAAAAAAGTTAAAAACGCCATTTGCCTTCAGTCCATGGTAGCCAGACGAGTCAATCCAAGTGTTGCTCAGCCAAAGACAAAAAGTATGCCATTCACTGGCATACAATCCAGATTGACAGCCCTATGCTATGTGTTACAGCTCAGTGTGTGTCCATAAACTCCCTTAATTACCAATCCAGGCCTTAGTTTTCAAAAGGAATTAGGAGACATGTGTCTAGTCCACCGTCTTGCCTCTGCCCCTACCTTTGTTCTTAGAATGACATCTTTGCTTTTTCACAGTTTAAAATGTTATTTTGTAACAAATTTACCCAGCAAAATTTGTTCTTCCATTTTTTTTTCACCTCCTTTTCAATGGGCACTGCCTGTGAGCCCAAGTAAAACAATATCATTGACAATTTCAATTTCTTCTCCATTTGTCATGATGTTTCTTATTGGTCAAGTTGTGAGGATTTTGCTTTCTTTATGTTGAAGTGAAATCTATACAGAACGGTGTGGTTTTTGATCCTCAGTAAATGCTTCAAATTCTCTTCAAGTTCAGCAAACAAGATTTTGTATCTTAGTATCTCAAATTCCTAATGAGTCTTCCTCTAATCCTGATGTTTTATTCTTTGTATAATCCAGCTTCTCAGACTGTTTGTTCCACATAGAGATTAAATAAGTATAGTGAAAGAATACAACTCTAAATAATACCCCTTCTGCTTTTTTAAACCATGAAGTGGTCCCTTTAATTGTGCAACTTGCTCTTAGTCTATATACAGGTTCTGTGTGAACACTGTTAAGTGTTCTGGAATTCTCATTATTTGCAATGTTTTTCATAATTTACTATAATCCACAAGGTCAAGTATCTTTGCCTAGTCAGTAAAACACAGTTAAGCATCTTTCGGGCGTGCTCTGCTTTCACCCAAGATCCATTTTACATCAGCAATGGCATTCCTTAGTTCATATCCTCTTGTGAATCTAGCTTGAGTTTTTGGAAGTTTGCTGTGGATATACTACTTCAACTCCTTTTGAATAATCTTCAGCAAAATTTTACTTTTGTGATGTTAATAATATGGTTCAATAATTTTTGAATTTTAATGGTTCGCCTTTCTTTGGAATGGATAAAAATACGAATCTCTTCTAGTTACTTGGCCAGACAGTTGTCTTTCAATTTTTTGGCACAGAATTTTTTCTCTGCAGGCATTAATTGTGACATTTTCATTGATATCTGTTAATTCTTGAAGCCTAGACTTTAACCAGTACCTGCAGTGCAACATGGACTTCTTCCTTCCTTACTACCATAGGTTCTTGATCATATGCTACCTCTTGAAATGACTGAATGTGAACCAATTATTTTGGGTATAGTAACTCTTTGTGTATTCCTTCCATCTTCTTTTGATGCTTCCTGAGACATTCAATATTTTGCCCATAAACTCTTCCAGTGTTACTGGAGAATTATACTTTTTCATTTCTTTCAGCTTGGAAATGCCGAAAGTGTTCTTCACATTTGGTTTTATAATTCCATGTCTTTGCATATTTCATTGTAATAGTTTACTTTGTCTTCTTAAGCCAGTCTTTGAAATCTTCAATTTAGTTCCTTTACTTCAACATTTTTATTCTATATTTAAGAGCAAGTTGCATAGCTTCTTCTGACATCCCTTTTGGTCTTTTATTTCCTTCCTGTATTTTTAATGACTTCTCTCTTTCTTCAAATATGATGTCCTAGACATCATTTTGCAAAATGTCATTCTTCTGTCATTAATGTTCATTGACCCAAATCTATTCACATGGCATATACTCAAGGCATGTACTTGACTCTTCTGGACTTATTACTTACTTCAGCTTCAATGTGAACTTGAGTACGAATGTTTGATGATCTTTTCTGTTGTTGGTCACTGGCCTTGTTCTTACTGATAATGTTGAGCTTCTCCATCCTCTCTTTCCACAGACGTAGTCAGTTTGATTCATGAGTATCCTATCTAGTGAGGGCCATATGTACATTAACCAATTATGTTAGTAAAAAGAAAGGACATTTGCAATGAAGAAGTTATTGGTCTTGAAAGATTCTATCATGCAAACTCTGGCAACATTTCTATCATCAAGGTCATATTTTCCAGTTACTGTGGAGCCCTATCTCTTAACCACTGCCTTAAACTATTTGTATTATCTAATGGACTATGCAAGTACTTCATTCTCTAAGAGTTCTTTATTAATGTGGAAATCACTGGGAAGAGTATAAACAAATGAGAATATCAAGTATAAACTGACATTATGAAAAATTAAAATCTTTACCAAGTTCATGCTTGTGCAGCTGTGATAATCATTGTGTGGTGAAAGAATGTGCGGTTTAATTTCAACTATGTAAGAATTTGTATTTGGGTTGAAAGTGATGTATGGGGATATGTGTTCAAATCTGAGCTAAAATCTATACTTGAATCTTCCACAGAAACATTGTTAGTGAAAAATGTACTACTAGGCGTTTTGCATGTACTGTGGTCTGAATGGAGGGTCGTGGAGTAAGGGCTGGTCCCTGTTACTAGTTCAACATGTATGGGTGAAAGTGGGATAGATCTCGTTAATGAGAAGAAACAAAACTTGGAGTTTACAAAGATGGATGTGGCTCCTTAGGTGAGGAGTGTACTGAAGCACAGACAATTAAGTTTAGATGGGAGGGCATATCTTTGCAGGCTCCAATTACATTAACTTTCCTCCTTGGATTAAAGGAATGGACATAATCAAAATTTTATTGTACTCTCAATCTTTTGTCCATAAATCTCTGTTGGTGTCTCTTATTTAACCGCAGCTTATGTGGAAGGTTAGAAAAGTGAATACGTATTTGAGAGCTCTGGTGGTCCAGTGGTTAAGTGCTACGGCTGCTAACCAAAAGGTCACCCATTTGAATCTACAGTTGCTCCTTGGAAACCCTGTAAGTCAGTTTTATTCTGTGCTATAGGAACACTATGAGTTGGAATCAATCAATCAGTGAGGTATAATAATATGGGAAACAGAAATATAGCAGTAAATAGAAACATTTATTTGATGCACCCTATATGGAAGTGGCAGAATGTTGGGCAGAAGTCCCAGGCAATGACCACTAACAAAATTGTCATTGGCCACAGAAATTTTGGGGTATCTGGTCAAGGCACAAAATGTTGTCGGATGAATAATGTTGAAGTTAAACGCATAATAGTAAAAGGTGACTTTCTAAATTAAGAGGAATAGTATTTGAGACTTAAGTTGCTTGGGATGAGTGTTATAATACATCAAATTAAAGAGTAAGTCCAGCCTAGAGTTATAATAAAAAAGATACGGAATACACAGAACACATCTTTAAAAAAAAGAGTTAAAACAATACCTATAAATAGAGGATAAAAAAGAAGTGTAAGTTAACAATTACTTTCACCATTTTAATGGGTATTTTTTTTAAACATGTCAAAAGGATATAGTTGAGCTTTGGATATGTTTGAGCTTAATGGTTGAGCTTGTCCTTCCTTTCCCACCTTACCTCATTCCATTGCAAGAAAACAGAGATCCAAACACTGCACTAATGTTACCTTCATAAACTTGTTTTTAAGGTAATCTATAAATGAACTCAAAGTCCACCCTGTAACTCAGTTTATCAATGAACATTTTCTTAAGCATAAGTGTCCCATTAATGGTAGATGTAGATTAAGAGTACATTATACTATCCTGTTTTCAACAGAAGTTTATTTTTAAAGAAAGTATCTATAAAGTATGACTTTATTATTTTAAAAAAAGGAAATTGTATAGTTTTTTTTAAATTTTTATTTAACATGACTGGGTGAAAATGTGCGTTCACGTATAAATTTACATGCCCACCTAAATGCAGCTTCCACTGCTCTCCCTGTCCAGTGACTGCACACTATTCCTCGCTGCCCCATAAATGTCTCATCCTCCCAACAGCCTCTTTTCCCCACCTCTCCATCCACTCCCCTTCCTCCAGCCAGAGGTCAGCAAGATGATATCCTATAGATGTATAGAACCATAAAATGCTTCCAAAATATGGTCACTCTGCATTGCCAAGTCCAATCCATTCCTTTCCACAGAGTGGACCTTTGTTATAATTTATGGGAAAGGGTAGCATCAGGGCTGGGGGCCATGCTCTCAGAGGAACCCCAAAACCGCTGGACCATCAACTGAGATCTTTTAGTGGAGATCTCATGATGCACCCCTTTTTATTCTTGTGTTGCCAGTGAGACTCCTCTCTGTGAGCTCCGTCATGGCTATCACTGGTGGTGGCCGGGCACCATCTGGTTCTTCCAGTCCCAAGTCGATGTAGGCATCCACTCTTGTGGGTCTCTCTGTCTTCTCGGTTGTCTTTACCACATGTCATTTTGGTCCTTGGTGAGCACCCGTTCCTGCTGAGTTGGGACCATTTGCTGTGTCCTCGGATGGCATCTTTGCAGCCTTTAAGACCCCAGATGCCACTCACCAATGTGGGGTGCAGAGAGCTCTCTTAGCAAAACGCTAGTTGTGCCAACTGGCCTGGAATTCGCCTAAGAGCATGGTCCCCCGCCCCACGCCCCAGCTACTCTATCCTTGCAGTATTGAGTTAAGATGAAAGGAGTACTCAAGTTATGCGGCAGTCTACTTAATGTTGCTTTTGTTCCTAATGTGTGCTATCACTGCTTTCTCCCAACTAGATTTCTAGTAACTATGTAAACAAAACTCTCCCCTCCTCACCCTCCCCTCCCTCCCTTGCAGCTGTCAAAGAGTCTTTTCTTCTATACACAACTCTGTTTTTGAGATCTTATCATAGAGGTCTCATACAGTATTTGTCCTTTTGTCGCTGACTACTTTCACTCAACATAATGTCTTCCAGTTGAAACCAGGTTAGGAGATGTTTTCTGGAATCATTGTTATTCTTTATCATTGCGTAGTGCTCCACTGAGCATATGTACCATAGTTTACTATCCATTCTTCTATTGTTGGGCATCTGGGTTGATTCCTTATTTTTGCTATCACAGACTGTGCTGCGATTAACATTCTGGTGCATATGTCCGATGGTGTGAAAGGCCTTGATTCTGTAGGATATATTCCAAGTAGTGGAATTACTGGGTCAAATGGTATATCGATATCCATTTTTTTAAGGAAGCGCCAGATTGCCTTCCAAAGAGGCTGGACCATTTTGCAACCCAACCAACAGTGTAGGAGGGTTCCACTTTCTACACACCCTCTCCAGCATTTGTTGTTTTGTGTTTTCTGGATCATGGCCAATCTTGTTGGGGTGAGATGGCATCTCATTGTTCTCTTGATTTGAATTTCTTTAATAACTAAAGATCATGAACATGTCCGCATGTGTTTTTTGGCTGCCTGGATCTCCTCTTTAGTGAAGTGTCTGTCCATCTCCTTTGCCCATTGCTTAATTGGATGGTTTATCTTCTTCGTATTGATATTTTGTAGTATCTTATAGATTATGGAGATCAAGCGTCGGTCTGACATAGAGTTGTCCAATATTTTTTCCCATTGTGTGGGTGTTCTTTTAATTCTATCAATAAAGTCTTTGGAAGAGCAAAAGTGTTTGATTCTTAATAGTTCCCATTCATCTATTTTCTCTTCTGTTGGTTGAGATTTCTTTGACAGATTTTGGAGTCTGTCCCCATTGTGTATTAAAACTTCCATTGTTGTTCCTACCTTTTCTTGGATGAGCTTTATTGTTTTAGGTTTGATATTTAGGTCTTTTATCCAGTTGGAGTTGGTTTTTGTATAAGGTGTAAGATATGGATCTTGATTCAGTTTATTGCAGATGGATAACAAATTTTGCCAGCACTATTTGTTGAAGAGACTGTTTTTACCCCAGTTTAATGTCTTAGGGCCTTCGTCAAATATCAACTGTTCGTAGGCAGATGGTGTCATCTCTGGCGTCTCAATTCTGTTCCACTGATCGATCTTTCTGTTCTTGTACGAGTACCAGGCTGTTTTGACCACTGTGGCAGTGTAGTATGTTCTAAGGTCGGGTAATGAGAGGCCTCCCAGTGTGTTCGTCTTCTTTAGTAGTACCTTACTTATCTGGGTCTTCTTCCCTTTCCAAATAAAATTGGTGATTTTTTTCTCCATCTCATTAAAAAATGATGCTGGAACTTGTATTGGGATTGCATTATATAAATAAATTGCTTTGGGTAAAACAGACATTTTCACAATGTTAAGTCTTCCTATCCATGAGCAGGGTAGGTTTTTCCATTTATCGAAGTCTCTTTTAGTATCTTGTAGTAAGGGCTTGTAGTTCTCTTTGTAAAGGTCTGTTGTTTCTCTGGTTAGATTAATTCCTAGGTACTTTATCTTCTTAGGGGTTATCGTAAATGGTATTGATTTGATAATTTCCTCCTTAACAGTCTCATTGTTGGTATAAAGGAATCCTACTGATTTACTTATGTTTATCTTGTATCCTGAGAGTTTGCTGAACTCTTCTATCAGTTTGAGTCGCTTACTTATACATTCCTTGGGGTTTTCTGCATATACAATCATATCATCTGCGAACAGGGAGATTTTAACTTCCTCTTTGCCGATGCAGATGCCCTTTATTTCTTCGTCTTGTCTAATTGCTCTGGCTAGAACTTCTAGCACAATGTTGAATAGGAGAGGTGTGAGTGGGCATCTTTGTCTAGTTCCTGATCTCAAGGGAAAGTCTTTCTGTCTCTCTCCATTCAGGATGATGTGGGCAACTGGCTTTGTATAAATGGCCCTTATTGTGTTGAGGAATTTGCCGTCTATGCCCATTTTGCTAAGAGTTTTTAGCATGAATGGGTGTTGGACTTTATTAAATGCCTTTTCGGCATCAATGGACAAAATCAGATGATCCTTGTCTTTTGTGTTATTTATGTGGTTAATCACATTAATTGTTTTCCTGATGTTGAACCAGCCTTGCATCCCTGGTATGATTCCCACTTGGTCATGATGGATTATTTTCTTGATATGTTGTTGTATTCCGTTGGCAAGAATTTTGTTGAAGATTTTTGTATCTAGGTTCATGAGTGATACTGGTCTGTAGTTCTCTGTCTTTGTTGGATCTTTCCTTGGCTTAGGTATCAGGGTTATGCCGGCTTCATAGAATCAGTTTGGGAGTACTCCATCGCTTTCTATACTGTGAAATAGTCTCAGTAGTATTGGGGATAACACTTCTCTAAATGCTTGGTAGAATTCTGCCGTGAAGCCATCTGAGTCCGGACTTTTTTTTGGTTGGCAGTGTTTTGATGACCTTTTCAATCTCTTCCTTTGTGATGGGTTTATTAAGTTGTTCTGCTTCATGTTGTGATAATTTGGGTAGGTGGTATGAGTCAAGGAATTTGTCCATTTCCCCTAGGTTTTCAAATTTGTTAGAGTACAGTCTTTCATAGTATTCTGTTATGATATTTTTGATTTCTGCTGGATCTCTTATGACCACTCCCCTCTCATTTCTAATTTGGATTATTTGTTTCCTTTCCTGCCTTTCTTTAGTAAGTTTAGTCAGTGGGTTATCAATTTTGTTGATCTTTTCAAAAAACCAGCTTTTGGTCTTTTCAATTTTTTTTCTATTCTCTAATTCATTTAGCTCTACTCTAATCTTTATGATCTCATCTCTTCTGGTGCCCGAGGGGTTCCTCTGTTGTTCTCTTTCTACTTGTTCATGCTGTAGAGTTAGGTCCTTGATTTGGTTTCTTTCTTCCTTCCTGATGTGTGCATTTATGGAGATAAACAGACGTCTGAGCACTGCTTTGGCTGTACCCCATAGGTTCTGGTAGGAAGTGTTTTCGTTCTCATTGGAATCCATGAATTTCTTTAATTCATCCTTGATTTCCTCTATAACCCATGTTTTTTGAGCAATATGTTGTTCAGTTTCCAAGAGTTCCACTTTCTATCTATGTTTTTTCTGCTATTGATTTCAACTTTTATGGCTTTATGATCTGAGAAGATCTTTTGCAGTAATTCAATGGCATGGATTTTGTTGAGCATTGCATTATGGCCTATCACGTGGTCAATTCTGGAGAATGTTCCATGTGCACTGGAGAAGAAGGTGTAGTTGTCTGCTGAGGGGTGGAAAGTTCTGTATATATCAATGAGGTTTAGTTGGTTAATTGTGTCAATGAGGTCTTCTGTATCTTTACTGAGCTTTTTTCTAGATGATCTGTCTAGTGATGAGAGTGGAGTGTTAAATTCTCCCACTATTATTGTGGAGTCATCTAACTCTCTTTTGAGCATAGTCACTGTTTCTTCAACATATTTAGGTGCTCTGATATTAGCTGCATAAATATTTAATACAGTTAAGTCTTGCTTGTGTACTGAACCTTTCAGCAATAAATAGTGTCCATCTTTGTCCACAATGGTGGATTTGACATTAAAATTGATTTTTTCTGAGATTGGAATTGCCACCCCTGCTCTTCTTTGTTCATTGTTTATATAGTATTACTTTTAAGTTAGAAGCCCCATTTTGAAACATTACTCAGTTGACAGAAACACTGATACGTGTCTAAGATTTTGGAAGCATCCTTTGGGACTAATATGAAAAACACTGTGAGGCAATAAAAGTGAACAAACTTACTGATAAATATGTAGAATTCAATTTCATTCTTTAAGTAATTTTTTTCCTAAATTATTTTCTGATTAATTTTAGGGGGGCTGGTATCTCAGTGATAAAGCTCTCATCTGCTATCCATAAGGTCATTGGTTCAAACTCACCACCATGGAGTCAAGAACTACTCACAGTGCCCTTATAGGATAAAGTAGAATTGTCCCATATGGTTTCCAAGGAGCACCTTGTGGAGTCAAACTGCCAACTATTTGGTTAGAAGCTGAATTCTTACCTTGGAAACTCCATGGAACAATTCACTTTTTCCTATAGAGTCTCTTATGACTGATAGCTGAGTGGACAGCAGAGGGTTGGAATTTCCTTTATTTTAATCCAAAAAGTTCTGTCTTCTTTTGGCTCTGCTGGTTTGTGTTGTATGGTTTGTAGTTCATGTCTTTAAAATTTTATTTATCAGTCATCCATTGATAAATTTTCAGTCATTATGGAAAAAAAACTTGATGACTATGATTTGACAGATGGTTTTTCATAGTATGTGCAGTATTAGCAATACAGATGTAGCGGTGAATTAAACAAAAAAAAAGTTAAAGGTAAGTAAGCTGAAGCTAAGCAGACTTGTTGAGCGGTAAGGACACTTGGGGTGACAAGATCTGTCAGCATAAAAAGAAAGACAATGATAATAAAGCAAAATAAGTATCAGTGGTGTTCACAGTGTCTGCAAGCATGTTCTTTAGTCTACACTTTGAAAAGGTGACTAAAAGGGACAAACATTCCTCTGCCTGTTGGTATACAGCCTGTAAAGTCTTGACTGTTTATTGTAGTGTTATTCAGGGGAAGGGCCACTACAAATTTTCTAATACCTTACTCCTTGGAGAACAGTATGTATGTTAGTGTACTTCACATGGAATGTCTGAGCTCCATAAAGGTTCACAGTTAAGTCATTCTTTTCAGTACCTGTGGTGTATCTGTGCTAATCTGACCATATGAGAAATTGGGTGTATTTAAGATAAAAAAAGATAAAGATAGTTTCTTACCCAATTGTGAGGTGTCAAGATTGCATTTGCAGACAGAGATCACGAAGCCAAGTGAATTTTACAGGAATTTCAGAATATATAAAAATATGGAAAATCCATTAAAAAAAAACAAATTTCAGTTGATATGCAATAGATGTAGGAACACATGGACCAAATAGATTAAATAAGAAAAATGTATAAAAGTCCAGTAGATAATTAATTCTTCTGAATCCATTTCTATGGATGAGTTAGAGCATGCATGAGTTGTTTTGTGTCTCTGAGTAAAAAGTGAGATAAACAAGACACATTATAATTATTAGCAGTTAAACTAATTGTTCTACACATAGCAAGATGCTTAGTTTAAATTGTCCAAATAATTCTCTCAGAACAGGGCCAGGCGTTTTTCAGTCTTCTGTTGTTAGGACTCACTGCTGCCTGAGAATACGCACATCTTTTTTCCCAGAAGTGTAAAGTGGGCCTCCTGACCTTTGCTTCCTCCTTTCCTTCTACAATGCCATTAGCAGGTTCTGTGCAACAGCCAAAGGCCCATTAAAAAGCAGAAATGTGATTTTGATCTTTTTAGTTTCTCACTAAATTATAGAATTGGTTCTCTGGTTGGCAGCTACTGACAATTTTATAACAGTTTATTTTTCAGTACCTCTTTGAAAAGCACCAATTTATGGTATAAGGTACTCATTTACATCAAGACAGAATACTCAATAGTTAGATGGGCCATTCTTGGAAACATCTGGTTTGCAGTGATCTTCGTGCTTGGATTTTGTTTTTCATCAGAACAAGAGGAATGTTAATAATTTTTTAATTCAATTTTTATTGTTAACAGAGTCAGGTGCATTTTTAAAAGCATTCAACTTCTTGCCTCACAGAAGTAGCATTTTCAGTTAAAAAAGTAATTTATCCCAACCCTTCAAACTAAAAGCTATAATGCCGATTATCTCTACTTAAAGACGTTTGAGACAATGCAAATTCTTTCAATGTAGCTCTGATCTGGGGTTCTAGCATTTGTCCTCTTATATAATGTGCTTTGTTATTTTACACTCTTTCTTGTTAATATATGTATATATACTATTTCACCAATGCATTTATGTATTTTAATTGACTATTTCTTAGTTTCTATTTCACAGGTAGTCCATTGTATTCATAGTTTATTTTTCTACAACTCAGATTAATACAAATGAAAAATAAGAAATCTTAATTTGTCCATCAGTGACATGATACTTTTCATTAAAATTTAACTTGATGTTAGATTATTGAGCAGGTCCAAATAGACTGGAAATTCCTCTTGATATGTGTAAATAGCTGTCTGTATAATAATCTATAAGTTCATCCCATCATTGTTGCATATCCATTATATTCAGAAACTACTCAGGATCTTCTCTTGAAAGGGATATCATTTAGTCTCTGAGAAGGTGGATGAGATGGGATTATTTAAAATTTTATAAAGAATAATTTTATTAAATTATGGTAAATGATATACTTGCCCATGGTGCCACAAAAGCATTGAAAGACTAATTATTCTAGTAAGCGCTTTTCAGGAAATATTTTCTGATGAACTTAATGGCTAATCAGCAGTATAGAAGACTGGGAGGAATTAGCCAGAGGAAGAGAGGGAGAATAATGTTTTGATCAAAGGAACATCATGAATAAATCACGCACATGCAAAGTAGCATGGTTATGTGATGGGATCTAAAGTTTAAAGTGCAGGACATAGCGTGGTAAAGGTTGAATTAATAGTAGTCTGGAATCATGTCATCAAGGACCTTAGTGCTAGACTATGGAGACTAAACATTTTCTCTTAATGGTTGAAGAGCAATTGAGAAATTTTAAGCAAGGCAGTGAGTAACACAGTCATATTTTATTTAAGAAAGATAAATCAATTGCAACCTGGGGGCTTTTTTTTTTTCTCAATTCATCTTTTTTTGTAATTGTACTTTAGATAAAGGTTTAAAGAACAAAATAGTTTCTCACTAAACAGATAGTACCAAAGCCAAGTGCCGTCGAGTGGGTGCACATACTGCTTTAAGTTATTAGTTAACAATCCCACAACAGATCAATACTTTGCCTTCTCAACTCCACATTCCCTACTACCTGCTTTTCTGTCCCTTCCTGCCTTCCAGTTCTTTCCTCTGGGCCGGTGTGGCTTTTAAGTCTTGTTTTGGTTTCTGAGATTGTCACGTCTGCAGCGAAGGGTGAAACTTGGGAGGGATTTCATTAACTGAGCTGAATGAGTATCAGGATCATACTCTCAGGGTTTCTCTGGTCTCTGTTAGGCCTTCAAGTTTGGTCTTCTTTTTTTCAAGTAGAATTTCATTCTGTGTTTTTCTCCAGCTCTGTCTTAGACAGTCTGCTGTGATTCTTGTCAGAGCAATCAGTGTGGTAGCCAGGCATCATCCAGTTGTACTGGATTCAGTCTGGTGGAGGCAGTTACAGATGTGGTCCTTTAGTGCTTTGGAATAATCTTTCCCTTGTTTCTTTCATTGTCTTCACTCTTCCTTGCTCACAAAGAGGTCATACCAGTGATGTTTCCCAGATGGCTCCCCACAGGCTTTAAAACCCTACTTAACAAAGTAGAATGTAGAACATTTTCTTTTTGTTTTTTAATATGATTGAATGAAAATGTACATTCCTATATAACTTTGCACACCCACCTATATGTAGCTCCCACTGCTCTCCCTGTCTAGTGACAGCACACTCTTCTACTCTGCTCCATACATGTCCTGTCCTCCCAACAGTCTCCTATCCCTTCCTCTCCACCCACTTCCCTTCCTCCAGTAAGAGGTCAGCAGGACGACATCCTGTAGATGTATAGAACCGTAAAGTGTACACATAATACGGTCACTCTGTGTTGCAAAGTCCAATCTATTCCTGTCCAAGAGTTGACTTCCTTTATGATTTATGGACAAGGGCAGCATCAGAACCAGGGGCCATACTCTCAGGGAAACTCCGAGGACCATGGACCAACAGGCGCGGTCTTTTAATGAAGATCTCAGGGTGTACCCCTTTTAATTCTTGTGTTGCCAGTGAGTCAACTTTGCGAGCTCCATCACGGCTATCACTGGTGGTGGCCGGGTACCATCAGTTCTTTCGGTCACAAGTCCATATAGCCACCCACTCACGTGGGTGTCTCTATCTTCTGGGTTCTCTCTCCCCCATGTTGTTTTGGTTCTCGGTGATCATTCGTTACTGCTAAATTGGAACCATTTTCTGTACCCTCAGATGGCAGCTTGGCAGCTTTTAAGACACCAGATGCCACTCACCAATGTGGGGTACAGAGCGATCTCAGCAAAATGCTAGTTGGGCCAATTGACCTAGATTTCTCCTAAGAGCATGGCCCACAGCCCCTCGCCCCAGCTACTCTGGATTAAAGTGGGAGGATTAATCATGTTATGTTGAAGACCAGTTAATATTGATCTTCTTTCTAGTATGTGCTGTCCCAGATTTCACCCAACTAAGTTTCCATCAACTATCTCATCTAAGCCCTCTCCCCCTCACTGTCCCTCCCCTCAACTTTTCCATCATCAGAGTCTTTTCTTCTATGAGTGAGTCTGTTTTTAAGTTCTTATCGTAGGGGTCTCATAACAATATTTATCCTTTTGTCGTTGACTGCTTTCACTCAACATAATGTCCTCCAGTTGAAACCAGGTTATGAGATGTTTCCTGGAACCATCGTTGTTCTTTATCATCGCATAGTGTTTAATTGAGTATATATACTGCAGTTGACCTAGCCATTCCTCTGTTGTTGGGCATCTGGGTTGATTCCATCTTTTTAGTGTTGTGGACTGTGTTGTGATAGACATTCGTGTGCATGTTTCAGTGGATGTGAATCACCTTGATTCTGTAGGATATATTCCAAGCAGTGGAATTACTGGGTCAACCGACATTATCTATTTCCAGCTTTTTAAGAAAGCTCCGGGTTGCTTTCCAAAGAGGTTACACTATTTTGCAATCCCACCAACAGTGTAGAAGAATTCCAATTTCTCCACAGCCTCTCCAGCATTTTTTGTTTTGTGTGTTTTGGATCATGGCCAAACTTGCTGGGATGATATGGTATCTGATTGTTGTTTTGATTTGAATTTCTTTAATAGCTAATAATTGTGAGCATGTCTGCATGTGATTTTTCGCAGCCTGGATCTCTTCTTTAGAGAAGTGTCTGTCCATCTCCTTTGCCCATCACTTAATTACATTATTTATCTTTTTCTTATTGATATTTTGTAGTACCTTATAGATTATGGAGATCAGGTGTCGATCTGATATAGAGTTGCCAAACATTTTTTCACATTCTGTAGTTGAGTTTTTAATTCTATTAATCAAGTCTTTGGATGAGCGAAACTGTTTGATTTCTGGTAGTTCCCATTTATCTGTTTTCTCTTCTGTTGTTTGTGGTTTGTTTCAGAGATTTTGAAGTCTGTCTATATTGTGCATTAAAACTTCCATTGCTGTTCCTACTTTCTCTTGGATGAGCTTTAGCATTCTACATCTGATATTTAGATCTTTTATCTAATTTGAGTTGGTTTTTGTATAAAGTGTAAGATATGAGTCTTGTTTCAATTTATTGTAAATGGATATCGAATTTTGCCAGCATCACTTGTTGAAGAGATTGCTTTTTCCCCAGCTTAAAGTCTTAGGGCTTTTGTCAAATATCAGGTGTTCATAGGAAGATGGTGTCATCTTTGGGGTCTTGATTCTGTTCCATTGAATTCAGGATGTCTGCTCCGGAGGAAGGCTGTCCCCATAGTCGGCTCTGGAGGAAGGTCCTTGTGTGGCATCAGTCTATGTACAGGGAGCAAGAGGCACAGGAACTCAAGTCTGAAGGATGTGCTCTTGTCCTGCTTTCTTGATGATGTGAGGTTCCTGATTCTCTGCTTGTTTCCCTCTCTTTTTATCTTCCGTAGGATTAGAGGATAAAAGGCGGTATAAGCCACACTCCAGGGAAACTCCCTTAGCAAGGTGTGACAGTCCCACCCAAATTCTCTTTTAACATAATCACGCTATTCATTAGCTACAGTCAGAGAATAGGATTTACAGTATCAGAAAATCACAAAATGGAGGGCAATCACAGAATACAGGAAATCCTGGCCCAGTCAAATTACTACACATATTTTTAGGGGGACACAATTCAATCCATGACACTCATCAATTTTTTTTTTTTGCTGCCCAGACGGACAAGAAACCACAATATCAACTCTCTTCTTCACAAAAAAGACTCCATGCATTTATTACATTGTGGAACTTGTCCATGGAGTTTACTAGGCTATCATTTTTGTGAAAGTACATCTCCAGGCATTTCTTCTGCATTGTTGCTGGGTGAGTTTGAATTGCCTACATAAAGCTTGATAGTTGTGGGAAGATCAAGTTGAAATGACTCAGTGACCATTGGCTCACTTTTGTATTGCTTTTGTTGTTTTCTCCACTACATGTTGATTAGAGTGATATGAGACACAAACAGTTTAGCTTCATTTGGGGTTAAGTAGTCTACCTTTTTTTCTATAAGGCCCTTCAAAACCAGAGAGGCAACATTAAAATTACTTACGTTTGATCCATAACATTATGCCTGAAGTTTCCGAATAAACACTTAGACATTTGAAGAGGAAATGGAAAAATATTTTACTAACCTTATTTCTGAAAGTAGAAATTAGTTCATAACAGAGAAGCTGTTTTGATACCCTCGGTTGTCTATTATTTAACACTTAATCTTGTGATTATCATTACCGATGCCAGATGATCTTGGCTTAAAGCAGAGACTACCAGACAGGGGTCTACCTGTATTTTATTGACTATGAGTCATTCAACTGCATGAATCATAACAAATTATGGATAACATTTCAAAGAATGCAAATTTCTCAACACTTAATTGTGTTCACATGAAAACTGTACACAGTACAACAGGCGGTCATTCAAAATTTAAAGAAAAGTGTGCATTAGGGCTGTACTTTTCAGCACAATTATTTAATCTATATGGTGAACAAATTAATTGAGAATCTGTATTGTATGAAGAAGAATGACACATCCAAATTTGAGGAAAACTAATTAATAACCTGAAGTATACAATGATACAACCTTGCTTTTTGGAAGTGAGGAGAACTTGAAGAACTTGCTGATGAAGATCAAAGACTACTGCCTTCAGAATTGATTGCACCACACAGAAAGAGGAAAAAAAAATTCCTCACGACTGGACAACATCATGATAAACAGATTGCATTTGTCAAAGATTTCATTTAATTGGATCTGCAAGCAACGTCCATTGAAATATAGTCAAGAATGAAATAGTGCATTGGAAAAATTAAACTAAAAGAAATTAAATGCACTAAAATTAAATGATATAGTGCACTGGAAAAACCTATTTCAAAGACGTTAAAGTACTGAAAGTCAAGGATGACACTTTGAGTACTAAGGTGGACTCTACCCAAGCCATGAAATTTTTAATCATGTCTTATGTATGAGCAATCTAGACAATGAATAAGGAAGACAGAAGAACTGACACATTTGTCTTATGGTGTTGGCAAAACATATTGAATCTGCAGTGGACTTCCTGAAGGCCAAAAAATTCTGTTTTGCAAGAAACACAGCTAGAGTTCTCCTTGGAAGTGTACATAGTAAAACTTCATGTTGGCATACCTTTAAAATATTATCAGGAGGGATCAGTCCCCAGAGAAGGACATCATGTTTGGGAAGGTAAAGTGTCAATGAACAAGAGGAAGGCCCTGGATGAGATAGATTGACTCAATATTGCAACAATAGGCTCAAATATAGCAAAGATTGTGAAGATGGAATAGGACTGGACAGAGTTTTATTTTGTTGTGCATAGGATAGCTATGAGTTGGAACCTACTTGACAGCATTCAGGGTCAATCTGTAGTTAAAATTCTCTAATTTCATCAACTGTGTTTTGGAAGCTGGACTCTTTGTGGACTAGAATTACAAAACTTAAAGAAAACATCACAGGGATTGCTATATCTGCTACTGGTTGAGACTCTACCATAGTTACCATACCACAACAACAGCAAGAAGAAAACAATAGCATTTTTGTTTTGTAAAATATGATTGAAATGAACAATAAATTCCACAATCAACAATTAAAATCTGTCTTATCTGAAATCTAAGTAGTAAACACTGTTATCCTTCATGCAGAACATGCTATGTATTTACCAACCGTCTCACAGAGAAACCTGAATACTGCTCTCTATATATCAGTAGCTGTCATGGAGTAGGAAACCGTGGTACTGTAGTGGTTTAAAGCTATGGCTAACCAAAAAGTGGGAAGTTCAAATTCACCAGATGCTCCTTGGAAACACTATTGGTCAGCGCCACTCTGTTTTATAGGATCATTATGAATTGGAATCATTTGAGCAGCAATGGGTTTTATTTTTTTGGTCACAGAGTAAGACAAGAAAATATGGGTAGTGGGAGACTCAAGTATGCAACAAGTTGAGAAGAGTCAAGAAGATGGTCAGCTGCTCATCTTACTTACCTTTAGATCCAGGATTGTTTAGACTGGCTTCCTAGAATATAATACCACCTCATCCAGTAGGTTTAATAAAAACAAATCTCTGCCTTATAACAAGCAGTCAAAAGGGGAAATGTCTACCAGGAGAACAAGAGTAGAAAGATTGTCTGTGCTTATCATAATACCTGGCACAAACAACTTTTGATCATTTGTTGTTCCTCTATTTCTAATATTAATAAAAATTCCATTTACAGACAAACATATCTAAAACATATTCAGACAAGCTTAATTTATTTCAAATTCTCAAATATTTAGTTATTGTAAATACAAATATGCCAAAGGAAAACTGCCATGTCAATTACTTGATGTTTTTCACTTGATTGAAAAAAAATATTCTTACCAATATACAACAGAGAACTCATATTAATATTCATGAAAATTCAAAATAAATTCTATTCAATCACATTTATATGCACATACACACACAGTTTTTCTAAAGCTGTGTAGTTTTACCTCCATTCATACCAGTGAAAAAAATTTACCGGTGGATATTTACGAGAATAGCCAAATAGTATCATTTCAGTCTTCATGTAAAAAGTTTCTCTGATTCCTTTTGAAAGTATCAGTAAAATTCAGAAATCTTTAATATTCATAGTAATGTATGAAAAAAATAGCAATATAAAAAAATTGGAAAGTGTATTTCTCATCAGCATTAGGGAGGATAGTCTGACAGAATTGCTCACTATCGCTGGCTGGTGACCCAGCAAAATGGAAAACACCTACCAGCTTGACATAAACTAGATAGAAATGCACATTGTCTTTGTGTTTCACGAGGCAAGGTTCTATAGCAAACACAGTGTACATAACCAGAATCTGGAGCTAAACACCTTATGCTGCTAGAGTTCCAAGTCCGCCATCAGGACTTTCAATTCATCGATTTGTCAGAAACAGTAATTCCTACAAGCAGCAGAAGTGAGGCAAGGTTGGCTGTGACACATGCTGAGGAATGCTAAAAACGTGATGTAGGCAAAAGTGGCATCAGGAAAAATTCTATTAGCAATACTGGGATAGGAGATTTTGTGTGCCCTCACCTCTGAATGGCAAGAACTAAATGATGAGGCTTGGAAGAAATTCTTTATCAATCCAGGACTGCTGAAGTGATTAAACAAACAGTGGATCGGCATGAGTCTCACCTGACTCGAAGGGACTTGGCTGGCTGGCTAGATATAAAAAATAGAATAAAGAGATTTGCACATTCGTCTAGCCTGTAGCCTCTCTGTCATAAATGGGAATGATAGAACCTTTGAAAGGAAAGTAACATACCTGTTCTTAAGGTTGGAAACACTAAATCTATACAGACTATACATTACTCTGCAGTAAACCAAAACATCAGAAAGATGAGTCTTTGGAAAAGTATCAGAGGCACAGAGAAACTGACCTTTCAGTTTGATGTGATATTCCAAGGCAGAGCATATCTCTGGAAAGTTATTGATTATAAGAGGAAGAATATTATTTGTGCAATCTTTCTGGCATCCTCAATAAAATGAAAAATAAATTAACAATACATTGTAAGTTTAGACTGTCTTAAAGGGGAGAATTAGCTGAGTTGAAAAGAAAAAGAACGATATCCTGAAGTTCAATGTTTACGTTATTATGAGCTTACTCTGTACCAGGCACCATTACAAGCATTTGGAAACCCTAGTGGCTAAGAGTTACAGCTGATAAACAAAAGACAAAGAGTTCTAATCCACCAGGCACTCCTTGGAGACGATATGGGGCAGTTCTACTCTGTCCTTTAAAGTCACTAGGAATCAAAGTCAGCTCAGCAGCAACGGATTTTGCTTTGTTTATGATTGTTTATAAACATTCATACATGTGAATTAATTTGATCATTACAGAAAATCTATGGTGTAGATATATTTTTAAATTGTTTTTTAAGTGAAATTTTAAAAATTAACTCAATTTCTCTTACAAAAACTCACACACATGTTATGTGACCCTTGTTGCTCTCCCCACACTGTGACAGCACACTCATTTTTTCTACCTTGTATTTCCCTTGTCTATTCAGCTGGCTTTTGTACCCCTCTACCTTTTTATCTTGCCTCCTGACAAAAGCTGCCATGTCTCTACTTGAGCCAAGAAGTACACTCTTCACCAGTATCATTTTATGTCTTATAGACCACTTCTATCTTTGTCTGACTAGCTGCTCTTAGGAATGATTTCAGTTCTGGGCTAACAGAGTCTGGAGGCCATGTCTTCAGGAGACTATTCTACAAGACCATCAATTATGATCTTTTTATCAGAGTTCAGGCTCTACACTACACATGTCTCTTGCTCCATCAGAGACTCTGTTGAGTACCTTGTCAGGGCTGTTATTGGTGGTATTCAGGAGCCATCTAGTTCTTCTCATCTCATGATGATGTAGTCTCTGTCTTATGTCACCCTTCCTGTCTCTTGTGCTCATATTTTCCTTATGTCTTTGATGTTCTTCATTTTTTTATATTCTTCTTATGACAAGATAAGATCGCTCTCTTTCTCTCTTTACATTTGGGAGATTTCTTTTTCATTTATTATTTTTTTTCTGGTATCTTATGTGTTTTTTTGTGTGTGATTAAGTGAAAATATACAATCCAAGTTGGTTTTGCATACCCGCCTATTTACAGCTCCCTCTGCTTTTCCCACCCAGTAATAGCGCAATCCTCTTTTCCACTCTCTCTATGTAGTATCCTCTTAACAAGCATCTGTGCCCTACCTCCTCTTTCCCATCTAGAAAGAGATCAGTAGGACAGCCTCCTGTAAATGCCTAAAACCATAAAGTATGCACACCATACGGTCAAGCTGTGTCCCCAAGTCCAGTCCATTCTTGTCTGAAGATTTGACTTATTACTGGTTTCTGGTCAGGGAGAGCAGCAGGTCTATGGCCCATGTTCCTAGGGGACTCTCTGGGTTGTTGGACCATTAATTCAAGCCACTTAGTAGAGTTCTTGGGCTGCAAAACTCTTTTTTCTTGTGTTGCCTCAGTGACTCTGTATTGTGTCCCCCATCATGGTTGGCTTTGGTGATGGCCAGACACCATCTGGTTCTTTGGTCTCATGCTGATACAGTCTCACATTCATATGAGTCCTTCTGTCTCCTGGGCTCTTTTTTCCCTGTACCTTTGTTGTTCTCAATGATCATCTCTTCCAGGTGAGTTAGGACTATTTCAGGTAACTCAGATGGCGGCTTGCTAGCTTTTACATCCCCACATGCCACACACCAATACAGGGTCCAGAAGAGAATCTGGAATATGTACGCCATAGAATATGTATGCACCTGAATATGTATGCCAACTGTTCTTAATGTCCCATGAATACATGGTCCCAAGTCCCCTGTTCTGGCTGCTCTATTCTTTGAAATACTAGGTTGAGAATCATAGACTTTTCACTTCATGGTGAAGTCCAGTTAAGTTGATCTACTCTCTACTATGTACTGTAACTTCTTTCACCTAACCAAGATTCTATGACTGTCTAATGTATGTTCTCCTTCCCCATTCATGTAGCCGTTAAAGAATCTTTTCTTCTGTATATACATCTATTTTTAAATCCTTACAGCAGGGCTCCCATACAATAGCCCTTTTGCTGTTAACTGATTTCACTCAGCATAATGTTTTCAAATTGAAACGAGATTATGAGATGCTTCCTGAAATTATTATTGTTCTTTATCACTGCATAGTGTCCATTGAGTACATGTACCATAGTTTTTAAATATACATTCATCTGTTGATGGGCATCTAGGTTGATTCTATCTTTTTGCTATTATGGGCAGTGGTTCAATAAACATTCATGTACATGTATCTGTTCGTGTGACCACTTTTATTTCTGCAGGATATTTCTGAGAAGGGGTATTACTGGATAAAATGGTATTTCTATTTCTAGCTTTTTAAGGAAGCACTAAATTGCTTTCCAAAGAGGCTGTTGTGGTTGGCAGTCCCATCAGCAATATAGGAGATTACTAATCTCTCCATAGCCCATCCAACATTTGTTGTTTTGTGTTTTGTAGATTATGGACAACCTTCTTCAGGTGCGATGGTATCTCATTGTAGCTTTATTTTCTTTTATTGTGATTGAGTGAAAGTGTATAATCCAGTTTAAATTTGATGCCCACTTATCTGCAGATCCTTCTGCTCTCCTTGTCCGATGACAGAACACTCCTCCTTTCTTTTCTACGTGTGTCATATCTTTTCAACAATCTACTGTCCTCTTTTCTCCACCCTCTCCACTCCTCTCTAGAAAGAAGCCAGTAGGATAACATCCTATAGATGCATAGAACCGTAAAGTGTGCACACGATACGGTTGCTCGGTGTCCCCGAGTCCAGTCCATTCTTGCCTGAAGAGTAGACCTCAGTAAGCTTTATGATCAGGGGCATCATCAGATCTAGTGGCCATGCTCCCTGGAGAACTCACAGGCCTTTGGACCATCAATTGTGGTCTTTCAATGGAGTTCTTAGAGTGCACCCCTTTTTATTCTCTTGTTGCCACTAGGTCCAGCATTGGGTCTCAACATTGTGAGCACCATCATGGCTGTCATTGGTGATGGCTGGTCAATATCTTGTGCTTCTGGTCACCTGTTGATATAGTCACCCATTTACATGGGTCTTTCTGTCTTCTGGGATCTTTTACATCATGTCATTGGTGATCATCTATTCCAGCTGAGCTGTGACCATTTTGAGTACCTCAGATGGCAGCTTGCTAGTTTTTAAGACCCCAGATGCTGCTCATCAATACAGGGTACAGAAGACTCTCTTAGCAATAGGCTAGTTATGCCAATTGGTCTTGATGTCACCAGAGACCATGTCCCCAGACAACCACCCCTGCTACTCTGTCCTTGCAATATTGGGTTCAGATTGGAAGAGTTGTCAGGTTATGTTGAAGTCCAGTTAAATTGGTCTTCTTCCTAATGTGTGCCGTCACTGATTTCACCCAACCAAATTTCTATCAACTATCTAATCTATAACCAGTCCTCTTCCTCACTCTCTTCCCTCTCTTGTGGCTGTCAAAGTGTCTTTTCCTTTGTACATGAGTCTGTTTTTAAGTTCTTATCGTAGAGGTCTCGTACAATATTTGTCCTTGTGCAGCTGACTAATTTCACTTAACATAATGTCTTCCATTTGAAACCAGGTTATGAGATGCTTCCTAAACTCATCATTGCTTTTTATCATTGCATAGTCTTCCATTACTCATATATAAGATAGTTTGTTTATCCATTCATCTGTTGTTGGGCATCTAGGTTCATTCCATCATTTTGCTGTTGTATACTATGCCACAATAAACACTTGTGTGTATGTATCTGTTCGTGTGACTGCCCTTGCTTCTGAAAGACATATACTGTAGAGTCAAATGGTATATCTATTTCCAGATCTTGAAGGAATATCCAGATTTTTTTCCAAAGAAGTTGTACCATTTTGCAATCCCAGCAGCAGTATTGGTGAGTTCCAATTTCTCCACAGCCTCTCCAGCATTTGTTCTTTTGTGTTGTTTGTATTCATGGCCATCTGTTTTGGTGTTAGATGGCATCTCATTATCATTTTGATTTGGATTTCTTTAATAGCTAATGGTCATGAGCATTTCTGTGTGTGTCTTATGGTGCCTCAGTATCCTCTTTAGAGAAGTGTCTGTCCATCTCCTTTGCACAACACTTAATTGAGTTATTTATTCTTTTCTTGTTGATATTTTGCAGTACCTTGTAGATTATGGAGAGCAGACATCAGTTTAACATATAGCTGTTAAATAAATTTTCCCATTTTTTAGGTGGTCTTTTAATTGTTTTGATAAAGTCTTTGGGTGAGCAAAAGTGTTTGATTCTTAGTAGTTCCCATTGATCTATTTTCTCTTCTGTGTATCTGCTTTGTTTGTCATATTTTGAAGTCTCTCTGCGTTGTGTATTAAAACTTCCAGTGTTGATCCCCCCCTTTTTTTTTTTGAATGAGCTTTATCATTTTATGTTTGTTACTTAGGTCTTTTATCTACTTTGAGTTGGTTTTTGTGTAAGGTGTGACATATGGGTCTTTTTCCAATTTTTCGCAGATGGATATCCAATTTTGCCAACACCATCTATTAAAGAGACCGTTTCGTTCCCAGTTTAAAATCTTAAGGCCTTTGTTGAGTATTAACTGTTCACAGGAGGATAGTGGCATCTGTGGGCTCTCAACTCTATCCTATTGATCTATATATGCCTTTTCGTATCAGAATCAGGCTGTTTTGAAAACTGTGGCAGTGTAATAGATTCTAAAGTTGGGTAGTGAGAGGCTTCCTAGTGTGTTCTTTTTCTTCAGTAGTGCCTTGTTTATCTGGGGTTTCCTCCCCTTCCAGACAAAGTTGGTGATTTGTTTCTCCATTTCATTGAAAAATATCACTGGAATTTGTATCGGCATTGCATTGTATCTGTAGATTGATTTGGGTAAAATAGACATTTTCACAACGTTGTCTTCCTATCCGTGAGCAGCGTAGGCTTCTCCATTTATTCAAGTTTCTCAGTTTCTTGTAGTAAGATCTTGTAATTTTCTTTGTATAGATCTCTTATTTCTCTAGTTAGATTTGTCCTAGATATTTTATCTTCCTTGGTGTATAGTAAATGCTATTGATTTGGAGATTTCTTCTTTAATGATCTCATTGTTGGTATAAAGGAATCCTACTGATTTACTTATGTTTGTCTTGTATCCTGATACTTTGCTGAATTCTTCTATGAATTTGCATAGTTCACTTATAGATTCTTTGGGATTCTCTGCATATACAGTCATGTCATCTGCAAATAGGGAGATTTTTGCTTCTTCTCTGCCAGTGCAGATGCCCTATATTTTTTTGTCTTGTCTAATTGCTCTGACCACAACTTCTAGTACAATGTTGAATTCAAGAGTTAAGAATGAGCATCCTTATCTAGTTCCTGTTCTCAAGTTTCTCTCCATTCAGGATGATGTAGGCTGTTGGCTTTGTGTAGATGGCTGTTATTGCATTGAGGAATTTGTCTTCTATTCCTATTTGATGAGAATTTCAGCACGAATTGGCGTTGGACTTTTTCAAATGCCCTTCTGCGTCAGTTGATAAGATCAGTTGATTCCTATCTTTTGTGTTCTTTATGTGGTTGATCATATTAACTGTTTATCTGATTAGAACCAGGCTTGCATCCTTAGTATAAATACAATTTGGTCACGGTGAATTATTTTTTTAATATGTTGTTGAGTTCTATTGCTAAGGATTTTGTTGAAGTTTTTGTACCTTTGTTCATGAGCAATATTGGTCTGTAATTCTCATTTTTCCCCTTGGATTTTTCCCTGTCCTTTTTTTCTTTTTTAATCAGGGTTATGCTGGCTTCATGGAATTAAAGAGGCAGTATACGATCCCTTTCTATGCTGTGAAATAGTCTCAGTAGTATTGGGGTTAACTCTTCACTAAAACTTGGTAGAATTCTGTGATAAAGCTATCTGGGCCAGGGTTTAACGGTTAGTCTTTTTTTCATGACTTTTTGAATCTCTTCCTACGTGATGGGTTTATTAAGTTGTTCTACTTCTCTCTCCTTGAGATAATTTTGGTAGCTCATATGAATCTAGGAATTTATCCATTTCCTGTAGGTTCTCAAGTCTGCCAGAGTACAATCTTTCATACTATTCTGTTATGATACTTTTGATTTCTCTTGGATGTGTTGTGACATCTCCCATCTTATTTCTTATGTATGTTATGTGTTTCCTTTACTGTTTTCCTTTGTTAGGGTTAGCCAGTGGTTTCTCAATTTTATTAATCTTTTCAAAAAACTAGCTTTTTGTCTTACCAATTTTTTCAGTTGTTCTGCTCTCTAGTTCCTTTAGTTCTGCTCTAATCTTTATGATCTGTTTTCTTCTGGCGGCTGAGGGCTTCCTCTGTTGCTCTCTTTCTACTTGTTCAAGCTGTAGCGTTAATTCTTTGGTTTGGATCCTTCCTTCCGGATGTGTGCATTTCTAGAAATAAAATGATGTCTGAGCACTGTTTTCTCTGTATCTCGTAGATTCTGGTAGGAAGTGTTTTCATTCTCATTGAAATTCATAATTTTCTTTACTTCATCCTTGATTTCTTGTATAACCCATGACTTTTTTAGTAAGGTGCTGTGCAGTTTCCATTTCTATATGTTTTTTCTACTATTGATTTAGAATTTTATGGCTTTACGATCTGGCAAGATGGTTTGCAATAATTCAGTGGTTACAATTTTGCTGAGATTTGCTTTATGTCCTAACACATGGTCTGTTCTGGAAAAATGTGTCACTTGCACTGGAGAAGCAGGTGTAATTATCTGCTGATGGCTAAAAAAGTTTTGTATATTTCGATGATGTCTAATTGATTAATTGTGGCAATAAGATCTGTGTCTTTGCTGAGCTTTTTTCTTGAAGATCTGTTCAGTATTGAAATTGGAGTGTTGAAGTCTCCCACTATTATTGTGGAGTGACGTATCTCATTTTTTAATGTAGTCAGTGTTTCTTTGATGTACTTAGATGCTCCAATATTGAGTGCATAAATATTTAATATTATTAAGTCCTTCTTGTGTATTGAACCTTTCGACAGTAAATAGTAACGATCCTTGTTTACAATGGTAGATTTTACATTAAAATCTATTTTATCTGTGATTAGTATTGCCACATGTACTCTTCTTTGTATATTGTTAGCTTGGTATATATTATTCTATCCTTTTATTATCAGTTTGTTCTTATCTTTAAGTGTAAAGTTAGTTTCTTGTAAGCAACATATAGACCAGTTGTGTGTTTTGTTCCAAGATTTAACTCGTTGTCTCTTTACTGGAGCATTTAGTCCATTTGCATTCCATGTAATTATTGATAGGTATGTGTTTAGTGCTGTCATTTTGATGTATTTATTTTGGTGTTTGTGTACTCTCTTTTGCTCTTGATTTTCTGTTCTGGGTCATTCTTCTTTACAGGTTGATTTTTCACCCTTTTCAGTATTGGTTTTGTGTTTGTTGAGACTCATGTGTTACAGTTCTTGTTTTGATATACTGCATCTTTATTGCATTTTGTGGCTGCCCCGATACACCCCTTAATGATCTAAGTTTAAGCTCAATTTTAACTTCTACATACTTATTATTTTCCTCTCCATCTGGAAGGACTATAATTACTGTAGTATATCCATCTTATTAATTTGATTATATCCTAGTTTTCATGATATGGTCACTGGATCCCTTCTTTTAATATTATGGCTTTGATGGAGATTTTTTTCCTTCTCTGAGTAGTTTCTGGATGTTGTGCCCTGCATCGCCTCCTTAAATGTTAACTTAATGGTTTTGGTTATCTAAGTCAAGAGCTTCTTTCAATATTTCTTGTAGTTTTGTATTGATTTTTACAAAGTCTCTAAGTTCCTACTTATCTGCAAATGTCCTAGTTCCATCTTCATATTTCAAAGACAGTTTTGCAGGATATATAATTCTTGGTTGGAAGTTTTTCTCCTTCATGGCTTTGAATATGTCACCCCACTGCCTCCGTGACAGCATCTATTCTACTGAGAAGTCAGATGAAAGCCTACAAGGCTTCCCTCTGAATGTTAGCTTTGCTTTGAGTCTCTCTGCTTTTAAGAGTTTCTGTTTATGTTTCATTCTGTTAAGCTTGATTATAATATGTTTTTCTTCTGGGATCAGTTTTATGGGGTTCAAAATACATCTATGTTCTCTTCTTTCATAATTTCAGGGAAGTTTTCTGTCAGCAACTCAACAACAACACTTTCTGTGTTTTCATGTATTCTTCCCTGTTCAGGAACTCCAATGAATCATAGATTGTTCCTCTTGGTAGAATCCCACATGTTTCAAAACTATTCTTCATTTTCCTTATTTCTTTTCTCTCATTTCTCCTCATAAATGCTGGTGTCAGTAGTTCTGGCTTCATGGTCAGTAAGTCTATCTTCCAGCTGTTGAGTTCTGCTCTTCTGGCTTTGAATTGAATTGTCTAATTCTGTAATTTTGTTATTGACCTATCCAATTTCAGGATACTGATATTCCACCAGTTCATACAGTTTGCTTATTTCATTTTGTTCTGCTGCATTTTGTATAATTTCTAGGAAGGCTCTCTAATTCTTTAGTACTCAACCTCCTTTTTGGTCTGGGAAGTTCTTTGATTCTTTATTTGGGAGTTTTCTGGAGTCATGGATGACTTTTTTTTAATGTTTGGTTAGGGTCTGTCACTTACAATACATCTAGAGGCTGTTTAGTTTCTCTGGTGGTGCCTTAACAGGAGCTGAGGTACAGTTCTGAGAAGGAAGTTGATCAACAGCCACCTCCATGTACTCCAGGGACTGGGCCCAGTGGAATCTCTGGGGTAGCAGGTGCTAACTCTTTGCTGCCAAACACATGGCCCTACTTACAGGGTCACTGGAGAGCCTTCAGACAACCCTATGATGTGGGGCAGTAAAGGCTGGACAATATGCCATCAGGCTGCACCAGTTATTTCTCTAGGCAATCTTATTTTAAAAGGTAAAAGCTATGTGACTGCTTCCAAATACAGTCAGGCTGTCAGGTATGTGGAGTCCCTCCTTCTGGCTGAGGACAGAGGCAACTGATCAGCTGTCCCCAGATGCTATGATATAGTTTAAGGCACAGGCTACTGCCCTGCTGACATCCGTTGTCAGGCTCCACCAATAAGGCTACACTCTTCACACAGCTTTTCTGCTGGAAAAGTGCTCTTAGCACTGGAACTGCCTCCCAGACAGGGAATTAGCTCCTGCTCAGGCCTCCAGTTGGATACTTCCACCACCTAATCAAGCAAGATGGCATCCTGCCCAAGCTGTCCCACTCCTGTAAAACAGTAAAATCAATGGCAGATGTCCACAGAGAGAGTGGAGGGGCTATGGTGCTTTGAATCCACAGCCAGGCTCTCAAAATTTTGCTATTCCACCAGCTGATCACTCTAGCACTACGGGTCTGTATAGCTGTTGCTTGAGCCACTTCCCTGCCTACCAGCCAACAAACAGGAAAAAAAGTTAAAAATGCCATTTACCTTCAGTCTGCAGTAACTGGCTGATGCCACTAGAGCAGGGCTCAGCCAAAGTCAAGCAGTGTCCCATTCAGTGGAGTGTAGTCCAATCTGACAACCTTATGCCATGTCCAAGGGCTCAGTGTGTGTCCAGAAAGCTCCATTTAATTATCATTCCAGGCCTTAGTTTTCAGAAGGAATTAAGGAGATATGTGTCTAGTCTGCCATCTTGGCTCCTTTGTGTAGTTTTCACTCGGATTTCCCTAATACCTAATAATCGTCAGTATTTCTTCATGTGTCTTGGCTGCCTGGATGTCTTCCTTGGTGAATTCTTCCCATCTCCTTTGCCCATTGCTTAATTGGGTTATTTACCTATCACTTGTTGATATTTTGCAGTACCTTGTAGATTATAGAAATCAGGTACTGGTTTAACATATAGTTGTCAAATATTTTTTGATTCTATATGTGGTCTTTTGTTTTCATAAAATCCTTAGAAGAGCAGAAGTGTTTGATTCTTAGTAGTTCCCGTTTATCTATTTTCTCTTCTGTTGTTCATGCTTTGTTTTTCAGATTTTGAAGTCTGCCTAAGCTGTGTATTAGAATTTACATTGTTGACTCTATTTTTTCTTGCATGATCTTTATTGTTTTGGGTTTGATATTTAAGTCTTTGATCCATTTCAAGTTAGTGTTTGTGTAAGGTGTTAAACATGGCTTCTGTTTCACTATTTTGCAGAAGGATATCCAATTTTGCCAACACCATTTGTTAGAGTCTTTACACGGTAGTTTACAGTCTTAGGGCCTTTATCAAATATCAGCTGTTCCTAAGAGGATGGTAATATTTCTGGAGTCTCAATTTTGTTCCATTGGTCTGGATCTTTCCTTTTGTACCAGTACCAGGCTGTGTTGACTATTGTGGCAGTGCAATAGTTTCTAAAGTTTCATACTGTGAGGCCTCCAACTGTGTTCCTGTTCTTCAGTGGTGCTTTGCTTGGTTGGGTTTTCTTCCCTTTCCAAACAAAGTTGGTGTCTTTAGGAAATGACACTGTAGGAGGTGGAGTCAAGATGGCAGATTAAGCACACATCTCCCTAAGTCCCTCTGGAAACCAAGACCGGAATTCATACTTAAACAGAGGCTTTTGGCCACCTAGTAAGACCTAGGACATGGCATAGGACTGTTAATTTGGAATTCATACTGCTGAATGGAAAACCTCCTTTTTCACTGGCTCCTGTGTCTGGCTACTCCTGGCTTTCTCAATCCAAAGGTATCTCACCATTTCAACATTTTTTTTTTCTCTGTCTTGGCTGGCCAGTAGAGCTGGGTCTTGACTAGTGGCTGGTCTCAGACACATTTCTGGTGGGACTGACAGGGTAAATTGCTATGTTTTGATAGCCCGGCTTAAGAATCTATAAATTTTACTACTTTTGGCCTCTCTTTTTGCCTCTGCCACAGTGTAGCTTGCACAGAGTGTTGGCAAGCTTATGCAGGATGCCATCTTGAGTACAGAACCCACAGCTAGACTTAATTCTTAGCGTGGGAGGCTGTCTGTGGGCAGGAGAGTTCTTTTTCAGCAGAAAAACATTAGTTTACACAGTGTCACCTACAGATGGGGTCTGGCAACAGAGCCTGTGGTCTCTGTGCATCTTGGCATCTGTGGCATCTCTTTCCACCTCTGCTATAGCTCAGTTTGTTCAGATGGGATGATGGCTTTGTGTGGGACACCATCTAGATTATGGTGGCCTCAGTGAGATTTAAATTTTAAGCTAGGAAGCAGCACCAGCCAACAGGAGAGTGCTTTGCAGGCAGGAAAGCAATATTTTTCACAGTGTCACCTGTGGCAGGGCCTGTCAATAGAGGCCAATAGGGAAGTAGCCTTGCTGTTTTTTGAACTAGTTCATAACATTTGGGGTTGGATATAGAGGTGCTTACTTTGCCCTTTACGAAGAGGACCCTGTACACCTGAAAACCTGACTGACTTAAAAAGTGGTCAGATACCTTTTACCTTTTATTTTAAGTTGCCTAGAGAAATATCTGCGGTCCATCCTTACAGCATCTCTCCCAGTCTTTAGTGACACACATGAAGCACAAAAAGCAACAGACTTTGGAGAAGGTGGTAACCAGGAAATTGCTCATGGCTTCACAAGGCCCCAAATGAAACAACCAAAGAGCTTTCTGGATGAAGAAACTTTTCTGAAAATGTCAGAAGATAAATATAAAAGAACTATTTATAGGGCCTTCCTAGACCTTATATAAAACTCAGCAGAGCAAAATGAAAAATTAAGCAAGCTGTTCGATCTGATGGAACACCGAAGTTCTGAAATCCAACAGATCAAAAACATAATCAAAGACATGCAAACTTCAATTCAAAGCCAGGAAAACAGAAGAGAACAAATAGAAAAAACACTTTCTAACTTGGAAGACAGAGTTACTGACTCCAGCATCTATGAGGAGAAAAAAGAATCAGAAAAAAGAAGCAAGAAAAATGAAGAAGCATCCAGAAGCATGTGGGACTCTATGAAGAGGACCAACCTATGATTAATTGGGGTTCCTGAACAGGGCAAGACACCTGAGAACACAGAAAGTATTGTTGTTGAGCTGCTGACAGAGAACTTCCCAGAAACTATGAAAGAAGAGAATATACAGATCCAAAATGCATATCGAACACCATTCAATATAGATCTCAAAAGAAAGACTCCAAGACATATAATCAAGCTTAACAAAATGAAACATAAGTAGAAATTCTTAAAGGCAACAAGACTCAAAGCAAAGCTAACATTCAGAGGGAAACCCTGTTGGGTTTCGTCAGATTTCTTAGCAGAAACAATGATGGCACAGAGACGGTGGCATGACACATTCAAAGCCTTGAAGGAGAAGAACTTCCAACCAAGAATTATATATATTGCAAAACTATTTTTCAAATATGAAAATGAAATGAAGACATTAGCAGATAAACAAAAACTCAGAGATTTTGTAAAAACCAAACCAAAACTACAGGGAATACTGAAAGAAACTCCTGGCTTTGGCTTAGAAGAACAAAATCACTAGCTATATAATTTAGAAGGACATATTATCCAGAATCCTACTCAGTTAGGGAAGGCTTCAAACTCAATCAAAGCAGTAACAGTGGAAGAAATAATTCAGTGATCATATCATGAAAACTATGATGTCATGATATTAAAAAGAGAGACTTCTAAAAAGAGGGACTATAACAGTTGTTATAGTCCTTCCAGATGGAGAGGAAGTTGAGGAGACTGATAGTAATTAAAATTCGGTTTATACACAGTTTATTAAGTGAGATCATAGGGGCAACTGAAAAGCACGATAAAGATGTAACATACCATATCAAGAAATGTAATATAGGAGTCTCAATATCTGCAAAACCAATCACAAAAAAGGTGAAAAATCAGCTCACAAAGAAAATGTCTTGGAACAGATCAAAAAGAACAACAGAGAAAACATCAACACAAAAATAAACATATCACAATGGCAGTACTGAACACATACCTATCAGTAATTACATTGAATGTGAATGGGCTGAATGCTCCAGTAAAGAGACATTGAGTGGCATCCTGGATCAAAAGACATGACCCACCTGTATGCTGACTACAAGAAATGCACCTGAGACTTAATGATATGAACAAACGGAAAATTAAAGGATGGAATACTGTATATCAAGCTAACAATGAACTAAGAAGAGCAGGTGTAGCAATTCTAATCTCAGATAAGATTGATTTTAGTGTAAAATCCACCATCGTGGACAACGATGGACACTGTTGCTGAAAGGTTCAATACACAAGCAGGACTTAGTCCAGCCTAGTGCCTTCAAATTGGTTCTGACTGATGGCAACCCTAAGGGCCAGAGTAGAACTGACCCCTAGAGTATTCAAGGAGTGCCTGGGGGATTTGAACTGCAAGCAGGACTTAACAATGTTAGAGAACCTTAATACATTGAAGCAACATTGACTACACTAAAAAGGAGATAGATCACTCTACAGTAACAGTGGGAGACTTCAACATTCCACTCTCAGTATTGGACAGATTGTCTAGAAAATGCTCAATATGGACAAAGAAGTCCTTATTGCCAAAATTAACCAACTAGACTTCATTGACACATACAGAACTTTCTATCCATCAGCAGACAACTATACCTTCTTTTCCAGTGCACACAGAACGTTCTCCAGACTAGACCATGTGTTACGACATGTAGCAATTCTTAACAAAATTTACACCACTGAATTAATGCAAAGCATCTTCTCAGATCATAAATCCACAAAAGTCAAAGTCAATAGCAGAAACAAACATAGATAGACAGGGGAACTCGTGGAAACTGAACAATATCTTGCTCAAAAAGCCATGGGTTATAGAAGAAATCAAGGAGGAAATAAAGAAACTTACAGATTCCAATGAGAATGAAGACACTTCCTACCAGAATCTGTGAGATACAGCCAAAGCAGTGCTCAGAGGTCAGCTTATCTCCATAAATGCACACGTCTGGAAGGAAGAAAGAAACCAAATCAAAGAACTAACCCTACAGCTTGAACAAGTAGAGAGAGAACAAGAGAGAACTCCCTCCTGGCCCCAGAGGAAAACAGATCATAAAGATTAGAACAGAACTAAATGAACTACAGAATAGAAAAACAATTTAAAAAATTGAAAAGATCTAAAGCTGTTTTTTGGAAGAGATCAACAAAATTAACAAACCATTGGCTAAACTTATGAAAGAAAGACAGGAAAGGAAACAAATAACTGAAATAAGAAATGAGAGGGGAGTTGTGACAACAGATCCAACAGAAATCCAACATATCATAACAGAATACTAGGAAAGACTGCAGTCTAACAAATTTGAAAATCTACATGAAATGGACAAATTCCTTGATTCACATCACCCACCAAAATTATCACAAGGTGAAGCAGAACAACTTAATGAACCCATCACAAAGGAAGAAGTAGAAAAAGTCATCAAAAAACTGCCTGGGCCCAGATGGCTTCACTGCAGAATTCTACCAAGCTTTTAGAAAAGAGTTATCTCCTATACTGCTGAAAATGATTCACAGTATAGAAGGGGATGGAATACCTCCAGATTCATTGTATGAAGCCAGTATAACCCTGGTACCAAAGCCAGGGAAAGACTCAACCAAAAAGGAGAACTACAGACCAATATCACTCACGACTCTAGATGCAAAAATCTTCAGCAAAATTCTGGCCAACAGAACACAACAATATATCAAAAAAGTAATCCATCATGACTAAGTGGGTTTCAGACCAGGGATGCAAGACTGGTTCAACATCAGAAAAACAAGAAATTTGATCAATCACATAAATATCACAAAAGACAAGAATCACGTGATCTTGTCTATTGATGCAGAAAAGTCATTTGATAAAGTTCAACACACATTCATGCTAAAAACTGTTAGCAAAATAGGAATAGACAGCAAATTCCTCAATGCAATAAGGGCTATTTATACAAAGCCAACTGCCTGAATGGAGAGACTGAAACAGTTTCCCCTGAGAACAGGAACTAGACAAGGATGCCCGCTTTCACTTCTCCTGTGAAACGTTGTACTAGAAGTTGTACCCAGAACATTTAGACAAGACCAAGAAATAAAGGGCATCTGCATCAGCAAAGACGTAAAACTCTCCCTATTAGAGGTGATGTGATTGTATATGCATAGAATCCCAAAGTATCCACAAGTCAACTATTCCAGCTGATAGAAGAGTTCAGCAAAGTCTCAGGATACAAGATAAACATAACTAAATCAGTAGGATTCCTTTATACCAACAACAAAATTATTAAGGAAGAAATCAACAAGTCAATACCACTTACCACAGCCTCCAAGAAGATAAAGTACCTAGGAATAAATCCAACCAGAGAAATAACAGACCTTTACAAAGAGAACTATAAGGTCTTTCTACAAGAAACTAAGAGAGACATAAATGGAAAAACCTACCTTCTCGTGGATAGGAAGACTTAACATTGTGAAAATGTCTATTTTACCCAAAGCAATGTATTTATATTATACAATCCCAATACAGCTTTCAGTGACATTTGTTAAGGAGCTGGGGAAAGACACTGCCAACTTTGTATGGAAAGGGAAGAAGCCCTGGATAAGTAAAACACTACTAAAGAAGAACACACTGGGAGGCCTCTCATTACCCGACTTTAGAAACTATTACACTGCACAGTAGTCAAAACAGCCTGGTGCTGGTACAAAAAGAGACAGATAGATCAATGGAACAGAATCAAGACCACAGAGATGACACCATCTTCCTATGAACAGTTGATATTTGACAAAGGCCCTAGGACTTTAAACTGGGGAAAATGCAATCTCCTCAACAAATGGTGCTGGCAAAATTGGATATCCATCTGCGTTAAATTAGAACAAGACTCATATCTTACACATTATACAAAAACCAACTCAAACTGTATAAAAGACCTAATCAAATCTAAGATGATAAAGCTCATCCAAGAAAACGTAGGAGCAACGATGGACATTTTAATACACAATGTAGAAAGAATTCAGAATCCGTCAAACAAATCACAATGATAATGGAAACTATCAAGGATGAAACACTTTTGCTCATTGAAAGACTTCATTAACCGAATTAAAAGGCCACCCACAGAATAAGAAAAAATATTTGGCAACTATATGTCAGACTGATGCCTGATCTCCATAATCTATAAGGTACTACAGAATATCAACAAGAAAAAGATAAATCATCCAATTAAGTGATGAGCAAAGGACATGGACGGACACTTCTCCAAACAGGAGATTGAGGCAGCCAAAAAACACATGTGGACATGCTCACGATCATTACCTGTTAAAGAAATTCAAATCAAACTACAATGAGATACCATTTCACCCCAACAAGGTTGGCCATGATACAAAAAAGGCAAAACAACAAATGCTGGAGAGGCTGTGGAAAAAATTGAAACTCTTCTATATTGTTGGTGGGATTGCAAAATGGTGCAGTCTCTTTGGAAAGCAATCTAGCTCTCCGTTAAAAAACAGGATATAGATATATCATTTGACTCAGTAATTCCACTACTTGAAATTTATCCTACAGAATCAAGGGCATTTACATCAACTGACACATGCACATGAATGTTTATTGCAGCACAATCTACAATAGGTAAAAGATGGAATCAACCCAGATTCCCAACAATAGAGGAATGGATAGGTAAACTGTGGTGTATATACTCAATGAAATACTATGCAATGATAAAGAACAACGGTGATTTCAGGAAACATAACTTGGTTTCAACTGAAGGATATTATGTTGAGTGAAAGTAGTCAGCAACAAAAGGACGAATATTGTATGAGACCCCTATGATAAGAACTTAAAAACAGACTTATGCATACAAGAAAAGACTCTTTGACTGCTGCAAGGGTGTGGAGAGAGGGAGGGCTAGGGAGGAGATGATTTACACTAGTCAGTTGACAGAAATTTGGTTGGGTGAAATCTGTGACAACACACATGAGAAAGAAAATCAATATTAACTGGACTTCAACATAACATGATTACTTCTTCCATCTTAGCCCAATATTGCAAGGACAGTATAGCTGGGGTGGGGGCCCAGGGACTGTGCTCTCAGGGGAAATTGAGGCCAACCGGCACAACTACTGTTTTGCTAAGAGAGCCTTCTGCACTCTACATTGGTGAGTGGCGTCTGGGGTCTTAAAAGCTGCCAAGCTGCCATCTGAGGGTCCCAATTTATCACCAAGTGTCTTAAGCTGGGTTTTCTAGGGAGGCAAAACCAGTATCACGTGTGGGTACGAGGAAAGATTTATAATATAGATAGGTGGATAGATAGATAGATACAAATATAGAAAACAGCTCACGTAATTACAGAAGCTGAATGTCTCAGGTTCTGGCACAAGCCTCACGTGACCACGGAAGCTGAGGAACCCAAAGTCAGTAGGTCAGAGACCAGAGTTCTAGATCACCAGTTGTGTAGATCAGTGGATCCCAAGCTGGTGGCGAGATGAAGCGACAGAGGCTGGCAAACCCAGGATTGGCAGGTCAGGGAGCAGGACTCTCAAGTGCCGACTGTAAGGACTGATGAGTCCAACAGCTGCTAGTTCAAGTCCCGGAACCAGACACCGGAAGAAGAGAGCAGCAGCTCCTAGCTACGTGAGCAGACCAGTAGCCGTAGTGAAGGTCGGGAGATGAGAGCTGAGGGGCGGGGAGCCACCACAAACCCTGCCCTGCCACTTAATACAGCAGCCAAATATGGAGTAGCCAAGTTGACATAATCCTGACCACCACAACCAAGGGCCAAAACAACATGGAAGAAACAGAAGCCAGAAGCCAGAGAGACCCATGTGAGTGGGTGACTACATAGACTTGTGACCAGAAGAACCAGATGGTGCCTGGCCATCATCAGTTATAACTGTGATGGAGCTCACAAAGTTGAGTCTCACTAGCAACACAAAAATAAAAAGGAGTACACCCTGAGGTCTCTACTAAAAGATCACAGTTGATGGTCCAGGGGCCTCAGAGTTCTCCTGGAGCATGACCCCAAGCCCTGATGCTGCCCCTGTCCATAAATTATAATGAAGGTCGACTCTTTGGGCAGGAATGGATTGGACTTTCTACACAGAGTGACCGTATCATGTGTGCACTTTATGTTTCTATGCACCTGTGGGATGTCGTTCCACTGACATCTTACTGGAGGAAGGGGAGTGAGTGGAGAGGTGAGGATAAGAGATTGTTGGGAGGATAGGACATGTATGGAACAGAGAAGAAGACTGTGCTGTTATCAGTTGGGGAGAGCAGTGGGATCTGCATATAGGTGGGTATGGAAATTTATATGGGAATGTACATTTTGATTCAATCAGAACAACAAAATTTGTGATAAAATGTACACAATGAAGAATTTTTAACCATTTTCAAGTACACAGCCTACTGGCATTAATTACGCTGAAAACTGTGTTCAAGTATCACTACTGCATCTTTGCAACACTTTTTATTACCTCAAGCAGAATGGTATATGACAAAATTCAACATCCTTCTATAATAAAAAGACACAACAAACTAGGAATAGTAGGAAGAAAATTCATCATTGTAAAGGACAATTTTGAAAAGTTCACAGTTAACATTATACTCAGTGGTGAAAGAATGAAAGTTTCTTTGTAAGAGGTTTGTCGTAATCTATAATCTGGAAGAAAGACTCAACAGTGTCTTGAATTGATGTTCTCTGATGGCTATGGAACCTAGGGATAATTAACCTTCAGAAGTGGAAGAATTACCAGCTTTATTCAAATTACTGATAAGGTTTTTTTTTTTTTTTGAGTCCTAAGCGCCTGAACTTCAACACCTCTGAAGACCCTCAGTCCTCAAACAAATATGCAAATCTTAGGTGTTAATGCAATGATTAGGAGAAAACAATGCGATACTGAGAAATTGGATAAAGAACCATGAGCTGGAATGAAAGTATTGGATAAGTGACTAGTTGCCCTAATAAACTGGAAAAAGTGATTTAGAAAGGAATTAGGCTACTCCTATGCAAAAACTGAAATTATAAACCAACTTATTTTTCTTCTCGAATGGAAGAAAATCAACTCATACTTTTGGAGTTCCAGCAACTTGAATACCTTACAGTTTATCTAGAATTGACGAAAGAATGAAAACAGAGTCCATATACATTTTTCTCCAACAGATATTATCCCCCATAAGAGTTCTTTGCCAATGCTCTGTCAAGATCCAGAAAATTTTGCCAAGGTGTTCTGCAATGTGTTTTCAGTCTACAATGATCCACATCAGTGACTATGTGCAGTATTGCTTTTGGTTAACTTCACTCCACTAATAGAGCAGTCATAATAATGACCAAAAGATAACCTCCATCCTGTGACCTTGGAAAATCAACAGTCCACTTTCTCTAACAGTTGATGGTTCAGGATGCATCTCCTACCTTGGAAACCCACCAGAAAGGGTCACTGAGAGCAGTCTGAAATTTTTATGCAGACACTGAGCTGGGAAAAAACTATAGCTCTGCATTAGGACTGAGGAACAGTTTAGTGATTTTTACAGGAAGTTATTACCACTGGTTTTTATTAGGGTCTGTTACACACTGTGTACACTGGGAACCATAGTCTGTACTCCAGATGAAGTGTTTCGGGAGCTCCTGGGAGACAAAGTACATGAGCTGGTAAATATTTGCCCTGTTAAGCAAAAGGAGGCTGGGAGAGAGTATCAGTCTCCCCTAATGTTGTAAAGGCACTCTTAATTACAGAAAATAGACCATCTTTAAGATCTCTAGAGGCAGACAATGTCAATTTAATAAAAAGCACCAATCATGTTATTACAACTTACACCAAGGAAAAGCAATGGCTATGTCTAAAACAATATCTGCTCTCTAGCTCAAACACAAAGGAATAGAACCCATAACTGGAGACCTAAAAAAAAAAAGATTTCTGACTTGTAATACTCTCGTGATAGCTCTGAGACAGGGGCAGAAATTGACAAGAAAAATCAATACATTTACATATTTTTACATGTTAAAGAAATAAACATTTTTGAAATTTGTCTGACACTTGTAGCACCCAACCATTCTACTATGTCTATTTTTATACCTGTGTCAGCTTATTTATTTGTTTTTTTGTAATAGGCACACATTTAGCTTCCCTCAGCTCCCCCTCTTATCTTTGGCAGAAAATAATCCTCTATGTTTACCTATAGAATCTTTCAATATTTTTGGCAATGGAGGCTTCTGGGGCTTAAATATTCACCTCTTATATACATATATTTTTAAGTCAGATCAAAATTCAATGTTTAATTTACATCCTTCAATACAGTTTGAAGTTCTTTAACTTCATTTTGAAATAAATTTAGATTTATAGCTGCAAACATCTTCTAGTGGTACGCTTACTCAAAAATAAGCCTGACTATATTTTTATTGCTTATTTCTCCGTGTTATTGAATTCTGTTGCTTTAGAGATGCCCAAATGTATATGAGTGGTAGAAGTAGCCACTCTGTGATTGAAAAGGTTCAGGCTGTAATTCTGGCACATTTAACTTATTTATGTGTGACTCATACTGTTGCTATAATTTGCAAGATCATAAGGCACAACATGTTTCTAGACAATCTGTAAATCAAAATCATAACGAAGGTCTACTCTTTGGACAGGAATGGATTGGACTTGGCAATGTAGAGTGACCATATGTTGGATGCACTTTATGGTTGTACACGTCTATAGGATATCATCCTGCTGACCTCTGGCTGGAGGAAGGAGAGTGGGTGGAGAGGAGGGGAAAAGAGGCTGTTGGGAGGATGAGACATGTATGGAGCAGAGAGGAATAGTGTGCTGTCACTGCTGTCACTGGGCAGGGAGAGCAGTGGAAGCTGCATATAGGTGGGCATGTAAATTTATACAGGAATGTACATTTTCACTCAGTCATATTAAATTAAAAAAAAAATAGTCTCTGTGCTCAACTCTCTACTGTCTGGCTCTGTCATTAAGACCCTAGCCACTTTGCATAGCTGTACTCCAAGCTGCCTCTCCTTATCTCTGGGAGACCTTTGAGTGTGTCTTGTATTTCCTCTTCGTGCACTACAACCTGGAAGCTTCTCCCAGCAATAAATTGGAGTAAAGCAAAGCTCATAGCATTTGTATTCTCTATTTAAAGGAATTCATCCAAGTCACTGTCTTATGTTCAGTGTTTTCAAAACCATTACTTTATCTGTTTTTTTAAAGAGTTTTTGCTTGTTTAAGGCCCTGCGTCTTTGGCACATTGCACTTACCGGTTTTGCTTTGTTTTTCAGTCCTCCCTGCCTGCCTGCCTGCCTGCCTGCCTGCCTGCCTGCCTCTCTTTCAAAATTCTGTCATAATTCTGTTATACTATGATATAGATGAATATCCAAATAATTATGCTAAGTAAAAGAAAGTAAATAAAACATAAAAACATACTGTTTAACTGTAAGTAAAATGCTATAGCTTAATCTGTCATGACAGAAAGTAGGTCAGTAATTGTCTGAGGATAGAAAACATTTGGGGAGGATCAGGATGGAGATTACAGTGGTATAGGATTCTTCTGTGAGAGATAGTCAGTGTCTAGTGATTTTACTTGTTAACAAATTCATGCATGAACACTTACACTATATTTCAGAAAAATATATTTGATTTGTGTTTGTCACGTATTGTGTATGCTCAAAAGACTTTTGATGTTAATGTTGTCTAAAAATATTTCTATTATACATATACTTGGCTTTGGCTTGGCTATATATAATCTATGCAATGATGTTAACATAGATCGTGGGGTTGAAACTCATCATTTTGCCAAGAGTTTGAGAATAAAATATTTCCTCATTATAAAACAAAAGTTTTCTAAAATAAAATATGTAAACAATTATTAGAAATAATAAATTGAAAAATTAAGTGATACACTGTCTGAAGCTGCATTACTTTCTCATGACTTATATCTTACTCAAATACACATTTAGGTGTTATATCAGGAAAGTCAGTAATGTTTATGAATGTGGAAAACAAAGTTAAGAATTATAATACATTGTAGATCAATACCATATTACCATTTCTGGGAAAATGGTTCTGCTAGAAGAAGAAGCTTCCCAGAAGTTAGTTTGCAGTACACAGTGAACATGGAAATATTTTCCCATCATTTCAATCTCACTGATGGTGATAGGTAAAGGAAATCAACATTTTATGTTACAACAATGATTTGAGCAAAATACTTACTAAAAATCAAGCACAGTAAAAATTATTCCAAAGTCTTGCTCTATAAAAATGAATTTCTAAGCATGTAAGGGAGGTATTTATTTATTTATGTATATATATTAGTATGTATGTAAAAGTAAATCCTTTATTCCACCAGTTACGGAGTGCTACATTTTCTTCTAGAAAGGCCATATAAATATTAAATTTTTTTTCTTTTTTTAACACAGTTTCAGAGGAATGCATTATTTTAAAAGTGTATTAATTAAAAGTGACTTTTTCTGCCTATTTTAGAAAATATAACCAAGGACATATGATTTTGTTATATATTCAAAGTATTATAATTAATCAAAATTATTTTTGTTTGCTTGTGTCAGCCATTCTCTGTGTATTAGTAAGCAATATATTTTGATTTATATCTCTAGTTGCCCTTTGTGCCACATTTACGAGATATTTTACTTTACACCGCAGTACTTTTTGCCTTTGAAATTATTTAAGAAAGTAAAAAATATATTTTAAAATCTCTATTCACATATTAATATATGCACTATTATTTATTTTTGCTGATCTGAATTCCCATACATACTTTTCATACAATACAAAATATTCCTCTTTTATTTTTATATACTTTAGTGAGAATGAGTTTATTTTTAATAAACTTCAGTATTGAAATGTTTCAGCACAATGAAGATGCTCCATTGTCTTAATTCTTTTTTTTGAATGTAAGAAGTCAGCTATCAACATTAACATTAATCTGTTATATATAATCTTTCTTCTCTAGATGTTTTGATTTCTCTGTATCTTTTTGTCTTTAAAAATGTGATGGTCCTTTCTGTTTGTTTATAAATATACACACACTCTCCTCACCTACATGGTTAGTTTCTAAACACCCATTTGTGTTTATGAGATACAAGGCTGACCGTATCAGATCAAAAAATAGAGAATGACTGTATCATCACACAGTTACTGTTATATCATTACATAATTGCCAAAACACTGAGAATCGCAGCTCAGCCAAGGTGACACATACCGTTGACCATTAAAGCCAGCATTACTCTAGCTTCACACCTGAATTTTGTTACTTCCGGAGACAAATGTCACTAATACACAAAATAGTTGGATAGTAGTTTTTACTATTGTCATAAATATGAAATCTGGATAATGAGACAGGGGATAAGTGAAGAGCTCATATGGTTATCTAGCTGGTGACTTATTGTGATTTCTGGATAGGTAGGTAGAATCTTTTACTGGTTTGTTGTAATAAAATTTGGAAAAAGCTTTGGTCACTGTTTTTTTTAAAACTTCCAACCTATTTTCGTTTTCTTCTCTTTCTACATCTTTATCATACATGTGTTAAAGTGTTTTTTACTGTCCTACAGACTTTGGTATTTCTCACTTTATCAAAATTCTTTTTCCTTTCTCTGCTTCAGCTTGGATGATTTAGACTGACTTGCCTTCCTTCCCATTACTTCTTTCTTCTGTTGTATCTAGTTGGATGTTCATTCTAGTCACTGAGATTTGTTGTTTTACCTCATTTTTGTATTTCTCAATTCTAAAATTTCTTTTATATACTTTCGTTAGTGTCTATACATCTCCTGAAATTTTCTATTTGTCAATGATTTTAACATTTTCTTGTAAATTCTCTATCATGTTTATCATTATAATTTCAGGTTACAGCATCTGCGGCCTTTTGGATCTCTTTATATTGGTTGTGTATTTCTTGATATGGAACACAATTTCCTATTATCTCATATATACATTAATTTGTACTAAAAGGTAAGAATTGTATTTAGGGAAAACCTGGATTCTTTGATCTTGTTCTGAGAAGTGTTATTGTTCTCTCAGGCAGATTAATTGCCACAAGATCATCTTGATAATATAGATGATTGGTTTTAACATTTATGTGAGTTTTTTCTACTGGTTCTTAGATGTGATACTCATTTCTAATAAACGATTCTTCTAAAGTTTTAGTCAAGATCTTAAGATGTTTACTGAATCCTTCTAATTGCATAGGACTCTGTATCTCTCAGCCTGGGCAGCTACTGTGAGTTTTTAGCCTTTTAACTAATATTTCCCTGGACTGCTTTGAGTCCTTTGCAGGACTGAAGTTCATGTAACAGTCAAGGATGGGTGGTGTATTGAATATATATGCTGGGATTCCCATCTTTGAAGCTCTCTTCTTTCCACTTGTTCTTGAAGCTCAAATTCCTACCTCTGACTCATCAGTCCTAAGTAAGTGCTGCTTTCTGCTTTAACTGTATGTCCAAAGTGCCCTGAAAACAAGAGAAAGAGTTTTTAAAAAAGCCCTAAATCAATAAGGATCTCATTTATCATGTTTACGTTCTCTCAATAGTCATATGCCTTTCAAGATCTGGAGATCTTTTTCTTTCTCTGGTGCCTTCACACAGTTGCTTTTATTATTATTATTATTATTATTTTACTTGTTTGTTTTGTCTTTAGTTATTTATTATTTTTGATTTATAATTATCATCATCAGAAAGATAGAAGAGTCTAATAACAGTTATTTCACCATAATTACATGCTGAAACCCAAAATTGTTTTTAGTAACTAAACCACTATTTCTTTTTAAAAATTGTATTTTACATGAAGGTTTACAGAGAAAAGTAGTTTCTAATTAAAAAAATAATACATATTTTGTTTTGTGGCATTTGTTGCCACTCCTACGGCATATCGACGCTGTCTCCTTCCCAACCTCAGATCGCCCATTCCCAACTTTCTTGTCACATCCTGCCTTTTTGCCATTGCTGATGTGCTGGTAGAACTCATTAGTTCCTTCCCCCCCACCCTTTGGTCCTATCTAATCTCTGTCTGAAGGATAACAGTCAGGAGTAACTTCAGTACTGAGTTAAAAGGATGTCTGGGGGGCCACGTTCTTGAGATTTCTCTCATCTGTGTCACAACAGTAAATATGGTCTTTTTGTGTGAGTTATAATTTTGTTCTACATTTTTCTCCAGCTCTGTTGAGGACTTTCTATTGTTTCCCTGCCGAAGCAGTCAGTGGTGATAGCCAGACACCACCTGGTTGTGCTGAACCCAGTCTGGTAGTACTTATGGTCTATTAGTCATTTAGACTAATCCTTCCCTTGTGCCTTTAGTTTTCTTCATGCTCCCTTGGTCTAGATGGAGTGAGATCAGCTGAGTATTTTAGATGGCTGCCACAAGCTTTTAAGTATCCAGGTGCTACTCACCAAGGTAAAATATTGAATACTTTTCTTTATAGAGTAGGGGAAGACTTTCTCTGTTTGTTAGCTCGGAGGAGTGTTCTGGTCTCTTTTAGCCTCTGCTCCTGGAAATCTTAATATGGCTTGGTATCTGTCCTCTCTATCTCCACTTTGCTAGTTTGTTCAATCTCTTTTATATATAGAAACAGATTGACTCAAGATACATCCTTCTTTAATATTGTCTCATTATTATAATAAAGACAATTCATTGCCAAACTGAATTACAAACACATACCTAGAGTTTAGTATTTACAGCACACATTTTGGAAGGACATAATTCACTCCATAACAGATGGTGAGTAAGATTAAACTTCTTTCACCTCAATAGAATGGAAATTTAGTGTCCATTTTAATCTAAATTAAATAAAGGAATTAGCATTGTAAGATGGCCCCAGATTCTGCACTGAGATTTGTAATTGTTGAAATTTCTGGAAGGGATACCACCATAAGCCTTCTGATATATCTTGGTCTAAATGAACTAGATGAGTTGTATGAAACAGTGCAAACTGTCTTGTTAACTTTGCATGCTTATATGTATTACTGTGTCTTTTTGATCTGCGTAAAACACAGATGAATGCCATTAGCACGAAAGGAAGCTGAAAATAGATATAACGGAATGAATTAGTCTTTGTCCAAGGCAACAGAAAAATTTTTTAGCCAGCTATGTATTTTTATATTCCCATGGCACCACAGTTAAGTGCTTGAGCTGCTAATCAAAAGGGTGGTGATTGAAACCTACTCAGCAGCTTCACAGGAGAAAGGCCTGGAGATCTGCTCCTATAATTACTTCAACTTAGAAAACACAAAGAGGACATTCTGCTCTGCCACATGGGTCTTTACGAATCTACTGGCCCAATGGTACCTAACAACAGTAACAAGGGTAGGTAGGGGATGAATGGAAGGGAAGACTTAAGGACAAATTTCTTCAATTTTAAAATACTTTATACAGTCAAACTGACACATGAGTACAGAAAATATCTATTTCAGCTTTGAGTCTGAAAGAACATAGTTTGAAGAAATCTATAACAGGAACATAAAATGCCCTACACATCGATTTCAAAGCATTAAGGACAAATTAGGTCAAAAGAGGTAACTTGAGGGCAATATTCTGGGAGTTCAACTTCACTTAAGGGATAACTGAACATTAAAAAGAAAAAAAATCAATCCAAATCTGCTATTTATGAGATTTCCTAGAATTCTTATATTTGCCCTCTTTGCAATATTTGATCATAATAATTCATTATATCTCATTTCAGTGAAAAATGTTTCAAGATTCCACAGTTACTGATGAGACTGGCAATTGGCGTAAGATGTCAGAGGACAATTTGGCCCAAACCACTCATAAGGTAGAATGTGGGACCTACCTTAATGAATGTGATCATGAAAATTTTAACGCAAATTGTGAAATTAACCATTTCATGTAGGAAAAAAAAAAGCTTAAAGAACTTGGCATATAAAATTCTCATTTTCTGTTTTCTATCACGTTGGAATGTAATAAAGAATTACACATGCATAAAGTTCCTTTACATCCCTATGTTCCATGTAAATTTGTGTGGTCTGGAAGTAGAAGGCCTACTGAAAAAGCTGAAGTTCACATGCCAGTTTCTAAGATTTGGGGGAGAGATGCAAAATGATATTTAGTCATGTATCTATATCATTTTATAGGCTAGCAAAAGCACTCAAGTTGAGAAGTATAGAGGCTTTGTTTATAATCTTGTCAGATGGATAAATTAATAATTCTTTTAAGCACAATTCATGCATCTAAGAATTATTGAATACTTAGTATATGCTTGATACTTTTGTTGATTAATCTTAAATTTAATTTTGTTATATAAAGTGTTAAATAATTATTACTGAACCCAAGTCTCACGTAACAGAGAACAATGATAAGAGTTCCAGGATTCAAAGAGAAGATTTGAAATAAAGGAGGAATACAAAATAGGATTTTTACTGGGGAATTAACCCAGAAATGAAAAAAAGAAAGGTGAATGGAAAATAAAATTTATTTTTAGTTACTGGAAATAAGAAAAGAGGAATTAGAAATATTGAAAGGAATAATAAATGTCTAGAATAATGATAATGCAGAAAAAAAGAAACCTTTGGAAATTCTTTGAACTAATACCAATATCAGTGGCCCGATGTGGTACTGAATATGGGAGGAGTCATCAAATTTAATCATTCTGGAGCTGAGCACACAGACTAGTGAAGATACACTCATAAAAATATAGCTATAATACATTTAGGTGCTAACAGAGAATTGTCAAATTTCAGCAAGAACAGAGAAAAGTTAAATTCTTATTTTAAAAGTTAAGAGGAAATATCACACCCAAGGTAGCCAAGAGCCAAGTGCCGTCAAGTCGGATCCGACTCATAGCGACCCTAGGGGCCAGGGTAGAACTGACCCCCAGAGTATTCAAGGAGCGCCTGGTGGATTTGAGCTGGTAGCTTTTGCATAAATGGTGTGTTGAAAATTATGGAAAACTTAAACAGCAAGGCTGTTTCTGACAAATTCACATTTTTAACCTGTGGTCAAAACAAATGATACTTAGTGAGAAAATGATCTTTGGAAAGGAAGTTCAGGGATCTGTAAGGGCCTCATATATATACATTGTGGTAATGGGTCAGTTGGGATATTTCTTACTACAGTCATTTGATTCCTCATTGGCCAGATAAACTGGGGTCTGATAGGTGAGTTCATGTTAACCTCATTCCTTGAAATACACAAATCTTCCCTAGTAGTGGAGGGAGCTGACTAAGGTTGCCCTGGAAGTTGCCTGTGTAAGACAGGGCAGAATTACTTGGAGAAAATATTTCTAAATAGAGTGAGACATAGATAATAATCAAGGTACTTTGTTTCTTATCTAGTGACTGATGATATTGACTCAAATTCCACACACCATAACAATGCTGGAGAAGGGCTGAATATGATTGTCTAATGCTCATAGCTTTGTGATTTCATGCTCTACCAATTATTTGATTACTTTCCATTTTCTACTTGCTCTGATCTATTTAAACTGTTCCATGTAAACAAAGAGAAACATCACTTTACAAATTTTCATATGCAGTTGAATGTTCGTATATGATACCTTTAAGAAAGAAGAAGAAGAACCTATGCTTAATAATCAAGTATTATCTTTCATTTCTGTTTCTGTAGAGATTGACTCAGGATTATCTGATCTGCTGGCATCTGCTTGTTTGTATCAAATGTAATTTGAAACAAATAAAATCATTACCAAAATCCCAGTATTTTTTTTAATTTCCAAAAAAAATTGTTTATAAAAAATACAATGGGATAAGTTTATGCTGAGAAATGCAGCAATAAATACAGTGTAGGAAACAGGAGCAAATCTACATCAATACATTGGCAGAAACAGGAAGAGCAAAGGCACTACTCTGACCTAAATGCCTGTAGGCCAACTGTGTACACTCTCCTTGAGAAAGACCGCTCTGAGAAGATCTCATTAGCTTAGGTAAGAGAATGAGTAGACGTGTCATCACAAATGCACACTGATCATGACTTTATTTATAAATTAGCAAACAATACTGTAGAAACATCGAAAGTAAATTTCTAAAATGCGACATCGTAGATTTAGTTGGCAAAGACCAAATTGAACTATAAGCATGAGTTTAGTCTTCCGTGTAGAAACCAGATACTCAACTGTAAAAAACCCACAGTAACCTATTGTTTGAAAATATCAGTCTAAGTAGAAGATTGTAAAATGCATAGATCTTTAGTAAAAGAATTGGCTGTACAGGAGTGTTCCCCTTTCACAGTATTCCTTTTTATTTCATATGCGAGTTATTGGTTATGCTGTAGGATTTATTACAGCACTAAAAGGCAACTATTTAGGGACAGGCAGAAAAAGGAAAAAAGGAATATATATAAGGCAATATTTATTTTAGGTATAATAATAGTATTTTAGGAAAACAAGATAAAAATTACTCAAGGCTAGCTTGGTTTAAAAACAAATGGACTAAATACTGAGCTCCTCTATGCGAGTCTAATAATCAATGCCTTGATCGCCATATTGGTAACCTCTGGGATAGTCATCTTGGTACTGGCCATGATACGCATCAAGGTACTCTGCCTGGTAATCACTATCACTGATTTGGTACCTATTTGTTCTGTTCCTTGGCTTCCATTGTGAACCAAGTGTTCTGTGGGGGCAGCCCAGTATCTGGGATCATGTACTTGCCGCCCAAGCCCATATACACTCATTTCTTTCTGAGAAGCAACTTTGTTGGTACCCGTCTGTAAGAAATTGTCAAGTTGTCCACTTATTGTAATGTTAGCTTCTGGTCGTAGATGTTTCTTCTGGTACCTGGAGATAACATCCCCACCTGGCTGGCTCCTTTGTGCCCATCTGCAGATTAATTGTGGTCTGGTCAAAAGATTTGTCAGCTTCCATTTTCACATCATAAAGATGCCTCCTAGTCCCATAGTCTGTCATACCCACATAGCTGACACACTTGTTGGTTCCCATCTGCAAGCCAATAACACTTTGGCCAGCTTTTAATTTTCCTTCATCAAAACATGTTTGTTTTTCTGCATGCTTGACTCCAATGTCAATGGTTGTATGAAATCCTTATGGTTTAGCAGACCTGCTAGAGCCACGAGCATAATCTCAACTTGGGTCATGGTTCCATTCTCAAAGACATCATTTGCTTCGAATATGTCATGTGACTTCATGCCATAAGCCTGAATAGCTGTAATAAAGTTGCCGACATTCTCCAACTGAGGCCAGTCTAATGAGGGCTCATTAACATTCTTCACTGAACCCGGCTGTAGTTTGTTTAGGAGTTCGCAGATGATGATGCCATCTTTTAAACCCAGCTGAAAGATGGTGCCGGTGTTCATCTTCTGTCCAGTTGCGAAGATCTTCTTCTGCCTGATGACCGTATTTGGGTGCAATCTTGTTCTTGACCTCGGCCGAGAGCCCATAGAAGGGCCCTTATTGAAGTGGGTTGCAGTGGTTTGGGCGGCGGAGTAGGTTGCGCTGCGGCTAGAGGGTCTTTTGCGCTGGCTTGCCTGCTCCTGGCCCGAGGAGTGGCTGCAGCGGGAGATGCTCTGAGCTCGCTCGCCCGGGCAGTGCAGGAGACGCCCCGACGCGATAGCAGGGCACGGGCGGTGGTTCGGTGACTGAGTCTGGCGCGGTCTCCCGGAGCCTGCTGGTCCGCTCCAGCGTCCCACTTGCTTGCTCTGCCAGTATTGTTTAAAGACCAAGTTTTATATGCAATCATTTCTGTAAGGTTGGTAAATAAAAATATTTATGGATTTCTGAAAAAGGAGTGTACCTAATGTGTCCTTTGCCAGTGGTGAGAATTAAGGTCATATGTGAACTTGGTTAGGCCATGATTCCCAGTTTTTCATCAATGTCCTCCATTTTGTCATCTAATTGCCCTCTATTCTATGGTATTGTGTAATTATCCTCTATTTTATGTGATATAAACATATAGAGGTTTACTCTATATGTTACTGCCTCACCCTAACTAAAGAACATGATTCAATCACAGTCTTACTCAAGCCACACCCTCTATCAAGTTACCACCTTACTATACAGGCTGCCAAACCCAAGCCCATTGCCATACAGTCGATTCTGACTCCTAGTAACTCTGTAGGACTGAGTAGAACTGTCCCATATAGTTTCCAGGGAGAACTCGGTAGATTTGAAATGGCTACCTTCTGGTTATTAGCTGTAGCTCTGAACTACTACATAACCAGGGTTTCCGTATATTTGTCTATAGATGACCTGGAAAAGTTTCTCTGGCTCTGGATCCTGCATTTACATCATCATTACTTGACCTCAGGGTTTTCAGACTTGAGCCAACAGCCTGTTATCTGATCTGCCAATTCTGGGACCCACCAGCTTCCTATCCCTGTGAGCCAGTAGACTGACATATGATGCAATTCTCCAGCTTCCACAGCTTTGGAAGAAGCAACCTGTGACCTCACCTGCTAATCTGACTTTACCAGCTCATGAAAATAGTTGAATCAGGAGAAGAGGCTAGCCTAACACCTGACCCACGAGTTTGAAACATCCAGCCTTTACAGTTGAATGAGTGACTTCCTTGGGATAAATTCCTTCACACACACACACACACACACACAAACACACACAAACACAAACACACACAGACACACACACTTGTATATACAATTCACTGACTTTGTTTCTGTATAAAACTCATCTTAGGATACTACCGTATTATTGTTTCCCAAGGGGGAGATTTTCAGCGTAGTATCTGATCACAAGGAAACCCTGGTGGTGTAGTGGGTTAAGTGCTTCATTTGCTAACCAGAAAGTCAGCAGTTCAAATTTGCCCGGTACTCCTTGGAAACTCTCTAGGGCAGTTCTATTCTGACCTCGAAGATCACCATGAGTCTGTTCCAGCTCAACAGCAGTGGGTTTCGTTTGCTGGTTTGGTGCTCATCACAAGCTGCTTTCTCATATACAAAATAATTTAAGACATCTTTTCACCCTCCAGATGCTCTAAAAAAGAAAGTTTAGACGCAGAATATTTCAGGACTAAGTGAGCACACAGGTCAAGACAGAAACAAGCAGACAGTATATTATGCAAAATATTGTGAAAATAAGGTGATGAACCCTAGAAATGTGACAAAAAAAATTTACAATTGTCAAGACAAATTAGAGCGTGGAGCTGAAAATTACATGTCCCTTCAACGGTCAAGGTCCAGTGCTAAATATTATACATTTAGTTCTTTTCCTAGCCTTCACCATAGGAAGATACTATCTTGGGAAGCCAGAAGAGATTAGATAATTTGTTGGAGATCACATGCCTTATTGAGTTAGCATATGAAACTAGGTGCCTTTACTATTCACACTCAATTTAATTCACAGAAAGGACAACTGGGCAAAGAATGATAAGAATCCTAGAGAATGTCAGCAGAACCACAATGAAGATGGACATGTATGGAAGATACCAATCTCTGCCAAATGTCAGAGGTCTTTCTATCTAGTTTCTAATGAAGGGAATAAAATTAGGAGACAATATAATATTTGTGTAGTTTTCACTGATTTATATATGCTATTTATTTTTCTATGATGATCTCAAGTCCCAAAATGTCTGTCACTATTATGCTTTCAAAATATATAAAAGATCTTCCAATAAGGGTATCCTGTATTTGCACTTATATAAAACAAGTTGCATAGAGGTTACAGTTTCAATTGTTTTATTATTTTGGAGTATATTATTTTATTATTTTTAAGTACATTGTTTGTGGAAAAGAAATTTGGTTAACTGGCCTCCATGGCACCTTCCAAATGGGGCCCAAAATAATCAGTTATCATAGCCTGCATGTCTTTTGCCATTCACAGTCACAGCCTCTCCTTGTTCATACCAGAAAAAAAAGAGCCAATGATTCTGCAGGACCAAAGTCCACACCAAATTGATTGGATGTTCTTTAATCTCCATTGGATTCTCTTTCATTGCTCTGAGTGTAACAGTTTGTTAGCAAAATCATTCATCCAAAAATGGGCCTTCGTCACTGAAGATGATCAGCCCAAAGCAGGGTCAACTTCCAATTGCTCCAGAGTTCAGACAGAAAATGTATGGTGAAATCTATGGTCACTAGACTTCATTTACTGAGTTAAAACAATTTGGTAAGGGTAAAGCTTCAAGTCCAGATGCAAAATCTGCCAAACTGTAGTCAAGGAAAGGCCCAGTTCTTGTGCTCAGCAAGTAATTGATTGGGATAGATTCTTGTGTGCACTTTGACAGACGGTGATGATGTTTTCATTGAAATGTGCACATAACTAAAACACAGGCATTGTCTGATTGGCAACAGACTATGTTGTCACAAAACTTTTTTGATTGAGAGTGGGGCCAAGCTGGCAGACTAGACATGTGTCTTTTCAGTTCCCTCTGAGTACTAAGGCCTTGAATGATAATAGAATGGAGCAATGTGGGCATCCTGGGAGCCCTAGGATCTGGTGTATGGTTGTCAGATTGCACTGCCAAGCCAAGTGCCGTTGAGTCAGATCCAACTCATGGAAGGGGAAACTATGTCTCTCAAAGACAAGGCAGAGACAGGCTGAGTCTTGCTTCTGCTGACTCATCATTTGGGAAGATGCGGTTACTGATGTCTTCTTTGTTATTCAGGAGGCAGAGACTGGGCATGAGCCAGCAAATACACTGAACTGCAGTGCCTAAGTAAACCGTATATAGTGCAGCAGAGAGACTGTGTTTGGAATGGCCACATATTGAGAGTCTTACTGCCAATTGAGGGTACCACTGTCCCTCTACCTTCCCCCCCTTTTTATATTTTTATTGTTTACTTATTAGGGTAAATGAATATGATTTCTAACATCTATCAATTATCTCATCTATGATAAACCCTCACCACCACCCCCAGCCATTATAGCCAACAAAGTTATTTTCTTCTGTAGATAATTCTATTTTTAAGTCCTTAAAACAGGGGTCTCATACAATATTTGTCCTTTTGATGCTGACTGATTTCACTCAGCATAATATTTTCCAATTGAAACCACATTATGAAATGTTTTCTACATTTTTTTCTTTTTTTTTACCATAGCATAGTGTTCCATTGAGTATATGTACCATGGTTTGTTTATCCATTCATCTGTTTATCCATTCATCTATCATGGGCATCTGGATTGATTCCATCTTTTAGCTATTGTGGATTATGCTGCACTGAACATTTGTGTATGTGTGTCTTTTCGTGGGACAGCCTTTGTTTCTGAAGGATAAATTCCAAGCAGCGGAATTACAGGATCAAATGGTATAGCGATTACCAGCTTTTTTAAGCAAGCGTGAGATTGCTTTTCGAAGAGGTTGTACCATTTTGCAATTCCACCAGTAATGCAAGAGCATTCTAATCTCTCCAAAGCCTCTCCAGCATTTGCTGTTTTGTGTTTTTTGGATCATGGCCAAGCTTGCTGGAGTGAGATGATATCTTACTGTAGTTTTTATTTGGATTTCTCTGATACCTAGTGATTGTGAGCAAATTCTTATATGTCTTTTGGCTGCCTGGATGTCCTCTTTAGTGATGTGTCTGCCCATCTCCTTCGTTCATCATTTAATTGGGTTATTCACCTTTTTCTTGTTGATATTTTGTAAAAGCTTATAGATAATGGAGAACAGCTGAAGGTCTGACATGTAGTTGCCAAATATTTTTTCTCATTCTGTAGGTGGTCTTTTAACTCTTTTGATAAAGTCTTTGGATGAACAAAAGCATTTGATTCTTAGTAGTTCCCATTTATCTATTTTTTCTTCTGTTAACCATACTTTGTTAGATTTTGAAGTCTGTCTAAGCTGTGTATTAGAACATCCATCCTTGACCTTATTTTTTCTTGCATGATTTTTATCATTTTAGATTTGATATTTAGATCTTTGATCCATTTAGAGTTGATTTTTGTGTAATGTGTGACATATTGGTGTTGTTTCAGCATTTTGCAGATGGATATCCAATTTTGCCAGTACTATCTGCAAAAAAAGACTGTTTTTACTCCAGTTTACAATCCTAGGGCCTTTGTCAAATATCAACTATTCATAAGAGGATGGTGGCATCTCTGGGTTCTCCACTCTATTCCATTGGTCTGTATGTCTCTTCCGTACCAGTACCAGGCTGTTTTGATCACTGTGGTAGTATAATAGTTTCTGAGTTCAGGTTGTGTGAGTCCTCCTATTGTGTTCCTTTTCTTCAGTAGTGCTTCACTAAGCTGGAGTTTCTTCTTTTCCAAACAAAGTTGATGATATGTTTCTCTATCTCATTTAAAAAAATGACACTGGAATTTGTATTGGGATTCACTGTGTAAGTACATTGCTTTAGGTAAAATAGACATCTTCACAATATTAAGTCTTCCATCCATGATCAGGGTAGGTTTCTCCAATTTTGTCTTTTTTGGTTTCTTTCAGTAAGACCTTGTAGTTCTCTCTGTATAGGTCTCTTACTTTTTTAGTTAGATTTATTCCTAGATATTTTATCTTCTTGGAAGCTATAGTAAATGGTATTGATATGGTGATTTCTTCTTTGTTGAACTCTTTGTTGGTATGAAGGAATCCTACTGATTTATTTGTGTTTATCTTGTATCCCAACACTTTGCTGAACTCTGCTATTATTTCTAGTAGTTTATTTATGGACTCCTTTGGATTATCTGTATATGCAATCATATCATCTGTGAATAGGGAAATTTTTACTTCATTGCTGATACGGATGCCCTTTATTTCTGTGTCTAGCTCTGGCTAGAATTTCTAGCACAATGTTGAATAAAAGTGGTCCACTTTCTCTGTTGTGAGCTGTGTTATAGACTCTGCTGTTTCACTTCAGGAAGGACAGCTCTGGTGGGACACCATCTTGGTGACCTGGGAGGTGGAGTCAGACACGCAGAGGTATCAGCTGGGGTTAATTCTCACTCTGAGCAGCAGTCCTTCTCTGGATAGTGCTTCTCCAGCAGAAAAACTGTGTTTAGGATGGTGGTGACTAGAGTTACAGGTGTGGCCTGCCTGAGGATGGCAGCAAGGCTGTAACCACTCTCTTCTTTGAGCCACATCATAGCATCTGGGATTGCCTAAGAAGTGTTTTGGTTGTCAGCCAAAAGGTGGAGCCTGCCGCTCTAGAAAGCCTGACTGATTTCAGCAGTTGTTGGACAGCTCCTCAATTAGCAGTAAAGCATCTTTTTAAATAAGTCCACCAGGAAAAGTGACTACTGATCGGCCTAACAGTAGCCCCACCACCATTCACTGATTCACACCATAGTATCAGCTGACATCTCCCCAGTGACTCTATAAGTAGGGCACTATCTTTGCTGGTGACCAAATCTAGTATTGTCTTTACTCTGCTGCTAGAGCTATGCCTCAGCTACTGTTGAGGTAACTCTATAGAGACTGAACAGCTTCTAGATCGCATGAAGACAACAATTGATAGCTAGCCATTTAAAGAAGCAGTCTACCATGGCTCTGGAAAACTCCCAAAATAAAGAATCAAAACACTTCCCAGATGAAGAAGACTTTCTGACATTATAGGAGGCTGAGTACAAAAGAATTATGTATAGAGCCCTCCTAGAGATTAAACAAAGTGTAGCAGAACATAATTAAATATTAAGTAAGGTATTTGAACTGATGGAAAAGCAATGATTTAATATCCAGCAGATCAATAGTAAAATTACAAAATTAATCCAAAGACAAAAGAGCAGAACTGAGGAGACAGAAGGTAGAGTTAGTGAGCTTGAGAATGGAGCAACTGACACCAGTGTTTATGAGGAAACACCAGAGAAAAGAAGTAAGAAAAATAAAGAAGCATTAAGAAGTAGGTAGGGCTCTATTAAGAGGAATAATCTATGAATACTTGGAATTCTTGAAAAGGTAGGGATAACCAAAAGTACAGTATTGTTGTAGAGATGCTGACAGAACACTTCCCTGATATTATGAAGAGTCAACATACATATCCAAGATCCTATCAAATGCCACAAAAACTAGACCCCAAAAGAAGGACACTTAAACATATTATAATCAAACTTAATTAACTGAATCATAAAGAGAGGCTTTTAAAGGTGATGAGGCTTACAGCAAAGTGAACATGCAAAGGGAAGCTCTGTAGGCTTCTGTCTGACTCCTCTTCCGGAACGATGTTGGTAAGAAGGCAGTGGGATGATGCCTGCAAAGCCTTGAAGGAGAAAAGCATCCACTCAAGAATTATATATCCAACAAATTGCCTCTCAAATATGATGGTGAAATTAATATGTTCACAGATAAACAGAAGCTTACAGACTTTGTAAAGAAACAGTACAAGAAATACTGAAAGAAGCTCTTTGTTTAGAAAAATGAAAACATCAAATTATACTTAAGGAGACAATGCAGGACACAGCATCCAGAATCATAATCAATTAGAGGAGTCATGAAGCTCAATCAAAGTTACAAGATTAAAAGAAGGAAACCAGTGATAGTAACACAAAAACTATGACATCGTCATACTAAAAAGGGGGATATATTACACTACTGATAACTCTTTCAGATGGAAAGGAAATTAAAAAGATATACAGAAGTTAAACAATAGTTTAAATTTAGAATATTAAGAAGTATCATACTGGTAGCTGCAATATGAAATAGCAATGTGACATGTCAAGAACAGAAACATAATTCAGGAGTGTCAACAAACACAAAACCAACACTGAGAAAGATGAAAAGTCAAGCCTCATGAACAGAATATTAAGAGCAATGTGGATAACAACAACAACACAAAAATACAGATATTGAAAAGAAAATACTAAACACACACCTATCAATAAATACATTTAATGTCAATGGACTAAATGTTCCAATAAAGAGACAGAGGGTGATATCCTGAACAAAAAGACACAATCTATCTCTGCTGATTACAGGAAATGCAACTTAAACTCAAAGACAGGAACAAGCTGAAAATTAAAGGGTAGAACAATATATACCAAACTGACAACATACAAAGAAGAACAGGAATGTAACATTAATCTCAAATAAAATAGACCTTAATGTAAAATCCACCATTGTAGATGAGGATTGTCACTATTTACAGCTGAGAGGTTCAATACATAAGCAGGACATAGCAATGTTAAGTATTTATGAAGCCCACACTACAGCTTACAAATATATCAAACAAACACTGCCAGCCAAGTGCGGTTGAGTTGGATCTGACTCGTGGCACATCAAAAAATGAGATAGATCACAATCGTAGCTGGAGACTTCAACACTCCACTTTCACTGATGGTGAGATCATCCAGCAAACAGCTCAGTAAAGACATGGAGCAACTTATTATGAAAATTAACCAACTGGACTTCATCAACATATTCAGAACATTTTATCCATCAGCAGATAAGTCCACCTTCTCCAATGCACATGGAACATTTTCCAGAATAGAACATATGTTAGGACATAAAGCAGGTCTCAGTAAAACCCAAACTATTGAATTATTGCAAAGTATCTTTTCAGACAATAAAACCATAAAAGTTGAAATCAATAGCAGACAAAACATAGGTAGAAATTTGAAGAGCTCATGGAAACTGCATAACATCATGTTCAAAAATCTATGGGTTATAGAAGAAATGAAGGACAAATTTATGGACCCAAATGAGAATGAAAACATATCCTACCAGAACATGTGGGATACAGCAAAAGCAACACTCAGAGGTCCATTTATTTCTATAAACGCAGACATCTAGAATGAAGAAAGGGCCAAAACTGAAAGATTAACCCTACAGCTTCAACAAGAAAGAGAGCAACAGGGGAATCCCTCAGGCACTAGAAGAAAAGGGATAGCAAGGATTTGAGCAGATCTAAATGAATTAGAGAACAGAAGATCAATTTAAAAAATTAACAAAACCAAAAGCTGATTCTTTGAAAAGATGAACAAAATTGGTAAACCAAAAACAGCAGAGGAAACAACCTGAACGAGACATGAGATGGGAAATGTCACAACAGACAAACTGAAATCAAAAATATCATAACAGAATACTGTGAAAGACTGTGCTCTAATAAATTTGAATAACCTAGAGGAAATGGACAAATTTCTAGATTCATGTCACCTACCAAAATCATCACAAGAAGAAACAACAACTTAATAAACCCATTACAAAGCAAGAGATTGAAAAAGTCATCAAAAAACTGCCAATCAGAAAAAGTGCTGGCCCAGATAGTTTCACCAGAGAATACTACCAAGCTTTTAAGAGAGGAGTTAACTCCAATAGTACTGAGAATATATCACAGCATAGAAAGGGAAGGAATATGCCCCCAATTGATTCTATGCAGCTATCATAACCATGATAGCAAAAGCCAAGGAAAAATCCCACAAAAAAAATTACATACCAATATCACTCAGTAACCTAGATGCAAATTTTTTTAACAAATTTCTAGTTGATAGAATTCAACAAAATATCAAAAAAATAATTTATCATGACCAAGTTGGATTCATACCAGGGATGCAAGTCTACTCCAACATCTGAAAAACAATGTGATCAACCACTTCAATAGCACAAAGGATAAGAATCACCTGATTTTTTCAATAGTTGCAGAAAAGGCATTTGACAAAGTCCAATGACCACCCATGCTAAAAATTCTCAGTGAAACAGGAATAGAGTAGAATTTACTCAAGACAATAAGATGCATCTACGCAAAACCAAGGGCCTATGTCAGCCTCACGGAGAGAGACTGAGAGACAAGGATGCCCACCTTCACCACTTATACAGCATTGTACTAGAGGTTCTAGCTAAGGCACTTAGACAAGACAATGAAATAAAGGGCATCTGCATCAGCAAAGAAGTAAAAATCATCCTATGTGCAGACGATATGATTATATATGCAGAAATTCCTAAAGGATCCATAAGTAAACTACTGGAACTAATAGAAGAGTTTAGCAAAGGATGAAGCTGCATATAGGTGGGCATGTAAATTTATATGGGAACGTACAGTTTCACTCAGTCATAATAAAAAAAAAGGATGAGGGTATAAAATAAATGTAAGTCAACCAGTAGGATTCCTTTACACCAAAAAAAGAGATCATTAAAGAAGAAATCACCAAATCAACACCATTTACTATTTATCCCAAGGATATAGGATATCTAGGAATAAATCTAGCTAGAGCTGTAAGAGACTTATACAAAGAAAAGTATGAGACCTTACTGCAAGAAACCAAAGGAGACTTACATAAGTTGAGAAAGCTACCCTGCTCATGGATAGACAGACTTAACATTGTGAAAAATGTCTATTTTATCCAAGGTGATTTACATACACAATGAAATCTGAATACAAATTCCAGTGACTTTTTTTGAGATGGAGAAACATATCACCAAATTTATTTGGAAAGAGAAAAAAATCCAGATATGTAAAACACTACTGAAGAAGAGAAACACAGTGGAGTCCTCACATTACCTGATTCTAGAAACTATTACATTGCCACAGTAGACAAAACAACCTGGTATGGGCACAAGAAGAGCCATAGAGACCAGTGGAACAGAGTTCAAACCACAGAGATTCCACCATTCTCTTATGAAGAGTTGATATTCAACAAAGGCCCCAAGTTTGTAAAATCTGGTCAAAGCAGTCTCTAACAAATGGTGCTGAAAGAGTTACATATCCATCTGCAAAAAAAACTGGCACAAGACCTGTATCTTACACCTTACCCAAAAACTAACTCAAATGTATCAAACACCTAAATATCAAACCTAAAATGATAAAGACCATGCAAGAAAACAATAGCATTAACAATAGACTTTCTAATACATGGCTTCAACAGATTACAAAATCTGAAAAGCAAAGCATGATCAACAGAAGAAAAAAATAGATAAATGGGAACTGCTAAGTATCAAACACTTTGGCTCATCCAAAGACTTTATCAAAAGACTTAAAAGACCACCTACAGAATGGGGGGGGTGGAAATTAGCTTGTATATATTGGACCGACATCTGATCTCTGTAATCTACAAGGTACTGCAAAATACCTATAAGAAGAAGGTAAATAACCCAATTAAGCAATGGGCAAAGCAGATGGACAGACACTTCGCTAAAGAGGACATCCAGGCAGCCAAAAGATACATGGGGAAATATCCATGAGCATTAGCTACTAAAGAAATATAAATCAAAACAATGATGAGATACGATCTCACCCCAACAAGATTATACATAAACCATAAAGCACAAAACAACAAATGCTGGAGAATCTGTGAAAAAATCAGGACTCTCCTATACTGCTAGTGGCATTGCAAAATGATACAAACACTTTGAAAAGCAATTTGGTGACTCATTCCAAAGCTAGAAATATATATACCATTTGATCCAGTAATCCCACCACTTGGAATATATCCTACAGAAACAAATGCAGCCAAAAATAACAGTATGTGTACATACATATTTTTATTGCAGCATAGTCTGGAGTAGCAAAAAGAAGAATCAAGCTAGATGCCCATCAACAGATGAATGGACAAAGCAACCATGGTACACATACTCAGTGGAACACTATGCAATGATGAAGAACAGTAATGATTTTAGGAAGCATCTCCTAACCTGGTTTCAGTTGGAAGACATGCTGAGTGAAATCAGATAGCAACAAAAGGACACATATTGTATGAGACACCTACTATAAGGACTTAAAAATAGACTTACGTACAGAGGAAAAGATTCTTTGATGGTTACAAGAGTGGGGATGGAGGGAGAGGCTTGGTCATAGATTAGATAACTGATAGAAATTTGTTTACGTCAAAGCAGTGAAAGCACATAGTAGAAAGTAGATCAACTTAACTGGACTTCACAGTAAAATTAAAACTCTCCTAATCACAACACAAAATTTCAAGGATAAAATAGCATGGGCAGAAGTCTAGGGACCATGCTTTCAGGGTACACCGAGGCCTTCTAGGCATAACTAGCCTATTGCTAAGAGAGTCTTCTCCACTCCATATTGGTGAGTGGCATCTGGTGTCTTAAAAGCTAGCAAGCTGCCACTGGAGGTACAACGAATTGTCCCAACTCATCTGGAACAGATGATCACTGAGAACAGCAAATACATGGGGAAAAAACAGTTCAGGAGATATAAGAACCCATGTGAATGGGAGACTGTATCTACATTTGACCAGAAGAATCAGATGATGCCCAGCCACCACCAAAGACAGCTGTGATGTGACACACAATGTTTAGTCCCTATGGAAACATGAGAAAAGGAGGGGTGCAGCTCAAGAACTCTACTAAAAGACCACAACTGATGGTCCAACAGCCTGAAGGACCCCCTGGGAGCATGGCCCCTAGGCCTGCTGTTCCCCCCCTACCAGAAAACACTACTGAGGTCAATGCTTCAGACAAAAACGTATTGGATTCAGGGACACAGTATCACCATATGGGTGTGTACTTTATGATTCTATGCATGTATGGCATGCTGTCCTTCAGGTCACTTTCTAGATGGGAGATAACAGGGTGGAGAAGAGAGTACAGTAGCTTTTTAAGAGTATACTACAAGTACAGAATGAAAAGGAGGAGTGTGTTGTCACTGGGCCAGAAGAGCAAAAGGAGTTGCAGATAGGCAGGCATGCAGAATAGATTTGGATCCTGTACTTTCACTTAATCACAATAATTTTATTTAGTTTTTTGCTAAATGAACTATTCTCTTAGTGACAGAATTATGCACATCTTACATTTCACCTAACGTGGGGAAAGTCTGATGAACGGAACATCCATTTGGACAATAAACTTTAATAATATTTATGTGTTGTGGAATTATGAAATCACTTTCCATGAATATCTGTCAACACTAATCAAAAAAATGTGATAAATATGGCCACTGTATCTTCACAAATATCACTACTGTGAACTGTCAGAAATAGGACATCCTTATTGGAAGCCCTATTATAAGTATTCATAATGTGGAATTAGAAATACAAATACATATACCTTTGTAAAGTTCGCTGGCATTAAGTATGTCACTAGAAAGCTGCAAGTCTGGAGAAAGTTATTCATAAAATTTCTGAACTTAGAAACATAGAAGTATGTGAAGAATGTAAACAAAGTTATGTTGACTTTGTAATAAAAGGAGACAGAACATAGTTAATTTTTGCAAACCTGTCTTGAGACATAATCTAACCAAACTCCTTAATCTTAAACCTTGAAGAAAAGCTCCACAATTCAGCTAATCTCTAACCCTAGAGGAAAAAAAAAAAATATATATATATATATATATATATATATATTAGTTTTTAACAACACACTGGCCTCTGTCATGCACAGGCAAGGTGACAAATTTACATATAAACCCTAAATTTCTGCACACTCACCAAGAGAAGACAGAGGCAACACCTAGAGCCAGTTGAAACTCTGTCTGTTGCTCTGACTTTGAATCATAATTACAAGGGGCCTCCACTGAGTTCAAGCCTTAGAAAAGCCTTTCTCCAAGACCTTTCCTTGAAGACAAAAGTCCCAAGTCTGAAGACCGGAATTTGCACTACTGACTTATATTGTAGTTGCTAAATCTGATTCTCTGGTTCTTTTATTTATTTATTTAATTACAATAAAAAAATAAAATTTCTAACATCTATCAATTAACTCTTCTATGATAAACCCTCAGCCCCCACCCACCCATGTAGCCAACACAGTCATTTTCTTCTGTGGATAATTCTCTTGTTAAGTCCTTATAACAGGTGTCTCATACAAAATTTGTGCTTTTGACATTGATTTCACTCAGCATGATCTCTTCCAAATGAGACCATGTTATATTTTCTAAAATTGTCATTGGTTTTCATCATAGCATAGTGTTCCCCAGAGTATATGTACCATAGTTTGCTCATCCAGTCATCTGTTGATGGATATCGGGGTTGATTTCAACTTTTTACTATTGTGGACTTTGCTGCAACAAACAATTGTGTTTATGTGTCTGTTCTTGTGACGACCTTTGTTTCTGAAGGATAACTTCAGAGCAGTGGAATTACAGGATCAAATGGTATACCTATCTCCAGCTTTTTAAGGAAGCACCAGACTGTTTTCCAAAGAGGTTTTACCATTTTGCAATCCCACCAGCGTTGTAGGACAGTTCCAATTTTTCCACAGCCTCTCCAGCATTTTTTGTTCTGTTGTTTTTGGATCATGGCCAACCTTGTTGGGGTGAGATGATCTCTCACTGTAGTTTTGATTTGAATTTCTTTAATAGCTAATGATCGTGAGCAATTCTGCGTGTGTCATTCAACTGCCTGGATATCCTCTTTTCCTCCCTCTCTTCTCTCTTTTTTTCTTTTTTTTTTAGTGTGATTAAGTGAAAGTATATAATCCAAATTAATTTGCATGTCAGCCTTTCTGCAGCTCCTCTGCTCCCCTTGCTTGGTGACAGCACACTTCTCCTTTCCAGCCTATATGTGTCATATCCTCTTAACAATCTCCTGTTCCCTCCTCTCTCTTCTAGTAAGAGGCCAGTAGGACAGCATCCTATAGATTCATAGAACCATAAAGTACACACATCATTTGGTCACATTGTGTCCCCGAGTCCAATCCATTCCTGTTCAAAGAGTTGACCTCAGTAGTGTTTTCTGGTCAGAGGCAATAGAAGGTCTAAGGGCCATACTCCCAGGGAATCCCTAAGGTATGTCAAGCCCAAGTGTTGCATTATTGATTTCTAAGACATTAAACTCTGAATAACATTTTTATGTTTACATTAATTATTGTGTAAAATTTGCTTATGTCTTGCACTTTGTTGAAAGTTTAAGTAGTTACTATTGATCTTTTTTTTCCTGTCAGGTATTTTTGAAGTGAGTCAGTAAGTGACAAGATTGGAAGGACAGAATCCATTTGACAATTATGATTACTCTTCTGTACATAGTGGGAATAGTAGGTAAGTAGTTCCTACTTTAACAAGCCTTTTTTCTCAGTAGATACGGGATACATATACTGATTGTTGTTGGCTGTCACTGAGTCATCTCTAACTTATGGCAATTTCATGCATACAGAACAAAAATCTAGTAGTTCTGTACCATTCTCACAAATTTTGTTATGTTTGAGCCTAGTCTTGCAGCCACTGTGTCATTCTATCCTGTTTAGGGTCTCCATCTTTTTCACTGGTGCTCTACTAACTATGATGTTATTCTAACACACTTACAAAATTGTATCGTTTTTCCCATGAGTTCTTTGGTAAGTAGTTATTAACCTAGTGCCATTGAGTCAATTCCAACTCATAGTGACCCTATAGGACAGAGTAGAACTGCCCAGTAGAGTTTCCAAGGAGTGGATGGTGGATTTATTGTTAGAATATAGAAACTATTTCCCCACGGTAGTAAATGCTATTAGGTCTACTCATGTTCCCAAACTGTCTCCCCAAACATAATCTACAGTGCAGTGATGAAATATAACAGCTCTTATGCAATACTACTAATTAGGCAAAGCAGAAAAAAAAGAAATGTAGTAAGAACTCACTTTAAATTTATCTTAATGCCTGATAATGCAATGATTTGCAGGTACTAATGAGAAGAGAATGAGAGAGTGAAAGAAATGCCTTTACATTTTCTGAAGGAGACTTTTGGGCATTTTCCGTGGTTTTAATGCACTACTATTGTTATTAATTTATTTTCTCAGTTGAAGCTTAAACCTTCTGAAAATAAAAAACACTCATTCATTTTATGCTGCATAACTAATAAGCTTAATATACAAGACCATCATAGACTTCTAAGATTCAATTTGAACACTGGCTTATGGCATGTCTCTAGTTTTTGAGCGGTCTGTACGTTCACAGTCAAAATAGAGCTGCTATACATTAAATGAGGTAGAGAAGCAGCTAGCAGAGTAAATACTCTTCCATTCTCTGAAGAGTAATGTTATTTCTACTTTAGATTTTTTTTTTTTTTTGGCATCTACTCCTAAATCTTTACTAATTAGAATAACAAGTAAATTGCAGAAAGAGAAAGAAACATAGCATACTGTTTGAAATTTAGGGTCACCGTGAGTTGGATCCGACTCGACAGCACTTGGCTTTTTGGCAAATTAAAAATACATATATTTTTTTACCTAGATTTGATTTTGTCCTTTACCAATTTATTTTTCAGATGGTTTCCTCTGATGTACTAAAATGCCCACAACATTAATGTATGCATATTCTAAGGAAATCCACTGAGTCAGAAAAGAAGCGTGGTGGGTACATCCTATTCTATTCTAAATGGTCTATGTCTCTATGACTACATACACCTTTGTATTTATAAGTCAAAGGACATTCCACTTGAAAGCAATGATTTGAATGGCAACAGTTTCTGCATCTGTCTGCAAACACAAACCATCAGATTATCTGATTCCCAACCAGTAGAACTATCAGTGAATATCATGTTACTCAAACTCGCTTCCCAGTACCTTTATGCAACAAAATCATACGCTTTTTGTAGATTGAAACAGTTTTAGTTAAACATCAGTAAGTGAAGCTTGTAAAAGATTAGTTTTTATATATGATGAAGAAAGACTGTTACGGTTTCTAATCTGAAAATCTTTACCACAGTCTTCCCCTGATATGCACCACTTGTTTATAAGAAAATATGGTTTTGCCTGTGTGTATGTAAAACAGTTTCCACATGTAGTGAATGGAATGGTGTCCTGAAAGAATGTTGTTAATTCATCTCAGTCTGTATCCTTTCAACAAGCTTGATCTTGGAGGTAGCTATTTCTTCATATAGCTTTTTCTTTTCTTTGTTTCTTTTTTTTTCCCCCAGTTTCTCTGGAGGCTTCCTCCTTGAAGGTCAGGTGAATACCAAAATGTTCTCTTTGGTTTTCCTTTTGATATGTACGTGTACCATGAGATCCCAGGTACCCTACTTTACAGTTATTTTTTTCTGTTGTTTCTCTGCTGCTTATATCCATTATCTGAGATTAGCTTTGTTTCTTTTTCAGCTTCTTCTTTTCTTTTAGTTCTTTATCTGTGCTATTCCTTGTAGCCTTACACCGAAAAGATATGACTCAGCATTTTTACCTGGAAAGATCAAGCATGAACTATATTAAACTGGAAGAAATGTGTTATATTCAAGTTATTGTATGTCTCTCCTGAAACAGAATGCTCATATTCAAATACACAGCAACTGCAATGAAACACCTTTGCGCATATAACCTTTAAAGTACCTGAGATCAGAGTACATAAAGTGGATGTTGCTACATTCAAATTCCAGTCCACCACACATCAACTGTTTGCCACCAGATAATAGTTGATATCATAAAAAGCTAGTTTTCTCACGTACAATGCAAAGGAATGTTAATAGAAATATACACACAATGTAAATATAAATATCTCATGTTGTTCTTGATGAATGTTTACTATTGAGACACTTTTTGTCTTCAAAGGACAAAACACCACGAAAGGATCTCCTCACCATCTACTAGACCAACTCATATCCAACTACAGAATTTTTCTCATCTCCTAGCTACTTCCAAGTGCTACACATCGAAATGCTCCTATACACCATTCCTGACCCCCAGTCTGAGAGCAGTGATAAGCAGGGAATGAAAAATGAAAGTAAGTTTATTCATGGCAACAGCTCTCAGTGAATAAATGAAATTTACCCTGTGGTGTTTTCATAAGCTTGGTTACTTACACAGTGAATTGGAACAAAGGGAAAAAGGTAATATTCTACCTTAGACCGATTCCCCTCAAAAAGATTCTTCATCCCTAGGTGAGTATACAAACAGATCTCTTCTATGCCATACTGTGCCCTTGATAGGTCATGGGTGAAGAGAATAAAGAGAAAAAGGGCCCTGTGGCTTAGACATATATTTGGGACAAAGGGGAAGCCAGAGAGTTCTAATATGCTGAGAGAAAGGTGAAGGAGAGGAAGAGAGAGGCTCCTTGATGCAGCCTAGGCTCAATGTATGTGATGGTCTTGTGGTCATCTTTTATGGTGTCACAGAAAGTACATTAACTGCTTTTCCAGGATCTAAGATTAGATCTTGCCAGCATGAAATCACATAGTTAATCACATACGTTACCAGTCAGGCTCTAAGAGAACCTATGGGTAAAGCACCAGGAAAGGGTTTCGCTTCACCTAACATACATTCTCTCAGTTCAGTTTTGCTGTAACGGTCATGAAAGTAGTGGGGCAGAAACTGCTTTCCTTCAGTGACCAAATCTTGGAAAATTGTAATTATAGATTAAATGATCTATGCACCTACTAATTACGAGCTCATCACAACATAGACTTATATAACACAAAATTGTGCTATATTAAATCCACTAAAAAATCATTGTTAGGACACCATAACACATTGGAGTTTCCATTTTGTCGTCAACATGTTTCCCTTTTTTTCCCCAGTAGATATATTTAAAAGTGCCTGAATGCTAAGTGGATATGAGAAACATCCAGAAAGAACAGAATTGTAAAATTTCTAGTAAAATTTAGTGACAAAATTCAGCGTTCTTTACTCATGTCTCAGATCAGGGATACATTAGTATTCAAGGTGATGTCTTTGATTTTCAACAGTTTAAAGAGCTCTTTTGAAGCAAATTTTGCCCAATGCAATGGTCTTTTTATGTCTTAACTGCTGCTTCCACAGGTGTTCACTGTGAATACAAGAGCAATCAGTCTTTGACAACTTCAGTATTTTTTCCATTTGTCATGCTATTGTTTATTGGTCCAGTTAAGAGGACTTTTGTTTTATTTATGTTAGGTGTAATTTGTACTGAAAGCTGTAGACTTTTTATCTTCATCAGGAAGTGCTTCAAGTCCTTTTCACCTTTGGCAAGAAAGGTATGTCATCTGCCTAATGCAGGTTGTTAAAAGTCTTCCTCCAGTTTTGTTGCATGTTCTTCTTCAGATAGTCCAGATTCTCAGATTATCTGCTCAGCATACAGATTGAATAGGTGTGGTGAAAGATTACAGCTCTGATGCGCACCTCTTCTGACTTTGCACTACACCGTACCCATTTGTTCTGTTAACAGGACTGCCTTTTGATCTATGCAGTTTCCTCATGAGCATGATTACACATCCTGAGATTCCCATTCTCTGTTATCCATAATTTTTTATGATTATGATCCACACAGTCAAATGTCTTTTCATAGTTAAATAAAACACAGATAAACATCTTTTTGTTATTTTCTGCTTTCAACAAACATCTATCTGACATCAATGATATTTCTCCTTTCGTAACCTCTTCTGAATCCACCTTGATTTTCTGGCAGTAGGATATGCTACTGCAGCCATTTCTGAATTATCTTCAACAAAAAGTTACTGAATTCTGTTGGATCTCCTTTCTTCAGCATGGACACACACATATGCACATCTTTTTCAGTCACTTGGCCAGGTTACTGTCTTTCAAATTTCTTGGCATGGACAGGTGAGCCTTTTCAATGTTGTATCTCTTGGTTAAAACATAACTGGTGTTCTGTCAATTCCTTGAGCAGTATTTTTTGCTAACGTTATCAGTGCAGCTTGGACTTTTTCCCTCATTATGATCATATTCTCCCCACATGGTGAAATGTCAACCAATTATTTTTGTTACAGTGGTTCTGTGTATTCCTTCCATCTTCTTTTTATGTTTCTTGTATCATTCAACATTTTACCCATAGATAGCAATGTAGGGAGAAACTGCTTTAGTATTGCTACTCAAAGCTTGGATTTTTTGTTTACTTTACTCGCTTTGGTTTTCTAACTTTAAACTTTTCTTTATAATACTTTACATTGTCTTCTTTAACAGCCATTTGAAACCTCTGTTCATCCCTTCAGATCCGACTCGACGGCACTTGGCTGGCTTGGCTTAGTTCATCTCTTTGCTTCATAATTTCTTCCATTTATTTTGTCTACCCTACACTTACGAGAAATTTACAAAGTTATTTTCCGACTTGACATCTGTTTTAGTCTTTTTGAAAAACTTTATTTCCTGTCTTTCAATGACCTTTCACTTTCTTCATGTATGATGTCCTTGATGCTACCACAACCTGTCTGGTCTTCAGTCATATGCTCTAATAAAGTACTTTGAGATTCTACTATGAACCACAGAGTTGATGATTTGCAATTGATATAGATACTGCTAGATCTATATAACTGACTACCATCTCCAGATATTATGACTATAACAGAGACACGGATTTATATTTCTGTTATGTCACATATTTATTGTAAACATTAAACTTATATTACAAACTTATATATACCTGATTGTTGCTATTGATCATTAATCTACATGTTATTTGCATACCAACTGGTAGTTTCAATACCATAGTGTTATCTCACACAACACATTATTTAATCTCAAAACAATTTAGTATGATAGGTAAGACAGACCTTAAGATGCCAATTTTACAAAATAATAAGAAATTAAAAAAATCCCACAGCAATTAAGTGGTACAGCAGCAATTTGAAATTAAGTTTTATGATTTAAGACTTATGGGTTGTGTTTCCAAAAATGTGTAAGAATTTCAAAGATAACACACAATTTCTCTCTTTTAAACAACACGTTGTTCAAATAATTTGTAGTTCATTTTGTTTGACTATACCTTTAGAGCTTAGTTTGAAAGGGGTTAACACTTAGAAAGTTAATAATTTAGCTAAATCAATGAAGTTTATCAGTATAGTCTCATTTCTTCTGCCTTCAGATACTCTTGTGTGATAGTCATTTTTTTGTTGAGGTGATATGCAACTGCCTAGATGAGAGTTTATTCTCACACTAGTAAAACTAGTTCTCAGTTTTATAAAAATAACTATAACTATGCAATATAATTTATTATCTTCTTGGGAAGGACTTTGTTACTTCTGAATATATGATAAAGCATATTGTGATATGATGCTAAGCCAAGTATTAGATTGAATATATATACTTTGAATTTAAGACATCCACAAATAGTGTATGCAAAATTCTTAAAGGTGACATGACTAAATCATATATCATAAAAAGAATGTCAAATGCAACTAAAAATTATCAGTGATACAAGGCATATACACAGCTAATGTAGAATATTACTTAAAATGGAATTTCACATTTTTGAGTGTTATCCAGTTTTCACTCATTTAAAAATATTTTATTTTATTCATGTTTTAAATTACATTCATGTTTATCAACATTATTTTCCTGACTCAAATAGGCACATACAGAAACAGTAACAAAGGGAAGGAAAAGAATTCACATACAAAACTACACAGAGAATAAAAAAGAACAAAGAAAATGTTAATAGCACAAAAATAATAACAACAAAACGAGAGCAGTAAATTCTTACCTACCGAAAATCACAAGAATGTTAAAGCATTCAGGGAGCCATTCCAGAGACAGAGCAGCAGACGTCATAAAAAATGAATTAACCATCAATATATGGCCTATAAGGGACACACCTTAGACACAAAGATATAAATAGGATAAGAATGAAATAGTGGAAAATATACACATAATAAAAAAAAAACAGCAGAAGTGCAATGTTAATACCTGACAAAACAGACTTCATGTCAAAAATCGTATGATTCAAAGAAGGACATTATATAATCATTAAGAATCAATCCAGCAGGAAGCCTTAACAATTATAAATGTTTATACACCTATCACCAGAGATCCAAAATTTATAAAGCAAACTAACAGAAGACATAAATGTACAGTTCCACTATAATAGTAGGAAATTTTAACATGCTTCTTTCAAAGATGAACAGAACAACTAGAAAGAAAACAAGAATCTAAATAACTATTAATCATCTCACACACAGCACAACAGTAGCACAATATAAATTCTTTTCTAGTGCCCATGAAGTATTTTCCAGAATAGACTGTAATTTAGGCTACAAATTATACTCTATAAATTTAAAAAGGGCCAAAATTACACAGAGCATCTTTTTGAACTATAGTGATAAGCAAAAGAAAAAAATACAAAAACCCATGTCCAGTGAGTCAGTTTTTTTTGGGGGGGGGGGTTCTTTCTTTCTTTCTTTTTTTTAATTTAACATGACTGAGTGAAAATATACATTCCCATGTAAATTTACATACCCACCTATATGCAGCTTCCACTGCTCTCCCTGTCCGGTGACAGCACACTATTCCTCTCTGCTGCATACATGTCTCATTCTCCCAACAGCCTCCTTTCCCCTCCTCTCCACCCACTCTCCTTCCTCCAGCCAGAGGTCAGCAGGATGATATCCTATAGATGTATAGAACCATAAAGTGCATCCAATATATGGTCACTCTGCATTGCCAAGTCCAATCCATTCCTGTCCAAAGAGTAGACCTTCGTTATAATTTATGGGTAAGGGCAGCATCAGGGCCTGGGGCCATGCTCTCAGGGGAACCCCGAAACCGCTGGACCATCAATTGAGGTCTTTTCGTGGAGATCTCAGGATGCACCCATTTTTATTCTTGTGTTGCCAGTAAGACTCCTCTCTGTGAGCTCCATCGTGGCTATCACTGGTGATGGCCGGGCACCATCCAGTTCTTCCGGTCCCAAGCCGATGTAGGCATCCACTCTTGTAGGTCTCTCTGTCTTCTAGGTTGTCTTTCCCCCATGTCATTTTGGTTCTCGGTGAGCATCCGTTCCTGCTGAATTGGGACCATTTGCTGTGTCCTCGGATGGCAGCTTGGCAGCATTTAAGACCCCAGACGCCACTCACCAATGTGGGGTGCAGAGAGCTCTCTTAGCAAAATGCTAGTTGTGCCAATTGGCCTCGATTTCGCCTGAGAGCATGGTCCCCTGCCCCCTGCCCCAGCTACTCTACTCTTGCAATATTGGGTTAAGATGGAAGGAGTACTCAAGTTATGCTGAAGTCCACTTAATGTTGTTCTTGTTTCTAATGTGTGCTATCACCACTTTCTCCCAACCATATTTCTAGCAACTATCTAAACTAAACCCTCTCCCCCTCCCTCCCTCCCCTCCCTTGCAACAGTCAAAGAGTCTTTTCTTCTATACACAAGTCTGTTTTTGAGATCTTATCATAGAGGTCTCATACAAATATGGCCAGCATCACAATTTAAAGGCATCAATTCTTCTTCTATGCACCTTATTCAGTGTCCATCTTTCACATACATATAAGGATATTGAAAATAAAATAGCTGAGGTCAAAGCATCTTAGTCCTCAAAGTGACATCATTGGTTTTTAACACCTTAAAGAAGTTTTATGCAGTAGATTTGTGCAACGTGATATGCTGATTTCTCGACGGATCTTGACCAGTTCTCTTGGGACAACTATGTGGATTTGCATTGTTTTATGCTGGCTCCTCTAGAAAACCAAATCCCAAGTTCACAAATTCGATTGTTCCAAGTACTACATACCTCATCACTGAGTTAACACTATGATCACTTTTGAAGTACTCCCTTGGGGAAGCTATGCAGTGGTCCCAGCAATTAGTCCACACTTCAAAGCAGTTGTGGAACACTTTCTGGAATGGCCATTGCACTCAGTGGCATGGTGGAAAGCTTGCAAACTTAAATATATTGTTGTCTGTGAGGGAGTTTTTAGCTAGTAAACAAACAGCAGTATTGGAACACCCCCGCCCCACTCACCTGATCTGGCCCCAGTGACTTTTGTTTTAACCCAAAGATAAGGGAAATAGTGAAAGGAAGACATTTGGATAACATTCATGACAACAGATCTGACGGCCATTCCAGAAAAAGAGTTCCAGTATGTAGCTTTGGAGTTTGGACTAGGTGCTGGTGTTAGTGCATAATTTCCCAAAGGGAGTACCTCAAAGGTGACCATGGTGATTTTCAGCCATGATGTATGTAGTACTTTTTTCTAGGATGAGTCAGCTAAGTTAATCATTGTACATTGTATACAGACAATTATACTGAGGAAATAGCTCACCTGGTTGTAGAGACTGAAATGTCCCAAATTCATAGGTCAGGGTGGACCCTTCTTCTGATTTATTTAGCCACAGGGGCTGGTGAACCCCAAATTGGTAGGTCAGACAACAAGGCTCACAAGCTATGAAGTCCTACAAATCCTAATGATGACAAACATGACCACAGGTAAACTGCTAGCTCAAATTCCAAAAATCAGAGACCATACAAACAAGAGCTAGCTGCAGGATCCAGAGCAAACAAAAGCCTGTGAGCCTTGCTAGAATGTACACCTATATTAAATGCAATCTGTACTCTAAAGAATCAGCTTGGCTACTTAAAGTGGATCCCATTATGGAGGTAATCAAACTGTGTATGAAATTTCATCATGGAAATAATCACACCATCACAAGAGTGCCAGAAAACCTGACTGCAAAGACACTGAGAATCATGGCCCAATCAAATTAATACACAACCTTAATGAGCACAAGCATAATATAGTCCATAAAGTTTATGTTTCACATTCCAGCATGTAGCATCAGAAAAAGTAAGATTGTGAGCAGCCATGTAAGATACAACCATTGGCCTCTTCTCTGGAGGAAAAGAGAAAGGAATAATTCAAAGAAGAAACTATTGTACTTTTATGCAAATATCATGCATGTTATATATATTTTATCTATTTTTTTGCCAACTGCACAACTCTCTCTTCACTATTTTTGTAAACCAGCCTGTCATAAGTTATATTTGTGGGTGTATCATTTGTGTAGGTTTATTATTTGCAAAAAATACAATACTCCACAAGACTGATAGCCCAAATGAACTGTGGCCTCATCTATCATAGGACCAGAAAAAGTAGATGATACCCATCTACAACTACTGACTGTTTTGACTAGAGATGCAATAAATGGTCCTGGATAGAATGGAGAAAAACATAGAATAAAACTCAAATTCTTAAAGAGACAAGCCTGGACTTACTGGACTGGTTGAACCCAGAGAAAACTCTAAGAATTTCTTCTTAAGACACTCTTGAAACCTGGAATTGAAACCCTCCCAGCCTGGTAGATTTGAAATACTGACTTTTTGTTGAGCAGATGTAGCACTTAAAAACCATGCCACAAGAGTTTCCAAATAACAGATTAACTCATAAAATAAACAACATCTTCCATGAGTACTGTGTTCTTAAATATATGTGTGTGTATATGTATATTTATATATATATATGCATACATATATACATATCTGTGAGATAAAGTGAGAAGGAAGGTCAGGCAGGAAAGCTACATTAACAGAAAAGGAGCCAGAATGGAAGTAATAAAAATGCTGATAAGCTGTGGCAGAAAAAAAAATGCAACCAATGTCACAAAACAACATGCATAGAAATTATTAAATGGGAAACTAGTTGCTGTGTAAACCATCACCAACAACGTAAGATACTATTAAAAGTGATTTTTTTCTAAGAACTTGGAGACCATTGCTTATCTCTAAAATATAACATGTTAATTTTGTGTTTCACAATTTATTGAAGTATCAAGTGTATAAACCAAAAAATAACAACAACAAAAAAACCCAGTTGCCACTGAGTTAATTCTGACTCAAAGCAACATACCCACTCACCACCAGGGTTTTCCTCAAAGTATATACAAAGTACTGAAATACAGATTTTGCTTTATGCTAAATAAACATATTTTTTCTTAGAGTGGAAGCACAGCAAACACTCTCTGGAACAGTGTACCATCAAGACTAGCAGAATCATATTAAGGAGAGGATGCAGCAGGTGTATTTAAATCCTACCTCTGTAAGGTTGCTATGAGTCAGAATTGACACAAATGGCAATGGGTTTGGTTTGAGTCTTATTTCCAACAGATCCATCATAATTTTCTTTAAGTTACGAGTGTGGAGACAGGTGAGTGTTCGTTTCCATGACTCATCTATTGGAATTATCTATGCATTTTTTAAATAAATTTGCAGAGTTTATTAAAAAAAAATCTTCTGACCCATATTTGAGTAATCAAGTTATGGAAATGTTTACGCGATGTTATACCTTTAAACCAGAGACACAAAATCCTATAGCCAGTGTTAATCTCAGACTATTTGATCTTGCATTCTTCAGTTTGTCTCCAAACACCAGACATTGGCCATGCTCCATACACAAAATACAAGTGCATAGTATTTCATTTAAGACAGTCATAATGCATATAAATATACTAAAGTCATCAAAAATGATTGCAATCAAGATCAAAGATGAAACTAATCATAGATAAAGACCTGTTTATTTACATATATTTAGCCCGATGTTTCTTAAAATTATCTTACTGCTGTATACTTTGGCGGGAGTAAAATATTTTATCCTATTACAGATAATACTTCTTGTAATGTCATTGTAACTTAATCCCTTCCCTTTACAGGTTGTTAGAAGTAAAAACCAGAAAAATGCAAGGAATTCTCAAAAATCACAAAAATAGATGTTTATAGCCTGATTGTGTTCTTCCTACATCTCACCAATAATAATAAAGCTATGATATCTTTTGGTGTCCATCAGGTAATCAAAGGCCACCCTGGTAAGTACAAACAGTTAAAGCTCTCAGTTGATAACCAAAAGTTGGAGGTTCAGTTCCACTCTGTCCACTTACAAAAAATCAGTCATTGAAAAACAAACGCTTGTAAAATCATTACGTTGAGTGTAAAAAGTCAGTCAGAAGAGTACAAATATTATATAAATAACCCCACTAACATGAAATACTTAGACTAGGCAAGTGTGTTTACAACAAATATTTCTTGTTACCAGGTTAAGGGCATGACAGAAAGGGAAAGGAAGACCCACTGCTTATGGAACACTGAGTGTCTGTTAAGGAAGATGGCACATTTGGACCTGGGCAACAGTAAAGTAAGACAAAAAGATGTACAGGAGTAATGTGACTGAACTGGACATGTGAAGGATGTTGAAACGGCAAGTATAATGTTGCATGTGTATTTACCACAAAACAAAACAAAAACCTTTGGACCACAGTTCTCTGGTACACATGAAGTGACCCTGAGCTGGAATTGATTAAAATGCAACGTTAAAAAAATATATATGTGTGTGTGTGTGTGTATATATATATATATATATATAAAGCCAAGTGCTATCGAGTCTGATATATTTATATATCTATCAATAGTATGCCAAGAAATTTCCATATTTTATGTTACTTACAAGAAACCTGTGAAATAGATGTTATTGTCATTACTAGTTCTATGTGACAGATTAGAAAACCAAGGCAGAAAGAGTTTAGATACTGGCCCAAGTCATAAACCTATAAAAGTGGCAGAAGTGAGATTGGAACCTATGTAACTCTACTCCAGAACGTCACTATTTTTCACTAACTGACACTGTCTCCATTAGGAAACTTCTGAGTCTGTTCTACAGCTGAGATAGTCTGACACCATGTTTTACAGATCCTTCAGCCTCATTTAATCATAAGGGCATGAGTTTATTTAAATACTCTGACTTGCATCTGACATGCTCAAAGAAATCTTCCAATTATATCAACTATGATAGTCTCAAATTTTTTCCATAATATGTATATCCAAGGACCTCCTTCAACTTAGCCCAGGACTCTGATTCTCATTCTTCACAGAGCCCGTTTTGGTTTAAAACCAGAATCACTGTGCTGCTACTCTCTCAAAACAGAAACAAAGCAAAAGAAGAAACACTTTCCTCAGCATTAACTGTTTCCTTTTGATGAGGAATCCTGAAGTTTCCTAACCCTTTAGTTGGCTGGAAGACTGCTCTAATAATGTCTTCCACATTTTCCTGAAGGCAAAAGTTTGATGCTACCACTAAACCAACACTAAGAGGCAACTTCTTGCTGTACACCTCACATCTTTCCTCAGCTGTTGTCTTCATTCAAACATGGACAAGAATTGCCATGCTCTCTCAATATGTCAGTTTGAACTGCTAACATTCTTCCTCTGTCTTTCTCTTTCTCCCTTTTGTCCTCACTCAGTTTTAACTGTGACAAAATAAATGCAAAATAAATGTTTCCATTTTAACAATTTTTTACTTATACTGTTCTTTGGCATCAATTATATCCTTTGTACACAAATTATATGTTCTTCCTCTTCTAGACCTACCTACACAATTAATATTAGAAATGTCTATAAACTTAACCTTAACAGGAAATAGCATTTCCAAAACAGTAATTCACATCATCTCCCTTTTATTAGGTTCCTAACTGATAAAGGAAGTGAGTTCAGTTGGATTGCAACTCAAAATCTTCCATATCAAAAGCCATTTGAGAATTACTGTAAATGAGAAGTTTCTAGAATTTTGTAAATTATAATCTATTATTAAATTCTCTATAGAGTATATCACTATCAAGTACATTTCCTTTCCAAGAAACCCTCATACACATTCTAGAGACAAATTTAAAAATGCATTACCAAAGCTGGCAAAGTCTTAAACACAATCATTTGAACAATTTGTGATTGATTTTGTGAAAAAATCAATTCTACCCAGAGTTACTAATCATATAACAGCACTCTTTAAATTTGTAATGTGACTAAAGCTACTATTTCCACACTCTAACATTCTGAATCATTATTAAAACATATAATTATTATTATATACATTAAGCCCTCTGTGTTACTGGGGATCCAAGGGAGACAATTATTTTGCTTGAACTTTGACTGACAGAACTATAAAAATAACTACCATCTGAAAGTTATTTAATAGTCTTTTTTCTTTTATCATAATAGTAATTATTATTAGTAATGTGTATTTCATAAGAAGAAAAATAAAGAAGTAGAAACTAGCCCTAGTGTGGTTATGTAATTGCAGTTTTCAATTCAAGAGACCAATCATTTAGTCCCTACTATGTGTAAGACATTATGGCAGCCATGGTAGGGGTAAAGAATGATATAGGCATTATCCCTGCTCTAAGAAATACAGTAGTAAAGTACGAAAGACCATGTAGCTATAATTAACACACAATAAGGAAATACAATATTACAGACACAAATAGAACTATAGAAGCATAGAAATTGTTATTTTCTGAGCATTGAAGGCATTGCAAGGAAGTTAAGATTCAGTTTAAAAGAACAGAATTTGCCTATGCACTGTTGCAGGACAACTTGTTATAAATGTGGAATGTTAGAACAGAAATGACATGAAGGTATTATTGGATATTCGCTTTTCAGGGAAATTTAAGTATCCCAGAACATACAAAGAGCAGTAACATAAGACGCAATCTAAGAGGTAGTCTAGAGTCAGGTGGAAGATACGCTATTTTATTTATTCTTCAAATACACATTACATAGATGTACAATAGGGTGTTACCATAAACATGTTGGGCTGTAGGATATTAGCTCTGTCAGAATTATGAAACTTTATTTTTTCTTTGCCAATAATAGAAACAGAGACTGACTAACATAAGCAAATGAAAATTGATCCAAAACTTCAAAGGATTCAATACTGAATGTAAGTTTGGAAATACTAGGTTCAATCAACAGGGATCATGACATTTCTGGAGTTCATACAGATCTTATTGGTAAATGCCAAATATGTAAATAAAATAAAAGTTAAATATAATAATAAATTTAAACTAAATAATCAAATTGTAGTGGTAATAACAGTGGAATTTGCATTGCGCATTGGGAAGCTGAATTCAGTGTCATATATGCTACTTACAGAACATTATGTAAGTAGCAGACATTTAAAATAAAACTGCAGAAAATAATGTAGCTTGAGTTTATAATGTATATCTAGGTCTTACATAGGGAAGATAATAGAAGCCTGAATAATCAAATTTAAGTGATTAATCAAACTAAGAAAGATTCTGTAATGCTTTAAATCAAATTTGGAGATTAATAATTTTAAAAAGCAGTGAAACAAATTTCAATGCAAAATTCACAGTCTGTGCCAATTTCCCACCAATATGTCTAGGCTTTATCCAATTTTGTAACTGTCATAAGGTTGTATTAACTTATTTAAAATAGATTTAATAATAGCAATGACACGATGTCCATTAATTTAAAAGTTAGGCAGCACTCTAAGGTTATTTAAGAACCATAGTTTTCTGTAGCCCCAACTTGTCTCACTCTCTTCAGTTTCCCCTTCCAGAAGTAAACTCTTAAGATTTATCTTTTGGCATTTGCAAAGTAACTCTAAAGGATATACTGGTATCTTTTAAGGTATCAATTTCAAATATTATCTCTTGACTCATTATCTATGATGGATGAGGAATTATCTTACATGATCATTCACTCTGTCTTCCTTCTTCCATCCTCCCAGTGTAGTCACATTTTTGATTAAGAAAAGATATTTAAATTACTAAACCTATCCAAACGTCATCTATAGCTGAATATTTTATTGACTTACCATCACCAGTTCTTACTTTTAATTTCCTAAAAATACCACATATGCATCTGTCTATATAAAACACTAGCCTTGTTGAGGCAGACGCTTAGTGAGAAGATTACACAGTGACTGCAACAATAGGCTCAAGCATAATAATAATTATGAGAGTGACACAGGAGTGGCAGTGTTTCCTTCTGCTGTACTGAGCATCTCCGAGTCAGAACTGACTCAGTGGCACTTAACAATGAGTTTACTCTGTACCAGTTCAAGATTCTTGTTACAGTTTCCAGTAATTCTTCGGTTTCCCACAAAGACCACCTCCTCAAATAATTAATTAGTTTCAAGTGTCCTTTTGTTACATGTCCTCTAGATAATTCTAGTGGACATTGGTTACTCTTGTTGACAAATAATGGTAATCTTGACACGTCCACTTACTGGCATTTTCAAATTTCCTTTTTCTGAATTCATTCCAGGTTCCTGAACTTCACATCTTCCAGTTTTTCTTGGTTTATTCTATTTTGGTGGAACTTTTCCACTGGCAAATTCATTAGTGTAAAACACATTATAAAGACAGAGCATTCATACAACTTTCTCCTTCAGAGTGCTGTTATCTACTCACGGTATAAAGTGGCTCTACTGAGGTTTTTCTTCACCACTATGCGGGACATTACCTTTACTCTTTCCTATGTAGGGTTACCTCTTTTCTTGATCTTCTATGTGTTCCACTTAGCTTAATCCTGTCTTATGGGGAAAGACATTTAGTAAGACTGTGGTCAAATATGTTCCGTATTTTATTCATCACTATTTGGTTGAATTGCTATGAAGGATGTTTTAAATTATTTTTCAACAATATTTTGAATGTTTTATTGTGTTGTCCTCTTGTTTCCACATTAATATCAATCCAAAGGCCAAAGCCATGTCAATTTCTGGCCTTCTGTATAAGACTTGTTTAGTTTGTTTTTTGTTTTTGCTGAGTGCTCTGAAATTGTTCAGTGATGTGCTTTGTTTGGATTATTTCTTCATGTTTTGCTGAACACATAATAGGCACATTCAAGATTTGTTCAATCTTGCCATTATTGACTGACCCTGTCCATTTTCATTGTTTGGAACTCTTGGATTTTGCACAGTAATTAATTAATCGGTCTGAGTTTAACATATTTCCATTAGTAAAGCTGTCAGCTGGCACATATTTTAGGGTCACTACTGAATATATAAACTGATCCGATTTCTACTGAATTGAGTTTGTATAACTTAATATTGAATGGAAAACCCTGGTGGTGTAGTGGTTAAGTGTAAGGCTACTGATCAAAGTTTGCAATTCTTTGGAAACTCTGTGGAACAGTTTTACTCTGGGGTATTCCTATAGAGTCACTAGGAGTTAGAACCAACTCAAAAGCAGTAGGCTTGGTTTGATGTTTTATGACTTGCATGCCACTATTTAATGATGTATTGGCTGAAAAGCTATTTTTGGCTTTTGAAACATGGCTGAAAAAAATCTGGGGATAAAAAATAATTTTTTATAAGCTACAAAAAGATTTCCTCCACTATAACATTAGAATCACATGGTTCCTTTGTTTTAGAAAATTCTCCTAAATTTAAATAACTTGTTCAGTGTCACATAGCTTATAACCCGAATTATCAGGAGTCCAAAAGCAAATGTTCAAATTACTGTTGTAATTTGGTTTTGGTTTGACAGATATTATGTGCATATGGACCATGCAAATATTACATTGATTTTGGGAAGACACTATATTATTCTTGACTACTTCTACTAATCATCATGTATATTATTCTGTGATAATAGAAAGTGTTAAAATTAATTATGTGATAACTATACTTACTTATTGATAGTGTCCACAAAGCCAAAAATACATGAAAACTATAACAACAATTTGTCAGTCTTTCTAAAATAAAAAATAGCTGTCATTCTTTACTTAATTGGTTAGGTTTGTGGACATATTTAAATCAGAGAATTAATACTTTTTTACTGTGATTAAGTGAAAGTATACAATCCAAATTAAATTTGCATGTCAGCCTATTTGTTGCTCCTTATGCTCTCCTTGACCAGTGACAGCACGCTTCTCCTTTTCAGTCTATATATGTCATATCCTCTTCCCCTCCTCCCTACCCTCTCCTCTCTCTTCTAGTAAGAGGCCAGTAAGACAGAATCCTACAGATGCATAGAACCATAATGTACACAGACCATATGTTCACATTGTGTCCCTGAGTCCAGTCTATTCCTGTCCAAAGAGTTGACCTCAGTAATATTTTCTGGTCAAGGACAACAGCAGGTCTAGGCAGCCATGCTACCAGGAGTTAATACTTTTAATAATAACAAAACTTGGAAAATGTCTGTAGAAGTAGATATACTATGTAGCCTAGTGTAGTGTAGTACAGTATAGCACAATGGTAAGGATTGTGTATCAACTTGACTGGGCCATGATTCTCAGTGTTTATATGTGATCACTCTCATGATTGTATCTTCTGTGAGTAGTTAATTAGTTTAGAGGGAATTGTCTTAGAAGTGCAGCCTGTATGCATACATATGTAGATATTCTGGCTTTTTGTTTGCAATAGATCTTGTGGCTATCTCATGTTTGTCTGACTTCTGGCTCCTGAGACTTGAGCTATCAGCATATCTGCAGATGTTGGCATTTTCGGTCATCACAGCCTGATGGCAGGTAGCGCTGCTGCTCTCCAACCAGCTGATCTTGGATTTGCCAGCTGCTGCAGCTACATGTCATCAAGAGAAGCCTTCATCCTGATCCACAGATTTGAGATGTTCCAGGCTCTACAATCACTTGAGCTGTTTCCTTTATATAAATCTCTCTCTCTATGTATTTATATGCTTATTAGTTTTGCTCATTAGAGAACATAGCCTAAGATACCACGCAAATGCATGTGACTTTATGCTACCATGTAATTCCTGAGCACAACATCATCAGTCAGAACAAGACCAGGGGCTGACTGTGGAATAGACCATCGATTGCTCAATTGCGAGTTCAAACCGAAACTGAATTAGAACAATTCCACAACAGCCAAAGTACAACCTTCGTTATAACCCAGCTGAATTTAGCGACCATCACAAGAATAGATCTGATGCATTGAACGCTAAAGACCAAACAAGTTGTGGAAAGACATCAAGGACATCACACGTGAAGAGAGCAAGAAGTCATTAAGAAAAACAGGAAAGTAAGAAAAGACCAAAATTGATGACAGAGACTCTGCAACTTGCTCTTGAATGTCAAGTAGCTAAAACAGAAGGAAGAAATGATGAAATAAGAGAATTTAACACAAGATTTCAAGGTCATCTAACAAAGGTAAAGTAAATTATTATAATGTCGCCATGAGTCAGATCAGACTCGACGGCGCTGGGCAATAAGCTGTGAAAACAATTAAAAATAAAAAACTAAAAGGGAAGAACACTCTCCGCATTTCTCAAGCTGTAAGAGCTGAAGAAAACATTCAAGCCTCAAGTTGCAATAGTGAAGGAATCTATGTGTAAAATACTAAATGATACAGAAAGCATAAAAAAGAAGATAGCAAGAATACAGAGTCATTATAACAAAAAGAATTGGTTGGCATTTAAACATTTCAAGAGGTAGCATATGATCAGAAACCAATGATACTAAAGGAAGAAGCCCAAGCTATACTGAAGGCACCGTAGAAAAACAAGACTCCAGAAGTTGATGTAATATCAATAGACATGTTTCTACAAACAGATGCAGCGCTGGAAGTCTTAACTTGTCTACGAAAAGAAGTTTGGAAGACAGCTACCTTGCCAATCAACTGGAAGAGATTCATACAAGTTCTGGCAATTAATTCTTCAAACTTAACTGCTCTAGGTCCTACATTCCTGATTGCTGAATATCACTATGGTCACCTTGGAAATACTCGACTTGGGAATACACCAAGGCAAGTGCCTAGTTTGCCCTTCAAAGCAATTTTGGAACTCTTTTACTGGAATGGCCACTGTACACAGTAACAGTGGTAAGTTTACTATCTTAACTGTATAGTTGTCTGAGGGAGGTTTTAGCCAGCAAACAAATAACTCTATTGTAACACCCTCTCTAGTCACTTTCCCTCGCCCCCAATGACTTTTTCTTTACCTGGAAATAAAGGAAATGTTGAAAGAAGTACATTACCATGACATTCAAAACACCAAGAATAGCATGATGACAGTTTTGATAGTCATGCCAGAAAAAGAGTTCCAAAATAACTTTGAAGAGTGGACTAGACACTGGCATCAGTGCATAGCTTCCCAAGGGGAATACTCCAAAGGTGACTGTAGTGATATTTAGCAATAAGATATGTGGCACTTTTTCTAGAATGATTTCATGAAGTTAATTGTCAGGCCATGTATTTATACCTGTTACCAAGAAAGGTGCTCCAACTGTGTATAAAATGTCAAATATTATCATTAATATCACACTCAAGTAAAGTTTGTCAAGATCATTCACTTAATTGTGCTTATGAGGAACATGTACATGGATTAAGACACAGTAGTTCAAACAGAACAAGGGGATACTACACTGTTTAAAGTCAGGAATAGTGTGCATCAGTGTTGTATCCTTTCACCATTCTTGTTCAATCTATATGCCAAGCAAATAATCTGAGAAGCTGGATTATATGAAGAGAAATATGGCATCAAGATTGGAGGAACACACATTAACAACTTCAGTTACACAGATGACATAATCTTACTTGCTGAAAGGGAAGAGGAACTGAAATACCTAGCATCAAAGATCAAAGGCCACAGCCTTTAGTATGGTTACACCTCAACATCCAAACAACAAAAGCCATCGCAACTGGACTAATGAGTGACGTCATGACAAACAAAGTAGAGACTGAAGTTGTCCAGGATTTCATTTCACTTGAATCAAAAAATAACACTCATGGAACCAGCAGTCGAAAAATCAAAAGACATGGTTCACTGAGAAAACCTGCCACAAAAGACTCATTTAAAGTGCTCAAAAGCAAATATGTCACTTTGAAGACCAAGGTATGCCTGGTCCAATCCATGGTATTTTCATTCACATCATATGCATGTAAGAGCTTGACACTGAATAAGGAAGATAGAAGAATTGATGCCTTTGAATTTTAGTGATGGCAAACAATATTGACTGTACCATGGTCTGCTAAAAGAATGAATAGATCTATCTTGGAACAGCAGAGTCATAGAGCTTCCTAGAAGCAAGGATAGCAAGACTATGTGATACATATATACTTTCAGCATGTGGTCAGGAAGGATCAGTCCCTGGAGAAGAATACCATGTCTGGTAAAATAAAGGGTCACCTTAAAGAGGAAGACCTTCAAAGAGGTAGACTGACACAGTGGCTACAGGAATGGGTCCAAGTGTATCAATGATTTTGGATGGTGCAGGATAAGGAAGTAATTTGTTCCATTGTACAAAGGATAGCTATGAGTTAGAACTGACTCAATGGCACCTAATAAAAACAAGAAGTTTCTCAGCACAGGGATTCTCGGTCTGAAAAATTAGATCCACTTCTAGCTTGTCATTTTGGGTGACGATGAGATCCCTCTCCTCTCTGCTCACCTCTCTCATTCATGTCTCAAAACACACTGACTCTAGATAAAGTCTTATTCTGTAGCTTGCACCCTGTATCATTAACATACCTGCCTCTAATCTTGCCTGATTATCATTATAGAAGTTAAGATTTACATTAGGTAAGACAACTACGTCAGATCACAAAATGGAGGACAACCATAGATCCATGGGAATTGTAGCCTATCCAAATTTGATACACATTTTTGGTGAAGATAATTCAATTCATAAAATTCCACCCTTTGAACCCAAAATATTTACATTCTTACCACATGTGAAACACGTTTACCCCGTTATATCATCCCAAAAGTCTTAACTCTAAGTGCAAATTCCATTCTCATGTAAAATTCTTCTTCATCTGTGAAATTTAGAATGTAAGTTACTTCCTAAGTACAATGTTGGGTGTTCTGGCAGCATATGTACTAAGACTGGAATGGCACAGAGAAGATTAGCAATGCCTCTGTGTACAGATGGCAGGAAAATCAGTGAAGCATTCCATATGTTTTGAATTAAAAAATATAAATAAACAAAAAAGAAAAGAAAAATACAATGGTGGAGCAGGCGTGAAGTATACATTTCCATTACAAATCAGTCAAATTGGAGGAGGAAAAGAAATAGAGGGTACCAAACAAGTAAAACACCCAACAGAATGATTTATGTAATTTTCAAGCCTTGAAAATAATCCTCTGTTCTCTGAGACTGTTTAGGTAATAGTCTTGCTCTGTAGACTCCGGATGAAGCAAAATCCTCTGGATAGAGGACCCTTGGCCCTGGCTTCTAGTTCTTCCTTCCAGGGTCACTGGGAAAGCAAATCTGCTCCCTCACATTTGGATACCTCACTTTTCCTATTCGGTTTGAGTGGCAACACTACCTTGTTAACTTTGGCAGGACCTATTCTTCTGCCCTTTGGGCAGGGGAGCCTTGCACCCTCAGCTTTGGTCACAAGATCCTCCCCCATTCCCCTGGCACTGTTAGACATCAGCCCAACACTCCAGAACTTAGTTCATAAAGATCTTACTCTTTGAAACCTAGGAGGTTGTGGCTTCACATTTTGAAACGCAGCAGCTATTGATTCTACCCTTTGAGATCCCAAAGATTGTAGCTCCATCATTTCAGAAAGAGGCAGCTGTGCTTCATGTGCTCCTTGACTCTTCAGCTTCTGTTTTCTTGTTTCCTGGCCTCTGGGCCCCTGGAGACCCGTGGGTCAGCCCATGCTGTGTTCTCTTTGGGCAAGTGTTGCAAAACTCTCTTGCTATATGAATAAGTGCTCAGAGGCACCCCAGTCAACCAGGAAGCTTTCTGCCAAAGACACTCAGCTTTCTCGCTCCATGGATTGATTTCTGTGCCATCTCATGCAAGTCTCCTTGTTCCGCTGCTACAATTTCTCTGCTGCTACTAGTAGTATGCACTGTCTCTGGTGTTACAGAGTTAATTTCTATACTTTCTTCAGAATTATCTTTGAAGTCCACAGTTCTACTATCTGGTCTTGCAGTCTCTGCAAGGCTAGATAGGCCTTTCCTATTAAGCACTTTAAAACTCTTCCAGATTCTACTCAGTACTCAATTCCAAAACTGTTTCCACAGTATAGGCATCATTTAGAACAGCACCACACTCTTGGTACCAAATTCTGTGCTGCTATAACAGACTACAAGTGGATGGCTTTAGCAAACAGCATTTTATTCTCTCACAGTATACCAAATTATAATGACATGTGCAAAGAGTTGGAAATGGAAAACCAGAAGGGAAGAACACATTCTATATTTCTCAAGCTGACAAAACTGAGGAAAAAAAATGCAAACCTTGAGTTGCAATAATGAAGAATTCTACAGAGAAAATATTAAACGACTCAGAGAACATCAAAAGAAGGTGGAAAAAATACACAGAGTCATTATACCAGAAAGAACTGGCCAATGTTCAGACATCTGAAGAGGTAGCATATGAATAGGAACTGATGGTATTGAAGAAAGAAGTCAAAGCTGCATTAAAGACTCTGGCAAAAAAAAAAAAAAAAACAAGGCTCCAGGAACTGATGAAATATTAATTGAGATATTTCAACAAACAGATGCAGTGCTGGAAGTGCTCACTCATCCACGCTAAGAAATTTGGTGGCCAAATGATTGGAAGAGATCCATATTTATGCCCATTCCAAAGAAAGGTGATCCCAACGAAATGTTGAAATTACCAAACAGTATTATTAGTATCACAGACAAGTGAAATATTTCTCAAGATCATTAAAAAATGACTGCAACAGTATATGAACAAGGAACAGCCAGAAATTCAAGCTGGATTCAGAAGAGGACGTGGAACCAGGGATATCATTGCTGATGCCAGGTGGATCTTGGCTGAAAACAGAGAATACCAGAAAGGTATTTACCTGTGTTTCATTGACTATGCAAAGGCTTTCGACTGTGTGGATCATAAAAAAAATTATAGCTAACACTGCATAAAATGGGAATTCTAGAACACTTAATTGTGCTCCTAAGGAATCTGTATATAGTTAAATAGGCAGTCAGGCAAACCGAACAAAGGGACGCTGCATGGTTGAAAGTCAGGAAAGACGTGGATCATAGTTGTATCCCTTCACCGTATCTTTTCAATCTGTATGCCAAACAAATAGTCTGACAAACTGGACTATATGAAGAAGAATAAGGCATCAGGATTGGAGGATGACTCACTAACAACCTGTGTTATACAAATGACACTTGCTGGAAGTTAAGATTTGAAACACTGATGAAGATCAAGGGCCACGGTCTTCAGTATAGATCACTCCTCAACATCAAGATAACAAAAATCCTCACAACTGGACCAGTAAGCAACATTATCATAAATGGAGAAAGGAGAGAGCTTGTCAAGGATTCCAGTTTACTTGGGTCTGCAATTAATGCCCATGGAATCCACAGTCAAGAAATCAAAAGACACACTGCATTGGGAAAATCTGCTGCAAAGGATCTGCAAAGGGTTTTAAAGTACTGGAAAATAAAGATGTCACCTTGAAGACTAAAGTGCACCTGACCCAACCCATGGCATTTTCAGTTGCATCGTATACATGCGAAAGCTAGACAGTGAACAAAGAAAACAGGAGAATTGATGCTTTTGAATTGTGGAGGTGGACAAGAATGCTGAATGTACCATGGACTGCCCAAAGAACAAACATCTGTTCTGAGAGAGTACAAGCAGAGTGCTCGTTGGAAGCAAAATGGCAAGTCTGCTTCTAACATACTGTTAACATGTTGTCAAGAAGAATCAGTCCCTGGAGAAGGACATCATGTTTAGTAGAGTGGAGGGTCAGCGAAAAAGAGTAAGACTGTGATAAACTGTATTGACACAGCGGCCGACAATGAGCTTAAGTAAGAAAAACAATTGTGGACATGGTGCAAGACCAGGCAGTGTTTCCTTCTGTTGTGTACAGGGTCACTATGAGTTGCAACTGACTCAACGGCACCTACCAAAAACAACAACATATCAAACCAAACCAACCCCACTGCTGTCAAGTCGATTCTGACTCATAGCAATCCTGTAAACAGAGTAGAGAAGCCATAGAGAATCCACAGAGCACCTGGTGGATTTGAACTGCCAATTTTTTGTTAGTAGCCAGAGCACTTAACCACTAGGCCACCGGAGTTTCCTTTCACAGTATAATAGGCTACAATTCTGAAGTCAGAGCACTAGTTTCAGAGGAAGACTTTCTGTCTCTGTTGTATCTGGGAGAAATTCCTTTTCATAAACCTTTCTGTGGGATAAGAGTTCTCAGTGCAGGAATCCTGGGTTCAAAGCATGTATTCCCCTTCTGGCTCTTCTTTTCTGGTAATAAGATCCCTCTCTTCTCTGCTCACTTCCTTTATATTTCAAAAGCCGTTGACTCTATATAAAACCTAAGACTAAATTTTATACTGCGTGTTTAGTGTAACTGCCTCTAATTCTGCCTCATTAACATCATTAAGGTTAGAATTTGCAACATGTATGATAGCTGCATCAGATCATATAATGGAAGACAATCACAAAATAGTGGGAATCACGGCCTACTGAAGTTGACGCACATCTTTTGAGAGTACGACTGAATCCATGACTGCATTATTGTTTATTACCTATTTGATTTGCTCATCATCACTTAAAGTAGTTTCATGACCCACATGCTTGCCATCAGATATTTCAGCCAGGTCTGTACTATACCACTGGAAGGCAAATAAAAGTATCACATTGTGTATTTATATTTTAAAACTTATCTATATTTATTTATAATATAGATGTATATTTGGGATACATGTTAACCATTTTACCTGTGTTTGTCAAGTTGATTCTGACTCTTGTCAACTTTGTGTGTGTCAGAGTACAACTGCACTTCACAGGGTTTTTGATGCTGATTTTGCAAAAGCTTTCTTCCAAGGCATCTTTAGGTAGATTCAGACTGCCAACCTTTTGGTTAGCAGCTGAGTGTGTTAACCATTTGCAACATCCAGTTATTTGTGTGTGTGTGTGTGTGTGTGTGTGTGTGTGTGTGTGTGTGTGTGTGTGTGTGTGTGTGTGTGTGTGTGTGTGTAACATAAATGTGCATTTAGGTCAAGACTATAAAGCACCTTCTCATTTACTGACATGGTTAGCTTCCAAAGGCCAAGCTATGCAAAATTGTAGGCATTTTGGAAAAACAGTTTTACAGATTTGTACTACCAACGGAACAGTAGGTTCTCAACAATCCTGAGAGGAGGCGCTGTGTGATGAATCAGTTAGTATGACCATTCTTTCCAAGGTCTTAGTACTACCACCCAGGTGATTGGGCCAGGCTGTGCAAGTAAGATAAATGTGATCCATGAAGGGGATTGACCAGTTTTTCCTTCAAGGAGAGCCAATTCCAGAACAGAGAGAAAAGCCCACCACCAACAAGGAGAAACCAGCAGCAGCAGCCCATAGCAGAGACCTAAATGAGACAGCTCAGTGGATTTCCTGGCTCATGGAATGAGAAAGCAGAATGCTCTTGGGCAAAGACTGAGGGCCAGGAAGTTTATGCCCAATCCATGGATTTGAGTCTTGCCAGCCTCCACAACCATGTGAGCCATTTTTTAAGACACTGCAGTGAATTTGGAAACCCAAAGTCTGGGGAAAGGAGACAGAATACTTAGAAGAGAGTGCATAGTTAATGTTAGAGATGATGTAGAACTATGGCAGCATGGAAAAGTTGGACATTTGGAAAAAATTTTTCCTCTGCCTTATAAGAATTGTTTGCGTTGGTCCTTATAAAATAAATTGTTCAATTAGGAGGAAAATATAGATGAACACTGTATACCTCATTGGTCATGTTAATACACAAAATAATCGTATAGTATATGTTTTTTACAATAGTAAATTCAAATGGCAGATAAGAACATAATCCATAAGTGAGGAGAAAGTGTGTTATGACTGCAGCTTTAAAATGTATTTTTTACATTCCAACTTAAATATTTTACTTATGTTCTCCAAATTCTTTTACTGGAGTCTATATATTTGCTTGTGTTCATTATGGCAAACTAGCTTTTTTTTTCCCCAATAGACCAATGCTTGGTTTTTGTAACGTTTTTTATTACTATTTATATTTGAATTAAAAAATAATACATAGTGATGCTTTCATTATTTCATAAATGTAAATGCGATTAACTTCATTATAAATTTGTATGTATTCTCCTAAAAGTAGTAGAAGATTTAATTAGGAAGATTGATTTACCTGTGACTGTTCACATTTATCATATAATATCCACTTACACAAATAATATTTATATTTAATTCCAATAACATAATCTAGAATATACTTTGCAGATGTCTGTTTGAATTTCTGGTTTATTAAGTTATAATAGTTGATGTAAACAATTTTGTATAGTTTCCTGTAATACTTTTGGTTTCTGACATGGTCTTTTCTAGTAGCATATGAGATGCATCTCCAAACAATGGAATTATCAATTTTCTCATCATTAGCTAGGAAAGAGTGTCATGATCAACCATCATTCTTTGTTACACAATCCTTCCCAGGCCCAATAGAGATAACAACAGGGAAATTTCTGATATATAGGATCAGACAGATGTAGCCTGACCAGTTCACTCTTCCCAGCCTCTAATGCTGGCAGAAATATTCTATCCTGCAAAGTCTGATGACTAGTTTATGTACTAGCTATCTGTCACATTGTCTCTGCCGTGAGTTGGAAGATGTACACAGCTTCAAAGCCAGTAGTCACCAAAGTCATGTCACCAAAGTCATTAGCAAATATGGGCAATGTGGGAAATTATATGCATTAAAAACTTTTTTTTTAATTTTTTATTTAATGTAACTGAGTGAAAATGTACATTCCCGTGTAAATTTACATACCCACCTATATGCAGCTTCCACTGCTCTCCCTGCCCGGTAACAGCACACTATTCCTCTCTGCTCCATACATGTCTCATTCTCTCAACAGTCTCTTTTTCCCTCCTCTCCACCCAGTCTCCTTCCTCTAGCCAGAGGTCAGCAGGATGACATCCTATAGATGTATAGAACCATCAAGTGTATCCAATATATAGTCACTGCATCGCCAAGCCCAATCCATTCCTGTCCAAAGCATGGACCTTTGTTATGATTTGTGGTCAAGGGCAGCATCAGGGCGAGGGGCCATGCTCCCAGGGTAACCCCGAAACCACTGGACCATCAATTGAGGTCTTTTAGTGGGGATCTCAGGGTGCAACCCTTTTTATTCTTGTGTTGCCGGTGAGACTCAACTTAGTGAGCTCCATCACGGCTATCACTGGTGAGGGCTGGGCACCATCCAGTTCTTCCAGTCCCAAGTCATGTACGCACCTACTGATGTGGGTCTCTTTGCCTTCTGGGCTGTCTTTCCCCCATGTCATTTTGGTCCTCCGTGAGCATCTGTTCCTGCTGAGTTGGTACCATTTGCTGTGCCCTCAGATGGCAGCTTGGCAGCTTTTAAGACCCCAGATGCCACTCACCAACGTGGGGTGCAGAGAGCCCTCTTAGCAAAACGCTAGTTGTGCCAACTGGCCTCACTTTCACCTAAGAGCATGGTCCCCTGCCTCCTGCCCCAGCTTGCATTAAAAAGTTTTTAAAAAACTAAAAATAAAGGATGATAAATTTTTCATATGCATATACAAAAAATAGTCTGAATATTTACTAGAACAGTTTTTATTTATCATTTATTTCATTGAGAAAAAGATCGTTCCTTTATTAAGTGGTAATGACTTCATCTACAATAAATCTTTTTTAATAGTGATACATTCAGAACAAAAGCATACATTTAATTTTAAAGAAATATTTAGAGAGTTTATAATTCTAACATGTGGATCATGTAATTGTGGTTTTATTGCTTGTTTCTCTCATCATGATAGATCACATTTTCTTGTTTTATCATTTCTTGTAATTTTTATTGAAAACTATAAATTGTATTGAAAATAAGGCAAAATGCTAAACTAAAATAGGCAAGGATAATGGAACACCTTTTTTCTTTCAGAAAATTAATGTGTTGAATTGTTTCAGATACTCATAATTAGATTGTGTCTGAATTTTGCTTTTTTGATAGTCAGTTCATAACAAGCTTAAAATTCCTTGAAGGCAAGATCATAGGTTTCTTTGTTTGTTTGTTTTTAAGCAAGGATTGGGATCTTAATGTTTAGGGAGTCTGTCTCAAGTATTCTGCCCTATCCCAAAACGTCATCAGGCTGTTGCACCTCTCTGTTGATGTGGAATCTCAGCTCTCTTTCCCCTACCCCAGGTGACATGCCACTGACTCATTCAGTGAGGGATAGCTGAAGTGTCTGAGTTCTTCCTTCTCTCTTCAGGTTATAGTAAGCTCATCATACCTGCAACTGTAAGGGGGTCTCTCTATCAGTTCTCTTGTTATTCTTCAAATGGTAAAAAGTCATTGCCTCATTTTCAACAGAAAGGGTAGTTATTGTTAGGTGTAGTCTGCTTGATTTTCAACTCATAACAAGGCCATCTGATGGAGTAGAGCTGCCCCATGGGGTTTTCAAATCTATAAACTTCACGGCAGCAGATTGCCATGTCTTTCTCCTTAGGAGTGGCCAGGTGAGTTCAAACAGCCCACTTTCTGGATAGCAGCTGATCAGTTAATAAGTCCCTTGCCAGAGATTATAACTCAAAGAGTATGGGAAAGTTACCTTGTTCCTGACTCAGATCATAGAGGTTCATACACGTGTTCCTCAGAAGGGATGTTCTTAGTACTCTTAAATTACCACTGCTTTTTTTTTGGAAGGGGGAGACATTTTGTGAAAACCAGTGGAAAAGAATTGGAAAGGGGATGCTAATGACTATTTTGTCTAAGACTCCTGGAGATTCTAAGCTACCTCTCCCTGTTGCTCTGCCAAAGTTGAGAATAACTTACCTCTCACCTGTCCAAAGAGAAGCTTGATATCTGTTGGATTTTAGTTCACTCAGTTCCTTTATAATCTCAGGTAACTCAAGGGCTTGAAATAAATATGAGTTTACAGATTATCTGTCATTCTTGTTAGTTCTAACCAGTTAAATGATACAAGAAATGCACTGTTATAATCAGATATTGCTAAGTAAAATCAGTTTGCTATAATGGTTTGCATTTTTGCCAAATTGATTAAATCAAAATAAAGATGTGAATATTTATTTCAACAAAATAAAGCATCTGTCATTCAGGAACATGCTATCTAAAAGCTTTTTTTCAAAATAATAATATATGTATCTAAAATAAAACACATTTAGTTAAGAAACAGTTTTTGTTTCAAATAGGATTTTTAAGTAGAACAGTTTTAAAAATCCACTAATATAATAAAACTAGTGTATTGGTCAATAAATAATGACTATGAAATAGCATAGTTTCAGTTACTTTAATGTTTTGTTTCATTATTAAAAGTCATCTGGTTTGAGAGAGGACATTCAGGCAGCTAACAGATACATAAGGAAAATGCTCCCGATCATAAGCCATGAGAAAAATGCAAGTCAAAACTACAGTGAAACACCATCTCACCCTAACAAGGCTGGCATTAATCCAAAAATGCAAATAATAAATGTTGGAGAGACTAGAACACTTACACACTGTTGGTGGGAATGTGAATTTATTGAACCAATTTGAAAACTGGTTTGGCACTTTCATTAAAAGCTAGAAATAGAAATACAGTATTATCCAGCAATCCCACTTCTTGGAATGTATCTGAGACAAATACAGGCTATTGTATGAATAGATACACACATACCATTGTTTATGGCAGCTCTGTACACAACTGGCTTGACTGGTACACAATAGCAAAAAAATGGAAAACTAGATTACCATCACAGTATGGATAAACAAATTATGGCATAGGTACACAATGGAATACTGTGCAATGATAAGGAACAGTGACAAACTAGTGAAACATCTGGAAGACATGTTGAGTAAAGTTAGTCAGTTACAAAAGAACAGATATTGTATGAGTATGCTATTATAAGGACTCAAGAAAACGTTTAGACACAGAAAAAAAGTCCATGATGGTTCCAGGTATAGAGAAGAAGGGAGCAGGATATTCATTACTTAGATAGTAAGTAAAAATTAAGTTAGGTGAAAGGAGGAACAAACAACACACAATAGTTGAGAAGTCAGCACAGCTAGACTTAATCAAAAGCTGAGAAGTTTCCTAAATATAACCCAACACCTAGAAGGACAGAGTGGTGGGGTCAGGAGACAGAGAACCATGGCTTCAGGGGACTTCTAGGTCAATTGGCATGCCAAAAGGTTTTCTTTAAGAAAGTATTCTGCAGGAGTGGAGTCAATATGGCAGACTAGACACATCTCTCCTTAATTCCCTCTGAAAACTAAAGCTTGGATTGATAATTAAATGGAGCCTTCTGGACCCCCAGTGAGCCCTAGGACACTTCATAGGGCTGTTAATTTGAACTACATGCCCTGAATGGGAAAATTATCTTTCCCTGATCCCTGCCATTGTTGAATGGCTGGTTCTCACAGACTGAAGGTAACTGGCATTTTTAACTTTTCTTTCTTTGTCTTACCCTACAGGCAGGGGTTGGGCTTAACTGGCAACAAAGATCAGCCACACAGAAGACGTGATCAGCAGTAAGGATAGTCATATTTTGAGAGCCCAGCTTTAGACTCCGAGCACCACAGCCCCTCTACTATCTCTTTCCCTTCCCCTTTGTGATCCTCCACCACTGATTCGGCAACTTCACAGTGTGCAAGAAGCTTGTGTGGGATGCCATCTTGTTCAACTGGGAGACAGGTTTACACAAATGGAGGCCTCAGCAGGAGATGGGCCCTCAGCAGTGCCAGCTCAGTAGGGAGGGCTTTGCCATCAGAAAGGAGGTATTTAATGCATTGTAGCTTTACAGGTGGGGCTTGGCAGCAGGTGACAGCAGGGTACTGGCCTGTCAGTACTTTGAACTAGATCGCAACATCTGGGTGTGTATATAGAGGTGCCTCCATTGCCGTCTGGAAAGAGAGGTTTGTACACCCGACAGCCTGACTGATTCTGGAAGCTGTCAGACATCTTTTACCTTTCAACATAAGACTACCTAGAGAAATAACAGTGGTGCAACCTAATGGCATCTCTTCTACCCTTTAATGACCCACAAAATAGGAACAGCTAATGGTCCCTCAGTGACTCTGTAAGTAGAACTGTGTCTTTGCCAGCCAGGAGATGGATCCTGTTACCCCATATATTCCACTGGGCACACTCACTAGCATAAATAGATGTGACTGGTGATCAACTTCATTCTCAGACTGTGCCTCAGTCCCCATTAAGACAACACCATAGAAACTAAACAACCTCTAGATGCCCAAAAAGCAACAAACCCTGGCCAGACACTTAAAGAAAAATCCAGCCATGGCTCTAGAAAGCTCCCAAAAGAAAGAACCAAAGAACTTCCCAGATGAAGAAGGCTTTCTGAAACTATCAGAGGTCAAGAATAAAAGGATTATATAAAGAGCCCTCCTAGACATTGTATAAAATTCAGCAGAGCAAAATGAAAAGTTAAGCAAGCTATTCAAACAGATGGAACACCAGCATTCTGAAATCTGACAGAACAACAACAAAATTACAGAATTAGACAATTCAATTCAAAGCCAAGAGGACAGAATTGAACAACTGGAAATTAGACTTTCTAACTTGGAAGACAGAGCTACTGACATCAGCACTTATGAGATGAACTCAGAAAAAAGTAATAAGAAAAATGAAGAAGCATTAAGAAACATGTGGGATTCTAGCAAGAGGAACAATCTAAGATTAACTGGAGTTCCTGAACAAGGAAGGGCACCTGAAAACATAGAGACTATTGTTATTGAGTTGCTGACGGAAAACTTACCCGCAATTATAAAAGAAGATAACATACATATCCAAGATGCGTATAGAACACCAAACACTATAGACCTCAAAATAAAGACATCAAGACATATTATAATCAAGCTTAAAAAAATGAAACAGAAACAGAGACTCTTAAAGGCAGAAGAGTCAAAACAAAACTAACATTCAGAGTAAAGTGCTGTAGGCTTTCTTCTGTCTTCTCAGCAGAAATGATGCTGGCATGGCAGCAGTGGAATGATATATTCAAAGCCTTGAAGAAGAAGAACTTACAACCAAGAATTACATATCCTACAAAACACCTGTCAAATATGAAAATGAAATTAAGACATTTGCATATAAACAGAAACTTAGAGACTTTGTAAAAACCAAACCAAACATACAAGAAATACTGAAAAAAGCTCTTGGCTTAGACCAAAACTATTAAATCTGTACTTTGGAAGGCAATACACTACACATCATCCAGAATCCTATTCAGTTACAAAGGCACAAAACTCAATCAAAGCTGTAATGGTAAAAGAAGTGATCCAGTGATCACATCATGAAAACTATGATATCATCACATTAGAAGGAGGGATATACTACAGTAGATATAGTCTTTCCAGAAGGATATGAAGTTAATAACATATGCAGAAGTTAAAATTGGGTTTAAACATAGATTATGAAGGGGAATCATATGGGTAGCCACGAAGCACAATAAAGATACAATATATAAAAACAAGAAACATAATACAGGTGTCTCAACAAACATTAAACCAACACTGAAAAGGATGAAAAATCAGCCAGTAAAGAAGAATGTACCAGAACAGAATATTAAGATCAACAGAGAAAAAAAAAAAACTCAAAAATAAATACATCAAAATGACAGCACTAAACACTATCTATCAATAATTACATGGAATGTAAATAGACTGAATGCTCCAGTAAAGAGACAATGAGTGATATCTTGGATCAAAAGGCTCAACCTATCTATCAGTTTCTTACAAGAAACTCACCTTAAGTTTAAAGATAGGAACAAACTGAAAACTAAAGGATGGAGGAGTGCACACCAAGCTAACAACATACAAAGAGGAGTAGGTGTGGCAATACTAATCTCATATAAAATAGATTTAAATGTGAAATCCACCATCCTAGACAAGGATGGACACTATTTATTACAAAAAGGTTCAATACACAAGTAGGACTTAGCAATATTAAATATTTATGCTGCCAATACTAGAGTATCTAAATACAATGAACAAACACTGATTACATCAAAAATGAGATAGCTCACTCCACAATTATAGTAGGAGACTTCAATACTCCACTTTCAGTACTGGACAGATCTTCTAGTAAAAAGGTCAGTAAAGATACAGAAGATCATATTGTGACATTTAACCAACTAGAACTCATTGACATACACAGAATTTTCTGTTCATCAGCAGATAACTACACTTTCTTTTCCAGTGCACATGGAAAATTTTCCAGAATAAACCATGTGTTAAGACAAAAAGCAAATCTCAACAATATCTAAACCACTGAATTTTTCCAAAGCACCTTCTCAGACCACAAAGCCATGAAAGTTGAAATCAATAGCAGAAAAAACATAGCTAGTAATTGGAACTCATGGAAACTGAACGACCTCTTGCTCCAAAAGCCATGGGTTATAAAATAAATCAAGGATAAAATAAAGAAATGTATTGATTCATATGAGAATGAAAACACTTCTTACTAGAACCTATGGGGCACAGCCAAAGCAGTACTCAGGGGTCAATTTATCTCTATAAATGCACACAACCGGAAAGAAGGAAGGACCCAAACCAAAGAATTAACCATGCAGCTTGAACAAGCAGACACAGAGCAACAGAGGAAGCCTCCAGGCACCAGAAGAAAATAGATTATAAAGATCAGAACAGAACTAAACGAATTAGGGAATAGAAGAACACTTGAAAAAATTGAAAACGCCAAAAGCTGGGTTTTTTTTAAAGATCAGCAAAACTGACAAACCATTGGCAAAAACAGGTAAGGAAACAAATAACCCAAATAAGAAAGGAAATGGGAGATGTCACAAAGATCCAACAGAATTGAAAAATATCATAACAGAATATTATGAAAGACTGTACTCTAACCGATTTGAAAACCTAGAGGAAATGGACAAATTCCTTGACTCATATCACCTACCAAAATTATCACAAGGTGAAGTAGAACTTAATAAACCCATCACAAAGGGAGAGATTGAAAAAGTCATCTCCAAACTAGCAACCAAAAAAAGCCCTGGCCCAGACGGCTTCACTGCAGAATTCTACGAAGCTTTTAGAGGAGAGTTAACTCCAACACTACTAAGACTATTTCACAGCATAGAGGGACATGCAACACTCCCAAACTCATTCAGTGAAGCCAGCATAACCCTGATATCAAAGCCATGGAAAGATCCAACAGAAAATGAGAACTACAGACCAATATCACTCATCAACCTAGATGCAAAAATCTTCAACAAAATACTTGCCAACAGAGTTCAACAACATACCAAAAAAATAGTTCACAACCAAGGTGGATTCATGCGAGGTATGCAAGGCTGGTTCAACATCCGAAAAACAATTAATGCGATCAACCACATAAAAAGCACAAAAGACAAGAGTCACCTGATTTTGTCCATTGATGCAGAAAAGGCATTTGATAAAGTCCAACACACATTCATGCTAAAAAGTCTCAGCAAAATAGGAACAGAAGGCAGATTCCTCAATGCAATAAGGGTCTTTTATACAAAGCCAACCGCGTACATCATCCTGAATGGAGAGAGATTGAAACAACTCCCCTTGAGAACAGAAACCAGACACAGATTCCCACTCTCCCTTCTCCTGTTCAGTATTGTACTAGAAGTTCTGGTTAGAGCAATTACAAGACAGATAAATAAAGGGCACCCTCGTCAGCAAAGAAGAAGGAAAAAATCTCCCTATTTGCTGATGATACGATTGTATATGCAGAGAATCCTGAAGAATTCATACGTAAACTACACAAGATGAAAGAAGGGTTCACCACAGTATCAGGATACAAGGTAAACTTAAGTAACTCAATAGGATTCCATTATACCAACAAAAAGATTATTAAAGTAGAAATCACCAAATCAATAATGTTTACTATAGCCCCCAAGGAGATATATATAAGATATAGATAGATAGATAAGATCTACATATATACTGCAATACCAATACAAATTCCAGTGACATTTTTTAATGAGATAGAAAAACAAATCACTAACGTTGGAAATGGAAGAAACCCTGGATAAGTAAAACACTACTGAAGAAGAAGATTTTGGGAGGCCTTTCACTACCCAATTTTAGAACCTATTACATTGCCACAGTTGTCAAAACAGCTTGGTAGTGGTACAAAAAGAGACATATAGACTAATGGACCAGAGTTGAGATCCTAGAGACGCCACTATCCTCCTATGAACCGGTGATATTCAATAAAGGCCTTACAATTTTAAACCAAGGTAGAGTCTCTTTAACAAATGATGCCTCCAAAATTAGATATCCATCTGCAAAAAACTGAAAGAAGATCCGTATCTCAAACCTTCCACAAAAACCAAGTCAAACTGGATAAAAGACCTAAATATAAACCTAAACCGAGAAAGCTCAACCAAGGAAAGATAGAATTAACAACGGAGGTTTTAATATACAATGTAGACAGACTTCAAAATCTGACAAAGCATGATCAACAGAAGGGAAAGTAGATAAATAGGAACTACTAAGAATCAAACACTTTTACTCCTCCAAAGACTTTATCAAAACAATTAAAAGACTATCTACAGAATGCAAAGAAAATATTTGGCAACTATACGTCAGACTGATGTCTGGTCTCCATAATCCTCAAGGTACTACAAAATATCAACAAGACAAGGATAAATAATCCAAGTAAGTGAAGGGTGAAGGAGATGGACAGATATTTCTCTAAAGAGGATACCCAGTCAGCCAAAAGACACATGCAGAAATGCTCACAATCCTTAGCTATTAAAGAAATTCAAATCAAAACTATGATGAGATATCATCTCACCCCAGCAAGATTGGCCATGATAAAAAAAAACATAAAACAACAAATGCTGGAGAGGCTGTGGAGAGACTGTAACTCTCCTACACTACTGGTGGGATTGCGAATTGGTGTAACCTCTTTGGGAAGCAAACTGGTTCTTCCTTCAAAAGCTAGAAATAGAGATACTATTTGGCCCAGTGATCCCACTGCTTGAAATATATCCTACAGAAGCAAACGCAGTTACATGATCAGATACATGCATACGAATGTTTATTGCAGCACAGTCCACAATAGCAAAAAGATAGAATCAACCCAGATGCCCAGCAACAGAGAAATGGATAAATAAAAATGGAAAACTATGCAATGATAAAGAACAATGCTGATTTTAGGAAGCATCTCCTAACTTAGTTTCAATTGGAAGACATTATGTTGAGTTAAATTAGTCAGTGACACAAGGACAAATATTGTATGAAATCCCTACAATGAGGTATTCAAAACAGACTCATGTACAGAAGAAAAGACTCTGACGACTGTAAGGAAGGGATGGGAGGGATGGAAAAGTCTAGTTATGGATTAGATAGCTGATAGAAATTTGGTTGGTTGAAATCTGCAACAGCATACATTAGAAAGAAGATCTGTTTAGCTGGAATTCAACATAACCTGAAAATTCTCCCAGTCTTAACCCGATATTGCAAGGACAGACTAGCAGGGGCGGGAGTCTGGGGACCATTCTCTCAGGGGACATCAAGGCAATTTGGCAATTTGCCTATTGGTAAAAGAATCTTCTTCACCCCATATTGGAGAGAGGCATCTGGGGTCTTACAAGCTAGCAAGCTGCCATCTGAGGTACACCAAGTGGTCACAACTCAGCAGGAATAGATGATCACCAAGGACAAAAACGACCTAGGGGAAAGAGAACCCAAAAGACAGAAAGACTCACATGAATGGATGACTACATCAACATGTGACCAGAATAACCAGATGGTGCCTGGCCACCACTGGTGACAGCTGTGATGGGGCTCACCATGTTGAGTCCCAATGGCAAAATGAGAACAAAAAGGGGTGCATCCTGAGAGCTCCATTAAAAGCCTGCAATTGCATGGGGGTTCCCCTGGGAGCATGGCCCCTAGACCTGATGCTGCCCCTGTTCATAAATCTTTGCTGAGATCAACTCTTCAGACACGAATGAATTGCATTTGGTGACACACAGTGAGCATATCGTGTGTGTACTTGATGGTTCTGTGCATCTATAGGATGTCGTCCTACGGCCTCTTACTAGAGAGGAGTGGAGAGGGTGGAGAAGAGGAATCAGGAGATAGTTAAGAGGATATGACACGTATAGAACAGAAAGGAGTGTGCTGTCACTGGGCAAGGAGAGCAATAGGAGCTGTGTGTAGGCGGGCATGCAAATTTAAACTGGGTTGTACACTTTCACTCCATCGCAATAAGTAAATAAAATCTTTAAAAAAAGGAAAAGAAAAAAATATTCTGTATCCCACTTTGGTTAGTGGTATCTGGGTTGTTAAAAACTAGCAGGCAACCATCTAAGTAGCATCAACTTGTCCAAATCTACCTAGAGCAGAAGATAAAAGATAAAAGTAAATACTTATTCCAAGAGACAGAAAAGACCACACAATCTAGAGACTACATCAGCATGAGACCAGAAAAAGTAGATTTTGCCCAGCCACAAATAATGACTTCCCTGACAGGGAATACAACAAAGAGATCATGACAAAGTGGGATAAAAAAGTGGTGCAGAGGTTGGATTCTTAAACAGTCCAAACTTGTTGGTCTTACAAACTGGAGGGTGCCCAGAAGACGTGGTCCCTGGTCTCTCAGTTCACTCAGAACTGAAACCACTGCTGAAGCCAACTCTTCAGACAAAGACTGTACTGCACTACAATACGTAAAACGATACTGGTGAAAACCGTACTTACTGGCTTATCTAGATAACATGATGTTAACTGAACAGCTCCTGTCTACATGCAAGATGAGAGGCTATAGAGGGACAGGAGCTAGCTGAAGGAACACTGGAAATACATGGTGGAAAGGAAAAGTGTGCTGTCACAGCATAGGGAAAACACTAGAGTTACATAGCAATGTGTGTGGTTTTGTATAACAAATTGATTTGGATTGTAAATTTTTACTTATAGTAAAATATTTAAAAGAAAAAAGTCTTAATTTCAGGTAAAATGTTACTGAGTTGGCTTTCTGCCTTACACTCTCCTTGTATCAATTATAATGTAGTTTATGTGAACCCCATCTAGGGACATACAAAATTCCAAGCCATGCAAGAAACCTCACATAATACATAAATGGCTGTCTTAAGTTAGTCTAGTTTCCACTTCAGATGTCATCCTTTTTTTTTCCCCCACCCATTTCTGGTGTGTTTCTTTTTTTATACCCCAAATTATATTTCTCTCTAGTGTCCTTGAAACACATACGTATTTCCAAACCACAAGTCTTCCCCTTTCCTCAAAAATGGCAGTTTCTTTGATGCTTTTGCTATCAGTTTTTAAGCATTACTACCACTCCTTTGAATTATGGTGTTGCTGAAGAATATCAGCTATACCATGCCCATCAAAAGAACAAACTACCTGTCTTGGAAGAAGAACAGCTGGAATGCTCCTCAGAAGCTAGGATATGGAAACTTCATCTCACATATTTTGGTCCTATAATTAGGGGGGTCAGTCCCTGAAAAAGGACACCATGCTTGGTAAAATAAAGCTCAGTGAGAAAGAGAAAGACCTTCAATGAGATGGGCTGATACAGTGGCTGCAACAATGATATCAATCTTTATAACAATGGAGAGGATGGGTCAGGACCAAGCTGTGCTTTGTTCTGTTGTATATAGGGTCTCTATGAGTTGGAATTGACTCAACAGCTCCTAACAACAACACTTCTCATTGTTGCTATCGTTATTAGTCTCTCCTCAGTCATAGATGACTTTAACACTGTCATCATTGTCTTTCCACTATTCGATACATGAGTTTCATCTGTATGACACTTTGTCCAGGTGGTTCTTCAAATCTTATCATGCGAAACAATCTTTCCCACAGCAATATATTCTGTGGTGATACTCTCAAAAATAAATTATGACCATGGCAAGAGGCATTTTTCTCTCTTCTGACATCTGGTTTACATACTCTAGAACACCCAAACCATCAAATCTTTAAATTCGTTAACACATATATTTCTTAAATCCTATCACTGTTTTCATTATAAATCATTGTTCTCATGTCTTCAATTTTCATACTATCCACTTACATTATGTTATATACTATTCTTATTCCATTGAATAAAAATCTCAAATTTTTCATTTGGCAAGCCAAAATACAGGTTATACAAGGTCTGCCAGTTAAGTTTGGGAACTCCGAATGTCCATTAGAGCTGTCATCGTATTTCCTCCAAAGTCCTGAACATCATCAAAATGTCTTCCTTTCAATATATTCTTTCATCTGGTAAAGGCAGAAGTCATTGAGGGCCAGGTCAAGTGAAGAGGGAGGGTGTTCCAGGACAGCTATTTATTTACTGGCTAAAAATTCCTTCACAGACAGTGCCTTGTTAGCTGGTATGTTGTAGTGATGCAAGGCCCATGATTTGCTGGCAAAAAGTTAGGGTCATTTTGGTTTAACTTTTACAAGCAGCCTCTTCAGCACTTTGAAATAGTAAACATGGTTAACTCTTTGTCCAGTTGGTACAAATTCACAATGAACAATCCCTCCAATATCAAAAAAGGTTAGCAACATCGTTGTGACTCTTGATTTGGACTGACAGAACTTTTTTGGTCATAACTGGCTGACTTTCACTGTGCAGGCTGACACTTTGTTTCAGCGTCACATTGGTACACCAGTGTTTCGTCAAAAGTGATAGCACTGCCCAGCACATCTTCTTGCCTCTCCAGAAGGTCTTGGCAAACTTTGAATCTCCTTTGCTTTTGCTTATTGGTAAGCTTTTTTAGGACCATTATTTCTCACACATTTTTCATGCCAAGACTTTCCTGTTTCTCTATCAATATTTACTTGGTTTACTATGCTTCTTACACTCAGCCAGTGACTTTGACGTACCATTTGATGAGTTTTTGCAATCTTTTCCGAAGTTCTCCTTGTTGGTAGCCATCCTGACCTCACTTCATCAGTGATGTTTTCTCTCCCCTCAGAAAAACATTTAATCCATGTGTACATTGCCATTTTCTACATGGCACTATCCCCCATAACTTGGACTAACATGTCCCTGATTTCACTTCTACTTTTTCTCCAATTCAAGCTCTGACATTCTTGCAGCAGCACACAAAAACATGCAACTACAACACTGAAAGCCACTCAGCAATACAATGCCACACTTAGATATGAACAGAGCTGTGAGACACTGATATACCAAGGTTATGAAACCTGACCAAGCTGTTTGTACAGTGCTGCCAATGCAAGCACACTGTGGCAAGTTTGTGAACTTAATTGTCAAGCCTTGTGTTAAACTATCCACTCAGTCAATGTCTATACATTAACTGTGAAATGATGATGGAGAATGCTAAAAAACTATAGTGACAGGCTTATTTAAATCCCTGAAAACTAAGCAAAAAAAAAAGTATTTGAAACTGCCTGACTGTTTTATGAGACTCAACTTATATTTTTGTCTTCCCACTTGCCAGGATGATATGTGTCCTGTACCGTGCTTACTTTGGGCTCTGTGCTGTGCTTGGACCAAGTATGTCTATAATCCTCATAAAGGTGCCATTTTTAGTACTATTTTACAGATAATAAGACCAAGCTGTTGTGGTCAAACAACAGTGACAGAGTTTTGAGTCTGTCCCCCGAAATACTGTGCTGCACTGCTTTTCTGCTGTTTCTGTTTTTCAATGTGAGTGAGGTGTATCTGTTCATCCAAATTTAGTTTCTCTATTTCTGCCCACATGTCATTCTGAGAACCTTCTGAAGAACTCAGTCCCTGAAGCAGTATTCTCTTTCGCTTTATTGTTTGATCTCTACACACTGCATCATTTCCATTTCCATAAAACATGCTTTAGATTCTCCTAGATTTCTTTTTCTTTCTTTCTTAAGGGCAGTGATCGAATAAGTAAATGAAGGCATGAAACCTTTTCCACTGCCTTTATCCCTAGATTCAATAAATAACACTGTCTTTATGTGCCATGACCTCTGGAAACAGAAACATCTTTTGCTTTTCATTCTACTCTTCACTCTATCTCTATACACCCCTTTCCACACTGCAGAAGACAGAACACCCCAAGGTGTCCACTTTCTAATTCCTGGAATAAGTTATGTTCCGTATTCAATGAAAATTGAGCTTGCAGGTGTACTCAAGGTGACTAATCACCTAACCTAAAATAAGGAGTTTCTCCTGGTTTATCCAGTAGGTCCGTGTAATCACAGGGCCCCTGAAAGTGGAGAAGGAGGTCAAAGAGAGAGAAAAAGTAGATGTGACTACAGAAGAAGAACCAGAGAGGTCTAATGTTGCTGACTTTGAAAAGGGAAAAAGGGGTCCAGCAGACAAGGTACACGGGCAGCCTCTAGAAACAGGAAAAAGCAAGAAAATTAATTTTTCTCTACTGTTCCCAAAAAGGATACAACAACATAATATTAGCTAAGTGTGAACTGTGTTGTACTTCTATCCCACAGAACTGTAAGATAATAAATATGTCTTTTTCTAAGCATCTAAATTTATGTTAATTTTTTATAGCAGCAATGGGAAACTAGAACACAGGCCCATCTCCTAGCTACTCAACTTTCCTAATGTTCCAGAGTTTATTTTTAAATACTTTTCCTGTTCATAATTTCATAGTAATCATATACTTATTACATAAATACATAATAGTGCTTACCTAAAGTCATGAGTGTGTATAGTTCTCAGTCTCAAGCCTACACACAAGATGTACATAACTATTTCATGCCTTGTCCATAATTAGAGTGTGCCAATTACTCTGTTTATTTCTTATTAATAGGTCAGGATCTGCTTTCAGAGTTCAGGTTGTCATCTCTAAATTTCAGCTGCCAATTAACATTTATATACTCCAGGACAATTTTCCAATTTTTTTTCAATACATTATACACACACACATAAAACCAAACCAAGCCCACTGCCACTGAGTTGTTTCTAATTCATATAAGCACTACAGAAAGACAAGAGCTGCCCCATAGAGTTCCCAAGCAGTGCTTGCGGGATTTGAACTGCCTATCTATGTAACACATAACCACTACCACACCAGGTTTTCCATATATGTATGCAGATTAGAATTACAATAACTGAAATTACATAAATTGAAATTTTACAATGGCTCAGAGGCAACAGTCTATTTCAATTATTTAAAGAAATAGACAATCATGGCTTCAGAAAACTACCTAAATAATGAAAAAATTTCCCAGACCAGGAAAACTTCCTGCAATTCTTGGAAGTAGAATACAAAAGAATAACATTCAGAGTTCTATTAGGAATCAGGAAGGAAATAAATTAAAGTGCAACAGAACATGCTAAAAATTAAACAACCTGTAAAAAAATACTTGAGCAGCAATGATCTAAAATTCAGTAGGTTAACAATAAAGTTACTGAATTAGACAATTCAATAGAAAGTCAAAGAAGTGCAACTGAGGCAATGCAACACAGAATTAGTGAGACTGTGTAAGCAACTGATATGACCCTATTTGAGGAAATACCAGATAAAATATGTTTTAAAAATGAGAAATCACTGATAGTTATGGAAACTCTGTCAATAGGAAAAGTGTATAAATGATTGGGGTTCCAGAACTGGGGCAGGGGATAACAGAAAATAGAGAAAATTGTTGGAGATATGTTGGCAGAAAACTTCCCTGGTATTATAAAAGATGAGAAGTTATCTAAGATGTTCAATAAGCTCCATAAAAGTTAGATATCAAAAGAAAGACACCAAGACATATTGTCATTAAACTTACCAAATCTAAAGGTAAGGAGACTATTTTAAATGCAGGTAGGCTTAAACAACAACAACAACAAAAATGTAAGAAGGAGAGTAGTAGTTGAACTCCAACTACTCTTACTCAGTAGAAAGCACACTGGCAAGAAGGCAATGAGTTAACACATACAAAGGTTTGAAGGGGGGGGCAGGGAACTGCCATCCAAGAGTTATATATCCTGAAAAAATGTCTCTCAAATATAACACAAAAACTAGGACACTCCCAGGTAAGCAGAAATTTGAAGAATTTACAAATATCAAACCAAAATTACAAAAAACACTGAGGGAAGTTCTTCAATTAAAAAATTTGTAACAGATATATATTCAAGGATACAACGCAGAACAGAGCATCCAGATATCAGCATAGAGAGGGAATCCACAAAAATAAATCAAAGCTGAAACACTAAAAATAAGGAAACAGAGATCTCGGTATGTAAATGGTTATATTGTACCAAAAAAGGGACAAACTAACGCACTCATAGACCATTAAGATGGAGAGAAAGTCAAGGTGATAGAAAGATATTACAGACTAACTTAAACTGAGAACAGTATGGTTAAATACCAAGGTAACCAAAGAACATTGAAAACCCTACATATCAAAACAACGAATGAATCAAGAAGTCTCAGCAGATGTAAAACCAAAAATAATGAAAAGGATGTAAAGTAAAACAACTCAACACAGAAAAATATGTGGAACAAAGAAGTCAATAACTCACTAAAAAAGGCTAAAAAATGACAGCACTAAATTCAGGCCTATCAATAATTACATTGACTATTAATTTGTTCAATGCATAAATAAAAAGAGTAGCAGAAAGGATAAAAAAGCACAATCTGTCTACATGCTACTTACAAAAGACATACTTTAAAAATGTAAACAAACTAAAGCTCAAAAGATGGAAAGCCATCTACTGAACTAACAACATTCAAAAATACCAAAAAAAAAAAACCCAAGACTGGCACTATTAATTTCAGACAAAATAGATTTTAAAGTAAAATCCACCATAACAGACAAAGAGAGACACTATGCTAGGTTCCACAATGAAATTAATTGTTCTATGTGCTACACATCTCTTTGATGAATATCCCTACAGTCACCTCAAAGTACTCCCCTTGGGATGCTGTGCACCCACACCCACACCAGTGGCTAGTCCACCCTTCAAAGCAATTTTGGAAATCTTTCTGGAATAGCTATTGCACATGATGGCACAGTGGCAAGTTTGCTAACTAGTTGTCTGTGAGGGAGTTTTTAGCCAGTAAACAAATAACTGTATTGAAACATCCTACCTACTCCCCTGATCTGGCCCCAATGACTTTTTTCTTTACCTGAACATAAAAGAAATATTGAAAGGAAGATATTTTTATGACATTCACAACATCAGGGGCAATATAATGACAGCTCCAATGGCCTTTCCAAAAAGAGTTCCAAAATTGCTTTGAAGAGTAGACTAGGCACTGGCATCAGTGTACAGTTTCCCTAGTGGAGTACTTGAAAGGTGACTATAGTGATATTTACAATGAGGTATGCAGCACTTTTTCTAGGATGAGTTCACAAATTTAAGTGTCAGATCTCATATATTGCTTACAGACTCAATATATGAGGAGAATATAACCATACTAAATATTGCAAACCCAATGACAGAGCTTCTAAATTTGTCAAGGAAACTCTAACAGCCTTGAAAAATGAGATAGACAGCTCCACAATAATAGTAGAAGACCAACACACCACTTCTGGTTATGGAAAGACCATCCAGACAGAAGCTCCAGAAAGACTCAGAGTATCTAAAAGCAAAAATCAACCAATTTGACATCATAGACACATACAGAATACTCTACCCAGCAACAGATGAGTATACCTTCTTTTCCAAAGCATATGGAACATTCTCCAGAGAAGACCATGTACCAGACCATAAAGCAAGTCTTAACAAAATCCAAAGCACTGAAATATTGCAAAATATGTTCTCAGACTATAAAGCCAAAAAAGTCAAAATCAATAGCAGAAAAATGAAAGAGTAAAAAATCAAATGTATGGAAACTGAACAACCCCTATATAAAAAATTTCTGCATTATAGAGGAAATCAAGGATTGAATAAAGAAATTTAGAGAATCAATGAAAATTATATACATCCTATCAGAGCCTATGGAACTCAACAAAAGCAGTGCTCAGAGGTCCATCTATTTCAATAAATGCACATATCCAAAAGGAAGAAAGGGCCCAAAATTAAGAACTAACACTACAACTTAAACTTGAACTTGAATAGAACAACAAAAGAATCCTTCACAGACCAGAAGAAAACAGGTAATAAGATTAGGGCAGAACTAACTGAATTAGAGACTAGAAAAACAATTGAAAGAGTTAGCAAGACCAAAAGCTCTTTTTTTTTTTTTTTTTTTTATTGAGAAACCATTGGTTAAACTGAAATGGGTGATATCACAACAGACCTAACTGAAACTAAAATAATCATAATGGAAAGTTATGTAAAACTGTACTATAATAAATTTGAAAACCTAATGGAAGTGGACAAATTTCAAGAAACACATCACCTAGCAAAACTAATACAAACAGAAGTAGAATAACTTAATAAACCCACCACAAAAGAACAGACAGAAAAAGTAATTAAGAGATTACCAACAAAAAACAGTACTGGCATACATGACTTCACTGCAGAATTCTACCAAACTTTTAGAGAAGAGTTAACACCACTATTACTAAAGGCACTTCACGGTCTAGAAGAGAATGGGACACTTCCAAATTCATTCTATGAAGCTAGCATAATTCTGATACCAAAACTGTCTAAGGATAGCACAAAAAGTAAAACTCACAGACCAATATCTCTCATAAGCTTAGATGAAAAAAATCTTCAATAAAATTCTAGCCAATAGAATTCAACAAAATATTTTTAAAAAATAATAATAATTCACCGTGGCCAAGCAGAATTCACACCAGGATGCTGGAATCACTCAACACTGGAAACACAGTCAATGTAGTCAACCACATAAATGAAACAAATGATAAGAATCACTTGATTTTATTATTTAATGCACAAAAAAGTATTTGACAATGTCCAACACATATTTATGCTAAAAACTCTCAACAAAATAGGAATAGAAAGGAAATCCCTCAACCTAATAAGGGACAACTATGAAAAGTCAATTGCAAATATCATCCTAAGTAGAAAGAGACCAAAAACATTTCCTCTGAGAACAGGAACCACATAATGATGCCCATAGCCACTACTTTTATTCAGCACTGTTTCAGTGGCTCCAGCCAGAGCAATCAGACAAGATGAAGAAATAAAGTCATCCACACTGGTAAGGAGGAAGTAAAAGTATCTCTATTTGTAGATGTTATAATCTTATGCAGAAAACCTTAAAGAATACACACACACACACACACACAAACTACTTGAACTAATAGAGTTCAGCAAAGTAGCAGGATATTAGATAAACATAAAAGAAAAAAAGTCAGATAGTTGGATTTCTTTGCACTAACAAAGAGCTCAACAAAGAGAAAATCACAAAATTTCAATACAATTCACAATAGCCCCCAAGAAGATAAAATACTCAGGAATTAATATAAGCAGAGATGTAAGAGACCTATACAATTACAAGACTTTACTGCAAGAAAACCAAAAGAAACTTACATAAGTGGAGAAAACTTCCTTATTCATTGATAGGAAGACTAAACATCATGAAAATGTCTATTCCTACCAAAGCAAATGTATACATAGAATGCAATCTCAATACAAATTCCTGTCATTTTTTAAAGAGATGGAGAAACAAATCACCAATTCCATACGGAAAGGGAAAAAGTCCCAGATAGTAAAGCATTACTGGAGAAGTAGAACAAAGTGGGGAGACCTCACATTTCCTGACATTAGAACATATTACACTACCATAGTAATCAAAACACTCTGGTACTGGTACAAAAACAGATAGAGATCAACGGAATAGAACGGAGAATCCAGATATAATACCATCCACCTATAAACAGGTGATATTACACAAAGGCCAAAAGCCCGAGAACCAGAAAAATACAATCTCTTCGACAAATGATGTTGGCAAAACTGGATATCCATTTGCGAAAAAATGAAACAAGACCCTTATCTCACACCATGCACAAAAACCAACTCAGAGTGGATCAAAGACCTAAATACAAAACATAAGACAGTAAAGATCATAGGAGAAAAATAGGTACAACATTAGGTACATTAATGCACAGCGTAAACAGACTACAAAACACTACAAACAACATACAGACACAAGAAGTGAAAATAGATAAATGGGATCTCCTCAAAATCAAACACAATTACCCAAAGACTTCACCTAGAGAATAAAATGACTATCAGGAGACTGGAGGGAGGAAAATTAGCAATCACAAATCTGACTGATGTCTATAATCTACAAGTTACTTCAAAAGTTCAACCCAAAAAAGCTAAATAACTTAGTTTAAAAAAAGGTCAAAGATATGAATAGGCACTTCACCAAAGAAGACAGCCAAGCAGTTAATACGTACGTGAGCAAATGCTCATTGTAAATAGCCATTAGAGAAAGACATCAAAACTACATTGAGATACAATTTCTACCCAACAAAACTGTCATTAATCTAAAAAGACAAAATAATAAACCTTGGAGAGAATGCTGTTAGACAAAAACATTTCTGTACTACTAGTAGGAATGTAAAATGGTACTACTACTGTGGAAATCAATGTGATGTTTTCTTAAAAAGCTGGAAATAGCAATACCATATGATCCAGAAATTCCACTGCTTGGAATATACCCTAGAGAAATAATGGCTGTTACATGAATAGATACAAGCACTCCAAGTATTTTGCAGCACTGTCCACAATAGTGAAGAGATAGAATCAACCTAGGTTCCTATCAAGTGATGAATAGATAAACAAACTGTGGTATATTCACACAATGGGACTCTATGCAATAATGGAGAACAACAGTGATCTTGGGAAACATTGATTACACGGAGTCATCTGGAAGACATTCTGAGTGAAATTGGTTAGTCACAAAAGGACAAATATATGAGACCACTATCATGAGGAATTGAGAAACAACGTAAGCACAAAAGAAATCTTTGATGATTACCAGGGCAGGGAGCATGGGAGATTGGTATTTGCGTATTATATAGTAAGTAGGTATTGGTTTAACTGAAGGAAGTGACACCAAACAGTAGAAAGGAGATTAACAGTGCTGGACTACACTAAAAGCTAAGTGATCTCCTAAATACAAGGCAACATTTCAAAGGTCAGAGCAGCAGGGGCAGGGTCTCAGCACAGGGGCTCCAGGGGACATCTACTTCAATTGGCATAATTAATTTTTTTCTTAAGAAACTGTTCTGCATCCCATTTTGGTGAGAGGTGTCTGAGGTCCTAAAAAGTAGCAAGCTATCATCTAAGGATACCAATTGGTCCCAGCCTGCTTGGAGCGGAAAAGAACAAAAGACATCAAAGACATGAGGAAAATATAAGCCCAGGGAACAGAAAGAACTATATGATCCAGAAAGTATATCAACATGAGACCAGAAGAATTGTATGGTCCCCAGCCACCACCAATTACTGCCCTGACAGGGAACACAATGAAGCAGGAGAAAAATGGGAGTTTAGATGTAGAACTCTGTTAAAAGACCAGATGGGATGGTCCCATGTCTTGAAGGGTCCCATGAAAACATTGTTCCTAGACTCACTGTTAGCCCAGAGCTGAAAGCAGTACTGAAGCCAGCTCTTCAGACAAAAATTGGAGTGGACTATAACACACAGAGTGAAGCTGGTGAAGCGTGTGTTTCTTGGCTCTCTCTAGAGAGATAGAGAGAAGAGGGGACAAGAGTTGGTTGAACATATTCAGGAAGTACAGGGTGAGAGAAAGAGTGCTGTCACAGGGCTGGGATTGCAGCTAGAGTCCCATAGAGGACTGTGCGGTATTTTACACGGCAAATCGACTTTGGTTGTAAATTTTCACTTAGTTACGATAAAATATTACCAAAAAAAACCCGAAATATATATATAGGTACATTTGCATCTAATAAAATGACAAGATCTCAAAATATACAGAAAGATTACAGTCTACAGATTTTATCTTCGTTCATTATGGATTATTGAGTTACAAGGATAATTTATATGTGCTACTTTTTGCTATATTACTAAGGTTTCTAAATTTAGTATATTTGTTAAAAAAAACAGAGAAAATAACTTTTTATTAGTTTTACATTTCATGTTTGTACATGGAAACTCTGGTGGTGTAGTAGTTAAGAGTTACATCTGCTAACCAAAGTGTTGACAGTTCAAATCTGCCAGGCATGCCTTGAAAATAATGGAGCAGTCTTTTCTGACCAGTGAGACAGAACTGAGTGAAAAGCAGTGGATTTGGTTTCTGGTTTTGGTATATTTGTACATATACTCTTAGTTGTACTGAATACTCTTAACAGCCAATACAGAATATTTGATATAATAAAGATTAAGCAGTGAAGATTTGTTGCTCAAAATTAATGCTAAAAATTATGCAACTGTGCAGAAAGTTGGCACATATAGGCTTTTCACCTGAGAGAGAATATCCTAGCATTAAAAACAAAACGTCACTTTTTGTTAACATTGTTTTGCCATACCCATTTGACTTCTTAGCTATTTTCTTTCCTAGACTATCAATTCACTGCATTGAAATCCAGGTGATTCAAACATTCCCAGGGGTTTCTTGTTGGAGGGTGATTAATTATGTGTATAACAGGTAATTAAAAGCTCCCTCTGTATGCTACTCTTACATGACATAAATAATAAAACATTTTCTACATGACTGTTTTCTAGTGGTAATAAAAAATACTACTTCAGTTTTAGCTCTACTCAAGACATACGCTATGTTCTTTTCACTTATTCCTTTGGAGCATAAGACAATTGACTATACCTATAAAACTGATAATATTTATAAATCAGTATCTAACTGTAGAAAATGTCACTGGGGATTAGATTCATAAAGCGGAGGGGGGACTACAAAGCTAATAGTTTAAAGGAAGTTATTTGCTTACTATATCAAGAGCAATACATGCCACCTAACAAATATTACCATGAAAGCTCCTACACATTCTACCTTTTTAAAAATAAATAATAAGAGGCAAAAACAAAAATAAACAAATGAAAAGTAATCAAATCAATTTATCCTATTTACAATTTAAAAGTACATGCTTTATGCTAACATACTTTTTGTAGTCTAGACTAATTTCTAGAATGTTCAAAATTCCCTAAGATGAAAGACTCAGATCTTCCACAAAATGGGTAGAGAACTTAAAGATCTTGTTCAATAAATATATAATTTTGGTAGTTCAAAACTAGAAATGATTTCCATATCTTGGGGAAATACATTTGATTTCATTAACATAGATGAAGTATCAATACATTTGACTATTGGATCAAAATGTGTCATACAGCTAGACTCAGTTGACTGAAATTTTGGCCTCTCTTCATTGCCTTATGTTCTTGAAGGAAGATTTTTAATAAATTATTTAGATTAAAAAAGCTATAAAATGATAAATTTGGGAGTGTTTAGGAAGTAACTTAATTCTAAAAAGCATATTACATGGTCTGAAAATTAAACCTGGACAGTAACAGAAATGAGACCAAGACCACAAAAATAAGACAGAAAGGTGCAAGAATCTAGTTGTATCTTCATTTTAGTTAAATATTTTTGACTGTAGGGGCAGAGTCAAGATGGCAGACTAGATACATGTCTCCTTAATTCCCTCCGAAAATGAAAGCCTGTATTGATAATTAAACAGAGCCTTCTGTACACCCAGAGATCCCTAGCACATGGCATATGGTTGTCAATTTAGACTACATGCCACTGAATGGTAAACTTCTCTTTTGCTGACCCCAGCCCTTGATGAACGGCAGGTGGGGGCTGGAGTTAACTGCAAGCAAAGCTCAGCCACATTGCTGACCAGATCATCAGGCAGAATAGCTACATTTTGAGAGCTTGGCTCTGGACTCTGAGAGCTTCAGCCCCTCCACTCTCTCTTCTCATAACTCCGCCATTGATTTGATTATTTCCCAGCAAGCAGGAGAGCTTCTGTTGGATGCCATCTTGTTCAACTGGGAGGTAGATTTACCCAAACAGAGGCCTCAGCAGGAGCTAATTCCTACTCTGGGAGGTAGTGCCAGCCTGGTGAGCACTTTCTCAGCAGAAAAGTTGTGTTTATCACAGTGTAGCCATACAGGTGGGGCCCGGCAACAGATGACAACAGAGCAGTGGACTGTCCATAATTTGAAATATATTATAGCATCTAAGAACACATATAGAAGTGCCTCCACTGCTAGCTGAAAAGAGAGGCTTGCACACATGACAGCCTGACTGATTGTGGAAGCTGTCAGTTTTTACCTTTCAAAATAAAACTATCTAGAGAAATATCTGTAGTGCAACCAAATGGCATTTCTTCCAGCCTTTACTGACCTAAATCATAAGATTAGCTGACAGCCCTCCAGTGATTCCATAAGTAGAACAGTGTCTTTCCCAGCCAGGAGGTGGATCCTGTTACCCCAGAGATTCCACTGGACCTACTCACTTGAGTACACAGAGGTGACTAGTGATGAACATCCTTCTCAGACTGTACCTCAGCTCTGGTTAAGGCAACATCAGAGAGCTAAACAACTTCTAGATGCCCCCAAAGAAACAAAACCTGGCCAGACACTAACAGAAAAATCCACCCATGGCTCCAGAAAGTTCACATAAGAAAGAACCAAAGCACTTCCTAGATGAAGAAGGTTTCCTGAAACTATCAGCAGCCAAGTACAAAAGGATTATATTTAGAGCCCTCCTAGACATTATATGACTCGACAGCACTTGGCTTGGCTGGCTAGACATTACACAAAATGCAGCACAGCAAAATGAAAAATTAAGCAAGCTATTCAAACTGATGGAACACCAGCATTCTGAAATCCAACAGATCAATAACAAAATTAAAGAATTAGACACTTCAATTCAAAGCCAAGAAAACAGAATTGAACAACCAGAAAATAGACTTTCTGACTTGGAAAACAGAACTACTTACACCAGTATTTATGAGGAGAAATCAGAGAAAAGACATAAGAAAAATGAAGAAGCATTAAGAAACATGTGGGACTCTATGAAGAGGAACAATCTATGATTAATTGGTGTTAAATGAACAGGGAGGGACACCTGAAAACTCAGACAGCATTGTTCATGAGTTACTGACAGAAAACTTCCCTGAAATTATGAAAGAAGAGAATATAGATATCCAAGATACATACTGAACACTGCAAAATGTAGATCCCAAAAGAAAGACATCAAGACATATTATAACCAAGCTTAAAAAATTTAAACTGAAACAGAAACTCTTAAAGGCAGAAGACTCAAAGCAAAGCTAACATTCAGAGGGAAGCACTGTAGGCTTTCATCCAACTTCTCAGTAGAAACGATGCTGGCATGGAGGCAGTGGGATGACACATTCAAAGACTTGAAGGAGAAAAACTTCCAACCGAGAGTTATATAACCTGAAAACTGTCTTTCAAACATGAAAATAAAATTAAGGCATTTGAAGATAAACAAAACTCAAGGACTTTGTGAAAACCAAAGCAAAGGTATGAAAAATACTGAAAGAAACTCTTGGCTTAGAAAAACAAAACCATTAACTCTGTATTTTAGGAGGCAATATAGACACATCATCCAGAAACCTACTCAGAGAAGGCACAAAACTCAATTAAAGGTATAATATTAAAATAAGTGATCCAGTGATCATATCATGAAAACTATGATACCATCACATTAAAAAGAAGAATATAGTATAGTAGCTATAGTAGCTTCCAGTTGGAGAGGAAGAGAATAAGACATGTAGAAGTTAAAATTGAGTTTCAACTTAGGTTATTAATGGAGATCGTAGAGGTGGCCACAAAGCACAAAAAAGATGAAAGATATCAAAACAAGAAATGTAATATAGGAGTGTCAACAAACACAAAACCAACTAAAAAGTGTGAAAAATCAACTCATAAGAAAGAATGTCCTGGAACAGAATATTAAGAGCAATAGATAAAATATTAACACAAAAATAAATATATCAAAATGACAGCACTAAACACAAGCCTATCAACAATTACACTGAATGTAAATGGACTGAATGCTCCCATAAAATTATAACAAGTGAAATCTTGAATCAAAAGACAAGACCCATCTATCTGTTGCTTACAAGAAACTTAGACTTAAAGATTTGAACAAATTGAAAATTAAAGGATGGAATAATATATACCAATCTAACAATATACAAAGAAGAGCAAGTATGGCAATACTAATCTCAGATAAAATAGATTTTAATGTAAAATCCACCACAGTGAACAAGGATGGACACCATTTATTGCTGAAAAGTTCAATACATTAAAAAATGAGACAAATCACTACCCATTAATAGAGGGAGACTTCAGCACTCCACTTTCAGTACTGGACAAATCTTCTAGTAAAACGCTCAATAAAGACACAGAAGATCTCATTGCAACAATTAAACATCTAGATCTTATCGATGTATATAGATCTTTCTATCCATCAGCAGATAACTACACTTTTTTCCTGAGTACACATGGAACATTTTACAGAATAGACCATGTAGTAAAATACAAAACAAATCTTAACAAAATCCAAACCACTGAATTTTGCAAAGAATCCTCTCAGACAATAAAGCCATAAAAGTTGAAATTAACAGCAGAAAAAAACATAGGTAGAAATGAGAACTAATGGAAACTCAACTCAAAAAGCCATGAGTTATAGAAGAAATCAAGGATGAAATAAACAATTTAAGGATTCAAATGAGAATGGAAACACTTCATACCAGAAACTGTGGGATTCAGCCAAAGTAATGCACAGAAACCAGTTTACAAATGCACACATCGAGAAGGAAGAAAGCACCCAAACCAAAGAATTAAACCTGCAGTTTGAAGAACCTCTCAGGCACCAGACAAAAGCAGATCATAAAGATTAGAGCAGAACTAAGTGAATTAGAGAATAAAAGAACACTCAAAAAAATTGATAAGATGAAATACTGTTTTTCTGAAAAACTCAACAAAATTGACAAACCACTGGCTAAACTAACTAAAGAAAAACAGGAAAGGAAACAAATAATTCAAATAAGAAAGGAGATGGTAGATGTCACAATAGATCCAACAGAAATAATATATATATATATCATAACAGAATACTAAAAAAGACTGTACTCTAACAAATTTTTAAACCCAGAGGAAATGGATAAGTTCCTAGATGCACATCACCTACCAAAATTATGACAAGGTGAAGCAGAACAACTTAAACCCATCACAAAGGAAGAGATTGAAAAAGTCATCCAAAAACTATCAACCAAAAAAAGCCTTGGCCCAGATGGCTTCACTGTGAAATTTTACCAAGCTTTCAGAGAAAAGTTAACTCCAGTACTACTGAGACTATTTCACAGCATAGAAAGAGATGGAATACTCCCAAATTCATTCTATGAAACCAGCATAACTCTGATACCAAAGCCAGGGAAAGATTCAAAAGAAGGAAAACTACAGACAAATATCACTCGTGAACCTAGATGGAGAGATCTTCAACAAAATCCTTGCCCATAGAATTCAACAACATAACAAAACAATAATTCATCATGACCAAGTTGGATTCATACCAGGGATGCAAGGCTAGTTCAACATCCAGCCAAGCCAAATGCCGTCGATCGAAAACAATTAATGTGATCAACCACATAAAGAACACAAAAGACAAGAATCACCTGATTTTTTTCAGTTGATGTGGAAAAGGTGTTTGATAAAGTTCAACACACATTCATGCTAAAAACTCTCAGCAAAATAGGAATAGAAGGCAAATTCCTCAATGCAATACAAAGCCAACTGCCTACATCACCCAGAATGGAGAGAGACTAAAACAATTCCCCGTGAGAACAAGAACTAGACAAGGATACCCACTCTCACCTCTCTTATTCAACAATGTACTAGAAGTATTAGCCAGAGCAATTAGATAAGACCAAGAAATATGCATTTGCATATTTGATGACATTTGCATCAGTAAAATAAAAATCTCCCTAGTTGCAGATGATATGATTGTATATGCAGAGAATTCTAAAGAATCCATAGGTAAACCATGCAAACTGATAGAAGAGTTCAGTGAAGTCTCAGGACACAAGATAAGCACAAGTAAATCAGTAGGATTCCTTTATATTAACAAAGAGATTGTTAAAGAAGAAATCACCAAATCAGTACCATTTACTATAGCCCCCGAACAGATAAAATAACCAGGAATAAATCTAACAAGAGACATAAGAGATTGTTACAAAGAGAACAAGAAAATCTTGCTACAAGAAATGAAGAGTGACTTACATAAATGGAGAAACCATCCCTGGTCATGATAGGAAGACTTAACCTTGTGAAAATGTCTGTTTTACTCAAACTAATCTGCACGTACAAGGCAATCCCAATACACTTGTTGAAACAGCCTGGCACTAGTACCAAAAAAAAAAAGACATATAGACCAATGGAACAGAGTTGAGACCCCAGGCATGCCACCATCCTTCTATGAACAGTTGATACTCAACAAAGACCCTAAGATTTTAAACTGAGGTAAAAACAATCCTTTTAACAAATAGCACTAGCAGAATTGGATATCGAGCTGCAAAAAATTAAAACAAGACCCATATCTGGCACCTTATACAAAAACCAGCTCAAATTGAATAAAAAACCTACATATCAAATCTAAAAAGACAAAGTTCATCCAAGAAAAAGTAGGAACAACAATGCAAGTTTCAATACACAATGTAGGCAGACTTCTAAATCTGACAAAGCACTAACAGCAGAAGAGAAAACAGATCAATGGGAACTACTAAGAATCAAACACTTCTGCTCATCCAAAGACTTTATCAAAACAATTAAAAGACCACCTACAGAATGGGCAAAAAAATATTTGGCAACTATGTCAGTCTGATATCTGATCTCCATAATCTACAAGGTACTACAAAATATCAACAAGACAAAGACTTCTCTAAAGAGGCTATCCAAGCAGCTAAAAGACACATGTGGAATTGCTCACGATCATTAGCTATTAAAGACATTCAAATCAAAACTATGATGAGATATCATCTTATGCCAACAAGAATGGCCACAATCCAAAAAACACAAAACAACAAATGCTGGAGAGACATGGAGAAACTGGAACCCTCCTATACTGCTGGTGGGATTGCAAAATGGTACAATCTCTTTGGAAAGCAATCTGGCACTTCCTTCAAAAGCTGGAAATTGATATACTATTTGACCCAGTAGTCCCACTGCTTAGAATATATCCTCCCGAAGCAAGGGCAATCACACTAACAGTTACACGCTCATGAAGGTTTGTTGCTGCACAGCCCACAACAGCAGAAAGATGGAATCAACCTAGATGCCCAACAACAGATGAATGGATAATAAACTATGGTATATATACTCAGTACAACACTATGCAATGATGAGGAACAAAGATGATTTTAGGAAGCATCTCATAACTTAGTTTCAACTGGAAGGCATTATGTTGAGTGAAATTAGCAGAACAAGGACAAATATTGTATGAGACCTCTACTATAAGGACTTAAAAACAGACTCATGTACAGGAGAAAAGACTCTTAGATGGCTGCAAGGGAGGGAAGGGAGGAAGGGAGGTAGAGGGCTAGTTATAGATTAGATAGTTGGTAGAAATTCGGTTTGGTGAATCAGTAACAACACACATTACAAAGAAGATCACTTTAACTAGACTTCAGCATAACCTGAAAACTCTTTCAATCTTAACCCAATACTGCAAGGACAGAGTAGCAGGGGCGGGGTTCTGGAGGCCATGCTTTCAGCAGACATCACAACCAACTGGCATAAGTAACATATTGCTGAGTCTTCTCCACCCATATTGTTGAGTGGGTTCTTGGGCTTTAAAAGCCAGCAAGCTGCCATCTGAGGTATACCAAGTGACCCCAACTCAGCAGGAACAGATGATCACCAAGGTCAAAAATGACATGGGGAAAGAAAACTCCAAAGACAGAAATACCCACATGAATAGGTAACTACACCAATGTGTGACCAGAAGAATCAGATGGTGCCCTGCCACCACCAGTGACAGCCCTGATGGGGCTCACAAAATTGAGTTTCAGTGGCAACAAGATAATAAAAAAGGGTACACCCTGAGAACTCCACTAAAACACTGCAATTCGTGGTTCAACAGCCTAGGGGTTACCCTAGGAGCATGGCCCCTAGACCTGATGCTGCCCTGTCCATAAATATTTACTGAGGTCAACTCCTTGGACAGGAATGGATTGAACTCGGTATCAGAGAGTGACTATATCATGCGAGCACTTGATGACTCTATCTATGTAGAGGATGTCATCCTACTGGCCTTTTACTAGAGGGGAGTGGAGAGGATGGAGAAGAGGGGACAGAAGATTGTTAAAAAGATAAGACATGTATAGAACAGAAAGGAGGAATGTGCTGTCACCAGGCAAGGAGAGCAAGAGCTGCACATAAGCAGACATGCAAATTTAAACTGGATTGTACACTTGCACTCAATCACAGTAAATAAAATACTTTAAAAAATACTTCTAACTGCACTACATAAACCCTCAGTTACCTTGCATAAATTATGGTAACTAGCATCCTCTCTTTTGAGGAAAATATTTCACATTTCTGTTACCAGCAATGTCTTCCTTTTGTAAATTTCATGTGTATGAAATTAATATATAATATACTATGTATAATGAATTAATATATAATATATAAAAGATTGTTATATGAAGTCCATTAATTTTCTAAGATATTTCATAAAATAATTTTCTACCTGATACTCTCCAGAACTGCTGTCAATTCTCCAGATCTTTATTACTGTCATTTTAATATTTTCCTTCTTTTTCTAAAGCTCAATATTTCTAACCAAAATGCATGTGCTCTTAGATCTTAATCTTTAAGTTTCAAATGTAGTCTGATAATAAAATGTTCTTCACTGGCAATTCTTTTATAAATGCTAATTTCAGCAAAATGATTTCCCTTTATAATAATTACAAAACAGTTCTCTGAAGTAAGAAGAAATGCATAGTTTTATACAGGCAAGAGTAGCCTTTGTTACATAAAATATCACAATTTTATTGTAATTTTACAAACATCTGTAACTTATTCTGTTGACCTTTGATGAAGAGAAACAGGATCTGTTCTGCCTTATTAGCAGTCTTAGAGAATTTTTTTTATTTCTTTTTATTGTGATTAACTGAAAGTTCACAATCCAAGCCAATTTTCCATACGCATCTCTCTGCAACTCAATCTGTTCTCTTCACCTGGTGACAGCACGCTCTTCTTTTTCACTCTTCCAGTACCACTAAATCAACACTTGTCCCGTCCTCTCCACCTTCTCCTCTTCCCTCTAAAAAGAAACCGGTAGGATAGCCTCGTGTGTGTAGAGAGAGAAAACCACAAAGTTCATACTACATGCATCATTTTGTGTCCCCAAGTGCAGTCCATTCTTTGTCTGAAGTGTTTGTTTCAATACTGGTTTAAGCTCTGGACTAGTAGCAATTCAAGGGTCTCAGGGGACCCTCCAAGACGTCAAGCCATCAGTTCTGGTATTTTCTTAGAGTTCTTGATCTTCACACATTGTTTATCTTGTGCTATATCGGTGGCTCTACATTGTGTTCCATGTCAGGGCTGTCTTGGGTGGTGACTGGATGTCATCTGGTTCCTCTGGACAAGTGCTGACATACCCTCCAACCATGTGGGTCCTTCTGTCTCAGGGGCTCATTTTCCCTCACACCTTTTAATGTTTCCGAATGTTATCTGTTCCAGGTCAGTTGAGACCTGTTGATGCTCGTCAGATGGTAGCTTGTTGGTTTTTAGGACCCCAGACAGCATTCACCAATATAGGGTGCAGAAAACTCTTAGAGAAATTTTGAATTGTTATACAAACACATACTCACACATACATATGTACACATGCATATGTTTACAAACACATATTACTTCACAATGGTTCATTCCACCAAGGCCAATTTGAGTAAGCACTGTAATCTGAAAATGAGGATTTTCTTTTCTGAAAAAGAAAGGAGACAAAATGTCCATGGACTTCTGGAGATCGCTAATAAGCTTCCTTATTAGCTATGGTGGGGTCAGTCTTTTTATCACTCCATTATTTTTTTTCATTACAGACACCACTTATTTTATTCCTACTGGAAAAGAGGAAAGCTCTCAAGGATTTTATTTGGATCCACAATGAATGGCCATGGAAGCAGAAAGAGTAGACAAGAAATCAAACAACCTATTACACTGAGCAAATTTCCTGCAAAAGACTTATTTAGTTAACAAAATTATTAACTTATTTAGTTAACAAAATCAAAGATGACACCTTGAGGACTAAGGTACACCTGCCCCAAGTTGTGGCATTTTCAGTCACCTCACATAGATGCAAAAACTGGACAATGTGTAAGGAAGACTAAGGAAGAATTGATATCTTTGAATTATGGTGTCAACAAAGAGTACTGGATGTATCCTGGGCTACCAGAAGAAGGAGAAAATTTGTCTTTGAAGAAGCACAGCCAGAATGCTCCTTAGAAGAAAGGATGGCAAGACTTCATCTCAGACAATGTGGACATGTTACAATAAGCGATCAGGCCCTTAAAAAGAGAAAGACCCTCAATGAAATAAGTTGACGCAGTCTCTGTAACAAACATAAGAACATAGTGTGTGAACATGGTGAGGACTGGCAATCATTTGTTCTGTTTTACATAGTGTCTCTGTGTACTGGAACTGAATCAACAGCATTTAATAGCAACAGCACTGCTACACCGCAATTCTTCCTAACAAAAAAATTATGACAAATTCTGCTTAAACCAATATTCATTAATTTTTTACATTCCTTTTCCACGTTTTTACTTCTACTCCCACACTTTGCATGTAGTTATTTCCAATTTATTTTGGCTTTATTTTACTTACTATTCCTTCTTAAAAAATGTTTTTATTGTGAATTAAAAACAGTTGTACGGTATATCATGCTGCCATGTAACACTCAAAACTTTCTCTGCTATTCTGTTAGCCTCCCCTTCCCACTACTGCCAAGTGACGGCACTCTTTCATTAGGTACTTTCCAGGAACCCTTAATCGAGATCTGGCCCTTCACACCCAATTAATGTGGATCCAGCAAAAAGCTTCTCAGACAACCCCATGTACCTGTTTAAGGGCTATTCACTTCCAGTATCACTCTATGTTTCGTACACTCCAGGTTTGTCTGGGAAGCTGGCCCTTGCACTGGGTGCAGTTTGGCATTAGAGAGCTCAGAGGGCATGCTCCCGGGGGCACTCCATTCAGAAGGACCATCAAATGTGGTCTTCTGGTAGAGTTTTAGCTCTGTCCTACACTCCATAACTCACTGCATCCGAAACTGTTTTGTGTATCCCACGTAGGCTGTCACTGGTGGTGGCCGGGCATTATCTTGTTCTTCTGGTCCCATGCTGAAGCATGCTATGGTTCATAGGATCCCTTCCATCTGTGGGCTCATATTTTTCTCCTGTCCTCGATGCCCATCATTTACCTCATGTCCAGGTACTATTTAGATGGCAGCTTACTAGCTTTTAAGACTCCAGTCACCACTCACCCAGGTAGTATGTGGAGTGATATCTTGAGAGACGGAGAGAGAAAAGCTTTGCATATGCAAAGTAGTCTGGGTGTCACTTGAGAGTATGGTCCCCCGACCCCAGACCTTTTATCTCTGTCCTTCCAAAAAGGTGCTCAAAGTTAAGAGAACAATTTGATTTTGTGGTTGTGTATTTGTGGGTACCCCATTTCTAGTGTGTACTAACACATCTTATACCCAACCCTAATCCTAACCATTATCTAATCTGTAAAAACTCCCTCTCCCTCCCTCCCTCCCCAACCTTGTAACCATCAGTTATTGATTTCTTCTGTGCTCAAATGATTTGTTGCATCCTTGTAACAATGGTCTCCTACAAAATTTGTCCTTCTGTGTGGCTAATTTCACTCAACATAATTTCCTCTGGTTGCTCCCACATTGACAGGTGTTCTCTAAGACGCTGTTGTTTTCATTACATAGTATTCCATTGTATGAATGTACCACAGTTTGTTTAAGAGAGATACGATAAACATTGATGTGAATGTATCTTCTTGAGTAGTGTTCATTATTTCTTTTGGATATATTCCAAAGAGCAGGATTGCATATGGTATTTTTAGTGCTAGTTTTTTTAAGAAAGAGCCAAATCAATTTCCATAGTGGTTGAATCATTTCACAGTCCCACCAGTAGTGTAGAAGAGCTCCAATCTCTCTACATCCTCTCCAGAATTCATTATTCTGGGTTTTTAGCTTTGCTGGGGTGACACAGTATCTCACTGTGGTTTCGATTTGGAATTTTCTGATAGCTAGTGATCATGGGTATTTCCTCATGTATCTGTTGGCATCCTGTATGTCTTCTTTGGTGAAATATCTGTTAATGTTCTTTACTCATTTTTTAATTGGGTTATTTGTCTCTTTCTTGAGGTTTTACAGTATCCTGTAGATTAGAGGTATTAAACAATGATTAGAAACATGGTAGGCAAATATTCATTCCCATTCTGTAGGTAGTCTTTTTACTCTTGATAAAGGCTTTGTATGCACATAAGTGTTTAATTTTTAAGAGTAGCCAATTATCTAATTTCATTTCTGATGATTGAGGGTTGTTGGTTTGGGGTAGAATGTTGATGCCCTGGGTTAGGGCTTCCACCATCTTACCAAGTTTTCCTTCCAACAATTTTGTTGCTTTACCTTTTATATTTAGAAAATTGATCCATTTTGAATTATTTTTGTGTGTGTGCATGTTGTGAGGTAAGGATCTTTTTTTATTCTTTCTTTTTTTGCAGGTAGATATCCAATTACACCAATACCATTTGTTGAAGATATTGTCTTTTCCCCCGTTCACAGCCATTGTGCCTTTATCAAATATCAGCTTTTCATAAGTGTGTGAAGTTATATCTGGATTCTCAACTCTGTTGCATTGGTCTATGTGTTTGTTTTTGTCCTTAAAACCTACTACGTTGCCACAGTAGTCAAGACAGTATCAGCTAGACAGCTAGATACTGTCTTGACTACTGTGGCAACATAGTAGGTTTTAAGTTCAGAAAGAGTGAGGCCTCCCACTTTGAACCTCTTCTTTAGTAATGATTTAATTATCTGTGCCTCCCTCCCTTTCCATAAGAGGTTTGTCATTTATTTCTCCATCTCATTAAAAAATATTGTTGGAACTTGAATTGGGATTGCATTGTATGTATAAATGGCTTTGGAAAGTACAGACATTCACAATACTAAGTCTTCCTATCCAACAGCAAGGTAAATTTCTCCATTTATGTAAGTCACTTTTCATTTCTTGTGGTAGGGTTTTGTAGTTTTCTTTGTATAGGTCTTTTACATCTCAGTCAGCTTTACCCCTAGGCATTTTATCATTTTGAGGGCTATAGTAATTGTTAATGATCCCATGATTTCCTCTTTGGTTGTCTCTTTGTTGGTATAAAGAAATCCCATTGATTTATATATGTTCATATTGTATCCTGATACTTTGCTGAAGTTTTCTGTTAAAGCCAGTAGTTTTTCTGGTAGATTCTTTAGGTTTTCTATGCATAAGATCATGTCCACAACCACAAGTAGATATACATTAACTTATTCTTTGCCAATTTGGATTCCTCTTATGTTTTTATCATGCCTAGTTGTTCCCGCTAGGACCTCCAGAACAATCTTCAATAGAAGTGGTGACAATGGGCATCCTTGTCTAGTGCCTGTTCTTAAGGGGAATGTTTTCAACTTCTCTCCATTAAGCATGATGTTGGCTGTTGGTTTAGTGTAGATGGGCTTTATTATGTTGAGGATTCCTTCTGTTCCTATTTTACTGGGAATTTTTAACATGAATTGGTGCTAGACTTTATCAAATTCCTTTTCTGCAGCTATTGATACAATCAGGTGGTTTTGTCTTTTGTTTTATGTGGTTAATTACATTAATGGTTTTCCTAATGTTGAATCATCCCTCCATCCCTGGTATGTATCCTACTTGGTTGTCATGAACTGCTTTGGTATGTTGTTGAATTCTATTAGCCAGGATTTTCTTTATTAAGTGGACTTTAGCATAACTTGAATACTCCTTCAATCTTAACCCAATATTGTAAGGTCAGAGTTTCTTAAGGACTTTTGTGTCTAAGTTCAGGAGAGATAAGCCAAGTGCAGGTCTGTAATTTTCCTTTTTCTTTTCTTTTTTTTATTAATTATGCTAAAAGAATAAAATTTTTAATATCTAGCAGTTATCTCATCTGTGACAAACCCTCATCCTCACCCAACCATGTAGCCAACATAGTCATTTTCTTCTGTGGATAATTCTTTTGTTAAGTCCGTGTTAACAGGGGTCTCATACAAAATTTGACCTTCTGATACTGATTGATTTCACTCAGCATGATCTCCTCCAAATAAAATCATGTTATAAGATGTTTTCTAAAACTGTCATTATTTTATATCATGGCATAGTGTTCCATTGAGTGTATGTACCATAGTTTGCTTATCTATTCACCTGATGATGGGCATCAGGGTTGATCCAACTTTTTGCTATGGTGGACTGTGCTGCAACAGACATTCGTGTACATATGTCTGTTCATGTGACAAGCTTTGTTTTAGAAGGATAAATTCCAAGCACTGGAATTACGGAATCAAATGGTATGCCTATCTCCAGCTTTTTAAGGAAGCACCAGACTGTTTTCCAAAGAGGTTTGACTGTTTGCAATCCCACCAGCAGTGTAGGAGAGTTCCAATTTCTCCACAGCCTCTCCAGCATTTGTTGTTTTGTGTTTTTTGGATCATGGCCAACCTTGTTGGGGTGAGATGCTATCTCATTGTAGTTTTGATTTGAATGTCTTTAATAGTTAACGATCATGAGCAATTCTGCATGTGTCATTCAGCTGCCTGGATCTCCTCTTTAGAGAAACGTTTGCCTATCTCTTTCGTCCATCACTTAATTGGATTATTTATCCTTTTCTTGTTGATATTTTGAAATACTTCGTAGATTACAGAGATCAGTCATTGGCCTGACATAAAGTTGCCAAATATTTTTTCCCATTCTGTAGGTGGTCTTTTATTTCTTTTGATGAAGTCTTTGGATGAGCAAAAGTGTTTGATTCTTAGTAATTCCCATTTATCTATTTTATCTTCTGTTGAAAGTGCTTTGTTTATCAGATTTTGAAGTCTGTCTACAGTGTGTATTAAAATTTCTGCTGTTGATTCTATTTTGTCTTGGATGAGCTTTATTGTTTTAGATATGATATTTAGCTCTTTTACCCAATTTGAGTTGGTTTTTGTGTAAGATGTGAGATATGGTTCTTGTTTCAGTTTTTTGTAGATGGATATCCAATTTTGCCAGCATCATTTGTTAAAGAGATCATTTTTATCCTAGTTTAAAATCTTGGGGCCTTTGTCAAATATCAACTGTTCACAGGAAGGTAGTGGCATCTGTCAGGTCTGTACTCTGTTCTACTGGACGATTTGTCTCTGTTGGTACCAGTACCAGGCTGTTTTGACTACTGTGGTGGTATAATAGATTCTAAAGTCAGGTAGTTAGAGACCTTCCAGTGTGTTCTTCTTCTTCAGTAGTCCTTGACTTATCTGGGGCTTCTTCCCTTTCCAAAGTTGATTTGTTTCTCTGTCTCATTAAAAAGTGTCCCTGGAATTTGTATTGGGATTGCATTATATAAGTAGATTGCTTTGGCCAAAATAGACATTTTCACAATGTTGAGTCTTCCTATCCATGAGCAGTGTAGATTACTCCATTTATGTAAGTCTCTCTTAGTTTCTTGTAGTAAAGCCTTGTAGTTCTCTTTGGAAAGATCTCTTATCTCTCTAGTCAGATTTATTCCTAGGTATTTTATCTTCTGGGGGCGCTACAGTAAATGGAATTGATTTGGTGATTTCTTCTTTAATAATCTCACTGTGGATATAAAGAATCCCACTGATTTATTTATGTTTATCTTGTATCTCGATACTTAGCTGAACTCCTCTATTAGTTCCAATAGTTTACTTACGGATTCCTTTGGATTCTCTGTGTAAACAATCATATCACCTGCAAAGAGGGAGATTTTTGCTTCTTCATTGCTGATACGATGTCCTTTATTTCTTTGTCTTCTCTAATTGCTCTGACTAGGACTTCTAGCACAATGCTGAATAGAAGTGGTGAGAGTGAGCATCCTTGTCTAGCTGTTCAGGATGATGAAGGCTGTTGACTTTGAGTAGATGCTACTGACTATGTTGAGGAATTTCCCCACTATTCCTATTTTTATGAGAGTATTAAGCATGAATGGGTGTTGAACTTTGTCAAATGCCTTTTCGGCATTAATTGACAAAATCAGGTGATTCTTATCTTTTGTGTTATTAATGTGGTTGGTTACATTAATAGTTTTTCTGATGTTGAACCAGCCTTGCATCCCTGGAACGAAACCAACTTGATCATGATGAATGATTTTTTTTTTTAAATATATGCTGTTGAATGCTATTGGCTAGAATTTTGTTGAAGATTGTTGCATCTAGGTTCATGAGTGATTTTAGTCTGCAATTTTCTTTTTTTGTGTGGGATCTTTACCTGCCTTTAGTATCAGGGTTATGCTGGCTTCATAGAATGAATTTGGGAGTATTCCATTCCTTCTACGGTGTGAAATAGCTTCAATAGCATCAGAGTTAACTCTTCTCTAAAAGTTTGGTAGAATTCTCTGGTGAAGCCATCTAGGCCAGGGCTTATTTTGGGTGGTCGACTGTTCATGCATTTTCAATCTCTTCCTTTGTGATAGATTTATTAAGTTGATTTACTTCTCCCTGTGATAATGCTGGTGAGTCACATGAATCTAGAAATTTGTCTATTTCCCCTAGGTTTTTAAACCCATTAGAGTACAGCCTTTCATAGTATTCTGTTATGATATTTTCGGTTTCAGCTTGGTCTGTTGTAACAACTCCCATCTCATTTCTTAATCAAGTTATTTGTATCTTCTGCTGTTTTTCTTTTGTAAGTTTAGCCAGTGGTTTATCAATTTTCTTGCTCTTTTCAAAGAACCACTTTTGGTTCTGTTAATTTTTTCAATTGTTTTTCTATTCTCTAATTCATTTTCTTCTTCTCTGATCCTTATAACCTATTTTCTTCTGGTTCCTTAGGGGTTCTTTGTTGCTCTCTTTCTACTTGTTCAAGTTGTAAGGTTAATTCTTTAATTTGGGCCCTTTCTTCTTTCTGATGTGTGCAGCTATAGAAATAAACTGACCTCTAAGCACAGCTTTTGCTGTATCCCATAAATTCTGGTAAGGTGTGTTTGCATTCTCACTTGACTCCATAAATTTCTTTACTTTATCCTTAATTTCTTCTATAACCTGAGGCTTTTCAAGCAAATTATTGTTCAGTTTCCATGAGTTTGAACTTCTACTTATGAATTTTCTGTTATTGATTTCAACTTTTATAGCTCTATGGTCTGAGAAGATACTTTGCAGTAAATCAGTGGTTTGGATTTTATAGAGAATTGTTTTACGACCTAACACATGGTCTATTCTGGAGAATGTTCTGTGTGAACTGGAGAGGAAGCTGTACTTGTCTGCTGATGGATGAAAAGATCTGCATGTGTAGATAAGGTCAAGTTGGTTGATTGTTGCAATAATATCTTCTGCATGTTTATTGAGCTTTTTTTCTTGATGATCTATCCATAACTGAAAGGGGAGTGTTGAAATCTCCAACCATTTTCGTGGACTGATCTATCTCATTTTTCACTGTTGTCAGTGTTTGTTCAATGTATTTAGGTGCTCTGGCACTGGCGCATAAATATTTAATATTGTTAAGTCTTGCTTGAGTATTGAACCTTTCAGCAAAAAATAGTGTCCATCTTTGTCCACAGTAGTGGATTTTACACTAAAATCTATTTTATCTAAGATTAGTATTACCACACCTGCTCTTCTTTGTGTATTATTAGCTTGATATATATTATTCCAACCTTTAATTTTTGATTTGTTCATATCTTTAAGTCTAAGATGTGTTTCTTGTAAGCAAAGTATAGACGAGTCGTGTCTTTTGATCCAGCATGTCACTCGCTGTCTCTTTACTGGAGCGTTGGGTCCATTTACATTCAGTGTAATTATTGATATATCTGTGTTTAGTATCATCATTTTGATGTAATTACTTTTTATATTGATGCTTACTATATTGCTCTTAGTGTTCTGTTCTGGGGCATTCTTCTTTATAAGTGGTTGTTTCAGGGTTGGTTTTGTGTTCCTGAGACTCCTGTATTGCGTTTCTTATTTTGATACAACACATTGTTAATCTGCTTCATGGCTACATGTATTATCCCCTTAATACACTAAGATTAAACCTAGTTTTAACTATTGCATAACTCTGAAACTTCCTCTGCATCTAAAACAACTATAGCTACTGTAGTGTATCCCTCGCTTAATGTGATGGTATTATAGTTGTCATGATGTGATCACACATTCCCTTATTATAATACTGTAACTTTGATGAAATTTTGTGACTTCCTTAACTGATTAGAATTTTGGATGAAGTGTCCTGAATTGCCACCTTAAATATACATTTAATGTTTTGGTTTTTCTAAAGGAACAGCTTCTTTCAATATTTGATGTAATTTTGGTTTAGTTTTTATGAAGTCTCTAAACTTCTCTTTGTCTTCAAAAGTCTTAATTTCATCACTGTATTTGATAGACAATTTTGCAGGATAAATAATCCTTGGATAGAGGTTTTTCTCATTCAAGGCTTTGAATTTATCTGGCCACTCACTGTTTTCTAGCCAGCATTATTTCTGCAGAAAAGTTGGACAAAAGCCTACAGGGTTTCCCTCAGAGTGTTAGCTTTACTTTGAGCCTTGCTGCCTTCAGAAGCATCTGTTTATGTTTTAACTTGTTAAGCTTGACTATAATATGCCTTGGGGTCTTTCTTTTTGGGTCTAGTTTTTGCAGTATTCTATAAACATCTTGGATACCTATGTTCTCTTTGCTCATAATCTCAGGAAAGTATTCTGTAAGCACCTCTACAGCAATACTCTCTATATTGTCATATGTTTCTTAGTGCTTCTTCATTTTTCTTATTTCATTTCTGTGATTTCACCTCTTAAATGCTGGTGCCAGTTGCTCTGTCTTCAAGGTCACTGAGTCTACCTTCCATCTGTTCAATCGTACTCCTTTGGCTTTGAATTGAATTACTTAATTCTTTAATTTTGTTATTGACCTGATGTATTTCAGATTATTGGTGTTCCATCAGTTCAAATAACTTACTAATTTTTTCATTTTGTTCTATTGCATTTTGTTTAATCTCTAGGAGGGTTCTCTATATAAATCTTTTGTACTCAGCCTCTGATAGATTCATAAAGGCTTCTTCACCTGGGAAATTTTTTGAAGCTTTATTTTGGGAATTTTCTGGAGCATCTGAAGGATGCTTTTTTAAGTGATTAATTATGATCTGCTGCCTATGTGCCGTCTAGATACTATTTGATTTCTCTGGTATTGGATCCAAGAGAATTGCTGGTCACCAGCTGTATCTAATACTCTAGTGATTTGCTACAGGTGGACACTTGAGGGTGGAAGACTCTGCTTATTGCATGGCAAAGAAGCTGCCCTACTAATGGAGAAATTGGGGGCTGTCAGCCAACACTACAGTGTGGGAGACCATTAAAAGATGGTGGAGTAGACACATGTCTCCTCATTTCCCTCTGAAAACTAATGCCTGGATGATGTTTGTGTGGAACACTGGACATTTGGGGAGCCCTAGGACTTAACATATTTGTCTAGACACCAATATCAGACTAATCTTCCTCTCTCAAAAACAAGCCAGTGACCGTCTGACCTCCGCTTCTGCTGTTTCACAAAATTGGAGAACTGCACCTTCTGTGAACAGCTGGTAACATACTTTCTTTATCAGCTGGAAGGCAGAGTCTGCTGCTCCTGATTGCCTGTTCAGGCCTGCACATTGGACAGCATTGGACAGCTCCTAGTTCTACACCTGGACAGCTCCCTGCATAGAAGTGAAGTTTACTTTCAAGGCTGAGAGGCCTGTGTATTTGCCTGGAGATCTGCCTGTTGAGAGGCCCAGAGGCTTTTCCTCCCACCCTTTTCTGTTTCACATTTTAACTTTCCTTTCTTGTGCTATCTTTATGTGGTTTGGGTACTAGGGCTATATTAGCTTCATAGGATGAATTTGGGAGTAGCCCATCCTTTTCTATGCTTTGGAATACCTTAAGAAGTAATGGTATTAATTCTTCTCTGGATATTTGATAGAATTCTCCAGTGAAGCCATACTTCCCAGGGCTTTTTGGAGGATGAAAGTTTTTAATTACATGTTCAGTCTCTTCTTTTGTAATTTTTTTTTTTAGTTTTTCTATCTACAATTTTGCTAGTTTAACTAGGTCGTGTTTTTCTAGAAAATTATCCATTTCCTATAGGTTTTCAAATTTACTAGAGTACAATTTTTCACAGTATTCTTTTAATTTCAGTATGGCCCATTGTCATATCACTCACCCTGTTTTGCATTAGGATTATTTTTCCTTCTCCCAGTTTTCTTTTCTCAGTTTGGTCAATGACTTACTAATTTTGTTGATCTTAAACAAAACAACAACAACAAAAAAATACCCAGCTTTTGGAATGGTCTACTTCCAACCATTTTTCTATTTTCTATTTCATTTATTTCTGCTCTGGTCTTAATAATTTGCTTTCTTCTGGAGCCTGATGGGTTCTTTTGCTGAGATCTTTCTAATTGTTCAAAGTGTAAAGTTAATTCTTTGATTTGCACTCTTTCCTCTCCTCGGATGTGCACATTTTTTTTAGATGATTGACCTTTGAGTACTGCTTTTGCTGTGTCCCACAGATTTTGGTAAGATGTATCTTCATTCCCATTTTATTCTCTGTTGCATCATTGATTTCTTCTATCACCCAGTAGTTCTTGAACAAAATGTTATTCAGTTTCCATCGTTTTGATCTTATTTGTATTTTTTTTTCTAGTTTTGATTTCTAGTTTTCTTGCTCTGTGGTCTTATAAGAAGCTTTGTATTTTGAATTTTGTTTGATATTGCTCTATAGCCTAATATGTGGTCAATTCTAGAGAATGTTACACGTGCATTGGTTGATTGTGGCATTTAGATCTTCTGTATGTTTACTAAGCTTGTTTTGTCGTTTACTGAGAGTGGTGTGCTAAAGTCTCCTATTATTATTTTGGAGCTGTGTTTTTCTATTTTAAGTGCAAATAGTTTTTGTGTATGTATCTGGGAGACTTGTCATTAGGTGTGTAGATATTTAGTATGGTTATGTTCATCCGCTGCATTAAGCCTTTGGCCACTAGATAGTAATCCAGTTTATCCTGCATGATGGATATAACTTTAACGTCTATATTGTCAGAGATTAGTATTGCCACTCCTGCTTGATATATTCTTTTCAGCCTTTGAGTTGTAGGTTTTTTGCGTCTTTGAATGTAAGTTGTGTCTCTTGTAGGCAACATATAGAAGGGTTATATTTTCTTATCCAATATGCTACTCACCTTCTGTTTATTGGTGTATTAAGTCCATTTACATTCAGTGTAATTATTGATATACATGCTGTCAGTGTTGTCATTTGATGCCTTTTTTGCATTCCATTTTCTGTGCTAAGTCTTTTATCTTTATGTGTTTTCTCTTCAAAGCTTTCAGTATTCATTTTATTGAAATTGTTGTGATTTCCTACGTTGCTTTTTGATGTGTAGAATTACAGTTTTTTTTTTCTTTTGTAGTTACTCCCTTAGTCCCTTTTATTAATCTAAAAGTAATCCATACTTCAGTAACTATTTATCTCTTTGACTTCCTCCATGTCTGGAAGGTCTATGTATGCATTTCTTTTTAGCCTTTTTATATAATGTATAAATATCCAGAGATCTCTAAATTTCTATTTTTTGTGATTTGATTTTGGTTATAATATTTGGATTTCCTTTTTTGATAATATCTAGATGCACTGTTGAGTGTTGTATGTTTAAATATATATCTAATGATATTGATTTTCAAATCAAAGAACTTCCCTTAACGTTTCTTGCAGTTTTAGTTTGGTTCTTACAAGTTCTCTAAATTTTGTTTATCTGTGAAAGTCTTAATTTCACCTTCATATTTAAGAGACAGTTTTGCAGGATATGTTATTCTAAGCTGCCAGTTTTTTTCCTTCAAAGCTTTGTATGTGTTATCCCATTGTATTCTGGCCAGCATTGTTTGAGCTGAGTAGTCTGGGAATAATCTTATAGTAATTTTCCCTTTAAGTTATTTTTTGTTTAATTCTGGCTGCTCTCAAAAGTCTCACCTTGTCTCTAGTTTTATTGAGCTTGATTATAATATGTCTTGGTGTATTTCTTTTAGACTCTGTCTTGAGTGGGGTTCAGTGAGTATCCTGAATGGAAATCTTCTCATCTTTCACAATGTCAGGGAAGTTTTCTGTCAGCAGGTCTTCAACAATCCTCTCTGTATTTTTAGCTATCCCATTTTGTTCTGGTACTCCAGTGACTCAAATATTGTTTATCTTGATAGAGTCCCACATCACCCTTAGCAATTCTTCACTCTTATTGAGCCTTTTATCTAGTATTCTCTCATGCATGCTGGTGTCATTTACTTTGTCTTCAAATTCACTAACTCTGTTTTCCATTTATTCAGTCCTGCTCCTTTGACTTTCTATTTATTTAACAGTCTCGATGGTTTTGTTGTTAATCTGCCAAATGTCAGAGTGCTACTGCTCAAGCATTTCTTGCAGCTTATTTAATTTTTCAGTGTGCTCTGCTGCATTTTACCTGATATCTCTCCTGATAGCTTATACAGCTCTGTACATCAATCTTTTGTATTTTGTCTTTGATAGTTGCAAGAACTCTTCTTAGTCTTGGAAATCTGTTGGTGCTTTATTTGGGGAGTTTTTGGAATCCATGGCAGGTGGCTTCTTTAAGTGTTTAGAAATTGATTGCTATCTCTGAGCCATCCAGAAGCTGTTGCAGTGATAGAGACTTAATAGTTCAGCTGGCCTAACCAGACTTAATGGCACTTGACTTTGGCTTGGCTTAACCAGCATCTCTCTACTGGGGCTGGACTATAGTTTCTCAGTACATTCGGATTATTTTCTGTTCCTTGATCTTACTGTCCCACACTGGGCTACTGCTGGATCAGCTCCTGTGTAGAGGAGTTGTGCCTGCTTTCAGCAGTGCCAGTGTTTCTTCTGCCCCTGCTGGGGGCAGGGCACTACACTTTCACAGTCACCCTAAAGCAGGCAGGACACAAGTGTCATTACTGCAGCTGCCTCTGTGTTGGACTAATCCCTCACAGAGTCTCAGCATCGACGCTCAGGTGTGGAGTGAGGGGAAGGTTGCCTGTGCCTTCTTTCCAAAGCCACGGCTTCAACCATTGCTGCTGTTTCTGTTGCCTCAGGGCCTACTGTAGAATTCCAGGAGCTTCATTGGTGGTTCTCCAACTGGGGAGGGATAGCGTGTTGCTTATCAGCAGCTCTTGGGTCACGTATGAATCCTCCTTATAACTATCTATACTGCCTCTGGGCTGGGATGGTCACCTGCAGATCCTCAGTGCAGCCATGGTTTACAGGCAGAGGATTGGTCATGCACACCCTCCCTGCCTCTACCAGATCACATGCTTCCCCCATGTCATTGACGCTGCTGCCCCAGGGTTGCATGAATTCCCGAAACTGCCTTTGTATCCAGGCTGTATATGGTCTCAAGCTGGTGCCCAACCCCTGTGTCATTGTTCCCTCCTTGCTTCTCCCAGTACAGAGAGAGCCAAGCCTCTTAGGCTTGGACCACTCTAAAGCCTGCAGGGCCACTGGGTCCTAATGCCCTCTGATTGCCCACCTAGTCTTAAGTCCCTATGACCTGTGCAGAAGTCTCTGTCTTGGGCTTCTTTCTTGAGGGAGGTGTGGATCAGCTTTGCCTTCAGACCTGATGGCATCTCTCAGTCCTGCACTGTGAATTTGTTTTGATAGGGGAGTTTTGCCACATTCACTTCACCTTCTGCAAGTGGGATCTCTTTGTCTGGAGCCTCATTGTTTCTTCCATGGTAGTTTTTGCACTCCTTTGTTCTTCCTGTCACACAGTCCATTCTGATGTTTCTACCAGGTGATCTGGCCTCCTGGAAGTCCAATTTAGTTGGATTAATTGATTCTGCTGGTATTCGTTTTTAGAGGGTTCAGCAGAGTCATGTGGCTACATCGCCATTTTAACTCTGCCTCCCTTTACTTAATGTTCTTAATGTACTTATTGTTAGTATAACTACACTTAGAACACTGAGTGAAAATTAATTCCAATTTTTTCCATCAATATTTATAAAATACATAACCTTAATGGGTTCACCAATATAAGATATCTAATTATTTTATACTTGGAGATATTTGCTCTTATATTCCAATATGCACTACAGGGTATTTGGATTTTTTGTAACACTGTTATTCAGATTTCACTTTATCTATGTTAGGAATTCTGTATCACTAGATCCCAGTTTGGGGAACACCAGGTGTCTATCTTGTCTATTCTTATTCTGGTGAGGTCTATCTTTTAGTAGATTCAGATGTAGAGAAGATGGTAGATGAATCAATGAAGATGTGGTGGAAAAGCAGAACTACCAAGGATTTTTAAAACAGGGAGTTTTCATAGGTTTCCATGTACAGTTGTAGCAAACTGTGAAGCATTCTATTCAGGACAATCCTTCTGAATCTAGTACTAAGGCTGAATTCACTCAGTATTAGGATGAACTGGATGCTGAGAGGGAAAATTGAGTGTGTATAAGAGCAAGGATAAACTTGGACTCACAAGGACAAATAGAACACGCAAGGACATGCTAAAGTGCCTCTCATCACCTTCAACCCAGATGCTGAAGGAGAAACTTGGGCTTTTGTCAAGGATCTACATATGCACTCAACCTCCCAAATCTATTACACATTGTCTCTTGTGATTACTGCTAACCTGGTACAATAAAAGAAAAAAACATTCTGAAAAATGTTTATTTAGATTTTGAGTATAAGTGAAAACAGACGTGTATCTTCATCTACAGTGTAACTCTGACTTTCAAGATAAAAGCCCTGTGTATGGATTTGTCATTGGATGTAGTTCTTTTCAACTGATGCCATTTTCCCAGAGTATGAACAGAACATACTTCTATAATAAAAAGTACTGCTGTGTGGAAACTTATGAAAGGCTTCATTCCCTTCTGAAGACCTGCTAATTTCACATGAGGGCAAATTCAATCTGATTGTCCTTCATGCAAGATAATGTAAATTTTCTTTGCATTTTATATCATTTAAATAATTTTTTCAGGCTCTTTGGCTTTACAAAATAATACTTATTAATTCTGAGTAAATGTTTTGTGGAGTATGAATTTGAAGTTAATAGAGTAAGGAATACTTGAAAATTCAGAATTATAACAAACTGATGCTTATCAAAATCTATTGCTCTTTCTAGAGTTTCAGTTTAATGAGCATACTAACATTTCAGCATCCATTACACACTGAAAAAAATTCAATAATTAAGGATAATTGGCAATAGAAATAAAATGAGCAGATGAAAATGGTTCTGCATTAGACTTTGGCAGCCTGCTTTTTCTGCACTTGCTGGAAAAAGAGAAAGGGGGATGAGAATTTTAAGTAGCAATCCACACTGGTCAAGTGCGACCTTATGGAATCTACATCTTTTTTTCACTCTCTCTACTTCAGTTTCTGTTTTAAAACTACTTTACAAGGCTTCCTCTTGTTGTCCAGAGACACTGTTCTGGAACTAAATACAATTGATTTATAGCTATATTTAATGATGATACAGTGTCACTTTCTAAATGTCAAGTAGCTTTAATTTGAAATGTCTTTTGAGAAGCCAAACAATTTTGAAAACTACCGAGTACAGAGCACCATTTTATATATTTTCCAATACAATTTCATTAAATTTAATAGCTTAATTAAAGTGATTTTCATTTTTTGTGATTGTCCTCCATTTTGTGATTTTCCTATGCTGTATGTTAAAGGATTAGGGTGGGACTGTAAATCCCTTCATTGGATCACCTCTGTGTTCCACTGTAGAGGGAGTTTCTCTGGAGTATGAGTTGCACCACCATTTATCCTTTCATACTGCAATAAAAGAAATAAAAGGAAAGGGAAGCAAGCAGAGAATTGAGAACCTCATACCATCAAGCAAGTAGCACTGGGAAAAGAGCATGTCTTTCAGACCTGAGGTTCCTGTGCCAAGATGCTCCCTAGACCAAGACTGATGCAATACCAGACTTTCCTCCAGAGCCAACAAGGGCAAAAGCCTTCCCCCAGAGTGGATTTCCGGAATCTGGACTCCTACTGGACTGTGTAAGAGTAAACTTTGCTTTATTAACACCATCCACTCTGTGGTATTTCTGTTAGAGAAGCACTAGTTGACTAAAATGGTATGCTTAAATCACACAGTAAATGGACTTTTGGTGAAAATGTTTACAGTTAGCCGACTAAGTATACAGTCTCATCTAAACAGTATTTCCTCAGTTTAGCAAACCATCGTTAAAGTATGTATACTCAGTATTTCATCAAGGATTCCCTTAGGAAACAAAAAGGAATTACTTCATGTTAAATAGGATTGTCTCCCCTGCTGAAATGCCTCCTCCTCCTCCTTCTTTTTTTTTTCATTAATTGTTCTTTAGGTGAAAGTTTGCAGAGAAAATGAGTTTGTGACTCAACAATCTAAACACAAATTGTTTTATGACATTGGTTGTAATTTCTGCAACATGTCAATATTTCCCCCTTTTCCACCTTGGGAGTTTCCATATTTCTGTTCACCAAATTTTCCTGATCCTTCCTGCCTTTTTGGCTTTGGTTTTGGGAAAGTGTTGCTGCTTTAGTCTCACATGGATGATTGAACTAAGGAATGTGTTCCTCACTTGTCTTACATTTTGCTTTATAGACCTGTATGTGTATACTCCTTGACTAAAGAGTGAACTTTGAGAGTGACTTAAGCTTAGAGTTAAAAGAATTCCCATGGCTCATATTCTTGGAGTTCCTCCATTCTCTGTCTGAATAGTAAATCCGGTCTTGTTTTGTGTCTCCCATTTTTGTCCTATATTTTGGTCTTGCCCTGTTCAGGACCCTCTATTGTGATCCTTATTACAACTCTCAGGGGTAATAACCTGCCACCATCTACTGATGGAGTCTGTGGTACTTGTAATCAATTCATCATCTGGACTAATATTTGCTTTGTGCTTTTGACTTTTTTCATTTCCTTTGCTCCAGACTGGATGAAATCAGTAAATGTATCTAAGATGGCCTCTTACAAACTTTTAAAGTTCTAGACACTACTCGCCATAGTTGGTTGTATAACATTCTCTTTATGAAATACACATGCAGTAGATCTACACAAGACCATGGTCCACAACTCTCAGCCCTAATAACTTGGTCCCTTAAGGTTACTGGATATGTCAGTGAAGTTTCTCTGACTTTCTTAAGTTTTTCTGAATTCCCCTGTCTCTCTTTCATTTTTGACTTTCTGCATTTTAAACTTTTGCTTTTGCTGATGTACAGTTCTTAGTTCCCCAGATCAGAATATCTACATCTGTGGAAATAAAAATGATTTCACAAAATTGGAGAATGAAACAATCACTTGGTTGTATTGGTCTCCTTATGCCATTGAATTAGAAGGCAGAGAAAAACTTTTCTGATTAAGATAACTGATCCCCATAAGTCCATCAGACGGATATTAGGTTACTGCTAAACAATGGGAACTGTGTTTAAATTCTGTTATATCTTTTTATACTTCAACATTCAGCAATGAAGTTTAGAAAATAGAAGATAAGAAATACAACAAAGGGAGAAAAAAACTAAGAACTGAGATTTCCCACACATAGAGTTTGAGTTACTCTGTCTCTGAAGAACCCCAACCAAATCTGGAGGACATTGAAACCTCTTGAAGAAGATTGGTTTTCCTGGGAAATCCTGAGCCTGATATAAATACAGGGTCTTATGGAACTTTGTGTATCAGCATTTTGGGTAGAAAGTAAATGCTTGTATATGAAGGCAGATACATAAACCAGAGTTAGATATGAATTAAAGAGTAAAATGGATGCCCAAAACAAAATAACTCAAATATATTAGCGTATTACCTATGTCTGACTAATTTCAGTTTTCCTAGGTAGGAGAAGATTGATGCAGCACCTCATATAATAAAAACTAAAAGCCAAACCAACTGCCATCGAATCGACACTGATTCACAGTGACTCTATAGAACAGAGTAGAATTGCTCCGTAGAGTTTCCCAGAAGCACCTGGTGAATTTGGATTGCTGATCTTCTGGTTAGCACTCAACCACTAAGCCATCACTATTTAAGAACACTCAAAATACTGAGTATTTTACAGGCACTTTATGTCAAAATTACTTTTCTAGTTCAAAATGTAAGTTACCTTCTAGAGAGTGAGATATCCATTGCCCCAAGGAGAACATATTTGGAATACATGTGACTAACAGAAGAGATAATACATGTGTAGAGAAAGTCCCATCATACTCCAGAAAATTCTAAAGAAGGAATGCTTAAATGCCAGTTTTACTTTCCTTGTTTTCACATCAATGAAGGCATTGATTTTAGTGTCACATGAGAACTGTGTTCTTCCCAGATTTTAAATTTTAACCAAGCTGGAATTAATTGGTAGCTCCAAGTGATATTGATCCAAGGCCTCCTCTGTGAAGACTCTTCAAAAGTGCAAGGATTTGAATGGACAACTTCCTTTGTATCTCTCAAGGAACAAATATAGTGTGCAACATAAATTCTTTCATTACTGCTTTTGTGAGTGAAGACTTTGACCATACAAAATTGAGTTATTATAATACACACTGTACAAATACTTGTTATCTTTAATATCTTAAGTTCATTATTAAAAGGTGTTTTTCCAATCTAGAAAACAGATTTACTAAGGCATAGACTCCCACAGAGAAACTTAGCTGAAGTTTCGCTCACAAACTTTTGAACTGAAATGTCATTTTCCCTATTCTCATTATTTTCATCCTCGGGAACATCACAAAACTTTATTCAACCATTCTCTTCCAGGCTACTATTGTTGAAAGACTCTGTTAGTTTTTACTTGACCCTTACCACATCTTCCTTCCAAATTTGCCTATGAAGCCAGAAATAGCTGGGTTTCATGTTAAGTAACTCCTCTTCATATTTAAGCTTTTAATTCCATGTAAGAATGTGTTGAATGCTTGTCATTTACGGTGAGCTTAAAACTTCGCTGTCATAAAGACCACATAGACTACTAGTTAAAAAGAAAATCTGGAATTCCAAGATCACAGATTTTCACTCAGGAGGTCGACGAACTTGCAATTTTAACCAGAATTATCAGGGAATTCTATCTGAAATGTCCTCAAGGCAAAAATATAATTAACAAACACTGACTTAATTCAGAAATGATCCCTCAACTATGAAGTTGGCACACCAAGTTGAAAGCCTTACAATTTCTATGTCATAGAAAGTGTGCTCCACTAAGGCAGGGGGCTCCAAATATATTCATATCAGCCCATTGTCTGGAGACTTCTGAACTAATTTACCACATATTCCCTAATATGTGCATCTTAAGTCACTTACCTAAAATACACATTACCTTATGTTAAGGCACTATGTACATTTTAGAGTAAAATAATAAAAATAAGAATAAATATTAAAAACAGAGTTCTATATTGGCCACTCATGAATAGATTATTTTTGCACTCTTTAGGGTGTGTGTACCACACTTTAGAGACCTTTGATCTAAGGTCATATAAGACAATAATTACAAAAGAAGATAGCAGCAATGTGTTCAATGCATTAACAAATCATTAGAAACATATTTTATGATTATGAAATAATAGGTGACCACATCATATTCAAGGGAAATTAGGAAGTATTTTAATGAAACCAAGAAGAAAGTTTGGAGAATGCTTCCAAGAGAGGTAACATAGGAGCAAGTCTTAAGGAACAAAAAGAGAAGATTCATCCCAGGACCAGCATACAGGAGACAAACTGAGAAGCTTGAGACAGAAACTGTTCAGACTGATGAATCATGACATGAGGGATCAGAGGGGCAAAGATTTAAAGCTATAGACAGAAGAAAAGTCAAGAGGGTTACTTCTTCAGTTTGATAATGTAGAGTATGAATCTTATCCTTTTCACAGTAGGAAACATGGAAGAATTTTTAGAAGAGAAAAAAATGTGGTTAAAGAAGCATTTTAGGTAATGTGTAGATGATGGATTTGAAGAGACTATTTCCAGGTACTCGAAGGCACTTGTCTTGGCTATGTCTAGATACAGAAAATAAAGTACCTGTTACATGTTTTAAAGCAAGAACTGATTAGTCCTTAAACTAGAGCTGTGGAAGAGTTGGAAACCAAATAAAAGAAAGGGTTAAGGGGAGTAAACCATTATTTCAAGGATTCTATCTTGCTGGTCTCATTGCATGCCAGTACCAAACAAAGTAAAACTAGGTTTTAATGAGATTTTGTAACAGAGGAGGAGCTGAGAAAAGATAGGTAATCTTAGGATATTCTGAGATTCTGGTTCTTACAAAAACCAAACCAAACCTACTGCCATCAGGTTGAATCTAACTCAGCAACCAAAGAGACAGAGTAGAATTGCCCCATAGAGTTTCCAAGGAGTACCTGGAAGACTTAAACTACCAATCTTTCAGTTAGCAGCTATAGCATTTAACTGCTACACCACCAGGTTTCCTATAGGAACCCTGGAAACCTTGTTGGTTGAGTGGTTCAGAGCTATGACAGCTAAGTGAAAGGTTTGCAGTTCAAATCCATCAAGCACTTCAGTCTAAAATGATCTTTATGTACTGTTGAGAAACAATTTTCATTTAATTGCTACTGTGAGGTTATGATTGTATGGAATTTATGAGTTATTTCTTAAAAAATTATCCTCCATTATAACAATAAGGAATGCCAATACGTATACACTTTTTGTTTTGATTGTCAAACATTAACTTTCTAAATGTAATTACTAGTAAGGATTTTTTCACATCATGCTCATTTTTCAAATGTAATAATGTAACAATAGGTTTTTTAAAGTATTTGGTAGACCTTTGTTCTTTACAAAACTTGGCCTTGAATATCATATCATCTGAAAATCTACTAGAAATGAGTGAGTGGAAATTATATAGATATATGCTAACTACTTGTCAGTTAAGATTCTTTTCGATCTAGGCAAAAGAATGACAAGCTGAGATTTAAAAAAAACATAAAGTCAAGATAGCAGACCAAGCACACATCTCCTTATATCCCTCTGGAAACCAAAACTTGAACTGATAAGCAAACGGAGACTTCTGATCACCTAATCAGCCTCAGGACACGGCACAGGGCTGTTAATTGGGACTTCATACCACTGAGCGAAAAACCTCCTCTCTTTCGCTGACTCCAGCTCCTGGCTAGCCCCGGCTCTCACGGACGGAAGGTAAACGCACCATTTTGACTTTTATTTCTCTGTCTTGGCTGGCGGGTGGAGCTTGGTCTTGCCTAGCGGCTAGACTCAGACGCACTGCTGGGGGGATAGGCAGGCGAAATTCCCATATTCTGAGAGCCAGGCTTAAGACTCTGTTAATCTAGCCACTTTGAGCCTTTTGTTTTATATCTGTGTCAGCAGGGTTTGTACGGAATTCTGCAGTCAGTGTGTGGGACGTCATGTTGGTACCAAGATTTTAGCAGGACCTAATTCTTAGCTCCGACTCGATGGCACTTGGCTTGGCAATTCTTAGCCTGGAAGCCAGTGCCTGCAAACAGGACAGTGCTTCTCCGACAGAAAAGCAGTAATTTTCCCAGTGCCACCTACGTTGCAGGCCCTGCAACAGAAGCAGAGGAATCACTGCCTCTTGGCACCTATAGCCCCTCTATCTGCTGCCAGTATGGAGGATGCCATCTTGGATACAGTGGCCACAGGGGGACGTAATTCCTAGCTTGGGAGTCAGAGCCTGCCCACAAGAGTTTTTCTAACACAAAAGCAGTACTCGACGCAGTGTCGGCTAAGGCTAGCCCCTGTCAGCAGAAGCCAACAAGGCAGTAGCATTGCTGTATTTTGAACTAGTTTGTTATCATCTGGGGTTGGATATAGTGGTACTTACTTTCTCAGTGGAGAAGAGGGACCTCTGCACCTGAAAACCTAAATGACTTGTGAACTGGTCAGATACCTTTTGCTTTACATTGGAAGACAGCCTAGAGAAACATTTGCAATCCATCCTCACAGTACCTCTTCCAGCCTCTACATACTCACATGGAACCCAAAAAGCAACAGACAATTGTGGCATGCAAGAAATCACCCATGGCTTCAGAAGGCTCCCAAACAAAGCAACCAAGGAGTTTTCCAGATGAAGAAATTTTTATGAAAGCATCAGGAAGTGAATACAGAATGATTATATACAGAGCCCTTCTATACCTTATACAAAATGCAGCAGAACAAAATGAAAAATTAAGCAAGCTGTTCGATCTGATGCAATACCAGTACTCTGAAATCCAACAGATCAAGAACAAAATCAAAGACATAGAAACTTCCATGCAAAGCCAAGAAAACAGAATGGAACAAATGGAAAAAAGAACTTCTGAATTGGAAGACAAAGCTACTGATGCCAGCATCTATGAGCAGAAATCATAAAAAAGAAACAAGAAAAATGAAGAAACATTAAGAAGCATATGGGACTCTATTAAGAGGAATAACCTTCGATTAATTGGAGTCCCTGAACATGGTGAGACACCTGAGAACACAGAGAGTATCGTTGCTGAGCTGCTGAAAGAAAACTTCCCAGAAATCATGAAGGAAGAGAATACAGACATCTCAGATGCATATTGTACGCCTCCCAAAGTAGATCTCAAAAGAAAGACTCCAAGACATATTATAATCAAGCTTAATAAAATGAGACATAAGCAGCAACTCTTAAAGGCAACAAGACTCAAGGCAAAGCTAACATTCAGAGGGAAACCTTGTAGGCTCTCCTCAGATTTCTCAGCAGAAACCATACCGGCACGGAGACAGTGGCATGACACATTCAAAGCCTTGAAGGAGAAGAACTTCCAACCAAGAATTATATATCCTGCAAAACTATCTTTGAAATATGAAAATGAAATTAAGACACTCCCAGATAAACAGAAACTCAGAGACTTTGTAAAAACCAAACCCAAACTACAAGAAATACTGAAAGAAGTTCTTGGCTCTGGCTTAGAAGAATGAAACCACTAACTTTATATTTCAGAATTACACACTACTCAATGTTCTACTCTTTTAGGGAAGGCTCCAAAGTCAATCACAGCTTTGATACAGAAAGAAACAATCCAGTGATGATCAAGAAAACTATGGTGTCATCATAATAAAAAGAGGGATGTACTACAGTTGTTACAGTCCTTCCAGATGGAGACGACGATGACAAGACTGGTAGTAATTAAAATTGGGTTTATATATAGTTTATTAAGGGGGATCATAGGGGCAACTGTAAAGCACAACAAAGATGTATCATACCATTTCAAGAAATGTAACACACAAGTCTCAACAGCTATAAAACCAGCTCTGAAAAAGGTGAAAAATCAACTCACAAAAAAGAGTGTCCCAGAACAGACTAATAAGAACAGCAGACAAAACATCAACACAAAAATAAACATGTCACAATGGCAGCAGTGAACACATACCTATCAATAACTACATTTAATGTGAATGGACTGAATGCTCCAGTAAAGAGACACCGAGTGTCATCTTGGATCAAAAGATATGACCCATCCGTATGTTGTCTACAAGAAACTCACTTGAGAGCTAAAGACAGGAACAAACTGAAAATTAAAGGATGGAAGAATATATATCACTCTAACAATGAACAAAGAAGAGCAGGGGTGGCAATTCTAATCTCAGACAAAATCAATTTTAATGTCAAATCCACCATCGTGGACAACGATGGACACTATTTATTGCTGAAAGTTTCAGTACACAAGCAAGACTTAACTACATTAAATATTTATGCACCTAATATCAGAGCACCTAAATGTGTCCAAGGAACACTGACTACACTCAAAAGACAGTTAGATGACTCCACAATAATAGTGGGAGACTTTAACACTCCGTAGACAGATCATCTAGAAAAAAGCTCAGTAAGGATACAGAAGACCTCACTGACACAATTAACCAATTAAACCTCAGTGATATATACAGAACTTTCCACCCACCAGCAGACAACTACACTTTCTTCTCCAGTGCACATGGAACATTCTCCAGAATTGACCATGTGATAGGCCATAATGCAATGCTCAACAAAATCCATACCATTGAATTACTGCAAAGCATCTTCTCAGATCATAAAGCCATCAAAGTTGAAATCAATAGCAGAAAAAACATAGATAGAAAGCAGAACTCTTGGAAACTAAACAACATCTTGCTAAAAAAATGGGTTATAGAAGAAATCAAGGATGAAATAAAGAAATTCATGGCTTCCAATGAGAATGAAAACACTTCCTACCAGAACGTATGGGATGCAGCCAAAGCAGTGCTCAAAGGTCTGTTTATCTCCATAAGTGTACACATCTGGAAGGAAGAAAGAATCCAGAACAAGAAACTAACTCTACAGCTTGAACAAGAAGAAAGAGAACAACAGAGGAACCCCTCAGGCACCAGAAGAAACGAGATCATAAAAATTAGAGCAGAGCTGAACGAATTACAGAATAGAAAACAATTGAAAAAATTGAAAAGACCAAAAGCTGGTTTTCGGAAAAGATCAACAAAATTGACAAGCCACTGGCTAAACTTACTAAAGAAAAGCAGGAAAGGAAACAAGTAACTCAAATTAGAAATGAGAGGGGAGTTGTCACCACAGATGCAACAGAAATCAAAAATATCCTAACAGAATACTATGAAAAACTGTACTCTGACAAATTTGAAAACCTAGGGGAAATGGACCAATTCCTTGACTCATACCACCTACCCAAATTATCACAACGTGAAGCAGAACAACTTAATAAACCCATCACAAAGGAAGAGATTGAAAAGTTCATCAAAACACTGCCAACCAAAAAAAAAGTCCGGGCCCAGATGGTTTCACTGCAGAATTCTACCAAGCATTTAGAGAAGAGTTATCTCCAATACTACTGAGACTATTTCACAGTATAGAAAGGGATGGAGTACTCCCAAACTCATTCTATGAAGCAAGCATAACCCTGATACCTAAGTCAGGGAAAGACCCAACAAAGAAAGAGAACTACAGACCGATATCACTCATGAATCTAGATGCAAAAATCCTCAGCAAGATTCTTGCCAATAGAATACAACAGCATATTAAGAAAATAATCCATCATGACCAAGTGGGATTCATACCAGGGATGTAATGCTGGTTCAACATCAGAAAAACAATCGATGTGATTAACCACATAAATAACACAAAAGACAAGGATCACCTGATTTTGTCCATTGATGCAGAGAATGCATTTGATAAAGTCCAACACTCATTCATGCTAAATACTCTTAGCAAAATGGGCATAAACCACAAATTCCTCAACACAATAAGGGCCATTTATACAAAGTCAATTGCCCACATCATCCTGAATGGAGAGAGACTGAAAGACTTTCCCTTGAGATCAGGAACTAGACAAGGATGCCCACTCTCACCTCTCTTATTCAACATTGTGCTAGAAGTTCTAGCCAGAGAAATTAGACAAGACCAAGAAATAAAGGGCATCTGCATTGGCAAAAAAGAAGTGAAAATCTCCCTGTTTGCAGATGATATGATTGTATGTGCAGAGAACCCCAAGGAATTTATAAGCAAGCTACTCAAACTGATAGAAGAGTTCAGCAAAGTCTCAAAATACAAGATAAACATAAGTAAATCAGTAGGATTCCTTTATAACAACAACGAGACTGTTAAGGAAGAAATTATCAAATCAATACCATTTACAGTATCCCCTAAGAAGATAAGTTACCTAGGAATTAATCTAGCCAGGGAAACAACAGACCTTTACAAAGAGAACTACAAGCCCTTACTACAAGAAACTAAGAGAGACTTAGATAAATGGAAAAACCTACCCTGCTCATGGATAGGAAGACTTAACATTGTGAAAATGTCTATTTTACCCAAAGCAATTTATTTATATAATGCAATCCCTATACAGGTTCCAGCATCATTTTTTAATGAGATGGAGAAACAAATCACCAATTTTGTTTGGAAAGGGAAGAAGCCCCAGATAAGTAAGGTACTACTAAAGAAGAAGAACACACTGGGAGGCCTCTCATTACCCGACCTTAGAACATACTACACTGCCACAGTGGTCAAAACAGCCTGGTACTGGTACAAGAACAGACAGATGGATTAATGGAACAGAACTGAGACCCCAGAGATGACACCACCTGCCTATGAACAGTTGATATTCGACAAAGGCCCTAAGACATTAAACTGGGGTAAAAACAGTATCTTCAACAAATGGTGCTGGTAAAATTGGTTATCCATCTGCAATAAACTGAATCAAGATCCATATCTTACATCTTACACAAAAACCAACTCCAACTGTATAAAAGACCTAAATATCAAACCTAAAACGATAAAGCTCATACAAGAAAAGGTAGGAACAACAATGGAAGTTTTAATACCCAGTAAGGACAGACTCCAAAATCTGTCAAAGAAACCACAATCAACAGAAGAGACAACAGATAAATGGGAACTATTAAGAATCAAACACTTCTGCTCATCCGAAGACTTTATTAAGAGAATTAAAAGAACACCCACAGAATGAGAAAAAATATTTGACAACTCTGTGTCTGACCGACGCCTGATCTCCATAATCTATAAGATACTACAAAATATCAATATGAATAAGATAAACCACCCAATTAAGCAATAGGCAAAGGAGATGGACAGACATTTCACTAAAGAGGAGATCCAGGCAGCCAAAAAATGCATGAGGACATGTTCTTTAGTTATTAAAGAAATTCAAATAAAGACGACAATGAGATAACATCTCAGCCCAACAAGATTGGCCATGATCCAGAAAACACAAAACAACAAATTCTGGAGACTCTCCTACACTGTTGGTGGGGTTGCAAAATGGTCCAGCCTCTTTGGAAAGCAATCTGGCGCTTCCTTAAAAAAATGGATATCGATATACCATTTGACCCAGTAATTCCACTACTTGGAATATATCCTACAGAATCAAGGACTTTCACACCAACGGACACATGCACGAGAATGTTTGTCGCAGCACTGTCCACGATAGCAAAAAGATGGAATCAACCCAGATGCCCAAAAACAGAAGAATGGATAGGTATCCATTCTTGTATGTACCAAACTTGTATGTACCAAACTACGGTACATACACTCAATGGAGCACTACGCAGTGATAAAGAATAATGATGATTCCAGGAAACATCTCCTAACCTGGTTTCAACTGGAAGACATTATGCTGAGTGAAAGTAGTCAGCACAAAAGGGACAAATACTGTGTGAGACCTCTATGATAAGATCTCAAAAACAGACTTGTGTATAGAAGAAAAGACTCTTTGACAGCTGCAAGGGAGGGGAGGTAAGGAGGGTGAGGGGGGGAGGGTTTAGTTTAGATAGTTGATAGAAATCTGGTTGGGAGAAAGTGGTGATAGCATACGTTAGAAACAAGAACAACATTAAGTGGACTTCAGCATAACTTGAGTACTCCTTCCATCTTAACCCAATACTGCGAGGATAGAGTAGCTGGGGCAGGGGGCAGGGAACCATGCTCTTAGGCGAAATCGAGGCCAATTGGCACAACTAGCATTTTTCTAAGAGAGCTCTCTGCACCCCACATTGGTGAGGGGCATCTGGGGTCTTATAAGCTGCCAAGCTGCCGTCCGAGGACACAGCAGATGGTCCCAACTCAGTAGGAACGGATGCTCACCGAGGACCAAAATGACATGCGGTAAAGACAACCTAGAAGACAGAGAGACCCATAAGAGTGCCTTCATCGACTTGGGACCAGAAGAACCGGATGGTGCCCGGCCACCACCAGTGATAGCCATGATGGAGCTCACTAGGTTGAATCTCACTGGCAACACAAGAATAAAAAGGGGTGCATCCTGAGATCTCCACTAAAAGACCTCAATTGATGGTCCAGTGGTTTCGGGGTTCCCCTGAGAGCATGGCCCCCGGCCCTGATGCTGCCTTTACCCATAAATTATAACAAAGGTCCACTGTTTGGACAGGAATGGATTAGACTTGGCAATGTAGAGTGACCATATATGGGTTGCACTTTATGATTCTATATATCTATAGGATGTCATCCTGCTGACCTTTGGCTGGAGAAAGGAGAGTGGGTGGAGAGGAGCGGAAAGGAGGCTGTTGGGAGGATGAGACATGTATGGAGCAGAGAGGAATAGTGTGCTGTCACTGGACGGGGAGAGCAGTGGAAGCTGCATATAAGGTGGGCATGTAAATTTATATGGGGATGTACATTTCACTCAGTCATGTTAAATAAAAAAGAAAAAACATAAAACTGGTATTCATTGTAAGCTCATGAGAGTTCTTCACTGAATATGAATCAGTATTCGTTTTGGAAAGGGAGAAAAATAAAAGATAGATTTTTAGAGGAAGAAATTATAATCCAAAGAGTAATTTCAACAATTGTAGTAGTTGATGCATCCTTTTCTTTTGAAAACACATGACCTAAGTAAATATCAGCAACAATCATTGTCTGTGTTTCTATCTGCAAATTATAAGTTTCTAGGTGAAAAATACATGTCAGATTTGGCTTCTCATTTCTTCATAAACATCAACCAACAACAGCTAAGAGCAAGCACATAAACTTTCTTAGAGAATAAAGCTACCAGACTTAAACAGCCCAGAATAGAAGGCACTGGAAGCAACAAATTAGAATGTATCTTTATGTGGTAAGTGACATTTAGCCTACTCTTTGATTTTGAACACCTAAACTCTGGCATAATAGTAAGGGTTTAGTTTCTGTTTGGAGATGTCTGTTCCATGACAGCATTTTAAAACTGGGCTTTTATTATTATGATCCTTCGTTTTTCTTTCAGACATTGGCTTCAAAAGGCTTCCTGCTGCACTGATTATTGTTAGTTAACTTGATCCTGTCCACACTTCAGTAAATATTTGCTACATTAAATTCTATTTGCCATAGTTTTCCTGCACTAAATTATTTTGACTATGTGTTCTGTTTTCTACTGATATCATAATTAACATATCGGCTTTGCCAGATTTTATCACTGAACATCTGGCTTTTTAAAGGAAGTGTAAAATACAAGTAGAATTTGGAGAAGTTGTACCTGTTTAACTTCAAAGAGGATGATGAGCAACACCATCAACACAAAGCTGATTGCCATTAGGTGTGGACCAGATACGCCTCCACCCTCCAGTTATTTTGACAATTCTAATGCCAGGTGTTCTTTCCATAGCACTATTTCCCTTTTGAGTTCCCTAGTCCATTGCAGTGGTCACATAGAACTCATAGAACAAACTTACAGATAAGTAGTTTATTAAGAAAGTAACAGTGTACTACCTGAGGTCAGTATCAACAGGCTACAGCTCAGGATAAGGATCAGATGCATGTCTGCTTCTTCCTGATTCTTGTGTTCCTGCTTCTTTGCATCTGAAAAACTACTGTGGGGCTGACTACATATGTACACAAATTCCTCATCAGTTTTATGGCATAGTCCCTTCCAGTAGGGACAACAAACTGACCAGTCCCCTCTTGGTAGGCTACAAATACTCCTTGATATGGCAGATTATAGTCACCCTATTTGCATAGTCCATAGTCACCTCATTTGCATAAAATATTGACCAATTCCAGTAAGGTACATTGCAGTCACAGACCCCACTGAACCCCAGATTAGACAAAAAGTATCAAACCAAGTTGTTTACAGCTTATCTAGGCTATGTCAATCAACCCAGAATAAAATAATAAACCCTCTGAAGTAGAAAACTCTGGAAAAGGTAACTCATCAGAACTAAGAAAGATAAAGTTCTCAAGCTGTGTGTCCAAAGAACAAGGCAAAATGACACATAAAGAACCTTATTTTACTCCAGGAAGTCTCTTCAAATTATGGCATTGCAATATAATCTCTGGCTGAAAATAGGTAAGAATCTTCACTAAACAGACACATTTTTATATATGGAAGCCCCAGTGGCTTTTGCAATGCATGTCAAATATTGTCTAACATTGCTGTAATTTGGTATATTAACAAGAATAAAAAAATCACTGGTATTAGATATCTCAAAATCAAACACAACCCACAGTCATTGAGTTGGTTCCAACTCATAGTGACCCTATAGGCCAGAGTAGAATTGCCCTATAGAGTTTCCAAAGAAGCACCTGGTAAATTCGAACTGTCAACCTTTTGTTTAGCAGCCATTGCACTTAGCCACTATGTCACCAAGGTTTCCAATATTAGATGTAGTCAGGTCCATATCACTCATCATTTCCAATTAGTATGTATTGTTTTCTGTCAGTTATAATAAAAACAATCTTTCTTACATAAACATAATGCACATATGGCAATGTTGATAAATGAGCAATTACAGTGCACTAAACCAATAGGAATATATTTATTTGCTTCTAAACATGTGTTCTGTTTTATGTGTAGGATGCTGGTAAATCATTACTGAGGAGATACCATTTGCATATTTATAGTGTTACATAATTCACAAGAAAATCTGCATTTAGCATGTAATTTTCAGAACTAGAGTTTGGCATGTGCTATAAATTTGGTAGAGGTCCTACCAAATTGTAAGCAAGAGAAAGGAGTAGAAGAATTGTGTTAGAAAATAATAACAATAATCAGAACAACACCTTAGTACTAATATTAAGAGGAAAAACGAGGAGAATCAAAAGATGGATGAGATGGCAGAGGAGAAAAAGGAAAAAAGAAATATAACTAATGTTAAAAAAAAAAAAAGCAAGGTACATTATAATGTCTCCTACATTCCCCATCTCCTTTAGTCATCACAACAGATCTAAGAGTTAGGCATGGTGATTACAGTCATTTGAAACATGAAGAAACTTAGGGACAGATGAGATAGATTACTTGTATTTATCACAGAACACAGATAGAAATAACTTGTCATTTTCCTACCTTTCAAATTACATGTTGTACTGTATTTAACTCTTGTGTTTTTGAACTCTCCCTTTAATTTTCTGATTAGACTGCAATAAGATGCACCATTTTTGCTTAACTAATTTTCATTGCCTTATGGATCTATTTTGGAAAGTCTGGTGGCATAATGGTTAAGTGCTGTATCTGTTAGCCATAAAGTTGGTAGTTTGAATCTGCTAGATGCTCTTTGGAAACTATGGAACAGCTCTACTCTTTCCTACAGGCTCACTGTGAGCGGGAATCGACTTCAAGACACTGGGTTTGGTTTTGGTGTAGATCTATTTAAAAACCAAACTCAGTGCTGTTGAGTCAGTTCCGACTCCTAGTAACCCTACTGGACAGAATAGAACTGTCGCGATAGAGATTCCCAAGAGTGCCTGGTGGATTGGAACTGCCGACCATTTGTTTAGCAGCCAGTGGCATAGTGGTTAAGTGCTACCTCTGTTAACTAAAAGATCAGCAGCTTGAATCTGCCATGTGCTCCTCAGAATCTCTATGGGGACACTCTTCTGTCCTGTAGGGTAGCTATGAGTCAAAATCGATTCAAAGGCATTGATTTGGTTTTGGTTTGATGGACCTATTTATGTTATTTCCTTGCTCAGCCAGTTTAGATAATACAATTCATAGAACAGCATTATAATCATGTCTTTGCTGATAGCCTCTATTTTTTTTTTTTGCCTTCTCTACCTTTTCTTTATGTACTTGACAAAATTAAGTAAACAAACACCAAACTAACAAGTAAACGCAGATTAGCTTTCCACATCTCCTTAGTCTAAAACTGTCATTGTAGCCAAAACATAGAGCCAGGTTAACAAATGACATTTTCAGTTTCAAGCTCCAAGTGGACCACTGATTCTTGTTGGCTACCTTCTTTTGTTAATTCGTATTTCTACTCTTTCCTAGATCTTTTTTTTCCTCAGTATTCCCACATCTCTTTACCAAAGTCAATTTCATTTCATGAGAAAATAAAGCAATTTAGAAAATCTTACAATAGTTCCTTTTTAACCCATATTCATTTACTGTGACATCTTTGCACTTGGAATGCATAAAGTGTGCCAAAATCTTCCCTTGTAAAATGGATCTCAACTCATCTACTCAAGACATCACTCAGAGAATTGCCTATTGCTCTTTATACATTATCACTCTTTAAATAATGTACTGAGATATAACTGCATGGAGTAAAATGCACATTGTTAGAATCACCACCATAAAAATGAAATAGAACATTTACATAACTTCCAAATATTCCCCTGCCCCCCTTTGAAGTTAAAACTTCCATCCTTTAAGTCTGGTCCAGCTATCACTCATTTGCTTTCTGTCACTACGAATTAGTTTTCCTTGTTCTTAGTTTCCAAAAAATAAACAAACAATTCTGGAAACAAAGTCTATGCAGTAATTTGTGATCTGCTTCATTTTGTTCAGCATGCTTTTGCTCTCTATTTATGTTGCTATGTAAATCAGCAGTAGTTCATGTTTTTGTAGCTACATGATATGCTGCCTTATATGGATATCCACAACCTTTTGTCCATTAATATGATGTTATGGATTGAACTGTGTCCATCAGAAATATGTGCCAAATATGGCTAGGCCACAAATCCCAGTATTGTGATTGCCCATGGTTTTGTCATCTGGTATGGTTTTCCCATATATTGTAAATCTTACTTCTGTGACGTAAATTAAGTTGGATTAGAGGAGGTTACATCACTGAGGAAGATCTTAATCTGCAAGATTAGGTTATGCTTTCAGTTATTCTCTTTTGAGATACAAAAGAGAAAAGTAAGCAGAGACACATGTGAAACTTGCATCAGGCCCCTTTTGGACCAGGGGGCCCTGAATCAGGAAGCTTCCAGACCTGAAGATTGATGACAATGATCTTCCTCCAGAGTCAACAAAGAAAGACATTATCTGGAGCTTATATCCATATTTAGGACTTCTAACCTCCTAAATTGTAAGGTAATAAATTTACCTTTGTTAAAGCCATCTACTTGTAGAATTTCTGACACAGCAGCACTATGGTACTACATATATTTGTTTTTGTGGGCTGTAGAGTGGAGTCTGACACACAGCTGCCACACAGGACAGGGTAGAACTGCCTTATAGTGTTTCCAAGGCTGCAAATTAAGGGTCACCACTAGTCTGTCAGTTCATTGTGTTGTAATGGCTTGAATGCTGCTAGAAGGCAAGTTCCTAGTATTTTGAGTGCAAGCAGGATGTCTATGATGTACAAGTATCATCAGAGCTTCCAGAATACGATAGACAAGGAAAAACATTGTAATATATTTCTACTAGAAAAGTGCCAGTGAAAATCTTAAGAATAGCAACAGAATATTGTCTGACATAAAGCCAGAAGATGAGCCCCTCAGGTTGACAGACAGGCACATAAACTACAACTAGGAAAGAGCTGCCCCCTCAAAATAGAGTTGGCTTCGATGACGTGGGTGGAGTAAGGCTTTAAGGACATTCACTTGCTGATGCAGAGCAACTCAAAATGAGAAGAAATTACTGCAAATATCCATTAATTATCAATCCTAAAATTTACTAAGTATGAAACTAAGAATGTTAGAATTTACTGAAAATCTAACACATAAAGATAGGTATCTCAGGTATTGCCAAGCCAAGTGCCGTCGCTGTGAGCCTAAATAGCTGAATAAGAACAATTCCACAAGAAGGTAAGTATGACCTTGTGTATATATGACCTGAATTTAGAAACCACTTCAAGAATAGATTTGATGTATTGAACTCTGCTGACCAAAGACCACGTGAGTTGTGCAAGGACATCAAGGACATCATACTGAAGAAAGCAAGAGGTCATTAAAAAGACAAGAAAGAAAGAAAAGACTAAATGAGTGCCAGAAAAGATTCTAAAACCTGTTCTTGAACATCAAGTAGCTAAAGGAAGAAATAATGAAGTAAAAGAGCTGAACAGAAAGTGTCAAAGGTCAATCCAAGAAGACAAAGTATTGCAATGATTTGTGCAAAGACCTGGAAATAGTAAACCAAAAGGGCAGAACACATTCACCAGTTCTCAAGATGAAAGGATTCTATGGCAAAAAATATTAATCAATGCAGAAAGTCTCAAAAGAAGACAGAAGAAATACACAAGTCACTGTACCAAAAAGAATTGGTGAGTGTTCAACCATTTCAGCAGGCAGTATATGATCAGGAGTCAGTGGGGCTAAAGGAAGATGTTCAATCTGTGCTGAAGGCACTGGAGCAAAATAACCCTCCAGGAACTGACAAAATACCAACTGAGATGTTTCAATAAACAGATTCAATGCTGAAAGCACTCATCCCTCTATGACAAGAATTTTGGAAGACAGGTACCTGGCCCACAACTCTAAAAGTTCTATGTTTATGCCTATTCCTGAGAAAGGTGATCCAACTGAAAGTGAAAATAACTTAATAATATTATTGTTATCACTTCCAAGTAAAATTTTGCTGAAAATAATTCAAAAGCAGTTGTAACAGTATATTCATAGCAAAAACCAAAAATTCAAGTCAAATTTGGAAGAGGACATGGAACTGGAGATATCATTACTGAAGTCAGATAGATTCTGGCTGAAAGCAGAGAATATTAGAAATGCGTCTACCCATGTTTTATTCAGTATGCAAAAGCCTTTAACTTTATGAATCATAACAGATTATAGACAACATTGCAAATAGTGGGAATTTCAGAACATTTAATTGTGATCATCAGGAAACTGTGCATAGATCAGTGAGCAGTTGTTTGAACAGAACAAGGGAGATACTGTGTGGTTTAAAATCAGGGAAGATGTGTCAGGGTTGCATCATTTCACCATGCCTGTTCAATCTGTGTGCTGGGCAAGTAATCTGAGAAGTTGTGCTATATGAAGAATGTGGCATCGGATTGGAGGAAGATTCGTCAACCAAAATGTGGGTGGTTCAAAGATGTGGCAGTTTGCTTCCACAAAGATTTACAACCTTAGTAATCCTATGGGATTGCTATGAGCTGGAATCTGCCCTATGACAGCGGGTTTATGTGTGTGTGTGTATGTGTGTGTATACACATAAATGTATATGTGTATACATATATACATATATGTAATTGTGTACATATATATTAAATTATGAATTTCTTCAATGGCTTTTATTTCTTCTTTTTAGTAAACACAGTTTATAAATTTATAGTCTCAGTGGTTTTATTTCTCTTGCATTTATTTTTTGTTGTTGCATTGTGAGTATAATTTCATGCAAGTTTTTTATATTTCTGACTTAGAAATTTTAATTTTCTCTTACTTCTGTGTCTCTTTCCTTTTTTATGTAATATTTTCTTACATTTTAATAAACATTATTTTTGTTTTACGAATCATGTTTTAGATAAATTTGAACTAATTCATTTCTTACAGTCAATAGTATTTTCTCTCTGTATTTCTTCCTCCTTTTCCTTTCTTTTCTAAATTTTTATTTGAATAGTGCAGCTTAATTCACTGTGTTCAAGAGACTCATAATCTTATATAACATTACTAAAAATAACAACTAAAAATGCATGTTTCTTTTTTCAATGTGTCTTATAAAAGAAGTTTTCAGGAAATAATAATATACAACCACTAACTAAATCAAGGTATCAGTGATATGTATTTGTTGTCACTGACTTCCATTTCCATTTCTTTAAATGAGAGTGATAACTTTCTCAATGCTTTATTGTGACGAAAATCATAAAAACAAACCCATTACCATCAAACTGATTCTGACTCATAGTAACCCTCTAGGACAAAGTAGATACTGCCCCATAGAGTTTCTGGTGGATTCAAACTGCAGAACTTTTGGTTAGTAGCCATAGCTCTTAACTACTATCCCACCAAGGTTTCCTTATTATGATTAAGATAGCATTAAAAATGTAATAGTAATATTAGGCCTGCAGTAGACATAGATGCAAACCTTTTATATTACTTGTAATGTGTCAAGTATTTTAAAACTTTTACTGAAGTATCTCAAAGATAGATACAAAACTAAGATGACAACCTACATCTGTTACTCAGAAAGTTATCCTTGGTTGTACACACCACTATGCTAAATTAATTCTTTGAAAATATGTTTCTTGTGAAATTACATTTCTTTAACTAGTGTCATTCAGTTCCTGATTCCACCTCACTCTCAAGTAATAGAGTGCCTGGCAATCTTCTGACAGAATCCCAGCTGTCAGTGAGCTGTGCATACTACTACAACTTTCATTCAATCTAATTAAAAATCTGTTATTTTCACCAGAACAGTTATTTGTTTCTCTTTATGTCAACATTTTGCCCCAAGTGCCCAAGTGTAGAAATATGCCCAAGTATAGAAGTGCTGTATTTTTTTCTTCATGCTCAGCCTTTCTAATTCCCATTTTTTCTGGAAGTCAGAGACAGAGTATCTTTTTATTTTTTTTTTTAATTATGACTGAGTGAAATGTACATTCTCGTATAAGTTTACATGCCCACCTATATGCAGCTTCCACTGCTCTCCCTGCCCAGTAACAGCTCACTATTCCTCTATGCTCCATACATGTCTCATCCTCCCAACATTCTGTTTTCCCCTCCTCTCCACCCACTCTCCTTCCTCCAGCCAGAGGTCAGCAGGATGATATCCTATAGATGCATACAACAGCACTATGCAATGATAAAGAATAATGATGATTCCAGGAAACATCTCATAACCTGGTTTCAACTGGAAGGCATTATGCTGAATGAAAGTAGTCAGGGACAAAAGGACAAATATTGTATGAGACCCCTATGATATGATCTACAAACAGACTTATGTATAAAAGAAAAGACGCTTTGACAGCTGCAAGGGAGGGGAGGGAGGAAGGGCGAAGGGGGAGGATTTAGATTAGATAGTTGCTAGAAATCTGGTTGGGTGAAATCGGTGATAGCACACATTAGAAACAAGAACAATACTAAGTTGACTTCATAACTTGAATATGCTTGAATTCAAGCATAAGTTGAATACTCCTTCCATCTTAATCCAGTATTGCAGGGACAGAGTAGCTGGGGCAGGGGGCAGGGGACTATGCTCTTAGGCGAAATCGAGGCCAACTGGCACAACTAGCATTTTGCTAAGAGGGCTCTCTGCACCCCACATTGGTGAGTGGGGTCTGGGGTCTTAAAAGTTGCCAAGCTGAGATAGAGTATCTTGTAGGATTTTTGTTGTCTTTTTTTTGTTTGTTTTCATGAAGGCTATGTTCATTCTAAAGGCCCAAATCCTTAAAACAACCTTCAACAGTTTACATCACTGCGCATAAAATATAGCATTGCATGTATCAAGCAAAACTATTGTTTTAAATTTCGGATGCATAATTTTTAAGATCAGGTAAGGTTATAAGGTTATAACTGTAAACTGTTTCTAGAAAATGAGATGTAAGTATATAGAGTCTCTGACAACTTTTATGTTTAATTCTATATCAGAATATAGATATTAATCTGTGAATGCTAAGTGAATATGATGTGTAAACTCACTTTTCGTTGTTGTTATTGTGGTCGTAATTTCCTGGATTGTTTGTGTCTCTTCCTACGGAAAATAATCGAGATAATAAAACCAAATTAGCATTCACGGATTGTTACTAGAGTTCTGGAATTTATTTTTTGAGATTTTTATTGTATGTTTTTAATAGCTAACTCTTACAATCTTCCTAAGACATCGACATGCACTTGAGATTATAGCAAAATGATGCAATTTCCATTCTTAACATACCCATCTATCTGTGAATCAGCACCGCAGTAAGAATTTAATGGTCCTTAAATCTTTAAGTAGATGAAAATTTTTATTTGTATATGGTTACTCATTTTGCAGAAATGTGTAATTACTTTATAAGAGATTCCAGTACCTTTATGATCTTGAGGGGAAATTTGAAACATCATGAATCTAAGAAATACACTGTATATTTTCTTTAGGGAGAAGTAAGTATGCTCATGGAGGATATTCTTTTCCTACAATTTGATATTAAGTGCTTTTGCTGATAGTTAAAAGAATGGATTCCTGCAATCCCTAGTAATTCCCAATCACCTAAAAACCCAGATACACATACATCCATGTATGCACATAGATACACAAGCCGAGTTCTGCAAATACTGAATCCCAGATACTGTGTTTTATAGATGTATATTTAAATACAAAGGGACATGTCTCTCTTTAATTGCTTATTAAAATTCATCTCAAGAGAAGATTATTCTGCAGAGAAAGCAAAACAGGATGCAGGAGGAGAAAGAAAAAAATAAAAAAACACTATTCCTGATTCAGCATCTGAAAAAATGATACATTGCTTGCTGACATTTGTCGCATTTGCTTTCCCTTATTCATTAAAGTACTCATGCCATCGATTCTTACCTAATGTTGACAGTGTTATACAGATTCCCAAATGTGAAATACTTTCTGTTCAAATTTCTTTTCATAAACAAATTAAATTTCAGTTCTAAGCAGTTTGTTTTGTTGTCATTGCAAGAAGATTGTCTCACAGACATTTCAATATTTCCGTATATAGAAATGATGCTTTTAACATGGTGGAATATTTGGGATGAAATTTCAGTGCTTTTAGTTACCAACAAGATTGTTAAGAGTAAACATAGTTTATACATTTATATCAGTAATATTTACATGATGAAAAGAATCAAAAATGCAAAAACCCACAACTTAAGTCAGTAGTAGAAATTCAGAAATAGAAATTGGAATGATATGTACTACTTAAGAAGATGCCAGACTTATCTGCTGCTCTAGATGGCTGTGACTGTAAGACTGCAGAGTCACAAAAATATTGAAGGTAATGCAAACATCCCTTAGGAAAATATAGTAAAATACTTTTTTAAAAAAAATTCTGGAAATATTACATAAATGATAGTTACATACTAAAAGTAACAATCGCATCTTGGAAAAAAGAGTGAAATAAAAGTTCCTACATTAAATTGAAATAATGTGGTGGTATAATTTAACATAAATAAAACACATAAAAAACAAACTAAAAACACTGAGGGGGGAATTTAAAATGGCATATGCTGTCTTTCACTTCAAGGTTACCAGTTCAAATTTGAGTCAGGTCAGTAACTACAAAAACTCATTAATCCCAGTGACTGTTTGTGGCTCATGTGAAATGAGTTTGTATCTTTAGCCTAGACTGCAAAATTCAGTCTAAAAATTGAAGGCAAATGTGAGCCTCACGGGAAAAGCTAAGACATTTGTCTTTCATTTCACTCTCACCTGTATTACTGTTGGAGATCCTAGTGGCACACTGGTTAAACACTATAGCTGCCGACCAAAACGTTGGCAGTTTGAATCTACCAGGAGCTCCTTGGAAATGCTATGGAGTAGTTCTACTGTGTCCTATAGAGTCTCTACGGGTCAGAGACGACTGTATGGCAGGAGGGTTTATTGTTATTTTTTTTTTATTACTGCCACACATCTAGAGAATGACTACTACTTAAGAATGAGACAGAATGTTTCTGTGGGATTCTTACATATATAGGGACTTTGGATTGTAACTTGCATCCTTGCCGTGCACCATGAATTTAAATTTGCCGAAGAGCACGTGTTGTCATATATCTAACTTTGAGTGTAAGGCATCTCTCTTGAAGCACAGTTTTGGAAACTGTTAGCATATTTATTTCTTGACATCAGTGTGATTAAAATGGTTCTCTAACATATAAAATTAAAATCAAACCAATAGGAGAACAGTTTATGTGAGCATAATGCTTCCCCTGAAATTCAAGAGACTACCAAATCTCAGTAATGAGCAGCTGTAATATAAAATTTACTGGCTTGGCTATCCAACTAAAGCTGCTCAAAAATAATATTCACAATTTTTCATAGTATCATCAAGCACCAATGTATCTGACTAAAATTAAGCAACATACAAAGGTATTTTATCCATTTCGAGTAAAATGTGTAATTGTTATGAGTCTTGAAATATATGCTTATTGTAATGACATCCATTGAGTGTGTCTCCAGTCTTTGGCAATGGACATCATGCTTGGTAGAGGGCCAGAGAAAAAGAGGAAGGCCCTCAATGAGATGAACTAACACAGTGGCTGAAACAATGAGCTTAAGCATCACAACAACTGTGAGGATGGTATAGGATCAGGCAACAGTTTGTTCTGCTATACATAGAGTGGCTGAGTCAGAACCACATAACTGCAAATAATAAAAACATTTACCAGTGAAGGCAATCTCAATATTAATACTATTTGCATGGTAGTGTTAGGTTTATTTATCTTATAAAATCCTTATCCAAACTATTTGTATCATTTTTTATATTTTACAAAGAAGAAATTGTCAATAGAAATAAATGTGCTCTAAAGTGTATTTGTATTGTAAGTTTTTTTTTTTTTTAAGTTACTGTTCAGAATCTAGTTTAAAAAATGTTAACTCAGATAAAATAGCACTGGAATATATTGTGGGGTGATTGCCTGAATTATCACTGACCAAAGGAAGGAAGAAAATGCCGACAGATACCATATGACATATAAAGAGAAGTACCAATTGTCTCTTTTAATGTCTTTCTGAATTGCAAACTCACTCTTGATTTTCACTTTTGATTTCCCCCAACTGCTGTGGTATTTTAATTGCTCTTCTATTGTCTCAGCACATTTTGCATTGAATACAATGGCTGCATTTTCACTGTAGAATGATTATATATAGATACCCTCAGCTATAATATGGGAATTTGCCAACAATGTATAAATAATAATGAGCTTGGCTTTTTCAATACATCATCTTTACTACAATTTGGACAGTTATAGTTATCAGAGTGAAACTAAACTCGATTGCTACTTTGTGAAGAAATGCAGTGTAAAACTGGTGAAATTACTTTACCATAACATGCAATTAATGCTTATAAATCTTACCTGTTTTACTTTTATGCAGTTATGTTCATTTTATTTATTTATGAATTCTACACATGCTCACAAACATACATACGACTTTATAAATACATAAAACTCACTGAAAAGCATAAAGATCCATTTCTTCAATTTTCATGCAATTACGTTTGTCCCTTTGACCTTTCCATTCCTTGCTGTGCTCTGAAATTAACTTCTATAACTTATCTCACTTCATATTCTGATATTAACATTCTAAAACTAAATACATATTTTCCACACTTTCCAGCTATTTTAATGTAATTTTCTACTATATAAAAATTCCCACGCATTTCTAGGGACGGAGAGAGGGATGGAGGGTGAAGGGGAGGGAGGAAAGAAGGCAGGAAGCAGGAAGGAAGGAAGGTTTCTTTTTTAATATAAATCAGGGTAAGTTTCCTAGAGCAAGACTTTGAATTTTCAGAGTGTTGCCCTTGTTTGTTTGCATTCCTTGTAGCCAAATTTAATTTACATTGCTAAACTTAGTTAACAGTAGATAAAACTCAGCTATAGATCCTTGTTTAAGACTAGGAATGAAATTAAAACTAGGTCATTGTCTGGCTTAATAATCTTTATGCCTGTACCCACTGCCACTGTGGAGTCCGGAGACCCTAGAGGTCAGAGCAGAACTGCCTTGTAGAGTTTCCAAGAAATGCCTGGTGGATTTGAACTATCAACCTTTTGGTTAGCAGACATAGCATTTACTAACCCACTAGGCCACCAGGGTTTAACATATTTTAGTTGTTCTTAAATGTGCATGTAAGTTCATAGACTTTCTAGTTTAGTGGTAACAGATTTGTTTTTTCCATACAGTATTTTTACTACTAGAAGAATCCAAATACTTTCTATTTTTTGTGATAATTTCTTCCTTGATTTATGAGCTGTTAAATCATGTTTTTTCTTTTCTTAATTTCCAGTCACATAGGTTTTTCTAGCTTTTGTTTACTATGCTTCTATTGATCACTAACTTAATTGCATCCTAGAGAATATGGACTGTATGACACTAGGCTTATAAAATGTAATTAGATAATTTGTACTGCTAGAACCAATAAGAGGATAGTTTGCATAAATATTCAGTTTGTGCTTGAAAAGTATCTTCTTCATTGTTTGAGTGCTATATTCCAATATATTTCCAATAAATTATGAAGACAAATAAATTGTTCAACTCATTTTTTTCTATTCCTACTTTTATATTTATTTAACCAATCACTCTTTTAACAGTTGTATTTAAACATTCCAGTATAATCTCAGATTAGAAAATTTATAAATAAAATTTAATGGCAAATTCTTACTTAATTTTATGCATTGTCAGGCTATCTTATTTGACATAAGGAGTTGAGAATTGTATCTTCCAATGAATTATAACATTTTATCATTGTCTAGAATTCTCTTTATTTGCAGACATGCATTTTATCTTAATCTATCTTATGCTCTTAATGTTTCATACTATTTTTTTTGCTTTCTTTGACTTTTAACCCTTGTGTATTCCTATGTTTCAGAAATGTCTCTTGTAAAGAGCATTTATTTAAATCTGTGCTTGTTTGTTTTTGCTAAACCAATTGTGTTACTTTAATCCGTATCTGTTTCATGGAGTTTGCGCCACGTGCCGCAAGGCCAGTCACTGAGACAGGAGGTTAAGGTGAATTAAATAAGATTTTATTTGTGTGCTAGCTTATGCAAAGTGGCAGAGAGGATAGCTCCTCAGGAATTCTGCCCAACCTATTGTCTTGTGCAAGTGTTTTTAAAGAGTGAGGCTGCTAAGATCAGAGGTAGGGAATTCAAGAGGTTAGGGAATGCCCTTCGAAGAGAAATCCGGGGCTCAATACTTTTGCTCCTTTTAGGCTGTTCCAGCGATCAGGTATCAGGCACCACCCGGGTCTGCAATCTTACAGGCCATTATCGGTCTTCTGGGCCCTGAGCATCAGTTCTGGCACCAGATCAGCCCTCTGGAAGGGAAAACTCAAATCATTGGCTGTCCCCTCCCCAGTTGTTTTTTCCCTCTAAGCCGTGGATTGTCGGCCTGAAGCCCAGTTATTGGCCTTGAAGCCAATTACCGGGGCAGGAGGTACTACCTTCGCCCCACAGTGACGTTGCTGAATTCTTACCTTTGTTTTTCAAGACTGTAAATCCTTTCTTAGTATTGCCATCTGGGCTCTGTGGAATGGGTTATGTTTCCCAAGGTGGGTTGGGGCAATTGCAGCCACAGTTTCCCCCTGTTGCTAGAAGAACTATGATTTTCAGGCCTGCAGTTTCAATGTCCAATAATTAGATTCCTTGTTATTCTTTTTTGCTATGTGCTGCTTATTCCTCTTGATTTGTGTATTTCTGCTCATGCTTGGTAGAGAGAACGTCAGTGAAAGAAAGGGAGACCCTTGATACGATGCATTGACACAGTGTCTGCATTTATATGCTCAAGCCTAGCAACAACTGTGAGAATGGTGCAGGACCACGTAGTTTTTTTGTTCTGTTTTAAATAAAAACACAAATCGGAAGCAACTTGATGGTGCTCAACAACAGTGGCAACGTGTCTATTTCTTTCTGTTGTTTCTTGCATTCCTTTGAAATTATTGTTTCTCTTTTTTGCATTATTTTCAAATAGCTTTTCTAGAAAGCTTTATACTGTATAATTAATCTTTAGTATGATGAACATTCAGTATGTTAGGCTTTACAAAGTCTAAAATTAATAACTTTATCTACTCTAGAACAGATTATTATAGTGGGTCACTAACATCTATCATAGTTTTTCTCCATATTAAACATTTTATTATTATTGTTCTAAATAATAAACCATTGTTTTATATATTAAAAATACTAATATTTTTATTCAGCATTTCTTTTTACATTTTATCTCCTACTAGGGATCATTTTCTTCTGTCAAGTCCATTATCCTTTATAATTTCCATTAGTTAAAATCTCTTGATTAAAACTTCAGTTTTTGCATAACAATGCCTTTATTATGGTATTTTTGCTTGACAGATACAATTATAAAACTCTAAATAACATTTTTTCTCTGAATATTAAAAATAGCTTTGTGATGTCTTCTCACTCTTAACTAAAAATTAGGACAAGAATTAGGTATCAGTTTATTTCCATTCTCTAGGTGGTTTGAGATGTCTAGCACATTGCTTTCATACTCTTCTTATCATGCTATTTTTTTATTTGCTTGTTTCTTAGCCGTTAGTAGTTTCACCATTGTACCTCCGTATTTGTATTTATTTGTATTTATTCCACTTTGACCTTGCCGGACTTCCTCAATCTAAGAATTCTTGTTTTTGAATAAACAAAAATTTTGATCATTTTAAAAATTGAAACTTCTTCCTTTCCCTTACATTACTTCTTTCTGGAAACTTGATTAATGTGAGAAGTTTTCACAATACTCATCATGTATCTTCACTTTTCTTTCATATGTTTTACCTTTTTGTGTCTCAGCTGCCTTTTTGATTTCTTTATGTTTGTTTGTATTTCAGCTTACTTTGACACTCTTTGACTGTTTCCAGTCTTCATTTCTTGAGCTTTGCATTTTAATTACTATATTTTGATTTCTCTAAGACCCTATTTGGTTGTGATTACTATGTGATTTTTTGTAGTCTTCGTATTCTTATAGTCGTTTTTCATACATTATCAAGGTTAGATCTTATGTCTTATAATATCAGCTAGACTTGCTTTATTCTGCCTATCTGATAATTCTAGGACCTGAAGGCCCTATGGGTCAGATTCTGTTGTGTGCTACTTCTGTTGACTCACCCTCCTGGTACATCATTCTCTGAACATTTGATGAGTGTTTACTGACAGTTTCCCTTTCTTTTCGGAACATTTATGCTAAACTTCTCCTGGGATATTTTTTGTTTGTTATTTTCAGTTCCGTTACTTCAAATATCTATGTTATTTTTTATATAGAAAAAGGAGAGCTTTGAAGCTTTAATTCTAATATAGCTTTGTCCTTATGTAACTTATTTAGTATGAGTTCAATGCTTTATCTCCTGTCTTCCATGATCCGTCCTCATCGCAGTGGTTGCTCAAGTTTACTGAAAATCAATAGAAACATTAATCTGAAAGACAAGTTTGGTGCTAAGCGTACCTCTCAGAATATGCTATCTCTCTGTCTTTTCTTCTTCTCTTTCATGTCCTTCTTCTTCTTCTCCTTATTCTTAAAATAATTACTTACTAATTAACACATATAATAATCGTTTAAATTAGAAGACTCCTTTAGAGTTTCTGGTCTAGTATTCTGGCAGAGACAGATGTCCTCAGGAATATGTTTCTCTTTTTCCACTTCTAATGAGTATAATTTTCTTATTTTTTTCTAGTAGTATTGAGTTATTATCATGTAACATAACCTATAAAAATTCTATATACAAAAGTTAGTATTGTTTTGCTAGTAAGTAGATCATCAACTTTTTATTGCAAACATAAGCTTCAATAAAGTAAATGGGGCTAAAGTTTTGGATCGTCTAATTTTAAAGCAGGAAGTAAGCAGTTGCAATCTTAAAACCTAAGAAGTATTAAGACTATCTACCCAAACTCATGAAGGAGACAGGGTCAGATTCTTAACATACATGAACTTCAATTACTCACCTCTAAAATGGTGATAATGACACTCATCTTGAAGTCTGTTTCTAAAGATCAAATACAACATATTTAAAGCATAATATCCAATATATACTAGTAAGTTCAATAAGTAGTCACATGAGAACATTGTGCTTATTAGAAAATGTTAACTCAATTCAGCATTGGAGTAGTAATTCATGTAATCACTACACATTTTCTGTTTATGTTGCTTAATGAAGGCCTAATTTAATTTGACTTGATTAAAGAAAAAAAAAACTAATTTTGTTCTGAGCAAATGATTAACCTAGGAGGAAATGTTAAATCACAGAATTAAGTAGTTTATCACATGCAAAATTACTTATGGCCCTGCTAAAAGCAAATAATCTTCAATTTGTGTATTCAATATTCAATAATCATAGAGCGATCTATGACTTGTATTTGGCATTCTTTTACAGATATATGTACAGAAAAATAATGTCATATTGTTTCTCCTAAATTATTGTATTTCTCCTCTTAGATGTCAAATCACTGGAAATTAGAAAAATAAAACATGTTATATTGGTCTAATTTTCTACATTATAGAGATTCTTTTCAGACTGTATTTCTTTTCACTAAGATGACTTTTTGGTTTGTGTCACAATCTCATGGGCAAGGAAGATAAAGGTGCAAGTGAGAATGGGGCAATGCCCCTGCCTTAAGAACCTCTTATAAGGTAAATACTTCCTAAGGATCTCATTGCATCACTCACCCACCTTCTTAGGATTTAAGTTTCTCTTCTGTTCTCATGCCCATCTCCTCTACTTTCATATTTTCTAGAGCCATAATTATGACCTGACTCAACAGCACTTTGCTGGCTTGGCACAATGAAGACTAGTTATGTGTAAAGGGAAAGTAACTAAATTAAATTGAAATAATCTAAGAGATAATCTAAAATTACTATGAAACCTTGAAGATGTAGTGGTTAAGTGCTACAGCTGCTAACCAGAAGTTCTGCAGTTCAAATCTGCCAAGTGCTCCTTAGAAACTCTATGGGCCAGTTCTACTGTATTCTGTAAGGTTGCTATGAGTCAGAATCAACTCAACAGCAATGGGTTTGGTTTGGTTTATGTCAGTTGTGATTTATGTATGTGGCTGATAAAAAATGTATATTAGAACTAAAACTGACTGCTTTCTAAAGTGGACATATTTAAAATCAGTGCAGAGATCAACCTGTATTTCCTAATTTAAATTTTTACTGTATTCTTAGATTTAAAATTGTATACTGTAGAAAAGGATTCAAAAGGAAGAAAGAAAATACAGAAATTTAAACATCTCAGCATGGCTACATCATAAGAAAAGTGACTTATTGCTAAGAAACAATATAGCCAAGTGCCATCGAGTCGGATCCAAGAAACAATATACTTGGTGCTTAATTCATTGACGACGGCTAGAACCAGGAATGACTGGAAAGCTAAGCTCTGCAAAATGGTACCAGGATATTTGTGTTTTTAATAAAAATCAAGACATAGACTTCAAAACGAAGAAGTAGAAGAAACAAAGGCACCAATCAAGAAATAATTATAAAATGTACATCAACTTAGTACTTCTATGAAGTGTGTTGCACACATGTATGCATTCTGTAAGTGAGCTGTTTGGAGAGAACATAATGTAGCCGTGTGGGTGTCTTGGGAAAAACACTGTAATTCATCTTCAAGTCTATGAATCATCAAGGAAAGTGATGAGAACAAGAATATCCTCTGCTGAAAGCACAGGCTTTGAATGGCAAAGGAGAGAAAACCAGAGGAGATATTTGGAGAAAGTGTATATTTAAACAAATATCTTGGGGGCAGAATCAAGAAGGCAGACTAGACACACGTCTTCTTAATTCCTTCTGAAAACTAAGGCCTTGATTGATAAATAAACAGAGCTTTCTGGACACCAACTGAGCCCTAGGACACGTCATAAGGCTATCAGTTTGGACTACATGACACTGAATGGGAAACTGCCTGCTTTTACTGAACCCCACTCTAGTTGAACGGGCCAGCTACCATGGACTGAAGATAATTGGCATCTTTAACTTTTTTTGTTGTTGTCAGCTGGCAGGCAGGGGATGGTCTTAACTGCAGCTATGCAAATGACAGTGCTAAAGTGATCAGTGGGTGGAATAACCACTTTTTTGAAAACCTGGCTTTGGATTTAGAGGACCACAACCACTCCACCCTCTCTTTTCAGACCTCTAACATAAATTCTGCTGTTTTGCAAGTGTGGGACAGCTTGAGGGGATGCCATCTTGTTTGACTGAGAGGCAGAAATACCCAACCAAAGGCCTCAGCAGGGGCTAATTCCCAGGCTGGGAGGCAGTCTCAGACAGGGGAGCACACTTCCAGCAGAAAAGCTGTGTTTAGTACAGTGTAGCCTTATGTGTTGGGCCTGGAAGGGGATGACAGCAGGCCAGCAGCCTGTCCTACTTTTAACTATATCACAGCATTTGGGGATAGCTGACAATGTGCCACTGTTGTCTGCCAGAAGGAGGGGTTACCATACCTGACAGCTTGACCAATTTTGGAAGCAATTAGATATCTATTACCTTTTAAAATAAGACTACATAAAGAAACAACTGTGATGCAGCCTGATGGCATCTCTTCCAGCCTTTACTGACCCATATCATGGGGTAAGCTGATGGCCCCCCAGTGAGTTCTTAAGTAGGGCCATGTCTTTGTCAGCCAAGAGGCAGAGGCTACTACCCGAGAGATTCTACTGGGCCCAGTCCCTAGAGTACATAGAGGTGCCTGGTGATCAACTTCCTTCTCAGAACTGTACCTCAGCTCCTGTTACAGCAACACCAGAGAAACTAAATGGCATCTAGATGTCCCACGAGCAACAAACCCTAGCCAAACACTTAAAAAAAGAAAAAAATCTACCCATTGGTACAGAAAACTCCTAAAATAAAGAACCAAGAGCTTCCCATATAACAAAGTCTTTCTGAAACTATTGGAGGTTGAATACAAAAGAATTATATACAGAACCCTCCTACACATTATACAAAATGCAGCAGAGCAAACTGAAAAATTAAGCAAGGTGTTTGGACTGATGGAACATCAGCATTCTGAAATCCAACAAATCAAAAACAAATATACAGAACTAAATAATTCAATTCAAAGCCAAAAGAACAGAATTGAACAACTGGAAGCTAGATTAACTGACCTTGAAGACAGAGCTACTGATACCAGCATTTATGAGGAGAAATCTGAGAAAAGAAGCAAGAAAAATGAACAAATACTAAGAAACATATGGAACTCTATCAAGAGAACAATCTATGATTAATTGGAGCTCCTGAACAAGGAAGGATACTTGAAAACACAGAGAGTATTGTTGTTGAGTAGCTGACAGAAAACTTACCTAAAATTATGAAAGAAGAGAGCATAAACATCCAAGAAGTATATTGAATGCCACAAAAATTAGACCCTAAAAAGAGACACCAAGACATATTAAAATCAAGCTTAATAAAATGAAACATAAGCAGAAACTCCTAAAGGCAGCAAGACTCAAAGCAAAGCTAACATTCAGAGGGAACCCTTGTGGTCTTTTGTCTGACTTCTTGGAAGAAACGATGTTGGCATGGAGGCAGTGGAATTGCACATTCAAAGCCTTGAAGGTGACAAATTTCTAACCAAATTTACAATCAAGAATTATATAGCCTGCAAAACCGTTTTTCAAATATGTAAATGAAGTTAAGACATTCTTAGATAAACAGAAACTTAGAGACTTCACAAAAACCAAACTAAAGATACAAAAAATACTGAAATAATCTTTGGCTTAGAGAAACAAAACCATTAACTCTATATTTAAGGAGGCAATGCAGGACACAACATCCAGAAACCTACTCAGTTAGGAAAGGCAAAAAACTCTATCAAAGCTCCAATATTAACAGAAGGGATCCAGTGACCATATCATGAAAATTTTGATACCATCACATTAAAAAGAGGGATATACTACAGTAGTTATACTCCTTGAAGATGGAAGTTAATAAGATACGTAGAAGTTAAAATTGGATTTAAACTTAGGTTATTAAGGAGGGTGATAGGGGTAGCTGCAAATCACAATAAAGATGCAGCATACGAAAACTAGAAACATAACATAGGAGTCTCAACAAGCGCAAAACCAACACTGAAAATGATTAGAAATCAATACATAAAGAACAATCCAGAACAAAATAATTAAGAGGAACAGAGAAAACACCAACACAAAAATACATCAAAATGATAACATTAAACATGTATCTATCAATGAATTACACTGAATGCTAACAGACTGAACATTCCAGTAAAGAGACAATAAGTGACATCATAAATCAAAAGACATGACTCAACTACATGTTGATTTCAAGAAATTCACCTTAGACTTAAAGATATGAACAAACTGAAAATTAAAGGATGGAATAATACTTACCAAGCTAACAATATACAAGGAAGAGCAGGTGTGGCAATACTGATCTCAGACAAAATAGATTTTAATGTACAATCCACCATTGTGGACAAGGATAGTCACTATCTATTGCTGAAAGGTTCAATACACAAGCAGGACTTAACAATATTAAATATTCATGCACCCAAAAGTAGAGCATTTAAATGCATTGAACAAACACTGACTACGTTGAAAAATGAGACAGATCACTCCATGATAACAATGGGAGACTTCAACACTCCACTTTCAGTATTGGATAGATCTTCTAGGAAAAAAATCTCAGTAAAGACACAGAAGATCTTATTGCCACAGTTAACCAAGTCAACCTCATTGACGTATGCAGAACTTTTTACTCATCAACACATAAATACACCTTCTTCTCCACTGCACATGGAACATTTTCCAGAATAGACCATGTGTTAGGATATAAAGCAAGCCACAACAAAATCCAAGCCATTGAATTATTACAAAGCATCTTCTCAGAACATAATGTCATAAAAGTCAAAATCAATAGCAGAAAAAACATAAATAGAAATTGGAATTCATGGAATTTGAACAATATCTTACTGAAAAAGCCATGAGTTATAGAATAAATCAAGGATGAAATAAATTTATGGGTTCAAATGAGAACGAAAACACTTCCTACCAGAACCTATGGGATACAGCCAAAGCTGTGCTCGGGGTCAGTTTCTGTCTATAAATGCACACAGTCAGAAGGAAGAAAGGACCCAAACCAAAGAATTAACACTATAGCTTGAATAAGTAGAAAGTGTGCAACAGAAGAATCCCTCAGACACCAGAAGACAAAAAAGATAATCAAGATTAGAGCAGAACTAAATGAATTAGAGAACAGAAAAACAATTGATAAGACCAAAAGCTCTTTTTTTGAAAAGGTCAATAAAATTGACAAACGATTGGCTAAACTTACTAAAGAAACACAGAAAGGGAAAAAAATAACCCAAATAAGAAATGAGATGGGAGGTATCACAACAGTTCCATCAGAAATCAAAAATATCATAAGAGCGTACTACCACAGACTGTGCTTTAACCAACTTGAAAATCAAGAGGAAGTGGACAAATTCCTAGATTCATACCACCTACAAAAATTATCCCAAAAATAAGTGGAAGAACTTTATAAACCCATCACAAAGGAAGAGACTGAAAAAATCATCAAAAAATTACCAACCGTAAAAACCCTGGCTCACATAGCTTCACCAAAGAATTCTACCAAGCTTTTAGAGAAGATTAACTCCAGTACTACTGATACTATTGTACAGCATAAAAAAGGAAGGAATACTCCCAATTTCATTCTATGAAAACAACATAACCTTGATACCAAAGCCATGAAAATATCCACAAAAAAGGAGAACTACAGACCAAGATGACTCATGTATCTAGATGCAAAAATCTTCAACAAAATCCTTGCCAGTGAGGGGGGCGGAGTCAAGATGGCGGACTAAGCCCACTTCTCGTTCTATCCCTCTGGAAACCAAGACCTGAACTGACAATCAAACAGAGCCTTCTGATCACCTAATCAGCCTCAGGACACGGCACAGAGCTGTTAATTGGGACTTTATACCATTCAGCGAAAAATCTCCTCTCTTTCGCTGACTCCCACTCCTGGCTAGCCCCGGCTGTCACGGACAAAAGGTAAACGCACCATTTTGACTTTTTTTTTCCTGGGTCTTGGCTGGCGGGCGGAGCTGGGCCTTGCCTGATGGCTGGACTCAGACGCGCTGCAGGGGGGATAGGCAGGCGAAATTCCCATGTTCTGAGAGCCAGGCTCGGGACTCTGTTAATCTAGACACTTTGAGCCTTTCGTTTTGTAGCCCCCTCAGTGGGGTTTGTGCGGAACTCCGTGGTCCGGGTGCGGGACGCCATGTTGGTACCAAGATTTTAGCGGGACCTCGTTCTTAGCCTGGGAGCGAGCGCCTGCAAACGGACAGCGCTTCTCCATCAGAAAAGTAGTGATTTTGCATAGTGCTGCCTACACTGGGGGCCCTGCAACAGAAGCAGAGGAATCGCTGCCTCTGGGCACCTTTAGCCCCCCTGTCTGCTGCGTGTGTGGAGGACGCCATCTTGGGTACGGTGGCCGCAGCTGGACCTAATTCTTAGCTTGGGAGCCAGAGCCTGCCCACAAGAGAGCGCTTTTCTATCACAAAACCAGTACTTGACGCAGTGTTGGATAAGGCTAGGCCCTGTCAGCAGAGGCCACCAGGGCACTAGCAGTGCTGTATTCTGAACTAGTTTGTTATCATCTGGGGTTGGATACAGTGGCGCTTACTTTGTCAGACGGGAAGAGGGACCTCTACACCTGAAAACCTAACTGACTTGTGAACTGGTCAGATACCTTTTGCTTTGCATTTGAAGACAGCCTAGAGAAACATTTGCAATCCATTCTCACAGTACCTCTTCCAGCCTCTATATACTCACATGGGACCCAAAAAGCAACAGACAATTGTGGCATACAAGCAATCACTCATGGGTTCAGAAGGCTCCCAAACAAAGCAACCAAGGAGATTTCCAGATGAAGAAATTTTTATGAAAGCATCAGGAAGTGAATACAAATTGATTATATACAGAGCCCTTCTAGACCTTATACAAAATGCAGCAGAACAAAATGAAAAATTAAGCAAGTTGTTCGATCTGATGGAACACCAGTACTCTGAAATCCAACAGATCAAGAAGAAAATCAAAGACATAGAAACTTCCATGCAAAGCCAAGAAAACAGAATGGAACAAATGGAAAAAAGAATTTCTGACTTGGAAGACAGAGCTACTGATGCCAGCATCTATGAGCAGAAATCAGAAAAAAGAAACAAGAAAAATGAAGAAACATTAAGAAGCATGTGGGACTCTATTAAGAGGAACAACCTTCGATTAATTGGAGTCCTTGAACAGGGTTAGACACCTGAGAACACAGAGAGTATTGTTGCTGAGCTGCTGAAAGAAAACTTCCCAGAAATCATGAAGGAAGAGAATATAGACATCTCAGATGCATATCGTACGCCAACCAATATCGATCTCAAAAGAAAGACTCCAAGACATATTATAATCAAGCTTAACAAAATGAAACACAAGCAGCAACTCTTAAAGGCAGCAAGACTCAAGGCAAAGCTAACATTCAGAGGGAAACCCTGTAGGCTCTCGTCAGATTTCTCAGCAGAAACAATGCTGGCACGGAGACAGTGGCAAGACACATTCAAAGTCTTGAAGGAGAAGAACTTCCAACCAAGAATTATATATCCTGCAAAACTGTCTTTCAAACATGAAAATGAAATTAAGACATTTCCAGATAAACAGAAACTCAGAGACTTTGTAAAAACCAAACCCAAACTACAAGAAATACTGAAAGAAGTTCTTGGCTTTGGCTTAGAAGAACGAAACCACTAACTTTATATTTTAGAACGACACACTACTCAATACTCATTTAGGGAAGGCTCCAAAGTAAATCACAGCTTCGATTGGGAAAGAAGCCATCCAGTGATCATCATGAAAACTATGGTGTCATCATAATAAAAGAGGGATGTACTACAGTCGTTATAGTCCTTCCAGATGGAGAGGAAGTTGACAAGACTGGTAGTAATTAAAATTGGGTTTAGATATAGTTTATTAAGGGGGTTCATAGGGGCATCTGTAAAGCACAACAAAGATGTATCATACCATTTCAAGAAATGTAACACACAAGTCTCAACAACTATAAAACCAGTTCTGAAAAAGGTGAAAAATTAACTCACAAAAAAGAGTGTCTCAGAACAGACTAATAAGAACAACAGAGAAAACGTCAACATAAAAATAAACATATCACAATGGCAGCAGTGAACACATACCTATCAATAATTACATTGAATGTGAATGGACTGAATGCTCCTGTAAAGAGACACCGAGTGTCATCTTGGATCAAAAGACATGACCCATCTATATTTTGTCTACAAGAAACTCACTTGAGACCTAAAGATAGGAACAAACTGAAAATTAAAGGATGGAAGAATATATATCACTCTAACAATGAACAAAGAAGAGCAGGGGTGGCAATTCTAATCTCAGACAAAATCAACTTTAATGTCAAATCCACCATCGTGGACAAAGATGGACACTATTTAATGCTGAAATTTTCAGTACACAACCAAGACTTAACTATATTAAACATTTATGCACCTAATGTCAGAGCACCTAAATATGTCAAAGAAACACTGACTATGCTCAAAAGAGAGTTAGATGACTCCACAATAATAGTGGGAGACTTTAACACTCCCCTCTCATTACTAGAAAGATCATCTAGAAAAAAGCTCAGTAAAGATACAGAAGACCTCATTGACACAATTAACCAACTAAACCTCATTGATATATACAGAACTTTCCATCCCTCAGCAGACAACTACACCTTCTTCTCCAGTGCACATGGAACATTCTCCAGAATTGATCATGTGATAGGCCGTAATGCAATGCTCAACAAAATCCATACCAATGAATTATTGCAAAGCATCTTCTCAGATCATAAAGCCATCAAAGTTGAAATCAATAGCAGAAAAAACAGAGATAGAAAGCGGAACTCTTGGAAATTGAACAACATCTTGCTCAAAAAAACACGGGTTATAGAGGAAATCAGGGATCAATTAAAGAAATTCATGGATTCCAATGAGAACGAAAACACTTCCTACCAGAACCTATGGGATACAGCCAAAGCCTTGCTCAGAGGTCTGTTTATCTCCATAAATGCACACATCGGGAAGGAAGAAAGAAACCAAATCAAGGAACTAACTTTACAGCTTGAACAAGTAGAAAGAGAACAACAGAGGAACCCCTCGGGCACCGGAAGAAACGAGATCATAAAGATTAGAGCAGAGCTAAATGAATTAGAGAATAGAAAAACAATTGAAAAAATTGAAAAGACCAAAAGTTGGTTTTTTGAAAAGATCAACAAAATTGATAAACCACTGGCTAAACTTACTAAAGAAAAGCAGGAAAGGAAACAAATAACCCAAATTAGAAATGAGAAGGGAGTTGTCACCACAGATGCAACAGAAATCAAAAACATCACAACAGAATACTATGAAAGACTGTACTCTAACAAATTTGAAAACCTAGGGGAAATGGACAAATTCCTTGACTCATACCACCTACCCAAATTATCACAACGTGAAGCAGAACAACTTAATAAACCCATCACAAAGGAAGAGATTGAAAAGGTCATCAAAACACTGCCAACCCAAAAAAGTCCAGGCCCACATGGCTTCACGGCAGAATTCTACCAAGCATTTAGAGAAGAATTATCCCCAATACTATTGAAACTATTTCACAGTATAGAAAGGGATGAAGTACTCCCAAACTCATTCTATGAAGCCAGCATAACCCTGATCCCTAAGCCCGGGAAAGATCCAACAAAGACAGAGAACTACAGACCCATATCACTCATGAACTTAGATGCTAAAATCTTCAACAAAATTCTTGCCAACAGAATACAACAACATATCAAGAAAATAATCCATCATGACCAAGTGGGATTCATACCAGGGATGCAAGACTGGTTCAACATCAGGAAAATAATTAATGTGATTAACCACATAAATAACACAAAAGACAAAGATCACCTGATTTTGTCCATTGATGCCGAAAAGGCATTTGATAAAGTCCAACACCCATTCATGCTAAAAACTCTTAGCAAAATGGGCATAGACGGCAAATTCCTCAACACAATAAGGGCCATTTATACAAAGCCAATTGCCCACATCATCCTGAATGGAGAGAGACTGAAAGACTTTCCCTTGAGATCAGGAACTAGACACGGATGCCCACTGTCACCTCTCCTATTCAACATTGTGCTAGAAGTTCTAGCCAGAGCAATTAGACAAGAGGAGCAAATAAAGGGCATCTGCATCAGCAAAAGGAAGTTAAAATCTCCCTGTTCACAGATGATATGATTGTATATGCAGAGAACCCCAAGGAATCTATAAGTAAGTTACTCAAACTGATAGAAGAGTTCAGCAAAGTCTCAGGATACAAGATAAACATAAGTAAATCAGTAGGATTCCTTTATACCAACAACGAGACTGTTAAGGAGGAAATTATCAAATCTATACCGTTTGTGATAGCCCCTAAGAAGATTAAGTACCTGGGAATTAATCTAACCAGAGAAACAACAGACCTTTACAAAGAGAACTACAAGCCCTTACTACAAGAAACTAAGAGAGACTTAGATAAATGGAAAAACCTACCCTGCTCATGGATAGGAAGACTTAACATTGTGAAAATGTCTATTTTACCCAAAGGAATTTATTTATATAATGCAATCCCAATAAAAGTTCCAGCATCATTTTTTAATGAGATGGAGAAACAAATCACCAATTTTGTTTGGAAAGGGAAGAAGCCCCGGATAAGTAAGGTGCTACTAAAGAAGAAGAACACACTGGGAGGCCTCTCATTACCCGACCTTAGAACATACTACACTGCCACAGTGGTCAAAACAGCCTGGTACTGGTACAAGAACAGACAGACTGATCAATGGAACAGAATTGAGACCCCAGAGATGACACCATCTGCCTATGAACAGTTGATATTCGACAAAGGCCCTAAGATATTAAACTGGGGTAAAAACAGTATCTTCAACAAATGGTGCTGGCAAAATTGGTTATCCATCTGCAATAAACTGAATCAAGATCCATATCTTACACCTTATACAAAAACCAACTCCAACTGGATAAAAGACCTAAATATCAAACCTAAAACGATAAAGCTCATCCAAGAAAAGGTAGGAACAACAATGGAAGTTTTACTACACAATGAGGACAGACTCCAAAATCTGTCAAAGAAACCTCAATCAACAGAAGAGAAAGTAGATAAATGGGAACTATTAAGAATCAAACACTTTTGCTCATCCAAAGACTTTATTAATAGAATTAAAAGAACACCCACAGAGTGCGAAAAAATATTTGGCAACTCTATGTCAGATCGACGCCTGATCTCCATAATGTATAAGATACTACAAAATATCAATATCAAGAAGATAAACCATCCAATTAAGCGATGGGCAAAGGAGATGGACAGATATTTCACTAAAGAGGAGATCCAGGCAGCCAAAAAACACATGCGGACATGTTCACAATCTTTAGTTATTAAAGAAATTCAAATCAAGACAACAATGAGATACCATCTCACCCCAACAAGATTGGCCATGATCCAGAAAACACAAAACAACAAATTCTGGAGAGGCTGTGGAGAAAGTGGAACCCTCCTACACTGTTGGTGGGGTTGCAAAATGGTCCAGCCTCTTTGGAAGGCAATCTGGCGCTTCCTTAAAAAAATGGATATCGATATACCATTTGACCCAGTAATACCACTACTTGGAATATATCCTACAGATTCAAGGCCTTTCACACCGATGGACACATGCACCAGAATGTTTATCGCAGCACAGTTCACAATAGCAGAAAGGTGGAATCAACCCAGATGCCTAACAATAGTAGAATGGATAGGTAAACTGTGGTACATATACTCAATGGAGCACTACGCAATGATAAAGAATAACGATGATTCCAGGAAACATCTCCTAACCTGGTTTCAACTGGAAGACATTATGTTGAGTGAGAGTAGTCAGCGACAAAAGGACAAATACTGTATGAGACCTCTACGATAAGATCTGAAAAACAGACTCGTGTATAGAAGAAAAGACTCTTTGACAGCTGCAAGGGAGGGGAGGTAGGGAGGGAGGGTGAGGGGGGAGGGTTTAGTTTAGGTAGTTACTAGAAATCTAATTGGGAGAAAGCGGTGACAGCACACATTAGGAACAAGTGGACTTCAGCATAACTTGAGTACTCCTTCCATCTTAACTCAATACTGCAAGGATAGAGTAGCTGGGGCGGGGGGCGGGGGACCATGCTCTTAGGTGAATTCCAGGCCAATTGGCACAACTAGCGTTTTGCTAAGAGAGCTCTCTGCACCCCACATTGGTGAGTGGCGTCTGGGGTCTTAAAAGCTGCCAAGCTGCCATCCGAGGAGACAGCAAATGGTCCCAAGTCAGCGGGAACGGATGCTCACCGAGGGCCAAAATGGCATGCGGTAAAGACAACCGAGAAGACAGAGAGAACCACAAGAGTGGGTACCTACATCGACCTGGGACCGGAAGAACCGGATGGTGCCCGGCCACGACCAGTGATAGCCATGACGGAGCTCACAGAGAGGAGCCTCACCGGCAACACAAGAATAAAAAGAGGTGCATCATGAGATCTCCACTAAAAGACCTCAATTGACGGTCCAGCGGTTCTGGGGTTCCTCTGAGAGCATGGCCCCCGGCCCTGATGCTGCCCTTACCCATAAATTATAACAAAGGTCCACTCTTTGGACAGGAATGGAATGGACATGGCAATGCAGAGTAACCATATGTTGGAAGCACTTTATGGTTCTATACATCTATAGGATATCATCTTGCTGACCTCTGGCTGGAGGAAGGGGAGTGGAAGGAGAGGAGGGGAAAGGAGACTGTTGGGAGGATGAGACATGTATGGAGCAGAGAGGAATAGTGTGCAGTTACCGGACAGGGAGAGCAGCGGAAGCTGCATATAGGGGGGCATGTAAATTTACATGTGAATGTATATTTTCACTCAGTTATGTTAAATAAAAATAAAAAAAAAATCCTTGCCAGTGAAATTCAGCAACGTATCAAACAAAATAATTCATCATGACCAAGTTGGATTCATTCCTGTGATTCCAGGCTGGTTCAGCATCAGAAAAACAATTAACGCGCACAACCACATAAATAGCACAAAAGATAAAAATCACTTGATTTTGTCAGTTGGTGCAGAAAAGGCATTTGACAAAGTCAAACACCGATTCAGGCTAGAAACTTCCAGCAAAATTAGAAGGTAAATTTCTCAATGCAGTAAGTGCCATCTATGGAAAGCCAACAGACTACATCATCCTGAATGGAAAGAGACTGAAAGAATTCCCCTTGAGAAAAGGAATTAGACATGGATGCCCACTCTCCCCTTTCCTGTTCAACACTGTACTAAAAGTTCTGGCCAGAGCTGTTTGACAAGTCAAAGAAATAAGGGGCTTTCACACTGGCAAAGAAGAAGTAAAAATCTCCCTATTTGCACATGATATGATTGTATATGCAGAGAATCCTAAAGAATCCACAGGTAAACTATTCAAACGGAGAACTTCAACAAAGTAGCACAAGTAAATAACCGTAAGTAAACATAAGTAAATCAGTAGCATTACTTTATACCAACAAAGAGATAATTCAGGAAGAAATCAACAAATCAATAACCTTTACCATAGCCCTGAAGAAGATCAGATACCTAAGAATAAATCTAACTAGAGAAAGAAGAGAACTATAGAAATAGAACTAAAAGACCATACTGCAAAAATGGAAATACCTACCCTGCTCATGGATTGGAAGACTTAACATTGTGAAAACATCTTTTTTACCCAAACCAATCTGGATATTTAATGCAATCCCAATGCAAATTTCTGTGACATTATTTAATGAGATGGAGAAACAAATCTCCAACTTTGTTTGGAAAGGGAGGAAACCCCAGAGAAGCAAAGCACTACTGAAGAAAAACACACCACCGGGAGGCCTCTCACTTCCTGACTTTAGAACCTATTACACTGCCCCAGTAGTCAAAACAGCCTGATACTGGTACAAAAAGAGACATATAGACCAATGGACAGAGTTGAGACCCCAGAGATGCCACCATCCTCCAATTAACAGTAGATATTTGACAGAGGGCTAAGATTGTAAATTGGGGTAAAAACAATCTTTTTAACAAATGGTGCTGGCAAAATTGGATATCCATCTGCAAAAATTGAAACAAGACTCATATCTCATACCTGACATGAAAAAACAACTGTAATTGGATAAAAGCCCTAAATATCAAACCTAAAATAATAAAGATTATGCAAGAAAAAATAGGATCAGCAATCTCATCAACTGTGAGATACCATCTCACCCCAGCAAGGTTGGCCATGATCTAAAAAACACAAAACAACAAATACTGGAGAGGCTGTGGAAAAATTGGAACTCTCCTATGCTGCTTTTGGGATTGCAAAATGGTGCAACTTCTTTGGAAAGCAATCTGGCACTTCCTTAAAAAGCTGGAAATAGATACATCATTTGACCAAGTAATCCCACTGCTTGGAACATATCATACACAATCAGTGACAACCACACTAAGAGTTACATACACACAAATGTTTGTTTAAGTACAGTCCACAATTGCTAAAATTTGGAATCAACCCAGATGCCCAGTGAATGGATAAACAAACTATGGTATATGTCCTCAGATGGAACACTATACAATGATAAAGAACAATGATGATTTTAGGAATCATCTCAGCCTGGTTCCAATTGGAAGACATTAAATTGAGTGAAATCAGTTAGCGGCACAAGGAAAAATATTATATGAGACCCCTACTATAAGGAATTAAGAACAGACTCATGTAACAAAGAAAAGACTCTTTGATGGCTGCAAGGGAGGCAAGGGAGGGAGGTAGAGAGTTGGTTACAGATTAGATAGTTGATACAAATTTGTTTGGGTGAAATCAGTGACAACACACATTAGAAAGAAGATCAGTTTAACTGGACTTCGACATAATTTGAAAACTCTTCCTATCTTAACCCAATATTGTAAAGATAGAATAGCAGGAGTGAGGTTCCAGGGACCATACTCCTAGGGGACATCAAAGGCAATTGACATAACTAGCCTATTGCTAAGACAGTCTTCTGCACCCCATATTGGTGAGTGGCATCAGAGATCTTAAAAGCTAGCAAGCTTCCATCTGAGGAACACCAAATTGTCCCAACTCAACTGGAAAAGTTGATGACCAAGGACAACAATGACATGAGGGAAAAAGACCCCAGAAGACAGAAAGACTCATATCAGTGACTATATCAATATGTGACCAGAATAATCAGGTGATACCTGGCCACCACCAATTATAGCCATAATAGAGCTCACAATGTTGAGTCTCAGTGGCAACATGTGGAACAAAGGGGTCCACCCTAATAACTCCACTGAAAGATTGCAAATGATGGTCCAAAGGCCTGGGAGTTCCCCTGGGAGCATGGTCCCTAGGACCGATACTGCTCCTGGTCATAGATCATCACTGAGGTCAACGCTTGTGATATGAATAGAATGGACTCGGGAATACAGAGTGACCGTATCGTGTGTACACTTTATGGTTCTATGTATCTATAGGATGTTGTCTTACTGGCCTCTTAGTAGAGGGGAATGGAGAGGGCAGGAAGGAGGGGATAGAAGACTGTTAAGAGGATATGACTTGTATGGAACAGAAAGGATGAATGTGCCATCACTGGGCAAGGAGAGCAGAGAGAGCTGCAGATAGGTGGGCATGCAAATTTGAATTGCATTGTAAACTTTCACTCAATCAGAATTAAAAAAAATAAATTTTATGTAGTCTAAACCCTCCCCCCCTGCCCTTCCTGCCTCCCCTCCCTTGCAGCCATCAAAGAGTCTTTTCTTATCGTAGGGATCTCATACAATATTTGTCCTTTGTCACTGACTACTTTCACTTAACATAATGTCTTCCAGCTGAAACCAGGTTATGAGATGTTTCCTGGAATCATCATTATTCTTTATCATTGTATACTGTTCCATTGAGTATACTTTATGGTTCTATACATCTATAGATATCATCCTGCTGACCTCTGGCTGGAGGAAGGAGAGTGGGTGGAGAGGAGGGGAAAGGAGGCTGTTAGCAGGATGAGACGTGTGGAGCAGAGAAGAATAATGTGCTGTCACCGGACAGGGAGAGCAGCGGGAGCCGTATATAGGTGGGCATGTAAATTTATATCGGAATGTACATTTTCACTCACTCATAATAAAATTAATTAATTAATTAAATTTAAAAACGTGTTCTTATTTTGGTATCAAGGATCATAAAATGCATAATAAGCCACAAAAATAGTTGTATAAAATAGTCTACACAAAGTTACCTCAGGGAAAATCAGAGGCCCAGAGACTCACCATCTCAGATTCTCTTTCAATTTATGTTCTGTGGGTGAGCTGCATGGCAGCTATAGAAACTGGCTGAGATATTATGATTGGATTTCCACTTATTTTGCTCTATGTTATCTCTGTATCTATGCTTCAAAGAGCACTCTCAGGAAACTACTAAATCAGCTCAAGTATTCTTAGCAGAACAATGACTCATGAGCACTAACTGTGTCCATGTCAAATAACTCTTTGAAAAATATCCCTGTGGTGATTCCTATAGCCTGTAGCCACACTCAAAGCCCGTGACTACAAATATGCCCGTGATGCTTGAGAATACATCCTAGTTATGTTCTGCCATTGTTTCTTCTTACAGATAAATTCTCCTGAATTAAGGATTGTCTTTCTCTGAAAACATTGTGCTCAGACTTGACCCATGTCATAAGCCTGGAGGCAAAGAACAGGAGAGTCTTGGATCTAGACAAGAAAAAGCATCATTTGTGTAGCACCTGTTACAGGTAAGATGATAGTGTGTGATTTTCTGGAAAAGAGAGTTACTTGCTTACCAGGTGAAAGGACTCTTTTTCCATCCATGATGATCTCAGAAAGGGTCATGGGAATGTCTCTATTCCAGTCTCATATTCCCACTGTTCTTTTACCAAAGCCTTGACTTTGAAATGATATACTTTTCAAACTTACGCTTATATAGTCTGTTTAGCTTTGTTAGACTCATCATTCTTTACTACATGGAACACAAATATTCTAAATAATAGTTTTATTGAATGCATAATTGGATTAATATTTTTGTGTAAGACATTCAAGGAGAAGTCAGTGAATTTCCAGTTAACATGGTATAGATCCACATGAGGGCACAGAGATGTCTTTATGCTACCTTTGCTTGCAGAAGTTTATGTTATGGACGAGAGCTAAGTACATGGGTATAAATGACTGTGAATGTTTTGACAATCTCACTTTTTTTTGTTGAGGCTAAAATCATCTTTACAGGGCTAGTAGTTGGGATAAAGCTATGGCTATGGTGAAGATCTCTGTTTAATCATGATAAGAAACACAATGAAATGGCAGAGTTTGAGAAAACAGGATTTAGGAAAAAAATTACTTGATTACAAATGATGACTTGATAGACATATTGTCTGTTTTGTCTTAAACACTTTAGGTAAAATAGGAAGATGTCACAAACTGTGAATTACTATCTATACTCATTAATGAATCTACTTTACTGTCTCCTGGGGTATGGTAGTTTGGACTATGTGGATTCCAGTATTTCTTATGTTTCCAAACACATATTATGTCAGTGATAATGCCTGCATTTTACTTAAAAAAAAAAAAAAAAGAACACTCACTCAAATTAAGTACAAGCATTTTATTTTAGAAAATAAAAGGCCACCGATAAATCTGTTTCCAAATTGTCTTTCTACCTACCAATCTGGGGCCAAGCTCTGGCCATGCTGACTACTTATTCCATTAATATACACTACTGCTTCAGATGGTCATTGCTCAACAAATATCCAAATCTATCTCTCAGACCTTTATATGGCCAAAACTTTAGTCTCCAGTCTGACAATTCCCCAATAGGACTTAACATTCGCTTTCCTGCCTTTCCATAGAAATGAATTTACATACAAGAACACTAATTTGTAGTGATATGTTTTACTATAGTTAGTTTCTTGTATCAGGAATGCTCAATAAAAATGTTTATTTAAATTGAAACACAAATGGCATTCTGCTATTTATATTTTCTAACAACTTTTCGAGTTTTTATTTTTCAGATACTCACTTTACCACAAAATCAACCTTGCATTGAAAAACAGAAATTCCTAGGAAATAACATAATTTGAAGACACATAGAAAGAATGACCAAAGTAACTCCTGACACACTTTCCTCTGCTTTAAAATACATAAATCCTAGAAGAAGCATAATGGAACGTAAGAATGAATAAAGGAAGAACTGAATTACATAAATTCACTTTCTTTCTCTTCACTGTGATTGAATTTCACATTTGGGAAAAAAGAACAGTAACCGGATATAAAGCTATTGTCTTTTTTTCCAGTTCAGACAAGAAAAATGAGAAAAGAAGGAAAGCAGGTATTGAAACATAGGGCGATAATACATGTGGAAAGCACCAACGAAAATTGATTTAATCTGCTACATTTTAGTTACTTTATACTGTTTAATTTGAGGGGAAAATAGAAAATTTGATAGGTTACAATATTTATTATACTTATATTTGAAATGGAATTTTAAGCACTGTAATTACAGGGTACTATAATTCCTGACTGTCTCATACTTAGCTGGCTAGGATAGGTACAGTTAAATGACAGCTCTGGCACTACGGTAAGCTGTTGATAAGCAACAAGCCTCCGGAAAAATAAATCCTAAAGGCAGAAATTAACATCAGGCTAAGATGCAGTGATTTAAATGAAAATGTAAGTCTTAAAACATACTTCTTGTGAAATTGGGTGAGATTTTAGAAAAGTAAAAGCGAATGAACTTGGTAAATCCCTTAAAAGCACATCACTTTCAATCACTGAAAAAAGATAGGAAGAAGTTACTGATGGCAAGTTTCATTGCATAATATTCCCTAGACTTCTATTAACAGTTGTGAGTGTTATTAAGATCGATGTATGTAGTCCTGGAAAATCTCTATGATGAAGAAGTATCTGAATAGAGAGATTATTAGTCCTGAGGTGCTATAAAGTCTTGCACTGTTAATATACCCTGTGGAGGGTGTGAACGTTAAAGTTTAGTAGTGCTTAGCTAAAGCTTCCAATTTTAGGGCTGATGAAGAAAGAGCCTGACAGCTTTTCTGCCATGTCAGTAAAGAGCTTTAATGACTAGAGATTAATCAGCTCCCGAGGCAGCAATCTTTAGGAACTTCGAACCCGTCAAGGCAAGGAAAAGAAGTGGCAAAGAAATTATGCCACGAAACAGAAACAAAGAGCCAGGCAGGGAGCACTTTGGTTTGTTGAGGAAATTGCAGGGGAAAGGGTCTAGATTTAGTGGTGCATTCAGTTAATTAAACTGGTAAGGATTTTCATTTCTTTTTCAGTATAAATCACTATGGAGAAAGGCATCTGCCACCTCTGATACTTCCTAGGCAATAAGTTTAAATGAATTAATCATTCAGCTTATTCAGAAATTCTGAAGAGTGATAGGCACTTGCCAATGGACTGTAGAATCCTTGGCTCATTGATTTTTAGATGCCAGAGGAGACTGGAGAGGCTGTGCAATGATTTAAACAGAAATGAAAGAAAGGAAATGTTCTACCCTCTTTTGCCTGCTTATCTTTTTACCATGTAATCAAGCATAAGCTATATAATATTACATGTATAGAACACAACCATCTGGATTCGTGCTTATTCAAAGTTTATAAAAGTATTATGATTTTGAATTATATGTGTACATGACTTTAGCATTCATTAGAAACGTTTGGAAGTCACATATTTTATTAAGATAATGTTAAAACCTAGGATGGCTGTGAAATTTATCATTAATAACATGACGACTTTTGAGAGTGTGCCAAATAATTAAGTGACATTATTAGTATAAAACAGATAGTCCCCATCACTCAAGAACATACAGCCACCAAAAATGTTAACAAATATGTATTATTTACGTATCAAAAACAGTGGGTTAATTCCTCAAAGAACATCTTTATTAATTAAAATATTAGCTAAACTGCTATAACAGAAATAAAAAGCAGGCAGCAACTCGTATAACAACTCAGAAGTAGGCAAGTGCTTCAAGATATCTAGAATAATCCATCTTTTTTTGTTTTCCAGCACACACTTAGCTAATTTCTCAGTCATCCTGGCTGACTGTGGCTCACCAACATAAAAACCATGTTCTAGTTTGTGGAATGATAACACAGAATTTGTATACTGCATATTTATTTCCACTTCAGTGAAAAAATTTAGCCATGTGGCCATAGGTATTTGGTTAGTCATTTGTCCCACTAGAATGTAGATGTTGGTGGTCAGAATATTACCATATTTTATGCAAATAACACACAGCTTTTACTTTTGCTTGCCAACAGCTCCCTTTCCCTGCCAGGTATCTTTCTAAGTACCTTATGCAAACTTTTTGCACTAACATGTAAAAAGATATTTGTGTAATGGTATTTATGAAAATACCTTGCAGAGGGATGGAGCTGTAGGCAAACAAAAGTAGAAGACACATGCTATTCCTTTAAAAATATGGCATATCACTAGGAGAATAGAAGACTAGATACTGCAGGAATTTATCAGTCTTTGCCACAGAGTGTTTCTTGGATATGAAGCATTGAAAGTCAGCATCAGAATTCCATTTTATGCTTGTTAAAATGCACATCTAGAAGCCCCCTAAGCAGTACCCCTGAAATTCTAAATCAATGTATTTGAAGATGAGAAGTAAAAACGAGTATGTGTCTCCGTCAGGACATTGGTGCACAGTTCAGTGTGAGAATGACAAATATTCAAATAATTATTACAGAATTGGGACTTTATATTTAGAATAATTGTCTATATATTGTATCTCCTTATTTAAGCGGAACAGTACAGTTTTAACCTTTCCCTTGCAAACAAGTATTACTCTTTTAATAAGCCTGTAATTTTTCACCATAAATGAAATGGAACAGGTTAAATATAAACACAAAGTGTTATGAGATGATATGCCAGAGAGTATGGCTTAAAGTGAGAACTTCAATATACTTAGTTGGACGTACACTGGAACTTCACCTGGTGCTAAATTTAGGCCTTTAGTTTCATTGTGTGAGACAAGCATAACATGTCAAAACTATTCCTAATTATAGTGATTTATATGAGTATTGTTTTAGATTATAACCCAAAGTATAAAATAAATATCTGTGATTTCATGCTGATACAAGTAATTGGATGAATAAATGAATGGATGAAAAAATAAATGAAGAATAATAGACAAACCTCCCAGTTTCCTAAGAATTTCAAACTGTTATGGAGTTACCACACCCTCAAAGAGGTAGAGCATAACTCCACATTCCTTAAATGTTGGCTGTACAGACTTTCTTTCAAGTAGTACACAGTATGGAAAGCGGAAATAAACAGAGATTTCATTGTAGAGAAACCTGTGAAACACTACCTCAGCCCCACGTGATCAAGTTTAAAATCAAAAGTAATGAGTTGTGTCGATAGTATATACCCTTGATGATGTAATGAGAATGGCATTGTATATCTGTGATATCCACCTAAACAAAATAAAAACACAACCCCATCTTATAAAAAATATCTCAGAAAGATACCAGTTTTACATCTATATCATGTTACCATATAACACCCAGAACTTTTACCTCTATTTTATACTAGCTGCCCTCCCTCCACAAATGACAGCATGCTTCTCCTTTTGTTCAAAACTTCCTGTGATCTTTTGATAAACATCTGGCCCTCCTCAGCCAATCAACACAGCAATAAAAAGAAAAGCATCAATTGAGTGACATTTTACAAAATACCTAACCAGCACACCTCAAAACTGTCATGATCATTAAGAACAAGGAACTTCTGGGAAGTTGTCACAACTGGAGGAGCCTAAGACACATGATAACTGCAGTATGGAATCCAGAAAAAGGACATTGCGGTAAGACTAAGGATGTCTGAATACAGTATAAACTTAAGTTAATAACGACATATCAATATAGTTTCACTAGTTGTGACAAAAGTATATCAATATAAGAAGTTAATAAAAGATGTTCAGTCTGTAGTATATGTGAATTTTCTGTATTTTAACAATTTACCTGTAATTCCAAACTATCTTAAAAAAAATGGTTAAAACATATAATCCCTGTCAACTATTTCTTCAGCTGAAACTCTAATGGTTAGCATAAGTCTAGAGGATTTGTTTTACAAAGAATATATTTGTTAAATCTCCTGAATATTATTTTTTATTAAGATATATTTTGATTTTAGAAACACAATGGAACTGAGACCACTGAGCATTTGGAAGACAGAAGCCACCCTCATCATACTCACTCATGGGAATAAGCCCTTTAAAGGTATTTCTAGAGCTATTAAATCATATTTTTGCTTTTGGTTTCTCCAAACACTCCATAGAGTTTATACAACTTAAAGATATTTATAATGTCTCATTACTGTGTTTGGTAAGTTAGGATGAGAGGAGGAAATTCTTAAAATATTAAATGTCTATTAAAATTGTCTGTATGCAGATTAGGTAATATGTATAACATAAATATCTGTGAGTTCATATTAATTTAAATCATTGAATAAATAAATAAATGGAGGATAATAGACAAAATTTCTAAGCAGAAGAATTTTAGTATGTTTCTGAGAACTTTTTATTTGGTTATACCTATAGAAGAATTTGGAATAGAAACAATCAAACATCAAATGGATGGTAAACTGTTGTAGAAATTTGGGTATGAGTTAATGAGAGGGGAGGAAGTGGGAATGGACAAGAAGGTATTGAAGAAACTATGAAAACAATGGAAAGGAAAGACAGGAAGAGAACCAGTTCTATTAAGAGTTTTTGGATCTGGTCACTCAGATACTTGCTGATGAACGCTTCATGGAAGACAAAATTCAACATAAAATTATAAAATTAGCAATGGTGTATTTAGTGCCTTAATAGAATTATTTTCAATGCTATTCAAAGGTCTTTGGAACCTTATGATCTTGTTACCATTTAAATACTTAGTCTCCTAATGTAACCCTTTCTTTGATGAGGTTAATAATTCTTCCTACCTGCCTGAAGGGGATATGAGAATTAATAAGATCAAATTCCTAAAGACATTTTATGGTCTTTATGTAAAAGTCACTCTGTAACACTGGTAGAGAAAGGGTTCACTAGAGCATAAATTACAGTCTTGCCACAGGAAAAACAAGAGTTTTGCAGTAAGAGCAAGAATGAAAGAATATGTCTTGAAGGTTCATTTAGCCTGTGGTATTGCCTGATGAAGCGTATGTGTAAAGTGAAGGTCTCTAATTCCTAAGTGTGAAGGAGAAATTAATAAATTTCAGTTGGGTTTCATCTTTTTCTCTTTGGGGAATTTATCAGTCACGTCTTCTTTAACTCTTCCCAGCAGCACACAGATTCAACTTTCTCCTTTGAATCCCCTACAAATTATTGTGTCTCTTGAAGAGAATTGTGAGATTTCCATCTCTCAAATAGCTACAGAGACAGAGAGCTCCTAACTGTTGTGATGAAATACATGGGGTTAAGATTGAATCTTAGAAGAGTGAGATGTGGTGATTGAAGATGAGATGGAAAGCTGCCTCAGGTTTAAGGGATTCGCCTTTGACTTTCTCTATGTCTTCCCACATTATCAGTGTGCTGTTCGTGCCTGTAGATTTCCTTTTAGTAAATTGTTCTTATGGTTGTTTGATGCAAAGTATTATCATGACCATGACATTCAATTGCATTAAAAAAGATCTAAGATTTAATCTCTGTTTTATTGTTACTTCCAGTGTGAGCTTGGGAAATTAATTAGATTGCCCATAAGCGTACTGTAATGGTTTCTGTTTTAATATCCTACCCCTTCAGTTTGAAAGCCATCCTCCTTCCTTTGTTTATTTTCATTACGGATGCTGAATACATTTTATATATTCATTGCTGTGCTGAATCTCTGGCAGTACTAATATATTCAAGTTTTTATGAGTCACTCAGGTTTGGATGAATTACTGTTCACGTCTTCTGACTCTTGTGGTTTTGATTCCTATGTGTTAGAAATATAAATATATATGTGTGACCCCAAAATACAAGGGATGTAACTTGAAAACAGCATTTACTTACTTTTGTGGAGCAAATAGTAAAGTGCTGGACTACTAATGAAAATGCTGGTTTAAATCAACAAAGAGGCTGTTGAGAAGACAGGCCTGGTCATCTCCTTCTGGAAGGTCACAGCCTCGAAAACCCTATAGAACAGTTCTGCTTTGCAGCTCCCTGGCAACAACAACACAGTAATGATTAATTGTCTTTGTTCAGTTTGTTTCCTAAATGACATTGTAAAATTCTTACAAATTGTAAGAAACTTAATTTTAAGTATAACACTAATAAATTTTCAATGAGTAAGTGATACACGGATGCTTGGACACCTAAAGAATGCATCCTGCTAACCTCTGGCTGGAGGAAGGAGTGGGTGGAGAGGAGGGGAAAGGAGGCTGTTGAGAGGATGAGACATGTATGGAGCAGAGAGGAATAGTGTGCTGTCACCGGACAGGGAGAGCAGTGGAAGCTGCATATAGGGGGGCATGTAAATTTACATGTGAATGTACATTTTCACTCAGTCATAACAACAACAACAACAAAACTGGTCAGACATAAAGCTGCAATGTGTTGACTGGCAATGAAGAAACTGCACTCTGCTTCAGAGAATTGAAAAGACATCAATATTTTAATGTTATTTATTGATATCTTATTAAAATATTTAACACTGAATTTGAAAATAGAGAGAAAAATCTCCAGATTATGGAATAATATCAAGATTTCCTAAATTTAATGAAATGTCAACCCAGTGGAGATACACTTATATACAGTCTTTTCTGTATGTATGCATTCACTTTCCAGAGTCTACTTTCTGGGTCAATATTATGAATTATATGAAGCTTTATAATAGACAAAATGTCATATGTTATCAATATATTATCAGGACCTTGTATGTATTTGATAAGGGTAAACTATAGTTTTTTTTCTTTCTTCCCTTCCATAACAGTTTTTTAAATTATGATTAAGTACACGATCCATATCAATTCTTCACTCCCATCTATCTGCAGCTCCATGTGCTCTCCTCACCACATGACAGCACACTTCTCTTTTTTACTGTATAATTCTAGTGTCCTCTCAACAGCTCCTGTTCCTTCCTCTCCACCCTCTTCTCTCTCATCTAGAAAGAAACCAGTAAGATAGCCCCATATAAATGTATAAACCCATAAAGTACACATATCATATGCTCACACTGTGGTCTCGAGTCCAGTCTGTTCTTGTCTGAAGTGTTGACCTCAGTACTGGTTTCAGTTCAGAGTCAGCAGCAAGTCAAGGGACCATGTGCCCAGAGGACTCTTCAGGCTGTCAGACCATCAGTTCTGGCATTTTAGAAGAGTTTTTGAACTGCACACCTCTTTTTCTCATGTTGCCTCAGGGACTCTATATTGTGCCCCACCACAGCTGTCTTTGGTGGTGGCCAGGTACCATTTGGTTCTTCTGGTTTCATGCTAACACAATCTCCCATCCATATGGGTCCTTATGCCTCCTGTGTTCACCTTTCCCCAAGTCTTTGATGTTCTCAGTCCTCATATTTTCCATATTTGGTGTGACACAGATAGCAGCTTGCTAGCTTTTAAGACTCAACACCAGTCACTAATACGGCATGCAGAAAACTCTCTTAGCTAAAGACTTGCTATGCCATTAACCTTGATGTTCCAGAAAACATGGTCCCCAGACCCCTGTTTCTGCTACTCTATGCTTTGAAACACCAGGATAAGTTTAGAAAACCTTTCAATTTATGGTGTAGTCCAGTTGTGCTGATCTGCTCTCTAACGTGTACTGTCACTCCCTTCACCTAAACAAATTCCCATTGACTAAGCTATGAACATCCCTCTCCCTCCTTCCCAGTCCTTGTAGTAGTCAAAGAATCTCTTCTGTATGTAAGTACATTTTAAGTCCTTGAAACAGAGGTCTAATACAATTTGTCCTTTTGCAGCTGATTGATTTCATTCAATATAATGTCTTCTTGTTGAAACTAGGTTATGAGATGCTTCCTAAAAATCATCATTGTTCTTTATCATTGCATGATGTACCATTGAGTATATATACCACAATTTGTTTAGCCATTCATCTGTTGTAGGACATCTAGGTTGATGCTATCTTTTTGCTATTGTGGACTGTGCCACAATAAACATTCATGCACCTGTTCTTGCTACCACCTTTATTTCTATAGGTTATCTTCCAAGCAGTGGGATTGCTGGATCATATGGTATTTCTGTTTCTAGCTTTTTAAGGAAGCATCAAATTGTTTTCCATTTTGCATTCCCATCAGCAGTGTATGAGAGTCCCAGTCTCTCCACAGCTTCTCTACCATTTGTTGTTTTGTCTTTTTTGGATTATGGACAACATTGTTAGTATGAGATGACACATCCTTATAGGTTAATAGTTCATGATTGTTAGCATTTCCTCATGTGTTTTTGGCTGCCTAGTTTTCTTTGATGAAGTGTCTGTCTATTTCCTTTGCCCATTACTTAATTGTGTTATTTACATTTTTCTTGTTGATATTTTTCAATTCCTTGTAGATTATGGAGATTAGGTGTTGATCTGACAGGTAGTTGACAAATATTTTCTTCCCATTCTGTAGACAGTCTTTTAACTCTGTTGATGAAGTCTTTGGATGAGCATAAATGTTTGATTATTAGTAGTTCCCATTTGTCTATTTTCTCTTCTGTTGTTTGTTCGTCGTTGGTCAGATTTTGCAGTCTGTCTAAACCATTTATTAGAGCTTCCATTGCTTACTGTATATTTGCTTGCATGATCTTTAATGTTTTAGGTTTGATCTGTCCATTTTGAGTTAGTTTTTGTGTGAGGTGTAAGATATGGGTCTTGTTTCAGTTTTTTGCAGATGGATATCCAGTTTTGTCAATAACCATTTGTTAAAGAGACTATTTTTACCCAGTTTATGATCTGTGGGACTTTTTCAAATATCAGCTGTTCATAAGAGGATGATAATATTTCTGGGGTCTTTATTCTCTTCCATGTGTCTGTATGTCTTTTTGTAACAGTATCAGGCTGTTTTGACTACTGTGTAGTAGGTGCAGTACAGTGTAGCAGGATTTAAGGTCAGGCTTCTTGAGCCCTTCCACTGTGTTCCTCTTCTTCAGTAGTGCTTTACTAACCTGAGATTTCTTCCCTTTCCAAAAAGTTGGTTATTTGTTTCTCTATCTCATTAAAAAATGACAGAAATTTGTGTTGGGATTGCATTGTGTATGTAGATCACTTTGGATACAATAGATATTTTCACAATGTTAAGTCTTCCTATCCATGAGCAGAGTAGGTTTCTCCACTTGTATAAGTCTTTTTGGCTTCCTTACAGTACAGTCTGTAATTTTCTCAGTATAGTTCTTTTCTCTGGTTAGATTTATTCCTAGACATTTTATCTTCTTGGGAGCTATAGTAAATGATATTGATTTGGTGATTTCGTTTTTGATGATCTCCTTGTTGGTTTAAAGGAATCCTACAGATTTGTTTATGTTTATCTTACATCCTGATACTTTACTGAACGCTTCTATTAGCTCCAATAGTTTATTTACAGATTCTTTAGGCTCGTTTGTGTATACGATCATATCATCCACAAACAGGAGTATTCTTACTTCTTCTTTGCGGATGCTGATGCTGATGCACTAAATTTCTTTGCCTTGTCTGATTGCTCTGGCTAGAACCTTGAGTACAATGTTGAATAGACATAGTGACAGTGGGCATCCTTGTCTAGTTCTTGTTTTCAGAGGGAATTCTTTCAGTCACTCTCCATTCAGGATGATGTAGGCAGTTAGCTTTGTGTAGATGCCCTTTATTACATTGAGGAATTTCACTTCTATTCCTACATTACTGAGAGTTTTTAGCATGACTGGGTGTTGGACTATATCCAATGCCTTTTTTTGCACCTGTTCACAAAATCAGGTGATTCTTACCGATGTGTTGTTCATATGGTTGACCACTTTATGATGCTGAACCAGCCTTGCATCCCTGGTATGAATCCAAGTTGGTCATAATCAATTGTTTTCTTGATATGTTGTTGAATTCTATTGGCTAGAATTTTGTTGAAGACGTTTGCATCTAGGTTCATAAGTGATACTGTTCTGTAATTTTCTTTCTTTTTTTTTGTTTTTGTTTGTTTGTTTGTTTGTTTGCTTATGGAATCTTTCCCTGGCTTTGGTATTAGGATTATGCTGGTTTCATAGAATGAATTTGAGAGTTCTGTTCTTTTGTATGCTGTGAAATAGGTTCAGTAGTATTCTAACTCCTCTCTAAACATTTGATAGACTTTTCTGGGGAATCCATCTAGGCCAGGACATTTTTGGTTGGCAGATTTTTTTATTACTTTTTCAATCTCTTCTTTTGTGATAGGTTTATTAAGTTGTTCTACTTCTTCATGTGATAATTTTGGTAGGTGATGTGAATCTAGAAACTTGTCTATTTCCTGTAAGTTTCCAAATCTTTAAGCATGCATTTTTTTATAGTATTTTTTAAATAATACTTTTGATTTTGATTGGGTCCATTGTGACATCTTGTATCACATTTCCTGTTTAAATTGTTTATTTCCTCTCCTGTTTTTCTTTTGTAAATTTAGCCAGTGATTTATCAGTTTTGTTGATCTTTAAAAAAAATCAGCTGTTTATTTATTTGTTTGTTTGTTTCAATTGTTTTTTTTATCCTCTGTTTTGTTTAGTTCTGCTGTACTTTTTATTATCTGTTTTCTTTTGGTGTCCGGGGGGTTCTTTTATTTTTCTCTTTCTACTTCTTCAAGTTGTAGGGTTTATTTTGTGATTTGGGCAATTTCTTCATTCCATATGTGTACATTTATAGAGAAAAATTGTTCTCTGAGCACTGCTTTTGCTGTATCCCATAGGTTCTTGTAGGGAGTGTTTTCATTCTCCTTTGATTCCATGAATGTCTTTGTTGCAACTTTGATTACTCCTACAGCTCATGAATTATTGAGCAAGGTGTTGCTCAGTTTCCTTGAGTTTGAACTTCTACCCATGTTTTTTATGCTATTTATTTTAACTTTCATGGCTTTACGGTACAAGACTATGCTTTGTAATAATTCAGTGGTTTGGGTTTTGTCGAGACTTGCTTTATTACCTAATATGTGGTCTCTTCTGGAGAATGTTCCATGTACATTGGAAAAGAATATGTACTTATCTGTTTGGGGGTAGAAAATTCAGTATAAGTCGATGAGTTCTAATTGGTTGATTGTCACAATAACATCTTCTGTGTCTATTTTGAGCTTTTTCTGGATGATCTGTCCATTATGGAAAGTGGAGTGTTGAAGTCTCCTCCTATTATGGTGGAGTGATCTACCTTATTTTTCAATGTTGTTAACATTTGTTTGATATATTTGTTGTTCTGGTATTGGGTGCATAAATATTTAATATTGTTATATTCTGCTTCTGTATTGAACTTTTCAGCAATAAATAGTGACGATCCCTGTCCATGATGGTCAATTTTTACATCAAAGTCTATTTTATCTGAGATTAGTATTTCCACTCCTGCTGTTCTTTGTATGTTTTAGCTTGGTAGATATTTTTCCATGGTTGTCTGTTTCTTTAAATGGTTAGATATTGATAACAATAATGTCTATCAATCAATCTATCTAACAATCAGTATCTATCAATAACAATCACACTATCAAGAAACTATTTAGTTTATATCTAGTGTTACATCAATGGGAGCTGTGCAAACTCGAAGAAGCGAATGAGCAAGAGCACTGTTAGACTGTTAGACTTGGCCACCAGCCACTGCTGTGTTCCCCAGGTGCAGCTGACTTGTGTACACCTTCTCTGGTAACAGAGATGCTCTCAAACCCCATGATGCTGTACAGTTTAGCAGCTGGTCCCAGCTGGGTCTTCAAGGGTGGGTGGCCCTGACTCCCGGCTGATAAAGATGGTAACCTGCTTGTGTTGACTCTCTGATGTCTTGCCAGTTGAGACAATGGCACAGTCAGGGAAAAGAGGAAAGAGAGATGCCTCCACATTTGGCTGCCATCGACTGCTGCATTCTGTAAATGTACTTATCTTAAAAATTACTTGTCATGGGTTGAACTGTGTGCCCCCAAAATGCGTGCAGCCATTTGACTGGTCCCTGATTCCCAGTATTTTATGACTGTCCTCCATTTTGTGATTTTCTTATGCTGTAAACCCCAATCTCTGGCTGTTACTTAGATAGGATGATTATGTTAAAAGAAGATTACGGTAGGATTGCAACACCCTTGCCAAGAGTATGGCTTCTACCACCCCTTATCCTTTCATCCTATGGAAGATAAAAAGAGAGAAACAAGAAGAGAGTTGAGAACCTTACGCCATCAAGAAAGCAGCATGGGAGGAGAGCACATCCTTCAGTTCCTGTAGCAAGATGCTCCCTGACTGAAGAGTGATGCAACACAAAGACTTTCCTCCATAGCCAACAAGGAAGAGAATGTTCCTAGGAGCAGAGACCCTGAATTTGGACTTGTAACGTACTGGACTATGTAAGAGTGAAGTTTTCTTTACTAAAGTCTTCCACTCCCTGGTATCTCTGTTAAAGCAGTACTAGGTGACTAAAACACTGCTTTTCTGCAGAGAGGGGCCCTGTCCAGTGGCAGTCAAAATAACCTGGGCCCTTAGATGTAGCAGGTCTCACCTCCTGCCTGGCAAAGATGATGTGCTTCTTGTGGAGTCTCTTGCAGGCAATCAGCAGACACTATGATGTGGCTCAATGAGGAGAGGTGAAAATGGCCAGTGCCACCATATTCGGCCCCAGTCCTTGCTGCATTCTCCAAATGCGCTTATCTTAAACACTGCTTTTTCTGCTGAGAAGGGCATTGACCAGCAGCAGCTAATAGCAGGCAGGCCCTCAGAGGTGGCAGTCCCTGTCTCCTGGCTGACAAAGGTGGTACCCTAGTTATGGAGCCTCTCAGGGTCTATCAGCAGATGCTGTGATGTGGATAGAAAAAGGGAGGGTACAGGGCACTCACTCTCAGCTACCAGCTGCCACAGTGTTCTCTAGGTATGATTGTCCCAAAAACAGCTTTTCTGTGGGGTGAAGCACTGTCCAAACGAGTGCTGTTGCTCAGCATGGGAGTTAGCCCCAGCTGTACCCTCAAGTGTGGCTGACTCTGCCTCTCAGCTGATCAAGATGGCATCACATTTGAGCTGCCTCTCCTAAAGTGAGTAGCAGTATCTGTGATGCAGCTCAGAGAAGAGACAGCAGGGGCAGGGGGGTGGGAGTGGAGTAGAACTGGCATCCTCTGTTGCCTGTAGTTGCTGGGTTCTCTAGATGTGTTCATCCAAAACACAGCTTCTCTGCTGTGCAGTACACTGCTTAGTTAGGCACTGCAGCTCAGCACAGCAGCCAGCCCATGCCAGGCTGTCAGCTCAGCAGCCCCAGTCCCAGTATCCTGGTTAACAAAGAAGGTTTCCATACCTATAATCCTCTCAGCTGCTGCACCAGCAGAAGCAGGACTCACTGTGCCACTGCCTCACCTCTGACAAGACATTTTCCCCTTCCTGTCACCCAGTCCAATCTCACAACCCAATGCCTGATCTCGGGGCTCCCAGAATGTCCACACTGCTCTGTTCAATTATTCTGTCAGGCCTTAGATCTTGGAGAGAATCGAGGAGACGTGTGACTAGTCTGCCATCTTGGCACCACCTCTTTAAACTATAGTTTTGTGTCCATATGGAGAAAACTTAAAAACAAAAAAAATCATTTCTTGCTTTCTCACAGTAGAAAATATAGGGGAAAATGCAATTAGAAAATGTAATTCAAGCTATTTATTTAGGGTGATGGACTGAACTCTATCAGGGAAAGCCTAGAGCAGGATGTGGGCTCATTATATGTCATAATTTTTCTATACCTAAACTCTAACAACACTGGACACCATAAGGAAGAGCATTTTCAAATCTATTTGCTCCAAGGCTAAGCTCAAGACATACACCTGTAGTTGCATCTATGTACTATACTATTACAGTAATACATTCCTAGCTCCAGGAAAAACAAATTTTTGTGTATATTACACTAGAATGAGGAACAGCAAAAATGTATGGAAGAAGTTTCACAGGGAGTTATACAGGTGCTAAAGGCATTGTGAATCATTGAGACTCTCAAAGTTCAAGTGGAAGGCCTTGTCCAGAGTTGTATGAAGCAGTCAGAAATCACAAATTTTACACACACATACACACATACAGTCGCTGTGAGTCAGAATTGACCTGACGGCAACTATGTATGTAGCCTTGATGGCACAGTGGCTAAGACCTCACCTACTAACCAAAATGTCAGCAATTCGAATCCACCAGTCATTCCTTAGAAACCCTAGGAGGCAGTTCTACTGTGTCAAATAGAGGCTCTGTGAGTCAGAATGACTGAAAGGCAAGATTTTTTTTAAGATTTTTTAAATGCATATTTATATTTATATTATGTATGTGCATATATTGCTGAAAGAAACTTGTAAAAGTGGATTCTGATTTTCCAGTGCTAAAATCTATGACTTGATTATCTCTTCTTCACAAAACATCTACTATAGTTCTTTATACACATTGTTGTGGTCCATTACTTTTTAACACTTTGAATAATGTTTTATGCTACAACTTAAAAATTAAAATTTTCAGGAAAATATCTGAATAATAATGAGATTTGCAGAAGAATTTTTAGAAAGAAATGACAGTGAATGCTTAATATGAAAATTATATTCAAGATTGTGAAGAGAATTTTGAAATAGTTTATAATGTTTAACATTTATGTTGCAATGAAGAACTGAACTAACAAAATTTTTATTGTGTTGTGTAATTACGGTTAATTGTCGACTTCCAATAAAGATACTGTTGTTATACTGATGAAAGCAAGTCCTTCTCATTTAGAATTACATACTGAATTCTGATTGATTTGTTGAGTTGGTTTTAAATCATTATTGAGGAAGGTGTATAGGTATACAGAGTTTAATACACTAAATTACTTATTTGTGAGTTTGAAATTTTATATAATATAAAATAAAAAATATGGAAATTTTGATGGAAAAAGTGAAATGTGCTTTGATTTTATGAATAAAGCTGTAAAATTTAAATACTAGCTTGTATTCAGTCCTTACCTGACATTTAAAACATTTGTATAGTTTTTATTGTTTGTTTTATAGGTAGACTACTTATCATCAGCAAATACTAATTTGACACCTGATTTCCAAATTAAGCTCTTAATATGTTAACTGTCTCATAGTCTTAGTTTTAAAACTTTCAAAATACTATTACATAAAAAGGAAATGACAGTCTACACAGTATGTATTTCATGCTAATGGACTTCCACATCTTGCTCCTGGCCTTAATGATGATCTCTCCCCTATTTTGCACTAAGAATAATAAGGAGAATTATAATGAGTAATGACAGAGAAAAGGTACATTGGCTACACTTCACTTGAGCTAACCAAGAATAAACAAAAAATGTATTTCAAAATTCTGTTTCCAATTACACCATGCAACAGTTGCATAACAAATTAAGTATAATACCAAAGGAAGAGAAGTTATGAGTCATTAAAAACAATTTCAGGTTTTAAGAAGGTCCAGAAAAACCTGGCCACTGAACCTTTACCTGGAATAATGAGGGTTCTGGGAGCATGCTGAAAACTTCAGTGATGTACTGGTTAAGTACTATGGCTGTTGAACTATAAGGTTGGCAGTTTAAACAGTCCAGGCTCTCTTTGGAAACTATATTGGGAAGCTCTACTCTGTCTGTAGAGTCATTGTGAGTTGGAATGAACTCGACAGTGAGTTTGAGCATGTGCTAAAAAAGAAGAAAGGATTACCTTTATCTATTCCTCTTCACAGCAGACAGGCAAGAAAGGCCAAGTGCCAGCAGAAATGCCATCAACATGCTATCTGTTTTTTTTCCATCAATAATCACTGATGCAAATATGTAGGTTTTGTGTGCTTTCAAGCTTTGCAACCTCATTGGAATAGGACATTTTCTAAGTTCTTAATAAAACTACAAGACTTAACATCATATAATTTTAGTTAATGTACACTCATTGTTTAGAAACTGACAATTTTAAATGGAGATGTTCCATTTTAAAGACTCAATATTGTTCTAAATCAGACTGTGCTTTCTCTAAAACTTAAAAAGATTCAGGGGGGAGTGGAGGCTTCTCAATTTTAGTTCAGAATGTATAGCTAAGTGTGTGTGTTTGTATGTCTCTTTTCTCTGGAGTGAAGCTGTAGTTAAACCTCTGTCCCAAAAATGAGTCACAGTGGACAGTGGAAGGTAGACAAGTTACTGAGCAAATTAATACAAAAGTAGGTGACCTGAAACTAATCTCTGAGAACTTAAATTTGTCCAAATGATTTCCTGAGTTAACCATCTTGGATGCTACTGACCATTGGTAGAATCTCGGGCCTGAAGAAAAAACTGGCTAGAGTCAGGTACAGCTATCTTTACAATAAAAATCAAATATCAAAGCAATGCTAACAGAAGAAGAGGATACAGGAAAGCAAGTTTGCCCACAGAATTACAAAATAGGGTTCTAAAGTAAGAAAGGAGAGATCACTATTAAGAATGGCTTCCTAGAACAGTTTCATTTCCAGCTAAGTGTTTCAGTCCTAAATTATATTTAAATATATGTATGTATATATGTATCTTGCTCTTTTGGAAAATTGATTTTGTGAACTGCTTGAGAAATAGAGACATAGACGGAAGCAGTGTTTTTAGCACTAACAGAGAGAAAATTGAAAATTGAATATTCTTTTGATTTTTTCCTTCAGAATATTATAACAAAATATTTTTAAGCAAATATGTTAAGTATTTGTTACTGAAACAAGTATTTTGTAGTTTAGCACTGAACGTTATAATTGAGTTCCTGTTATCTCAGCTAATGGACAATCAAAAGGCATTTCTAATTGGTTTTGCATATATTGTATACATTTTCTGACCAGGGATTTGCAATTCTGAGTTCATCTCACTGATGTAATATGTATGGTTTTATGTAGTCTTATATCTTATGAATCAACTGTAAAGAGATTTGACTTTCTTAATGCTGAATAGCATAACAGAGCCAGTGTTTTTTATATACAAGGTCTGACAATTAAGTCCACAAACTTAATCTTTGTGAATGCTACATAGCTCATTGCTGAATATCCCTAGGGTCACCTTTGAAGTACTTTCCCTGGAAGCTATCCATCGATGCTGGCACCTAGTCCACCCTTTGAAGTAATTTTGGAACTCTTTCTGGAATCATCATTGCCAAGTTTGTGAACTTAATTGAATAGTTGTCTGTGAAGGAGTTTTTCTCCAGTAAACAAACAACTGTATTGGAACACCCACCCTCCCTACTCACCTGATCTATCCCCCAGTGACTCTTTTCTTTACCCAAAGGTAAAGGTACTACTGAAAGGAAGACATTTTCATGCCATTCAGGACTTAATATGATGATAGCTCTGATGGCCATTCCAGAAAGAGTTCCAAAACTGCTTTTAAGGGTGGACTAAGGGCTGGCATAGGTGCATAGTTTCCCAAGAAGAGTACTTCGAAGGTGACCAGAGTAATGTTCAACGGTGAAGTACATAGCACTTTTCTAGGATGAATTCATGAACTTAATTGTCGGCCTTGCATGCAAGTGCATATACATAGACCCATTATATTATTGCTGCTGAAGTAGACCAAGAAAAAGATTGCAGTTAATGCTAAGGTAAGAAATTAAGCAAGGAGGGAGGATAGAAAAGGTTGAGATGAGGTATAGTTTCCAATAGACCTGCCAGGAATGGCCTCTTTCTAAAAGAAACATATGAGCAAGATCTTGAGGAAGGTAAGCTAAAGAGATATCTGGAATATTAAGAAAAGAGAATCCTAGGTGCATTTGCAAAACCTGTGAAATGAGAACACATCTGTGTTTCCAGAAAACAAGAAAGTCACTGTGGTAGGAACTGAGTGAACAAGGAGAGCTGAAGTAGAGTGAAAGATGTCATTGAACAAGAACACTTGGGCTTCTGTCTTGAGAACTGAGAAAGGCTGCAGAGGACAGAAGGACTCTCAAGAGACAATCACAATAATTTCTGTGGTTATGGGGTCATAAATTTAAGTTGGAAGGATTAAAATTTTAGTGAGTATATTTCTTCTACCCACATGCAGCTTCATGCAACTGAGCCCTGGTTGTGCAGGTAAGCATTTGGCTGATAGTTGAAAAGTTGGCAGTTGGAAACCACCATATAAGAAACAAAACAAAAAAAAAAAAAACACCATACTTCTTGTCATCAAGCCTTTTCCAATGCATACCAAGCCTGTATATAAAATTACTCGTACCAGCCAAGTATTTGCTAAGTGAGCATAATAAATGGTAGTAGAGTTTTGCCCCTAATTACATGTAGCTCACTCTGGTGCATTCTTATACTTTTCACTGAAAATCATAGTTTTGGGAACCCTATGGGAAGATCAACACTGTCCTACACTGTGGCTATGAGTTGAAATCAACTTAATGACAACAGGTTTATTGTATGGCGAAGCAGCCCCAGTGCTTTAGTGGTTCGACACATGGCTGTTAACTAGAATGATTTGAAGCTACCAGCCACTCTGCAGGAGAATGATGTAGCATTATGCTTCCCTTAAGATGAGTGCTGTTTTTGTTTGCTGTGGAGTCAATTCTGACTCATAGCAACTCTACAGGACTGAATGGAACTGCACCCCATGGGATTTTCTAGGCTGTAACCTTTATGGGAGCGGACTGCTGCATCCTTCTCTAGCAGAGTGGCTGATGTGTTCAAACTGTGGACCATTTAGTTTCCAGCTGAGAGCTTAACTATTGCACCACCAGAGCACCTCTTGTAAAGATTACAGCCTTGGAAACTGTATGGTATAATTCTGCCTTGTCCTATCAGGTTTCTATGAGTCAGAATTGACTTGATGCCAATAGATTAGGGAATGAATGGCAAAGGAGCTCTGGCAATAGCTAGGTATTTGCCTAAAGGTCAGCAGAACAGACTCATCAATGGCTTCACTGAAGAAAAAACTGGCAATCTATGCCTCTAAAGATTATAGCCTAGGAAACCTTATGGGAGCAATTCTATTCTGTCACATAGGGTCATTATGAGTGGGAATTGACTCATAACATAACAACAGGGTCTGGCACAAATGATTTGCATTCCTCGGAAACCTTCGTGGCTTAGCAATTAAGTGCTACAGTTGCTAACCAAAAGATTGGCAGTTAGAATCCAGTACGTGCCACTTGGAAACTCTACAGGGCAGTTCTACTCTGTCCTGTACGGTCACTTTGAGTTAGAACTAACTTGAAAGCAATGGGTTTGATTATTGGAAACCCTGGTGTCTCAGTGGTGAAGTCCTATGGCTGTTAACCAAGAGATCGGCAGCGCAAATCCACCAGGTGTTGCTTGGAAACTCTTGGGGCAATTCTACTCTGACCTTTAGGGTCGCTATGAATTTGAACTGACTCAGTGGTACCTAACAACAACAACAATCTAAAAAGTTTGGCAGTTTCAACCCACCCAGCTGTAGATTTACTTCCATAAAAGTTAAAACCTAGGTTGCCATGAGTCAAAAATCATCTTAATGGCAACTAGTTTGGTTTTTGGTTTAGTTATGGAATGACTTATCATAAGCATGTTAAATATACATATGTGTTACATCATGACATACCACATTAACAAAATGGTATTTTAATTGTAAATCTTGTTGTCAAATAGTTTTCTTGCTAATTTCAAAGTATTTTGCCTAACTTTTCATAAATTGAGTTTGCATCTCATTATTTTAAAGAACTCCTCTACTAGTTCCAATAATTTTTTAGTTAAGTTCTTACGTTTTTGTATGAATAGATATACAAATTCACTGCCACTGTAAGTAGAGATAGTTTATTTCTTCCTTTTCTACCTGAATAATTTTTATTGAATTTTGTTACATGTTTTCCCTGACCAAAACCTCTAGTACAATGTTGACTAGAACTGCCTAGAGAGGACCTCATTGTCCTGTTCTTGGTTTTATGAGAAAAACATTCAGTTTTCCATCATTATGTATGATGTCACCTGTGAGCTTTTTTATAGTTTAAGGAAGTTCTATATATTCCAAATGTGTTAATTTTTTCCCATGAATAAGTGTTAGATTTTGTCAAACATTTTTTATGTATATTGAGATGATCATGTGGATGAGTCCTTTATGCTGTTAACATGATGTTTTCCATAAGTTTTTATGATGTTAAGTCAACTTTATAATCCTGGGATCTGACTTGGTTGTGGTGCATATTCTTTTCTGTATATTGTAGGATTTAATTTGATAGTATTTTGTTGAGAGTCTTTGCGTCTCATTCATAAAGGATATTTGCCTTCAGTTTGTTTATTTGTTTAGTCTTTGTGATATATTTATCTGGTGTTTGGGATCAGGTTAATACTAGATTCATAGAATGAGTTTGAAAATTTTTGTTCTATTTTTAGAACAGTGTGAATAATTGATCTTAATTCTTGTTTAAGCGTTTGCTAGAATTTAGTCATGAAACTGTCCTAGGCTTTTCTTCTTTGGGGAAGATTTATTATTATAATTAGGAATTCAGTCTCTTCACTTGTTATAGATATATTCAGATTTTTTTTTCTTGTTCAGTCGATATGTTCTTTCTAGGAGTTTGTACATTTAATCTGTTATCTACTTTATTGACATACCATTATTCATTTTGTGAAATGAATTTAATGTTCTCTCTTTAATACCTGGTTTAATAATTTGAGTTTTCTACTTTCATTGGTCACTGTAAAGTTTTTAAATTTTTTTAAAAAATTGAAGAATCTACTTTGGTTTTGTTGTTCTTTATTCTTCATCTCATCAATTTCAACTTCTTACTATTTTCTTCCACTAGCCGACTTTGGGTTTAGTCTGTTTTTCTTTTTTCTGTTCTAAGATGAGAAACCAGATAATTGAGCCCTTTCTTCTTCTTTTTAATGTAGAAAATTACAGCTATAGATTCTCCAGTAAACACTGTTCAGAAGAATTGACATGGGATTTTGCTTCATCAAAAGATTCAGCTGACCACAGAGTGAGCTGTGAAGCATGGCTGGCTCTTCTGAGTTGGCCTAGGTTAATGCAAATGGCTTGGGCATTGGTGGAAGAGAACGTGAGCTTCAGTAAGAATGTTTTCTTCAAGTGGACAATTTTTAGAGGCGTCTAACTGCCCAGGTCTATTTCCCAGAAGCATGCTTGTAAATCAGTTCTGAAAGCAAATCTGGACAGCAGCTCGTAATATTCTCTACTGGACTCCCTTTAAGGTGCCTTAATTTCATTATAGTGATACAGTATCTGAAAATGACATTTTCACAAGTATTTAGCATTTTCGCAATCAGTGTAGCTGAGGGATTGAAACTTTGACATTCAGGAAGCAATGATCCCAAATCTTATATACATCAAACACTCGCCTGGAGGATATAAATATTAACAAAAGAGACCTGTTCATTCTAGTCAAGAAAGATTGAAATGCAAATGTTTTGATGTAATAAAGCTTTATAGACATTATGATTAGATATTCTGTTAAGTTCAAGCAAGGGAAAGGCATAAGTATTCTATTCTACTTAAGAAAGGGGGTGTGCAATGAATCAGACAATGTGTCAGCAGACATAGCCTTTGAAGAAGAGGAGAGGTTGTTTGAGTAGATAATGAGGGAAAGAACTTTCATTACAATCAAAAAGAACAGGATGAGTTCAATTGGTAAGCATCAGGCACTGTGGTGCACGAAGCAAAATGCACTGCAGAAGTCAAAGCAAGATTTAAGTTGGGAGGTGTATTCAGATACCAGGTCCTGGAGAACTGTATGCTTTCACCAGGAGTGCAGACTTTACTTAGAAGACAATGGAAAGCAACCACAGGATTTTACACCAAGATCAGTAAAGCAATATTAAATTTTAGAAAGACCTAGAGACCACTCCAGATCCACAGGACTATTCTTTTGCTCATTCCTAATGAGAAACATGAAAGGCTTTTGAGCATGACAACTCAAGAGAAGAACAGTTTGAGAATTCTTTTTCTAAACACAATGGGGCACAGTATCCCCTGTAGCATGACTATTAACCTTTAATTTAATTAATTAAAGTGAGTAGTTAATCTCATCAAATCTTGCTTCCTGTGGCTTCCATAAAAAAATAAAGTTTTTCTCTTATCTAGGTCAACTCATCTAGTGTTTCTATTGCCTAGTATCTTACATGTGAAAAGAGGTATGGTAGAAAAGCTTTATGGATTGGGCACATCCTAGCATTTACTGCCCTTCTACCCTCCTTTTTAAACACGTATCTCTCTACATATTGACACATATATAAACTGCCCCCCAACACACAAGGTGATGTGACTCTAGCTGTGCTGCCCACCTATGATAGCAAACTCCTCCTTTCCACCCTGTGCTTCACATATTCTTTGAACCAACTCCTACACTCCCTTCTTCACCCTTCTGTCTCAAGATCTGCTCTGACAGCCTCACATACATTTTTAAGTCAAGAAGTACACACTTCACCAGCATCACTCTATGTATTATAGTCCAGTCCAAACTTTAGCTGAAGAATTGCCTTCAGTACTGGATTCAGCTCTGGGCTAGCAGAGTCCAAGGGCCGTGCCGTTAGTGGACCATCCAGAATGTTGAACCATCAAGTCTGTCTTTAAATAGATTTCTAAATCTGCATTCCTATTTTTCTCCTGCTAAGTCCAGGACTCTACACTGTGTTCCCTATCAGGATAATCATTGCTGGTGGCCAGGCATCATCTAGTTCTCCTGGTGTCATGCTGATGTAGTCTCTGTATGGCTCCTTCTGCTTCCTCAGCTCATATTTTCTTCATTATTTCATGTCTTTTGTTCTCCTCTGCTTCAGGTGAATTGGGTTGAATTTATGGCACTTAGATGGCTTTTAAGACCCCAAACGCCATTCACCGAAATAGAATGCAGAATATTTTCCTAAAAAAAAAAGTGATGCCACTTGACCTAGATGTCCCCTGTAGCCATGGTCCCAAGTTGCTGCCTTTGCTACTCTGTCCTTCAAAATTTGGCATTCTATTTATGAAATCTCTTAGCTTTTGGTATAGCTCAACAGTGATAATCTCAGCTCTACTGCGTGCTATTACTTCCTTCCCTTAACTAATTTCTGATCTACGGATACATATCTCCCCCCCTCCTCTTTTCTCTTGCAACCATCAAAGATTATTTTCTTCAGTGCTTAAAACTTTTCTTGCTTCCTTCTAAAAATGTCTCATACAATATTTGTTCTTTTACAACTGAACAGTGTCATTCAGTATAATGGCTTCCAGATGACTCCATTTTATCAGATGTTTCCCAAGGTGACCATTCTTTATCATTGCATAGCATTCCACTGTGTGAATATACCATAGTTTGTTTATCCATTAATCCATTAATCTGTTGATGGGCACCTAGGTTTACTCCAGCTTTTTGCTATTGTGGACAGTGCTCCAATAAACACTGGCATGCATGCATCTGTTCATGTGCAGCCCTTACTTCTCTAGGAAACATGAGCTCTAATATGGTCATACTGTATCGACAAGACCAGGTGCATTCTAGTCTAAAGAGTTGACTCATTACTGGTTTCCAGTCAGGGACAGCAACAGATCTGGGGGCCATGATCTCAGGAGATCACCCAGGCTGTTGGAGCATCAATTCAGATCTTTTAGTAGAGTTCTTGGGCTGCACACTAATTTTTCTTGTGTTGCCTCAGGGAATCTACATTGTGGTCCCTGTCACAGCTGTCTTTGTTGGTGGGTGGGCACCGTGTGGTTCTTCTGGTATTGTACTGATATAGTCTCCCATTCATATGGGTCTTTCTGTCTCCTTGGCTCTTTTTCACTCTTTGTTGTCCTTTGTGATCATCTGTTCCAGAAGAAATGAGACCATTTGGTGTACTTCAGGTGGCAGCTTTCTATAGCTTCTAAGACCCTGAATACCACTCAGCAAGATGGGGTGCAGGAGACTCACTTAACAGTAGACTAGTTATGACAGTTGGCCTCAATATCCCCTGAATACATGGTACCTGGATGCCTGTCCCTACCACTCTATCCTTTGAAAATTGGGCTTACTTTAGAAAACCTTTCAGTTTATGCGGAAGTCCAGTTAAGTTGACTTTCCTTTGTGTGTGCTGTCACTGCTTTCACCTAACCAAATTTCAGCCAAATATCCAATCTGTGACCAGCCCTCTCCCTCCTTTGTACCGCCTTGTAGCTTTCAGAGTCTTTTTCCTCTGCATAAGTTTCTTCTTAAGTCCTTATGGCAGAAGTCTCATACATTTATCATTTATCATTTTGCCACTGACTGATTTTACTCAGATAAATGTCTTCCAGTTGAAACCAGGTTATGTGATGCTTCCTGAAATCATCACTGTTCTTTATCATTGCATAGTGTTCCATTCATCTGTTGAGGGGCATCCAGTTTGATTCCATCTTTCTGCTATTGTGGACAGTACTGCAGTAAACATTTGTGTGCGTGTATCTGTTCATGAGACCACGTTTGTTTCTGTAGGATATATTATGAGAAGTGGGGTTACTGGATCAAAGATTATATATGTTTCCAGCTTTTTAAGGAAGCACTAAATTGCTTTCCAAAGCACTTGTACCATTTTACAATCCCACTAGCAGTGTAGGAGAGTTCCAATCTCTCCACAGTCTCTCTAGCTTTTGTTGTTTTGTGTTTTTTGGATCGTACGCAACCTTGTTGGTATAAGATGGTATCCCATTGTAGTTTTCATTAGGATTTCTGTAATAGTTAATGACTGTGAGAATTTTCTCATGTGTCTTTTGGCGGCCTGGATATCCTCTTTGGTGAAGTGTCTGTCCATCTGCTTTGCCCATTGCTTAGCTGGGTTATGTATATTTTTCTCGTTGATATTTTGCCGTACCTTGTGGATATGGACATCAGACATCAGTCTGACTTGAAGTTGTCAAATATTTTTTCTTTTCCACTGTGTAGGTCGTCTTTTAACTCTTTTGATAAAGTCTTTGGGTGAGCAAAAGTGTTTGATTCTTAGTAGTTACCGTTTCTATGTTGTCTCCTCTGTTGTTCATACCTTGTCAGATTTTGAAGTCTGTTTAAGCTACATATTAGAACATCCATTGCTGACCCTAACTTTTCTTAAATGATCTTTATTGTTACAGGTTTGATATTTAGGTCTTTGATCCAATTTGAGTTAGGTTTAAGATACTAGTCTTGTTTCAGTTTTCTGCAGATGGATATCCAATTTGCAGTCTTAGGACCTTTGTTAACTATCAAATGTTCTTTAGAAAATGTTGGCATCTCTGAGGTCTCAACTTTGTTCCATTGGTCTATATGTCTCTTTTGGTGCCAGGTTGTTTTGACTACTGTGGCAGTGCAAAATGTTCTAAGATTGGGTAATGTGAGGCTTCCCACTGCATTTGTCTTCTTCAGTAGTACTTTACTTATCCACATTTCTTCCTTTTCTAAACAAAGTTGGTGGCTTGGTTCTCCATCTCACTGAAATTTGTATTGGGATTGCATTTTAAATGTAGATCACTTTGAGTAAAATAGACATTTTCACAATGTTAAATCTTTCAGTCCATGAACAGGATGAGTTTTTCTGTTTATGCAAGTCTTTTTTGGTTTCTTGCAGTAAGATCTTGTTGTTCTCCAGTTACAGTTATTCCTGGGTAGTTTATCTGCTTGGGGGCTACAGTGAGTCATATTGATTTGGTAATTTCTTCTTTGATGATCTCTTGTTTGTCAAAAAGTAATCCTACTTATTTACTTATGTTTATCTTATATCTTGATAATTTGCTACACACTTCTATCAGTCCCAGTAGTCTACTTATGGATTATTTAGGACTCTTTGCACATACAATCATATCATCTGCAAATAGGAAGATTTTTACTTTTTCTTTGCTGACACACATGCACTTTATTTCTTTGTCTTTTCTGATTGCTCTGGCTAGAATCTCTAGTACAATGTTGAAAAGAAGTAGTGAGAGTGGGCATCCTTGTCTTGTTCCTGTTCTCAAGGTAAATTCTTTCAGTCTTTCTCCACTCAGGATGATGTAGGAGATTGGCTTTGCATAGATGACCGTTATTACTTTGAGGAATGTGCCTTGTATTTCTGTTTCGCTAAGAGTTTTAGCATGAATGGGTGTTGAACCTTGTTGAATGCCTTTTCTACATCAGTTGACAAGATTAGGTGATTCTTATATTTGGATTATTTATGTGGTTGATCACATTTATTGTTTTTCTGATGTTGAACCAGGCTTGCACCCCTGGTATGAATCCAACTTGGTCATGATGAATTACTTTTTTGATGTGTTGTTGAATTTTATTGGCAAGGATTTTGTTGAAGATTTTTGCACCTAGGTTCATGAGCCATATTGGTCTGCCGTTCTCCTTTTTTGTTTGAGTCTTTTCCTGGCTTTGGCATCTGAGTTATAGTGGCTTCATAGAATGAATTTGGGAGTATTCCATCCCTTTCTATGCTGTGAAATAGTCTCAATAGTATTGGAGTTAGCTCTTCTCTAAAAGCTTGGTAGAATTCTGCAGTGAAGCTGTCTGGGCCAGGGCTTTCTGTGGTTGGTAGTTTTTCCGATAACTTTTTAAAATCTCTTCCTTTGTGATCGGTTTATAAAGTTGTTCTACTTTTCCTAACGATAATTTTGGTAGGTGATATGAATCTAGGAATTTCTTTGTTTCCTCTAGGTTTTCAAATCTGTTAGAATACAGTCTTTCATAGTATTCTGGTATGTTAGTTCTGATTTCAGTTGGGTCAGTTGTGATATCTCCCATCTTACTTGTTATTCAGGTCATTTGTTTCCTCTCCTGTCTTTGTTTTGTAAGTTTAGCCAGTGGTTTATCAATTCTGTTGATCTTTTCAAAAAACCAACTTTCAGTTTTCTTAATTCTTTCAGTTGTTCTTCTGCTCTCTAATTCATTTAGTTCTGCTCTAATCTTTATTACCTGCTTTCTTCTGGGGTTCTTCTGTTACTCTCTACTTGGTAAGCTATAGGGTTAATTCTTTGGCTGGGGTCCTTTCTTTCTCCCAGATGTGTGTATTTATAGAGATAAATTCACATCTGAGCACTGCTTTGTCTTTATCTCATAGGTTCTTGTAGGATCTGTTTTCACTCTCATTTAATTCTATAAACTACCTATTTCAACCTTGATTTCTTCTATAACCCACGGCTTTTTGAGCAAGATGTTCAGTTTCTCTGAGTTCAAATTTCTACCTATATTTTTTCTGGTACTGATTTTTACTTTTATGTCTTTATAGTCTGAAAAGACGCTTTGCAGTAACTCAAAAGTTTGGATTTTGTTGAGACTTGCTTTATGTCTTAACACATGGTCTATTCTGGAAAATGTTCCATGTGTACTGGAGAAGATTGTGTACTTATCTGTTGATAGATAAAAGATTCTCCACATGCCAGTGACAATCAGTTGGTTAATTGACACGATAATTATCTTCTGTGCCTTTACTGAGCTTTTTTTCTGGATGGTCTGTTGATTACTGAGAGTGGAGTGTTGAAGTCTTTTACTATTACTGTTGAGTAATCTATGTCATTTTTCAATGTAGACAGTGTTTTTTTGATGCATTTAGATGCTCTGGTGTTGGGTGCATAAATATTTAATATTTTTAAGTGTTGCTTCTGTAGTGAAACTTTCAGTAATAAACAGTGACCATCTTTGTCCATGATGATGAATTTTACATTAAAATCTATTTTATCTGAGGTTAGCATTGCCACACCTGTTCTTCTATGTATGTCATTAGCTTGGCATATATTATTCCATCTTTAATTTTCAGTTTGTTCATATCTTTCAGTTTAAGGTTTACATCTTTCAGTCTATATGCAAGTGACATATAGACGGGTCAATAATTATTGATAGGTATGTATTTAGCGCTGTCACTTTGATGTATTTATTTTTGTGTTGATGTTTTCTCTGTTGCTCTTAATATTCTCTTCTGGGTCATTCATCTGTATTAACTGAGTTTTCATATTTATCAGTGTTACTTTTCTGTATGTTGACTTTTGTATTATGTTTATTGTTTTGATGTGTTGCATTGTTATTATGCTTTGCAGCTACTGTGATTCCACTTAATATTCTAACCTTAAACATTAAACCAGATTTTAACTTCTGTATGTCTTTTCAATTTCCTCTTCATCTGAAAGGACTATAACTACTGTAATATATCCCTCTTTTTGTGTGATGGTGGCATAGCTTTTGGGGTATGGTCACTGGTTCCCTTCTTTTAATCTTGTAGCTTTGTGACTTCTGGATACTGTGTCCTGCACTACCTTCTTAAGTACATTTTTAATAGTTCGGTTTTACTAAGAAAATAGCTTCTTTCAGTGTTTCTTGTAGTTTTGGTTTTGTTTTTACAATGTCTCTATCCTCTTTATCTGTGAATGTCTTAATTTCATCTTGGTATTTGAGAGACAATTTTGCAGGATATATAATTCTTGGTTGGAAGTTTTTCTTCTTCAAGGATTTGAAAGTGTCATCCCAGTGCCTCTGTGCCAACAGTGTTTCTGCCGAGAAGTCAGACAAAAGCCTACAGGGCTTTCCTCTGAATGATAGCTTTGCTTTGAGCCTCACTACCTTTGTTTAGTTTATCTTTCATTTTATTAAACTTGATTGTAATACGTCTTGGAGTCTTCTTTAGGGGTCTAGTTTTTGTGGTGTTTGAAACACATCTTGCAACTCTATGTTCTCTTCTTTTGTAATGTCACGAAAGTTTTCTGTCAGCAACTCAACAACAGTACTCTGTGTTTTCATCTATCCTTCCCTTTTCAGGCACTCCAGTTATTTGTAGATTTTTCCTGTTAACAGAGGTACACATGCTTTTTAATACTTCTTCATTTTTCTTATTTCTTTTCTCTATTTTCTCCTCATAAATGCTGATGTCAGTTGCTGTATCCTCAAAGTCACTAAATCTGACTTCTATCTCCTCAGTTCTCCTCTTTGGCTTTGGATTGAATTGTCCAGTTTTTTAATTTTGTTATTGATCTGCTGGATTTCAGATCATTGTTCTGTCAGTCCAAATAGGTTGATTAATTATTCATTTTTCTCTGCTGCATTTTGTTTAATCTCTAGGAGGGCTCTCTATATAATTCTTTAGTACTCCACCTCCAATAGTTTCAGAAAGGCTTCTTCATCCAGGACTATTTTCACTTCTTTATTTTGAGAATTTTCCAGAGACGAGTGGAGTGTTTCTTTAAATAGTTAGAAATCATTTGTTTTCTGTGCACCATCCACAGGCTGCTCAGTTTACCTGTTGTTACATCAACAGGAGTTGAGGCATAGTTCTGAGAACAGAGTTGGTCACCAACCACCTCTGTGTATTCTAGTAACTGCCTGTAGTGGACTTTTTTAGGTGGTGGGCTCCTTCTCCTGGCTGGGAAGGTAGGCACTCTACTTATGGAGTCACTGAAGGCCATCAGCTGACCCTGTGATGTGGGTCAGTGAAGGGTGGAGGAGGTGCTGCTGGGCCACCCAGCAGTTATTTCTCCAGGCAGTCTTATTTTAAGAAAGTATTTTACTGTTAAGCTGGCAACTGTCCAACAGCTGCCAAAATCACTTGGACCCTCAGGTGTGGCAGGCCTCGCTTTCCTGCTGACAATGGAAGCACCTCTTTGGCTGTCCCCAGATGCTATGATGTGGTTCAAAGCAGGGAGTGGTTGCAGCCTTTCTTCCATCCTCAGCCCTGCCTTACCAATAAGGTAACACTATCTTAAACACAGCCTTTGTGCTGGAAACACAATTTCCAGACTGGGACTGCTTCTCAGCTTAGCAATTAGCCCCTGCTGAGACCTCCATTATGGTAACTCCACCTCCCAGCTGACCAAGACGGTATCCTGCCTGAGCTGCCCTTCCTTCCCTTCCTGCTATGAAACAGTAGAATCTATAGTACAGCTCAGAAAAGAGAGGATGGAACTGCAGTGGTGCCCTCAGTCAGCAGCCAGGCTCTTAAGATGTGGTGGTCACACCCACTGTTTCTCTGCTGTGCAATATGCTGTTTATTGCAGTTCAGCATATTTGCTGCCTCATGCCTGGCTCCCGCTTCCCAGTTATCAAAGAAAGCATCAATACCTGCAATCCTCCTACATAGCAAATCAGCTGAAGCAGTATTCAGCATGTGCTGCCTCGTGTTAGAGAGAAGTAGTTTCCTACTTAGTGATGCATAGTCCAATCTGACAACTCTTTGTCGTATCCTAGGGCTCTCTGGGTGTCCAGTGTGCTCCATTTCAGACCTCAGTTCTCAGAGGGAATTGAAGAAACATATGTCTAGTCCACCATCTTGGCCTGCTCCCTGTTTTTTCCAATCTAGGAAGAAAAGCATGATAAAGAGATTTCCCGCTGAATACGTTAATTGTAAGTTATTATTGGTAAAAATTTGACTGTTTTTGTATGGCTGTATTTTATTTTCAACTATGCAAGCTCATTATCAAGTGCACATGATAATACAAACAGAAGAATAATAATTTTCATGTACAACAGTAAGATTATATAATGTTTTAGGATATTACACAGAGTGCAATAATAAAAACATTTGCCACCCAAATATGGGAAAGTAATATTTACTTTTAAAAATGTTAATAGATGTAAGAGGTGTGTAAGAATGAAAATAGTCATTTTAATGTTTTGTTATTTATATTATAATCAATGAAGAAAGAATATTGAATCAAATACCCATATATAACTATCCATCTTAAGAAATGTAATATTACAAATGCCATTGCAAAGATCTTCTCCCACTTTGTTATTTATGTCCTCACTCTCTTATAATGCCTCAATTTTAATCTAATTAACACATATGCATACATTTTAATGTATTCACCTAAATAAATTCTTACCCACCTTGAAGTAATAACATAATGTATTTTAATACTTTCTCATTTTTAATTTGTTTCTTTGATTCACTAAAAATTTATTTTCATTGTGTGATTTAAAGTTGAATTTATAATTTTTTCCATATAGATAAATATTTTCCTTAGCAATACTATTTGAATAAGCTATATTTTCCAACAACTATGTGATACTCTCTTTGTCAAAATATGCCTGTCCTTCTTTACTTCACTATTTCATTGGTAGATTTTGTAACTCTATGCAAAAGATCAGTGACTAAAAGATTTATGATATTTGTATGTTTCTCTATGTATATCAAAATCAATAATGTTGCAAAGTTATGATATAACTTGAAAATATAGTCAGGGTTCCCTAGAGAAATAAAAACAATAGAATTAATATCAAAACATTATTTTTAAGGAATTGGCTCACAAGATGGCAGTGGTTGACCAGTAGAGAATTTGGAAAGTATATTAGCAGCTGGAAGCTGAAGCATGGATGATGCTGAAATCTTGAGTCTGAAATAGTCAAAGAAATACAACAGGAGTTGTTGTTGCAGTCTTGAGTCTGAAATCTGTAGGCAAGACAGCAGACTGAAGGGAAGTCTGGCAGTGTAGAATTTATGCTAGAATATTGATTTCATGTTTAATTAATTTCAGACTACAGAAGTTGGTAAAAACCTTCAATTTCTTCATCTTTGGATCAGTGGTTGGTATACATAAATTTGAATACGAGTCATATTAATGTCTTGTCCTTTGGGGTACATGAAATGCTCCTTTTAGCTAAGACTGCAAGGCCATTCTTCAAGTTGTGATTCCCTGCCTAGCTAACCATATGATTGGTCAATTGAAAGTGACCAGAAACCAGTCCATTGCAGTTTACTAATACCTAGAATATCAACACTAATGATTTCCATTTTATTTTTTGATAATTCTCAGTTTTTCTAGATGCATACTTGTTCAGAAATAGAGGAGGTCAGAAATAGAGGAGGACCCTAAGTGATATGAATTGACACAGTAGCTCAAGCACAACAGTGACTATGAGAGTGATTCAGGACTGGACAGTGTTGCATTCTGTTGTACATAGGGTTACTATGAGGAAGAACTGACTTGATGACACCTAAAAACAACAACAAATTAAAAGTAATGTCTACAGCTATTCCTTCTTCCTTTGAGTAGTTACATCACCACATGAAGGTCCCTAAAGCTTGACTCCATTTCATTGAGGTTAACTCTATCTTGAGGAGTCATATGTTGAATATCTTTTAACCTGAGAGGGTCACCTTCTTGTAGTACATCAGAAACTATTCCTTGTTATCCACTTCACACTTTTTTTTCAGAATTAGACTGTCAGAGCCTTCTTCCTAATCTGTCTTAGTCTAGAAGCTTACCTAAAACCTGTCTAGCATGGGTGGTGGGCAACCCTGCTGGTATTTGAAATACCATTGGCATAGTTACCAACATCAGGGCAGCACACAAACCACCACAGTATGCCGAATTGAGTTGCATGGGAGGGCAGGTGAAGAAGAGTAGTTGCAAAATCTGGCCTTAATGATGGAAATGATGCCAGGGATTACATGACAAACATTTCCAAGACCAAAGAACTCTTCACTGGAAATGCATTTTTCCGACAACATAAACAGCAACTCTGTAAGAGGATATTACCAGATGAAATGTACATGAATACACAGGAAAAAAATGACTCTATCTGTGGAAGGAGATGGTGAAAAAGCTCAATATCAGTCAGAACAAGGCTGGGACCAACTATGACAAAGGCCATCATTTGCTCACAAGCAATTCTGAGTGGAAGCTGAAGAAAATAAACGATTCTGCCTACAAGAGCCAAAATGCAACCTTGGCTATATTGCATCTGAATTTAGAGACTTTCTGAAGATTTAATGTGTTGAACACTAATGACTGAAGAGTTGTGGAATATATCAAGAGTAGGATGCATAATAAAAGCCAGAGGTCACTAAAAAGGCAAGAAGAAAACACGAAAGTGACTGTCAGAGGGCACTTTGACTCTTACTTTTTTACTTAGAGTAGCTAAAGTGAAGGGAATAAATGAGGAATTCAAAAAGCTAAACAAAAGATTTCAAGTGAGTCTCAAGAAGACAAAGTGAAATATTGTAATGAAATCTACAAAGACCTGGATTAAGAAAACAAAAAAGGAATAACATGTGTGGGACTTCTCAAGCTGAAAGAACTAAAGAAAAAATACAAACTTTACAATGCAATATTAAAGACTTCAGAAGGAAAATTGGAGGCCTTGTTGAACAGTGATTAGGAGCTCAGGTGCTAACCTAAAAAGGTCACTTTGAATCCAATAGTCACTTCTTGGGAACCCCATGGGTTACTTCTACTCTATCCTCTATGGTTACTATCTGTTGGAATTGACTCAAAAGTTCTCCTTTCTAAAGGAAATATTAAGTGACATAAGAAGTAAAAAAAGGAAAATGGAAGGAATACACAGTCACCGTACCGTAAAACAACAATGTTCAGTCATTTCAGGAGGTAGTACATGATCAGCAGTCACTGAAAGAATAAGGAAGGCAATGGAGAAAAATAAGCCTTCAGGAAATGATGGAATATCAATTGCAGTGTTTCAACAAATGGATGCAACACTAAAGGTGCTCACTCATCTGTGGCAAGAATTTTGAAGACAGCTACCTGGCAAACAGGTTAGAAAAGATGTGTATTTGTTTTCATTCCAAAGAAAAGTGATCCTAGAGAATTCAGGAATTATCAAACAATATCTCTTGCAAGTAAAATTCTGCTGAAGATTGTTAAAAAGTTGTTGCAGCAATACGTTGAAAGGAACTGCCAGAAAGTCAAGCTGGATTTGGAAGAGAGTGTGGAACTACGTGAATACCATTTTCTGATGTCAGATGGATCTTGAATGACAACTGATGCTGCTAGGAAGATTTTTACCTGTGTTTCCTTGAGTATGTAAAAGCAATGAACTATGTGGATCATAAAAACATTATAGATGATATTGTGAAGAATGGGAATTCCAAAACACTTAATTGTGCTCATGTGGAACATGCTAGAAGAGATCAAGGAGATACTGCATTATTTAAAGTTAGGAAAGGTCAGGATTGTATCATTTCACTACACTTATTCAATATGTATAGCGAGCAAATAACCAAAGAAGCTGGATTAAGAAGAATAGGATATCAGAACTGGAGGAAAGCTCATTTACAACCTGTGTTATGAAGATGACACAATTTTGCTTGCTGGAAGTAAAGAAGGCTTACAGAACTTACTGATGTCTATAAAAGAGCACAATACATCAACATAAAGAAAACAAAAATCCTCACAGTTGGACCACTAAGCAACATTATGGTAAGTGAAGAAAATTATACTTGTCAAGGATGTCATTTTTATTGGATCTACAATCAATACCCATAGAACCAACAGTCGTGATATCGAACAACACATTGTGTTAGACAACTCTGCTGCAAAAGAACTCATTAAAGTATTAAAAGTAAAGATGTCACTTGAAGGACTAAAGTGGGCTTGACCCAAGCCACAGTGTTTTCAATTGCTTCCTATGTATGCAAAATATGAAAAATAAAAAAGGAAATCCAAAGAAGAATTGATGAATTTGAATTATGGTATTGGCTAAAATCATTGAACATACCATAGTGACACATGTAGGAAAAAGGAACAACCCTGTCTTGACATAAGTACAGCCACACTGCTTCTCAGAAGCAAAGATATCTCACATAATTTGGACATATCATCAGGAGGGACCAATTCTTGGAAAATGACATCATGCTTGGTAAGGTAGACTATCAGTGAAAAAGAGGAAAATCCTCAAAAAGATGGATTAACACAGTGGCTTCAATAATGGGTTCAAGCATGACAAAGATCATGAGGATGGCACAAGATGGGTCAGTGTTTCATTCCCTTGTACTTAGGATCACTTTGAGTCAGAACACATTCAGCAGCGCTTCACTAGAATAGCAACATTTATGGGAAAGAAACGTTTTTGATCAAAGACCTTCTAACTGACTTCAAGAATCCCATCCACATTATTAAAGCTGATATTCTTTACTTAAAGTCAACAATTTATGGATGATAACCACATCTGTGAAACATCATCAAAGCAATAGCTAAAAGAAAATCTAACTAAAAAATGGGCTTAGCCAAGCTGACACAAAAATCTGACCCCCACAAACAAACATTCAAGTTTGTGGTGGATGACTTGAGTCGAAATCTCTTAAAGTACTAAACTTTCAGGAGAAATATAGAGACATTCCGTAACTTTATACATTTGTATATAAAGTGTTGTTTTAGTCAGTTAAGGCTGTTCTAACAGAAATACCACAGAGTAGATGGCTTTAACAAAGGAAGGTTTATTCTTACACAGCCACAGTCCAAATTCAGGATGTCCGCTCCAGGGGAAGGCTTTTCCCCTTGTGGGATCTGGAAGAAAGTCCGGTATTACCTCAGTCTTGGTCCAGGGAGTGTCTTGGTGCAGGAACCTCAGGTCTAAAGGACACATTGTCCTCCCGGTGCTGCTTTCTTGATGGTGTGAGGTTCACAGCTCTCTACTTGCTTCTCTTTCCTTTTATCTCTTGTAGGACGCAAGGATTAAGGGTGGGGCAAGCCACACTCCAGGGAAACTCCCTTTACAGTGGAGCAGGGAGGTGATTTTCTGAAGGGATTTATGGTCCCACCCTAATCCCTCAATGTACAGCACAGTAAAATCACAAAATGGTGGACAATCATAGAATACAGAGAATCATGGTTACATGGCTACACCTATTTTTGGGGGGACACAATTCAATCCATGACAAGTATGTATTCTCAAATTTAATGAGAAGCTTTCACAAGAATGTATTAAATTGTAGAGCATCTGTTTTAGTCATCTGGTGCTGCTCTAACAAAAATATGGCCGGTGGATGATTTTAAGATAAATTTATTTCTTCATAGCAAAGTAGGCTAAGAGTCTAAATTCAGGGTGTCAGTTCCAGGGAAAAGCTTTCTCTGTTGGATCTGGAGGAAGGTCCTTGTTGTCAGTCTTCTCCTGGACTGGGAAGATTGTAGCTTCTCAGGCACAGGGACCCTGGGTCACTTTCTTGGTGCTATGAGGTCCCCATTTCTCTAACGTTCCCCTTTTCTTTATATTCCCTGAGATTGCCTCAAGGCATAACACAGTCTTGCACATTGAGTCTTGCCCTAACAACACAACTACTGCCCATCCCCCCTCATTAACATCCTGGAGGTAGGAATTACAGCATTAGCATCATATACGGGAATCTTGGCCTAAACAAATTCTTAACACATTTCTGAGGGATGCAGTTCTATCCATGACAGTGTCAAAACAGCAGGAGGCAAATTATTTAAAGTGGATATCAAAAAATACCAAGACAAAAAGAAAGCCAGCCTAATGGCAGAGACACAGTATAACCTGGAAGAAAGAATGTCAGACATATCACAAGAAATGCAGTTTGACAAAGGTCGATACGTATTCTTTTTTAAAAGATCTTAAAACTTTTGCCAAAACATAACAAAACAACTAATTTTTATTTTAACTATCCAATTTTTTTAAAAGCATTACATACAAGGTGCCACTCTCTCATTATAAGAAAGTGCACCAAAAAAAAGTCTTGTCTTATGCTACATGTTCCACATTTTGTCTGAATTATTTTAGACTTCTTTTGCTACATCTTACATGGCATTTTGCACGTATTATATAGTTTATGCTAATGGTGACAATTATGAGAAGTCTCTCATTCTACAATCTCTGTATCTTTTTGTTTTTATCAACGTTATTAATTTGGAAAATCTGCCATTTTGATTACTTTGTATTTTAGTATTCTTTGAGATCCTTTGCTTTAATCATGCTTCTTTTCTGCTTTGAAGTCTTGGAAATAACATTGTAGTATTAAATGATTAAAACTAACAAGCTTCATTTCAATGCCATTGATAAAATTATTAGATAAATACAGTCCTAGAATTTTAATACTGAGTTATTTTAATTAAAGAAAAGGCAGAAGTAAATCTTTCTAGAGCTGCCACCTACTGTTTAGCATAATGCCTGGCACAAAGTACTTACGCAAAAAAAGTTTGGTCAAAGAAGCAAATTTCATTAATAATGATCAGTATTTTTGTATCTTCTATGGCGAAAGACACATTCAATATTTTAAGTAGCAGTTGTAAGTACTATTTTGTACACTAATTCATTGATTTGTATATACCCAATATGTTAGCCAGTGCAGAAACAGCATAACATCATGCATAAGTACTTAGGACCTGAATCCAAACTTTGTGGGATTAAATCTGGCTCTGTTCCTTTAGTATCTGTGACACTTTAGAAATTTACTTATCTTCACGGTGCTTCAGTTTCCACAAACATAAAAATGCAGATGAGGCAGTTAATTAGATGATTACTGAAATTACTTAGAATAGACTAGATACAGTAAATGTTGCATTGCCTGTTAAACTATAGAAATATTATTGTATTCTCCATTGTGTCAATGATAAAATTAAGACAATTTAATTAAGTTGCTAATGATCATTGCAACTAATATGATATGAAATGTATTGTATTCTTATGAGCCAAAGCCAAGTGCCGTCAATCAATCCTTAAGTCTGTCCGTCTGTAAAATAAAAAAAGGAAGCCCACTGGCACTGAGTCAATTCTCACTCATAATGACCCAATAGGATAGAGTAGAACTGCTCACCATAGGGTTCCAAGGAACAGCTGGTGGGTTCAAACTGCTGATCTTTTGGGTAGCAGAGGTAGCACTTAACCACTATGCCACTAGAGCCCCATCAATCTACACTCATGACAAATGAAATGAGAAGTCTAAGTTTTGAGGATATTATTTACTGCTCAAAAATACATACAATCATTTTGGCTAATAAAATCTGCAAACCTGATAATAAAATTAAAGAATCAAGGGACAAAAATACAAATATATCTCTATTAATGAGCAAAATTATCACATGCCATTTCACTGAACAGGTACAAAAATGTAATAGCAATGTAAGATAATTCATTTTCCTTTACATTTGAATATTTAAAATCTAGTAGTAATATCTTGAAATTTCTTTTGACATCAGCATCTTATATATTTGTATCAGATCCAACATTATATCCTTTGATAACTCATTGAAAATGAAGTTTCCATAATGCAGCAGACACAAGCTTTAGAAAGAAACACAGAAACTGAGGATAACATCTTATTTAATAAATATATGGGAAAGGGAGTGTACCCGAGATATTAGACATATATAACAATAAGGTGACACGCCTCTATTTACTGAATTTAGGAGATGGGAATTTAAATCAGCAGGCATAGAATTTATGAATAAAAACAAGGAGAGGAAATATAAAGCTATTAACCTTTCTTGGCTCATAGACACATTTGTTTATTTTGTCAGTTATAGAACAAACAAATAAAAGGCAAATGCTTCAGATACCATGGAAATTTTTTAAACTATTAGAGGATTTAAATTTATTTAACTATGATTTTTTTTTTTACAATCTGTTTTGAAAAAAATACATAGCATTAAAAACATAAAAATATTTTGCCTCACTTTAGATGGGCAACCATTTAATACTTCTCTTTTGATTTCTCAAAGCTCTGGATTTAACAGAGTAAACAAGGTTTATGTACAAACCTAAAGGACAGCTTAATCTTACAATCATTTTCCTTCATGCTGCAGGCTTCCATTTTAGCTTTATTCATTACAGCCCTAAAGCTTCTGCTTTCTAAATGTGTAGGTTACAGGAAGTACCTTGAAGCTCACCTGCTCAAGATTAATAATTTCATCCCAAGATTAGAGCTATTACTCTTCCTGACCTGATCCAAATGGTACAAATGGGATTTTAAGGATGATGTGTGTTCAGAGATCCAATAGAGTGATGAGGTGCAGGGGATAGCTACCCTGAGGAAGCAGGAAAGATAGACTGTCAGGGTTGCACAGAAGATACATCATTAGGTTTAGCTATTATCCAAAGAAAAGATTATAGCTATAAATAAATTTACCCAGCTCTTTAATACAATGGACAGGCAAACCAATGGAAGGACAGGCCAGGAACATAGCTATTATCTACAAGGAAAGCCTTAGGCTAAATTCTTCTTTCAATAGCAAAATTGCAGGTGACATCAGGAAGAAATATATATATTTATATGTTACATTCTCGTCACTAACATTTAATTGATAATGTTAGAAAATATCAAGTTAGTGTTCACTAACTTGTCATTTATGGAAATCATCTTTTTTTTCTGCTTTTAGTCAATAATTGTTCTAACTATACCAACAAACAAACAAAAAACAGATCCATTGCCATCCACATAATTCCAATTCACAGTAGCTCTATAATACACAGTAGAACTTCCCTGTATAGTTTCCAAGGAGAGCCAGACAGATGTGAACTGCTGACCTTTTGGTTAACAGCAGTAGGTTTTAATAACTATGCCACCAAGGTTTCCTGTGACTATATGAAGTAGGTTCTTTTACCTACCCCACCATGCTAAAATTCAAAGAAGCAGATTTTGTTTTCAAATTAAGTTCTGAGTGTATTTTTGTAAATATATTTAATTAAAATTATTACACATTGTGAAGACATAAACTACTGTCAAATCATAAAGGAATTAAATAACTTAAATTGTCATAGCTGAGTTCCTTTATTCAAAATAATGTTATATAAATCTTATGGACCGTAAGTATAACAAACCAGAAGTAAAAGTTGTTTTCATTTAATCAACCTAGTATTCTTAGGAATCTGATCTCACATAATTCTCAAACTCAAAAGTAGAAGACTGATCCAATAATAGTAGAATTTCCAATGGATACTGGCAATGCCAAATTTCTAGACATGACTATAGTAATACTTTGAAGTATCAGGTACTACTTAAATGTCAATTTAAAACAATAATAATTCAACCAAGTCTCTGTCATAGAATGCGTATCTTATTATGCTCAAAATATAAAATCAAGTTTATCTCCAGAGAGTGGGTGCCGCAAAGTGATTTCCGACTTAGAGATGAAGAATCTAGTTCAGGTTTCAACAACTCAGGTACCTTTACCTAACAGTTTGTTGATAAACTTTTTGTAAATATTTGTGGTTAAATTAATTAGAATGTATTTTTTAAAATAAAAGCTGACTTAAACCTAAGTGATTCAGATTCTGTTTTCCTCAATTATTTAAAATTAGTTAATGTTATATTTTGGACATACAGTAGGTTTATTCTTTCTTGCCTGATTGAAATTTATCATAATGTCTCAAGATAACTTTAGGAGGTGGGGTTAAGATGGCAGAGTACTCAGACATTTCCTGTAATGCCTCTAAAAAAAACACTCCAAATAACAAATAAATTGATTGTATATGATGTTTTAGCAGCCCTGAACATCAAAGGGAAAGTTGAGAAATAGGAATGATAACCAGGAAAGGGAGAATGGGTACACATGTACGAGCCAGACCAGACTTCACAGTAATCAGCACTTCACAGGTAGATTTGTGGCAGGCAGTGTGGTGAGAGAAAAGAGTTTGCCTTGGCAGGAGGAGAACTAGCTGTGAAGAGTTATTCATGCCTACGGAATCTGTGAAAAAAACCATTTGAATGTCAAAAGAAATTACCTTGCATCTAACTTACCACTGGCAAGTAAAAGTTTTCCTTCAGAATAAACCTCTTTCTCTTTTACCAGTGCTTCCCCATCCCTTCTCCAAAGAGTACAGCTGAACAGACTGGTGCATTCTCTGGACCAGAGAATTAGAACTCTTTAAGTGTGTGATGAATCATTTTCTCAGAATCGGAGAAGGAACAATTTGACAAATGGAGGGGGGGAAACTGTTGATTCCCCTGAGCCAGGATTTCAGGGTAGAAACAGTTTCTTTGTCTAGACACAAATATAAGGGGCTCACAGAATTTGAATAATTCCCACATCTGCACACAACATTGAGAGTCTATAGTCCAGCCACAAACCCCATCAACCCATATGCCTTAAGGAGTAGGGCCATGCAAACCTCTCAGATAATCATGAATAGCTGTCAGAACGCTTTCTCAGCACATGCAGTCAGATGCCTGTACCTACACCAAACATCTCTGCACACCTAGGGGAAAGCCTGCATCACACTTAGTGACTGACTACTTGGACAGCTGAGATGAATACATGCTAGAAAAGTGAGTGTACTCCTGGGCTCACAACAGCTCTAACCAACTGGTGACAGAACATTAGTGTTTGAAATGTGCGAATAATCAAATTACCTTCCATAGTAAGTCATTTCAAAATGAAATAAGAAGCTAGAACATTATAAAGAAACATAAAGTAAATAAATACAACAAATTACCGGTGGCTTGGAGACCAAAACCCAACCAGACCCTTTGCCATAGAATCAATTCTGGCTCATAGTGACCTTATAGGGCAATACAGAACTGCCACATAGAGCTTCCAAGGAGCACATGATGGATTCAAACTGGCAGCCATTTGGTTAGTAGCCATAGCTCTTAATCACAGCTACAGTGGCTTCAGAAATGTCCCAAAACAAAGAAGAAAGAAATTTTCTAGGTGGAGAAAGCTTACTAGAATTATCAGAGATAGAATTCAAAAAACTAATATTTAGAACTCTTCAAGAGACCAGGCAAAACACAAAGAGCATAAGAACAAATTAAAGAGACTGCAAAAGAACATAGACAGCAAGTAGAAATTCAGGCAACTAATAATAAAATTAATTAGACAATGCAATAGAAAGATAAAAGAGCAGAACTGAGGCAATGGGAGCCAGAATTAACAAGACTAAAGATAAAGCATCTGACATCAACATATTTGATAAAAATGAAATAGAAGAATTTTAAAAAATAAAGAAACAATAAAAATTTTGTGGCATTGTATCAAGAGAAACTGCAGTACAGGGAGGTGGTTAAATAAAATACAGACAGAATTGTTTAAGATTTGTTTAGGTGAAACTTCCACAATATCATGAAAGATGAAAAGCTATCTACCCTAGATATTCTTTGAACTCCACACAATGTAGATCCTAAAAAGCCAGCCAAGAAGCAAGACATATTATAATCATGCTGCCTGAAACTAAAGACTAAGAGAGATATTAATGTGTCTAGAGATAAATGAATAACGATCTGCAAAGAAAAGTCAATAAGGCTAATCTTGGATAACAGCAGAAACCATGGTAAGAAGGCAATGCAATGACATATGCAAACTGTGAAGGAAGGAAAAACACTGCCTGCCAAGTATTATATATCCAGGAACAGTATCTCTAAATCATAATGGCAAAACTAGGACATATCCAGATAAACAGAAATGTAGACAATTTGCAGAAATCAAAACAAAATTATAGCAAATAATAAAGGGAAATATTAGGTCAGAAAATCGATGAGAATAGAAAACCAACAAAAGCTAGAGCACACGACAGAGCAAGTAGATATCAACACAGATAGGGAAGTCACAAAAACAAATTAATACTAAAACACTAAAAACAGGCAAACAGAGATGTCAGTATGTAAAAGATAACCACAAAAAAGAGAGACTGAAAGACTTATAGTCATAGATTTTGTACATGGAGAGCACGCCAAGCAATACTAAGAAATAAAAGACTTGAAATTTAGGAAAAAAAGGTGAAATTAAGGTTATCATGAGGAGTTGGGGTCAAGATGGTGGACTAAATACACATCTCCCTAAATATCTCTGGAAACCAAGAACAGAACTGATAATTAAACAGAGACTTCTGAACACCTAATGAGCCCTAGGACATGGCATAGGGCTGTTAATTTAAATTTGATACCACTGAACGCAAAACCTCCTCTATTTCACTGACACAACTCTCAGCGAATGTGGGCTTGCACAGACCAAATGTAACTCACCATTTTGATTTTTTTCTCTGTCTTAGCTGGTGGGTGGAGCTGGGACTTGACTAGCCACTAATCTCAGACACACTGCTGATGGGATCAGCAAGTGAAACTACCATATTTTGAGAGTCTGGATTTAGACTCTGTGCATCTTGGTACATTTGGGCTCTCTTTCTGCTTCTGACATATAGTAGCCAGTACTGAGGCATTGGCAAGCTTGTGCTGGACTCCATCTTGCTCCATTGGGAGGTGGATCACCCATACAGAAGCCCCAGTTGGATTTAGTTCCTAGGCTGTGTGGCAGCTTCTGCCTGAGGTAGAGCACTTTTACAGCAGAAAAGCAGCATTTTACAGTGCCGCCTATGGCTGGGGAATGGCAACAGAGGCTGTGGACTCTGCATCTCGACACCTTTGGACTCTCTTTTGGTCCTAGCCAGGTGGCAAGCTTGTTTGAGACACCATATTGTTCCACTGGGAGGTGTATATACCCATACGGAAGCCTGAGCTGGACCTAATTTCTGGGTGGGGAGGCAGTGTCTGCCATGAAGATAGCACTTTTCCAGCAGAAAAGCAGGATGCTATACACTGTTGCCTACAACTGAGGTCCAATAGCAGAGGCCAGCAGGGTAGTAACCTTTCTGTATTTTGAGCTAGTTTATAACATCTGGGGTTGTTATAAAGACTGATACAAAGGTGCTTACTTGGCAAGCTGGGAAGAGGGACCTATACTACTGAAAACCTGACTGACTTTGGAAGTTGTCAGATACATTTTACCTCTCATATTAAGACAGCTAAGAGAAACAACTGCGGTCCATCCTCGAAACATCTCTCCCAGCCTCTACTGACTCACAAGACGCATAGAAAGCAACAAATTCTGGATAAAACTGTAAGCAAAAAATCACCCATGGCTTCAGAAAGCCCCCAAAAGAAAGCACCTCAAAACTTCCCAGATGAAGAAGAGTTTCTGAAACTATTGGAAGGTGATTACAAAAGGATTATATATAGAGTCCTCCTAGACCTTATACAAAATGCAGCAGAGCAAAATGAAAAATTAAGCAAGCTGTTCAATCTGATGGAACACCAATACTCTGAAATCCAACAGATCAAGAAAATCAAAGTGATACAAACTCCCATTCAAAGCCAAGAAAACAGAATAGAACAAATGGAAAACACACTTTCTGATTTGGAAGACAGAGTTACTAACTCCAGCATCTAGGAGGAAAAATGAGAAAAAAGAAACAAGAAAAATGAAGAAGTGTTAAGAAGCATGTGCGACTCTATTAAGAGGAACAATCTGTGATTAATTGGAGTTTCTGAAGAGGGCGAGACACCTGAGAGCCAGACAGTATTGTGGCAGAGTTACTGACATAAAACTTCTCAGAAATTATGAAAGAAGAGAATATAGAGATCCAAGATACCTATTGAATGCCACTCAATATAGATCTTAAAACAAAGACTCCAAGACATATCATAATCAAGCTTAACAAAACTAAATGTAAGCAGAAACTCTTAAAGGCAGCAAGACTCAAAGCAAAGCTAGTAGTTAGAGGAAAACGCTGTAAGCTTTCATTGGATTTCTCACCAGAAACAATACTGGCGTGAAGACAGTGGCATGACATGTTCAAAGCCTTGAAGGAGAACAACTTCCAACCAAGAACTGTATCTCTTGCAAAACTACCTTTCAGATATGAAAACTAAATTAAAACATTTGAAGATAAGCAGAAACTCAGAGACTTTGTAAAAACCAAACCAAAGCTACAAGAAATACTGAAAGAATCTTCTGGCTTAGAGGAACAAAACCACTAACTTTATGTTTTAAAAGCAAATATAAGACACATCACCCAGAGTCCTACTCAGTTAGAGAAGGCTCCAAAGTCAATCAAAGCTATAATAGTGAAAGAAATAATCCAGTGATCATATCAGGAAAACTATGATGTTATCATTTTAAAAAGAGGGAAGGTTTACAGTTGCTATAGTCCTTTCAGATGGAGCAGAAGTTGACAAGACTGGTAGTAATTAAAATTGGGTTTATACATGGCTTGTTAAGGGGGATCATCGGGGTTACTGTAAAGCACAATAAAGATGCAACATAGCAAATCAAGGAACTTAATATACCACAAAACCAACCCTGAAAAAGGTGAAAAATCAACTTGCAAAGTAGAATGTCCCAGAACAGACAAATAAGAAAAACAGAGAAAGTATCAACACAAAAATAAACATATCACAATGGAAGCACTGAACATGTACCTATCAGTAATCACATTGAATGTGAATGGACTGAACGCTCCATTCATATGTTGGCTACAAGAAACTCACCTTAGACTTAAAGATAGGAACAAACTGAAAATTAAAGGATGGAAGAATATATATCAAGATAACAATACACAAAGAAGAGCAAGAGTGGCAATTCTAATCTCAGATAAAATAGATTTTAATGTAAAATCCACCATCGCAGACAAGGATGGATACTATTTATTGCTGAAAGTTTCAATATACAGGCAGGACTTAACAACATTAAATATTTATGCACCTAATATTAGAACACCTGAATACAGTGAAGAAACACGGGCTACACTCCAAAAGGAGATAGATCATTCCACAATAATACTGGGAAACTTCTACACTCCACTCTCAATATTGGACAGATTGCCTAGAAAAAAGCTCAATAAAGACACAGAAAATCTTATTGTCACAATTAAGCAACTAGACCTGATCAACATATACAGAACTTTCCATCCATCAGCAGACAACTACATCTTCTCCAGTTCATATGGAACTTTCTCCAGCCTGGATCACGTGTTAGGACATAAAGCAGTTCTCAACAAAAACCATACAGCATCTTCTCAGATCATAAGGCGGTAACAGTCAAAATCAACAGCAGAAAAAACATAGGTGGAAAGTGGAACTCATGGAAACTGAACAACGTCTTGCTCAAAAAGCCATAGATTATAGAAGAAATCAGGAGGAAATAAAGAAATTTACGGATTCCAAAGAGAATGAAAACACTTCATACCAGAACTTATGGGATACAGCCAAAGCAGTGCTCAGAAGTCAGTTTATCTCCATAAAGGCACACATCTGAAAGGAAGAAAGAAACCAAACCAAAGAACTAACCCTACAGCTTGAACAAGTAGAAACAAAACAGAGAGACCTCTCAGGCACCAGAAGAAAACAGATCACAAAGATTAAAGCAGAACCAAATGAATTAGAGAATAGAAGAACAACTGAACAGACCAAAAACTGGTTATTTGAAAAGATGTACAAAATCGAGAAATCATTCATTGAATTTACTAAAGAAAAACAGGAAAGGAAACAACCCAAATAAGAAATCGGAAGGGAGTTGTCCTAACAGATCTAACAGAAATCTCAAATATTATAACAGTATACTATGAAAGACTGTGCTATAGCAAATTTGAAAATCTAGAAGAAATGGACAAATTCCTTAATGCATATCATCTACCAAAATTATCACAAGGTGAAGCAGAACAATTTATCAAACCTATTACAAAGGAAGACATTCAAAAAGTCATCTAAAAACTACCAATGAAAAAAAAGCCTGGGCCCAGATGGCTTCACTGCAGAATTCTATCAAGCTTTTAGTGAAGAGTTGTCTCCCATACTACTGAGACTATTTCACAGTATAGAAACGGAAGGAGTACTCCCAAACTCATTCTGTAAATCCAGCATAACCCTGGTACCAAAGCCTGGAAAAGACCCAACAAAAAAGGAGAACTACAAATCAATATCACTCATGAATCTAGATGTGAAAATCTTCAACAAATTTCTTGCCAACAGAAAACAACAACATATCCAAATAGTAACTTATCATGACCAAGTAGGATTCATACCAAGATGCAAGGCTGGTTCAAAATCAGAAAAATAAATAATGTGATCCACCACATAAATAACATAAAAGACGAGAATCACCGGATTTTATCTATTGATACAGAAAAGGCATTTGATGAAGTCCAATACCCATTCATGCTAAACACTCTCAACAAAATAGGAATAGATGGCAAATTCTCCAATGCAATAAGGGACATTTATGCAAACCGAGCTGCCTACATCATCCTGAATGGAGAGAGACTGAAACATTTTCCTTTGAGAACAGGAACTGGAAAAGGATGCCAACTCTTACCTCTCCTAGTCAACATTGTACTGGAAGTTCTAGCCAGAGCAATTAGACAAGACCAAGAAATAGACTGCATCTGCACTGCAAAGAAGAAGTAAAAACCTCCCTATTTGCAGATGATATGAATGTATGCACAGAGAATCCTAAAGAATCCATAAGTAAACTATTCAAATTGATACAAGAATTCAGTAAAGTCTCGGGATACAATATAAACTTCAGTAAATCAGTAGGATTCCCTTATACCAACAACGAGATTATTAATGAAGAAATCACCAAATCAATACCATTTACTATAGCCCCTAAGAAGATAAAGTATCTAGGAATAAATCTAACCAGAGATATAACAGACTTTACAAAGAGAACTATAATTCCTTAGTACGAGAAACTAAGAGAGACTTAGACTACTTGAAAAACCTACCCTGCTCGTGGATAGGAAGACTTAACATTATGGAAATGTCTCTTTTGCCTGAACCAATCTGCTTATATAATGCAATCCCAATACAAATTCCAGTGACATTGTTTAATGAGATGGAGAAACAAATTAACAACTTTGTTTGGAAGGGAAGAAGCACAGGTTAAATAAAGCGCTACTGAGAAGAACACACTGGAAGCCCTCTGACTACCTGACTTTAGAACTTATTACACTGCCACAGTAGTCAAAACAGCCTGGTACTGGTACAAAAAGAGACAGATCAATGGAACAGAATTGAGACCCCAGAGATGACACCATCTCAGAGATGACACCATCTTCCTATGAACAGCTGATATTCAACAAAGACCCTAAGACACTAAACTGGAGAAAAAACAGCATCTTCAACAAATGGTGCTGATGAAATTGAATACCCATCTGCAATAAATTGAAAGAAGACCCACTTCATACAAAAGCCAACTCACGCTGGAAAAAAGACCTAAATATCAAATCTAAAATGATAATGCTTATCCAAGAAAAAGTAGGAACAACAAGGGAGGTTTTAATACACAATGTAGACAGACTTCAAAATCTGTCAAACAAACCACAAACAACAGAAAACAGATAAATTGGAACTATTAAGAATCGTACACTTTTGCTCATCCAAAGACTTTATTAATAGAATTAAAAGGCCATCTGCAGAATGGGAAAAAACATTTGGCAACTGTATATCAGACCGACACCTGATCTCTGTAATTTGTGTGGTACTACAAAATATCAATATGAAAAAGATAAACGATCCAGTTAAGTGATGGGTAAAGAAGATGGACAGACACTTCTCTAAAGAGGAGATCCAGGCAGGCAAAAAACACATGTGGATAAGCTCATGATCATTAGCTATTAAGAAAATTCAAATCAAAACAACAACGAGATAGCATCTCACCCAAACAAAGTTGGCCATGATGAAAAAAAAACCCACAAAACTACAAATGCTGAAGAGGCTGCAGAGAAACTGGAACTCTCCTATACTGTTGGTGGGTTGCAAAATGGTGCAACCTCTTTGGAAAACAATCTGGCACTTCCTTCAAAAGCTGGATGTAGACATACCATTTGACGCAGTAATTCCACTATTTGGAATATATCCTCCGGAATCAAGGGAATTCACACCAACTTATACATGCACACGAGTGTTTATTGCAGCACAGTCCACAATAGCAAGAAGATGGAATAAATCCAGATGCCCAACAATAAAGGAAATGGATAGGTAAACTATGGTATACATATGCATATACATATATTCAGTGGAACACTATGCAATGATAAAGATCAATGATGCTTTTAGGAAACATCTCATAACCTGGTTTCAATTGGAGGACAATATGTTAAATGAATGCAGTCAGTGACAAAGGGACAAATATTGTATGAGGCCCCTACAATAAGAACTTAAAAACAGACTTGTGAATAGAAGAAAAGACTCTGACAGCTGCAAGGGGGGGGAGGGTATAGATTAGACAGTTGATAGTACTTGGTTGGCTGAAATCTGTGACAGCACACATTAGAAAGTAAGTCAGTATTAAATGAACTTCAACATAACATGATTACTCCTCCCCATACTTCTTAACCCAATATTGCATGGACATGGGGCGGGGGGCCAGGGACTATTCTCTCAGGAGAAACCAAGGCCAATTGACACAACTAGCATTTTGCTAAGAAATCCTTCTGCACCCCACATTGGTGAGTGTCATCTGGGTTCTTAAAAGCTGCCAAGCTGCCATCTCAGGGTATATCATATGGTCTCAACTTAGCAGGAATGGATGGTCAGCAAGGACTTATCTGTTAACGGGTAAAAAAGTTCTGTATACGTCAATGAGGTCTAGCTGGTTAATTGTCACAAGACGACTTTCTGTACCTTTACTGAGCCTTTTTTTCTGGATGATCTGTCAACTAATGAATGTGGAGTGTGGAAGTCCCCACTGTGGAGTGATCTATCTTATTTTTCATTATTGTCAGTGTTGGTTCAATGTATTTCGATGCTCTGGAATTGGGTGCATAACTATTTAATATTGTTATGTCCTGCTTATGTATTGAAACTTTGAGCAATCAATAGTGACCCTCGTTGTCCACGATGGTGGATCTTACATTAAAATCTATTTTATCTCAGACTAGTATTGGCTACTCACATTTTTGTGGGGACAGAGTTCAATCTATGACATCCCACCCTTTGGCTTCTCCAAAATCATATCTTTGAAACATGTAACACATTCATTTCACCTTAGCAAAAGTCATAGTGAAAACATATTCATTTTATGACATCAAAAGTCTTAAATCAGTTCCAAGTATAAAATACAAAAATTTTCTACATTTGTGCAATTAAGAATACAAATTATCTGTCTCCAATGTACAATGGTGGAATATGCAGGCAGAAGCTGTAGCTTTGCATGACAGATGAGGAAATTTGGGGGGGGGAAAGGCATCAACAGCAACATGCAGGTCAGCAGCACATTACATTAGGCCTCAAAGCTTTGGAAATAATCTTCAGTTTTCTGAGACATATTACACAATAGCCTTGCCCTCAGGACTCCAGGTATTGGCCATGTTCTCCAGATTTTGAGTGGAGAGCCCCAGCCCTGTGCTACAGCTCTACTTTCTAGACCCATTTGGACAGCAACTCTGTCCTTCTGTTTCAGGTGCACCATAAGCCCAGCTGAGTGCCAATTCCATCCATACAAACACAGGAAGCTATGGGTACACCGCTTCAAACCCCTGAGGTCATGGTCATATCTTTTGAGACAGAAGGAGTTCGACTTCTCATGTTCTTTGTCTCTTCAGCTTCTGATTCCTAGGGCCTCAGGGCTCAGGCCTCAGGCCTCTATCGGCCCTGCTGGGGCAAGAGATTCAAATTTTGTCGCTTTACCAATTCAAGTGCCCAGAGGCACTGTGCTCTGCTGGGCACTCAGCTCTCCTGCTCTGTGGGTTGGCTCCAGAACTGTCTGGTGCTGGTCTGGTTCTGTGCTGCCCATCTGCCACATATTTCTATATGGCATATTTCTATTCTCTGAAATGCATTTAGTAACACTGGTGTTAATTCTTCTCTACAAGTTTTGTTGCATTCTCCAGCAGATCTGTCAAGGGCAGGGCTTTTTATTGTTTCTAAATTTCTATTTCTTTGTCTTCTTTTGCATGGTCTTGTTTTAATTTTTCTACCTCTGTTAGTTTAGGTAGGTTTTGTATTTCCAGAAATTTGCTCATTTCCTATAGTTTTTCAAATTACAGTACAATTTTTCATAGTATTCTGTTATAATTTTTCTTTTCTAAATTTCTGTTGAGTCTCTTATAATATCACCCATCTGTTTTATTATTGATTCCTCTTGTGTTTTTCTTTTGTCAGTTTGGTCAATGGTTTATCAACTTTTTTGAGTTTTTGAAAGAATCATGTTATAGACCTCTTAATGTTTTCATTTGTTTTTCCATTCTCTAATTCATTTAGATTGATTCATATTTACTCTTTTCTGGTCCCCATGAGCTCTTTTGCTGCTCTTCGTTTTTATTCATTCAAGTTGTAGTGTTAACATTTGATTTGAGACCTTTCTTCTTTTTGGATATATGCATTTATTCAGATAATGTTGCTTCTGAGCACTGCTTTTGCTGCTTTTTTCTTCCCCTTTGATTCTGTACATTTCTTTATTCTGTCCTTAATCTACTCTATAAGCAAATAGGTTTTTAACAAGGTATCATGGATTGCTGCATTCTCCCGTAGATCTGTCAGGGGCAGGGCTTTTTGTTGTTGTTTTTTAAATTTAAATCTGTGTAGCAGTTTTACTAGGCCATGATTTCCGGTATTGAGTAATGTCGTTCCTGTTGTAAATGTTGCCTCTATGATGATTTTGAGGGTGCTGTTGAGTTGGTGGGGCAAGAATTAATGGGTAGGGTTGTACTGTGGCTTGGAGCAGCTCCTAGGGATATGAAAGAAAGGGAGGCAATTTGAGATTTGGGGACCTCGTACCACTAAGAAGCAGTGTCATGAGCTGAGCTCATCCTTTGGAAAGGGCTGGTGTCCCTCTGCTCAGAAACTTCCAGTCCATGGAAAGACTGATGACAAGGACCTTCCTCCCAGTCAGCAGAGAGCCTTTCCCTGGAGCTGACACCCTGAATTTGGACCTTTTGCTTACTGGACTGTGACAAATAAAATTTCTCTTTTTAAAGCCATCCATTTGTGGTATTTCTGTTAAAGCAGTATTAGATGACTAGACTACAACTGTTTACTTTCCATGTTTTGGTTATTTTTTCCCCTTGCTTTTTCTCCTACTGGTTTCTATATTTATGGCTTTATGATCTGAAAAGATATTTTGCAATATTTTGATTCTTAGAATTTTGTTAATCTATTCTTGAGAATGTTCTATATGCACTGGAAAAGAATGTACACTTGTTGTGTGGAGAGTTCTGTATACATCTTTGAGGTCAGACTGTTTATGGCATTTAGATGTGTCATGTCTTTGTACATATCCTGTCCTGTGAAAGTGGAGTGTTGAAGTATCCTATTATTATTATATAGCTGCCTATTTCTCTTTTCAGTGTCACTAGAGTGTGTTTTATACCTGTTGGAGCTCTATCTTTGGAAGTGTAGATAGTCCATATGACTATGTCCCCTTGAAGTATTGACACTAATCATTATATGTTGTCCTTCCTTATCCAATGCAGTGAATTTTGGTTTAACCCTATTTTATCAGAAATTAATATTGCCACTCTTTCTCTTTTATGAATGCTATTTTCTTGATCTATTTTTCTCATCATTTGAGTTTTAGTTTCTTCATGTCTTTAAGCCAAAGATGTGTCTCTTTCAGGTAGCATATAGATGGAGTATTTGTTTGTTTTTTAATCCTATCTGCCTCTCTCTGTCTATTTTTTTGTATGTGTGTGCATTTAATCCATTTACATTCAGGATAATTATTGACAGGCATGCATTTAGTGTTGGCATTTTGACGCCTTTTTTTGTTTTGAACCCTATAGACTATTCCTTTGTTCCACTGATATTTCTGTGCTGAGCCATTTTTGTTTTCATCTTTTTCATTGTTGTTGGTTTTGTGTTTGTTCAGATTTCATGCTTTTCTTGATTTTAATATTAGTGTGTAGGATTGTCAGTTTCCTTTGTGGCTACTTTAATATTTACCCCCTTTTATCAAAATGAAAACCAGCATTTAATTTCTTCTTATTCCTGTGAGTTTCTTCCTTGACAAAGACCCATGATATGTATGTTAAACCTTTTTTTGATATAATATTGTCATCTTTTACAAAATGATCTATCTGTTTCCTTATTCTCAATGTTTTATCCAATGATATTTTTAATGAGTTGGAGAAACGTATCATCAGGTTTATATGAAAACAGTAAAAGGCTGGATAAATAAAGCACTACTGAAGAAAAGCAAAGTGGAATGCCTCATACTACCTGATTTTAAAACCCATCACACTGCCACACTATTCAAAATAGTACTGGTACAAAAACATATATGTAGACCAATGGAACAGAGCTGAAAATCCAGACGTAAAATCATCCACCTACGTGTAGTTGATGTTTGACAAAGGCCCAAAGTCTAGTAAACTGGGAAAAAGATAATCTCTTTAACAAATGAGTTGTCAAAGCTGAATATCCCTTTGGAAAAAAAAAAGAGTGAAACGACCTGTTTTTCACACCATGCATAAAAACTCACTCAAAATTGATCAAAGACCTAAATATAAACTCTAAAATGGTAAAGATCATGGAAAAAAATTTAGAGACAATGCTCAGAGTTCTAATCACAGCATTAAGAGAAAATGAAACATTACTAAGAATGCAGAAACACCAAAAGAAAAATAGATAACTGGAAACTCCTAAAATTCAAACACTTCTTTATTAATGTGTGAATAATTCACAAAATACTGGGAAGCCTCAACAACAAAAACTCCAATTACACAATTGGAAAATGAACCAAGTTTATGAACAGGCACTTCACCAAACAAGACATTGAAAATTTCAACAACAAAAATATCAATAACTCAACTGAAAATGAGCCAAGTTTATGAACACGTACTTCACCAAAGAAGACATTCAAGCAGCTAACAAATACATGAGGAAATGCTCACAATCGCTAGCCATTAGAGAAATGCAAATCAAAAGTACAATGAGAGTTCCTCTTGTTCCAAGAAGGCTAGTAGTAATTCAAGAAACACAAAATAACAAATATTGGAGAGACTGTGGAAACACTGGAGCACTTATGCATTGTTGGTGTGAAGGTAAAATGATATAATCTCCTTGGAATCTATGTGATGCACTCTTAAAAAACTAGCAATAGAAATACCATACTATCCAGCAATCCAACTTCTTGTAATGTGTGGTAGAGAAATAAGAGCTGACAAATAATAGATAAATATATACCGATGTTCAGTGTAGTACTGTTTATAATAGCAAAAAGATCAAATCAAACTAGGTGCCCATCAATAGATGAATGAATAAGCAAACCATGATATGTTCAAACAATGGCATACTATTCAATTGTAGAAAGTAACAACGAATTTGAGAAATGCTTTATAATATCAAGGAGTCTGGAAGGTATTGTGCTGAGTGAAATTAGTCTTTTACATATATAAATATTGTTTAAGACCAAAATTATAAGGACTCAGTACAAGATTTAAACACGGAAGAAATCAGTCTTTTATTTTTATGAGGTTGGGGAGGGAGGAAGAAGTGTGTTCACTAATTAGGTAGCTGATAAGAATTATTTTAGTTGAAGGAAATATAACAGACATTAGAAGAGAAGTCAGCACAACTAGACTAAACCAAAAGCTAAGTTATTTTCTGAAGACACCCAACACTTACTTTAAGGGATAGAGTTGCAAGGACAGGGGCTTAGTGACAATGGTTTCAGGGAACATCTAGATCAATTGACATAACAAAATTTATTAAGAATATGTTCTATTTCCCACTTTATTGTGTGGTCTGGGGTCCTAAAAGCTAGAAAGTAGCCATAAAAGAAATACTAATTAGTCTCAGCACACTTGGAGCAAAAGAAAATGGAAAACATCAAGAACAGAGGAAAAGTACAGGACCAAAAGTCATAAAATGCCTGATAGACAACAGACTGCATCAACATGAGATGGAAGGAACTAGATGGTGCTCACCTGCCGCTAACGACTGCCCTTACAAAAAACTCACCAAAGAGTCCCCAGTGGAGCAGGAGAACTGTAAAATGATGAACTGAACTGAAACTCTAGTAAAAAGAGCAGACTTGGTGTTCTAACTGGCTAAAGGGTCCTAGAAGACGCAGCCTTCAGACTTTATGTTAGTCCAGAACTGAAATCCTTCTCAAAGCTAATTGCTTAGACAAAGGTTGAATCAGTAAATAAAATGTAAAATGATACGGGTGAAGAGCAGATCCAGAAGGCTAACTCAGAAGATCCTGTCTGGAAGTACAATGCGAAGGCAGAGAGGTACAGGAGCTGGTTGAATGCATATGGGAAATAGAGAGTGGAGAGGAAGGGTGTGTGATTTCAGTGTGGGAAGACTAGTTAGGGTCACATAAAAACATATGTGTAAATTCTTGTACGAGAAGCTCACTTGAATTGTATGTAAACTGTTGTTAAAACACAACAAAAAAAATATGAAAAAAAAATAACTAAGTAGTGACCTAAAGTAATCAAGTTACTTGTTTAAACTTTACAGTGGATATATGAGAGATAATTTTCTATAGCAGATATAGAAAAAGCAACAATAGTTTGTTAAGAGTTTCACAAAGGGAAACAAAGCAAGTATAATAAATGACAGCAAAAGGAAAACAAGGGAAAATATGATATTACTTAACCTATTTTACTTTCAATAAGATCAGATTTTGTTCAAATGATAGCTCCATGGTATTTCATAAGGAAAAGTGAGTTCAGAAAATGAGAACTCAAATCAAGCATTTGTGAAAGTTCAATGACAGCCTAATTCAAGAACTCTAAAGCTAAAAGATTCAATGTTTTTTAGCGACAGTTATTCAAAAAGTTATTTTGATTCTTGGAGGCCTAAAAACTTTGAAGCAGTACTCTTTAATGTGTTATCAACTGAAAATCGTTGCTGTTGTTGTTAGATTCAGTCAAGTTGGTTCTGACTCAGAGTGACCCAGTACGCAAGACAAGCACCACCTGGTCCTGAGCTATCCTCACTATTGCTATATTTCAACCAACTGTTGCAGCCACTGAGTCAACCCCTCTCAGGAAGAGCCTTTCTCTTTTTTTCCTGACCTTCTACTAAGCTAAAATTTATGATTGTTTAATATGTATCATTGATCAGAATGGATTCCACAGCACACAATAACAGCAATATATATGCAGATATTGTACTTTGGGGGTTAAAACAGAATCAAATGAACTAATACATTCAGAGAAACACTTTTGCATCTTGTTAACAGCGTTTTCATTTGTTCAACAAATACTAACATGACTCTACTGCACAGCAAGTATGCTTGTAACTAAAATTAAATCAATGAAAAGGAAATATATGATATATAATCTGTTGTGCATAGGTTCACTATGAGTTGGAACTGACTCGACAGTACCTAACAGCAATATTGCATTGAACAGTAATTTTAATTTTAATAGGTGTGTTAACATATCCAGTTATTTAATAACAATTGTGAAAATTAAAATAATGCTATGCTGATGCATAGGAAGACCAGATCAAGACTAAAAGTTAAAAGAAGTGTTTTTTTGTTTTGTTTTGTTTTTTAAACAAAACAAAACAGACATTTTTCAATAGTTGTGACTAGGATCACAACAGAGGGTGCTGGATATAAAGGGGAAAAAGTTGCAGAACAAAAAAAAATAAATTGACAAAAACAACCAGACTTACAGTTCTGACAGATATTGTAGGCTATGGCTCTAAGCTGCCTTTCTGAATTGAATCTGATGTAATTTCTTGAGACACTCTTTTAGTCAAACCATATACAGGTCCATAAAATAAACAACAGCACCTTAGAGGAATGTGCTCCTTAGAACAATCAATTACATTAGATCAAAGGGCAGTATTTGCCCAAAAGCAAAGAAGAGTCGTCCAGAATGGGTAGAAAATCAGTAAGACAGGAAATGGGGAATTTAAAGCAGACCAGGGGAGAGTACTGATGCATTTGAGGGAATGAAACAAATGTCATGAAACACTTTTGTACAAGCTGTCAAATGTGAAATTAATTTGTGCTATAAGCTCTCACATAATGCACAGTATCAGTTTTAAAAAATGTTCTCCTGAGAGCATGGCCCCTAGACCCGATGCTGCCCCTGTTCATATGTCATTACTGAGGTGAACTCCTCTGATAGGAATGGATTGGACTTGGCAGCACAGAGTGACCATATCGTGTGTGCACTTTATGGTTCTATGCATCTATAGGATGTCATCCTACTGGCCTCTTACTAGAGGGGAGTGGAGAGGGTGGAGAAAGGCCAGGAGATTGTTAAGAGGATATGACATGTATAGAACAGAAAGGAGGAGTGTGCTATCACCAGGCAAGGAGAGCAGTTAGAAGCTGCACATAGGTGGGCATACAAATTTAAAGTGGATTGTACACTTTCACTCAATTGCAATAAATAAATAAAAAGAGGCATTTTAGGTAAGATCTGAAAGAACAAAACGGAGGAGAGAGAAATTCAAAAAAGAAGAAACAATATTTTCTGTGAAATAACTAAGAGAGAAAGAAACATAGTCATCAAAGAATAGAGATAAGGAAAATCTGCACAGAGATAAGAAAGCTAGGGAAAATGATAAACTGTTAATGCCATACAGTTGGTAAAAATCTAGATCCTGCGGAACCTTAAAGTACAAGGTAAAATTTTGGATTTAGACAAAGAACAATCAGGAACAACTGAAGATTCCTAAGCTGGTAGCAACATAATAATTCTGTACTTTTTGAAACGATTACCTTGACTTTGGTGAAGTGGAGAATGGCTGCAAGCAGACAAATTAGTACCCTCTAGTTGGTTTTCAGGAACACTGCTGGCACAGTGGTTAAGTGCTAAGCAAAGATTGGAAGTTCAAAGCCACCAGGCACTCTTTGGTAACTCAGTGGGGCAATTCTACTCTGTCTTATAGGGCACCTATGAGTTGGAATCCGGTCAATAGCAACCGGATTTTGTTTTTGTTTTATAAATTGTTTCCCATTCATGTCAACCAAATGCGCAAGAGAACCAATGCCCAGTCCTGGGACATTCTCACAAGCATTGCTATGTTTAAATCCATTGCTGTAACTACAGTGTCAATCTATCTTGTTGGATTTCTTCTGTATCTCTGACCCTATGCTTTACCAAGCATGATGTCCTCCAGAGACTGATTCCTCCTGATAACATGTCCAAAGTGAGCAAGGCAATGTGCACTATCTTCACTTAGAAGAAATATAGGGGAGGCGGAGTCAAGATTGTGGACTAAGCACACGTCTCCTTATATCTCTCTGGAAACCAAGACCTGAACTGATAATCAAACAGAGACTTCTGATCACCTAGTGATCCCCCAGGACGTGGCAAAGGGCTGTCAAATTGGACTTCATATCACTGAACGAAAAACTTCCTCTCTTTCACAGACTCCCACTCCTGGCTAGCCCTGGTCTCATGGACTGAAGGTAATCATACCACTTTGACTTCTTTTTCTCTCTGTCTTGGCCGGCGAGCAGAGTTGGGTCTCGCCTAGCAGCTAGGCACAGATGCACTGCTGGTGGGATAGGCAGGTAAAATTGCCATATTTTGAGAGCCAGGCTTAGGACTCTATTAATCTAGCCACATTGGGGCTGTCTTTTTACCTCTGCCACAGCACACTTCATATGGAACCACAGTGCTTGTGTGCAGGGCACCACGTTGGATACAGAAATTTTAGCAGGGCGTAATTCTTAGCCTGGAAGCCAGCACCTGCAAACAGGACAGTGCTTCTCTGACAGAAAAGCAGTAGTTTATACAGTGTTGCTGATGTTGGGGGCCCGGCAACAGAAGCAGAGGATTCACTTCCTCTCGGCACCTTCAGCCCATCTATCTGCCGAACGTGTGAAGGGTGCCTTCTTAGATACAGTGGCCACAGCTGGACCTAATTCTTAGCTTGGAAGCCAGAGCCTGCCTACAGGAGAGTGCTTTTCTACCAGAAAAGCAGTAGTTTACACAGTGTCGCATAAGGCTGGGCCCTGTAAGCAAAGGCCAACAGGGCAGTAGCATTGCTGTATTTTGAACTAGTTCGTATCATCTGGGGTTGGATATAGAGGTGCTTACTTCACCAGTTGGGAAGAGGAACCTCTACACCTGAAAATCTGACCAAGTAGTCAGATATCTATTGTTTTACATTTTAAGACAGGCTATAGTAACATCTGCGGTCCATTCTCACAGTGTCTCTCCCAGCCTCTACTTACTCACATGGAACCCAAAACCAACAGACGCTCATGGCATACAAGAAATCACACATGGATTCAGAAGGCTCCCAAACAAAACAACCAAGGAGTTTTCCAGATGAAGAAACTTTTCTGAAATCATCAGATGAATGTAAAACGATTATATACAGAGCCCTTCTAGACCTTATACAAAATGAAGCACAACAAAAGGAAAAATTAAGCAACCTGTTCCATCTGATGGAACACCAGTACTCTGAAATCCAACAGATCAAGAATAAAATAAAAGACACAGAAACCTCCATTGAAAGCCAAGAAAACAGAATGCAACAAATGAAAAAAGAATTTCTGACTTGAAAGACAGAACTATTGATGCCAGCATCTGTGAGGATAAATCAGAAAAAAGAAACAAGAAAAATGAGAAAGCACTAAGAAGCTGTGTGATTCTATTAAAAGGAACAACCTTTGATTAATTGGAGTCCATGAACAGGATGAAACACCTGAGAAAACAGAGAGTATTGAGGCTGAGCTGCTGACAGAAAACTTCCCAGAAATCATGAAGGAAGAGAATATAAATATCTCAGATGCATGATGTACACTACCTAATATAGATCTCAAAAGAAAGACTCCAAGACATACTATAATCAAGCTTAACAAAATGGAACATAAACATCAACTCTTAAAGGCAACACCAAGACTCAAAGCAAAGCTAACATTCAGAGGGAAACACTGTAGGCTTTTGTCAGCTTTCTTAGCAGAAATCATGCTGACACGGAAACAGTGGTACGACACGTTCAAAGACTTGAAGGAGAAGAACTTCTAACCAAGAATTACATGTCCTGCAAAATTATCTTTCAAATATGAAAATGAAATTAAGATATTCCCAGATAAACAGAAACTCAGAGACATTGTAAAAACCAAACCAAAACTACAAGAAATACTGAACGAAGTACTTGGCTTTGGCTTAGAAGAACAAAACCACTAACTTTATATTTTAGAACTCATCATCCAGAATTCTATTCAGTTAGGGAACACTCCAAACTCAATCACAGATTTAATACTGAAACAAACAATCTAGTGATTATCATGAAAACTATGGTGCCATCATATTAAAAAGAGGGATGTACTACAGTCATTACAGCCCTTCCAGATGGAGAGGAAGTCGACAAGACTGGTGGTAATTAAAATGTGGTTTATGTATAGATAATTAAGGGGGATCTTAGAGGCAGCCATAAAGCACAACAAAGATCCAACATACCATATCCAGAAATCTAACACAGAAGTCTCAACAACTACAAAACCAGCTCTGAAAAAAGGTGAAAAATCAACTCACAAAAAAGAATGTCCCAGAATAGACTAATAAGAACAACAGAGATAACATCAACACAAAAATAAACATGTCACAATGGCAGCAGTGAACACATACCTATCTGTAATTACATTGAATGTGAATGGATTGAATGCCCCAGTAAAGAGACATCTAGTGACATCTTGGATCAAAAGACATGACCCAACTATATGTTGTCTACAAGAAAGCACTTGAGACTTAAAGATAGTAACAAACATAAAATTAAAGGATGGAAGAATATATATCAAGCTAACAATGAACAAAGAAGAGCAGGTGTGTCAATTCGAATCTCAGACTAAATCAATTCTAATGTAAAATCCACCATCGTGGACAAAGATGGACACTATTTACTGCTGAAAGATTCAGGACACAAGCAAGACTTAACTATATTAAATATCTATGCACCTAATATCAGAGCACCTCAATACATTGAAGAAACACTGACGGCACGCAAAAAAGAGTTAGATCACTCCACAACAATAGTGGGAGACTTCAACACCCCACTCTCAGTACTGGATAGATCGTCTAGAGAAAAGCTCAGTAAAGATGCAGACCTCATTGCCACAATTAACCAACTAAACCTCATAAGTATATACAGAACTTTCTACCCATCAGCCGACAACTACGCCGTCTTCTCCAGTGCACATGGAACATTCTCCAGAATTGACTATGTGTTAGGACATAATGCAATTCTCCACAAAATTTGTACCATTGAATTAATACAAAGTATCTTCTCAGATTATAAAGCCATAAAAATCGAGATCAATAGCAGAAAAAAAACACAGACAGAAAGTGGAACTCCTGGAAACTGAACAACAACTTGCATGAAAAGTGATGGGTTATAGAAGAAATCAAGGATGAAATAAAGAAATTCATGGATTCCAATGAGAATGAAAACACTTCCTATCAGAACCTATGGGATACAGCCAAAGCAGTGCTCAGAGGTCTGTTTATCTCCATAAATGTGCATATCTGGGAGGAAGAAAGAAACCAAATCAAGGAACTAACCCTACAGCTTGAACAAGTAGAAAGAAAACAACAGAGTAACCCCTCAGGCAACAGAAGAAAAGAGATCATAAAGATTAGAGAACTAAATGAATTAGAGAATAGAAAAACAATTGAAAAAACTGAAAAGACCAAAAGCTGTTTTTTTGAAAAGATCAACAAAATTGACAAACCACTGGATAAACTTACTAAAGAAAAACAGGGAAGGAAACAAATAACCCAAACAACAGATCCAACAGAAATTAAGTATATCATAACAGAATACTACGAATGACTGTACTCTAACAAATTTGAAAACCTAGAGGAAATGGACAAATTCCTTGATTCATATCACCTATCCAAATTATCACAATGTGAAGCAGAACAACTTAATATACCCATCACAAAGTAACAGACTGAAAAAGTCATCAAAAAACTGTGAACCAAAAAAAAGCTCAGGCCCAGATGGCTTCCCTGCAGAATTCTACCAAGCTTTTAGAGAAGAGTTATCTCCAATACTACTGGGACTATTTCACAGTATAGAAAGGGATGGAGTACTCCCAAACTCATTCTATTAAGCCAGCATAACCCTGATACCAAAACCAGGAAAGATCCAACAAAAAAGGAGAACTACAGACCGATATCACTCATCAATCTAGATGCAAAAATCTTCAACGAAATTCTTGCCAATAGAAAACAACAAAAATATAATCCATCGTGACCAAGTGGGATTCATACCAGGGATGAAAGGCTGGTTCAACATCAGAAAAACAATTAATATGATTAACTACATAAATAGCACAGACAAGAATCACCTGATTTTGTCCATTTATGCAGAAAAGGCATTTGATAATGTCCAACACCCATTCACGCTAAAAACTCTTAGCAAAATAGGCATAGACAGAAAATTCCTCAATGCAATAAGGGCCATATATACAAAAACAACTGCATATGTCATCCTGAATGGAGGGAGACTGAGGAGTTTCACTGGAGAACAGGAACTAGGCAAGGATGCCCACTCTCATCTCTTGTATTCATCATAGTACTAGAAGTTCTAGCCAGAACAATTAGACAAGACCAAGAAATAAAGGGCATCTGCATAGGCAAAGAAGAACTTAAAATTCCCTAGTTTACTGATGATATGATTGTATATGCAGAAAATCCCAAAGAATCTATAAGGAAACTACTCAAACTGTTATAAGAGTTCAGCAAAGTCTCAGGATACAAGATAAACATAAGTAAATCAGTAGGATTACTTTATACCAACAGTGAGACTGCTGATGAAGAAATCATCAAAATAGGACCATTTACTATAGCCCCCAAGAAGATAAAGTACCTAGGAATTAATCTAATCAGAGAAATAACAGACCTTTACAAAGAGAACTATAAGACCTTATTACAAGAAACTAAGAGAGACTTAGATAAATGGAGAGCCCTACCCTGCTCATGGATAGGAAGACTTAACATTGTGAAAATGTCTATGTTACCCAAAGCAATCTACTTATATAATGCAATCCCAATACAAGTTGCAGCATCATTTTTAATGAGATGGAGAAAAAAATCACCAATTTCGTTTGGAAAGGGAAGGAACCCTGGATAAGTAAACTACTACTAAAGAAGAAGAACACACTGGGAGGTCTCTCATGACCTGACTTCAGGGCCTATTACAATGCCACAGTGGTCAAAACAGCCTGGTACTGGTACAAGAACAGACAGATCGATGAATGGAACAGAATTGAGGCCGCAGAGATGTCACTGTCTGCCTATGAACAGTTGATATTTGATAAAGGCCCTAAGACATTAACCTGGGGTAAAAACAATCTCTTCAACAAATAGTGCCAGCAAAATTGGATATCTATCCGCAGTAAGTTGAAGCAAGATCCATATGTTAAACCTTATACAAAAAATCAACTCGAATTGGATAAAAGACCTAAACATCAAGTCTAAAATGATAAAGCTCATCAAAGAACAAGTAGGAACAACAATGGAAGTTTTAATACACAGTGTAGACAGACTTCAAAATCCGTCAAATCACAATCAACAGAAGAGAAAATACATAAATGGGAACTACTAAGAATCAAAAACTTTTCCTCATCCAAATACTTTATCACAAGAGTTAAAGGGCTACCTACAGAATGGGAAATAATATTTGGCAACTGTATATCAGACCAATGCCTGATCTCCATAATCTATAAGGTACTACAAAATATCAATAAGAAGAAGAGATAAATCATCCAATTAAGCAATAGGCAAAGGAGATGGACAGACATTTCCCTGAAGAGGAGATCCAGGCAGCCAAAAAACACATGAGGACATGTTCATGATCTTTAGTTATTAAAGAAATTCAAATGAAACCTACAATGAGATACCATCTCACCCCAGTAAGGTTGGTCATGATCCAAAAAACACAAAACAACCAATGCTGGAGAGGCTGTGGAGAAAGTGGAACTCTCCTACACTGCTGGTGGGATTGCAAAATTGTCCAGCCTCTTTGGAAAGCTATCTGGTGCTTCCTTAAAAAAAATGGATATAAATATACCATTTGATCCAGTAATTCCACTACTTGGAATATATCTTACAGAATCAAGGCCATTCACACCAATGGACACATGCACAAGAATGTTTATCGCAGCAAGTTCTCGATAGCAGAAAGATGGAATCAACCCAGATGCCCAACAACAGAGGAATGGATAGGTCAACTATGGTACATATACTCAATGGAACACTATGCAATGATAAAGAACAATGATGGTTCCAGGAAACATCTCATAACCTGATTTCAACTGGAAGAAAATATGGTGAGTGAAAGTAGTCAGCAACAAAAGGACAAATATTGTATGAGACCCCTACAATAAAAACTCAAAATCAGACTTATGCGTAGAAGAAAAGACTCTTTGATGGCTGCAAGGGAGTAGAGGGAGGGAAGGCAAGGGGGGGAGGGTTTAGATTAGATAGTTGGTAGAAATTTGGTTGGGTGAAATTGATGACAGTGCACATTAGAAACAAGAACAATATTAAGTGGACTTCAACATAACTTGAATACTCCTTCCACCTTAACCTAATATTGCAAGGTCAGAGTAGCTGGGGCAGGGGGCAGGGGACCATGCTCTCAGGTGAAATATAGGCCAATTGGCACAACTAGCATTTTGCTAAGAAGGCTCTCTGCACCCCACATTGGTGAGTTGTGTCTGGGGTTTTAAAGCTGCCTAGGTGCCATCAAGGGCACAGCAAATGGTCCCAACTCAGCAAGAATGGATGCTCTCTGAGGACCAAAACGACATGGGGGATAGAGAACCCATAAGATAGAGAGACCCACATGACTGGGTGCCTACATCGACTTGGGACCAGAAGAACCAGATGGTGCCCAGCTACAACCTGTGAGAGCCGCGATAGAGCTCACAAAGTTGGGTCTTACTGGCAACACAAGAACAAAAAGGGGTGCACCTGACATCTCCACTAAGAGACCACAATTGATGGCCCAGTGGCTTCGGGGTTACACTGGGAGCGTGGCCCCTGGCCCTGATGCTGCTCTTGCCTATAAATCATAATGAAGGTCCACTCTTCGGACATGAATGAATTGGACTTGGCGATGCAGAGTGACCATATATTGCACGCACTTTATGATTCTATGCATCTGTAGAATATCATCCTGTGGACCTCTGGCTGGAGTAAGGGGAGTGGGTGGAGAGGAGGGGAAAGAAGTTGCTGGGAAGATGAGACATGTATGGAGTAGAGAGGAATAGTGTGCTGTCACTGGGCAGGGAGAGCAGTGGAACTGGCATATAGGTAGGCATGTAAATTTATATGGGAATGTACATTTTCACTCAGTCATAATTAAAAACAAAAAAAAGAAGGAATATACTGGCTGTACTTCTACCAAAACAGATTTGTTCATTTTTCTCACAGGTCATAATGTATTCTATATTCTTGAATATCATAATTCAAATGCATCAAATTCTTCTTAAGTCTTCCTTATTCATTATCCAACTTTTTCATGCATATCAGATCCCTAAAAATTCTACAGCTTGAGTCAGTTATATCTTCATCCTCAAGGTGACAGCTTGTTTTTCTTAACATTTTTAAGAAGGTCTTTTGCTGCAGATTTGTCCAAATCAATACATCCTTTGATTAATTGACTGCTGTTTCTGTGGTGTTGATTGCACAGCCAAGTAAAATAAAATTGCTGCAAAGTTCAGTATTTTCCTATTTTATCATCATGTTGCTGATTGTTCCAGTTTTGAGTTTTGTTTTCTTTATGTTGAGGCATCATCCATTACAAAAGATGCAGTCTTGGCTCTTCATCATTAAGTGATTCAATTTGTCTTCACTTTCTGAAAGCAAGTTTGCATCTTCTGCATATAGCAGGTTGTTAATGAATCAATAATTATAGTGAAAAAAATACAATGCTGATATACAGCATTCCAGATTTTTAAACCACCTAATCGTGGCACAGTTTCCTTATGTGCATGACTCAGTGCTCTGGAATTCCCATCCTTCCCAATGTTATCCATCATTTCTTATGATCCACACAGTCAAATGCCTTTGCATAGAATGAATGATGCTGCCGTTCAGTGAGACATAGAACTTAAAATTTTCATTTCATTTTTAGTTGGTTTTGTATTTTTCACCCCACAGCTAGGGGATTTTGATGAATTTAGGTTTTCACATTTTGAGCAAGTACTAATGAGGCTTTTACATGCAATACCAAGCAGTTGGTAGTTAGAGTTCTTACAATTCAAATTATATCATGAACTGTCACCTCAGTTTACAGGAGAACTGTAAATGGCACTTGAAGTTCTAGATAAGAAAAACACCATCCATGGAAAGAATACTGCATGAGAAGTAGAAAAGTAGACAAAGCCAGAGAGTAAAAACAAGGTAATGTATAACGTAACCATTCATATACACGGACATATTGCGTATACAGATATCGGATCCAACTCAACGGCACTTGGCTTGGCTTGGCTATATATGTGTATATATATGAATACATATACACATATATGTACCATAACTGTTAAAATTGTATGTAAACTTGGCTGAGCCAAGATTCTCAGTGTTTATATGTGATCACCCCATGATAGGATCTACTTCCAGTAGCCAATCAGTTGGTGTATAACCTGCATTAGAAATAAGTGGATGTTCTGGCTTTTGCCTATTCTAGAGCCAGCAGATCCCTCCTATTAATTTGATTTCCAGTTCTTGGGACTTGAGCTAGCTGTTTACCTTCCAGTCTTGGGATGTTTCAGTCTTCACAAGCCGTGATCTAGAGCCCTGCTCACCAATCTGCTGATCTTGGGTTACTTAGCCAGTGTGGTTACACAAATTTGGAGAAGCCTCTATCCTAATCCATAGATGTGGAATGTTCTGGCTCTTATCATTTTGTGAGCCATTTCCTTGATATAAATTTCGTTTATTTATATGCGTTACTTGTATTGTTTTTCTATGGAACCCAACCTAATAACCTTAACCTAAGTTATACGTATATAACTAAATAAGATGAAATGTTATAGATCTATAAATATCCAGTACACAAAACAAATTTTCTCATTAACATTTCATTTACAACTTTTATTTCCTATTTTTAATAACCATAGTTTTCCTCAATAACTCTTCTGTCTTTGCTTTTATTCTATTATTATAGCATGCACAATAATGTGACTTTAATTATATAATTTTATAAGGAAACCGTGAGAGATAAAAGTATGAAGGTGACCAGAAAACTGAATTTGGAAACACTAATTGAAAGCAACTTTCTGAACAAAGCATACACACAAAAAGTGGAAGGTAAAAATGGAGACATAGCATGGGAGGGAGGGAGAGAAAGAGAAGATGGATTTCATCAAAATTAAGGGATAATTTTCCACTACTCCCATGATATTTGAGAGTCTACAAGGTTTTGTGTGTTCAGTTTGGAAAGCAGGCTAAATAGTCAGCAAATGCAGCCTATTAGTAGTTTCATAAAACTCGAGACTACTTCAACTTACAAAGAAATGTAACTTGTTCTGATGTGTGTAAGGTAAGGCATAATAACTAAACAAAAATAGACCTCAAAATATATTCCTGCAGGTTTTCCAAGAGTCAGTTTTATACAAAGGGCTCAGAACACTCAGGAGGTGGAAAATAAAAGTGAATGAACCCTAGTGTTTTGAATTATCACATAAGTAAAGTAGAAACTATATATTCATGTATTATATACGTATTGTAATATATACATATATGTTGCATGCATAGACACATATATCAAATATGTTGATACATTTGCAAAGTTAGATAATCTAGAATTTATCATTTTCTGCATTGGTTTTGTACCATGTGTTAATATATGTGACATAATATTCTATGTTAGCTTTAAAAATATTAGTTTATGACAAAAGTGCTGGGCCAGTACTGTAGATACCACCAGGAGCTGCAGGGACAAGAAATTACGCCTAAACCCATGAGCAATAATTTATTAAATGAAACATCTGGGGAAAGTGTATTGCTTATTACAGTATTATGACACTCGAGGATTCTTTTTTTTTCGCTTATTTGTTTTTAATTAGAAATGAGTAACTAGAAAGTGGATTCTTTGCAGCATTGAAAATCCTTAAAAACACTATCAGGGTTGCTTGGTTTGAGTCCTGATGTGTAAACAACTTGGAAATTATTACTCCAATCCATACTGAAAAAAAAGCTTGACAAACTGAAAATCATAATTTTTGTAGACCTCTCAATGAAGTAAAGTCTTCGTGCAAAACCACCACTCCGGAATCAATGTGTATTCAGAGAGACACAAGCAAGATGTACTTATAAAAAAAAGTTCTTGTTGCCATAAATCGATATGAACACTTAAATGGTTCTCTTGATAAACTGATGGAAGCTGAATATGACTAGGCTGAAAATAAGAAAAACCTAGGGGCCACAGTGTTAGGGAGGACCCACTACTTCGGCGGATTCACCTCCAGGAATGCCACCAGGTTCTCATTAAACAAAGACCTACACACCAGCAGAAAAAAAAAAAGAAATTTGCTAGAGTATTACCCTGGCTATTTTGTCTCATTAAAGGGGAAAAAACATAGTCCGGTGGAGTTAGGATTTCGAGGACATATACTCAGTAATGCGGCAGACAAGGAAAGAAATACTGGGCAGCACAAAAACAAACAAAACCTAACTTATTCTACTATCCATTCCATTTTCTCTCTTTCCCAAAGCAAGCACATCTCTCTACTGATCAAGGTTCTTTGTCTCCAGGTGTGACCTATAACTTTATTTCTGAAGGTCTTAGGCCATAAGTAGTCCCATCTAGAGTTTTTGTAGTGTTTCATTTACTTTAATCACAGGGCCTGATAATACTGAGACACTTCAAGTCATCTTCTATATTGTAGCCATATTCTTTCTAACTTCCCTTGTGTAATAGTAACCCAATTTCTTCTTTGTTGTCAGGATGATTATCTTTAATCAGTACAGTAACTATCTTTTTTACAGGTTGATTTCAAGATGTTTAGAGCCTTCAGTGTCTGGTTGGCAGTCTCAATTTTCAGTTCAATGGGCTTATGTCTGCCTTCAGTCTTCCTTTTGAAATTAATATTATTGCACCAACAAAGCACAAGACCACAGGACAATACTAGTGGAATACTATGGGATTGTACTAGTAGATTACTAAGAGTAATAGTGAGTGATCCACTTTCATTTCTACTACTTGATTCCTAGATGCACAAATCATGTAAGGATCTGGTGGTACAATGGTTAAAAACTTGGCTACTAACCAAGTGGTTGTCAATTCATATCCACCAGCCACTCCTTGGAAGCTACAAGTCAGTTTTGCTCTGTCTTATAGGGTCACTATAAGTTGGAATCAACTTGATGCCAACAGTTTTGAGCTCTTTGGGTTTAGTACACCTAAATGAGAGCTATGTTATCCCCATAATCCAAAGAAATTCACAAAGACTTGGTCTTTTTCTTCATCATAGGAAGGTCAAATGCAACAACTTGTTTTCATGGTAAAAGTGATGTCTCCACATGCCCTACACCATTGTAAACCTAGAAGTTTTGCTAAGATGGAAAGCACCTGTAGTGATTTGTTTTTATACACTATTCTAACTCTCCAAAAATGGTGGGCTGGATGATAGTCTTGCAAGGAAGTGGTCAGTTTACCATGCAAACTAAGTGACTTATAGTCTAACAAATGGATTGGTCAGTTCATTATTCTAGTGGGAGTACTATGTCTTGAATTAAAAAGGCACAGACTTATGTAAAGGACCCTTCTATCATCAAGAAGAAGAATCTAACAGAAAATTGACATGGATTGTACAGTTTCACTTCCTCATAATTAAAAAATAATAATTTTATACTATGCAAGCAAAAAAAAGAAGAATCTAGAGCAGCGTGTCCTTTGGACCAGAGACATGAGGTTCTTGAGCTGAGAATCTGCTAGACCTAGAAGGATGAGCAAATGCTAAAGATGGTGCAAGGCAGTGGCAGATAAAGATGGAAGCCAAGTAGCCGCAGTTGTCTTTGTAGCCCGTAGACAAAGAACTGAGCACCATCATTAAGGATACTTGCCACCTTGCCTGTGCAAGGTGGAGGACTGAATTTGCAGTGTACATGGTTTTCCTCAGAGGATCTTGTTCAGGGGTCTTCTTACAGCAGGACAGGGTTTAACATCTCCTGGCAGAAGGCTTGGCAGTGGAGTTAAAAGAGCTTAAACATTTGCTTGTGCAGGTTAAGGGGGACCCGGGGAGTTGCATGCTTTTCCGCTGGGCAGCAAGGGCTCAGGTACAGTGGTGTCAAGAGTGACTTATATAGCATAATAGAAACTGGCAGCATAGGCCAGTGAGTCCTGGAAGCAGAGTAGAAGGCCTGAGGCCCTCTAAGCATTGTAGTGGTAACCAGAAGCAATGGTGATGTGATTCATCTGACCTGAATCATGTATGCATCTTCAGTGACATAAGATGGACATGGATAATCTGTTAAATGGTAAAGTAGCTCTTCTTTTGAGAATCTGTTGTTATTTTTCAATGTTTATTTCTATGAACATAATAATGACTTTGACCTTGTTAATACTGATAAGTATCTCATGTGTTGACTCTTATCACAGATAAGCACAGCTCCCACAGAATGGTTGATGCCATCATTTGTATTTGTCTCATTCCCAACAGTCTTTACCTGTCTGGAAGTCTGTAGTACAGTCTGTCTGCATAGGCAATGCAGGCAGACAGACACATGCATACAGCCTCTAAATCTGCTGGGTTTATTTTCCACCCTTTGACATGCAGTAAGTCTTGAGTAGTTGCTACTTTTTGCTCGCTAGGTTCAACAGTATATTACCATCAATTTAATGGGCTAGTGTGATGTCTTGTGGAGGTATGGACAATTAAAGTTTCCAGTGGAGTAGCGGTTAAGAAGTATGAGGGCTAACCCAAAGTCAACAGTTAAAATACACCAGGGACTCCTCAGAAACTGAAAGGGGCAGTTCTACTCTGTCCTATAGGGTCACTGTAAGTTGGAATCAACTTGACAGCGATGGGTTTGATGTTTGCTTTTATAGACTAAATTATGACAAATGGCTGGAAAGCTGACATACCTATGAGATAGCATAGTGAAGGTATATTGCTAGCATTGCCAGCTGAAAGCAAACTATTTCTGGTGGTCATTGCCAATAGTTTGCTAGAAGAATGCATTTGACACACTTACAGGTGCATATCAATTTCCAAGGAATGTACTAATTTGCTCAAACAGTAAAACTACATCAGGAAGAGAAGCTGAAATTGGAGCGACCATCTGCTAAAATCTATGACATTCCACTTTTATTTTCCAAAATCTTTCTTCTTTCAGCAAATGCCAGATAAGTTAATTGAATGGGTGTGTGGTTAAAATCACCACATATAACTCCTGTAAGTCCTCTGTGTACATCAATTAAAAAAAAAAATGTCGCTGGACCATCAATTGAGATGTTTTAGTGGAGATCTCAGGGGGCACCCCTTTTTATTCTTGTGTTGTCAGTGAGACTCCTCTCTGTGAGCTCCATCGTGGCTATCACGGGCAGTGGCCGGGCACCATCCGGTTCTTCCGGTCCCAAGTCGATGTAGGCACTCACTCTTGTGGGTCTCTCTGTCTTCTCGGTTGTCTTTACAGCATGTCATTTTGGTCCTCGGTGAGCATCCGTTCCTGCTGAGTTGGGACCATTTGCTGTGTCCTCAGATGGCAGCTTGGCAGCTTTTAAGACCCCAGACACCACTCACCAATGTGGGGTGCAGAGAGCTCTCTTAGCAAAATGCTAGTTGTGCCAACTGGCCTGGAATTCACCTAAGAGCATGGTCCCCCACACCCAGCCCCAGCTAGTCTATCCTTGCAGTACTGAGCTAAGATGGAAGGAGTACTCAAGTTATGCTGAAGTCCACTTAATGTTGTTCTTGTTTCTAATGTGTGCTATCTCCTCTTTCTCCCAACTAGATTTCTAGTAACTATCTAAACTAAACCCTCCCCGCTCCCTCCCTCCCCTCCCTTGCAGCTGTCAAAGAGACTTTTCTTTTATACACAAGTCTGTTTTTGAGACATTATGGTAGAGGTCACATACAGTATTTGTCCTTTTATCACTGACTACTTTCACTCAATATAATATCTTCCAGTTGAAACCAGGTTAGGAGATGTTTCCTGGAATCATCGTTATTCTTTATCATTGCGTAGTGCTCCATTGAGTACATGTACCATGGTTTACCTATCCATTGTTCTATTGTTGGGCATCTGGGTTGATTCCATCTATTTGCTATCGTGGACTGTGCTGTGACAAACATTCCGGTGCATGTGTCTGTTGGTGTGAAAGGCCTTGATTCTGTAGGATATATTTCAAGTAGTGGAATTACTGGGTCAAATGGTATATCGATATTCATTTTTTTAAGGAAGCGCCAGATTGCCTTCCAAAGAGGCTGGACCATTTTGCAACCCCACCAACAGTGTAGGAGGGTTCCACTTTCTACACAGCCTCTCCAGCATTTGTTGTTTTGTGTTTTCTGGATCATGGCCAATCTTGTTGGGGTGAGATGGTATCTCATTGTTGTCTTTATTTGAATTTCTTTAATAACTAAAGATCGTGAACATGTCTGCATGTGTTTTTTGGCTGCCTGGATCTCCTCTTTAGTGAAGTATCTGTCCATCTCCTTTGCCCATCGCTTAATTGGATGGTTTATCTTCTTCTTATTGATATTCTGTAGTATCTTATAGATTATGGAGATCAGGCGTCAGTCTGACATAGAGTTGCCCAATATTTTTTCCCATTCTGTGGGTGTTCTTTTAATTCTATTAATAAAGTCTTTGGATGAGCAAAAGTGTTTGATTCTTAATAGTTCCCATTTATCTATTTTCTCTTCTGTTGATTGAGGTATCTTTGACAGATTTTGGAGTCTGTCCTCATTGTGTATTAAAACTTCCATTGTTGTTCCTACCTTTTCTTGGATGAGCTTTATCATTTTAGGTTTGATATTTAGGTCTTTTATCCAGTTGGAGTTGGTTTTTGTATAAGGTGTAAGATATGGACCTTGATTCAGTTTATTGCAGATGGATAACCAATTTTATCAGCACCATTTGTTGAAGATACTGTTTTTACCCCAGTTTAATGTCTTAGTGCCTTTGTCGAGTATTGCCTGATCATAGGCAGATGGTGTCATCTCTGGGGTCTCAATTCTGTTCCACTGATCGATCTGTCTCTTCTTGTACCAGTACCAGGCTGTTTTGATCACTGTGGCAGTATAGTAGGTTCTAAGGTCGGGTAACGAGAGGCCTCCCAGTGTGTTCTTCTTTAGTAGTACCTTACTTATCCGAGGCTTCTTCCCTTTCCAAACAAAATTGGTGATTTGTTTCTCCATCTCATTAAAAAATGATGCTGGAACTTGTATTGGGATTGCATTATATAAATAAATTTCTTTGGGTAAAATAGACATTTTCACAATGTTAAGTCTTCCTATCCATGACCAGTGTAGGTTTTTCCATTTATCTAAGTCTCTCTTAGTTTCTTATAATAAGGGCTTGTAGTTCTCTTTGTAAGGGTCTGTTGTTTCTCTGGTTAGATTAATTCCTAGGTACTTTATCTTCTTAAGGGCTATCGTAAATGGTATTGATTTGATAATTTCCTCCTTAACAGTCTCGTTGTTGGTATAAAGGAATCCTACTGATTTACTTATGTTTATCTTGTATACTGAGACTTTGCTGAACTCTTCTATGAGTTTGAGTAGCTTACTTATAGATTCCTTGGGGTTCTCTGTATATACAATCATACCATCTGCGAACAGGGAGATTTTAACTTCCTCTTTGCCGATGCAGATGCCCTTTATTTCTTGGTCTTGTCTAATTGCTCTGGCTAGAACTTCTAGCACAATGTTGAATAGGAGAGGTGACAGTGGGCATCCTTGTCTAGTTCCTGATCTCAAGGGAAAGTCTTTCAGTCTCTCTCCATTCAGGATGATGTGGGCAATTGGCTTTGTATAAATGGCCCTTATTGTGTTGAGGAATTTGCTGTTTATGCCCATTTTGCTAAGAGTTTTTAACATGAATGGATGTTGGACTTTATCAAATGCCTTTTTGGCATCAATGGACAAAATCAGATGATCCATGTTTTTTGTGTTATTTATGTGGTTAATCACATTAATTGTTTTCCTGATGTTGAACCAGCCTTGCATCCCTGGTATGAATCCCACTTGGTCAGGATGGATTATTTTCTTGATATGTTGTTGTATGCTGTTGGCAAGAATTTTGTTGAAGATTTTTGCATCTAGGTGCATGAGTGATATCGGTCTGTAGTTCTCTGTCTTTGTTGGATCTTTCCCAGGCTTAGGGATCAGGGTTATGCTGGCTTCATAGAATGAGTTTGGGAGTACTCCATCCCTTTCTATACTGTGAAATAGTCACAATAGTATTGGGGATAAGTCTTCTCTAAAAGCTGGGTAGAATTCTGCTGTGAAGCCATCTGGGCCCGGACTTTTTTGGGTTGGCAGTGTTTTGATGACCTTTTCAATCTCTTCCTTTGTGATGGGTTTATTAAGTTGTTCTGCTTCACGTTGTGATAATTTGGGTAGGTGGTATGAGTCAAGGAATTTGTCCATTTCCCCTAGGTTTTCAAATTTGTTAGAGTACAGTCTTTCATAGTATTCTGTTGTGATATTTTTGATTTCTGTTGCATCTGTGGTGACAACTCCCTTCTCATTTCTAATTTGGGTTATTTGTTTCCTTTCCTGCTTTTCTTTAGTAAGTTTAGCCAGTGGTTTATCAATTTTGTTGATCTTTTCAAAAAACCAGCTTTCGGTCTTTTCATTTTTTTCAATTGTTTTTCTATTCTCTAATTCATTTAGCTCTGCTCTAATCTTTATGATCTCATTTCTTTTGGTGCCCGAGAGGTTCCTCTGTTGTTCTCTTTCTACTTGTTCAAGCTGTAGAGTTAGTTCCTTGATTTGGTTTCTTTCTTCCTTCCAGATGTGTGCATTTATGGAGATAAACAGACCTCTGAGCACTGCTTTGGCTGTATCCCATAGGTTCTGGTAGGAAGTGTTTTCGTTCTCATTGGAATCCATGAATTTCTTTAATTCATCCTTGATTTCCTCTATAACCCATGTTTTTTTGAGCAAGATGTTGTTCAGTTTCCAAGAGTTCCACTTTCTGTCTATGATTTTTCTGCAATTGATTTCAACTTTTATGGCTTTATGATCTGAGAAGATGCTTTGCAGTAATTCAATGGTATGGATTTTGTTGAGCATTGTATTATGGCCTATCACATGGTCAATTCTGGAGAATGTTCCATGTGCACTGGAGAAGACGGTGTAGTTGTCTGCTGATGGGTGAAAAGTTCTGTATATATCAATGAGGTTTAGTTGGTTAATTGTGTCAATGAGGTCTTCTGTATCTTTACTGAGCTTTTTTCTAAATGATCTGTCTAGTGATGAGAGTGGAGTGTTAAAGTCTCCCACTATTATTGTGGAGTCATCTAACTCTCTTTTGAGCGTAGTCAGTGTTTCTTCAACATATTTAGGTGCTCTGACATTAGGTGCATAAATATTTAATATAGTTATGTCTTGCTCGTGTACTGAACCTTTAAGCAATAGTGTCCATCGTTGTCCACGATGGTGGTTTTTACATTAAAATTGATTTTGTCTGAGATTAGAATTGCCACCCCTGCTCTTCTTTGTTCATTGTTAGCTTGATATATATTTTTCCATCCTTTAATTTTCAGTTTGTTCTTGTCTTTAGGTCTCAAGTGAGTTTCTTATAAACAACATATGCATGGGTCGTGTCTTTTGATCCAAGATGGCACTCAGTGTCTCTTTACAGGAGCATTCAGTCCATTCACATTCAATGTAATTATTGATAGGTAGGTGTTCACTGCTGCCATTGTGATATGTTTATTTTTATGTTGATGTTTTCTCTGTTGTTCTTATTAGTCTGTTCTGGGACACTCTTTTCTGTGAGTTGATTTTTCACCTTTTCAGAGCTCGTTTTATAGTTGTTGAGACTCGTGTGTTAGATTTCTTGAAATGGTATGATACATCTTTGTTGTGCTTTACAGCTGCCCCTATGAACCCCCTTAATAAACTATTTATAAACCCAATTTTAATTAATACCAGTCTTGTCATCTTCCTCTCCATCTGGAAGGACTATAACGACTGTAGTACATCCCTCTTTTTATTATGATGACACCATAGTTTTCATGATGATCACTGTATTGCTTCTTTCCATATCAAAGCTGTGATTTACTTTGGAGCCTTCCCTAAAAGAGTAGAATATTGAGTAGTGTGTCGTTCTAATATATAAAGTTAGTGGTTTTGTTCTTCTAAGCCAAAGCCAAGAACTTCTTTCAGTATTTCTTGTAGTTTGGGTTTGGTTTTACAAAGTCTCTGAGTTTCTGTTTATCTGGTAATGTCTTAATTTCATTTTTGTAATTGAAGGAGAGTTTTGCAGGATATATAATTCTTGGTTGGAAGTTCTTCTCCTTCAAGACTTTGAATGTGTCGTGCCACTGTCTCCGTGCCAGCATGGTTTCTGCTGAGAAATCTGAGGAGAGCCTACAGGGTTTCCCTCTGAATGTTAGCTTTGCCTTGAGTCTTGCTGCCTTTAAGAATTGCTGCTTATGTTTCATTTTGTTAAGCTTGATTATAATATGTCTTGGAGTCTTTCTTTTGAGATCTATATTGGGTGGTGTATGATATGCATCTGAGATGTCTATATTCTCTTCCTTCATGATTTCTGGGAAGTTTTCTTTCAGCAGCTCAACAACAATACTCTGTGTTCTCAGATGTCTCACCCTATTCAGGGACTCCAATTAATCGAAGGTTGTTCCTCTTAATAAAGTCCCACACGCTTCTTAATGTTTCTTCATTTTTCTTGTTTCTTTTTTCTGATTTCTCCTCATAGACACTGGCATCAGTAGCTCTGTCTTCCAAGTCAGAAATTCTTTTTTCCATTTGTTCCATTCTGTTTTCTTGGCTTTGCATGGAAGTTTCTATGTCTTTGATTTTCTTCTTGATCTGTTGGATTTCAGAGTACTGGTGTTCCATCAGATCGAACAACTTGCTTAATTTTTCATTTTGTTCTGCTGCATTTTGTATAAGGTCTAGAAGGGCTCTGTATATAATCAATTTGTATTCACTTCCTGATGCTTTCATAAAATTTTCTTCATCTGGAAAACTCCTTGGTTGCTTTGTTTGGGAGCCTTCTGAAGCCATGAGTGATTTCTTGTATGCCACAATTGTCTGTTGCTTTTTTGGGTCCCATGTGAGTATATAGAGGCTGGAAGAGGTACTGTGAGGATAGATTGCAAATGCTTCTCTAGGCTGTCTTCAAATGTAAAGCAAAAGGTATCTGACCAGTTCACAAGTCAGTTAGGTTTTCAGGTGTAGAGGTCCCTCTTCTCAGCTGACAAAGTAAGCACCACTATATCCAACCCCAGATGATAACATACTAGTTCAGAATACAGCAATGCTACTGCCCTGTTGGCCTCTGCTGACAGGGCCTAACCTTAGCCGACACTGCATCGAGTACTGCTTTTGTAATAGAAAAGCGCTCTCCTGTGGACAGGCTCTGGCTCCCAAGCTAAGAATTAGGTCCAGCTGCGGCCACCGTATCCAAGATGGCGTCCTCCACACAGGCAGCATACAGAGGGGCTAAAAGTGCCGAGAGGTAGTGATTCCTCTGCTTCTGTTGGGCCCCCAACGTAAGTAGCACTGTGCAAAATCACTACTTTTCTGTCACAGAAGTGCTGTCCCGTTTGCAGGCGCTGGCTCCCAGGCTAAGAATGAGGTCTCACTAAAATCTCGGTACCAACATGGCGACCCGCACACTGACCACGAAGCTCTGCACAAACTCCGCTGAGGCAGCTACAAAACAAAAGGCTCAAAGTGGTTAGATTAACAGAGTCCTGAGCCTGGCTCTCAGAATATGGGAATTTCGCCTGCCTATCTCCTCAGCAGCGTGTCTGAGTCCAGCCGCCAGGCAAGGCCCAGCTCCGCCCGCCAGCCGAGACAGAGGAAAAAAAAAAGTCAAACTGGTGCATTTACCTTCCATCTGTGCGAGCCGGGGCTAGCCAAGAGCGGGAGTCAGTGAAAGAGAGGAGCTTTTTCTCTGAGTGGTATGAAGTCCTAATTAACAGCTCTGTGCCATGTCCTGAGGCTGATTAGGTGATCAGAAGGCTCTGTTTGATTGTCAGTTCAGGTCTTGGTTTCCAGAGGGATATAAGGAGACATGTGCTTAGTCCGCCATCTTGACTCCGCCCTCTAATGTTCAACTATTAACCAAAAGATCAGGGATTTGATCTTACCCAGAGACTCCCCAGGGGAGAAGTCTGATTATCTGCTTTGAAAAGGTAACATCCTTTGTAAGGAGCAGAGAGGAAGAGTGTGCTGTCACCAGGCAGGGAGAGCAGTGGAAGCTGCATATAGGTGTGCATGCAAATTTATATGGGAATGTACATTTTCATTTAAAAAAAAAAAGAAAAAATGACATCCTTAAAACTTCATGGAGTGCATTTCTGCTTAGCACACATAGGCCCAACAGGAGTCTGAATCAACTCAAAAGCAATTGGTTTGTCTTTGGTTGTAGTCTATAATATTACTGCATTTCTCAGGGCACAGATACTACAGACATTTTTTCTTAAGGAATCATTACTTTTTTAAATCTTTTGCTTAATTATGATTGAGTGAAAGTATACAATCCAATTTAAATTTGCATGATCACCTATCTGCAGCTCCTTCTGCTCTTCTTGCCCAGTGATAGCACATTCCTCCTTTCCCTTCTGCACATGTCATATCCACTTAACAATCTCCTGTGCCCTCCTCTCCACTCACTCTACTCTCCTCTAGTAAGAGGGAAGTAGGACAACATCCCATAGATGCATAGAACCATAAAGTGCACACACGATATGGTCATTCCGTGTCCCAGAGTTGTCTAGTCTTATCCAAAGCATGGATCTTAGTAATGATTTATGATCAGGGGAAGCATCACGTCCTGGGGCCATGCTCCCAGGGGAACCCCCAGGTCTTCATACCATCAACTGTGGTCTTTTAGTGGAGTTCTTAGCGTGGACTCCTGTTTTTCTCATGTTGCCACTGGAACTCAACCCTGTGCGCTCCGTCACAGCTGTCATTTGTGGTGACCAGGTACCACCTAGTTCCTCTGATCACATGTTGATATAATAACCCATTCAAGTGGATCTTTCTATCTTCTGGGTTCTTTTTCCATCATGTGGTTGTCCTTGGTGATCAACTGTTCCAGCTAAATTGGGACCATTTGGTGTACCTCAGATGGCAGCTTGCTAGCCTTTAAGACCCCAGATGCCACTCACCAATATGGGATACAGAAGACTCTCTTAGCAATAGGCTAGTTATGCCAGTTGACCTCAATGTCCCCTGAGAGCATGGTACCTTGACCCACACCCCTCATACTCTATCCTTGCAATATTGGATTAAAATTGGAAGAGTTTTCAAGTTATGTTGAATTCCAGCTAAATTGATCTTCTTTCTAAGGTGTGCTGTCACTGATTTCACCCAACCAAATTTCCATCAACTATCTAAGCTATAATTAACATTCTCCCTCCCTTCCTCCCCTCCCTTGCAGCCATCAAAGTCTTTTCTTCTATATATGAGTCTGTTTTTAAGTCCTTATATTGGGGATCTCATATAAGATTTGGTCTTGTGCTGCTGACTAATTTCGTGCAACATAACGTCCTCCAATTCAAATCAGGTTATGAGATGCTTCCTAAAATCATCATTGTTCTTTATAATTGAGTATATATACCACAGTTTATTTATTGGTTCATCTGTTTGGGGGCATCTAGGTTGATTCCATCTTTTTGCTGTTGTGGACTGTACTGAAATAAGCAGTCATGTGCATTTATCTGTTCATATGACTGCCCTTGCTTCTGTAGGATATATTCCAAGCAGTGAGATTGCTGGGTCAAGTGGTATATCTATTTCCATCTTTTTTTTTTTACTTAAATAAAAAAATGAAAGTGTATACACTCTGTGCTCACAATACTGGGTTAAGAGAGGAGGAGTACACAAGTTGTGTCAAAGTTCCATTAATATTGATCTTATTAATGTATATTGTCACCAATTTAACCCAACCAAATTTCTAACAACTATCTAATCTAAACCCTTGCCCCATGCCTTTCCGCCCTTCCATCTTCCCCACTCTTGTAGCTGTCAAAGAGTCTTTTCTGTTATGTATGAGTATGCTTTTAAATTTTTATCATAGGTGTCTCATATAATAATTATCCTTCTGTCGCTGACTAGTTTCACTCAACATAATATCCTCCAGTTGAGACCAAATTGAGAGATGTTTCTTGCTATCATTGTTGTTCTTTATCAGTGTACAGTACTCCATGGAGTATATATACCAAAGTTTACCCATCCATTCTTCTGTTGTTGGGCATCTGGGTTGATTCCAACTTTTTGCTATCATGGACTGTGCTGCAATGAACATTTGTGTGCATGTAGCAGTTAGTGTGAATGGCCTTGATTTTGTAGGATACATTCCGAGCAGAGGAATTACTGGGTCAAACAGTACATCTATATCCATTATTTTAAGGTAACATCAAATTGCTTTCCAAAGAGGTACCATTTTGCAATCCCATCAGCAGTGGAGGAGAGTCCCATCTTCTCCACAGCCTCTCCAGCATTTGTTGTTTTGTGTTTCTTAGAGCATGGCCAACCTTGGTCGGACGAGATGGTATCTCCTCGTTGTTTTGATTTGAATTTCTTTAATAGTTAATGATCATGAGCATTTCTGCATATGTTTTTTGGCTACCTGGATAACCTCTTTAGAGAAGTGTTTGTCCATCTTCCTTGCCCAATGCGTAATTGGATTGCTTATCCATTTCTTGATATTTTGCAGTACCTTGTAGACTGTGTAGACAGATGTCGATCTGACATACAGTTGACAAATACTTATTCCCATTTTGCAGGTGGTCTTTTAATTCTTTTGGTAAAGTCATTGGGTGAGTAAAAATGTTTCTTGGTAGTTCCCATTGATCTATTTTCTCTTCTGTTAATCGTGCTTTGTCTGTCAGGTTTTGAGGTCTGTCTACATTGTGCATTAAAAATTCCACTGTTTATCCTATTTTTTCTAGCATGATAGTTATTATTTCAAGTTTGTTATTCAGGTCTTTTAACCAGTTAGATTTGGGTTTTGTGTAAGGTGTGAGATATGGGTCTTGTTTCAATTTTTTTGCAGATGGATATCCAATTTTGGAGCATAGTTTGTTAAAGAGACTGTTTTTACTCAAGTTTACAATCTGAGGGCCTTTGTCAAATATTAACTGTTCTTAAGAGGATGATGGTATATCTGTGGTCTCAACTCTATTACATTGGTTAGTATGTCTCTTTTTGTACCAGTACCAGTCTGTTTTCACTATTGTGGCAGTGTAGTAGGTTTTAAAGTCAGGTAGTAAGAGGCCTCCTAGTGTGTTCTTCATCAGTAGTGCTTTACTTATCCAGGGTTTCTTCCCCTTCCAAACAAAGGTGGTGATTTGTTTCTCCATCTCACTGAAAAACGTCACTGGAATTTGTATTGTAGTTTCATTGTATACATACACAAAGCAAATTGCCTACATCATCCTGAATGGAGACTGAAAGAATTCCTTTTGAAAACAGGAACTAGACAAGGATTCTCACTCTCACCTTTCCTGTTAAACATTGTACTAGAAGTTCTAGCCAGGACAATTAGACAAGACAAAGAAACAAATGGCATCTGCATCATCAAAGAAGTAAAAATCTCCCCTATTTGCAGATGATATGATTGTACATGCAGAGAACCCTAAAGAATCCAAGAGAGCTGACCTTTGAACTATCTCTTTAACGTGCTGTGTAGTCTGTGCTGTCTGTAAGGAGCACAGTAACTAGAAGGGGGCTGGTCTTCAGCAAGAACAAAATGAAGCAAATAAACAGAAAAAAAATCAAATACATTTTATAAAATGGCTGAAATCTCATACTTCTGATACAGTTAATTCTTTCTAGTGAAGTTGTTGTCTTATTTGGCAATGTATTTTCACCTTGAATTGTGTAAGACTATATTGCAGGCAACCACTGAAAGACTTGAAAGATTACTATGATTAATAGGTTAAATAAAACTGAAGTAATTTTATGCCAGAATACTTAAAGGCAAATTCATCAGATATGTGTTATTATGAATGTCAGAGTGATTATAACGTTGCTTAAAATGTAGCAGAAAATGAAGTTGGCAAATTGTAGATCCAAACTTTCTAATAGTCGTTATTATCAACATAGATTTTTATCCTCCTGTTACTGATACAATGTAGTTCAAATTCTGTGCAAATATGCACATAATACATTAAAATCAGTAACTCTGGTTTTACATCATTGCTCTGCAGTGTGCTAACTTTTTTAGTTGAGATGTAGTCTTTCTGGGCCTTAAATATTAATTTATATATTATGTGGTAACATATAATTTATAGGGTCATCATGATGGCACTTGGCTTATGTTCCATAAACGGTTTCTCTTGCAATGTTCCATACACTATATCTTATTTTTATATGCATACACAAGTGTGTTTTTTATCAAGGTTGAGGAAGTAAGAAAAAATATGGCAAATTAAGTCAAATATAAGTAATGTTTAAAATATTACATTGAGAAAAATATTACTGTAGACCTATTAGTTGCTGATTATGACATCTACTCTGGGATTTGACAAGAGCTAGTGGGCTAATAATCATATATCAAGTTACTTACTTTTGGTCCCCATGTTTTTCTCTTATTATTTTCTATCCCTGAGACTGTGTGACTGAAGGAAATCACTGAAGGATGTCGTGTGTACTTTTACTGCTCACCTCAGCCACATGTCATTCTGGTCCATCTGTTCAGGCATTTTTTGCACACAATATGGAAAACAACTAGGGGCTGTGAAGTGTCACAGTAATTAACCTTGTAAATGACATTAGTAGCACAAATGAAACCAACACTTGGTATTGTGCCTTTGGTCAATTAGCAGCAATTAATCTTGGCTGCTTTGCATAAGCTCTCTTTAATATTTTATAATTGTAGATGCTGTAAAATTGTTGTAATTTGTCCCACACTTCTTGGGTCCAGATATCTCTCCTTGTTACAATGAACTTTATAAATATCACTCTTTAAAACTAGAAAATTATCTCTATTCTTTTATGAATCATTAATTTGTGTTAAAATTATTATGGTTGATTAGCATAAAACACAGTGTCACTCTTTACTAGCTTTATGTTAATTTGAATTCATCATAAAAACTTAATGAAAAAAGACTCTTTGAAAAGATCCTGAAACAATGTTTGTAAAAAATAATTTTTCTTTTTAATGTCATAAATAAGTAATAAAGACAAGAGAAAAATGTTACAAAAGTGAATATGGCAACAATTGAAATGATGACTCTAATAGATAAATTTAGGAGCAGACTGAACACAAAAGAAGAGAGAATTAATGAATGTAAATTAGTGAAGTTGGACATTTTTAGAAATTTACACAATAATAATATAAATAGGACATGAAAACATTTCTCTTAGACTATCACAACAGAAGTAAAGTAAAAAAGTAGAAATGAAGACATTAAAAAAATGACTGAGAAACTTGGTCATATTATAGGAAATATGAAAAAGATGTCTTTCATTCTAAATGAGATATATCTCAGATATGGAAGGACATATAACAAAAGAAAGAAATAGAAGAAATTTGGTGGACTAGAGGTAAACAAAAATTGAGAATTCCATAAAAACCACTTTGTTCCAGATAAAAGATGATCAGTATATCCAAGGCTGATTAAATACAACATTATAAAGGAAAAAAAAAATCTAGAGAAATTCTTGAATACAGCCAAAGGGAGCAATGGGAACATCAAATAGAGCTGCAAATGATAAGTTAATTTTTGCTAGAAATAAGAGAGAACAGAATATCCTGGGAAGTTAATTTTCATTTTTAAAAATTAGAAATTTAATTGTAGTGAAACAAATGTAACACATAATTTGTCATTTTAAGTATACATGGAAAGCCAATTTTATAAGCTGAAAGAGAAACGGAACCCTCTAAACCTGTTATTGGTAGTTACAACTTAACATTGAATATTAAAAATGAAAAACATGTTGATACTTTCTTTAACTGAAAACATTTTTGCTAACAATCAAAGAAGCAAGACCAAGATGGCAGACTAGACACATGTCTCCTTGATTTCCTCTGAGAACTAAGGCCTAGAAAAATAATGGAATGGAGCAATGTGCACAATCTAGGAGACCCAAGATATGGCATAAGGCTGTGAGATTGAACTGGACAGCAAAACAGGGGAAACTACCCCTGTCAGAGGCAAAGCAGTGGTGCACTGAGTCCTGATTCTGCTGGCACATTATTTGAGATGACTACAGGTACTGATGCCTTCTTTGTTAGCTAAGAGGCTGGGACTGGGACTGCTGAGCCTGTGAGCCTTGCATGAGCAGACTACTATGCTGAACTGCAGTGCTGAAGTAAACAGCATAGACCACAGCAGAGATACTTAGATTGGGACAACCACATCTAGAGAACCCAGCTGAGACTGGTGACCAAGGGTGGCAATTCCCCTCCACCTCTCTTCTCTGAGCTGTGCCATGGGCACTGCTGACTTACAGAAGGAGAGGCAGCTCAGGTGGGAAGCCATCTTCGTCAGCTGAGAGGCAGAGTTAGACATACTTGTGGCCTCACCTGGGGATAATTCTTATTCTGAGCAATAGTGTGTGTTGGATATTGCCTCTCAAGCAGAAAAGCTGTTTTTAAGACAATTACACCTAAAGAATATGACAGGACCTGGGGGCTGAGTGCAGCAATGCCCTAAATCCTCCCTTCGTGGAGGCATATCATACCATCTGGGGATGACCTATGAGGTGCAACTTTGTCAGCCAGGAGCAGAGCCTACCATCCCTGAAGGCCCAGCTACTTGAAGCTTCTGCTGGTCAATGGTTCTTTCAGCAGAAACACAGCTTGTAAAATAAGAGAAGCTAGAGAACACAGCAGTGACTGGCAACTGACTGTAGTGGTGCTGTTTCCACCAAACTTCACTGAGCCGCATTGTAGCTTTAGCTGATGCCACCAGAAGCTCCATAAGTAGGGTGCTGTCTTTATGACCAAGGAGGTGTGGCCTGCCACCTCTCAGGGCCAGGCTGCTTTTAGCAGCTGCTGGACAGCATTCCACCCCAGCAGAAAACCAGTTTTTTAAAATAAACACATCTAGAGAACACAGTGTTCCCTGGCAACCAAGTGTGGTGGCATTCTTCTCTCCTCTCACCCCTGAGATAAACCACAGTCTCAACTGGCACAACAACAGAGAGGCAACACAAGTAGCTCACCACCTATAGTAACCAGGAGGCTGGACCTGCCATCCCTGAGGGCCTAGCTGGGGCTGGCCACTAAACTGAGCAGCATCTTGAGACTTTACAAATTCTATATTGCCAAAGAAGCTATACATGAGTAAGCTGTACATAGAGAACACAGCAGCAGCTGGTGACCAAATCTAGTAGCGCCCTTACTTCCTTCTTAGAACTACATCACAGCTCCCACTGGTGTAAAGTCAGAGAAACTGAACAGTTTCTTGATGGTGCAAAGACAATAGCAAATATCTGACCATTTAAAGAAGCAAACCACTAAGGCTCCTGAAAACTCCCCAAAGAATCAAAAACTTCCCAGATGAAGGTTTTCTGAAATTATCAATGTTAGAATACAAAAAGATTATGTACAGAGCCCTTCCAAAGATTAAATAAAATGTAGAACAAAATGAAAAACTAAGTACACTATATGAACTGCTAGAACATCAATGATCTGAAATCTATCAGAGCAATAATAAAATTACAGGAAAGTTTTCTGTCAGCAACTCTTCAACAAGTCGAAAGAGGAGGATTGAGGAAATTGAATGCAGAATTAGTGAGCATGATGCTAAAGCAACTGACACCAGCATTTATAAGGAGAAATGAGAGAAAAGAAATAAGAAAAATGAAGCATTAAGAAGCATGTGGCACTATATTAAAAGGCATAATCTATGAAGAACTGGAGTTCATGGACAGAGAGTGATAGATGAAAATACAGAGAGAATTGTTGAAGAGTTGATGATAGAAAACTTTCCTGAAATCATGAAAGAGAACATAGACATTCAAGGTGCTTATCAAACAATCAAAAACTGTATCCCAAAAGAAAGACACCAAGACATATTATAATCAGATGAAACATAAAGAAAGGCTCTTAAAAGCAGTGAGGCTTAAAGCAAAGCTAACATACATAGGGAAGCCCTATAGGCTTTTTTATGTCTTCTCAGCAGAAATCATGTTGTCAAGAGGACAGTGAGATGACACATACAAAGCCTTAAAGGAGAAAAATTTCCAACCAAGAATTATATATCCTGCAAAACTCTCTCTCAAATATGACAGTGAAATTAAGACATTCCCAGATAAACAGAAGCTTAGATACTTTGGAAAAACCAAACCCAAACTACAAGAAATACTAAAAGAAGTTCCTTGTTTAGAAAAACAATAACATCAAATGCATAGTTAAGGATGCAATGCAGGATACAGCATCCAGAGTCTTAATCAGTTATGGAAGTCACTAAGCTTAATCAATGCCAAAATTTGAAAAGTAGGGAACCAGTGATGTTAACGTGAATACTACAACATTATCAGACTATGAAGAGGGATGTATTACAGTAGATATAACCCATTCTGATGGAGAGCAAATTAGAAGATATTCAGAAGTTACAGACTGGTTTAAAGTTAGAACATGAGGGAGATCAAAACAGTAGCTGCAAAGGAAACTAACAATGTGACACATCAAAACAAGAAACACAATACAGGAGCCTCAACAAACACAAAACCCACACTGAAAAAAATGAAAAGTAACCTCTAAAGAATAACCCAGACCAGAATAATAAGAGGAACAAAGAAAATATCAAGAACACAAAAGTCACCAAAATGACAGTAATAAACACATACCTATCAATAATTACACTTCATGTAAATGGATTGAACTGTCCATTAATGAGACAGAAACTAACAGCTAGGATTCAAAAACATTGTACATCTACATGTTGCTTACAAGAAACACAACTTAGAATCAAAGATAAGAGCAAACCAAAAATCAAAGGATTGAAAAACATATACCAAGCAAACAACATACAAAGAAGAGTAAGAATGGAACTACTAATCAGAGATAAAATAGATTTTAATGTAAAATCCACCATCTGGGAAAAGGATGGTCACTATTTATTGTTGAAAGGTTAAATAAATAAGCAGGATATAACAATATTAAATATTTATGCACTGAATACTACAGCATTTAAATACTATGAACAGTGACAACACTAAAACATGAGATACATCACTGCACCATAATAAGAGAAGGCTTCAACACTCTATTTTCAGTAATGAATGGATCATCCAGAAAAATGCTCAGTAAAGATACACAAGAGTAAACTCTGATACTATTGAGACTATTTCACACCATAGAAAGGGATGGAATACTCCCAGATTCATTCTATGAAGTCTGCATAACCCTGATACCAAAGCCAGGGAAAGATCCCACAAAAAAGGAAAATTACAGACCAATATCACTCATGAACCAAAATGCAAAAATCTTCAACAAAGTTCTAGCCAGTAGAATTCAACAGTATATATATATAAAAAAAAATCATTTATCATGATCAAGTTGGTTTCATTCTAGGGTTGCAAGGTTTGTTCAACATCACAAAAACAACTAATGTAATTAACCATATTAATAACACAAAAGATAAGAATCATCTGATTTTGTCAATTGATGCAGAAAAGGCATTTGACAAAGTTCAACACCCATTCATGCTTAAAACTCTCATAAAAATAGGAATAGAGGAGATATTCCTCAAGACAATCAGTGGCATCTATGCAAAGCCAGCTACCTTCATCATCCTGACTGGTGAAAGATTGAAAGAATTCCCTTTGAGAACAGGAGCTAGACAAGGATGCTCACTCTCACCATTTCTATTCAACATTGTGCTAGAAGTTCTAGTCAGAGCAATTAGAGAAGACAAAAGAAATAAAGGGCATCATATCAGCAATGAAGAAGCAAAAATCTCCCTCTTTTCAGGTGATATGATTGTTTATACAGAGAATCCAAAGGAATCCATGAGAAAACTATTGGAACTAACAGAGGAGTTTAGCAAAGAAATGGAATACAGGATAAATATAAGTAAACCAGTAGGATTCCTTTATACCAACAGTGAGATTATTAAAGACAAATTCACCAAATCAATTCCATTTACTGTAGCCCCGAAGAAGACAAAATATCTAGGAAAATCTAGCTAGAGAAATAGACCTTTACAAAGAGAACTACAAGACCTTACTACAAGAAACTAAGAGAGACTTACATAAATGGAGTAATCTATCCCACTCACGGATAGGAAGATTCAACATTGTGAAAATGTCTGTTTTACTCAATGCAATCTACTTATATAATGCAATTCCAATACAAATTCCAGTGACATTTTTTAATAATGAGATGGAGAAACAAATCATCAGCTTTGTTTGGAAAGGGAAGAAATCCTGGATAAGTAAGGTACTACTGAAGAAGAACACATTAGGAGGCCTCTCATTACCTGACTTCAGAAACTATTACACTGCCACAGTAGTCAAAACAGCCTGCTACTGATACAAAAAGAGACGTATAGACCAATGGAACAGAGTAGAGAACCCAGAGGCCACTGTTGTCCTATGAACAGTTGATATTTGACAAAGGCCCCAAGATCTTAAACTGGGGTAAGAACAGTCTCTTTAACAAATAGTGCTGGCAAAATTGGATATTCATCTACACAAACCTGAAACAAGACCCATATCTCACACCTTATACAAAAACTAACTCAGATTGGATAAAAGATCTAAATACAAAGTCTAAAATGATAAAGCTCATCCAAGATAAAATAGGATCAACAATGGAAGTTTTAATACATGAAATAGACAGACCACAAAATCTGACAAACAAAGCACATTCAACAGAAGGGAAAATAGATAAATGGGAATTACTAAGAATCAAACACTTTTGCTCATCTGAAGACTTCATCAAAACAATTTAAAAGACCACCTACAGAATGGGAAAAAAAAATTGACAACTCTGTGTCCGACCGACATCTGATCTCCATAATCTATTATAAAATATCAACAAGAAAAGGATAAATAATACAATTAAGTGATGGTCAAAGGAGATGGACAGACCCTTCTCTAAAGAGGATACCCAGGCAGCCAAACGACACATGCAGAATTGATCACAATCATTCGCTATTAAAGAAATTCAAATAAAAATTACAGTGAGATACCATCTCACTCCCACAAGGTTGGCCATGATCCAAAACACAGAAAACCACAAATGCTGGAGAGGCTGTGGAGAAACTGGAACTCTCCTACACTGCTGGTGGGATTGCAAAATGGTACAACCTCTTTGGAAAACAGTCTGGCGCTTCCTTATAAAACTGGAGACAGATATACCATTTGATCCTGTAATTCCACTGCTTAGAATTTATCCTTTGGAAACAAAGGATATCATACAAACAGACAGATGTACATGAATGTTTGTTACAGCACAGTCCACAATAGCTAAAAATTGGAATCAACACCAATGCCCATCAACAAATGAATAGATAAGCAAACCATAGTACATATACTCAATGGAGCACTATGCTATGATAAAAATCAATGACAATTTTAGAAAAAAATCTCATAACATGGTCTCATTTGGAAGAGATCATGCTGAATGAAATCAATCAGTGTCAAAAGGATACATTTTGTATGAGATTCCTGTTATAAGGACTTAACAAGAGAATCATCCACAGAAGAAAATGACTCTGTTGGCTTCAGGGGTGTGTGGTAGATGAGGGTTCATCACAGATGAGATAATTGATAGATGTTAGAAATCTTATTCTCTTACTGTATTAATAAAAAATTAAAAAGTTAAAAAAAGAGACACAAGATTTTATTGCAACAATCAACCAACTAGAACTTGACTCATACCAAACTTGTTACTCAACAGTAGATAACTACACATTCTTTTTCAATACACATGGAATATCCTCCAGCATAGAACATGTATTAGGTCATAAAGTAAGGCTTACCAAAATCCAAATCAATGAATGACTGCAAAGCAAATTCTCAGACCACAATGCCATAAATGTTGAAATCAACAGCAGAGAACACAAAGGTTGAAATTAGAACTCATAGAAATTGAACAACACCTTGCTCAAAAAAGCCATAGGGTATAGAAGCAATCAAGGATGAAATAAGAAACGTATGGAATCAAATGAGAATGAAAACACATTCTGTCTATGGGATAAAGCCAAAGAAGTGCTCAAAGGTCAGTTTGTCTCTATAAATGCACACATCCAGAATAAGAAAGGACCCAAACAAAGAATTAATCCTACAAGTTGAAAAACCAGAAAGAGAGCAACAAAAGAACCCCTCAGGCACCAGAAGAAAGCAGATAATAAAGCTAAGAGCAGAACTAAATGAATTAGAGAACAGGAAAACAATTGAAAGAATTAACAAAACCAAAAGCTGATTTTTTGAAAAGATCAATATAGTTAACAAACCACTGGCTAAACATACAAAAGAAAAACAGGAAAGAACACACAAAAGACTCAAAAGACTCAACTGAAATTAGAAATATCGTAACAGATTACTCTGAGAAACTGTGCTCTAACAGATCTGAAAGCCTAGGAGGAATGGACAAATTTCTAGATTCACATCATATATCAAAAACTATAAAAAGGAGAAGTAGAACAACTTAATGAGCCCATCACCCCAACAAGATTGACAATAATAATAATAATAAAACACAAAGCAACAAATTCTGGAGAAGCTGTGGAGAGACGGAAATTCTCCTATACTGCTGGTGGGAATACAAAATGGTGCAAGCTCTTTGAAAAGCAGTTTGGTGCCTCCTTACAAAGCTAGAAATAGAAATACTATATGAACCAGCAATCCCACTGCTCAGAATATATCCTATGGAAATAAAGACAGTCATGTGGACAGATACATGCACATGAACGTTTATGGCAGCAATGCCCATAATAGCAAAAGATGGAATCAACCTAGGTGACCATCAACAGGTGAATGGATAAACAAACTATGGTTCATATACACAATGGATCACTATGCAATGATAGAGAACAATGGTTTCAACTACAAGACATTATGCTGAGTTAAATCAGTCAGCTGCAAAAGGACAATTATTGTATGAGACCTCTGCTATAAGGACTGAAAAGTAGACTATGTACAGAGGAAAATACTCTTTGATGGCTACAAGGGTGATGTGGGAGGGAGAGGGTTGGTTACAGATTAGACAGTAGACAAGAATTTGGTTAGGTGAAAGCAGTGACAACATGTAGTAGAAAGCAACAGCACATGTTAGAAAGAAGATCAATGTAACTGGGTTTCAACATAACCTGAAAACTCTTCGAATCTTAACCCAGTATTGCAAGGATAGAATAGCGGAGCTAGGGGTCCAGAGACCATGCTCTCAGAAGACATTGAGGCCAATTGGCATAACTAGCCTATTGTTAAGAGAGTCTTCTGCATCCCATATTGATGAGTGGCATCTGGGATCTTCAAAGATAACAAGCTGCTGTTGAAGTACAACAAATGGTCCCAACTCATTTGGAACAGATGATAACCGAGAACAATAATGACGTGGGGGATAGAGAACCCAGAAGACAGAAAGACCCATGTGAATGAGTGACTACATTAACATGCGACCAGAAGAACAAGATGGTGCCCAGCAACCATCAATGACAGCTGTGGTGGGGCTCACAATGTTGAGTCCCAGTGGCAACATGATGGTCTGAAGGCCTGGGGTTCCCCCTGGGAGCATCACTCCTAGACGTGATGCTTCCTCTGATCATAAATAATTACTGAGGTCAAATCTTCAGATAAGAATAGATTGGACAGAGTGACCATATCATGTGTGTGATTTATGGTTCTTTACATCTATAGGATGTCATTCTACTGGCCTCTTACTAGAGGGGAGTGAAAAGGGTAGAGAGGCGGGATTGTTTAGAGGATATGACATGTATGAAACATAAAGGTGGGGTGTTCTGTCACCAGGCAAGGAGAGCAGAAGGAGCTGCAGATAGACAGGCATACACATTTAAACTGTATTGTACACTTTCTCTCAATGGCAATTAAAAAAAAAAGAAAAACTTTCTCTGCTTATCAAGACATTGCTTATTGGCAGTTATAAGAGTTTATGCTACTTTATGTTAAGGTATCTTTACATGCTTAAGTCCATACTCTAATCATCACCAGTAAGTGCTTCAAATATTTTTCACATTTAGCAAACAAGGTTGTGTCATCTGCACATAAAACCAAAACCTAACCAATCTTTTGCATTAAGTCAATATGAAAAAACTATTATAAAAGGATATAACTATGATGGGTATGTTTCCTGATTTTTAAGCATGCAATATTCCCATGTTTTGTTCAAATTGCCACTTTTTTCATCTATGTATGTGTTAACACATGAGCACATTAAGTGTTCTGGAATACCCGTTCTTTGTAATACTATCTTTAATTTGTTATTATCCATACACTCAAATGCCTTTTAAGAGTCAATTAAACACAGATCAATATCTTTCTAATATTAGCCACTTCAGCCAAGATCCATCTGACATCAACAATGATGCTGTCTATTTCATGTTCAATTCTGAATGAAGATGGAATTTCTAGCAGTTCCCTATTGAGGTAGTGCTGCAGTCATTTCAATTATCTTCAACTGAATTTAACTTGTATTTGATATTAATAACATTGTTCACTAATTTTCATATTCTATCTTAGCACCATTCCTTGGAATGGGCACAAATATTTGTCTCTTCCAGTCAGCTGGCCAGATGATGTTTTCCAAACTTCTTTTCACAGATACATGAGAACTTCCAGCATTGCATTTGCTTGTTGAATCATCTCAAATAGTATTCTATGAATTCTTAAATCTTTGTTTCTTGCAATGTCTTCAGTGCAACTTGGACTTCTTTTGACAGTTCCATTAGTTTTTTGTTTTTTTAAAAAATATGTTACTCTGGGGAGTAAGGGCTAAGATGGTGGACAAGCCACATGTATCTTCTGATTCCTCTAATAAGTAAGGCCTTGAAAAAATAACTGAATATAACAGAAATGATACTGTAGGAACTCTAAGATCAGGTGAAAAGTTATGAGACCAGATTGGTCAACAGGAAGGGGAATGACTAGCTTTGTCAAAAGTGAGTAGGTGGTGCTTCTGCTGGCACAGCAGCAGAGTGGCAGCGCAAGTTTGGAGGCCATCTTTGCTGGCTGAAAAGATAGTAGTGAGACTGCTGCACCTGAGAGTGTGGCTGGGGTTGACTGCCATGCTGAACAATGTTACCTGAGTGGAGAGCATCTCTCTGAACTGAGAAGCTGTACTTAGTATGGTTGTATCCAAAGAATATAGTGACAGTGGGCAGCAGAGTGCAGCAGCACCCTTCTCCTCTCTCTTATCTGAGTTGCCAGAGGCTGAATTCTTGTGCCCTACCTAGGCCAGATCTGGGATCATTGTCCTGAGCTTTTCTCCCAGACTTGAAGAGGAAAACAAAGGGAAGAGTAGAAGAAAATCTCGGCTGGCTCCTCTGAGTTTTGGATAGTTGCACCTACAGAGCTTCACACATGATCGTCTCAAGCTAAGTGCTCATGATCGATCCCCTTAGGGTACAATTCTTTCCTGCATGCTGATTTTCCTCCCAATGCCCAGCCTTTCCCACCTACCTTCTCTGTTCTACACCTGAAGCAAAATTATGGTACACTACCTGGGTGGAAGTGGGGCATTTTATTTTTGTGTCCTGAGCTTTTCTCCCATACTCAGAGAGTGAAACAAAGGAAGGGGTAGAAGACAAGTTCCACTGTCCTCTAAGCTACAGATTGCTGTACCTACAGAACCATGGAAGCTCAGTGGAATTTCACAAGGTAAGTGCTCATCAACTTTCATAACTCAAAACATTTCCTATGCACTGACTTCATTCTCTCATTATACCCAGTCTTCCCCTGCCCACCACCTACTTCTCTGCTCTACACTTGACTAAATTTTAGTGTACTACTTGGTCCAGAAGAGAAGTATTTTATGTGGATGCCCTGAGATTTTCTCCTAGACCTGTGGTAGGAAAAGAGAGGGCTGGAAGAGGAGTACCACACACTCCCCTGAGCCAAAAGTTCCTGCTACATCTTTCAGTTCAGTCATCACTCCAACCATCAATGACAAGGTATATGAATTATTAAGGCTCCAGTAAACATTCTAGGTGAAATGACTGGACTACTTAGAGACTAAAACAAAATTAAAACCACACATTCATATATAAGCTAGATTGCAATAACTTAGCAAGTAAATCACAGCAGCTTTCTGATGGTTTAGAGACAACAATCAATTTCTAATCCTTTAAAGAATAGACTACCATGACTCCAGAAAACTCCCCAAATAAATAATCAAAAAAATTCTCAGATGAAGAACCCTTTCTGCAATTATCAGTGGTAGAATATATAAGAGTTGTGTACAGAACCCTTCAAGAAGTTAGAATGGAGACTAGACGAAGCCCAACTGAACAAAATGAAAAATTAAACAAGCTATAAAAATTGCTCACGCAACAATGGTATGAAATTCAATAGATAAGCAACAAAATCACAGAGTTAGACAATTCAGTAGGAAGTCAAAGGAGCAGAATAGAGGCAGTGGAACTCAGAACTAGTGAGACTGAAGACAAAGCAACAGACACCATCATTTATGAGGAACATCCAGATGAAAAAATTAAGAAAAATGAAGATTGTTAACAGTTATGTGGAATCATATCAAATGGACTAATTTATGAATGATTGGAGTGCTAAAACCAGGAAGGATAGCAGAAAATAAAGGGAAACTTGTTGAAGAATTGCTGATGGAAAACTTCCCTGACAACTTAGAAGATAAGAAGCTGTCTATCCAAGATTCTCATCACACTCCACAAAAGCTAGATCCCAAAAGGAAAACACCAAGACATAGTACAATAAATCCTAACAAAATGAAAGATAAGGAGAGTCTCTAAAAGGCAGCTAAGATCAAACCAAAATTATAAAAGACAGTCCTTTAGACTGAGTTTCAATTATTCATAAGAAATAGTGTTGGTAAGAAGGCAATAGGATGACATATAAAAAGCCTTCAAGGAAAAAAAAATCCAACTAATAATTATGAATCTTGAAACATTATCTCTTAGATGAAATTAGACATTCCCAGAAAAAGAGAAGTTTAGAAAATCTGCAAAGTCAAACCAAAATTGCCATGAATACTGAAGGAAGTTCTTTGAGTAGAAAATCAATAAAATCAATACAGAATCAAGGATACAATGCAGGACACAGCATCCAAGTTGACAGGTTTCAACTTGGTTAGGGAAGCCGGAAAACTCAGTCAAAGCAAAAACATTAAAACCAGGGAAACAGAGATCCCAATATGTAAATTATGACATTATAATAAAAAGACGGAAAAGTTAATATAGTCACAGACCTTTCAGAAGGTGAGGAAGTCAACACAAAGAGGTTAAAGAATGCCTTAAACACTGGGGAGAATAATTTGATAGTAACCAAGCAAACCAACAGTACTACAGATCAAAGGAAGAAATACAATAGATATAAAACCAATAGATAAAATCAATAGATATAAAACCAACACTGACGGGGAGTCAAGATGTTAAATTAGACACACATCTCCTTAATTCCCTCTGAAAACTAAGGCCTGGATTGATAATTAAATGAAGCTTTCTGGATCCCCAGTGAGCCCTAGGATATAGCATAGGAATGTCAGTTTGGACTACATGCCACTGAAAGGGAAACTTCTTATTTTTGCTGAGCCTTGCCCTCTCTTGTTGAATTGGCTGGCTTCCGTGGACTGAAGTTTACTGGAATTTTTAATATTTTTTTATTTTTATTGGCTGACATGCAGGAGAGTAGCTTAACTGGCTGTTACACTGAGCCACAGTGCTGACGTCATCAGCGGGTGCAATAGCCATATTTTGAGAGCCTGGCTCCAGACCCAGAGTACCACAGCCCCTCCACCCTCTCTTTACAGACATCCAGCATAGATTCGGCTATTTTGTGGTGGTGAGACAGTTTGACAGAGATGCTAACTGGTTCAACTGGGAGGTGGAGTTAAACAACCAGAGGCCTCAACGGGATAATTCCCAGGCTTTGAGGCAGTGCCAACCTGGGTACAGCTTTTCCAGCAGAAAGACTGTGTTTAGCACGGTGTGGCCTTATGGGTGGGGTCTGAGAGTGGATGACAGCAGGCCACTAACCTGTCCCTACTTTGTGATACATCACATCATCTGGGGACAGCCAAAGAGGTGCCCCAGCTGTCAGCTGGAAGTAGGGGTTTGGCACACCTGACAGCCGGAATGATTTTGGAAGCTGTCAGATAGCTTTTACATTTTTTAAACTAAAACTAACTGGGGAATTAACTGCATTGCAGCCTGACAACAACACTTCCAGCCTTACTGACCCACATCACAAGGTAGTCTGATGGTCCCCCGGTGATTCCATAAGTAGGGCCATGCCTTTGCCAGCTAGGTGGTGGAGCATGCTACCCCAGAGAGTCCATGGGGTCCAGTCATTGGAGTACATAGAAGTGGCTGGTGACCAACTTCCTTCTCAGAACTGTGCCTCAACTCCTGTTGAGTCAATACCAGAAAAACTAAACAGCCTCTAGATGTTCAGATAGCAACAGACCCTGGACAAACATTTAAAGAAACATCTAGCCATGCCTTCAGGGAACTCCCAAAATAATCAAAGAACTTCCCAGATTAAGAGGCCTTTCTGAAACAATAGAAGGGTGAGTATGAGAGAATTATACAGAGAGCTTTCAGAGACATTATACAAGATGAAGCAGAGCAAAATCAAAACTGAAGCAAGCTGTTTGAACTGATGGACTATCAGCTTCTGAAATCCAACAGATCAATAATAAAATTACAGAATTAGGCAATTCAATTCAAAGCCAAAAAATTAAAATTCAACACTGACCTTAAGATAGAGCCACTAACAACAGCATCTATGAGATTCAGAAAAAGAAACAAGGGAAATGAAGAAGCATTAAGAAACATGTGAGATTCTATCAAGAAGAATAATCTATGACTAACTGGAGTTCTTGAACATGGAGTATACCTGAAAACACAGAGTATTGTTGTTGAGTTACTGACAGAAAACTCTGAAATTACGAAAGAAAAGAATATATATATACAAGATATGTATCAAACACCGCATAAAATAGACCCTAAAAGAAAGACACCAAGACATGTTATAGTCAAGCTTAACAAAAATGAAATATAAGCAGAAACTCTTAAAGGCAGTGAGACTAAAAGCAAAGCTAGCATTCAGAGGGAAGCCCTGTAGGCTTTTGTCTGACTTGTCTGCAGAAATGATGTTGGCACAGAGGCAGTGTTATGACACATTCAAAGTCTTGAAGGAGAAAAAATTCCAGCCAAGAATTACATATCCTGCAAAAATGTCTTCCAAATACGAAGATGAAATTAAGACATTTGCAGATAAACAGAAACTCAGAAGCTTTGTAACAACCAAACCAAAACTACAAGAAATACTGAAAGAAGCTCTTGACTTAAAAAAAATCAAAACTATTTAAGGAGGCAACACAAAACACAACATCCAGCAGCTGATTCAGTTAGCCAAGCCAAGTTAGAGAAAGCACAAAACTGAATCAAAGCTATATTGTTAAAAGAAGGGATCCAGTGATCATATCATGAAAATTAAGATACCATCATATTGAAAAGAAGGGTATACTACAGTAGTTACAGTCCTTCCAGACGGAGAGGAAGTTAATAAGATATGTAGAAGTTAAAACTGAGTTTAAACTTAGATTTGTAAGAGGGATAATAGGGATATCTGCAAAGCAAAATAAAGAAACATATTAGAACAAGAAACGTAACGCGTGAGTCACAGCAAACACAAAATCAGCACTGAAAAGGATGAAAAATCAATCCACAAAGAAGAATGGCCCCAAACAGAATATTAAGAGCAACAGAGAAAACACCAACACAAAAATAAATGCATCAAAATGACAACACTAAACACATACCAAGAATTAAACTGAATGTAAATGGACTGAACACTCGAGTAAAGAGATGAGTAACATACTGGATCAAAAGACATGACATGACTGTATGTTGCTTACAAGAAACTCATCTATGAACAAATTGAAAATTAAAGGATGGGATAATATATACTAAGCTAACAATATGCAAAGAAGAGCAGGTGTGGCAAAACTAAACTCAGATAAAATAGATTTTTATGTAAAATCTACCATTATCTACAAGGATGCTCATTATTTATTGCTGAAAGGTTCAATACACAAGCAAGACTTAGCAATATTAAACATTTATGCACCAAAAGCTGAGCCAAACCAAGTACCAAAAGCTGAAGGAACTAAAAACATCAACCAAGCACCGACTACCTTGAAAAATGAGACAAGTCACTCCAGAAAAATAGTAGGAGACTTCAACACTCCACTTTCAGTATTGGACAGATCTTCTAGAAAAAAATCTCAGCAAAGGCACAGAAGATCATGTTGCCACAAGTAACCAATTAGACTTCATCAACATATGCAGAAGTTTTTGTCTGTCAACAGGTAACTACACCTTCTTCTCTAGTGCCACGAAACATTTTCCAGAATACACCATGTATTAGGACATAAAGCAAATATCAATAAAATCTAAACCATTGAATTATTGCAAAGCATTTTCTGAGACCAAAAAGCCATAAAACTCAAAATCAATAGCAGGAAAGACATAGATAGAAATTGGAACTCATGGAAACTGAACATCTTGCTCAAAAAAGCCACAGGTTATAGAAGAAATCAAGAATGAAATCAAGAAATTTATTAATTCAGGGGGTGGAGTCAAGATGGTGGGCTAAACATATGTATTCCTAAATCCCTCTGTAAGCCTAGACCTGAAATGAAAATTAAATGGAGCCTTCTGGACACCAGGTGAACCCTAAGACACAGCATAGGGCTGTTAATTTGGACTTCATACCACTTGAGTGGAAAGCTTCTTCTCTTTCACTAATCCTTGCTCTTGTTGAGCACTGGCTTTCATGGACCAAGGGTAACTCATCATTTTAACTTTTTTTCCTCTCTGTTGGCTGGTGGGCAGAGGTCGAACATGAATGTTGGCTGCTGGTACGATCGGTGGGCAAGATTGCCATATTTTGAGAGCCTGGCTTTGGACTCTGTGCATCTTGGCACCTTTGTCCTCTCTTTCCGCCTCTGCCATTGACTGGCCAGTGCCGGGGCAGGCAGGTAGCTTATGCAGGACACAGTCTTTTTCTACTGGGAGGTGATATACCCATATGGAGGCCTTAGGTGTACCTAATTCCTGGGCTAGGAGGCAGCGCCTGCTGGGAGGAGAGCGCTTTTCTGGCTGTAAAGCAGTGTTCTACACAGTATCGGCTATGGCTGGGTCCCAACAGCAGAGGCCAGCAGGGAACTAGCCTTTCTGTATTTTGAACTAGTTTATAACATCTGAGGTTGTGTATAGAGGTACTTACTTTGCCAGCTCAGAAGAGGGATCTGTACACATAAAACCTGACTGACTTTGGAAGTTGTCAGATACCTTTTACCTTTAATTTTAAGATGGCCTATCCGACTCGACGGCACTTGGCCTTGGCAGAGAAATTACAGTAGTCCATCCTCACAGCATCTCTCCCAGCCTCTGTTAACTCAAATTATGCCCAGAAAACAACAAGCTCTGCATAAAAGCATATCAAAGAAATTACTCTTGGCTTCAGAAGGCCCTCAAAAGAAAAAACCAAAAAACTTCCCAGACAAAGAAACCTTTCTGAAATTATCTGAAGGCGAATGCAAAAAGATTGTATAGAGAGCCCTCCTAGACCTTATACAAAATGCACATGCTAAGATGAAAAATTAAGCAGATTGTTTGATCTGGTGGAACACCAGTACTCTGAAATCCAACAAATAAAGAACAAAATCAAAGCCATAGAAAATTCAATTCAAAGGAAAGAAAACAGAATGGAAAAAATGGAAGAAATTTATGGATTCAAATGAGAATGAAAACACTTCCTACCAAGAACATGTGGGATGCAGGCAAAGCAGTGCTGAAAGGTCAATTTTTTCTGTAAATGCACACATCTGGGAGAAAGAATGAACCTACACCAAAGAATTCACCCTACAGCTTGAATAAGTGGAAACAAAGGAACCCCTCAGACAGAAGATAGATAATCAAGATTAAAGCAGAACTAAATGAATTAGAGAAGAACAGTTGAAAAAAACTGATGAGATCAAAAGCCGTTTTTTGAAAATATGAATAAAATTGACAAACCACTGGCGAAACTTGCTAGATAAAAACAGGAAAGGAAACAAATACGAAATAAGATGGTAGATGTCACAACAGAACAAACAAATCAAAAATATGATAAAAGAATACTATGGAAGATTGTACTTTAATAAATTTCAAAACCTAGAGGAAATGAACAAATTCCTAGACTCATATCGTCTACCAAAATTGTCACAAGGAGAAGTAGAACAACTTAATAAACACACCATGAAAGAAGAAATTGAAAAAGTCATCAAAGAACTACCAATCAAAAAAGGCCCTGGACCACATGGTTTCACTGCAATATTCAACCAAGCTTTCAGAGAAGAGTTGACTTCAATGCTACTGAGACTATTTCACAGCATAGAAAGTGATGGAGTACTCCCAGGATAACCATGATATCAAAGCCAGAGAAAGATCCTACAAAAAAAGAATTACAGACCAATATCACTCATGAATCTAGATGGAAAAATCTTTAACAAAATCCTTGCCAGTAAAAGTCAATGACACATCAATAATAATAATAGTAATAATAATAATAACTCATCATCACAAAGTTGAATTCATACCAGGGATGCAAGGCTGGTTCAACAACAGAAAAACACTTAATGTGATCAACCACATAAATGACACAAAAGATAAGAATCGCCTCATCTTATCAATTGATGCAGAAAAGGTTTTTGACAAAGTCCAACACCTAATCATGCTAAAAACTCTCAGCAAAATAGCAATAGAAGGCAAATTCTTCAATGCAATAATGGCAACTTATACAAAGCCAACTGCCTACATCATCCTGGCTGCACAGAGATTGAAGCAATTCTCCTTTAGAACAGAAGCTAGACAAGGATGCCAACTTTCACCTCTCCTATTCAACATTCTACTAAGAGTTCTGGCCAGAGCACTTAGACAAGATGAAGAAACAAAGGCAACCACATTAGCAAAGTAAATATCACCCTATTTGCGTGTGATATGATTGTATATGCAGAGAATCCTAAAGAATCCATAAGTAAACTACTCAAACTAATAGAAGAGTTCAGAAAAGTATTAGGATATAAAATAAACACAAGTAAATCAGCAGGATTTCTTTATATCAACAGAGATCATTCAAGAAGAAATCACCAAATCAATACCATTTACTATAGCCCCCAAGAAGTTAAAGTACCTAGGAATAAATCTAACCAGAGAAACAAGAGACCTATACAAAGAAAAGTACAAGAGTTTATTGCAGGAAACTAAGAGAGACTTACATAAATGGAGAGACCTACTCTGCTCATGGATAGGAAGAATTGACATTGTAAAAATGTCTATTTTGCCCAAAGCAATCTACTTATACAATGCAATCCCAAAACAAATTCCAGTGACATGTTTTTAATGAGATGAAGAAACAAATTTTCAACTTTATTTGAAAAGGGAAGAAACCCTGGATAAGCAAATCACTATTGAAGAAGAATAACACACTGGGAGACTGCTCATTACCCAACTTTAGAACCTATTGCACCAGCACAGCAGTCAAAACAGCCTGGTACTGGTACAAAAGGAGTCATACAGACCAATGGAACAGAGTTGAGACCCCAGAGATGCCACCATTCTCCTATAAACAACTGATATTCAACAAGGGCCCTAAGATTTTAAACCGCAGTAAAAACAGTCTCTTTAACAAACAGTGCTGGCAAAATTAGATACTCATCCGCAAAAAGTTGAAACAAGACCTATATCTCACACCATACACAAAAAACAACTTTCCTTGTGTGACAGACCTGAATATCAAATCTAAAACTAAAAATCATACAAGGAAAAAAAGGGTCAACAATGGAAGTTCTAATACACAACTTGGACTGGCTTTAAAATCTGATAAACAGAGCACAGTCAATGGAAGAGAAAATAGGTAAATGGGAACTACTAAGAACCAAACACTTTTGCTCATTCAATGACTTTACCAAAAGAATTAGATCACCACCTACCGAATGGGAAAAAGTATTTGGCAACTATATGTCAGACTGATGTCTGATCTCCATGATTTACAGAGTACTGAAAAATATCAACAAGAAAAGGATCAATAATCCAATTAAACACTGGGCAAAGGAGATGAACAGATACTTCACTAAGAAGGATATCCAGGCAGCTGAAAGACACATGAGGAAACATTCACAATCATTAGATATTACAGAAATTCAAATCAAAACAACAATGAGATACTATCTCACCCCAACAAGGTTGGCCATGATCCAAAAATACAAAACAACAAATGCTGGAGAGTCTGTGGAGAAATTGGCACTCTCCTCCACTGCTGGTGGGATTGCAAGATGGTACAACCTCTTTGGAAATCAATTTGACGCTTCCTTCAAAAGCTGGAAATAGATATACCATTTGACTCAGTTATCCCACTGCTTAGAATACATCTTACAGAATCAAGGGTAGTCACACGAGCAGACACATGCGCACAAATGTTTACTGCAACACAGCCCACAATAGCAAAAAGATGGAATCAACCCAGATGCCCATCGAAGGATGAATGGATAAAGAAACTATGGTATATATACTCAATGGGACAATACGCAATGGTAAAGAACAATGATGATTTTAGGAAGCATCTCATAACCTGGTTTCAATTGGAAGACATTATACTGAGTGAAATTAGTCAGGGCACAATGTCAAATATTGTATGAGATCCCTAATATAAGGACCTAAAAACAGACTCACGTACAAAAGAAAAGACTCTGGCGGCTGCAAGGAAAGTGAGTGAGGAAGAGGGCTAGTTATAGATTAGACAGTTCATAGAAATATGATTGGGTGAAATGAGCAACAGCACACATTATAAAGATCAATTTAACTAGACTTGAACACTACCTGAAAACTCTTTCAATCTTAGCTCAATATTGCAAAGATAGAGTAGCAGGGATAGGTGTCTGGGGACCATGCTCTGAGGGGACATCAAGGGCAATTTACATAACTAGCCTATTTCTAAGAGAATCTTCTACATCCCATATTGGTGAGTTGCATCTGGGGTCTTAAAAGCTAGCAAGCTGCCATCTGAGATACACCGAATGTTCCAAACTCAGCTGGAATAGATGATCACCAAGGACAATGATGACATGAGGGAAAACAAGCTCAGAAGACAAAAGGTGTGGGTGACTGTATCAGTGTGTGACCAGAAAAACCAAATGACGCCCAGCTACTACCAACGATGGCTGTAATTGGGCTCATGAGGTTGAGTTTCAGTGGCAATACATGAAAAAAAAGGGATGCATCCTAAGAACTCCACTGGAAGATCACGTCTGATGGCCTGGGAATTCCCCTGCAAGCATGCCCCCTAGACCTAATACTGCCCCTGATCATAAATCATTACTGAGGTCTACTATTCAGAATGGAATTGATTGGACTTGGGGACACAGAGTGACCATATCGTATGTGCACTTTATGGTTCTATGCGTGTATAAAATGTTGTCCTACTGGCCTCTTACTATAGGTGAGTGGAGAGGGTGGACAGGAGGGGGGTAGGAGATTATTAAGAGGTTATGATATGTATAGAATGGAAAGGAATTGTGTCCTGTCAGCGGGCAAAGAGAGTAAAAGGAGCTCCAGATAGGCTGGCTTGCCAATTTAAAAGGTATTGTACACTTTTACTCGATCACAAGTAAAAAACAAAAGACAAAAGTAAAGAAAAGAAACTGAATAAGATGAAATGAAATCTCACAAAGAAAATGACTCAAGACAGAGTATTAAGTGATGTAAAGAAACTGTCAACAACACACACCAAAAATCACCATTTTGAATCTGATAATCTTATGGTCTACTACAGTGGGAACGGAAACTTGAAGAGGAATGGTATTGCATTTCTCATCAAAAATAATATTTTAATGCTGTCAGTGATATGATAATATACATAGGATAATATCCTTAAGGCAGAAACCCTGGTGGTGTAGTGGCTAAGCACTATGTCTGCTACCCTAAAGGGTCAGCAGTTCAAATCTGCCAGGTTCTCCTTGGAAACTCTATGGGACAGTTCTACTCTGTTTACAGATTCGCTACAAGCTAAAATCCACTGGACAGAACTGAGTTTGGTTTTCCTTGACAAGGAAGGCCAATTAATATGACTATTATTCAGATTTATGTATCAACCACTAAGGCCAAATATGAAAGTATTGAAGATTTTTACCAGGTTCTGCAGACTGAAATTGATCAAATATGCAATCAGGATGCATTGATAACTACTGGTGACTGGAATGCAAAAGCTGGAAAATAAAGAAAAAGGATCAGTAGTTGGAAAATATGCTGTTGGTGACAGAAGTAATGCCGGAGATCATATGATAGAATTTTGCAAGACTAATGACTTCTTCATTGCAAATAACTTTTTTAACTACACAAAAGGTGACTGTGCACATGGACCTTACCAGATGGAATACACGGGAACAAAATTGACTACATCTGTGGAAAGAGAGTATGGAAAAGCTCCATGTCAGCAGTCAGAACAAGAGCAGAAGCTGACTGTAATACAGATCCATTGCTCATATACAAATTCAAATTGAAACTGAATAAAACTAGAACAAGTCCATGATAACCAGAGCATGACCTTGAATATGTCCCCTCTGAGTTTAAAGGCCATCTCAAGAACAGATTTGATGCTTTGACCACTAATGACTGAAGACCTGACAAATTGTGGAATGACATCAAAGAGATCATCCATGAAGAGAACCAGAGGTCATTAAAAAGACAGGAAAGAAAGAAAAGACCAAAATGAATGTCAGAGGAAACTCTGAAACTTGTCTTTGAACACTGAACAGGTAAAGCAAAAGGAAGAAATGGTAAAACAAAAGACCTAAACAGAAGATTTTAAAGAGCAGCTTGAGAATACAAAATAAAGTGTTATGATGAAATGTGCAAAGAGTTGGAAATGGAAAGGAAGGGAAGAGCACATCTTGCATTTCTCAAGCTGAAGGAACTGAGGAAAAAATTCTACCCTGTAGTTACAATGGTGAGGGATTCTACAGGGGAAATATTAAACGGCTCAGGGAGCATGAAAGAAAGTTTGAAGGAATACAAAAAATCATTGTATCAGAAAGAACTGGTCGATGTTCAGCCATTTTAAGAGGCAGCATATGATCAGGAACCAACGGTACCTATTAAGTTGAAGCTGCAGTGAAGGCATTGGCAAAAAGCAAGCCTCCAGGAACTGGTGGAATATCAATTGAGTTATTTTAACAAATGCAGCATTGGTAGTGCTCAATCATCTACGCCAAGAAATTTGGAGGACAGCTACCTGATCAATTGACTGGAAAAGATCCATACTTATGCCCATTCCAAAGAAATGTGGTCCAATCAAATGCAGAAATCACTGAGTAACATCATTAATATTACACACAAATAAAATTTTGCTCAACATCATTCAAAAGTAACTGCAATTAAGGAACTGCCAAAAATTCAAGCCAGATTCAGAAGATGATGCACAACCAGGGATATCAGTTGCTGATGTCAGATGGATCTTGGCTGGAGGCAGATAATAACAGAAAGATGTTTACTTGTGTCTCATTACTAATGCAAAAGCATTCAGCTCTGTGGATCGTAAGTTACAGCTAACATTACCCAAAATGGGAATTCCAGAACTCTTACTTATGCTCTTGGGTTTTTAATTGTGCTCTTAAGTAATCTGTGTATGGATCAAGAGGCAGTCATATAGACAAAATAAGGGGGCACTCTGCATGGTTTAAATTTAGGAAAGGTGTGCATTAGGATTGTAAACTTTCACCATACATTGTCAACATGTATGCTGAGCAAATAATCCAAAATGCTGGATTATACAAAGAAGAAAGAAGCATCAGGATTGGAGGATGACTCATTATCAACCTACATTATGCAGACAACACCATCTTACTTTCTGGAAGTGAAGAACATTTGAGACACTTAACTGATGAAGATCAGGGACCATCACCTTCAGTATGGATTGCACCTCAACATCAAGAAAACAAAAATCTTCACAACTGGACCAGTAAGCAACATCATCATAAATGAAGAACAGATTTATGCTGTCAAAAATTTCATTTTACTTGGGTGCACAATCAACACCCATGGAAGCAGCAGTCAAGAAATCAAAAGACGTACTGTGCTGGGAGGATCTGCTACAAAAGACATCTACAAAGTACTGAAAAGTAAAGATGTCACCTTGAAGACTGAAATGTCCCCTACCCAAGTCATGCTATTTTCAGCCACATCATGTCCATACAAATGCTGAACAATAAACAAAGAAGACAGAAGAATTGATGCCTTTGAATTTTGATGTTGGAGAAGAATGTTGAATGTAACATGGATCACCAAAATAATAAACAGATTTATTCTGAAAGAAGTACAACCAGAGTGCTCCTCTGAAGCAAAGATGAAAAGATTGCAAGAAAGATCAGTCCCTGGAGAAGAACACCATGCTTGGTAGAGTGTAGAGTCAGTGAAAGAGACGGATACCCTCAGCAAAATGAATTGACACAGTGGGCGCAGCAATGAGCTTAAGCACAAAAACAATTGTGGTCATGGTGGAAGACCGAGCAGTGTTTCATAGGGTGACTATGTGTCAGAACCAATTTGACAGCACCTGAGAACAACAACAACAAATTCATACCTATCAATAGCTGTGGTGAATGTAAAATAATTAAATGCACAAATAAAGAGACAGAGAGTAATAGGTGGATTAAAAAAAAAAAGAAATACATCTTAGGCTCAAAACACAAAGAAACTGAAACTCAGAGGATGAAATAATAAATACTAAGATAACAACATGTGAAAAACAGGAATGACAATACCTATCTTAGTATTAGTCCACCATTGTGGACAAAGTTGGCCACTGTTAATTGCTAAAAGCTTCAACACATAAGGAGGTTATAGCAATATTATTTACATACCCAATATCAGAGTTTCTAAATACGTTGAAAGAACTCTAACAACAATGAAAAATGAGATATATCACTTCACAACAATAGTAGGAGACTTCAACACTCCACTTTCAGTAATGGACAGAAGGTCCAAAAAGATGATGATCAATAAAGATACAGAAGATCATATTGTGACAATTGATGAAATCAACCTCACAGACATATACAGAACTCTCCATGTTACCAACAGACAAATACACTGGAACGTTCTCCAGAATACACCATGTATTAGGCCATAAAATAAGCCTCAACAAAATACAGATCACTGAAATAGTGCAAAGCATTTTCTCAGACAATGAAGCTGTAAAAGTTGAAGTTAACAGTAGGAAAAATGTGGGTAGAAATGTGGAAAATGAACACACTTTGCTCAGAATTTCATGGCTTATAGAAGAAATCAAGGATACAATAGATTTATGGAATCAGATGAGAATGAAAATACATCCTACCAGAAACTATGGGATACAGAAAACGCAGTTCTCAGGCATCAAATCATCCCCACTGAATGTGCACATCCAAAATGAAGGATCCATTTCAAAATACTCTGCAACTTGAATGTTTAAAAAGAGAACAACAACAGTGAAATACCCTTGAGCATCAGAAGAAAACAGGTAATAAATGTGAGCAGAATTAAATGAATTAGACAATAGAAAAAGAATTGAAAGAATTGACAAAGCCAACTGCTCGTTTTTTGAAAAGATCAACAAAATGGACAAACTATTGGCCAGATTCACACAAGAAAAACAGAAGAGGAAACAAACAACCTGAATAAGAAGTGAGATGGGCAGTTTTACAACAGACCCAATCAAGATTAAAAGAATCCTAACAGAATATTATGAAAAAATGTACTCTGTTAGATTTGAAAATCTAAAGGAAATGGACAAATTTCTAGAATCACATTACCTACCAAAATTATCATAGAGAAGTAGAACAACTTAATAAACCTATCACAAAAGAATAAATTGAAATAGTGATAATAATTTAAAAAAATTAATTACCAACCAAAAAAAGTACCAGCCCAGATTCTTCACTGAAAAATTCTACCAAATTTTAGAGGGAAGTTAATAATAACACTACTAATGATATTTTACAGCATAGAAAAAGATAGAACTCACCTAAATTCATTATTGGAAGCCCTCATAACCCTGATTCCCAGACCTGGAAAAGATAACATAAAAAAAGGAAATTTATAGTCTTATATCTCTCATGAACTTAGGTGCAAAAATGCTTAACAATAGAATACAGCAACATCTCAAAATATGATTCACCGTCATCAAAAAAGGGTTCATACCAGGGATACAAGGTTCAACAGCAGAAAAAAAGATTAATGTAGTCAACTTCATAAAACAATAAAATCACTTGATTTTAACAATTGATGCAAAAAAGTCATTTGACAAAGTCCAGAACCTGTTCATGTTAAAAGCTCCCAGCAAAATAGGAATAGAAAGGAAATTGCTCAACAAGAGAAGGAACATTTATACATAGCCAACAGCTAGCATCATCCAAAACAGACAGAGACTGAAAAAATTTCTTCTGAGAACAGGAACCAAACAAGGATTCCTATTGTCACCACTTTTATTCAGCACTGTTCTGGAGGTTTTACCCAGAGCTAATAGGCACCATAAAGACATAAAGGACATCCACACTGGTAAAGAAGTAAAAGTATCTTCTATTTGCAGATGATATGATCTCATAGACAGAAAATCCTACAGAATCATTAAAAAAAAAAACAAGAACAACTACTGGAACTAATAAAAGTGTTCTGCAAAGTATCAGGATATAAGATAAACATAAGTAAATCACTAGGATTCCTTTACACCAACTGAGAGACCATCAAAGAGGAAATCACTAAATCAGTATCATTTACAATAGTCCCCAAGAAGATAAAACATGTTGGAATAAATCCAGCAAAACATGTACGAGACCTATCCAAATAAAATAACAAGACCCTACTGCAAGAAACCATAAGAGACTTACATAAGAAGAGAAACCTACCCTGCTCATGGATCGGAAGACTTAACAATGAGAAAGTGTCTATTCTACCAAAAGCAATCTATACATACAATGCAATCCCAGTACAAATTCCAGTATCATTTTTTAATGAGATGGAGAACAAATCATAAACTTCATTTGGAAAGGGAAGAAACTTGGATAAGTAAAGCACTACTGAAGAAGAAAAAAGTAGGAAGCCTTACACTTACTGATCTTCCATGGTAGTCAAAAAAGCGTGGTACTGGTACAAAAATAGATATATAGACCAATGGGACAGAATAGAGAATCCAGATATAACATCATCCACCTATGAACAGTTGGTAAAAGGCCATAAACTAGGGAAAAATTCCACTTTTACAAATGGTGTTGGCAAAACTGGATATCTATCTGCAAAAACTGAAACAAGACCCATATCTCACACCTTACAAAAAAACTAACTCAAAATGGGCCAAAGACCTAAATAACAAATCTAAAATGATATGTATGAGACTGTCCAACTGGGTCCTCTCTAGAGGTAATAAAGGATGATGGAGAGGACGGGTCAAGTGTTGGTTGAGTCAATACTGGAGTACAGGATAGAAAGGAAGAGTGTACTGTCACAAGGTGAGGAGAACACACAGAGTGGCATAGAGGCAGGTACCGGGGGTTTTATATAGCAGATTAACTTGGATTGTAAACTTTCTCTTAATCACAATAAAACAAATTTTTTAAGGAATAAAATGCTTTGTATCTTACTTTTGATAGTGGTGTCTGGGTTGTGCAAGTTACACAGGGACATCTAAGAAACATTGACTGGTCTTGAGCCACCTATATCAGAGGAGAATGAAGGACATCAAAGACTTAAGGAAAACATAAGCCCAAGAGACAGAAAAGGCTACATAAACCAGAGACTACATCAGCATGAGACCAAAAGAACTGGATGGTCCCCAGCCATCATCAATGACTGTCTTGACAGAGAACACAATAAAGAGTCCCTGATGTAGAGGGAGAAAAATGAGGTATAGAGCTCAAATTGTATTAAAAAAAGAAAGAAAGAAAAGAAAACCAGCCTTGATAGTAAGATAGACTGGAGGATCCCTGGAAGACATGTCTCCCGGGATTTCTGCTGGCCTAGAACTGAACCCACTCAAAGCTGCCGGCAAAGAATGTGCTTCTTGGCTTAAGTAGATACATGAGACTAACTGGGCAGCCTGTCCAGAGTCAAAATGAGAGGCTGGTAGTAGACAGAAGCTGGAAATATAGGTGAAAAAGAGGAGAATGTTTTTACAGAGTGGGGAGATGAACTGCAGTCACATGGCAGTGTGTGTGTAAATTTTTATATGACAAATTGACTTGGAATGCAAACTTTCACTGAAAGCACAATAAAATAGTAAGAAAGAAAAAGAAAGATAGGGAAGGAAGAGGGAGGGGGGAGGGAAGGAGAGAGGAAGACAGGAAAGCAGGCAGGTAGGCAGAAAGGAAGGAAGGAAGAAAACCACCAAGCAACTGCTTGTGTGTCCTACTGTGGTAGTTCACATGTTTCTGTGATGCTGAAAGCTATGTTACCAGTATTTCAAAACCAACAGATTCACGCACAGTGGACAGCTTTCAGTGGTGCCTCGAAAGTAAGACTGGCTAGAAAGATGGTCTTGGTAAGCTGATTTTAGAGAAAATTTGTCAGTGAAACCATTAAGTATATAGGTAAAATACTGTGTGAGACAGTGTCAGAAAATGAACCCTCAGGTTGGAAGACTCAAAGCTGGAAAAGAACTGCCGCCTCAAATTAGAATCAACTTAGTGATACAGACAGAGCAGAGCTTGTAGGACTTTCATTTGCTGATACAGCATAACTTAAAGTTAGAAGAAGAAGCTGTAGGAATTCATTAGTAATAATAGAGCAGTTACCATGAAGTGTATTTGGACTCATAGCACCCCATTAGCAATAAGGACATGAAATGTGTGATGTACGAATCAAGGAAAATTGAAGGTCATCAAAACTGATATGGAAAACATAAAGATCAATATCTTAGGCATTAGTAAGCTTTAATTGACAGGTGTGGGAAATTTTGAGTTAGCTTTGCCATGAATGACAAATTTAAAAGAAATGACATCACTTTCTTCCTCAAAAAGAACATTTCACAACCTATCCTGAAGCACACTACTGTCAGTGATAGGATAACATTCATATACCTACACAGAAAATAAGTTAATATGACTATTATTTGAAGTTCTACACCAGTCACAAGTGCCAAAGATGAAGAAATTAAAGATTTTTACCAAATTTTGCAGATAGAAATTGATCAAACATATAATCAATATATATTGATAATTACTGCTAATTGGAATGTGAAAGTTGGAAACACAGAAGGATCAGTATTTGGCAGATACGACCTAGGTGATAAAAACATGTTAGAGATTCCATGATAGAGTTTTGTAAGACCAACAACCTGTTTGTTAGAAATGTAATTTTTTTCAACAGTAGAAACCACAGCTGTTTACATGGACCTTGCCAGATGGAACACATAAGAATCAAATTAGCCATATCTGTGATGAAGAAACGCAATGTCATCAATCAAAACAAGGTCAGCCATAGATGGCACAGTAAAATAACAGCAGCTCATGTGCTGCCTTCTTTGTGGTATGAGTTTCCACTCTCTTTCTGTTTGATTGTCTTTTTCATATGCTGAAATAAATTGGCTCAAAACACAATCCCATCTTGTAGATTGAGTCCTGCCTTGTTAACATAATGACTGCCTATTCCATCTCCCAATTAACCTTATAGACGTAGGATTTACAACACATAGGAAAATCACCTAAGATGACAAAATGGTGCACAATCACACAATACCATGAATTTTGGCCTAACCAATTGATACACATATTTTGAGGGGTACAGTATAATCCATAGCACTTCACCTTTTGGTCCCCCAAAATTCATGTTCTTGACATATGTAATACATGTTCGTCCTATTTTATCATAGCAAAAGTCTTAACTTCAAACACGAGATCTAAAAATTCCTCTTCGTCTATGAAATCTAGAGTATAAGGTACCTGCTACTAAAATACAACAGTGGACCAGGCAGGCACAAGCTAGACATTTCTACTACAAATGGAGGAAACTGGAGGGAAAGAAAGTATAACAGGTATTAAGCAAGTCAGCAGAACACATTACATTAGTCCTCAAAACTTAAGAATAATCCTCTGCTCTCTGATACCATTTATACAATAGCCCTGCCCTCTAGAATCTGGGTACTGGCCAATCTCCAGATTCTGAATGGAGGACCCTCAGCACTGGGCTTCAGCTATGCATTTCAGCCCCACTGAAATGGCAAATCAGTTCCCTCAGTTTTAGGCACACCATTCTCCCAGCCCATCTAACTGGCAGCTCCACATTTGGAAACACCAGAGGCCATGGTTCCATACTTTGAAACCCCAGAGGTTGAGACCATACCTTTTTAGACGGAGATAGTTAGGTCACACTTGTTTTCCTTGTTCCTTCAGCTGATGCTCCCTCGTTCCTTGACTCCTCAGCCCTCAGGACTCGTGCTCACATCTACCCTGCTGAGACAAATGTTCCAAAGTTCTACAGTTCCACTCATAAGTGACTGGAGGCACCCTGCTCTACCAGGAAGCCTCTTGCACGAAGTCACTCAGTTTTCTTACCTCTCTTGCCCTGTGGGTTGTCTACAGAGCCATGTCCTGTTGATCTCCTTGTTCTTCTGCAGCTGATCCTCAGCTGTGGCCAGTCCTTTGCTGTTGTTTCTCACCATCTGTGCATTCCCTGGTATTAATGCTTCCTCTCTCATCTTTCTGAGCCTTCTAGCCATTCAGTTTCAAAACCACTTGCGCATTTCAGATACCCGTTAGATCAGCACTCTAGTTACTCAGTACTGAATTCTGTCTTAGTCATCTGTAACAGGAATACCACACATGGATAGCTTTAACAAAGGGCCTCACAGTAATGCGGGCTAGAAATCAAAATGCAGAGTGTCAGCCCCAGGGGAAGTGTTTTTCTCTGTCAGCTCTGAGGAAAGTTCCTCTTCATCAGTCTTCCATCAGACCAGGAGTTCCTCGACAGGAACCTGAGGTCCAAAGGGTGTTCTGTCCTCCTGGAACTGCTTTCTTGGTGATACAAGTTTTCCCTGTATCTCTGTTCACTTCTCTCTTTTATAACCCCAAAAAAGATTGGCTCAAGATGAAAATCTAGTCTCATAGCCTGAGTCCTGCCACATTAACATAACTGCTGCCTGTCTCCACCTCGTTAACATCACAGAGGCAGGATTTACCACACTTACGAAAACGAAATCTGGTGACAAATCTAGACAATCACATAAAACTAGGAATCATGGCTTAGCCAAACTGACCCACGTATTTTTGGAGCGACACAAATCAATCTACGATACACCTCAACAAAAAGTAACTCCATGATAAAGGTAGAAAATACTGAAGTTATCAAGAGTTACATTTTACTTGGATCCATAATCAATACACATGAGCCAAGCCAATAACCTCATATGTGTGCAAAAGCTTGACAATGACTAGAAAACACTGAAGAACAACTGATACATTTAAATTATGATATTGACAAGGAATATTGGATCTGCTATGGACTGCCAGAACAATAAGCAAATCTGACTTTAAAGAAACGGAGCCAGAAGGCTCCTTAGAAGCAAGGATGGTGAGATTTAATCTCACATACTTTGGTCATGTTATCAAGTGGGCATCATGCATGGTAAAGTAGAGAATCAATAAGAGAGAGAAACATTCAATGAGATAGAATGAAATAGTGGCTAAAACAATGGGCTCAGTAATAGCAATGATTGTGAGGATTGCACAGAACCAGGCAGTGCTGCTTTCTGTTGTACACAGAATCTCTATAAGTCTGAACCAACTCACTTAAGTGTAGCAACAATGGTTTACTAATTCTTTTGAAGTATTTGATCATTTGCAGAATACTTCAGTAAATGAATCTGGATCTATAAATATATGTAAGTGTTGACTATAGTAAGGCATATGTGTCTGTGCATGATTAAATACATTTTCTGCAGAAAAGTCCAAAAAGTGTAGTGGGCCAATGCTGTGTTCTTACTAAAAGGTCAGAATTGTAGGATGAAAATTAAAGGAAAAAAAATCCATTAAAAAAGGAACCATTTAAATTGAAAGAAAATACTTGATATTCCCTGAATGGCCTGCACATTAGCTGCGTGCACAGATTTCAAATCACACTAGATTAAGTGAATAAATCCAGCAAATTCCATATAACTTAGTGCATTTGTAATTTTCATATAAAGATTTCTAGTGCTATTTTAGCTGTTCTATATATATTTTTAATATACAATTTCACAAAAGATAATATCTAATCTTCCTTTAAGCCTGAAGAAACTAATACAGTAGGGAGAAGTTACTAAATTTGGGGCTTACATAGGAAAATTAGTAAAACTGATATTTGAATACAAGTCCATCTACTTCCAAAGGCTCTTTACTGCCTATTATTTATTATCTGCCTATTATTTATTATTATTTATTATTACTGCCTACTTTTATTATCAGTTTCAACAGTAATTCTTTTCATGTTTATATATATTCAAGTCACTTTCACCCTTTTAATTGCTGAATGTTTTGTAAACAATAAAAGTGTTTATCATTTCCATGGTCTCAAATATGTACTCAAGTTCTTCTCTTTTACAAACAACTTGAATAAAAAAGAACATACTTCCTGCCATCGAGTCCATTCCAAATCATAGAGACCCTATAAGACAGAGTAGAACTCACCCACAGAGTTTCCAAGGAACACCTGGTGGACTCAAACTGCCTACCTTTTATGTAGCAGCCATAGTTCTTAATCACTATACTACCAGGGTTTCCAACTTGAATAAGGAGGTATTTCTTATTTTCATTGCTCTTGAACATCCAATGGAGCAATTTATACCCACAAAGCCACACAAGAATTATCTGAAGTTATTTTTTCTAGTGGTGATTTTGACATACTTCACATGTATACTCAAAATCAACAGATTTGTAATACTCTACATTCCTTCTAACAGCTTCACTTTTAACGATTATGTTACTGCTTGGGTAAATCACACTCAGATTTCAACAATGCTAAAGTAAAAAAAAAAAAATTACTCACAAAAGCTCACAGTCTCCCTTGTCATGTATGAAGGATGTTCTGAAGTAATTAGTACCTGCAATGAAAATAAATAAATAGCGTTTTTCATAGTGAAGGCCCTGCTTGTGAAAGAACTTCAACGGGAATGATCTGTTCACTGTCTTCTTTATCTTTAATCACTTACTGTGACCTCTAAGAAATGTACTTCCAGCTGGACATCATATCCTTCACCAAGTTTGTTCTCTTGTCACCTAAAAAAGCAAAATGTCCATAATGACAGAATATTCATAACTCACTTATTCCTTCACTTAAGACTCGAAGTCTTAAGAATGTTGTAAGGACTAGTTTATTTAAATTGGAATATGCACTTCACTGGTCATCTCTAAAAATGAAAAATAGGCTACTTTGCATTTGACTTACCAACCTAAAGACGAGGGACTTGAATCTAACCAGCAACATTGTGAGTGAAAGACCTGGTGACCTGCTTCCATAAAGATTAAAAAACAAACAAATCCATTGCCACTGAATCAAATTCTATTCCTAGAAACACTATAGGACAAAGCAAAACTGCCCCAAAGGGTCTGCTGAGGAGCAGCTGATGGATTTCAACTGCCAATCTTTTGATTACCAACTTAACCACTGCACCACCACGGTTCCCTAACAATTAAAAAAAATACATAAATAAAAAATTCCATGAAGTCAATTCCAACTCATAGTGACCCTATAGATTACAGCCATGAAAATCTTATGAGCAGTTGCACTCTGTTAACACATGAGACCACCAGGAGTTGGCTTTTGCTTTTATCTACTGTAAAACCAAAACCAAGCCTGCTACCATCTAGTAAAGTCTGACTCATAATGACTCTATGGGAGAGAGCAGAGGTGCCTAATGGAATTTCCAAAGAATGTCTGGTGGATTCAGACTTCGAGTTTGGTTAGCAGCCACAGCTCTTAACCACTATACCACCACAGGGTTTACCTGTCTACTGTACTAGAGAGGTTATTTTTTTCCCCCTCCTCAACTTTTTATTCTAAGGGTAACTCCCCATATATAGCTCTTAGGTGAAGGACAATGCTGGGAAATTTTTATCTGTTGTTGCCTAATTTGGCCATGATTGTATGGATGAAAGGACATTTAACCCAGCAGCACCCCACCATAGACTTCACTGTACAGCAAAAGAGAGAGGACTGATGTGAGAAAAATCCCCCAACAGATCTAACTACTTCTCTTGGTGGTTGTAAGAAACAGATGCGTGTCATCAGAACTAGAGGCAGAAAGATGGGCAGAAACAGGCAGAATGCTAATTGGTGGCTGAATTATATTAACTGTCAAATGTTACAGTTGGAATTAAGAGATATAAATAGTTCAGAGATTTCAGCTCCTAGAATTTTGGTTAAGTCATCAATTAATCCCAAGTTACCAGACAATCTATATTCCTAAATATTTATCAGACTTGATGAAATTTTTCTCCACAAATAAGTATAGGAGTGTTTGATGCAGAAGAAAAAATTAAAAATAAGTATTTGAAACAAAATTTAGGTTTCAGCTAACAAATATTTACTGATCAACAATTACATACTGTCCCAAGTGCTTGGAATGTGTTAATGAACAGACTAGAAAATGATCACCTCCCTTACTGATTTTATATTCTAAAATAAGTAGAAAGATAATAAATAACATAAAAATAAGTAGGTACTTTATATAGCATTTGAATGATAATAGGTGGTAATAGGAGAAAGGGGTGAAGAGTAAGAGACTCAGATATACCAGAATATGGAGTCATAAGAATAGTTAGACCCCACCGAGAGAATGAGATTTATTTAGGAGTTGACTATCTATATCTCAAAAAACAATATACATAAAAACAAAAGGCAGATAACCCTCCAAAAGAAATCAAAACAAGACAGATATTTGATTAATGTTATAAAATGGTATAGCTCAGGAGAATAAGAATTCTCAAAGTGTCTTAATAAATATGTGTTAAGATAATAATTCTTTTAACTTAAAATCTTGGCATAAATTTAAAGCTTGACAAATAGACATTAATTACAGGTACATGTCCTCTTCCAAAACCAAAACCAAACCCAGTCTAATCAATGCTGACTCATAGTGACCCTATAAGACTGAGTAGAACTGTTCCTTAAAATTTCCAAAGAGCACCTAGAGGATTTGAATGGTTGACCTTTTGTTTAACGGCCATAGCACTTAACCATTATGCCTCCAGAGTTTCTACATATGTTCTCACTCAATTAAAAGTAAAGTCCATTACCAAAATTCTTCTAGAAAACAAGAATCTATCTGCCTGCCTGCCCACCTGCCGGCCCGCCTGCCCATCCATCCATCTGGCCATCTGGCCATCAGTCAGTCTGTCTACCTACAACTGTAGCCATATAGCAGTTCTAGAAAAAGAATTTTCCCTAAGGAAGAAATTAGAATGTTAAAAATCTATGTATTGAGAGAATCACTGTGGTTTTTAAAGTTATAACAAGGGAATTTGAAAACAGCCCACATACACAGGAGTGAAGAATAATACCTTTTGGTTTGTTCTTGTATTCTAGCAATCTCTATAATTACTAATATAAGGATGCATTATTACCACTATTTTATTTCATTATCACTGTCTCACGACAACCAATAATCTAAATATTCATTTTGCTTACATTGTACAACAAATATGCTGTCTAATCAATGCATTATGAATAGGATGCCAAAGAAATCTTTGCCGAATTAAATCTGACATACTGATAATCCAGATTAAAATACATTAAGGAAATATAAGTGCAATGTCATTAATATCTCCTAGAGGTTCAAACCTTCTGGATGGCTGGGCCCTACCACTCAAACTTCCTTTCATGCCAGACTCTCTTTTCCTTCGCTAAGTTCTGACCAGCATGGATTTATTTCAGGTTCTTTAAAAAATCATGCTTACCCTCATAACAAGAAATCCTAGTGGTGTAGTGGTTAAGAGCTATAGCTACTAACCAAAAGTTGGCAGCTCATATCCAGCAGTTGCTCCTTGGAAACCATGTGGTGCAGTTCTACACTGTCCTGTAGGGTTGTTATGAATAAGAATCAAGTTGATGGCAACAGGTTTGGTTTAGTTTTGGTACCACTATAACAAGGCCTTTGTGTAGACTGCTCACTCTGATATATGGCAGACACTCAAATACTTGATGGCTGAGTACTGAAGAATCTAAGAAATGAATCACTGCAGGGCTGAACAAAAATCTTAGTGCTTGATTACAGTGCGCAGAGAATATAATCCTATTTTTTAAGTCTTAGCATATCGAATGATATAACTGATTGCTAAAAAGAGAATACAAGAGAATAATAACTAAATATCGTGGGAAGTCAAAGACACGTAGAAATTGACTGTGCAATATTATACTCAATCACAACCATTTTTCTGGTAATTGGAATAAATAGGTTTCAGGCAGGAGATTTTGATTTCACATCTTGGGGTTTGGGGTCCTCTGTTTAAATGAGATCATTTAAGTTGTCAACAAGTTAGTTCAAAAAATCTTTTGTATGTATTAGTGATTGTCTTAATGATATTTTATTCAGTGATGAGGAAATAAAGCTGAAGAAGGTACATTTCTTGTCCCGATATATTTTAGACTGATAAGAGGCTTTCTGCATAAAGCTCAGCACTTGGATTACAGAAGATGAATTCATTACATAGACATAGAAACATGATCTCTGAAAGCAGAAACTGCTATAAAAAAGGAACCAAAATATATATTTACTTTTTCAATTTAGGTGGACTCACTTTATAGAAATCCTGCTGAATATAAACAATTTCTGCAAACATAATATATGAGCTGTGCATATATCGCTAGTCCTTAACTCATTGTTGCCCTGGGAGCAGAGTGATTAAGAGCTCAGGTGCTATCTAAAAAGTTAGCAGTTTGAATCCGACAGATGGTCCTTGAAAACTCTATGCGTCAGTTCTACTATGTTCTACAGAGTCCTTATGAGTCAAAATTGACTTGGGTTTTTTGGTTAATGTATTATGAAATGTCAAAAGGAAGCAATGTAATTTGATTTTATCTTTTCCTACCCTTCTCTATAAATCTAAATCACTAGGGAAATTTTATTAAATGTGAAAGACAGTGTTCAAATGAAGACAAGAAATGACAAGACAAAAAAAAACAAACAAAAAAACTCAATGCTTGATGTCAGCAAACAACTGATTCTTCTCCCTCTAATGAATATGTAGACATACTTCAGCTCAAGTACTGGATGCCCACACAACAAACAAGGAAGAAGGTGAAAGGACTCTTAAGGCACAATCAATCTATCATACACTTAGCACCACTTTGTCACTGTTATTATCTGAGGAAATGATCTAATGGGAAACACATGGATCACTAACTTGGTTTGTGAATGTGGGCAAAAGTGACAGGAATAGCTGTGGGGCCATTGTGCAAAGCATGTGAGCTTTCTATGCCTCAGTCTTGGCAGTTGTGGGAAGAAGATATTTCTACTAAAAGACTCTAAAAATAATTCTACAACGCAAATTAGGATAGCATATAAAAAGACATGAAAGTAATAAACAGCATAAAAAATACTAGGTGAGAAAATGCTGTCTCACATATTGTGAAATCCCAGAATACATTGTGTGTAAAATAGCAGCTCCTCACAAAGATAAAGGGAAATAAATACTATATTAATACCACACTAGTAATAAATGAAACTGAAGAAATTTGACCTTATCCACAAACACAATCTATTATAGCCCCTATTTCATGCTGTATGTTCTTTTTTAATGTCACAGTTATCGTAAGGAGGTTAAACCTCCCTTTAAGACACTAGCTTTGTAGAAAATTGTCATTTGTATTAAAAAGTAAAGACCTAAGAATGAATAATGTTCATTGCATTGTCATTTAATTCATGCTTTTCAATATTTAATAGTTTAAAAATATGTTCACATATTGTGCTGTTCCTGAAACTCTCGATTTTGTAGGAAGAAACTAAGACTCAAGAAAATAAATTTGAAAAGCCAGAAATTAAGTTCACATCCTTTAATGACAAGTCTAAGTTTTCTTTTGGAAAAAAAAAATGATTTATAAGATTATAAATCAGTGTATTTTGTAAGAGAAAGGAATTTTTTCTCTGTGTGATAATAAAGAATGTTTGTTTCAGAACAAATATATCTTAACTGATGTGTTGAGTCAAATAAAGAACCAGCTTAACAATAGCAGAAAAGAGCTATAAATTAATCTTATAAAAGGGTGCAGGCCATTAAATATTGGCAATGACCTCAGTGACAGCATTACCACACATTTGTAGACTCTGGTCTCTCTTGTATGTTTGTCCTCCATTCTGGAAATCATAGCCAGGACTACTCTATGATATTTGACCAAAATATGATGCATAAAAAGGTAAAATGGCATATGACTTTATTAGCTGGTCCTTCGAAAACGGATTTAATGGGTGTGGAAGGGAAGGCTTACTACATTGGTTAGGGGAAAGCAGTAAGTCATAGATGGGCTGCTTAGGTATCCACCAACGATGTTTACATGTTTGTGTTGACATTGCTCAGCCTGTCTCCTTGATAAAGCCACATAAATGGCTGTTGGTAACGGCTCTGGAACGCTATTGGAGTATTTGTCTCTGTGTGTAAATCTAGCTAACACAAGAAAAGAAGAATACTGCTTTGAGAAGAGATTTTAATACTAGTAGTTTTTATTGGTCTATGAATCAGTTATATCACTTTGAGGAAGTGGTATGTTATTATTGTTATGAGATAAACACTGGAAGTATGTCATTGGGTATTACAACAATAAGTACTTGAGTGATCATGTGCAATTGCTGCAAACTACATGCTGGGCACTTCCAACACTAGGTGGTCAAGTAAGAATAATGAAAACTGGCCCCATAATCATAATAAACTGAATTCATCATTGTCTAGCTGGTTCTGACTCCTAGCAACTCCAAGCATTTCAGAGCAGAATATCTGTAAGAATTTTTCTGTTTTTAATCATTACAAGAGCAGGTCATCATAACTTTCCTCCCTGTTGCTGCTGTGTGGGTATGTACAACCAATATGTAGTAGCTGAATGTACGACACTTGTGCCACTCAGGGACCTAAATTGTTGTTACATGTCTTCAAGTCAGTTCTGATTTGTAGTAACCCTGTGTACAAACCAAAAGAAAACATTGCCTCTTCCTGAGATATCTTCATGATCATTTCTGTGTTTGAGCCCACTAGAGCAACCACTGTACCAATCTATCTTCTTAAAAGACTTTCTCTTTGTCGGATCCGACTCGACAGCACTTGGCTTGGCTGGCTTTTTCCCTGACCCTGTACTGGACCAAGCATGATGTACTTATCAGAGAACATTGTCTCCTGATAACATGTCCAAAGTGCTTGAGAAGAAATCTCACTGTCTTTTCTAAAGAGTATTCTGCCTGTACTTCTAAGAGAGATTTTGTTGTTGTTGTTGTTCTGGAAGACCATAGCATGTTCAATATTCTTCAAAAATGCCATACTCCACAAGCATCAATTCTTTTTTTAATCTTCCTTATCCATTGTGTAACTTTCACATGAATATGAGGTGGTAGAAAATGTCATGGCATAGGTCAGGCTCACTTAAGTCCTCAAAATGGTAACTTTTTTTTTTTTAACACTTCAAAGTCACTTTTTGGCAGCAGGTTTGTCCAATACAATAAGTCCTTTGATTTTTTTGATTGTGACTGCCATGGGAATTGAATGTGGGTCCAAGAACATGGAAATCCTTAGCAACTTAAATATTTTCTCTGTTTATCATAATGCTGATTATGGGTCCAGTTCTGAGGATCATTGATTTCTTTCTTTTGAGATGCAATTCACTGTGAAGATTGGTGTCTCATAAGTAATTACTCCAATTTGTCTTCTCTTTCAGCAATCAAGGTCATATTTTCTCCACAAAGTAAGTTGTTGAGTCCTTCACCAGTCTTGTTTCCTCATTCTTCCTCATCTAGTCCATCTTCTTTATTTTCCCGGGATACACATTGAATAAATACAGTGAAAGGACAGAACCATGACACATACCTTTTCTGAATGTAAACTACAAACAGTTCCCTTTTTCTGTATGAACGACTACCTCTTGATGTGTGTACCCGAACACAAATGTTCTAGAATTCCCATTCTTTACAATGTTTTACATAATTGCCTATGGTCCACACAGTTAAATGCCTTTTCATAGTTAATAAAACATAGGTAAACATCTTTCTGTTATTATCAACTTTAGCCAACATGCCAAGTGCCAAGTGCCGTCGAGTCAAAATCAGTGCTCAGAGGTCTACTTATCTCAATAAATGCACACATCCAAAATGAAGAAAAGGCCCAAATCAAAGAACTAACCCTAAATTTGAACAAGTAAAAAGGTAACAATAAAAGGACCCCTTGAGCACCAGAAGAAAGCAGATAATAAAAATTAGAGCAAAATTAAATGAACTAGAAACTGGGAAAACAACTGAAAGAATTAACAAGCCCTTAAGTTGATACTTTGATAAGATCAACAAAATCAATGACATTAGTTGCAATCCCTATAATGTGATAGTACCCTCTTCCTTTCCTCTTGGATTTCTTGTATCCATTTATCCAGTTCCTGTCTTTTCCTGCCTGCTCATCCTTCTTAACTAAGTTTCAGAATATTCCTTTGCATGTTTCCCTAATACACTGTTTGCTAATAAGAAACAAAAATTTCCTCTATTTGTAAAGCACTACAGAATAGACACAAATGTGGATATTTTTTCCAGTTTGTCTCCTTCCTCTAAGATATTTGAGAAGTTCTGGGGACTTAGTAATAATGTAAAAAAGGGAAATAACTGAAATTTACAGGTGGAAATATTCTCCCACAAGGAGAGCAACAATGATATCTGTCTCTGCCATTCATAGGAGTGTAAATAGAGTTAAGCTGCTCTACCCCAAATGTTCATGTTTATTCTTGAGTATTTCTCAAGTGCATAGACTGCAAAAATACCAGCAATTTAGGACTTTAATATGGGAGTGAAATAAGCTATAAAATATTCACTAATGAGAAAACTTTCCCTCATACAAAGTCATTTAAGTCCTTGTATTGTTTACATATAGAGATTCCTGGAAGTCTTATAAATTGAGTATTATATAAAATATCCTTTGCCAGTTCTGAATGTGATGCAGTCTTCAATCTTGAAAGAAGTATTTTTAGCTGACTACTTTAGCATATATATTAGTACACTGCAAAATTAAATTTTAAATCATCTCCTTTATTATGATAGGAAACATAAGTATTTTTTTAATCAGATAAACTGTAAGCGGGATCTTTTATACATAGAAATCTCTAAACATTTTTACCATTTTCTAGAAAAACAGAACAATCTTTACACTTAAAGCAAACATTTATTTTGGTGATCAGTTAAAAATCACTAATAAGAAAATTAAGTAACAGTTAATACTCAAAAAATTGTATGACTTTTCATTATTTGGAGAATGAGCAAATTAGTGTCTATTGGTCTGTTTAATCTGGAAACTATCTAATTACCACTGAGGTTAAAATAATTTAATATTAGGTTTGATCTCTGTTTATATATCTAGCATTATTACTTCAAACTGACAAATGATAAACTCACCACATTCTCACCATTATTTTTGATGCATAACCTTTCAGTAATCTTCAGTTTCTAGCTTTACATCACTTCTTGAAAATCTCATTTCTGTTCCTTTCCATTGCTACAAACATGATTCTGATTACATTCCTAGCTGATTCATACATTTAAAATGTAATTTGTTTCTTTGTTAGTAAAGTGGCTACTGTCTTTGTTCCTTTTAGTTCATACAAAAAACTGGATTATTCCAACATATTTTCTTTCGTTCTTTTTTTTATTGTGATTAACTGAAAGCATACAATCCAAATTAAATTTGCATGCCTGCCTATCTGCACCTCATTCTGCTCTTCTCTTTCATTCTACAGAAGTCTTATCCTCTTAAAAACTTCTTGTCACATACTCTCCATATTCTCTTCTCCCCTTGAGTAAGAGGCTAGCAGGACAGCATCCTATAGATGCATAGAACGATGAAGTACATACACCATATGGTCACTCTGTGTCCTCGAGTCCAGTTCATTCCCGTCTGAAGAGTTGACCTTAGTAATATTTTCTGGTCAGGGGCAGCAGAAGGTCTAGGGGCCATGGACCCAGGGGATTCCCCAGGCCACCAGACCATGAATTGCTATCTTTTAGTAGAGTTCTTGAAGTGCATACCTGTTTTTCTCATGCTGCCAGTAGAACTCAACATTGTGTGCTCCATCACTCTGCCTTGCTAGTGGTCAGGCACCGTCTGATTCTTCTGGTCATGTGTTGATACAGTCACACACTCACATGTGTCCTTCTGCCTCCTAGGCTCTTTTTCCCTCATGTCTTTATTATTCTCAGTGATCATCTGTTACAGATGAGTTGGGACAATTTGATATACCTCAGATGGGAGCTTGCTAGCTTTTAAGACCCCAGATGCCACTCAACAATATGGAGTGCAGAAGACTCTCTTAACAATAGGCTATCTATGCTAATTGTCCTCAATGTCCCCTGATAGCACAATTTCCAGCCCCCCACCTCTGCTACTCTATCCTTGCACTATTAGGTTAAGATTAGAAGAGCATTCAGTTTGTGTCGAAGTCCCGTTAAGTTGATCTACATTCAGCTGGCTGCTGTCACTGCTTTCACCAAACCAATTTCTATCAACTATCTAGTCTATGATCAGTCCTCTTCCTCCTTCCCCACCATTGCAGCCATCAAAGAGTCTTTTCTTCTGTACATAAGTCTATTTTTAAGTCCTTATAGTAGGGGTCTCATACAGTATTTGTTCTTTCCTGCTGACTGATTTCACTCAGCATAACGCCTTCCAAATGAAACCAGGTTATGAGATGTTTCCTAAAAGCATCATTGTTCTTCACCATGCATAGTATACCATTGGGTATATGTACCATAGTTTCTTTATCCGTTCATCTGTTGATGGGCATCTAAGTTGATTCTATCTTTTTGCTATTGTGGACTGTGCTGCAATAAACATTCATGTTCATGTATCTATTCATGTGACAGCATTTGTTTCTTTAGGATATATTATGAACAGTGAGATTACTGGATCAAATGGTATTCTCTATTTCCAGCATTTTAAGGAAGTGCAAAATTGCTTTCCAGAGTAATTGTACCATTTTGCAATACCACCAGCAGTATAAGAGAGTTCCAGTTTCTTGACAGCCTCTCCAGAATTTGTTGTTGTGTGTTTTTTGGATCATGGCCCACCTTGTTGAGGTGAGATGGGATGTCATTGTACTTTTGATCTGGATTTCTCTAATAGCTAATGATTGTGAGGATTTCCTCAAGTGTGTTTTGGCTGCCTGGATGTCCTCTTTGGTAAAGCCTCTGTCTATCTCCTTTGCCCATTGCTTAACTGGGTTATTTATCTTTTTCTTGTTGATATTTTGCAGTTCCTTTCAGGTTATGGAGATCACACTTTAGGCAGATATGCAGTTGACAAATATTTTTCCTGTTCTGTAGTCTTTTAACAGTCTTGATAAAGTCTTAGGGTGAGAAAAAGGATTTGATTCTTGGTAGCTCCCATATTTCTATGTTCTCTACTGTTGATCACGATTTGTCAGATGTTGAAGTCTCTCTAAGCTGTGCATTAAAACTTCCATTGTTGATTCTGTTTTGTCTTGCATGATCTTTATTTCTTTAGGTTTGATATTTAGGCCTTTGATCTAATTTAGTTAGTTTTTGTACAAGGTATGAGATATGGGTCCTGTTTCAATTTTTGCAGGTGGATATACAATTTTGCCAACACCATTTGTTAAAGAGACTGTTTTGACCTCAGTTTACAATCTTAGAGCCTTTATCAACTGTTCATAAGAGGATGGTGGCATCTCTGTAGTCTCAACTCTGTTCCATTAATGTATATGTCCCTTTTTGAACAAGTACCAGTCTTTTTGACTACTGTGGCAGTGTAATAGATTCTATACGTAGGTAGTGTGAGACCTCTCATTGTGTTCATCTTGTTCAGTAGTGCTTTACTTCTCTGGAGTTTCTTCCCTTTCCAAACAAAGTTGGTAATTTAGTTCTCCATCACATTAAAAAATGACACTGTAGTTTGTATTGGCATTTTATGTAGATTGCTTTGAGTAAAATGACATTTTCACAACATTAGGTCTTCTATCCATTAGCAGGGTAGCTTTCTCTGTTTATATAAGTCTCTTGGTTTCTCTCAGTAAGGTCTTGTAGTTCTGTTTATATAGGTCTCTTATTTCTCTAGTTAGATTTATTCCTAGGCATTTTATCTTCCTGGGGGCTATAGTAAATGGTATTGATTTGGTGATTTCTTCCTGAATGATCTCTTTGTTGGTATAAAGGAATCCTACTGATTTATTTATGTTTGTCTTATATCCTGATACTTTGCTGAACTCTTCTATTAGTTCTAGCAGTTTACTTATGGATTCTTTAGGATTCTGTGCATATAAAAACATATCATCTGAAAATAGAGAAATTTTTACTTCTTTGCTGACACATATGCCTTTTATTTCTTTGTCTTGTCTAATTGCTCTGTCTAGAATTTCTAGTACAATGACGAATAGAAGTGGCAAGTGTGTCCATCCTTGTCTAGCTCCCGTTCTCAAGGGGAATTCTTTTTGTATCTCTCCATTCAGTACACTGTAGGCTGTTGGCTTTGGGTAGATGCCCCATATTGCATTGAGAATTTTTCACCTCTATTCTTATTTTCCTAAGAGTTTTTTGCATGAATGGGTGTTGGACTTTGTAGAATTATTTTTTTATTAATTCATAAAATCAAGTGATTCATATCTTTTATGTCATTAATTGTTTTTATAATGTTGAACCAGGCTTACATCCCTAGTATGAATCCAACTTGGTTGTGATGAATTATTATTTTTTTTAATATGTTGTTGAATTCTGTTGGCAAGGATTTCATTGAAGATTTCTACCTCTAGATTCATGAGACATATTTGGTCTGCAATTTCCTTCCTTTGTGGAATCTTTATCTGGCTTTCATATCAGGGTTACGCTGGCTTCGTAAAATGGCTTTCTATGGCTTTCTATGCTATGAAATTGTCTCAGTAGTATTGGAGTCAACTTTTCTTTAAAAGTTTGTTAGAATTCTCCACTGAAGCCATCTGAGCCAGGGTTTTTTTTGGTTGGTAGTTTTTTAATGACTTTTTCAGTCTCCTCCTTTGTGATGGGTTTATTAAGTTGTTCTACTTCTTCTTGTGGTAAATTGGTAGGTGATATGAATCTAGACATTTGTCCATTTTCTCTAGGCTTTCAAGACTGTTAGAGTAGTATTTTGTAATATTCTGTTATGATACTTTTGATTTCAGTTGGGTCTGTTGTGACATCTCCTTATTTCTTATTTGTGTTATTTTTTTACTCTCCTGTTTTTCTTTAGTAAGTGTAGCCAATGATTTATCAATTTTGCTGATCTTTTCAAAGAACCACCTTTTGATTTTGTTCATTTTTTTCACTTATTCTTCTCTTTTCTAATTCATGTAATTATGCTGTAATTTATGCTAACTGTTTTGTTCTGGTGACTGAGGGATTCCTCTGTTGCTTTCTTTCTACTTCTTTAAGCTATACAGTTAATTATTTGGTTTCAGTCCTTTCTTCTTTCCAGATGTGCACATTTAGAGAGATAAATTGACCTCTGAGTACTGCTTTTGTTGTATCCCTTATGCTTTGGTAGGATGTATTTTCATTCTCATTTGATTCCATACATTTCTTTATTTCAACACTGATTTCTTCTATAACTCATGCCTTTTTGAGCAAGGTTTTGTTCAGTATTCATGAGTCCAAATTTCTACTTATGTTTTTTTCTGCTACTGATTTTGCCTTTTATGGTTTTGTGGTCTGAGAAGATGCTTTGCAATAGTTCAATAGTTTGGATTTTGTTGAGCTTTGTTTTGTATCCTAACACATGGTCTATTCTGGAACATGTAATTGAAGAAGAAGGCATACTTATCTGTTGATGGATAAAAAATTCTGTAGATGGTGATGAAGTCTAGTTGGTTGATTGTCATAAGAGGATCTTCTTTGCCTTTGCTGAGCTTTTTTCTGGATGAACTGTTCATTACTGAGAATGGAATATTGAAATCTCCAACTATTATTGAGAGTAATCTATCTCATTTTTTCAATGCAGTTACTGTTTGTTCAATGTATTTAGATGCTCTGGTACTGGTTGCATAAATATTTAACATTGTTAAGTCTTGATTGTATATTGAACCTTTCAGTTTTATACAGTGACCATCCTTTGCATGGTGGTGGATTTTACACTAAAATCTATTTTATCTGAGATCATTATTGGCACACCTGCTCTTCTTTGTATGTTATTAGCTTGGTATACATTTTTCTATCCTTTAATTTTCAGCTTGTTCATGTCTTTGAGTCTGACAGATCATGTCCTTTGATCCAGGATGTCACTCTTCATTGAAGAGTGTCATTTCTCTGTCATTTCTCTTCATTGAAACGTTCGGTCAATTTACATTCAGTGTAATGATTGATAGTTATGTGTTTAATGTCATTTTGATGCCTTTATTTTTGTGTTGATGCTTTCTAGGTTGTTCTTAATATTCTCTTCTGAGTCATTCTTGATGAGTTGAATTTTCATCTTTTTCAGGGTTGGTTGTATGGAGACTCCTGTACTATGTTTCTTGTATTTTTTGATTTGCTGCATTGTTATTATCCTTTTTTGGCTACCCATATAGTATCCCTTAATATTCTAAGTTTAAATCAGACTTTAACTTCCACATATCTTTTTAATTTCTTCTAATATATCCCTCATTGAGTGTGATGATGTCACAGTTTTTGTGATTTGATCACTTAATACTGTAGCTTTCACTGAACTTTGTGACTTCCCTAACTGAGTAGGATTCTCAGTGTTGTGTCCTGCATGGCCTCCTTAAGTATATACTTAATGTTTTGTTTTTCTAAGCAGAGCTTCTTTCAGTATTTCTTGTAGTTTTGGTTTGGTTTGGTTTTTATGAAGTTTCTCAGCTTCTGTTTATCTGAAAATTTCTTAATTTCATCTTCATGTTTGTATGGCAGTTTTGCAGGATATATAATTCTTGATTGGAAGTTTTTCTCCTTCAAGGCTTTGAATGTGCTTTCACAGTGCCTAGTTGCCATCATAGTTTCTGCTGAGAAGTCAGACAAAAGCCTATAGGGATTCCCTCTGAATGCTAGCTTTGCTTTCAGCCTCGCTGCCTTTAAGAGCTTTTGTTTTTGTTTTGTTTTATTGAGCTTGATTACAATACCCCTTGCTGTCTTTCTTTAGGGATCTAGTTTTTGTGGTGTTCTGTGCTCATCTTGGAACTCTGTTCTATTCTTGCATAATTTCAGGGAAGTTTCTGTCAGCAACTAGCAACAATACTCTCTGTGTTTCAGAGTATTCCTCCCTGTTCAGGAACTCCAATTATTTGTAGATTTTTTTTTTTCTCTTAATAGAGTCCCCCATGTTTCTTAATACTTCTTCATTTTTCTTATTTGTTTTCTCTGATTTCTCATGTCTTCTCTCTGATTTCTCCTCATAAATGCTTGTGTCAGTTGTTCCATCCTCAAGGTCACTGACTCTGACTTCCATTTCCACAATTTTACTCTTTTGTCTAATTCTGTAATTTTGATATTGATCTGCTGGATTTCAGATGGTTGATATTCTATCAGTTCAAATAACTTGTTTAATTTTTCATTTTGCTCAGTTGCATTTTTTTTAATCTCTCAGTTGGCTCTACATATAATTCTTCTGTACTCGACCTCCAATAGTTTCAGACAGGCTTCTTCATGTCAGAATTCTTTTTAAAATATTTTTGGAGTTTTCTGGAGCCATGGTGGACTGTTTCTTTAAATGTTTAGCAGTCACTGGTTGCCTCTGGGCCATCTAGAGGCTATTCAGTCTCTCTGGTGTTACCTCAACAGGAGCTGATGTGTAGCTCTGAGAGGGGTGTTGGTAACCAGTTGTCTCTGTGTACTCTAGTGACTGTCCCCAGTGAACTCTCTGAGGTGGTAGACTCTTCCTCCTGGCTAGCAAAGATGGCATCTTACTTATGGACAAACTGGAGGGGATGGTGGCTATCAGCCAACCCTACAACGTGGGTCAGTAAAGGGTGGAGGAGATACTGCCAGGCCTCTCCACAGTGGTTTGTGCAGGCCGTCTTATTTTAAAAGTTACTTTACTGTGACACTGGGAGCTGTCTAATAGCTGCTGAAATCAGCCTTTCCTAGGGTGTGGCAGGTTCCACCTTCTGACTGACAATGGAAGTGCCTCTTTGGCCATTCCCAGATGCTATCAAGTAGTTCAAAGTAGGGAGGGTTTACAACCTTCTCGCCATCCTCATCTGGGCTCCACCCATAAGATAACACTTGCTAGGCACAGCCTTTCTGCCAAAAAGGCACTTTCGGGACTGGCACTGCTTCTCGGCTTGGGAATTAGCCCCTGCTGAGACCTCTGGTTCAGTAACTCTTCCTTCCAGCTGACAAAGGTAGTGTCTCATCCAAGATGCCTTTCCTGCCACTAACCAGCAGAATCTATGGTGCATCTCAGAAAAGAGAGGGTAGAGATGCTGTGGTACCCTCTGTCAGCAGCTGGGCTCTTAAAATGTGGCTTACTCAAGCACAGTGTCTCTGCTACACTATATGCTGTTTACTTTAGCACTGCAATTCAATATATTTGCTGGCTTACACCCAGTTCTTGTCTCCCAGATAACAAAGAAGGTTTCGGTACCTGCAGTCTGCCCAAGCAGTGAGTCAGTAGGAGTGGGGCTCAGCGAGTGCTGCCTCATGTTAGGGAGAGGTGGTTCCCAATTTAGTGGCATATAGTCCAATCTGATAACGTTATGCCATGTCAGGGTTTCCTGGATGGGCAGAGTGCTCTGTTCAATTATCATTTCAGACCTTAGTTCTCAGAGGGAATTGAGGAGTCATGTGCCTAGTCCACCATCTTGGTACCACCCCCTCCCAATATATTTTCTATCATAATATCTCTGGAAACCCTATGACCTCTAAGTACTTTTCAAAACAAATTAAAGTACCTGACCATAAAAGCATTTGAAGGTTATCCATTTATTCTCTCAATTGTCATCCTCTCTTTTATTTAAATACAATAGATTCCCTTATGCATTTGTTTGATTTTTCCACTGTTTTGACTTAAAAACTAATTTACTTATAATTCCTTCTCCAAGCCAAGTGCCTTATAAGAAATACAAATGTGAGTGTGATAGCTAACTTTATACGACAATTTGACTAACTTAGGCCGCCCAATTGTTGGTCAAAAGTAGATATTACTGGGAAGGTATTTTATTGCCACAATTAATGTTTATAATCAGATGATTCTGAGAAAATACTAGGTTCAGTAAGATGGTGAATCTCCTCAATTAAAAGCATTAAAAGTAAAATCTGAGGTTTCTGAGAGATGTATTCAGTTTCAAGACTGTAACATAGATATCCTACAAGACTTTCTAGCTAATTATCTGGCTGCCAATTTCAATAACAAGATGATTGGAGTTTTCAGCTTGCTGTCTGATCTATAGATATTAGATGTGCTGTACCCACAGTCATGTGATGTAAGTCCTTAAAATCAATTTAACCAATTTCTCCCTACTACCACTCTCTCCCTATGTACATATATACAGAAATACACACACACACAGGTATTAACCAAAAACCTAACCATTACCATTGAGTCAATTCCCACGCATGGTATCTCTATAGGACAGACAGGAACTACACCATAGGGTTTTCAAGTTTGTAATCTTTATAGAAGATCATCCTGTTTTTCTTCAAACTGCCAAACTTTTGGTTAGCAGACAAGTACTAAATTTTTGGTTCTATTGATTTTGATTCTTTGCAGAACTCTAATACAGCAATAAATTATAAATCAATTAAATTCTGTTTACTGTTCTGGACTAATATTTTTTTGTAGTAGATGCTTGTGTAAGGAATTAATTAATGTTATACAACCTCCAATTTTCATCTATGCGAAGTATGATAAATTCTATCTGCTCTTTCCAAATTTCAGTTCCATTATGAGGCAAAAATAAAAATAATGCATGCAACAACCTTTTTATAAATATAAGACATTATTATCATTGCCTGTGCCAACTTGCAGATTAATTCATAAGACATCTACTCACCATCAGTAATCTTTTTCATACTTTTCAAATTAATTGTACCATGTCTACTTGAGGATCAGATAACAACAACAAAAAACCCCACTACTTTCCAGTCAATTGTGAGTCATAGTGACCCTATATGACAGTGTAGAACTGCTCCATAGAGTTTCCAGGGAGCTCCTGATGGATTCAAATGCCAGTTTCACAGTTAGCAAGCATAACACCAAACTACTCTGCCACCAGAGTTTTCATGAGTCATGTTCACTTCTATAAATTTATTTTAAAATAGTGTAACTTGAGTAAATTTTACCAATTAAATGTGTACCTGTAAAATTGTTAAGATGCATATCAAATAATTAGCATCATAGAATTCAAATATATTTTCTATGTTCTTTGAACTTTTGCCTAAGGGGTTTATCTTTAGTGTAAGAATATTTTTATGGGCATAGATATTGTACGTCTTGTGGCTGTTCTATCAAAGTGAAATCAATTTCCACCTAGAATTTTTTTAGGATGCCAGCACTCATAATGTCACACATGCCCAGGCAAGTTTGGAAAGATTTACTGAAAACATAATGAAGTTTTCCAGGGAGAAATCTTTCAGGCTCCCAAGTAGGTTAAAAAATGTATATAAAGAGCAAGAAAGGTTGAGTGGCTTCAAGTATTTTGTTTTTTGGGGGTTTTTGTTTGTTTGTTTGTTTTTTTGGTTAGAGGTGAATCTTCAGTGTGAATTTCCAAGCACAGAATCATGTCTTTTATGGTTGTAACTTCCCACTGCAAGAGTCAAAGGAGGAAACACTGAAGCTTCCTTACCCGTTAATCCAGATGTGGGGGAGAAAGATGAGTGGGGCTTATCAGTAATAAGACATAAAAAAATATAATCAGACTCTTGCACACTTACACCTTAATTCTGGAAAAAAAACAGAAGGCAAAAATAAAAGAAATTGGTATGGGGTTAAAAGTATTTCTTGAAATACAGAGAAATCATTTCAACACAAATGTTATTTAAACTTCTTTGTACTATGTAAAGCTAATTAGTTTAAGTACAACACTAAAGCAAAACATTAATTTTGAGTATTATTGACCATCTAGATTCCTCTCACTAGTGACTCCCATTGATTTCAGCTACTAACCTTATGCCAAAACATTCAAATATGCCTCTAGATTTTGAAGCATTTGAACCATTTCTTGTATATTTCTTCCATGCCTAAATAGTTTTTGCTTTTAATTCTTTGTTGACATACTGATTTTTCATTAAGTGAATGCATACTGAATCATTGAGTATGCCTGCATTTTTAGTAGGCAAGATGATTTTTAAATAATACTATGTGGGACGCATTTGTCCTTCTGCTTCTAGGAGGTAGAACAGACAGGATGAGGCAAGGAAAAAATCATGTCATCTTAGCAATTTCTTGTGGTTTTTTTTTTTTTTGTGGAACCCTTCAGAACACGGGGTACTAGGTAAAGGCAACTTGTGATTCAAGTCTCCATCTTCTTGGTGTTATAGTTTCTGCATTGCCTTCTAGATAACTTCATAGGGACATTCAGTGCATGTAACCTGAAAATGAGATGTTTATGCAAGCTTAGAATCACCATGAGAAACCCAACTTCCAAAAAAACATAAAATACAGATACATATACTTAGGAGACTTAGCTTGTTGTAATAAAAGCCAGAAGAGACTAAAGTTTTACCCAGTGACACTTTTAGAGTGCACTAACTCATAGAAAATACTTTAAAAATAGTAACTGGTGACACACCAATTACTTGTTTCTTCCATTTCAAATAGCTATACATATTCCCAGTTGACAGCAAGTACTGTCTGTGGCACAGTAACTTAAATCTGTAAACCTGAGAGATTGAAAATGCAGTTGGATATTGTATGTTCTGCAGGTTGTGAAAGGGATATGGTAAGACAAATTCAGCCCCAGATGTATAACAGGTACTTAATAAAAAATCTATTAAACAGAAAATGAATATATTAAAGGAATCAAAATTGATGCTATCACAAATAAGTCTTAGGTATTACAGGTACAGATAATCTTATTTGTATCTCTAACTTTCCACCTTGGGCCCTATGTCTGATACCTTTATCTCTCTTAATACCACAGTGTCTGAGTCTTTGTACTGATTTCCTGCAAAAATCTAAGTTATTCTTAAAATGGATTCCATATCTGTTCTTGCCCATCTTTTTAAGGACAGATGTTTTATCAAGAAATTTAATCTGATATCTGAAATCACCTTCCCATCTCACCCTGACCTGTTACTGTCAGCACTATTTCTCATCAAATTACCTAGTGGGTGAATCCAGCTTCTTATTTTCTTTAAATCTACACTATTATCTTAATTCTTTTCCAACCTAATATTTGGCTCAGATTGCCTTGACATCTAGAACTTTCCCTGCTGTACTTCACCCTTGATCTAGCTCCTTCTGCATTTCTACTAGAGTAGCCATTCTTAAATTCTATACCATAAGGTCCATCACCAGGCTAAAACAGGATACTAAATCTCCATTTCAATTCCAAACCCTTTAGAATGGCATCAATTATATTTTTCATTCCACTTCTTCCTAATTTCAGAAATTTCTATCACCAGGATCATTATACCACAAGTTGAGGAAGAATATTTCAACGAGGAGAAGGAAGAATGTGGGTGTGTCCTATCTAGTCAAGCAGCTATCTTATAGGTATATCTAGGATCTACATGTTGAGATAGTTTTTGACCCATATATGACATTTCACTGATTTTTTTCAGCTTCCAAGACAATCACTTTGTATTGCATGTTGAAATGTATATGAATACTGTATGCTGTCACCTTGGCTAGGTCCCCTCCTGTTACCTACAACTGCAGTAACTTTCAGGTACCTACTGATATTGAAGACTATATATCCCATTGGTTCTAATTTATTCAAGTAAAGTCATCCTAAACCCTTTTCCACCCTACATTCTACATTCTGACTAGTTTTATAATAAATTACCATGACACTAATAAGAAAAAAGTATATCAGCTTTTATTGAATGCTTACAATATAGATAGTTCTTTTACATAAATGATTTCAACCCTTAGAAAAATCATACTGAAAAGTATTATTATGCACTTTAACTCCGGTGGCAGTGGTTAAGTGCTACAGCTACTAACAAAAAGGTTGGCCATTCACATTCTCCAGGAGTTCCTTGGAAACTCTATGAGGCACTTCTACTACGCCATATAGGATATCTCTGAATCAGAATTGACTAGAAAGCAGTGGATTTGTACCAAATGTAGAAATTCAAGTTCTGAAAAGCTACTTGTCCAAGCACATACAACTATTAAAAAACATATCAGTTATTAAAACCTGGTTATGCTTTGAATGTTCTACCACTATTGTCTAATATTTTTTCTGTACATAGATGTTCTTATGACAGTATAACAGCAACAATGTACTTCAGTGATTGGGGACAGGGCAATAGACTGGTTAAAGCTACCCATTACTGGGTATACTGAAATTGAAGCATAGGTAAACAGAACGGAGTAGAGAAAGCAAGAGGGGACATTCATTAATGTAAGAGGGTTTTACATTTTTGAATACATATGCCTCTGTGAAATTATACTCAGCATTAAAAAAATTCAAGAAACTCTGTTTAAATCCATAAATTTGTTATGGTTGCACTCCATGCAATGCCACTCTACAGAAGCAATACATACTAACGATAATTTTTCATAAAGTACTTTCCAATGCAATATCTCATTAAATTTCAATTAAATTGGATAAGGTGCTCAAAAGTTATGCTTCAATTTTGTATAATGCTGATGAGCAATATGTCATACGTTAATAACCTGGATAACATATAAGTTTCACAGCAGACAAAATAAGTGTTACATCTAAAGTAATGTTGTAAAAGCCATTTTGAGCTAGGCTTTTTCGCTTGAAAATCAGTTACCTATATTGTGAATGAATAATTATATTGAGAATATCTCAAACTCTTCAGTAAGTGTTTAATATCAAAAACAAACAAAGGAAGAAAGATGTTTAGAAACCCTAATGTGTCTTATGGGCCTCATACCCTATTCCATACATTTACATCTAGTTAACTTTATGACTATGAAGACTAAACACACTTGTTCAAGAAGACAATTTGTGAAAGGAACGACTTTTGAGGAAAAGGAAAAATTTGCTATTTCTAGTTAAATCAATATTTAAGATCATTTTGTGTAATACCATAGTTCATTTGTGTGTGATATTTGGATATGTATGTGTGTGTGTGTGTATGTGTGTGTGAGAGAGAGAGTGAGGGAGAGCCAGAGTATGTGTCTAAATGTGGCTAGAATGAATGTCACACAATTAGAATTTATTTGGTTATGCATGGAAATGCTACTAGGCTATAATATGTATTAGAATTAATAAGTAGAAAATTGTGCAGTAGAAATGAAAGTAAAATTAAAGTCCATTTGTTCAAAAACATAGAACAATTTTTTCAAATAAACTCAATAAATTTATTCATATCTGCTAGCAGCTACTACAATCTTGCTTTTCTTATTTGAAATATTCATATTTTCACATTAAGAATCATCAATTTTCATGTAGCAGCAAAATTTTTATTAAATTGATCCTTCAGAAATTCTATCACAGATTCTTTATGTGTTGATAAATCATTGCATGGTATTTTGTCATGGTTTTTGTATTTCAATAAGTTATGCAGTATCCGGCACAAGTTAAAGGGAGATAGTTATATTTAAACAAGTTTTTCAATATAATTTTCACAGTATTTGCCTGCATTAGTGGATACAAACTTCCTGATTCCTCTTTCCCAGCTGCTTTATCTCACAATTTCATTTTCTTCTGATCTATCTAAGAAAAAAAGGGGGGCGGGGTACCTCTGTGCACAAATGGAAGAATAATCTGACTCACCAAAGTAGAATGATTTGCATTTTTAAATTGTTACTTTGTGCAAATTTGTCATATACTTAGTGATCCTAAGGGATGGTATGAAAGCTGTTTAATATGCAATTGGTATACAGTGGGCAAACTCTTACATGACATTGTTTGATTTTTTTAATCAAAATTTCATTTTCTCCTTGTGCTACCTTCTAAAAGCAGATATAACTGTCAGCTCTGACACAGAATTTAAGAAGATAAACTAAATGAAAAATATTAAGCAAAGAAATGGCTTCTTAGTAGTCTTAAATTTTCACCTAAAGTTTGCCAATTATAAACACTCACATAGCAATTCTAGGAGTAAAAACTGGAAACTTTAGGAAAGATATTTTCTAAGCAGGTTCGAGATGTAGGGAGGAGAGGCAGTACAGCATTGCATTTGGTGCTGGTGAAAGAAGGTAACATCACTGCTTTGTCATCGGTAAAGCGAAAATTAATCATATCTAATCACAGACAATCTGCAAGATATAAAAGAGCAAATCATAAAATGAGAAAATGAAGCAGAGAACATTTAGAAAACCATACAGAGTTCAGTATTTTTTATTCTTCTTTAGCATATGGAAATTAAAAAAAAAAAAAAGAGTTCCTTGTAAAAAGAAATTTGATGATGATAGCAGAAGAAAGAAACTTGATTTGTCATAATAATATTCTGGACACTTGAAGAATCTTGGGAAAGGGATTCTTTATATCTGTTCTAAATCTTAAGAAACTCATACATTCTAAGTTCACTGTCTCATATTAGAGAAGTAGATTTCTTTCTAAGAAAGTGATGTTTTCACAATGCTAAGTACTCCTAACTCTATGAACAACGTACATTTTGCCAGTTATCTAAGTCTCTCTTATTGTCTTGTAGTTAGAGCTGGCACTTCTCTCTGTAAAACTTTGTAAATTCTCTAGGTAGATGAATCAGTATGTACTTTCTCTTCTTTCTATCTGTTCTAAATCTTGAGAAACTCATACATTCTAAGTTCACTGTCTCATATTAGAGAAGTAGATTTCGTTCTGCGAAAGTGATGTACTGACAATGCTAAGTAATCCTAACTCCATGAACAAAGTAGATTTTGCCAGTTATCTAAGTCTCTCTTAGTTTCTTGTAGTTATACCTGGGAGTTCTCTGTGTAAACCTCTATAACATCTCTGGGTAGATGAATCACTATGTACTTTCTCTTCTTTCTATCTGTTCTTAATCTTAAGAAACTCACACATTCTGATTTCACTGCCTCGTTGTCTTAGAGAAGTAGATTTCTTTCTCCGAAAGTTAAGTTTTCACAGTGCTAAGTACTCCCAACTAAATGAACAATGTAGATTTGCCAGTTATCTAAGTCTCTCTTAGTTTCTTGTAGTTATAGCTGAGAGTTCTCTGGGTAAACCTCTGTAACATCTCTGGGTACATGAATCACTATGTACTTTCTCTTGTTTCGTTCTGTTCTTAGTCTTAAGAAACTCACACTGTCTCATTCACTGCCTCGTTGTCTTAGAGAAGTAGATTTCTTTCTCCGAAAGTGATGTTTCCACAATGATAAGTACTGCCAACTCCATGAACAACGTAGATTTTGCAAGTTTTCTAAGTCTCTCTTAGCTTCTTGTAGTTATAGCTGGAAGTTGTCTGTGTAAACCTCTGTAACTTATTGGGTAGGTGAATCACTATGTACTTTCTCTTGTTTCTATCTGTTCTTCATCTTAAGAAACTCACACTTTCTCATTTCACTGCCTCGATGTCTTAGAGAAGTAGATTTCCTTCTGCGAAAGCGATGTTTTCACAATGCTAAGTACTCCCAACTCCATGAACAACGTAGATTTTGCCAGTTATCTAAGCCTTTCTTAGTTTCTTGTTGTTATAGCTGGGAGTTCTCTGTGTAAACCTCTGTAACTTCTCTGGGTAGATAAATAACTGTGTACTTTCTCTTGTTTCTATCTGTTCTTAATCTTAAGAAACTCATACTTTCTGATTTCACTGTCTCGTCTTAGAGATGTAGATTTCGTTCTGCGAAAGTGATGTTTTCTCAATGATAAGTAGTCCCAACTCCATGAACAACGTAGATTTTTCCACTTATCTAAGTCTCTCTTAGTTTCTTGTAGTTATAGCTGGGAGTTCTCTGTGTAAACCTTTGTAACTTCACTGGGTAGATGAATCACTATGTTCTTTCTCTTGTTTCTATCTGTTCTTAATCTTAAAAAACTCACACTTTGTCATTTCACTGCCTCGTTGTCTTACAGAAGTAGATTTCTGCCCGCAAAAGTGATGTTTTCACAATGCTAAGTACTCCCAACTCAATGAACAACATAGATATTGCCAGTTATCCAAGTCTGTCTTATTCTCTTGTAGTTATAACTGAAGTTCTCTGTGAAAACCTCTTTATCTTCTCTGGGTAGATGAATCACTTGTACTTTTCTTGTTTCTATCTGTGCTCAATCTTAAGAAATTAATACTCGCTCTTTTCACCGTATCGTTGTCTTAGAGAAGTAGATTTCTTTCTGCGAAAGTGATGTTTTCACAATGCTAAGTACTCCCAACTCCATGAACAAGGTAGATTTTGCCAGTTATCTAATTCTCTCTTATTCTCTTGTAGTTGTAACCAAAGTTCTCTGTGTAAACCTGTGTAATTTCTCTGGGGATTTGAATCACTGTGTATTTTCTCTTGTTTCTATCTGTTCTAAATCTTAAGAAACTAGTTATAACTGAAGTTCTCTGTATAAAACTCTGTATCTTCTCTGGGGAGATGAATCACGGTGTACTTTCTCTTGTTTCTATCTGTTCTAAATCTTAAGAAACTAATACTTGCTCTGTTCAGTGTAACATTGTCTTAGAGAGGTAGATTATTTTCTGTGAAAGTGATGTTTTCAGAATGCTAAGTACTCCTACCTCCATGAACAAGGTCGATTTTGCAAGTTATCTAAGTCTCTCTTATTCTCTTGTAGTTATAACTGAAGTTCTCTGTGTAAACCTCTGTAACTTCTCTGGGGAGATGAATCACTGTGTACTTCCTCTTCTTTCTATCTGTTCTCAACGTTAAGAAACTAGTTATAACTGATGTTCTCTGTGTAAACCTCTGTAAATTCTCTGGGTAGAGGAATCACTGTGTACTTTGTCTTGTTTTTATCTGTTCCCAATATTAAGAAACTACTACTTGCTCTTTTCACTGTATTGTTGTCTCAGAAAAGTAGATTTCTTTCTGCGAAAGTGATGTTTTCACAATCGAAGTACTCCTAATGCCATCAACAACGTAGATTTTGCCAGTGATCTAAGTCTCCCTTATTCTCTTCTAGTTATAACTGAAGTTCTCTGTTTAAACCTCTGTAAAGTCTCAAGGTAGATAAATCACTGGGTACTTTCTGTTGTTTCTATCTGTTACCAATCTTAAGAAACTCATACATTCTCTGTTCACTGTTTCCCAGTCTTAGAGAAGTAGATTTCTTTCTGCGAAAGTGATGTTTTCACAATGCTAAGTACTGCCAACTCTATCAACAATGTAGGTTTTACCAGTTTACTAAGTCTCTCTTACTTTCTTGTACTTATACTTGGAATTCTCTGTGTAAACCTATGTAAAATCTCTGGTTAGATGAATCACTGGGTAGTTTCTCTTGTTTGTATCTGATACCAATATAAAGAAACTCATACATTCTCTGTTCACTGTTTCGCGGTCTTAGAGAAGTAGATTTCTTTCTGCGAAAGTGATGTTTTCACAATGCTAAGCACTCCCAACTCTATCAACAATGTAGGTTTTACCAGTTTTCTAAGTCTCTCTTATTTTCTTAGAGTTATACTTGGAATTATCTGAGTAAACTTCTGTAACTCCTCTAGGTAAATGAATCACTGTGTACTTTCTCTTGTTTCTATCTGTTACCAGTCTTAAGAAACTCATAAATTCTCTCTTCAGTGTTTCGCAGTCTTAGAGAAGTAGATTTTTTTCTGCGAAAGTGATGTTATCACAGTGCTAAGTACTCCCAACTCTATCAACAATGTAGGTTTTACAAGTTTTCTACGTCTCTCTTATTTTCTTGTACTTATACTTGGAATTCTCTGTGTAAACCTATGTAACTTCTCTAGGTAGATGAATCACTGGGTACTTTCTCTTGTTTCTATCTGTTACCAATCTTAAGAACGTCATACAGTCTGTGTTCACTGTTCCGTGGTCTTAGAGAAGTAGATTTCTTTCTGCGAAAGTGATGTTTTCACAATGCTAAGTATTCCCAACTCTATCAATAACGTAGGTTTTACCACTTTTCTAAGTCTATCTTACTTTCTTGTACTTATACTTGGAATTCTCTGTGTAAACGTCTATAACTTCTCCAGGTAGATGAATCACTGTGTACTTTCCCTTGTTTCTAGCTGTTACCCATCTTAAGAAACTCATATATTCCCTGTTCACTGTTTCGCGGTCTTAGAGAAGTAGAGTTCTTTCTGCGAAAGTGATGCTTTCACAATGCTAACTACTCCAAACTCTATCAATAATGTAGGTTTTACCAGTGTTCTAAGTCTCTCTAATTTTCTTAGAGTTATACTTGGAATTCATTGTGGTAACATCTGTAACTTCTCTAGGTAGATGAATCACTGAGTGCTTCTTCTTGTTTCTATCTGATACCAATCTTAAGAAAGTCATAGATTCTCTGTTAACTGTTTCGCGGTCTTAGAGAAGGAGATTTCTTTCTGCGAAAGTGATGTTTTCACAATGCTAAGTATTCCCAACTAGATCAATAACGTAGGTTTTACCAGTTTTCTAAGTCTCTCTTATTTTCCTAGAGTTACACTTGGAATTCTCTGTGTAAACTTCTGTAACTTATCTAGGTAGATGAATCACTATTTACTTTCTCTTATTTCTATCTGTTACCAATCTTAAGAAACTCATAGATTCTCTGTTCACTGTTTCGCGGTCTTAGAGAAGCAGATTTCTTTCTGTGAAAGTGATGTTTTCACAATGCGAAGTACTCCCAACACTATCGACAATCTAGATTTTACAGTTTTCTAAGTCTCTCTTATTTTCTTAGAGTTATACTTGGAATTCTCTGTGTAAACGTCTGTAACTTCTCCAGGTAGGTGAATCACTGTGTAATTTCTCTTCTTTCTATCTCTTACCCATCATAAGAAACTGATACATTCTCTGTTCACTGTTTCGCGGTCTTAGAGAAGTAGATTTCTTTCTGCGAAAGTGATGTTTTCACAATGCTAAGTACTCCCAAATCTATCAACAATGTAGGATTTCCCACTTTACTAAATATCTCTTATTTTCTTGTACTTATACGTGGAATTCTCTTTGAAAACATCTGTAACTTCTCTAGGTACATGAATCACTGGGTACTTTCTATTGTTTCTATCTGTTACCAATCTTAAGAACATCACACATTCTCTGTACACTGTTTCGCGGTCTTAGAAAAGTAAATTTCTTTCTGCGAAAGTGACGTTTTGACAAGTATAAGTAAAAGAAAATAAGAGAGACTTAGAAAACTTGTAAAACCACACTGTTGATAGAGTTGGGAGTACTTATCCTTGTGAAAACATCACTTTCGCAGAAAGAGATCTACTTCATAAGACCGCGAAAGAGTGAACAGAGACTGTATGAGTTTTTTAAAATTGGTAACAGATAGAAACAACAGAAAGTAATCAGTGATTCATCTAACTCGAGAAGTTACAGAGGTTTACAGAGAGAATTCCAAGTATAACTCTAAGAAAATAAGAGAGACATAGAAAACTGCTAAAACTTACATTGCTGATAGAGTTCGGAGTACTTAGCATTTTGAAAACATCACTTTCACAGAAAGAAATCTACTTCTATAAGACCGCAAAACAGTGAAGAGAGAATGTATGAGATTCTTAAGATTGGTAACAGATAGAAACAAGAGAAAGTACACAGTGATTCATCTACCTAGAGAAGTTACAGACGTTTACACAGAGAATTCCAAGTATAAGTACAAGAAAATAAGAGAGACTTAGAATACTGGTAAAATCTACATTGTTGATAGAGTTGGGAGTACTTAGCACTGTGAAAACATCACTTTCGCAGAAAGAAATGTACTTCTCGAAGTCCGGGAAACAGTGAACAGAGAATGTATGAGTTTCTTAAGATTGTTAACAGATAGAAACAAGAGAAAGTACACAGTGATTCATCTACCTAGAGAAGTTACAGACGTTTACACAGAGAATTCCAAGTATAAGTACAAGAAAATAAGAGAGACTTAGAAAAATGGCAAAAACTACATTATTGATAGAGTTGGAAGTACTTAGCATTGTGAAAACATCACGTTCGCAGAAAGAAGTCTACTTGTCTAAGACCGCGCAACAGTGAACACAGAATGTATGAGTTTCTTAAGATTAGTAAGAGATAGAAACAAGAGAAAGTATCAAGTGATTCATCTACCTAGGGAACTTACAGAGATTTACACAGAGAATTTAAAGTATAACTCTAAGAAAATAAGAGAGACTTAGAAAACTGGTAAAACCTACATTGTTGATAGAGTTGAGTGTACCTGGCATTGTGAAAACATCACTTTCACAGAAAGAAATCTACTTCTCTGAGACTGCGAAACAGTGAACAGAGAATGTATGAGTTTCTTAAGATTGGTAACTGATACAAACAAGAGAAAGTACCCAGTGACTCATTTACGTAAATGAATTACAGAGGTTTACACAGAGAATTCCAAGTATAAGTACAGGGAAATAAGAGAGACTTAGAAAACTGGTAAAAATCACATTGTTGACAGAGTACGGAGTACTTCGCCTTGTGAAAATATCACTTTCGCAGAAAGAAATCACTTCTCTAAGACCGTGAAACAGTGAAAAGAGAATGCATGAGTTTCTTAAGATTGGTAACAGATAGAAACATGAGAAAGTATACACTCATTCATATACCTAGAGAAGTTAAAGACGTTTACACAGAGAATTCCAAGTATAAGTACAAGAAAATAAGAGAGATTTAGAAAACTGGTAAAAACTACATTATTGATAGAGTTGGGAGTACTTAGCATTGTGAAAACATCACTTTCACAGAAAGAAATCTACTTCTCTAAGACCGCGAAACAGTGAACAGAGAATGTATGAGTTTCTTAAGATTGGTAACAGATAGAAACAAGAGAAAATACCCAGTGATTCATCTACCTAGAGAAGTTACAGAGGTTTACACAGAGAATTCCAAGTATAACTCTAAGAAAATAAGAGAGACCTAAAAAAATGGTAAAACTCACATTGTTGATAGAGTTGGGAGTACTTAACATTGTGAAAACATGACTTTCACAGAAAGAAATCTACTTCTCTAAGACCAGGAAACAGTGAGCAGAGAATGTATGAGTTTCCTAAGATTTGTAAGAGATAGAAACAAGCGAAAGTGCACAGTGATTCCTCTAAGGAGAGAAGTTTCAGACGTTTACAAAGAGAATTCCAAGCATAAGTACAAAAAAATAAGAGAGACTTAGAAAACTGGTTATAACTACATTACTGATAGAGTTGGGAGTACTTAGCATTGTGAAAACATCACTTTCGCACAAAGAAATCTACTTCTCTAAGAACGCGAAACAGTGAAAAGAGAATGTATGAGTTTCTTAAGATTGGTAACAGATAGAAACACGAGAAAGTACCCAGTGATTCATCTACCTAGGGAACATAGAGAGGTTTACACAGAGAATATGAAGTATAACTCTAAGAAAATAAGAGCGACTTAGAAAACTGGTAAAACCTACATTGTTGATAGAGTTGGGTGTACTTAGCATTGGGAAACATCACTTTCGCACAAAGAAATCTACTTCTCTAAGACCGTGAAACAGTGAACAGAGAATGTATGAGTTTCTTAAGATTGGTAAGAGATAGAAACAAGAGAAAGTGCACAGTGATTCCTCTAGTGAGAGCAGTTACAGATGTTTACACAGAGAATTCCAAGTATAAGTACAAGAAAATAAGAGAGACTTAAAAAACTGGTAAAACCTACATTGTGATAGAGTTGGGAGTACTTAGAATTGTGAAAACTCGCTTTCGCAGAAAGAAATTTACTTCTCTAAGACCGCGAAACAGTGAAAATAGAATGTATGAGTTTCCTAAGATTGGTAACAGATAGAAACAAGAGAAAGTACACAGTGATTCATCTACCTACAAAAGTTACAGACGTTTACACAGAGAATTCCAAGTATAAGTACAAGAAAATAAAAGAGACTTAGAAAACTGGTAAAAACTACATTATTGATAGAGTTGTGAGTACTAGCATTGTGAAAACATCACTTTCGCAGAAAGAAATTTACTTCTCTAAGCCGGGAAACAGTGAAATGAGAATGTATGAATTTCTTAACATTGGTAACAGATGGAAAGAAGAGAAAATACAGAGTGATTCATCTATCTAGAGAAGTTACAGAGGTTTACACAGGGAATTCCAAGTATAAGTACAAGAAAATAAGAGAGACTTAGAAAACTAGTAAAAACAACATTATTGAGAGAGTTGGGAGTACTTAACATTCTGAAAACATCACATTCGCAAAAAGAAATCAACTTCTCTAAGACCGTGAAACAGTGAACAGAGAATGTATGAGTTTCTTAAGATTGGTAACAGATAGAAACAAGAGAAAGTACACAGTGATTCCTCTACTGAGAGAAGTTACAGATGTTTACACAGAGAATTCCAAGTATAAGTACAAGGAAATAAGAGAGACTTAGAAAACTGGTTAAAACTACATTATTGATAGAGTTGGGCGTACTTAGCATTGTGAAAACATCACTTTCACAGAAAGAAATCTACTTCTCTAAGACCGCGAAACAGCGAACAGAGAATGTATGAGTTTCTTAAGATTGGTAACAGATAAAAACAAGAGAAAGTACCCAGTGATTCATCTACCTAGAGAAGTTACAGACGTTTACACAGAGAACTCCAAGTATAAGTACAAAAAAATGAGCGAGACTTAGAAAACTGGTAAAAACTACATTATTGATAGAGTTGGGAGTACTAAGCATTGTGAAAACATCACAATCACAGAAAGAAATCTACTTCTCTAAGACCGCGAAATAGTGAACACAGAATGTATGAGTTTCTCAAGACTGATAACAGATAGAACCAAGAGAAAGTACCCAGTGATTCATCTACCTAGAGAAGTTACAGAGTTTTCCACAGAGAATTCCAAGTGTAAGTGCAAGAAAATAACAAAGAGTTAGAAAACTGGTGAAACCTACATTGTTGATAGAGTTGGGAGTACTTAGCATTGTGAAAACATCACTTTCACAGAAAGAAATCTACTTCTCTAAGACCGCGAACAGTGTACAGAGAATGTATGAGTTTCTTAAGATTGGTAACAGATAGAAACAAGAGAAAGTACACAGTGATTCATCTATCTACAGAAGTTACAGACGTTTACAAAGAGAATTCCAAGTATGAGTACAAGAAAATAAGAGAGACTTAGAAAACTGGTAAAACCTACGTTGTTGATAGAGTTGGGAGTACTTAGCATTGTGAAAATATCACTTTCACAGAAAGAAATCTACTTCTCTAAGACAGCGAAACAGTGAACAGAGAATGTATGAATTTCTTGAGATTGGTAACAGATAGAAACAAGACAAAGTACACACTGAATCATCTACCTAGAGAAGTTACAGACGTTTACACAGAGAATTCCAAGTATAAGTACAAAAAAATAAGAGAGACTTAGAAAACTGGTAAAAACAACATTATTGATAGAGTTGGAGTACTAAGCATTGTGAAAACATCACTTTCGCACAAAGAAATCTACTTCTCTAAGACAGCGAAACAGTGAAAACAGAATGTATGAGTTTTTTAAGATTGGTAACAGATAGAAACAAGAGAAAGTACACAGTGATTCATCTACCTAGAGAAGTTACAGAGGTTTACACAGAGAATTCCAAATATAACTCTAAGAAAATAAGAGAGACTTAGAAAACTGGTAAAACCTACATTGTTGATAGAGTTGGGGTACTTAGCATTCTGAAAACATCACTTTCACAGAAAGAAATCTACTTCTCTAAGACCGCGAAACAGTGAACAGAGAATGTATGAGTTTCTTAAGATTGGTAACAGATAGAAACAAGAGAAAGTACACAGTGATTCATCTACCTAGAGAAGTTACAGAGGTTTACACAGAGAATTCCAAGTATAAGTACAAGAAAATAAGAGAGACTTAGAAAACCGGTAAAACCTACATTGTTGATAGAGTTGGGAGTACTTAGCACTGTGAAAAGAGCACTTTCGCACAAAGAAATCTACTTCTCTAAGACTGGGAAACAGTGAACAGAGAATGTATGAGTTTCTCAAGAATGGTAACAGATAGAAACAAGAGAAAGTACACAGTGATTCACCTACCTAGAGAAGTTACAGATGTTTACAAAGAGAAATCCAAGTGTAACTTCAAGAAAATAAGAGAGACTTAGAATACTGGTAAAAACTACATTGTTGATAGAGTTGGGAGTTCTTAGTACTGTGAAAACAGCACTTTCCCACAAAGAAATCTACTTTTCTAAGACCGCGAAACAGTGAACAGAGAATGTATGACTTTCTCAAGATTGGTAACAGATAGAAACAAGAGAAAGTCCACAGTGATTCATCTACCGAGAGAAGTTACACAGGTTTACACAGAGAATTCCAAGTATAAGTACAAGAAAATAAGAGAGACTTAGAAAACTGGTAAAACTTACATTGTTGATAGAGTTGGGAGTACTTAGCACTGTGAAAACAGCACTTTCACTCAAAGAAATCTACTTCTCTAAGACCGCGAAACAGTGAACAGAAAATGTATGAGTTTCTCAAGATTGGTAACAGATAGAAACAACAGAAATTACCCAGTGATTCATCTACTTAGAGAAGTTACAGAGGTTTACACAGAGAAATCCAAGTGTAACTGCAGGAAAATAAGAGAGACTTAGAAAACTGGTAAAACCTACATTGTTGATAGAGTTGGGAGTACTTAGCACTGTGAAAACAGCACCTTCGCACAAAGAAATCTACTTCTCTAAGACCGGAAAACAGTGAACAGAGAATGTATGAGTTTCTCAAGATTGGAAACAGATAGAAACAAGAGAAAGTACACAGTGATTCATCTACCTAGAGAAGTTACAGAGGTTTACACAGAGAATTCCAAGTATAAGTGCAAGAAAATAAGGGAGAGTTAGAAAACTGGTAAAAACTACATTGTTGATAGAGTTGGGAGTACTTAGCACCGTGAAAACAGCACTTTCGCACAAAGAAATCTACTTCTCTAAGACTGGGAATCAGTGAACAGAGAATGTATGAGTTTCTCAAAATTTTAACAGATAGAAACAAGAGAAAGTACACAGTGATTCATCTACCTAGAGAAGTTACAGAGGTTTACACAGAGAAATCCAAGTGTAACTTCATGAAAATAAGAGAGACTTAGAAAACTGGTAAAAACTACATTGTTGATAGAGTTGGGAGTACTTAGCACTGTGAAAACAGCACTTTCGCACAAAGAAATCTACTTCTCTAAGACCGGGAAACAGTGAACGGAGAATGTATGAGTTTCTCAAGATTGGTAACAGATAGAAACAAGAGAAAGTCCACAGTGATTCATCTACCGAGAGAAGTTACAGAGGTTTACACAGAGAATTCCAAGCATAAATACAATAAAATAAGAGAGACTTAGAAAACTGGTAAAACCTACATTGTTGATAGAGTTGGGAGTACTTAGCACTGTGAAAATAGCACTTTCGCACAAAGAAATCTACTTCTCCTCGACCGTGAAACAGTGAACGGAGAATGTATGAGATTCTCAAGATTGGTAACAGATAGAAACAAGAGAAAGTACACAGTGATTCATCTACTTAGAGAAGTTACAGAGGTTTACACAGAGAAATCCAAGTGTAACTCCAAGAAAATAAGAGAGACTTAGAAAACTGGTAAAACCTACATTGTTGATAGAGTTCGGAGTACTTAGCACTGTGAAAACAGCACTTTCGCAGAAAGAAATCTACTTCTCTAAGACGGGGCAAAAGTGAACGGAGAATGTATGAGTTTCTCAAGATTGGTAACAGATAGAAACAAGAGAAAGTACACAGTGATTCATCGAGCGAGAGAAGTTACAGAGGTTTACACAGAGAATTCCACGTATAAGTACAAGCAAATAAGAGAGACTTAGAAAACCGGTAAAACCTACATTGTTGATAGAGTAGGGAGTACTTAGCACTGTGAAAAGAGCACTTTCGCACAAAGAAATCTACTTCTCTAAGACTGGGAATCAGTGAACAGAGAATGTATGAGTTTCTCAAAATTTAAAAGATAGAAACAAGAGAAAGTACACAGTGATTCATCTACCTAGAGAAGTTACAGAGGTTTACACAGAGAAATCCAAGTGTAACTTCATGAAAATAAGAGAGACTTAGAAAACTGGTACAAACTACATTGTTGATAGAGTTGGGAGTACTTAGCACTGTGAAAACAGCACTTTCGCACAAAGAAATCTACTTCTCTAAGACCGGGAAACAGTGAACGGAGAATGTATGAGTTTCTCAAGATTGGTAACAGATAGAAACAAGAGAAAGTACACAGTGATTCATCTACCGAGAGAAGTTACAGAGGTTTACACAGAGAATTCCAAGTATAAGTACAAGCAAATAAGAGAGACTTAGAAAACCGGTAAAACCTACATTGTTGATAGAGTTGGGAGTACTTAGCACTGTGAAAACAGCACTTTCTCACAAAGAAATCTACTTCTCTAAGACTGGGAATCAGTGAACAGAGAATGTATGAGTTTCTCAAGATTTTAACAGATAGAAACAAGAGAAAGTACACAGTGATTCATCTACCTAGAGAAGTTACAGAGGTTTACACAGAGAAATCCAAGTGTAACTTCATGAAAATAAGAGAGACTTAGAAAACTGGTAAAAACTACATTGTTGATAGAGTTGGGAGTACTTAGCACTGTGAAAACAGCACTTTCGCACAAAGAAATCTACTTCTCTAAGACCGGGAAACAGTGAATGGAGAATGTATGAGTTTCTCAAGATTGGTAACAGATAGAAACAAGAGAAAGTACACAGTGATTCATCTACCTAGAGAAGTTACAGAGGTTTACACAGAGAATTCCAAGTATAAGTGCAAGAAAATAAGAGAGACTTAGAAAACTGGTAAAACCTACATTGTTGATAGAGTTGGGAGTACTTAGCACTGTGAAAACAGCACTTTCGAACAAAGAAATCTACTTCTCTAAGACCGCGAAACAGTGAATAGAGAATGTATGAGTTTCTCAACATGGGTAACAGATAGAAACAAGAGAAAGTACACAGTGATTCTTCTACTTAGAGAAGTTACAGAGGTTTACACAGAGAATTCCAAGTATAAGTGCAAGAAAATAAGAGAGATTTAGAAAACTGGTAAAAACTACATTGTTGATAGAGTTGGGAGTACTTAGCACCGTGAAAACAGCACTTTCGCACAAAGAAATCTACTTCTCCTCGACCGCGAAACAGTGAACAGAGAATGTATGAGTTTCTCTAGATTGGTAACAGATAGAAAGAAGAGAAAGTACACAGTGATTCATCTACTTAGAGAAGTTACAGAGGTTTACACAGAGAAATCCATGTGTAACTCCAAGAAAATAAGAGAGACTTGGAAAACTGGTAAAACCTACATTGTTGATAGAGTTCGGAGTACTTAGCACTGTGAAAACAGCACTTTCGCACAAAGAAATATACTTCTCTAAGACCGGGAAACAGTGAACGGAGAATGTATGAGTTTCTCAAGATTGGTAACAGATAGAAACAAGAGAAAGTACACAGTGATTCATCTAACTAGAGAAGTTACAGAGGTTCACATAGAGAAATCCAAGTGTAACTTCATGAAAATAAGAGAGACTTAGAAAACTGGTAAAAACTACATTGTTGATGGAGTTGGGAGTACTTAGCACTGTGAAAACAGCACTTTCGCACCAAGAAATCTACATCTCTAAGACCGGGAAACAGTGACCAGAGAATGTATGAATTTCTCAAGATTGATAACAGATAGAAACAAGAGAAAGTACACAGCGATACATCTATCTAGAGAAGTTACAGAGGTTTACACAGAGAAATCCAAGTGTAACTTCATGAAAATAAGAGAGACTTAGAAAACTGGTAAAAACTACATTGTTGATAGAGTTGGGAGTACTTAGCACTGTGAAAACAGCACTTTTGCAAAAAGAAATCTACTTCTCTAAGACCGGGAAACAGTGACCGGAGAATGTATGAGTTTCTCAAGATTGCTAACAGATAGAAACAAGAGAAAGTACACAGTGATTCACCTACCTAGAGAAGTTACAGAGGTTTACACAGAGAATTCCAAGTATAAGTACAAGCAAATAAGAGAGACTTAGAAAACCGGTAAAACCTACATTGTTGATAGAGTTGGGAGTACTTAGCACTGTGAAAACAGCACTTTCACACAAAGAAATCTACTTCTCTAAAACTGGGAATCAGTGAACAGAGAATGTATGAGTTTCTCAAGATTGGTAACAGATAGAAACAAGAGAAAGTACACAGTGATTCACCTACCTAGAGAAGTTACAGAGGTTTACACAGAGAATTCCAAGTATAAGTACAAGCAAATAAGAGAGACTAGAAAACTGGTAAAACCTACATTGTTGATAGAGTTGGGAGTACTTAGCACTGTGAAAACAGCACTTTCGCACAAAGAAATCTACTTCTCTAATACCGCGACACAGTGAACAGAGAATGTATGTGTTTCTCAAGATTGGTAACAGATAGAAACAAGAGAAAGTACACAGTGAATCACCTACCTAGAGAATTTACAGAGGTTTACACAGAGTATTCCAAGTATAAGTACAAGCAAATAAGAGAGACTTAGAAAACCGGTAAAACCTACATTGTTGATAGAGTTGGGAGTACTTAGCACTGTGAAAACAGCACTTTCACACAAAGAAATCTACTTCTCTAAAACTGGTTATCAGTGAACAGAGAATGTATGAGTTTCTCAAGATTGGTAACAGATAGAAACAAGAGAAAGTACACAGTGATTCAACTACCTAGAGAAGTTACAGTGGTTTACACAGAGAAATCCAAGTGTAACTTCATGAAAATAAGTGAGACGTAGAAAACTGGTAAAAACTACACTGTTGATGGAGTTGGGACTAATTAGCACTGTGAAAAAAGCACTTTCGCACAAAGAAATCTACATCTCTAAGACCGGGAAACAGTGAACGGAGAATGTATGAGTTTCTCAAGATTGGTAACAGATAGAAACAAGAGAAAGTACACAGTGATTCATCTACCGAGAGAAGTTACAGAGGTTTACACAGAGAATTCCAAGTATAAGTACAAGCAAATAAGAGAGACTTAGAAAACCGGTAAAACCTACATTGTTGATAGAGTTGGGAGTACTTAGCACTGTGAAAACAGCACTTTCTCACAAAGAAATCTACTTCTCTAAGACTGGGAATCAGTGAACAGAGAATGTATGAGTTTCTCAAGATTTTAACAGATAGAAACAAGAGAAAGTACACAGTGATTCATCTACCTAGAGAAGTTACAGAGGTTTACACAGAGAAATCCAAGTGTAACTTCATGAAAATAAGAGAGACTTAGAAAACTGGTAAAAACTACATTGTTGATAGAGTTGGGAGTACTTAGCACTGTGAAAACAGCACTTTCGCACAAAGAAATCTACTTCTCCTCGACCGCGTAACAGTGATCGGAGAGTGTATGAGATTCTCAAGATTGGTAACAGATAGAAACAAGAGAAAGTACACAGTGATTCATCTACTTAGAGAAGTTACAGAGGTTTACACAGAGAAATCGAAGTGTAACTCCAAGCAAATAAAAGAGACATAGAAAACCGGTAAAACCTACATTGTTGATAGAGTTGGGAGTACTTAGCACTGTGAAAACAGCACTTTCGCACAAAGAAATCTACTTCTCTAAGACTGGGAATCAGTGAACAGAGAATGTATGAGTTTCTCAAGATTGGTAACAGATAGAAACAAGAGAAAGTACACAGTGATTCATCTACCTAGAGAAGTTACAGAGGTTTACACAGAGAATTCCAAGTATAAGTACAAGAAAATAAGAGAGACTTAGAAAACTGGTAAAACCTACATTGTTGATAGAGTTGGGAGTACTTAGCACTGTGAAAACAGCACTGTCGCACAAAGAAATCTACTTCTCTAAGACCGCGAAACAATGAACAGAGAATGTATGATTTTCTCAAGATTGGTAACAGATAGAAACAAGAGAAAGTACACAGTGATTCATCTACCTAGAGAAGTTACAGAGGTTAACACAGAGAATCTAAGTATAAGTCCAAGAAAATAAGAGAGACTTAGAAAACTGGTAAAAACGACATTGTTGATAGAGTTGGGAGTACTTAGCACTGTGAAAACAGCACTTTCGCACAAAGAAATCTATTTCTCTAAGACCGCGAAACAGTAAACAGACAATGTATGAGTTTCTCAAGAACTGTAACAGATAGAAACAAGAGAAAGTACACAGTATTTCATCTACCTAGAGAAGTTAAAGAGGTTTACACAGAGAATTCCAAGTATAAGTACAAGCAAATAAGAGAGACTTAGAAAACCGGTAAAACCTACATTGTTCATAGAGCTGGGAGTACATAGCACTTTGAAAACAGCACTTTCGCACAAAGAAATCTACTTCTCTAAGACTGGGAAACATTGAACAGAGAATGTATGAGTTTCTCAAGATTGGTAACAGATAGAAACAAGAGAAAGAACACAGTGATTCATCTACCTAGAGAAGTTACAGAGGTTTACACAGAGAAATCTAAGTGTAACTGCAAGATAATAAGAGAGACTTAGAAAACTGGTAAAACCTACATTGTTGATAGAATTGGGAGTACTTACCACTGTGAAAACAGCACTTTCACACAAAGATATCTACTTCTCTAAGACCGGGAAACAGTGAACGGAGAATGTATGAGTTTCTCAAGCTTGGTAACAGATAGAAACAAGAGAAAGTACACAGTGATTCATCTACCTAGAGAAGTTACAGAGGTTTACACAGAGAATTCCAATTATAAGTACAAGCGAATAAGAGAGACTTAGAAAACCGGTAAAACCTACTTTGTTGATAGAGTTGGGAGTACTTAGCACTGCGAAAACAGCACTTTCGCACAAAGAAATCTACTTCTCTAAGACCGCGAAACAGTGAACAGAGAATGTATGAGTTTCTCAAGATTGGTAACAGATAGAAACAAGAGAAAGTACACAGTGATTCATCTACCTAGAGAAGTTACAGAGGTTTACACAGAGAATTCCAAGTATAAGTGCAAGAAAATAAGAGAGACTTAGAAAACTGGTAAAAACTACATTGTTGATAGAGTTGGGAGTACTTAGCACTGTGAAAACAGCACTTTCGCACAAAGAAATCTACTTCTCTAAGACTGGGAATCAGTGCACAGAGAATTTATGAGTTTCTCAAGATTGGTAACAGATAGAAACAAGAGAAAGTACACAGTGATTCATCTACCCAGAGAAGTTACAGAGGTTTACACAGAGAAATCCAAGTGTAATTTCATGAAAATAACAGAGACTTAGAACACTGGTAAAAACAACATTGTTGATAGTGTTGGGAGTACTTAGCGCTGTGAAAACAGGACTTTCGCAGAACGAAATCTACTTCTCTAAGACCGGGAAACAGTGAAAGGAGAATGTATGAGTGTCTCAAGATTGGTAAGAGATAGAAACAAGAGAAAGTACACAGTGATTCATCTACCTAGAGAAGTTACAGAGGTTTACACAGAGAATTCCAAGTATAAGTACAAGCAAATAAGAGAGACTTAGAAAACCGGTAAAACTTACATTGTTGATAGAGTTGGGAGTACTTAGCACTGTGAAAACAGCAAATTCGCACAAAGAAATCTACTTCTCTAAGAACGGGAAACAGTGAACAGAGAATGTATGAGTTTCTCCAGATTCGTAACAGATAGAAACAAGAGAAAGTACACAGTGATTCACCTACCTAGCGAAGTTACAAAGGTTTACACAGAGAAATCCAAGTGTAACTGCAAGAAAATAAGAGATACTTAGAAAACTGGTAAAACCTACATTGTAGATAGAGTTAGGAGTACTTATCACTGTGATAACAGTACTTTCGCACAAAGAAATCTACTTCTCTAAGACCACGAAACAGTAAACAGAGAATGTAAGAGTTTCTCAAGATTGGTAACAGATAGAAACAAGAGAAAGTACACAGTGATTCATCTACTTAGGGAAGCTACAGAGGTTTACACAGAGAAATCCAAGTGTAACTCCAATAAAATAAGAGAGACTTAGAAAACTGGTAAAACCTACATTGTTGATAGAGTTGGGAGTACTTAGCACTGTGAAAACAGCACTTTCGCACAAAGAAATCTACTTCTCTAAGACCGGGAAGCAGTGAACAGAGAATGTATGAGTTTCTCAAGATTGGTGACAGATAGAAACAAGAGAAAGTACACAGTGATTCACCTACCTAGAGAAGTTACAGAGGTTTACACAGAGAATTCCAAGTATAAGTACAAGAAAATAAGAGAGACTTAGAAAACTGGTAAAAACTACATTGTAGATAGTGTCGGGAGTACTTAGCACTGTGAAAACAGCACTTTCGCAGAAAAAAATCTACTTCTCTAAGACCGGGAAACAGTGAAAGGAGAATGTATGCGTTACTCAAGATTGGTAACAGATAGAAACAAGAGAAAGTACACAGTGATTCATCTACCGAGAGAAGTTACAGTGGTTTACACAGAGAATTCCAAGTATAAGTGCAAGAAAATAAGAGAGACATAGAAAACTGGTAAAAACTACATTGTTGATAGAGTTGGGAGTACTTAGCACTGTGAAAACAGCACTTTCGCACAAAGAAATCTACTTCTCTAAGACCGCGAAACAGTAAACAGAGAATGTATGAGTTTCTCAAGATTGGTAACAGATAGAAACAAGAGAAAGTACACAGTGATTCATCTACCGAGAGAAGTTACAGAGGTTTACACAGAGAATTCCAAGTATAAGTGCAAGAAAATAAGAGAGACTTAGAATACTGGTAAAAACTACATTGTTGATAGAGTTGGGAGTAATTAGCATTGTGAAAACAGCACTTTCGCACAAAGAAATCTACTTCTCTAAAACGCGAAACAGTAAACAGAGAATGTATGAGTTTCTCAAGATTGGTAACACATACAAACAAGAGAAAGTCCACATTGATTCACCTACCGAGAGAAGTTACAGAGGTTTACACAGAGAATTCCAAGTATAAGTACAAGAAAATAAGAGAGACTTAGAAGTCTGGTAAAACCTACATTGTTGATAGTGTTGGGAGTACTTAGCACTGAGAAAACAGCACTTTCGCAGAAAGAAATCTACTTCTCTAAGACAGGGAAAGAATGAACGCAGAATGTATGAGTTTCTCAAGATTCGTAACAGATAGAAACAAGAGAAAATACACAGTGATTTATCTACCTAGAGAAGTTACAGAGGTTTACACAGAGAATTCCAAGTATAAGTACAAGCAAATAAGAGAGACTTAGAAAACCGGTAAAACCTACATTATTGATAGAGTTTTGAGTACTTAGCACTGTGAGAACAGCACTTTCGCACAAAGAAATCTACTTCTCTAAGACTGGGAACAGTGAACAGAGAATGTATGAGTTTCTCAAGATTGGTAACAGATAGAAACAAGAGAAAGTACACAGTGATTCATCTACCTAGGGAAGTTACAGAGGTTTACACAGAGAATTCCAAGTATAAGTACAAGCAAATAAGAGAGACTTAGAAAACTGGTAAAACCTACATTGTTGATAGAGTTGGGAGTACTTACCACTGTGAAAACAGCACTTTGGCACAAGGAAATCTGCTTCTCTAAGACCGCGAAACAGTAAACAGAGAATGTATGAGTTTCTCAAGATTGGTAACAGATAGAAACAAGAGAAAGTCCACAGTAATTCATCTACCGAGAGCAGTTACAGAGGTTTAAACAGATAATTCCAAGTTTAAGTACAAGAAAATAAGAGAGACTTATTAAACTGGTAAAACCTACATTGTTGATAGAGTTCGGAGTACTTAGCACTGTGAAAACAGCACTTTCACACAAAGAAATCTACTTCTCTAAGACCGCGAAACAGTAAACAGAGAATGTATGAGTTTCTCGGGATTGGTAACAGATAGAAACAAGAGAAAGTACACAGTGATTCATCTACCGAGAGAAGTTACAGAGGTTTACACTGAGAATTCCAAGTATAAGTGCAAGAAAATAAGAGAGACTTAGAAAACTGGTAAAACCTACATTGTTGATAGAGTTGGGAGTCCTTAGCACTGTGAAAACAGCACTTTCTCACAAAGAAATCTACTTTTCTAAGACCGCGAAACAGTGAACAGAGAATGTATGAGTTTCTCAAGATTGGTAACAGATAGAAACAAGAGAAAGTCCACAGTGATTCATCTACCGAGAGAAGTTACAGAGGTTTACACAGAGAATTCCAAGTATAAGTACAAGAAAATAAGAGAGACTTAGAAAACTGGTAAAACCTACATTGTTGATAGAGTTGGGAGTACTTAGCACTTTGAAAACAGCACTTTCGCACAAAGAAATCTACTTCTCTAAGACCGCGAAACAGTTAACAGAGAATGTATGAGTTTCTCAAGATTGTTAACAGATAGAAACAAGAGAAAGTACACAGTGATTCATCTACTTAGAGAAGTTACCGAGGTTTACACGAAGAAATCCAAGTGTAACTCCAAGAAAATAAGAGAGACATAGAAAACTGGTAAAACCTACATTGTTGATAGAGTTGGGAGTACTTAGCACTGTGAAAACAGCACTTTCGCACAAACAAATCTAGTTCTCTAAGACAGGGAAACAGTGAACAGATAATGTATGAGTTTCTCAAGATTGGTAACAGATAGAAACAAGAGAAAGTACACAGTGATTCATCTACCTAGAGAAGTTACAGAGGTTTACACAGAGAATTCCTAGTGTAACTGCAAGAAAACAAGAGAGACTTAGAAAACTGGTAAAACCTACTTTGTTGATAGAGTTGGGAGTACTTAGCACTGTGAAAACAGCACTTTCGCACAAAGAAATCTACTTCTCTAAGACCGCGAAACAGTGAACAGAGAATGTTTGAGTTTCTCAAGATTGGTAACAGATAGAAACAAGAGAAAGTACACAGTGATTCATCTACCTAGAGAAGTTACAGAGATTTACACAGAGAAATCCAAGTGTAACTCCAAGAAAATAAGAGAGACTTAGAAAACTGGTAAAACCTACATTGTTGATAGACTTGGGAGTAATTAGCACTGTGAAAACAGCACTTTCGCACAAAGAAATCTACTTCTCTAAGACCGGGAAACAGTGAACAGAGAATGTATGAGTTTCTCAAGATTGGTAACAGATAGAAAGAAGAGAAAGTACACAGTGATTCATCTACCTAGAGAAGATACAGAGGTTTACACAGAGAATTCCAAGTATAAGTGCAAGAAAATAAGAGAGACTTAGAAAACTGGTAAAAATTACATTGTTGATAGAGTTGGGAGTACTTAGCACTGTGAAAACAGCACTTTCGCACAAAGAAATGTACTTCTCTAAGACTTGAAATCAATGAACAGAGAATGTATGAGTTTCTCAAGATTGGTAACAGATAGAAAGAAGAGAAAGTACACAGTGATTCATCTACCTAGAGAAGTTACAGAGGTTTACACAGAGAATTCCAAGTATAAGTACAAGCAAGTAAGAGAGACTTAGAAAACCGGTAAAACCTACATTGTTGATAGAGTTGGAAGTACTTAGCACTGTGAAAACAGCACTTTCGCACAAAGAAATCTACTTCTCTAAGCCTGGGAATCAGTGAACAGAGAATGTATGAGTTTCTCAAGATTGGTAACAGATAGAAAGAAGAGAAAGTACACAGTGATTCATCTACCTAGAGAAGTTACAGAGGTTTACACAGAGAAATCCAAGTGTAACTTCATGAAAATAAGAGAGACTTAGAAAACTGGTAAAAACTACATTGTTGATAGAGTAGGGAGTACTTAGCACTGTGAAAACAGCACTTTCACACAAAGATATCTACTTCTCTAAGACCGGGAAACAGTGAACGGAGAATGTATGAGTTTCTCAAGCTTGGTAACAGATAGAAACAAGAGAAAGTACACAGTGATTCATCTACCTAGAGAAGTTACAGAGGTTTACACAGAGAATTCCAAGTATAAGTACAAGCGAATAAGAGAGACTTAGAAAACCGGTAAAACCTACTTTGTTGATAGAGTTGGGAGTACTTAGTACTGTGAAAACAGCACTTTCGCACAAAGAAATCTACTTCTCTAAAACCGCGAAACAGTGAACAGAGAATGTATGAGTTTCTCAAGATTGGTAACAGATAGAAACAAGAGAAAGTCCACAGTGATTCATCTACCGAGAGAAGTTACAGAGGTTTACGCAGAGAATTCCAAGTATAAGTACAAGAAAATAAGAGAGACTTAGAAAACTGGTAAAACCTACAGTGTTGATAGAGTTGGAAGTACTTAGCACTGTGAAAACTGCAATTTCGCACAAAGAAATCTACTTCTCTAAGACCGCGAAACGGTGAACAGAGAATGTATGAGTTTCTCAAGATTGGTAGCAGATAGAAACAAGAGAAAGTACACAGTGATTCATCTACCTAGAGAAGTTACAGAGATTTACACAGAGAAATCCAAGTGTAACTCCAAGAAAATAAGAGAGACTTAGAAAACTGGTAAAATCTACATTGTTCATAGAGTTGGGAGTACTTAACACTGTGAAAACAGCACTTTCGCACAAAGAAATCTACTTCTCTAAGACCGGGAAACAGTGAACAGAGAATGTATGAGTTTCTCAAGATTGGTAACAGATAGAAACAAGAGAAAGTACACAGTGATTCATCTACCTAGAGAAGATACAGAGGTTTACACAGAGAATTCCAAGTATAAGTGCAAGAAAATAAGAGAGACTTAGAAAACTGGAAAAATTACATTTTGATAGAGTTGGGAGTACTTAGCACTGTGAAAACAGCACTTTCGCACAAAGAAATCTACTTCTCTAAGACTTCGAATCAGTGAACAGAGAATGTAAGAGTTTCTCAAGATTGGTAACAGATAGAAAGAAGAGAAAGTACACAGTGATTCATCTACCTAGAGAAGTTACAGAGGTTTACACAGAGAATTCCAAGTATAAGTACAAGCAAGTAAGAGAGACTTAGAAAACCGGTAAAACCTACATTGTTGATAGAGTTGGAAGTACGTAGCACTGTGAAAACAGCACTTTCACACAAAGAAATCTACTTCTCTAAGACTGGGAATCAGTGAACAGAGAATGTATGAGTTTCTCAAGATTGGTAACAGATAGAAAGAAGAGAAAGTACACAGTGATTCATCTACCTAGAGAAGTTACAGAGGTTTACACAGAGAAATCCAAGTGTAACTGCAAGAAAATAAGAGATACTTAGAAAACTGGTAAAACCTACATTGTAGATAGAGTTAGGAGTACTTATCACTGTGAAAGCAGCACTTTCGCACAAAGAAATCTACTTCTCTAAGACCGCGAAACAGTAAACAGAGAATGTATGAGTTTCTCAAGATTGGTAACAGATAGAAACAAGAGAAAGTACACAGTGATTCATCTACTTAGGGAAGCTACAGAGGTTTACACAGAGAAATCCAAGTGTAACTCCAAGAAAATAAGAGAGACTTAGAAAACTGGTAAAATCTACATTGTTGATAGAGTTGGGAGTACTTAGCACTGTGAAAACAGCACTTTCGCACAAAGAAATCTACTTCTCTAAACCGGGAAACAGTGAACAGAGAATGTATGAGTTTCTCAAGATTGGTAACAGATAGAAACAAGAGAAAGTACACAGTGATTCATCTACCTAGAGAAGTTACAGAGGTTTACACAGAGAAATCCAAGTGTAACTTCATGAAAATAAGAGAGACTTAGAAAACTGGTAAAAACTACATTGTTGATAGTGTCGGGAGTACTTAGCACTGTGAAAACAGCACTTTCGCAGAAAGAAATCTACTTCTCTAAGACCGGGAAACAGTGAAAGGAGAATGTATGCGTTACTCAAGATTGGTAACAGATAGAAACAAGAGAAAGTACACAGTGATTCATCTACCGAGAGAAGTTTCAGAGGTTTACACAGAGAATTCCAAGTATAAGTGCAAGAAAATAAGAGAGACATAGAAAACTGGTAAAAACTACATTGTTGATAGAGTTTGGAGTACTTAGCACTGTGAAAACAGCACTTTCGCACAAAGAAATCTACTTCTCTAAGACCGCGAAACAGTAAACAGAGAATGTATGAGTTTCTCAAAATTGGTAACAGATAGAAACAAGAGAAAGTACACAGTGATTCATCTACCGAGAGAAGTTACAGAGGCTTACACAGAGAATTCCAAGTATAAGTGCAAGAAAATAAGAGAGACTTAGAATACTGGTAAAAACTACATTGTTGATAGAGTTGGGAGTACTTAGCATTGTGAAAACAGCACTTTCGCACAAAGAAATCTACTTCTCTAAGAACGCGAAACAGTAAACAGTGAATGTAGGAGTTTCTCAAGATTGGTAACAGATAGAAACAAGAGAAAGTACACAGTGATTCATGGACGGAGAGAAGTTACAGAGGTTTACACAGAGAATTCCAAGTATAAGTACAAGAAAATAAGAGAGACTTAGAAAACTGGTAAAAACTACATTGTTGATAGAGTTGGGAGTACTTAGCACTGTGAAAACAGCACTTTCGCACAAAAAAAGCTACTTGTCTAATAAAACGAAACAGTAAACAGAGAATGTATGAGTTTCTCAAGATTGGTGACAGATAGAAACAAGAGAAAGTACACAGTGATTCATCTACCTAGAGAAGTTACAAAGGTTTACACAGAGAAATCCAAGTGTAACTGCAAGAAAATAAGAGATACTTAGAAAACTGGTAAAACCTACATTGTTGATAGAGTTAGGATTACTTATCACTGTGAAAACAGCACTATCGCACAAAGAAATCTACTTCTCTAAGACCGCGAAACAGTAAACAGAGAATGTATGAGTTTCTCAAGATTGGTAACAGATAGAAACAAGAGAAAGTACACAGTGATTCATCTACTTAGGGAAGCTCCAGAGGTTTACACAGAGAAATCCAAGTGTAATTCCAAGAAAATAAGAGAGACTTAGAAAACTGGTAAAACCTACATTGTTAATAGAGTTGGGAGTACTTAGCACTGTGAAAACAGCACTTTCGCACAAAGAAATCTACTTCTCTAAGACCGGGAAACAGTGAACAGAGAATGTATGAGTTTCTCAAGATTGGTGACAGATAGAAACAAGAGAAAGTACACAGTGATTCACCTACCTAGAGAAGTTACAGAGGTTTACACAGAGAATTCCAATTATAAGTACAAGAAAATAAGAGAGACTTAGAAAACTGGTAAAACCTACATTGTTGATAGTGTTGGGAGTACTTAGCACTGTGAAAACAGCACTTTCGCAGAAAGAAATCTACTTCTCTAAGACAGGGAAACAGTGAACGGAGAATGTATCAGTTTCTCAAGATTGGTAACAGATAGAAACAAGAGAAAGTACACAGTGATTCATCTGCCGAGAGAAGTTACAGAGGTTTACACAGAGAATTCCAAATACATGTAGAAGCAAATAAGAGAGACTTAGAAAACCGGTAAAACATACATTGTTGATAGACTTGGGAGTACTTAGCACTGTGAAAACAGCACTATCGCACAAAGAAATCTACTTCTCTAAGACCGGGAAACAGTGAACAGAGAATGTATGAGTTTCTCAAGATTGGTAACAGATAGAAACAAGAGAAAGTTCACAGTGATTCATCTGCCTAGAGAAGTTACAGAGGTTTACACAGAGAAATCCAAGTGTAACGGCAAGAAAATAAGAGAGACTTAGAATACTGGTAAAGCCTACATTGTTGATAGGGTTGGGAGTACTTAGCACTGTGAAAACTGCACTTTCGCACAAAGAAATCCACTTCTCTAAGACCGGAAAACAGTGAACAGAGAATGTATGAGTTTCTCAAGATTGGTAACAGATAGAAACAAGAGAAAGTACACAGTGATTCATCTACCTAGAGGAGTTACAGAGGTTTACACAGAGAATTCCAAGTATAAGTGCAAGAAAATAAGAGAGACTTAGAAAACTGGTAAAAACTACCTTTTTGATAGAGTTGGGAGTACTTAGCACTGTGAAAACAGCACTTTCCCACAAAGAAATCTACTTCTCTAAGACCACGAAACAGTAAACAGAGAATGTATGAGTTTCTCAACATTGGTAACAGATAGAAACAATAGAAAGTCCACAGTGATTCATCTACCGAGAGAAGTTACAGAGGTTTACACAGAGAATTTCAAGTATAAGTACAAGAAAATAAGAGAGACTTAGAAAACTGGTAAAACCTACATTGTTGATAGAGTTGGGAGTACTTAGCACTGTGAAAACAGCACTTTCGCACAAAGAAATCTACTTCTCTAGGACCGCGAAACAGTGAACAGAGAATGTATGAGTTTCTCAAGATTGGTAACAGATAGAAACAAGAGAAAGTCCACAGTGATTCATCTACCGAGAGAAGTTAAAAGGTTTACACAGAGAATTCCAAGTATAAGTACAAGAAAATAAGAGAGACTTAGAAAACGGGTAAAAACTACATTGTTGATAGAGTTGGGAGTACTTAGCAGTGGGAAAACAGCACTTTCGCACAAAGAAATCTACTTCTCTAAGACTGGGCATCAGTGAACAGAGAATGCATGAGTTTCTCAAGATTGGTAACAGATACAACAAGAGAAAGTAAACAGTGATTCATCTACCTAGAGAAGTTACAGAGGTTTACACAGAGAATTCCAAGTATAAGTTCAAGAAAATAAGAGAGACTTAGAAAACTGGTAAAAACTACCTTTTTTATAGAGTTGGGAGTACGTAGCACTGTGAAAACAGCACTTTCACACAAAGAAATCTACTTCTCTAGGACCGCGAAACAGTGAACAGAGAATGTATGAGTTTCTCAAGATTGGTAACAGATAGAAGAAAGAGAAAGTACACAGTGATTCATCTACCTAGAGAAGTTACAGAGGTTTACACAGAGAATTCGAAGTATAAGTACAAGAAAATAAGAGAGACTTAGAAAACTAGTAAAAACTACATTGTTGATAGAGTTGAGTGTACTTAGCACTGTGAAAACAGCACTTTCGCACAAACAAATCTACTTCTCTAGGACCGGGAAACAGTAAACAGAGAATGTATGAGTTTCTGAAGATTCGTAACAGATAGAAACAAGAGAAAGTCCACAGTGATTCATCTACGGAGAGAACTTACAGAGGTTTACACACAGACTTCCAAGTATAAGTACAAGAAAATAAGAGACACTTAGAAAACTGGTAAAACCTACATTGTTGATAGAGTTGGGAGTACTTAGCACTGTGAAAACAGCACTTTCGCACAAAGAAATCTACTTCTCTAAGACTGGGAAACAGTGAACAGAGAATGTATGAGTTTCTCAAGATTGGTAACAGACAGAAACAAGAGAAAGTAGACAGTGATTCATCTACCTAGAGAAGTTACAGAGGTTTACACAGAGAAATCCAAGTGTTACTTCAAGAAAATAAGAGTGATTTAGAAAACTGGTAAAACCTACATTGTTGATAGAGTTGGGAGTACTTAGCACTGTGAATACAGCACTTTCGCAGAAAGAAATCTACTTCTCTCAGACAGGGAAACAGTGAACGGAGAATGTATGAGTTTCTCAAGACTGGTAACAGATAGAAACAAGAGAAACTCCACAGTGATTCATCTACCGAGAGAAGTTACAGAGGTTTACACAGAGAATTCCAAGTATAAGTACAAGAAAATAAGAGAGACTTAGAAAACTGGTAAAAACAACATTGTTGATAGAGTTGGGAGTACTTAGCACTGGGAAAACAGCACTTTCGCACAAAGAAATCTACTTCTCTAAGACTGGGCATCAGTGAACAGAGAATGTATGAGTTTATCAAGATTGGTAACAGATAGAAACTAGAGAAAGTAAACAGTGATTCATCTACCTAGAGAAGTTACAGAGGTTTACACAGAGAATTCCAAGTATAAGTGCAAGAAAATAAGAGAGACTTAGAAAACTGGTAAAAACTACCTTTTTCATAGAGTTGGGAGTACGTAGCACTGTGAAAACAGCACTTTCACACAAAGAAATCTACTTCTCTAGGACCGCGAAACAGTGAACAGAGAATGTATGAGTTTCTCAAGATTGGTAACAGATAGAAACAAGAGAAGGTACACAGTGATTCATCAACCTAGAGAAGTTACAGAGGTTTACACAGAGAAATCCAAGTGTAACTGCAAGAAAATAAGAGAGACTTAGAAAACTGGTAAAAACTACCGTTTTGGTAGATTTGGGATTACTTAGCACTGTGAAAACAGCACTTTCGCACAAAGAAATCTACTTCTCTCAGACCGGGAAACAGTGAACAGAGAATGTATGAGTTTTTCAAGATTGGTAACAGATAAAAACAAGAGAAAGTAGACAGTGATTCATCTACCTAGAGAAATTACAGAGGTTTACACAGAGAATTCCAAGTATAAATACAAGCAAATAAGAGAGACTTAGAAAACCGGTAAAACCTACTTTGTTGATAGAGATGGGAGTACTTAGCACTGTGAAAACAGCACTTTCGCACAAAGAAATCTACTTCTCTAAGACCGCGAAACAGTGTACAGAGAATGTATGAGTTTCTCAAAATTGGTAACAGATAGAAACAAGAGAGAGTCCACAGTGATTCAGCTACCTAGAGAAGTTACAGAGGTTTACACAGAGAATTCCAAGTATAAGTAGAAGCAAATAAGACAGACTTAGAAAACCGGTAAAACCTACATTGTTGATAGAGTTGCGAGTACTTAGCACTGTGAAAACAGCACTTTCGCACAAAGAAATCTACTTCTCTAAGACTGGGAATCAGTGAACAGAGAATGTATGAGTTTCTCAAGATTGGCAACAGATAGAAACAAGAGTAAGTCCACAGTGATTCATCTATCGAGAGAAGTTACAGAGGTTTACACAGAGAAATCCAAGTGTAACTTCAAGAAAATAAGAGAGACTTAGAAAACTGGTAAAACCTACATTGTTGATAGAGTTGGGAGTACTTCGCACTGTGAAAACAGCACTTTCGCACAAAGAAATCTACTTCTCTAAGACCGCGAAACAGTAAACAGAGAATGTATGAGTTTCTCAAGATAGGTAACAGATAGAAAGAAGAGAAAGTCCACAGTGATTCATCTACCGAGAGAAGTTACAGAGGTTTACACAGAGTATTCCAAGTATAAGTACAAGAAAATAAGAGAGACTTAGAAAACTGGTAAAACCTACATTTTTTATAGAGTTGGGAGTACTTAGCACTGTGAAAACAGCACTTTCGCACAAAGAAATCTACTTTTCCAGGACCGCGAAACAGTGAACAGAGAATGTATGACTTTCTCAATATTGGTAACAGATAGAAACAAGAGAAAGTACACAGTGATTCATCTACCTAGAGAAGTTAAAGAGGTTTACACAGAGAATTCCAAGTATAAGTACAAGAAAATAAGAGAGACTTAGAAAACTGGTAAAAACTACATTGTTGATAGAGTTGGGAGTACTTAGCACTGTGAAAACAGCACTTTTGCACAAAGAAATCTACTTCTCTAAGACTGGGAAACAGTGAACAGAGAATGTATGAGTTTCTCAAGATTGGTAACAGATAGAAACAAGAGAAAGTCCACAGTGATTCATCTACCGAGAGAAGTTACAGAGGTTTACACAGAGAATTCCAAGTATAAGTACAAGAAAATAAGAGAGATTTAGAAAACTGGTAAAACCTACATTGTTGATAGAGTTGGGAGTACTTAGCACTGTGAAAACAGCACGTTCGCAGAAAGAAACCTACTTTTCCAAGACCCGGAAACAGTGAACGGAAAATGTATGAGTTTCTGAATACTGGTAACAGATAGAAACAAGAGAAAGTACACAGTGATTCATCTACCTAGAGAAGTTACTGAGGTTTACACAGAGAATTCCAAGTATAAGTAGTAGTGAAATAAGAGAGACTTAGAAAACCGGTAAAACCTACATTGTTGATAGAGTTGGGAGTACTTAGCACTGTGAATACAGCACTTTCGCACAAAGAAATCTACTTCTCTAAGACTGGGAAACAGTGAACAGAGAATGTATGAGTTTCTCAAGATTGATAACAGATAGAAACAAGAGAAAGTACACAGTGATTCATCTACCTAGAGAAGTTACAGATGTTTACACAGAGAATTCCAAGTATAAGTACAAGAAAATAAGAGAGACTTAGAAATCCAGTAAAACCTACGTTGTTGATAGAGTTGGGAGTACTTAGCACTGTGAAAACAGCACTTTCGCACAAAGAAATCTACTTCTCTAAGAGTGGGAAACAGTGAACAGAGAATATATGAGTTTCTCAAGATTGGTAACAGATAGAAACAAGAGAAAGTCCACAGTGATTCATCTACTGAGAGAAGTTACAGAGGTTTACACAGAGAATTCCAAGTATAAGTACAAGAAAATAAGAGAGACTTAGAAAACTGGTAACACCTACATTGTTGATAGAGTTGGGAGTACTTAGCACTGTGAAAACAGCACTTTCGCACAAAGAAATCTACTTCTCTAGGACCGCGAAACAGTGAACAGAGAATGTATGAGTTTCTCAAGATTGGTAACAGATAGAAACGAGAGAAAGTACACAGTGATTCATCTACCTAGAGAAGGTACAGAGGTTTACACAGAGAATTCCAAGTATAAGTACAAGAAAATAAGAGAGACTTAGAAAACTGGTAAAAACTACATTGTTGATAGAGTTGGGAGTACTTAGCACTGTGAAAACAACACTTTCGCACAAAGAAATCTACTTCTCTAAGACCGCGAAACAGTAAACAGAGAATGTATGAGTTTCTCAAGATTGGTAAGAGATAGAAACAAGAGAAAGTCCACAGTGATTCATTTACCGAGACAAGTAACAGAGGTTTACACAGAGAATTCCAAGTATAAGTACAAGAAAATAAGAGAGACTTAGAAAACTGGTAAAACCTACATTGTTGATAGAGTTGGGAGTACTTAGCACTGTGAAAACAGCACTTTCGCACAAAGAAATCTACTTCTCTAAGACCGCGAAACAGTAAACAGAGAATGTATGAGTTTCTCAAGACTGGTAACAGATAGAAACAAGAGAAAGTACACAGTGATTCATCTACCTAGAGAAGTTACAGAGGTTTACACAGAGAATTCCAAGTATAAGTACAAGAAAATAAGAGAGACTTAGAAAACCGGTAAAACCTACATTGTTGATAGAGTTGGGAGTACTTAGCACTGTGAAAACAGCACTTTCGCAGAAAGAAATCTACTTCTCTAAGACCGGGAAACAGTGAACGGAGAATGTATGAGTTTCTCAAGATTGGTAACAGATAGAAACAAGAGAAAGTCCACAGTGATTCATCTACCTAGAGAAGTTACAGAGGTTTACACAGAGAATTCCAAGTATAAGTACAAGCACAGAAGAGAGACTTAGAAAACTGTTAAAACCTACATTATTGATAGAGTTCGGAGTACTTAGCACTGTGAAAACAGCACTTTCGCACAAAGAAATCTACTTCTCTAAGACCGCGAAACAGTAAAGAGAGAATGTATGAGTTTCTCAAGATTGGTAACAGATAGAAACAAGAGAAAGTCCACAGTGATTCATCTACCGAGAGAAGTTACAGAGGTTTACACAGAGAATTCCAAGTATAAGTACAAGAAAATAAGAGAGACTTAGAAAACTGGTAAAACCTACATTGTTGATAGAGTTGGGAGTACTTAGCACTGTGAAAACAGCACCTTCGAACAACGAAATCTACTTCTCTAAGACCGCGAAACACTGAACAGAGAATGTATGAGTTTCTCAAGATTGGTAACAGATAGAAACAAGAGAAAGTACACAGTGATTCATCTACCTAGAGAAGTTACAGAGGTTTACACAGAGAATTCCAAGTATAAGTACCAGCAAATAAGAGAGACTTAGAAAACCGGTAAAACCTACATTGTTCATAGAGTTGGGAGTACTTAGCACTGTGAAAACAGCACTTTCACACAAAGAAATCTACTTCTCTAAGACTAGGAAACAGTGAACAGAGAATGTATGAGTTTCTCAAGATTGGGAACAGATAGAAACAAGAGAAAGTACACAGTGATTCATCTACCTAGAGAAGTTACAGAGGTTTACAAAGAGAAATCCAAGTGTAACTGCAAGAAAATAAGAGAGACTTAGAAAACTGGTAAAACCTACATTGTTGATAGAGTTGGGAGTACTTAGCACTGTGAAAACAGCACTTTCGCACAAAGAAATCTACTTCTCTAAGACCTGGAAACAGTGAACGGAGAATGTATGAGTTTCTCAAGATTGGTAACAGATAGAAACAAGAGAAAGTACACAGTGATTCATCTACCTAGAGAAGTTACTGAGGTTTACACAGAGAATTCCAAGTATAAGTAGTAGTCAAATAAGAGAGACTTTGAAAACCGGTAAAACCTACATTGTTGATAGAGTTGGGAGTACTTAGCACTGTGAAAACAGCACTTTCGCACAAAGAAATCTACTTCTCTAGGACCGCGAAACAGTGAACAGAGAATGTATGAGTTTCTCAAGATTGGTAACAGATAGAAATGAGAGAAAGTACACAGTGATTCATCTACCTAGAGAAGGTACAGAGGTTTACACAGAGAATTCCAAGTATAAGTACAAGAAAATAAGAGAGACTTAGAAAACTGGTAAAAACTACATTGTTGATAGAGTTGGGAGTACTTAGCACTGTGAAAACAACACTTTCGCACAAAGAAATCTACTTCTCTAAGACCGCAAAACAGTAAACAGAGAATGTATGAGTTTCTCAAGATTGGTAAGAGATAGAAACAAGAGAAAGTCCACAGTGATTCATTTACCGAGACAAGTAACAGAGGTTTACACAGAGAATTCCAAGTATAAGTACAAGAAAATAAGAGAGACTTAGAAAACTGGTAAAACCTACATTGTTGATACAGTTGGGAGTACTTAGCACTGTGAAAACAGCACATTCGCACAAAGAAATCTACTTCTCTAAGACCGCGAAACAGTAAACAGAGAATGTATGAGTTTCTCAAGATTGGTAACAGATAGAAACAAGAGAAGGTACACAGTGATTCATCTACCTAGAGAAGTTACAGAGGTTTACACAGAGAATTCCAAGTATAAGTACAAGAAAATAAGAGAGACTTAGAAAACCGGTAAAACCTACATTGTTGATAGAGTTGGGAGTACTTAGCACTGTGAAAACAGCACTTTCGCACAAAGAAACCTACTTCTCTAAGACCGGGAAACAGTGAACGGAGAATGTATGAGTTTCTCAAGATTGGTAACAGATAGAAACAAGAGAAAGTCCACAGTGATTCATCTACCTAGAGAAGTTACAGAGGTTTACACAGAGAATTCCAAGTATAAGTACAAGCAAAGAAGAGAGACTTAGAAAACTGGTAAAACCTACATTATTGATAGAGTTCGGAGTACTTAGCACTGTGAAAACAGCACTTTCGCACAAAGAAATCTACTTCACTAAGACCGCGAAACAGTAAACAGAGAATGTATGAGTTTCTCAAGATTGGTAATAGATAGAAACAAGAGAAAGTCCACAGTGATTCATCTACCGAGAGAAGTTACAGAGGTTTACACAGAGAATTCCAAGTATAACTACAAGAAAATAAGAGAGACTTAGAAAACTGGTAAAACCTACATTGTTGATAGAGTTGGGAGTACTTAGCACTGTGAAAACACCACCTTCGTACAACGAAATTTACTTCTCTAAGACCGCGAAACACTGAACAGAGAATGTATGAGTTTCTCAAGATTGGTAACAGATAGAAACAAGTGAAAGTACACAGTGATTCATCTACCTAGAGAAGTTACCGAGGTTTACACAGAGAATTTCAATTATAAGTAGTAGTCAAATAAGAGAGACTTAGAAAACCGGTAAAACCTACATTGTTGATAGAGTTGGGAGTACTTAGCACTGTGAAAACAGCATTTTCACACAAAGAAATCTACTTCTCTAAGACTGGGAATCAATCAGTGAACAGAGAATGTATGAGTTTCTCAAGATTGGTAACAGATAGAAACAAGCGAAAGTCCACAGTGATTCATCTACCGAGAGAAGTTACAGAGGTTTACACAGAGAAATCCAAGTGTAGCTTCATGAAAATAAGAGAGACTCAGAAAACTGATAAAACCTACATTGTTGATAGAGTTGGGAGTACTTAGCACTGTGAAAGCAGCACTTTCGCAGAAAGAAATCTACGTCTCTAAGACCGGGAAACAGTGAACGGAGAATTTATGAGTTTCTCAAGATTGGTAATAGATAGAAACAAGAGAAAGTCCACAGTGATTCATCTACCTAGAGAAGTTACAGAGGTTTACACAGAGAATTCCAAGTATAAGTACAAGCAAATAAAGAGACTTAGAAAACTGGTAAAAACTACATTGTTGATAAAGTTCGGAGTACTTAGCACTGTGAAAACAGCACTTTCGCACAAAGAAATCTACTTCTCTAAGACCGCGAAACAGTAAACAGAGAATGTATGAGTTTCTCAAGATTGGTAACAGATAGAAACAAGAGAAAGTCCACAGTGATTCATCTTCCGAGAGAAGTTATAGAGGTTTACACAGAGAATTCCAAGTATAAGTACAAGAAAATAAGAGAGACTTAGAAAACCGGTAAAACCTACATTGTTGATAGAGTTGGGAGTACTTAGCACTGTGAAAACAGCACTTTCGCACAACGAAATCTACCTTTCTAAGACCGCGAAACACTGAAAAGAGAATGTATGAGTTTCTCAAGATTGGTAACAGATAGAAACAAGACAAAGTACACAGTGATTCATCTACCTAGAGAAGATACAGAGGTTTACACAGAGAATTCTAAGTATAAGTACAAGCAAATAAGAGAGACTTAGAAAACCGGTAAAGCCTACATTGTTGATAGAGTTGGGAGTACTTAGCACTGTGAAAACAGCACTTTCGCACAAAGAAATCTACTTCTCTAAGACCACGAAACAGTAAACAGAGAATGTATGAGTTTCTCAAGATTGGTAACAGATAGAAACAAGAGAAAGTACACAGTGATTCATCTACCTAGAGAAGTTACAGAGGTTTACACAGAGAATTCCAAGTATAAGTACAAGAAAATAAGAGAGACTTAGAAAACCGGTAAAACCTACATTGTTGATAGAGTTGGGAGTACTTAGCACTGTGAAAACAGCACTTTCGCACAAAGAAATCTACTTCTCTAAGACCGGGAAACAGTGAACGGAGAATGTATGAGTTTCTCAAGATTGGTAACAGATAGAAACAAGAGAAAGTCCACAGTGATTCATCTACCTAGAGAAGTTACAGAGGTTTACACAGACAATTCCAAGTATAAGTACAAGCACAGAAGAGAGACTTAGAAAACTGTTAAAACCTACATTATTGATAGAGTTCGGAGTACTTAGCACTGTGAAAACAGCACTTTCGCACAAAGAAATCTACTTCTCTAAGACCGCGAAACAGTAAAGAGAGAATGTATGAGTTTCTCAAGATTGGTAACAGATAGAAACAAGAGAAAGTCCACAGTGATTCATCTACCGAGAGAAGTTACAGAGGTTTACACAGAGAATTCCAAGTATAAGTACAAGAAAATAAGAGAGACTTAGAAAACTGGTAAAACCTACATTGTTGATAGAGTTGGGAGTACTTAGCACTGTGAAAACAGCACTTTCGCACAAACAAATCTACTTCTCTAAGACCGCGAAACACTGAACAGAGAATGTATGAGTTTCTCAAGATTGGTAACAGATAGAAACAAGAGAAAGTACACAGTGATTCATCTACCTAGAGAAGTTACAGAGGTTTACACAGAGAATTCCAAGTATAAGTACCAGCAAATAAGAGAGACTTAGAAAACCGGTAAAACCTACATTGTTCATAGAGTTGGGAGTACTTAGCACTGTGAAACAGCACTTTCACACAAAGAAATCTACTTCTCTAAGACTAGGAAACAGTGAACAGAGAATGTATGAGTTTCTCAAGATTGGGAACAGATAGAAACAAGAGAAAGTACACAGTGATTCATCTACCTAGAGAAGTTACAGAGGTTTACAAAGAGAAATCCAAGTGTAACTGCAAGAAAATAAGAGAGACTTAGAAAACTGGTAAAACCTACATTGTTGATAGAGTTGGGAGTACTTAGCACTGTGAAAACAGCACTTTCGCACAAAGAAATCTACTTCTCTAAGACCTGGAAACAGTGAACGGAGAATGTATGAGTTTCTCAAGATTGGTAACAGATAGAAACAAGAGAAAGTACACAGTGATTCATCTACCTAGAGAAGTTACTGAGGTTTACACAGAGAATTCCAAGTATAAGTAGTAGTCAAATAAGAGAGACTTTGAAAACCGGTAAAACCTACATTGTTGATAGAGTTGGGAGTACTTAGCACTGTGAAAACAGCACTTTCGCACAAAGAAATCTACTTCTCTAGGACCGCGAAACAGTGAACAGAGAATGTATGAGTTTCTCAAGATTGGTAACAGATAGAAATGAGAGAAAGTACACAGTGATTCATCTACCTAGAGAAGGTACAGAGGTTTACACAGAGAATTCCAAGTATAAGTACAAGAAAATAAGAGAGACTTAGAAAACTGGTAAAAACTACATTGTTGATAGAGTTGGGAGTACTTAGCACTGTGAAAACAACACTTTCGCACAAAGAAATCTACTTCTCTAAGACCGCAAAACAGTAAACAGAGAATGTATGAGTTTCTCAAGATTGGTAAGAGATAGAAACAAGAGAAAGTCCACAGTGATTCATTTACCGAGACAAGTAACAGAGGTTTACACAGAGAATTCCAAGTATAAGTACAAGAAAATAAGAGAGACTTAGAAAACTGGTAAAACCTACATTGTTGATAGAGTTGGGAGTACTTAGCACCGTGAAAACAGCACATTCGCACAAAGAAATCTACTTCTCTAAGACCGCGAAACAGTAAACAGAGAATGTATGAGTTTCTCAAGATTGGTAACAGATAGAAACAAGAGAAAGTACACAGTGATTCATCTACCTAGAGAAGTTACAGAGGTTTACACAGAGAATTCCAAGTATAAGTACAAGAAAATAAGAGAGACGTAGAAAACCGGTAAAACCTACATTGTTGATAGAGTTGGGAGTACTTAGCACTGTGAAAACAGCACTTTCGCACAAAGAAACCTACTTCTCTAAGACCGGGAAACAGTGAACGGAGAATGTATGAGTTTCTCAAGATTGGTAACAGATAGAAACAAGAGAAAGTCCACAGTGATTCATCTACCTAGAGAAGTTACAGAGGTTTACACAGAGAATTCCAAGTATAAGTACAAGCAAAGAAGAGAGACTTAGAAAACTGGTAAAACCTACATTATTGATAGAGTTCGGAGTACTTAGCACTGTGAAAACAGCACTTTCGCACAAAGAAATCTACTTCTCTAAGACCGCGAAACAGTAAACAGAGAATGTATGAGTTTCTCAAGATTGGTAATAGATAGAAACAAGAGAAAGTCCACAGTGATTCATCTACCGAGAGAAGTTACAGAGGTTTACACAGAGAATTCCAAGTATAAGTGCAAGAAAATTAGAGAGACTTAGAAAACTGGTAAAAACTACCTTTTTGATACAGTTGGGAGTACTTAGCACTGTGAAAACAGCACTTTCGCACAAAGAAATCTACTTCTCTAAGACTGGGAAACAGTGAACAGAGAATGTATGAGTTTCTCAAGATTGGTAACAGATAGAAACAAGAGAAAGTCCACAGTGATTCATCTACCGAGAGAAGTTACAGAGGTTTACACAGAGAATTCCAGGCAAAAGTGCAACAAAATAAGAGAGACTTAGAAAACTGGTAAAACCTACATTGTTGATAGAGTTGGGAGAACTTAGCACTGTGAAAAGAGCACTTTCGCGCAAAGAAATCTACTTCTCTAAGACTGGGAAACAGTGAACAGAGAATGTATGAGTTTCTCAAGATTGGTAACAGATAGAAACAAGAGAAAGTACACAGTGATTCATCTACCTAGAGTAGTTACAGAGGTTTACACAGAGAAATCCAAGTGTAACTGCAAGAAAATAAGAGAGACTTAGAAAACTGGTAAAACTTACATTGTTGATAGAATTGGGAGTACTTAGCACTGTGAAAACAGCACTTTCGCACAAAGAAATCTACTTCTCTAGGACCGCGAAACAGTGAACAGAGAATGTATGAGTTTCTCAAGATTGGTAACAGATAGAAACAAGAGAAAGTACACAGTGATTCATCTACCTAGAGAAGGTACAGAGGTTTACACAGAGAATTCCAAGTATAAGTACAAGAAAATAAGAGAGACTTAGAAAACTGGTAAAAATTACATTGTTGATAGAGTGGGATTACTTAGCACCGTGAAAACAGCACTTTCGCACAAAAAATCTACTTCTCCAAGACCGCGAAACCGTAAACAGAGAATGTATGAGTTTCTCAAGATTGGTAACAGATAGAAACAAGAGAAAGTACACAGTGATTCATCTACTTAGAGAAGTTACAGAGGTTTACACAGAGAATTCCAAGTATAAGTACAAGCAAATAAGAGAGACTTAGAAAACCGGTAGACCTACATTTTTGATAGAGTTGGGTGTACTTAGCACTGTGAAAACAGCACTTTCGCAAAAAGAAATCTACTTCTCTAAGACTGGGAAACAGTGAACATAGAAATTATGAGTTTCTCAAGATTGGTAACAGATAAAAACAAGAGAAAGTACACAGTGATTCATCTACCTAGAGAAGTTACAGAGGTTTACACATAGAAATCCAAGTGTAAGTACAAGCAAATAAGAGGGACTTAGTTGGGAGTACTTAGCACTGTGAAAACAGCACTTTCGCACAAAGAAATCTACTTCTCTAAGACTGGGAAACAGTGAACAGAGAATGTATGAGTATCTCAAGATTGGTACCAGATAGAAACAAGAGAAAGTCCACAGTGATTCATCTACCTAGAGAAGTTACAGAGGGTTACACAGAGAATTCCAAGTATAAGTACAAGAAAATAAGAGAGACTTAGAAAACTGGTAAAGACTACATTGTTGATAGAGTTGGGAGTACTTAGCACTGTGAAAACAGCCCTTTCGCACAGAGAAATGTACTTCTCTAGGACCGCGAAACAGTGAACAGAGAATGTATGAGTTTCTCAAGATTGGTAACAGATAGAAACAAGAGAAAGTCCACAGTGATTCATCTACCTAGAGAAGTTACAGAGGTTTACACAGAGAATTCCAAGTATAAGTACAAGCAAATAAGAGAGTCTTAGAAAACTGGTAAAACCTACATTGTTGATAGAGTTGGGAGTACTTAGCACTGTGAAAACAGCACTTTCGCACAAAGAAATCCACTTCTCTAAGACTGAGAAACAGTGAACAGAGAATGTATGAGTTTCTCAAGATTGGTAACAGATAGAAACAGTAGAAAGTCCACAGTGATTCATCTACCGAGAGAAGTTACAGAGGGTTACACAGAGAATTCCAAGTATAAGTACAAGCGAATAAGAGAACCTTAGAAAACCGGTAAAACCTACATTGTTGATAGAGTTGGGAGTACATAACACTGTGAAAACAGCACTTTTGCACAAAGAAATCTACTTCTCTAGGACCGCGAAACAGTGAACAGAGAATGTATGAGTTTCTCAAGATTGGTAACAGATAGAAACAAGAGAAAGTCCACAGTGATTCATCCACCGAGAGAAGTTACAGAGATTTACACAGAGAATTCCAAGTATAAGTATAAGAAAATAAGAGAGACTTAGAAAACTGGTAAAACCTACATTGTTGATAGAGTTGGGAGTACTTAGCACTGTGAAAACAGCACTTTCGCACAAAGAAATCTATTTCTCTAATACCGGGAAACAGTGAACGGAGAATGTATGAGTTTCTCAAGATTGGTAACAGATAGAAACAAGAGAAAGTCCACAGTGATTCATCTACCTAGAGAAGTTACAGAGGTTTACACAGAGAATTCCAAGTATAAGTAGAAGAAAATAAGAGAGACTTCGAAAACTGGTACAAACTACATAGTTGATAGAGTTGGTAGTACATAGCACTGTGAAAACAGCACTTTCGCACAAAGAAATCTACTTCTCTAAGATCGCGAAACAGTAAACAGAGAATGTATGAGTTTCTCAAGATTGGTAACAGATAGAAACAAGAGAAAGTCCACAGTGATTCATCTACCTAGAGAAGTTACAGAGGTTTACACAGAGAATTCCAAGTATAAGTACAAGCAAATAAGAGAGCCTTAGAAAACCGGTAAAACCTACATTGTTGATAGAGTTGGGAGTACTTAGCACTGTGAAAACAGCACTTTCGCACAAAGAAATCTACTTCTCTTGGGCCGCGAAACAGTGAACAGAGAATGTATGAGTTTCTCAAGATTGGTAACAGATAGAAACAAGAGAAAGTACACAGTGATTCATCTACCTAGAGAAGTTACAGAGGTTTACACAGAGAATTCCAAGTATAAGTACAAGCAAATAAGAGAGACTTAGAAAAGTGGTAAAACCTACATTGTTGATACAGTTGGGAGTACTTAGCACTGTGAAAACAGCACTTTCGCAGAAAGAAATCTACTTCTCTAAGACTGGGAAACAGTGAAAAGAGAATGTATGAGTTTCTCAAGATTGGTAACAGATAGAAACAAGATAAAGTACACAGTGATTCATCTACCTAGTGAAGTTACAGAGGTTAACACAGAGAATTCCAAGTATAAGTACAACAAAATAAGAGAGACTTAGAAAAGTGGTAAAAACTACATTGTTGATAGAGTTGGGAGTACTTAGCACTGTGAAAACAGCACTTTCGCACAAACAAATCTACTTCTCTAAGACCGCAAAACAGTAAACAGGGAATGTATGAGTTTCTCAAGATTGATAACAGATAGAAACAAGAGAAAGTCCACAGTGATTCATCTACCGAGAGAAGTTACAGAGATTTACACAGAGAATTCCAAGTATAAGTATAAGAAAATAAGAGACTTAGAAACCTGGTAAAACCTACATTGTTGATAGAGTTGGGAGTACTTAGCACTGTGCAAACAGCACTTTCGCACATATAAATCTACTTCTCTTGGGCCGCGAAACAGTGAACAGAGAATGTATGAGTTTCTCAAGATTGGTAACAGAGAAACAAGAGAAAGCCCACAGTGATTCATCTACCGAGAGAAGTTACAGAGGTTTACACAGAGAATTCCAAGTATAAGTACAAACTAGTAAGAGAGACTTAGAATACCGGTAAAACCTACATTGTTGATAGAGTTGGGAGTACTTAGCACTGTGAAAACAGCACTTTCGCACAAAGAAATCTACTTCTCTAAGACTGGGAAACAGTGAACAGAGAATGTATGAGTTTCTCAAGATTGGTAACAGATAGAAACAGGAGAAAGTACACAGTGATTCATCTACCTAGAGAAGTTACAGAGGTTTACACAGAGAATTCCAAGTATAAGTACAAGAAAATAAGAGAGACTTAGAAAACTGGTAAAAACTACATTGTTGATAGAGTTGGGAGTACTTAGCACTGTGAAAACAGGACTTTCGCACAAAGAAATCTACTTCTCTACGACCGCGAAACAGTAAACAGAGAATGTATGAGTTTCTCAAGATTGGTAACAGATAGAAACAAGAGAAAGTCCACAGTGATTCATCTACCTAGAGAAGTTACAGAGGTTTACAGAGAGAATTCCAAGTATAAGTACAAGCAAATAAGAGAACCTTAGAAAACCAGTAAAACCTACATTGTTGATAGAGTTGGGAGTACATAGCACTGTGAAAACAGCACTTTCGCACAAAGAAATCGACTTCTCTAGGACCGCGAAACAGTGAACAGAGAAAGTATGAGTTTCTCAAGATTGGTAACAGATAGAAACAAGAGAAAGTCCACAGTGATTCATCTACCTAGAGAAGTTACAGACGTTTACACAGAGAATTCCAAGTATAAGTACAAGCAAATAAGAGAGCCTTAGAAAACCGGTAAAACCTACATTGTTGATAGAGTTGGGAGTACTTAGCACTGTGAAAACAGCACTTTCGCACAAAGAAATCTACTTCTCTTGGGCCGCGAAACAGTGAACAGAGAATGTAGGAGTTTCTCAAGATTGGTAACAGATAGAAACAAGAGAAAGTACACAGTGATTCATCTACCTAGAGAAGTTACAGAGGTTTACACAGAGAATTCCAAGTATAAGTACAAGCAAATAAGAGAGACTTAGAAAATTGGTAAAACCTACATTGTTGATAGAGTTGGGAGCACTTAGCACTGTGAAAACGGCACTTTCGCAGAACAAAATCTACTTCTCTAAGTCTGGGAACCAGTGAACAGAGAATGTATGAGTTTCTCAAGATTGATAACAGATAGAAACAAGATAAAGTACACAGTGATTCATCTACCTAGTGAAGTTACAGAGGTTTACACAGAGAATTCCAAGTATAAGTACAAGCAAATAAGAGAAACGTAGAAAACCGGTAAAACCTACATTGTTGATAGAGTTGGGAGTACTTAGCACTGTGAAAACAGCACTTTCGCACAAAGAAATCTACTTCTCTAAGACTGGGAAACAGTGAACAGAGAATGTATGAGTTTCTCAAGATTGGTAACAGATGGAAACAAGAGAAAGTACACAGTGATTCATCTACCTAGAGAAGTTACACAGGTTTACACAGAGAATTCCAAGTATAAGTACAACAAAATAAGAGAGTTAGAAAACTGGTAAAAACTACATTGTTGATAGAGTTGGGAGTACTTAGCACTGTGAAAACAGCACTTTCGCACAAAGAAATCTACTTCTCTAAAACCGCGAAACAGTAAACAGAGAATGTATGAGTTTCTCCAGATTGGTAACAGATAGAAACAAGAGGAAGTCCACAGTGATTCATCTACCGAGAGAAGTTACAGAGGTTTACACAGAGAATTCCAACTATAAATACAAGAAAATAAGAGAGACTTAGAAAACTGGTAAAACCTCATTGTTGATAGAGTTGGGAGTGCTTAGCACTGAGAAAACAGCACTTTCGCACAAAGCAATCTACTTCTCTAGGACCGCGAAACAGTGAACAGAGAATGTATGAGTTTCTCAAGATTGGTAACAGATAGAAACAAAAGAAAGTACACAGTGATTCATCTACCTAGTGAAGTTACAGAGCTTTACACAGACAATTCCAAGTATAAGTACAAGAAAATAAGAGAGACTTAGAAAACTGGTAAAAACTACATTGTTGATAGAGTTGGGAGTACTTAGCACTGTGAAAACAGCACTTTCGCACAAGGAAATCTACTTCTCTAAGACTGGGAAACAGTCAACAGATAATGTATGACTTTCTCAAGATTGGTAACAGATAGAAACAAGAGAAAGTACACAGTGATTCATCTACCTAGAGAAGTTACAGAGGTTTACACAGAGAATTTCAAGTATAAGTAGTAGTCAAATAAGAGAGACTTAGAAAACCGGTAAAACCTACAGTGTTGATAGAGTTGGGAGTACTTAGCACTGTGAAAACCGCACTTTCGCACAAAGAAATCTACTTCTCTTGGTCGCGAAACAGTGAACAGAGAATGTATGAGTTTCTCAAGATTGGTAACAGATAGAAACATGAGAAAGTACACAGTGATTCATCTACCTAGAGAAGTTACAGAGGTTTACACAGAGAAATCCAACTCTAACTTCATGAAAATAAGAGAGCCTTAGAAAACTGGTAAAAACTACATTGTTGATAGAGTTGGGAGTACTTAGCACTGTGAAAACAGCACTTTCGCACAAACAAATCTACTTCTCTAAGACCGCAAAACAGTAAACAGAGAATGTATGAGTTTCTCAAGATTGGTAACAGATAGAAACAAGAGAAAGTCTACAGTGATTCAACTACCGAGAGAAGTTACAGAGATTTACACAGAGAATTCCAAGTATAAGTATAAGAAAATAAGAGAGACTTAGAAAACTGGTAAAACCTACATTGTTGATAAAGTTGGGAGTACTTAGCACTGTGAAAACAGCACTTTCGCACAAAGAAATCTATTTCTCTAAGACCGGGAAGCAGTGAACGGAGAATGTATGAGTTTCTCAAGATTGGTAACAGATAGAAACAAGAGAAAGTACACTGTGATTCATCTACCTAGAGAAGTTACAGAGGTTTACACAGATAATTCCAAGTATAAGTACAAGCAAATAAGACAGACTTAGAAAACCGGTAAAACCTGCATTGTTGATAGAGTTGGGAGTACTTAGCACTGTGAAAACAGCACTTTCACACAAAGAAATCTACTTCTCTAAGACTGGGAAACAGTGAACAGAGAATGTATGAATTTCTCAAGATTGGTAACAGATAGAAACAAGATAAAGTACACAGTGATTCATCTCCGTAGAGAAGTTACAGAGGTTTACACAGAGAATTCCAAGTATAAGTACAAGAATATAAGAGAGTCTTAGAAAACTGGTAAAAACTACATAGTTGATAGAGTTGGGAGTACATAGCACTGTGAAAACAGCACTTTCCCACAAAGAAATCTGCTTCTCTAAGACCGCGAAACAGTAAACAGAGAATGTATGAGTTTCTCAAGATTGGTAACAGATAGAAACAAGAGAAAGTCCACAGTGATTCATCGACCTAGAGAAGTTAAAGAGGTTTACACAGAGAATTCCAAGTATAAGTACAAGCAAATAAGAGAGCCTTAGAAAACCGGTAACACCTACATTGTTGATAGAGTTGGGAGTACTTAGCACTGTGAAAACAGCACTTTCGCACAAAGAAATCTACTTCTCTAAGACTGGGAAACAGTCAACAGATAATGTATGAGTTTCTCAAGATTGGTAACAGATAGAAACAAGAGAAAGTACACAGTGATTCATCTACCTAGAGAAGTTACAGAGGTTTACACAGAGAATTTCAAGTATAAGTAGTAGTCAAATAAGAGAGACTTAGAAAACCGGTAAAACCTACATTGTTGATAGAGTTGGGAGTACTTAGCACTGTGAAAACAGCACTTTCGCACAAAGAAATCTACTTCTCTTGGTCGCGAAACAGTGAACAGAGAATGTATGAGTTTCTCAAGATTGGTAACAGATAGAAACAAGAGAAAGTACACAGTGATTCATCTACCTAGAGAAGTTACAGAGGTTTACACAGAGAAATCCAACTCTAACTTCATGAAAATAAGAGAGACTTAGAAAACTGGTAAAAGCTACATTGTTGATAGAGTTGGGAGTACTTAGCACTGTGAAAACAGCACTTTCGCACAAAGAAATCTACTTCTCTAAGACTGGGAATCAGTGAACAAAGAATGTATGAGTTTCTCAAGATTGGTAACAGATAGAAACAAGAGAAAGTACACAGTGATTCATCTACCTAGAGAAGTTACAGAGGTTTACACAGAGAATTCCAAGTATAAGTACAAGTAAATAAGAGAGACTTAGAAAACCGGTAAAACCTACATTGTTGATAGATTTGGGAGTACTTAGCACTGTGAAAACAGCACTTTCGCACAAAGAAATCTACTTCTCTAAGACTGGGAAACAGTGAACAGAGAATGTATGAGTTTCTCAAGATTGATAACAGATAGAAACAAGAGAAAGTCCACAGTGATTCATCTACCGAGAGAAGTTACAGAGATTTACACAGAGAATTCCAAGTATAAGTATAAGAAAATAAGAGACTTAGAAACCTGGTAAAACCTACATTGTTGATAGAGTTGGGAGTACTTAGCACTGTGAAAACAGCACTTTCGCAGAAAGAAATCTATTTCTCTAAGACCGGGAAACAGTGAACGGAGAATGAATGAGTTTCTCAAGATTGGTAACAGATAGAAACAGGAGAAAGTCCACAGTGATTCATCTACCGAGAGAAGTTACAGAGGTTTACACAGAGAATTCCAAGTATAAGTACAAGCAAATAAGAGAGACTTAGAAAACCGGTAAAACCTGCATTGTTGATAGAGTTGGGAGTACTTAGCACTGTGCAAATAGCACTTTCGCACAAAGAAATCTACTTCTCTTGGGCCGCGAAACAGTGAACAGAGAATGTATGAGTTTCTCAAGATTGGTAACAGATAGAAACAAGAGAAAGTACACAGTGATTCATCTACCTAGAGAAGTTACAGAGGTTTACACAGAGAAATCCAACTGTAACTTCATGGAAATAAGAGAGACTTAGAAAACTGGTAAAAACTACATTGTTGATAGAGTTGGGAGTACTTAGCACTGTGAAAACAGCATTTTCGCACAAAGAAATCTACTTCTCTAAAACCGCGAAACAGTAAACAGAGAATGTATGAGTTTCTGAAGATTGGTAACAGATAGAAACAAGAAAAAGTTCACAGTGATTCATCTACCTAGAGAAGTTACAGAGGTTTACACAGAGAATTCCAAGTATAAGTACAAGCAAATAAGAGAGACTTAGAAAACCGGTAAAACCTACATTGTTGATAGAGTTGGGAGTACTTAGCACTGTGAAAACAGCACTTTCGCACAAAGAAATCTTCTTCTCTAAGACCGCGAAACAGTAAACAGAGAATGTATGAGCTTCTCAAGATTGGTAACAGATAGAAGCAAGAGAAAGTCCACAGTGATTCATCTACCTAGAGAAGTTACTGAGGTTTACACAGAGAATTCCAAGTATAAGTACAAGCAAATAAGAGAAACGTAGAAAACCGGTAAAACCTACATTGTTGATAGAGTTGGGAGTACTTAGCACTGTGAAAACAGCACTTTCGCACAAAGAAATCTACTTCTCTAAGACTGGGAAACAGTGAAGAGAGAATGTATGAGTTTCTCAAGATTGGTAACAGATGGAAACAAGAGAAAGTACACAGTGATTCATCTACCTAGAGAAGTTACACACGTTTACACAGACAATTCCAAGTATAAGTACAACAAAATAAGAGAGACTTAGAAAACTTGTAAAAACTACATTGTTGATAGAGTTGGGAGTACTTAGCACTGTGAAAACAGCACTTTCGCACAAAGAAATCTACTTCTCTAAAACCGCGAAACAGTAAACAGAGAATGTATGAGTTTCTCCAGATTGGTAACAGATAGAAACAAGAGGAAGTCCACAGTGATTCATCTACCGAGAGAAGTTACAGAGGTTTACACAGAGAATTCCAAGTATAAATACAAGAAAATAAGAGAGACTTAGAAAACTGGTAAAACCTCATTGTTGATAGAGTTGGGAGTACTTAGCACTGTGAAAACAGCACTTTCGCACAAAGCAATCTACTTCTCTAGGACCGCGAAACAGTGAACAGAGAATGTATGAGTTTCTCAAGATTGGTAACAGATAGAAACAAAACAAAGTACACAGTGATTCATCTACCTAGTGAAGTTACAGAGGTTTACACAGACAATTCCAAGTATAAGTACAAGAAAATAAGAGAGACTTAGAAAACTGGTAAAAACTACATTGTTGATAGAGTTGGGAGTACTTAGCACTGTGAAAACAGCACTTTCGCACAAAGAAATCTACTTCTCTAAGACTGGGAAACAGTCAACAGATAATGTATGAGTTTCTCAAGATTGGTAACAGATAGAAACAAGTGAAAGTACACAGTGATTCATCTACCTAGAGAAGTTACAGAGGTTTACACAGAGAATTTCAAGTATAAGTAGTAGTCAAATAAGAGAGACTTAGAAAACCGGTAAAACCTACATTGTTGATAGTGTTGGGAGTACTTAGCACTGTGAAAACAGCACTTTCGCACAAAGAAATGTACTTCTCTAAGACTGGGAAACAGTGAACAGAGAATGTATGAGTTTCTCAAGATTGGTAACAGATAGAAACAAGAGAAAGTACACAGTGATTCATCTACCTAGAGAAGTTACAGAGGTTTACACAGAGAAATCCAACTCTAACTTCATGAAAATAAGAGAGACTTAGAAAACTGGTAAAAACTACATTGTTGATAGAGTTGGCAGTACTTAGCACTGTGAAAACAGCACTTTCGCACAAAGAAATCTACTTCTCTAAGACTGGGAAACAGTGAACAGAGAATGTATGAGTTTCTCAAGATTGATAACAGATAGAAACAAGAGAAAGTCCACAGTGATTCATCTACCGAGAGAAGTTACAGAGATTTACACAGAGAATTCCAAGTATAAGTATAAGAAAATAAGAGACTTAGAAACCTGGTAAAACCTACATTGTTGATAGAGTTGGGAGTACTTAGCACTGTGAAAACAGCACTTTCGCAGAAAGAAATCTATTTCTCTAAGACCGGGAAACAGTGAACGGAGAATGAATGAGTTTCTCAAGATTGGTAACAGATAGAAACAGGAGAAAGTCCACAGTGATTCATCTACCGAGAGAAGTTACAGAGGTTTACACAGAGAATTCCAAGTATAAGTACAAGCAAATAAGAGAGACTTAGAAAACCGGTAAAACCTGCATTGTTGATAGAGTTGGGAGTACTTAGCACTGTGCAAATAGCACTTTCGCACAAAGAAATCTACTTCTCTTGGGCCGCGAAACAGTGAACAGAGAATGTATGAGTTTCTCAAGATTGGTAACAGATAGAAACAAGAGAAAGTACACAGTGATTCATCTACCTAGAGAAGTTACAGAGGTTTACACAGAGAAATCCAACTGTAACTTCATGGAAATAAGAGAGACTTAGAAAACTGGTAAAAACTACATTGTTGATAGAGTTGGGAGTACTTAGCACTGTGAAAACAGCATTTTCGCACAAAGAAATCTACTTCTCTAAAACCGCGAAACAGTAAACAGAGAATGTATGAGTTTCTGAAGATTGGTAACAGATAGAAACAAGAGAAAGTTCACAGTGATTCATCTACCTAGAGAAGTTACAGAGGTTTACACAGAGAATTCCAAGTATAAGTACAAGCAAATAAGAGAGACTTAGAAAACCGGTAAAACCTACATTGTTGATAGAGTTGGGAGTACTTAGCACTGTGAAAACAGCACTTTCGCACAAAGAAATCTTCTTCTCTAAGACCGCGAAACAGTAAACAGAGAATGTATGAGCTTCTCAAGATTGGTAACAGATAGAAGCAAGAGAAAGTCCACAGTGATTCATCTACCTAGAGAAGTTACTGAGGTTTACACAGAGAATTCCAAGTATAAGTACAAGCAAATAAGAGAAACGTAGAAAACCGGTAAAACCTACATTGTTGATAGAGTTGCGAGTACTTAGCACTGTGAAAACAGCACTTTCGCACAAAGAAATCTACTTCTCTAAGACTGGGAAACAGTGAAGAGAGAATGTATGAGTTTCTCAAGATTGGTAACAGATGGAAACAAGAGAAAGTACACAGTGATTCATCTACCTAGAGAAGTTACACACGTTTACACAGACAATTCCAAGTATAAGTACAACAAAATAAGAGAGACTTAGAAAACTTGTAAAAACTACATTGTTGATAGAGTTGGGAGTACTTAGCACTGTGAAAACAGCACTTTCGCACAAAGAAATCTACTTCTCTAAAACCGCGAAACAGTAAACAGAGAATGTATGAGTTTCTCCAGATTGGTAACAGATAGAAACAAAACAAAGTACACAGTGATTCATCTACCTAGTGAAGTTACAGAGGTTTACACAGACAATTCCAAGTATAAGTACAAGAAAATAAGAGAGACTTAGAAAACTGGTAAAAACTACATTGTTGATAGAGTTGGGAGTACTTAGCACTGTGAAAACAGCACTTTCGCACAAAGAAATCTACTTCTCTAAGACTGGGAAACAGTCAACAGATAATGTATGAGTTTCTCAAGATTGGTAACAGATAGAAACAAGTGAAAGTACACAGTGATTCATCTACCTAGAGAAGTTACAGAGGTTTACACAGAGAATTTCAAGTATAAGTAGTAGTCAAATAAGAGAGACTTAGAAAACCGGTAAAACCTACATTGTTGATAGAGTTGGGAGTACTTAGCACTGTGAAAACAGCACTTTCGCACAAAGAAATCTACTTCTCTAAGACTGGGAAACAGTGAACAGAGAATGTATGAGTTTCTCAAGATTGGTAACAGATAGAAACAAGAGAAAGTCCACAGTGATTCATCTACCTAGAGAAGTTACAGAGGTTTACACAGAGAAATCCAACTCTAACTTCATGAAAATAAGAGAGACTTAGAAAACTGGTAAAAACTACATTGTTGATAGAGTTGGGAGTACTTAGCACTGTGAAAACAGCACTTTCGCACAAAGAAATCTACTTCTCTAAGACTGGCAATCAGTGAACAAAGAATGTGTGAGTTTCTCAAGATTGGTAACAGATAGAAACAAGAGAAAGTACACAGTGATTCATCTACCTAGAGAAGTTACAGAGGTTTACACAGAGAATTCCAAGTATAAGTACAAGTAAATAAGAGAGACTTAGAAAACCGGTAAAACCTACATTGCTGATAGATTTGGGAGTACTTAGCACTGTGAAAACAGCACTTTCGCACAAAGAAATCTACTTCTCTAAGACTGGGAAACAGTGAACAGAGAATGTATGAGTTTCTCAAGATTGATAACAGATAGAAACAAGAGAAAGTCCACAGTGATTCATCTACCGAGAGAAGTTACAGAGATTTACACAGAGAATTCCTAGTATAAGTATAAGAAAATAAGAGACTTAGAAACCTGGTAAAACCTACATTGTTGATAGAGTTGGGAGTACTTAGCACTGTGAAAACAGCACTTTCGCAGAAAGAAATCTATTTCTCTAAGACCGGGAAACAGTGAACGGAGAATGAATGAGTTTCTCAAGATTGGTAACAGATAGAAACAGGAGAAAGTCCACAGTGATTCATCTACCGAGAGAAGTTACAGAGGTTTACACAGAGAATTCCAAGTATAAGTACAAGCAAATAAGAGAGACTTAGAAAACCGGTAAAACCTGCATTGTTGATAGAGTTGGGAGTACTTAGCACTGTGCAAACAGCACTTTCGCACAAAGAAATCTACTTCTCTTGGGCCGCGAAACAGTGAACAGAGAATGTATGAGTTTCTCAAGATTGGTAACAGATAGAAACAAGAGAAAGTACACAGTGATTCATCTACCTAGAGAAGTTACAGAGGTTTACACAGAGAAATCCAACTGTAACTTCATGGAAATAAGAGAGACTTAGAAAACTGGTAAAAACTACATTGTTGATAGAGTTGGGAGTACTTAGCACGGTGAAAACAGCACTTTCGGACAAAGAAATCTACTTCTCTAAAACCGGGAAACAGTAAACAGAGAATGTATGAGTTTTTGAAGATTGGTAACAGATAGAAACAAGAGAAAGTTCACAGTGATTCATCTACCTAGAGAAGTTACAGAGGTTTACACAGAGAATTCCAAGTATAAGTACAAGCAAATAAGAGAGACTTAGAAAACCGGTAAAACCTACATTGTTGATAGAGTTGGGAGTACTTAGCACTGTGAAAACAGCACTTTCGCACAAAGAAATCTTCTTCTCTAAGACCGCGAAACAGTAAACAGAGTATGTATGAGCTTCTCAAGATTGGTAACAGATAGAAGCAAGAGAAAGTCCACAGTGATTCATCTACCTAGAGAAGTTACTGAGGTTTACACAGAGAATTTCAAGTATAAGTACAAGCAAATAAGAGAAACGTAGAAAACCGGTAAAACCTACATTGTTGATAGAGTTGGGAGTACTTAGCACTGTGAAAACAGCACTTTCGCACAAAGAAATCTACTTCTCTAAGACTGGTAAACAGTGAACAGAGAATGTATGAGTTTCTCAAGATTGGTAACAGATGGAAACAAGAGAAAATACACAGTGATTCATCTACCTAGAGAAGTTACACAGGTTTACACAGACAATTCCAAGTATAAGTACAACAAAATAAGAGAGACTTAGAAAACTTGTAAAAACTGCATTGTTGATAGAGTTGGGAGTACTTAGCACTGTGAAAACAGCACTTTCGCACAAAGAAATCTACTTCTCTAAAACCGCGAAACAGTAAACAGAGAATGTATGAGTTTCTCCAGATTGGTAACAGATAGAAACAAGAGGAAGTCCACAGTGATTCATCTACCGAGAGAAGTTACAGAGGTTTACACAGAGAATTCCAAGTATAAATACAAGAAAATAAGAGAGACTTAGAAAACTGGTAAAACCTCATTGTTGATAGAGTTGGGAGTACTTAGCACTGTGAAAACAGCACTTTCGCACAAAGCAATCTACTTCTCTAGGACCGCGAAACAGTGAACAGAGAATGTATGAGTTTCTCAAGATTGGTAACAGATAGAAACAAAACAAAGTACACAGTGATTCATCTACCTAGTGAAGTTACAGAGGTTTACACAGACAATTCCAAGTATAAGTACAAGAAAATAAGAGAGACTTAGAAAACTGGTAAAAACTACATTGTTGATAGAGTTGGGAGTACTTAGCACTGTGAAAACAGCACTTTCGCACAAAGAAATCTACTTCTCTAAGACTGGGAAACAGTCAACAGATAATGTATGAGTTTCTCAAGTTGGTAACAGATAGAAACAAGTGAAAGTACACAGTGATTCATCTACCTAGAGAAGTTACAGAGGTTTACACAGAGAATTTCAAGTATAAGTAGTAGTCAAATAAGAGAGACTTAGAAAACCGGTAAAACCTACATTGTTGATAGAGTTGGGAGTACTTAGCACTGTGAAAACAGCACTTTCGCACAAAGAAATCTACTTCTCTTGGTCGCGAAACAGTGAACAGAGAATGTATGAGTTTCTGAAGATTGGTAACAGATAGAAACAAAACAAAGTACACAGTGATTCATCTACCTAGAGAAGTTACAGAGGTTTACACAGAGAAATCCAACTCTAACTTCATGAAAATAAGAGAGACTTAGAAACTGGTAAAAACTACATTGTTGATAGAGTTGGGAGTACTTAGCACTGTGAAAACAGCACTTTCGCACAAAGAAATCTACTTCTCTAAGACTGGCAATCAGTGAACAAAGAATGTGTGAGTTTCTCAAGATTGGTAACAGATAGAAACAAGAGAAAGTACACAGTGATTCATCTACCTAGAGAAGTTACAGAGGTTTACACAGAGAATTCCAAGTATAAGTACAAGTAAATAAGAGAGTCTTAGAAAACCGGTAAAACCTACATTGTTGATAGATTTGGGAGTACTTAGCACTGTGAAAACAGCACTTTCGCAGAAAGAAATCTACTTCACTAAGACTGGGAAACAGTGAACAGAGAATGTATGAGTTTCTCAAGATTGATAACAGATAGAAATAAGAGAAAGTCCACAGTGATTCATCTACCGAGAGAAGTTACGGAGATTCACACAGAGAATTCCAAGTATAAGTATAAGAAAATAAGAGACTTAGAAACCTGGTAAAACCTACATTGTTGATAGAGTTGGGAGTACTTAGCACTGTGAAAACAGCACTTTCGCAGAAAGAAATCTATTTCTCTAAGACCGGGAAACAGTGAACGGAGAATGAATGAGTTTCTCAAGATTGGTAACAGATAGAAACAGGAGAAAGTCCACAGTGATTCATCTACCGAGAGAAGTTACAGAGGTTTACACAGAGAATTCCAAGTATAAGTACAAGCAAATGAAAGAAACTCATAAAACCGGTAAAACCTACGTTGTTGATAGAATTGGGAGTACTTAGCCCTGTGAAAACAGCACTTTCGCACAAAGAAATCTACTTCTCTAAGACTGGGAAACAGTGAACAGAGAATGTATGAGTTTCTCAAGATTTTTAACAGATAGACACAAGAGAAAGTAGACAGTGATTCATCCACCTAGAGAAGTTACAGAGGTTTACAAAGAGAATTCCAAGAATAAGTGCAAGAAAATAAGAGAGACTTAGAAAACCGGTAAAACCTACATTGTTGATAGAGTTGGGAGTACTTAGCACTGTGAAAACAGCACTTTCGCACAAAGAAATCTACTTCTCTAAGACTGGGAAACAGTGAACAGAGAATGTATGAGTTTCTCAAGATTGGTAACAGATAGAAACAAGAGAAAGTACACAGTGATTCATCTACCTAGAGAAGTTACAGAGGTTTACACAGAGAATTCGAAGTATAAGTACAAGAAAGTAAGAGAGACTTAGAAAACTGGTAAAAACTACATTGTTGATAGAGTTGGGAGTACCTAGCACTGTGAAAACAGCACTTTCGCACAAAGAAATCTACTTCTCTAAGACCGCGAAACAGTAAACAGAGAATGTATGAGTTTCTCAAGATTGGTAACAGATAGAAACAAGAGAAAGTCCACAGTGATTCATCTACCCAGAAAAGTTACAGAGGTTTACACAGAGAATTCCAAGTATAAGTACAAGAAAATAAGAGAGACTTAGAAAACTGGCAAAACCTACATTGTTGATAGAGTTGGGAGTACTTAGCACTGTGAAAACAGCACTTTCGCACAAACAAAACTACTTCTCTAAGACCGAGAAACAGTGAACAGAGAATGTATGAGTTTCTCAAGATTGGTAACAGATAGAAACAAGAGAAAGTACACAGTGATTCATCTACCTAGAGAAGTTACAGAGGTTTACACAGAGAATTCCAAGTATAAGTAGAAGGAAATAAGAGAGACTTAGAAAACCGGTAAAACCTACAATGTTGATAGAGTTGGGAGTAATTAGCCCTGTGAAAACAGCACTTTCGCACAAAGAAATCTACCTCTCTAAGACTGGGAAACAGTGAACAGAGAATGTATGAGTTTCTCAAGATTGGTAACAGATAGAAACAAGAGAAATTACACAGTGATTCATCTACCTAGAGAAGTTACAGAGGTTTACACAGAGAATTCGAAGTATAAGTACAAGAAAGTAAGAGAGACTTAGAAAACTGGTAAAAACTACATTGTTGATAGAGTTGGGAGTACTTAGCACTGTGAAAACAGCACTTTCGCACAATGAAATCTACTTCTCTTGGACCGCGAAACACTGAACAGAGAATGTATGAGTTTCTCAAGATTCGAAACAGATAGAAACAAGAGAAAGTACACAGTGATTCATTTACCTAGAGAAGTTACAGAGGTTTACACAGAGAATTCCAAGTATAAGTACAAGCAAGTAAGAGAGACTTAGAAAACCGGTAAAACCTACATTGTTGATAGAGTTGGGAGTACATAGCACTGTGAAAACAGCACTTTCGCACAAAGAAATCTACTTCTCTAAGACTGGGAAACAGTGAACAGAGAATGTATGAGTTTCTCAAGATTGGTAACAGATAGAAACAGGAGAAAGTACACAGTGATTCATCTACCTAGAGAAGTTACAGATGTTTACACAGAGAATTCCAAGTATAAGTACAAGAAAGTAAGAGAGACTTAGAAAACTGGTAAAAACTACATTGTTGATAGAGTTGGGAGTACCTAGCACTGTGAAAACAGCGCTTTCGCACAAAGAAATCTACTTCTCTAAGACCGCGAAACAGTAAACAGAGAATGTATGAGTTTCTCAAGATTGGTAACAGATAGAAACAAGAGAGAGTCCACAGTGATTCATCTACCTAGAGAAGTTACAGAGGTTTACACAGAGAATTCCAAGTATAAGTACAAGAAAATAAGAGAGACTTAGAAAACTGGCAAAACCTACATTGTTGATAGAGTTGGGAGTACTTAGCACTGTGAAAACAGCACTTTCGCACAAAGAAATCTACTTCTCTAAGACTGGGAAACAGTTAACAGAGAATGTATGAGTTTCTCAAGATTGGTAACAGATAGAAACAAGAGAAAGTACACAGTGATTCATCTACCTAGAGAAGTTACAGAGGTTTACACAGAGAATTCGAAGTATAAGTACAAGAAAACAAGAGAGACTTAGATAACTGGTAAAAACTACATTGTTGATAGAGTTGGGAGTACTTAGCACTGTGAAAACAGCACTTTCGCACAAAGAAATCTACTTCTCTTGGACCGCGGAACAGTGAAGAGAGAATGTATGAGTTTCTCAAGATTGGTAACAGACAGAAACAAGAGAAAGTACACAGTGATTCATCTACCTAGAGAAGTTACAGAGGTTTACACAGAGAATTCCAAGTATAGTACAAGCAAATAAGAGAGACTTAGAAAACCGGTAAAACCTACATTGTTGATAGAGTTGGGAGTACTTAGCACTGTGAAAACAGCACTTTCGCACAAAGAAATCTACTTTTCTAAGACTGGGAAACAGTGAACAGAGAATGTATGAGTTTCTCTAGATTCGAAACAGATAGAAACAAGAGAAAGTCCACAGTGATTCATCTATCGAGAGAAGTTACAGAGGTTTACACAGAGAAATCCAAGTGTAACTTCAAGAAAATAAGAGAGACTTAGAAAACTTGTAAAACCTACATTGTTGATAGAGGTGGGAGTGCTTAGCACTGTGAAAACAGCACTTTCGAAGAAAGAAATCTACTTCTCTAATACCGGGAAACAGTGAACGGAGAATGTATGAGTTTCTCAAGATTGGTAACAGATAAAAACAAGAGAAAGTACACAGTGATTCATCTACCTAGAGAAATTACAAAGGTTTACACAGAGAAATCCAAGTGTAACTTCAAGAAAATAAGAGAGACTTAGAAAACTGGTAAAACCTACATTGTTGATAGAGTTGGGAGTACTTAGCTCTGTGAAAACAGCACTTTCGCACAAAGAAATCTACTTCTCTAGGACCGCGAAACAGTGAACAGAGAATGTATGAGTTTCTCAAGATTGGTTACAGATAGACACAAGAGAAAGTAGACAGTGATTCATCCACCTAGAGAAGTTACAGAGGTTTACAAAGAGAATTCCAAGTATAAGTGCAAGAAAATAAGAGCGACTTAGAAAACTGGTAAAACCTAAATTGTTGATAGATTTGGGAGTACTTAGCACTGTGAAAACAGCACTTTCGCACAAAGAAATCTGCATCACTAAGACCGTGAAACAGTGAACAGAGAATGTATGAGTTTCTCAAGATTGGTAACAGATAGAAACAAGAGAAAGTACACAGTGATTCATCTACCTAGAGAAGTTACAGAGGTTTACACAGAGAAATCCAAGTGTAACTTCAGGAAAATAAGAGAGACTTAGAAAACTGGTAAAAACTACATTGTTGATACAGTTGGGAGCACTTAGCACTGTGAAAACAGCACTTTCGCACAAAGAAATCTACTTCTCTAAGACCGCGAAACACTGAACATAGAATGTATGATTTTCTCAAGATTGGTAACAGATAGAAACAAGAGAAAGTCCCCAGTAATTCATCTACCGAGACAAGATACAGAGGTTTACACAGAGAATTCCACGTATAAGTACAAGCAAATAAGAGAGACTTAGAAAAATGGTAAAAACTACATTGTTGATAGAGTTGGGAGTACTTAGCACTGTGAAAACAGCACTTTCGCACCAAGAAATCTACTTCTCTAAGACCGCGAAACAGTGAACAGAGAATGTATGTGTTTCTCAAGATTGGTAACAGATAGAAACAAGAGAAAGTCCACAGTGATTCATCTACCTAGAGAAGTTACAGAGGTTTACACAGAGAATTCCAAGTATAAGTAGAAGCAAACAAGGGAGACTTAGAAAACCGGTAAAACCTACATTGTTGATAGAGTTGGGAGTACTTAGCACTGTGAAAACAGCACTTTCGCACAAAGAAATCTACTTCTCTAAGACTGGGAAAAAGTGAACAGAGAATGTATGAGTTTCTCAAGATTCGTAACACATAGAAACAAGAGAAAGTACACAGTGATTCATCTACCTAGAGAAGTTACAGAGGTTTACACAGTGAAATCCAAGTGTAACTTCTAGAAAATAAGAGAGACTTAGAAAACTGGTAAAAACTACATTGTTGATAGAGTTGGGAGTACTTAGCACTGTGAAAACAGCACTTTCCCACAAAGAAATCTACTTCTCTAAGACCGCGAAACAGCAAACAGAGAATGTATCAGTTTCTCAAGATTGGTAACAGATAGAAACAAGAGAAAGTCCACAGTGATTCATCTACCGAGAGAAGTTACAGAGGTTTACACAGAGAATACCAAATATAAGTACAAGAAAATAAGAGAGACTTAGAAAACTGGTAAAACCTACATTGTTGATAGAGTTGGGAGTACTTAGCACTGTGAAAACAGCACTTTCGCACAAAGAAATCTACTTCTCTAAGACTGGAAAACAGTGAACAGAGAATGTATGAGTTTCTCAAGATTGGTAACAGATAGAAACAAGAGAAATTACACAGTGATTCATCTACCTAGAGAAGTTACAGAGGTTTACACAGAGAATTCGAAGTATAAGTACAAGAAACTAAGAGAGACTTATAAAACTGGTAAAAACTACATTGTTGATAGAGTTGGGAGTACTTAGCACTGTGAAAACAGCACTTTCGCACAAAGAAATCTACTTCTCTTGGACCGCGAAACAGTGAACAGTGAATGTATGAGTTTCTCAAGATTGGTAACAGATAGAAACAAGAGAAAGTCCACAGTGATTCATCTACCTAGAGAAGTTACAGAGGTTTACACAGAGAATTCCAAGTATAAGTACAAGCAAATAAGAGAGACTTAGAAAACCGGTAAAACCTACATTGTTGATAGAGTTGTGAGTACTTAGCACTCTGAAAACAGCACTTTCGCACAAAGAAATCTACTTCTCTAAGACTGGGAAACAGTGAACAGAGAATGTATGAGTTTCTCAAGATTGGTAACAGATAGAAACAGGAGAAAGTACACAGTGATTCATCTACCTAGAGAAGTTACAGATGTTTACACAGAGAATTCCAAGTATAAGTACAAGAAAATAAGAGAGACTTAGAAAACTGGTAAATCTACATTGTTGATAGGATTGGGAGTACCTAGCACTGTGAAAACAGCACTTTCGCACAAAGAAATCAACTTCTCTAAGACCGCGAAACAGTAAACAGAGAATGTATGAGTTTCTCAAGATTGGTAACAGATAGAAACAAGAGAAAGTACACAGTGATTCATCTACCTAGAGAAGTTACAGAGGTTTACACAGAGAATTCCAAGTATAAGTACAAGAAAATAAGAGAGACTTAGAAAACTGGCAAAACCTACATTGTTGATAGAGTTGGGAGTACTTAGCACTGTGAAAACAGCACTTTAGCACAAACAAAACTACTTCTCTAAGACCGCGAAACAGTGAAAAGACAATGTAAGAGTTTCTCAAGATTGATAAGAGATAGAAACAAGAGAAAGTCCACAGTGATTCATCTACCGAGAGAAGTTACAGAGGTTTACACAGAGAAATCCAAGTGTAACTTCAAGAAAATAAGAGAGACTTAGAAAACTGGTAAAAACTACATTGTTGATAGAGTTGGGAGTACTTAGCACTGTGAAAACAGTACTTTCGCACAAAGAAATCTACTTCTCTAATACCGGGAAACAGTGAACGGAGAATGTATGAGTTTCTCAAGATTGGTAACAGATAAAAACAAGAGAAAGTACACAGTGATTCATCTACCTAGAGAAATTACTAAGGTTTACACAGAGAAATCCAAGTGTAACTTGAAGAAAATAAGAGAGACTTAGAAAACTGGTAAAACCTACATTGTTGATAGAGTTGGGAGTACCTAGCTCTGTGAAAACAGCACTTTCGCACAAAGAAATCTACTTCTCTAGGACCGCGAAACAGTGAACAGAGAATGTATGAGTTTCTCAAGATTGGTAACAGATAGACACAAGAGAAAGTAGACAGTGATTGATCCACCTAGAGAAGTTACAGAGGTTTACAAAGAGAATTCTAAGTATAAGTGCAAGAAAATAAGAGAGACTTAGAAAACTGGTAAAAACTACATTGTTGATAGTGTTGGGAGTACTTAGCACTGTGAAAACAGCTCTTTCCCACAAATAAATCTACTTCTCTAACACCACGAAACAGTAAACAGAGAATGTTTGAGTTTCTCAAGATTGGTAACAGATAGAAACAAGAGAAAGTCCACAGTGATTCATCTACCGAGAGACGTTACAGAGGTTTACACAGAGAATTCCAAGTATAAGTACAACAAAACAAGAGAGACTTAGAAAACTGGTAAAACCTACATTGTTGATAGAGTTGGGAGTACTTAGCACTGTGAAAACAGCACTTTCGCACAAAGAAATCTGCTTCTCTAAGACCGCGAAACAGTGAACAGAGAATGTATGAGTTTCTCAAGATTGGTAACAGATAGAAACAAGAGAAAGTACACAGTGATTCATCTACCTAGAGAAGTTACAGACGTTTACACAGAGAATTCCAAGTATAAGTACAAGAAAATAAGAGAGACTTAGAAAACTGGTAAAACCTACATTGTTGATAGAGTTGGGAGTACTTAGCACTGTGAAAACAGCACTTTCGGACAAAGAAATCTGCTTCTCTAAGACCGCGAAACATTGAACAGAAAATCAATGAGTTTCTCAATATTGGTAACAGATAGAAACAAGAGAAAGTCTCAAGTGATTCATCTACCGAGAGAAGTTACAGAGGTTTACACAGAGAATTCCAAGTATAAGTACAAGCAAATAGGAGAGATTTAGAAAACCGGTAAAACCTACATTGTTGATAGAGTTGGGAGTACTTAGCACTGTGAAAACAGCACTTTCGCACAAAGAAATCTACTTCTCTAAGACCGGGAAGCAGTGAACAGAGAATGTATTAATTTCTCAAGATTGGTAACAGATAGAAACAAGAGAAAGTAGACAGTGATTCATCTACCTAGAGAAGTTACAGAGCTTTACACAGAGAATTCCAAGTATAAGTGCAAGAAAATAAGAGAGACTTAGAAAACTGGTAAAAACTACCTTTTTGATAGAGTTGGGAGTACTTAGCACTGTGAAAACAGCACTTTCGCACAAAGAAATCTACTTCTCTAAGACCGGGAAACAGTGAACAGAGAATGTATTAGTTTCTCAAGATTGGTAACAGATAGAAACAAGAGAAAGTCCACAGTGATTCATCTACCGAGAGAAGTTACAGAGGTTTACACAGAGAATTCCACGTATAAGTACAAGTAATAAGAGAGACTTAGAAAACCGGTAAAACCTACATTGTTGATAGAGTTTGGAGTACTTAGCACTGTGAAAACAGCAATTTCGCACAAAGAAATCTACTTCTCTAAGACTGGGAAACAGTGAACAGAGAATGTATGAGTTTCTCAAGATTGGTAACAGACAGAAACAAGAGAAAGTCCACAGTGATTCATCTACCGAGAGAACTTACAGAGGTTTACACAGAGAATTCCAAGTATAAGTACAAGAAAATAAGAGAGACTTAGAAAACTGGTAAAACCTACATTGTTCATAGAGTTGGGAGTACTTAGCACTGTGAAAAAAGCACGTTCGCACAAAGAAATCTGCTTCCCTAGGACCGCGAAACAGTGAACAGAGAATGTATGAGTTTCTCAAGATTGGTAACAGATAGAAACAAGAGAAAGTCCACAGTGATTCTTCTACCGAGAGAAGTTACAGAGGTTTACACAGAGAATTCCAAGTATAAGTACAAGCAAATAAGAGAGACTTAGAAAACTGGTAAAAACTACATTGTTGATAGAGTTGGGAGTACTTAGCACTGTGAAAACAGCACGTTCGCACGAAGAAATCTACTTCTCGAGGACCGCGACACAGTGAACAGAGAATGTATGAGTTTCTCAATATTGGTAACAGATAGAAACAAGAGAAAGTCCACAGTGATTCATCTACCGAGAGAAGTTACAGAGGTTTACACAGAGAAATCCAAGTGTAAATTGAAGAAAATAAGAGAGACTTAGAAAACTGGTAAAAACTACCTTTTTGATAGAGTTGAGAGTACTTAGCACTGTGAAAACAGCACTTTCGCACAAAGAAATCTACTTCTCTAAGACTGGGAAACAGTGAACAGAGAATGTATGAGTTTCTCAAGATTGGTAACAGATAGAAACAAGAGAAAGTACACAGTGATTGATCTACCTAGAGAAGTTACAGAGGTTTACACAGAGAAATCCAAGTGTAACTGCAAGAAAATAAGGGAAACTTAGAAAACTGGTAAAATCTACATGGTTCATAGAGTTGATAGTACTTAGCAATGTGAAAACAGCACTTTCGCACAAAGAAACCTACTTCTCTAAGACAGGGAAACAGTGAACAGAGAATGTATGAGTTTCTCAAGATTGGTAACAGATAGAAACAAGGGAAAGTACACAGTGATTCATCTACCTAGAGAAGTTACAGAGGTTTACACAGAGAATTCTAAGTGTAACTTCAAGAAAATAAGAGAGACTTAGAAAACTGGTAAAACCTACATTGTTGATAGAGTTGGGAGTACTTAGCTCTGTGAAAACAGCACTTTCGCACAAAGAAATCTACTTCTCTAGGACCGCGAAACAGTGAACAGAGAATGTATGAGTTTCTCAAGATTGGTAACAGATAGACACAAGAGAAAGTAGACAGTGATTCATCTTCCTAGAGAAGTTACAGAGGTTTACAAAGAGAATTCCAAGCATAAGTGCAAGAAAATAAGAGAGACTTAGAAAACTGGTAAAAACTACCTTTTTGATAGAGTTGGGAGTACTTAGCACTGTGAAAACAGCACGTTCGCACGAAGAAATCTACTTCTCGAGGACCGCGAAACAGTGAACAGAGAATGTATGAGTTTCTCAATATTGGTAACACATAGAAACAAGAGAAAGTCCACAGTGATTCATCTACCGAGAGAAGTTACAGAGGTTTACACAGAGAATTCCAAGTATAAGTACAAGAAAATAAGAGAGACTTAGAAAACGGGTATAACCTACATTGTTGATAGAGTTGGGAGTAGTTAGCACTGTGAAAACAGTACGTTCGCACAAAGAAATCTACTTCAGTAGGACCGCGAAACAGTGAACAGAGAATGTATGAGTTTCTCAAGATTGGTAACAGATAGAAACAAGAGAAAGTCCACAGTGATTCAACTACCTAGTGAAGTTACAGAGGTTTACACAGAGAATTCCAAGTATAGTACAAGCAAATAAGAGAGACTTAGAAAACTGGTAAAACATACATTGTTGATAGAGTTGGGAGTACTTACCACTGTGAAAACAGCACTTTCGCACAAAGAAATCTACTTCTCTACGACCACGAAACAGTAAACAGAGAACGTATGAGTTTCTCAAGATTGGTAACAGATAGAAACAAGAGAAAGTCCACAGTGATTCATCTACCGAGAGAAGTTAGAGAGGTTTATACAGAGAATTCCAAGTATAAGTGCAAGAAAATAAGAGACTTAGAAAACTGGAAAAACTACATTTTTGATAGAGTTGGGAGTACTTAGCACTGTGAAAACAGCACTTTCGCACAAAGAAATCTACTTCTCTAAGACTGGGAAACAGTGAACAGAGAATGTGTGAGTTTCTCAAGATTGGTAACAGATAGAAACAAGAGAAAGTACACAGTGATTCATCTACCTAGAGAAGTTACAGAGGTTTACACAGAGAATTCCAAGTATAAGTGCAAGAAAATAAGAGAGACGTAGAAAACTGGTAAAAAGTATCTTTTTGATAGAGTTGGGAGTACTTAGCACTGTGAAAACAGCACTTTCGCACAAAGAAACTACTTCTCTAATACCGAGAAACAGTGAACGGAGAATGTATGAGTTTCTCAAGATTGGTAACAGATAGAAACCAGAGAAAGTACACACTGATTCATCTACCTAGAGAAGTTACAGAGTTTTGCACAGACAATTCCAAGTATAAGTACAAGCAAATAAGAGAGACTTAGAATACCGGTAAAACCTACATTGTTGATAGAGTTGGGAGTACTTAGCGCTGTGAAAACAGCAATTTCGCACAAAGAAATCTACTTCTCTAAGACTGGGGAACAGTGAACAGAGAATGTATGTGTTTCTCAAGATTGGTAACAGATAGAAACAAGAGAAAGTCCACAGTGATTCATCTACCGAGAGAAGTTACAGAGGTTTACACAGAGAAATACAAGTGTAACTTCAAGAAAATAAGAGAGACTTAGAAAACTGGTAAAAACTACATTGTTGATAGAGTTGGGAATACTTAGCACTGTGAAAACAGCACTTTCCCACAAAGAAATCTACTTCTCTAAGACCGCGACACACTAAACAGAGAATGTATGAGTTTCTCAAGATTGGTAACGGATAGAAACAAGAGAAAGTCCACAGTGATTCATCTACCTAGAGAACTTACAGAGGTTTACACAGAGAATTCCAAGTATAAGTACAATGAAATAAGAGAGACTTAAAAAACCGGTAAAACCTACATTGTTGATAGAGTTGGGAGTCCTTAGCACTGTGAAAACAGCACTTTCGCACAAAGAAATCTACTTCTCTAAGACTGGGAAACAGTGAACAGAGAATGTATGAGTTTCTCAAGATTGGTAACAGATAGAAACAAGAGAAAGTACACAGTGATTCATCGACCTAGAGAAGTTACAGAGGTTTAGACAGAGAATTCGAAGTATAAGTACAAGAAAATAAGAGAGACTTAGATAACTGGTAAAAACTACATTGTTGATAGAGTTGGGAGTACTTAGCACTGTGAAAACAGCACTTTCGCACAAAGAAATCTACTTCTCTTCGACCGCGAAACAGTGAACAGAGAATGTATGAGTTTCTCAAGATTGGTAACAGATAGAAACAAGAGAAAGTACACAGAGATTCATCTACCTAGAGAAGTTACAAAGGTTTACACAGAGAATTCCAATTATAAGTACAAGAAAGTAAGAGAGACTTAGAAAACCGGTAAAACCTACATTGTTGATAGAGTTGGGAGTACTTAGCACTGTGAAAACAGCACTTTCGCACAAAGAATTCTACTTCTGTAAGACTGGGAAACAGTGAACAGAGAATGTATGAGTTTCTCAAGATTGGTAACAGATAGAAACAGGAGAAAGTACACAGTGATTCATCTACCTAGAGAAGTTACAGATGTTTACACAGAGAATTCCAAGTATAAGTACAAGAAAATAAGAGAGACTTAGAAAACTGGTAACAACTACATTGTTGATAGAGTTGGGTGTACCTAGCACTGTGAAAACAGCACTTTCGCACAAAGAAATCTACTTCTCTAAGACCGCGAAACAGTAAAAAGAGAATGTATGAGTTTCTCAAGATTGGTAACAGATAGAAACAAGAGAAAGTCCACAGTGATTCATCTACCTAGAGAAGTTACAGAGGTTTACACAGAGAATTCCAAGTAAAAGTACAAGCAAATAAGAGAAACTCAGAAAACCGGTAAAACCTACATTGTTGATAGAGTTGGGAGTACTTAGCCCTGTGAAAACAGCACTTTCGCACAAAGAAATCTACCTCTCTAAGACTGGGAAACAGTGAACAGAGAATGTATGAGTTTCTCAAGATTGGTAACAGATAGAAACAAGAGAAAGTACACAGTGATTCATCTACCTAGAGAAGTTACAGAGGTTTACACAGAGAATTCCAAGTATAAGTACAAGAAAATAAGAGAGACTTAGAAAACTGGTAAAAACTACATTGTTGATAGAGTTGGGAGTACTTAGCGCTGTAAAAACAGCACATTCGTACAAAGAAATCTACTTCTCTAAAATCGCGAAACAGTAAACAGAGAATGTATGAGGTTCTCAAGATTGGTAACAGATAGAAACAAGAGAAAGTCCACAGTGATTCATCTACCTAGAGAAGTTACAGAGGTTTCCACAGAGAATTCCAAGTATAAGTACAATCAAATAAGAGAGACTTACAAAACCGGTAAAACCTACATTGTTGATAGAGTTGGGAGTACTTAGCACTGTGAAAACAGCACTTTCGCACAAAGAAATCTACTTCTCTAAGACTGGGAATAAGTGAACAGAGAATGTATGAGTTTCTCAAGATTCATAACAGATAGAAATAAGAGAAAGTACACAGTGATTCATCTACCTAGAGAAGTTACAGAGGTTTACACAGAGATATTCAAGTGTAACTTGGAGAAAATAAGAGAGACTTAGAAAACTGGTAAAAACTACATTGTTGATAGAGTTGGGAGTACTTAGCACTGTGAAAACAGCACTTTCGCACAAAGACATTACTTCTCTAAGACCGCGAAATAGTAAACAGAGAATGTATCAGTTTCTCAAGATTGGTAACAGATAGAAACAAGAGAAAGTCCACAGTGATTCATCTACCGAGAGAAGTTACAGAGGTTTACACAGAGAATTCCAAGTATAAGTACAAGAAAATAAGAGAGACTTAGAAAACTGGTAAAACCTACATTGTTGATAGAGTTGGGAGTACTTAGCACTGTGAAAACAGCACTTTCGCACAAAGAAATCTACTTCTCTAAGACTGGGAAACAGTGAACAGAGAATGTATGAGTTTCTCAAGATTGGTAACAGATAGAAACAAGAGAAAGTCCACAGTGGTTGATCTACCGAGAGAAGTTACAGAGGTTTACACAGAGAATTCCAAGTATAAGGACAAGAAAATAAGAGACACTTAGAAAACGGGTAAAACCTACATTGTTGATAGAGTTGGGAGTACTTAGCACTGTGAAAACAGCACGTTCGCACAAAGAAATCTACTTCTGTAGGACCGCGAAACAGTGAACAGAGAATTTATGAGTTTCTCAAGATTGGTAACAGATAGAAACAAGAGAAAGTCCACAGTGATTCATCTACCGAGAGAAGTTACAGAGGTTTACACAGAGAATTCCAAGTATAAGTACAAGGAAATAAGAGAGACTTAGAAAACTGGTAAAAACTACATTGTTGATAGAGTTGGGAGTACTTAGCACTGTGAAAACAGTACTTTAACACAAAGAAATCTACTTCTCTAAGACCACGAAACAGTAAACAGAGAATGTATGAGTGTCTCAAGATTGGTAACAGATAGAAACAAGACAAAGTACACAGTGATTCATCTACCGAGAGAAGTTACAGAGGTTTACACAGAGAATTCCAAGTATAAGTATAAGCAAATAAGAGAGACTTAGAAAACTGGTAAAAACTACACTGTTGATAGAGTTGGGAGTACTTAGCACTGTGAAAACATCACTTTCGCACAAAGAAATCGACTTCTCTGAGCCCGCGAAACAGTGAACACAGGATGTATGAGTTTCTCAAGTTGGTAACAGATAGAAACAAGAGAAAGTACACAGTGATTCATCTATCTAGAGAGGTTACAGTGGTTTACACAGAGAATTCCAAGTATAAGTACAAGAAAATAAGAGAGACTTAGAAAACTGGTAAAAACTACATTGTTGATAGAGTTGGGAGTACTTAGCACTGTGAAAACAGCACATTCGCACAAAGAAATCTACTTCTCTAAAACCGCGAAACAGTAAACAGAGAATGTATGAGTTTCTCAAGATTGGTAACAGATAGAAACAAGAGAAAGTCCACAGTGATTCATCTACCTAGAGAAGTTACAGAGGTTTACACAGAGAATTCCAAGTATAAGTACAATCAAATAAGAGAGACTTAGAAAACCGGTAAAACCTACATTGTTGATAGAGTTGGGAGTACTTAGCACTGTGAAAACAGCACTTTCGCGCAAAGAAATCTACTTCTCTAAGACTGGGAAACAGTGAACAGAGAATGTATGACTTTCTCAAGATTGGTAACAGAGAGAAACAAGAGAAAGTCCACAGTGATTCATCTACCGAGAGAAGTTACAGAGGTTTACACAGAGAAATACAAGTGTAACTTCAAGAAAATAAGAGAGACTTAGAAAACTGGTAAAAACTACATTGTTGATAGAGTTGGGAATACTTAGCACTGTGAAAACAGCACTTTCCCACAAAGAAATCTACTTCTCTAAGACCGCGACACAGTAAACAGAGAATGTATGAGTTTCTCAAGATTGGTAACGGATAGAAACAAGAGAAAGTCCACAGTGATTCATCTACCTAGAGAAGTTACAGAGGTTTACACAGAGAATTCGAAGTATAAGTACAAGAAAATAAGAGAGACTTAGATAACTGGTAAAAACTACATTGTTGATAGAGTTGGGAGTACTTAGCACTGTGAAAACAGCACTTTCGCACAAAGAAATCTACTTCTCTTCGACCGCGAAACAGTGAACAGAGAATGTATGAGTTTCTCAAGAATGGTAACAGATAGAAACAGGAGAAAGTACACAGTGATTCATCTACCTAGAGAAGTTACAGAGGTTTACACAGAGAATTCCAATTATAAGTACAAGAAAGTAAGAGAGACTTAGAAAACCGGTAAAACCTACATTGTTGATAGAGTTGGGAGTACTTAGCACTGTGAAAACACCACTTTCGCGCAAAGAAATCTACTTCTCTAAGACTGGGAAACAGTGAACAGAGAATGTATGACTTTCTCAAGATTGGTAACAGAGAGAAACAAGAGAAACTCCACAGTGATTCATCTACCGAGAGAAGTTACAGAGGTTTACACAGAGAAATACAAGTGTAACTTCAAGAAAATAAGAGAGACTTAGAAAACTGGTAAAAACTACATTGTTGATAGAGTTGGGAATACTTAGCACTGTGAAAACAGCACTTTCCCACAAAGAAATCTACTTCTCTAAGACCGCGACACAGTAAACAGAGAATGTATGAGTTTCTCAAGATTGGTAACGGATAGAAACAAGAGAAAGTCCACAGTGATTCATCTACCTAGAGAAGTTACAGAGGTTTACACAGAGAATTCCAAGTATAAGTACAATCAAATAAGAGAGACTTAAAAAACCGGTAAAACCTACATTGTTGATAGAGTTGGGAGTACTTAGCACTGTGAAAACAGCACTTTCGCACAAAGAAATCTACTTCTCTAAGACTGGGAAACAGTGAACAGAGAATGTATGAGTTTCTCAAGATTGGTAACAGATAGAAACAAGAGAAAGTACACAGTGATTCATCGACCTAGAGAAGTTACAGAGGTTTAGACAGAGAATTCGAAGTATAAGTACAAGAAAATAAGAGAGACTTAGATAACTGGTAAAAACTACATTGTTGATAGAGTTGGGAGTACTTAGCACGGTGAAAACAGCACTTTCGCACAAAGAAATCTACTTCTCTTCGACCGCGAAACAGTGAACAGAGAATGTATGAGTTTCTCAAGATTGGTAACAGATAGAAACAAGAGAAAGTCCACAGTGATTCATCTACCTAGAGAAGTTACAGAGGTTTCCACAGAGAATTCCAAGTATAAGTACAATCAAATAAGAGAGACTTACAAAACCGGTAAAACCTACATTGTTGATAGAGTTGGGAGTACTTAGCACTGTGAAAACAGCACTTTCGCACAAAGAAATCTACTTCTCTAAGACTGGGAATAAGTGAACAGAGAATGTATGAGTTTCTCAAGATTCATAACAGATAGAAATAAGAGAAAGTACACAGTGATTCATCTACCTAGAGAAGTTACAGAGGTTTACACAGAGAAATCCAAGTGTAACTTCTAGAAAATAAGAGAGACTTAGAAAACTGGTAAAAACTACATTGTTGATAGAGTTGGGAGTACTTAGCACTGTGAAAACAGCACTTTCGCAAAAGAAATCTACTTCTCTAAGACCGCGAAACAGTAAACAGAGAATGTATCAGTTTCTCAAGATTGGTAACAGATAGAAACAAGAGAAAGTCCACAGTGACTCATCTGCCGAGAGAAGTTACAGAGGTTTAGACAGAGAATTCCAAGTATAAGTACAAGAAAATAAGAGAGACTTAGAAAACTGGTAAAACCTACATTGTTGATAGAGTTGGGAGTACATAGCACTGTGAAAACAGCACTTTCGCACAAAGAAATCTACTTCTCTAAGACTGGGAAACAGTGAACAGAGAATGTATGAGTTTCTCAAGATTGGTAACAGATAGAAACAAGAGAAAGTACACAGTGATTCATCTACCTAGAGAAGTTACAGAGGTTTACACAGAGAATTCCAAGTATAAGTGCAAGAAAATAAGAGAGACTTAGAAAACTGGTAAAAACTATCTTTTTGATAGAGTTGGGAGTACTTAGCACTGTGAACACAGCACGTTCGCACAAAGAAATCTACTTCTCTAAGACCACGAAACAGTAAACAGAGAATGTATGAGTTTCTCAAGATTGGTAACAGATAGAAACAAGAGAAAGTAGACAGTGATTCATCTACCTAGAGAAGTTACAGAAGTTTACACAGAGAATTCCAAGTATAAGTGCAAGAAAATAAGAGAGACTTAGAAAACTGGTAAAAACTACCTTTTTGATAGAGTTGGGAGTACTTAGCACTGTGAAAACAGCACTTTAACACAAAGAAATCTACTTCTCTAAGACCACGAAACAGTAAACAGAGAATGTATGAGTGTCTCAAGATTGGTAACAGATAGAAACAAGAGAAAGTACACAGTGATTCATCTACCGAGAGAAGTTACAGAGGTTTACAGAGAGAATTCCAAGTATAAGTACAAGAAAATAAGAGAGACTTAGAAAACGGGTAAAACCTATATTGTTGATAGAGTTGGGAGTACTTAGCACTGTGAAAACAGCACGTTCGCACAAAGAAATCTACTTCTGTAGGACCGCGAAAAAGTGAACAGAGAATGTATGAGTTTCTCAAGATTGGTAACAGATAGAAACAAGAGAAAGTCCACAGTGATTCATCTACCGAGAGAAGTTACAGAGGTTTACACAGAGAATTCCAAGTATAAGTACAAGCAAATAAGAGAGACTTAGAAAACTGGTAAAAACTACATTGTTGATAGAGTTGGGAGTACTTAGCACTGTGAAAACAGCACTTTCGCACAAAGAAATCTACTTCTCTAAGACCGCGAAACAGTGAACAGAGAATGTATGAGTTTCTCAAGATTGGTAACAGATAGAAACAAGAGAAAGTACACAGTCATTCATCTACCGAGAGAAGTTACAGAGGTTTACACAGAGAATTCCAAGTATAAGTACAAGAAAATAAGAGAGACTTAGAAAACTGGTAAAACCTACATTGTTGATAGAGTTGGGAGTACTTAGCACTGTGAAAACAGCACTTTCGCACAAAGAAATCTGCTTCTCTAAGACCGCGAAACAGTGAACAGAGAATGTATGAGTTTCTCAAGATTGGGAACAGACAGAAACAAGAGAAAGTCCACAGTGATTCATCTACCGAGAGAAGTTACAGAGGTTTACACAGAGAATTTCAAGTATAAGTACAAGAAAAAAAGAGAGACTTAGAAAACTGGTATAACCTACATTGTTGATAGAGTTAGGTGTACTTAGCACTGTGAAAAAAGCACGTCCGCACAAAGAAATCTACTTCTGTAGGACCTCGAAACAGTGAAGAGAGAATGTATGAGCTTCTCAAGATTGGTAACAGATAGAAACAAGAGAAAGTCCACAGTGATTCATCTACCGAGAGAAGTTACAGAGGTTTACACAGAGAATTCCAAGTATAAGTACAAGCAAATAAGAGAGACTTAGAAAACTGGTAAAAGCTACATTGTTGATAGAGTTGGGAGTACTTAGCACTGTGAAAACAGCACGTTCGCACGAAGAAATCTACTTCTCTAGGACCGCGAAACAGTGAACAGAGAATGTATGAGTTTCTCAATATTGGTAACAGATAGAAACAAGAGAAAGTCCACAGTGATTCATCTACCGAGAGAAGTTACAGAGGTTTACACAGAGAAATCCAAGTGTAACTTGAAGAAAATAAGCGAGACTTAGAAAACTGGTAAAAACTACATTGTTGATAGAGTTGGGAGTACTTAGTACTGTGAAAACAGCACTTTCGCACAAAGAAATCTACTTCTCTAAGACCGCGAAACAGTAAACAGAGAATGTATCAGTTTCTCAAGATTGGTAACAGATGGAAACAAGAGAAAGTCCACAGTGATTCATCTACCGAGAGAAGTTACAGAGGTTTACACAGAGAATTCCAAGTATAAGTACAAGAAAATAAGACAGACTTAGAAAACTGGTAAAACCTACATTGTTGATAGAGTTGGGAGTACTTAGCACTGTGAAAACAGCACTTTCGGACAAAGAAATTTGCTTCTCTAAGACCGCGAAACAGTGAACAGAAAATGTATGAGTTTCTCAATATTGGTAATAGATAGAAACAAGAGAAAATCTCCAGTGATTCATCTACCGAGAGAAGTTACAGAGGTTTACACAGAGAATTCCAAGTATAAGTACAAGAATATAAGAGAGAATTAGAAAACTGGTAAAACCTACATTGTTGATAGAGTTGGGGGTACTTAGCACTGTGAAAACAGCAGTTTCGCACAAAGAAATCTACTTCTCCAAGACTGGGAAACAGTGAACAGAGAATGTATGAGTTTCTCAAGATTGGTAAAAGATAGAAACAAGAGAAAGTCCACAGTGATTCATCTACCGAGAGAAGTTACAGAGGTTTACACAGAGAATTCCAAATATAAGTACAAGAAAATAAGAGAGACTTAGAAAACTGATAAAACCTACATTGTTGATAGAGTTGGGAGTACTTAGCACTGTGAAAACAGCACTTACGCAGAAAGAAATCTACTTCTCTAAGACCGGGAAAGAGTGAACGGAGAATGTATGAGTTTCTCAAGATTGGTAACAGATAGAAACAGGCGAAAGTCCACAGTGATTCATCTACCGAGAGAAGTTACAGAGGTTTACACAGAGAATTCCAAGTATAAGTACAAGCAAATAAGAGAGACTTAGAAAACCGGTAAAACCTACATTGTTGATAGAGTTGGGAGTACTTAGCACTGTGAAAACAGCACTTCGCACAAAGAAATCTACTTCTCTAAGACCGGGAAACAGTGAACAGAGAATGTATTAGTTTCTCAAGATTGGTAACAGATAGAAACAAGAGAAAGTAGACAGTGATTCATCTACCTAGAGAAGTTACAGAGGTTTACACAGAGAATTCCAAGTATAAGTGCAAGAAAATAAGAGAGACTTAGAAAACTGGTAAAAACTACCTTTTTGATAGAGTTGGGAGTACTTAGCACTGTGAAAACAGCACGTTCGCACAAAGAAATCTACTTCTGTAGGACCGCGAAAAAGTGAACAGAGAATGTATGAGTTTCTCAAGATTGGTAACAGATAGAAACAAGAGAAAGTCCACAGTGATTCATCTACCGAGAGAAGTTACAGAGGTTTACACAGAGAATTCCAAGTATAAGTACAAGCAAATAAGAGAGACTTAGAAAACTGGTAAAAACTACATTGTTGATAGAGTTGGGAGTACTTAGCACTGTGAAAACAGCACTTTCGCACAAAGAAATCTACTTCTCTAAGACCGCGAAACAGTGAACAGAGAATGTATGAGTTTCTCAAGATTGGTAACAGATAGAAACAAGAGAAAGTCCACAGTGATTTATCTACCGAGAGAAGTTACAGAGGTTTACACAGAGAATTCCAAGTATAAGTACAAGAAAATAAGAGAGACTTAGAAAACTGGTAAAACCTACATTGTTGATAGAGTTGGGAGTACTTAGCACTGTGAAAACAGCACTTTCGCACAAAGAAATCTGCTTCCCTAAGACCGCGAAACAGTGAACAGAGAATGTATGAGTTTCTCAAGATTGGTAACAGATAGAAACAAGAGAAAGTCCACAGTGATTCATCTACCGAGAGAAGTTACAGAGGTTTACACAGAGAATTTCAAGTATAAGTACAAGAAAAAAAGAGAGACTTAGAAAACTGGTATAACCTACATTGTTGATAGAGTTAGGAGTACTTAGCACTGTGAAAAAAGCACGTTCGCACAAAGAAATCTACTTCTGTAGGACCGCGAAACAGTGAACAGAGAATGTATGAGCTTCTCAAGATTGGTAACAGATAGAAACAAGAGAAAGTCCACAGTGATTCATCTACCGAGAGAAGTTACAGAGGTTTACACAGAGAATTCCAAGTATAAGTACAAGCAAATAAGAGAGACTTAGAAAACTGGTAAAACCTACATTGTTGATAGAGTTGGGAGTACTTAGCACTGTGAAAACAGCACGTTCGCACGAAGAAATCTACTTCTCTAGGACCGCGAAACAGTGAACAGAGAATGTATGAGTTTCTCAATATTGGTAACAGATAGAAACAAGAGAAAGTCCACAGTGATTCATCTACCGAGAGAACTTACAGAGGTTTACACAGAGAAATCCAAGTGTAACTTGAAGAAAATAAGCGAGACTTAGAAAACTGGTAAAAACTACATTGTTGATAGAGTTGGGAGTACTTAGTACTGTGAAAACAGCACATTCGCACAAAGAAATCTACTTCTCTAAGACAGGGAAACAGTGAACAGAGAATGTATGAGTTTCTCAAGATTGGTAACAGATAGAAACAAGAGAAAGTCCACAGTGATTCATCTACCGAGACAAGTTACAGAGGTTTACACAGAGAATTCCAAGTATAAGTACAAGAAAATAAGAGAGACTTAGAAAACTGGTAAAACCTACATTGTTGATACAGTTGGGAGTACTTAGCACTGTGAAAACAGGACGTTGGCACAAAGAAATCTACTTCTCTAGGACCGCGAAACAGTGAAGAGAGAATGTATGAGTTTCTCAAGATTGGTAACAGATAGAAACAAGAGTAAGTCCACAGTGATTCATCTACCGAGAGAAGTTACAGAGGTTTACACAGAGAATTCCAAATATAAGTACAAGAAAATAAGAGAGACTTAGAAAACTGATAAAACTTACATTGTTCATAGAGTTGGTAGTACTTAGCACTGTGAAAACAGCACTTTCGCAGAAAGAAATCTACTTCTCTGAGACCGGGAAAGAGTGAACGGAGAATGTATGAGTTTCTCAAGATTGGTAACAGATAGAAACAAGAGAAAGTACACAGTGATTCATCTACCGAGAGAAGTTACAGAGGTTTACACAGAGAATTCCAAGTATAAGTACAAGCAAATAAGAGAGACTTAGAAAACCGGTAAAACCTACATTGTTAATAGAGTTGGGAGTACTTAGCACTGTGAAAACAGCACTTTCGCACAAAGAAATCTACTTCTCTAAGACCGGGAAACAGTGAACAGAGAATGTATTAGTTTCTCAAGATTGGTAACAGATAGAAACAAGAGAAAGTAGACAGTGATTCATCTACCTAGAGAAGTTAGAGAGGTTTACACAGAGAATTCCAAGTATAAGTGCAAGAAAATAAGAGAGACTTAGAAAAGTGGTAAAAACTACCTTTTTGATAGAGTTGGGAGTACTTAGCACTGTGAAAACAGCACTTTCGCACAAAGAAATCTGCTTCTCTAAGACCGCGAAACAGTGAGCAGAGAATGTATGAGTTTCTCAAGATTGGTAACAGACAGAAACAAGAGAAAGTCCACAGTGATTCATCTACCGAGAGAAGTTACAGAGGTTTACACAGAGAATTCCAAGTATAAGTGCAAGAAAATAAGAGAGACTTAGAAAACTGGTAAAAACTACCTTTTTGATAGAGTTGGGAGTACTTAGCACTGTGAAAACAGCACTTTCGCAGAAAGAAATCTACTTCTCTAAGACCGGGAAAGAGTGAACGGAGAATGTATGAGTTTCTCAAGATTGGTAACAGATAGAAACAGGCGAAAGTCCACAGTGATTCATCTACCGAGAGAAGTTACAGAGGTTTACACAGAGAATTCCAAGTATAAGTACAAGCAAATAAGAGAGACTTAGAAAACCGGTAAAACCTACATTGTTGATAGAGTTGGGAGTACTTAGCACTGTGAAAACAGCACTTTCGCACAAAGAAATCTACTTCTCTAAGACCGGGAAACAGTGAACAGAGAATGTATTAGTTTCTCAAGATTGGTAACAGATACAAACAAGAGAGAGTAGACAGTGATTCATCTACCGAGAGAAGTTGCAGAGGTTTACACAGAGAATTCCAAGTATAAGTGCAAGAAAATAAGAGAGACTTAGAAAACTGGTAAAAACTACCTTTTTGATAGAGTTGGGAGTACTTAGCACTGTAAAAACAGCACTTTAACACAAAGAAATCTACTTCTCTAAGACCACGAAACAGTAAACAGAGAATGTATGAGTGTCTCAAGATTGGTAACAGATAGAAACAAGAGAAAGTACACAGTGATTCATCTACCGAGAGAAGTTACAGAGGTTTACACAGAGAATTCCAAGTATAAGTACAAGAAAATAAGAGAGACTTAGAAAACGGGTAAAACCTACATTGTTGATAGAGTTGGGAGTACTTAGCACTGTGAAAACAGCACGTTCGCACAAAGAAATCTACTTCTGTAGGACCGCGAAAAAGTGAACAGAGAATGTATGAGTTTCTCAAGATTGTTAACAGATAGAAACAAGAGAAAGTCCACAGTGATTCTTCTACCGAGAGAAGTTACAGAGGTTTACACAGAGAATTCCAAGTATAAGTACAAGCAAATAAGAGAGACTTGGAAAACTGGTAAAACCTACACTTTTGATACAGTTGGCAGAACTTAGCCCTGTGAAAACAGCACTTGCGCACAAAGAAATCTACTTCTCTAAGACAGGGAAACAGTGAACAGAGAATGTATGAGTTTCTCAAGATTGGTAACAGATAGAAACAAGAGAAAGTAGACAGTGATTCATCTACCTAGAGAAGTTATAGAGGTTTACACAGAGAATTCCAAGTATAAGTGCAAGAAAATAAAAGAGACTTAGAAAACTGGTAAAACCTACATTGTTGATAGAGTTGGGAGTACTTAGCACTGTGAAAACAGCGCTTTCGCACAAAGAAATCTACTTCTCTAAGTCTGGAAAACAGTGAACAGAGAATGTATGAGTTTCTCAAGATTGTTAACAGATAGAAACAAGAGAAAGTCCACAGTGATTCATCTACCGAGAGAAGTTACAGAGGTTTGCACAGAGAAATCCAAGTGTAACTTCAAGAAAATAAGAGAGACTTAGAAAACTGGTGAAAACTACATTGTTGATAGAGTTGGGAGTACTTAGCACTGAGAAAACAGCACTTTCGCACAAAGAAATCTACTTCTCTAAGACCGCGAAACAGTAAACAGAGAATGTATCAGTGTCTCAAGATTGGTAACAGATAGAAACAAGAGAAAGTCCACAGTGATTCATCTACCGAGAGAAGTTACAGAGGTTTACACAGAGAATTCCAAGTATAAGTACAAGAAAATAAGAGAGACTTAGAAAACTGGTAAAACCTACATTGTTGATAGAGTTGGGAGTACTTAGCACGGTGAAAACAGCACTTTCGCAGAAAGAAATCTACTTCTCTAATACCGGGAAAGAGTGAACGGAGAATGAATGAGTTTCTCAAGATTGGTAACAGATAGAAACAGGAGAGAGTCCACAGGGATTCATCTACCGAGAGAAGTTACAGAGGTTCACACAGAGAATTCCAAGGATAAGTACAAGAAAATAAGAGAGACTTAGAAAACCAGTAAAACCTACATTGTTGATAGAGTTGATGGTACTTAGCAATGTGAAAACAGCACTTTCGCACAAAGAAATCTACTTCTCTAAGACAGGGAAACAGTGAACAGAGAATGTATGAGTTTCTCAAGATTGGTAACAGATAGGCACAAGAGAAAGTCCACGATGATTCATCTACCGAGAGAAGTTACAGAGGTTTACACAGAGAATTCCAAGTATAAGTACAACAAAATAAGAGAGACTTAGAAAACGGGTAAAACCTACATTGTTGATAGAGTTGGGAGTACTTAGCACTGTGAAAACAGCACGTTCGCACAAAGAAATCTACTTCTGTAGGACCGCGAAACAGTGAACAGAGAATGTATGAGTTTCTCAAGATTGGTAACAGATAGAAACAAGAGAAAGTCCACAGTGATTCATCTACCTAGTGAAGTTACAGAGGTTTACACAGAGAATTCCAAGTATAGTACAAGCAAATAAGAGAGACTTAGAAAACTGGTAAAACCTACATTGTTGATAGAGTTGGGAGTACTTAGCACTGTGAAAACAGCACTTTCGCAGAAAGAAATCTACTTCTCTAAGACCCGGAAACAGTGAACGGAGAATGTATGAGTTTCTCAAGATGGGTAACAGATAGAAACAGGAGAAAGTCCACAGTGATTCACCTACCGAGAGAAGTTACAGAGGTTTACACAGAGAATTCCAAGTATAAGTACAAACAAATAAGAGAGACTTGGAAAACTGGTAAAACCTACATTGTTGATACAGTTGGCAGTACTTAGCCCTGTGAAAACAGCACTTGCGCACAAAGAAATCTACTTCTCTAAGACAGGGAAACAGTGAACAGAGAATGTATGAGTTTCTCAAGATTGGTAACAGATAGAAACAAGAGAAAGTAGACAGTGATTCATCTAACTAGAGAAGTTATAGAGGTTTACACAGACAATTCCAAGTATAAGTGCAAGAAAATAAAAGAGACTTAGAAAACTGGTAAAACCTACATTGTTGATAGAGTTGGGAGTACTTAGCACTGTGCAAACAGCACTTTCCCACAAAGACATCTACTTCTCTAAGACCACGAAACAGTAAACAGAGAATGTATCAGTATCTCAAGATTGGTAACAGATGGAAACAAGAGAAAGTCCACAGTGATTCATCTACCGAGAGAAGTTACAGAGGTTTACACAGAGAATTCCAAGTATAAGTACAAGAAAATAAGAGAGACTTAGAAAACTGGTAAAACCTACATTGTTGATAGAGTTGGGAGTACTTAGCACTGTGAAAACAGCACTTTCGCACAAAAAATCTACTTCTCTAAGACCGGGAAACAGTGAACAGAGAATGTATTAGTTTCTCAAGATTGGTAACAGATACAAACAAGAGAGAGTACACAGTGATTCATTTACCTAGAGAAGTTACAGAGGTTTACACAGAGAATTCCAAGTATAAGTAGAACCAAATAAGAGAGACTTAGAAAACCGGTAAAACCTACATTGTTGATAGAGTTGGGAGTACTTAGCACTGTGAAAACAGCACTTTCGCACAAAGAAATCTACTTCTCTAAGACTGGGAATCAGTGAACAGAGAATGTATGAGTTTCTCAAGATTGGTAACAGATAGAAACAAGAGAAAGTACACAATGATTCATCTACCTAGAGAAGTTACAGAGGTTTACACAGAGAACTCCAAGTATAAGTAGAAGCAAATAAGAGAGACTTAGAAAACCGGTAAAACCTACATTGTTGATAGAGTTGGGAGTACTTAGCACTGTGAAAACAGCACTTTCGCAGAAAAAAATCTACTTCTCTAAGACTTGGAATCAGTGAAAAGAGAATGTATGACTTTCTCAAGATTGGTAACAGATAGAAACAAGAGAAAGTACACAGTGATTCATCTACCTAGAGAAGTTACAGAGGTTTACACAGAGAATTCCAAGTATAGTACAAGCAAATAAGAGAGACTTGGAAAACCGATAAAACCTACATTGTTGATAGATTTGGCAGTACTTAGCACTGTTAAAACAGCACTTTCGCACAAAGAAATCTACTTCTCTAAGACTGGGAAACAGTGAACAGAGAATGTATGAGTTTCTCAAGATTGGTAACAGATAGAAACAAGAGAAAGTACACAGTGATTCATCTACCTAGAGAAGTTACAGAGGTTTACACTGAGAAATCCAAGTGTATCTTCAAGAAAATAAGAGAGACTTAGAAAACTGGTAAAAACTACATTGTTGATAGAGTTGGGAGTACTTAGCACTGTGAAAACAGCACTTTCGCACAAAGAAATCTACTTCTCTAAGACCGCGAAACAGTAAACAGAAAATGTATCAGTTTCTCAAGATTGGTAACAGATAGAAACAAGAGAAAGTCCAAAGTGATTCATCTACCGAGAGAAGTTACAGAGGTTTACACAGAGAATTCCAAGTATAAGTACAAGAAAATAAGAGAGACTTAGAAAACCGGTAAAACCTACATTGTTGATAGAGTTGGGAGTTATTAGCACTGTGAAAACAGCACTTTCGCACAAAGAAATCTACTTCTCTAATGCCGGAAAACAGTGAACGGAGAATGTATGAGTTTCTGAAGATTGGTAACAGATAGAAACAAGAGAAAGTACACAGTGATTCATCTACCTAGAGAAGTTACAGAGGTTTACAGAGAGAAATCCATGTGTAACTCCAAGAAAATAAGAGAGACTTAGAAAACTGGTAAAACCTACATTGTTGATAGAGTTGATAGTACTTAGCAATGTGAAAACAGCACTTTCGCACAAAGAAATCTACTTCTCTAAGACCGCGAAACAGTGAACAGAGAATGTATGAGTTTCTCAAGATTGGCAACAGATAGAAACCAGAGAAAGTACACAGTGATTCATCTACCTAGAGAAGTTACAGAGGTTTACACAGAGAATTCCAAGTATAAGTACAAGCAAATAAGACAGACTTAGAAAACCGGTAAAACCTACATTGTTGATAGAGTTGGGAGTACTTAGCGCTGTGAAAACAGCATTTTCGCACAAAGAAATCTACTTCTCTAAGACTGGGAAACAGTGAACAGAGAATGTATGTGTTTCTCAAGATGGGTAACAGATAGAAACAAGAGAAAGTACACAGTGATTCATCTACCTAGAGAAGTTACAGAGGTTTACACAGAGAATTCCAAGTATAGTACAAGCAAATAAGAGAGACTGAGAAATCCGGTAAAACCTACATTGTTGATAGAGTTGGGAGTACTTAGCACTGTGAAAACAGCACTTTCGCACAAAGAAATCTACTTCTCTAATACCGGGAAACAGTGAACGGAGAATGTATGAGTTTCTCTAGATTGGTAACAGATAGAAACAAGAGAAAGTACACAGTGATTCATCTACCTAGAGAAGTTACAGAGGTTTACACAGAGAAATCCAAGTGTAACTTCAAGAAAATAAGAGAGACTTAGAAAACTGGTAAAACCTACATTGTTGATAGAGTCGGGAGTACTTAGCACTGTGAAAACAACACTTTCGCACAAAGAAATCTGCTTCTCTAAGATCGCGAAACAGTGAACAGAGAATGTATCAGTTTCTCAAGATTGGTAAAAGACAGAAACAAGAGAAAGTCCACAGTCATTCATCTACCGAGAGAAGTTACAGAGGTTTACACAGAGAATTCCAAGTATAGTACAAGCAAATAAGAGAGACTAAGGAAACCGGTAAAACCTACATTGTTGATAGAGTTGCGAGTACTTAGCACTGTGAAAACAGCACTTTCGCACATAGAAATCTACTTCTCTAAGACTGGGAAGCAGTGAACAGAGAATGTATGAGTTTCTCAAGATTCGTAACAGATAGAAACAAGAGAAATTACACAGTGATTCATCTACCTAGAGAAGTTACAGAGGTTTACACAGAGAATTCCAAGTATAAGTGCAAGAAAATAAGAGAGACTTAGAAAACTGGTAAAAACTATCTTTTTGATAGAGTTGGGAGTACTTAGCACTTTGAAAACAGCACTTTCGCACAAAGAAATCTAATTCTCTAAGACCGCGAAACAGTAAACAGAGAATGTATCAGTTTCTCAAGATTGGTAACAGATGGAAACAAGAGAAAGTCCACAGTGATTCATCTACCGAGAGAAGTTACAGAGGTTTACACAGAGAATTCCAAGTATAAGTACAAGAAAATAAGAGAGACTTAGAAAACTGGTAAAACCTACATTGTTGATAGAGTTGGGAGTACTTAGCACTGTGAAAACAGCACTTTCGCAGAAATAAATCTACTTCTCTAATACCGGGAAAGAGTGAACGGAGAATGAATGAGTTTCTCAAGATTGGTAAAAGATAGAAACAGGAGAAAGTCCACAGTGATTCATCTACCTAGAGAAGTTACAGAGGTTTACACAGAGAATTCCAAGTATAAGTACAAGCAAATAAGAGAGACTTAGAAAACTGGTAAAAACTACATTGTTGATAGAGTTGGGAGTACTTAGCACTGTGAAAACAGCACTTTCGCACAAAGAAATCTGCTTCTCTAGGACCGCGAAACAGTGAACAGAGAATGTATGAGTTTCTCAACATTGGTAACAGACAGAAACAAGAGAAAGTCCACAGTGATTCATCTACCGAGAGAAGTTACAGAGGTTTACACAGAGAATTTCAACTATAAGTACAAGAAGAAAAGAGAGACTTAGAAAACTGGTATAACCTACATTGTTGATAGAGTTGGGAGTACTTAGCACTGTGAAAAAACCACGTTAGCACAAAGAAATCTACTTCTGTAGGACCGCGAAACAGTGAACAGAGAATGTATGAGTTTCTCAAGATTGGTAACAGATAGAAACAAGAGAAAGTCCACAGTGATTCATCTACCGAGAGAAGTTACAGAGGTTTACACAGAGAAATCCAAGTGTAACTTGAAGAAAATAAGCGAGACTTAGAAAACTGGTAAAAACTACATTGTTGATAGAGTTGGGAGAACTTAGTACTGTGAAAACAGCACATTCGCACAAAGAAATCTACTTCTCTAAGACCGCGAAACAGTAAACAGAGAATGTATCAGGTTCTCAAGATTGGTAACAGATAGAAACAAGAGAAAGTCCACAGTGATTCATCTACCGACAGAAGTCACAGAGGTTTACACAGAGAATTCCAAGTATAAGTACAAGAAAATAAGAGAGACTTAGAAAACTGGTAAAGCCTACATTGTTGATAGAGTTGGGAGTACTTAGCACTGTGAAAACAGCACTTTCACAGAAATAAATCTACTTCTCTAATACCGGGAAAGAGTGAACGGAGAATGAATGAGTTTCTCAAGATTGGTAAAAGATAGTAACAGGAGAAAGTCCACAGTGATTCATCTAGCGAGAGAAGTTACAGAGGTTTACACAGAGAATTCCAAGTATAAGTAGAAGCAAATAAGTGAGACTTAGAAAACCGGTAAAACCTACATTGTTGATAGAGTTGGGAGTACTTAGCACTGTGAAAACAGCACTTTCGCACAAAGAAATCTACTTCTCTTGGTCGGGAAACAGTGAACAGAGAATGTATGAGTTTCTCAAGATTGATAACAGATAGAAACAAGAGAAAGTACACAGTGATTCATCTACCTAGAGAAGTTACAGAGGTTTACACAGAGAATTCCAAGTATAGAACAAGCAAATAAGAGAGACTTGGAAAACCGGTAAAACCTACATTCTTGATAGAGTTGGGAGTACTTAGCACTGTGAAAACAGCACTTTCGCACAAAGTAATCTACTTCTCTAAGACTAGCAATCAGTGAACAGAGAATGTATGAGTTTCTCAAGATTGGTAACAGATAGAAACAAGAGAAAGTACAGAGTGATTCATCTACCTAGAGAAGTTACGGAGGTTTACACAGAGAAATCCATGTGTAACTCCAAGAAAATAAGAGAGACTTAGAAAACTGGTAAAACCTACATTGTTGATAGAGTTGATAGTGCTTAGCCATGTGAAAACAGCACTTTTGCACAAGAAATCTACTTCTCTAAGACCGCGAAACAGTGAACAGAGAATGTATGAGTTTCTCAAGATTGGCAACAGATAGAAACAAGACAAAGTACACAGTGATTCATCTACCTAGAGAAGTTACAGAGGTTTACACAGAAAATTCCAACTATAGTACAAGCAAATAAGAGAGACTTAGAAAACCGGTAAAACCTACATTGTTGATAGAGTTGGGAGTACTTAGCACTGTGAAAACAGCACTTTCGCACAAAGAAATCTACTTCTCTAATACCGGGAAACAGTGAACGGAGAATGTATGAGTTTCTCAAGATTGGTAACAGATAGAAACAAGAGAAAGTACACAGTGATTCATCTACCTAGAGAAGTTACAGAGGTTTACACAGAGAAATCCAAGTGTAACTTCGAGAAAATAAGAGAGACTTAGAAAACTGGTAAAAACTACATTGTTGATAGAGTTGGGAGTACTTAGCACTGTGAAAACAGCACTTTCGCACAAAGAAATCTACTTCTCTATGACCGCGAAACACTAAACAGAGAATGTATCAGTTTCTCAAGATTAGTAACAGATAGAAACAAGAGAAAGTCCACAGTGATTCATCTCCCGAGAGAAGTTACAGAGGTTTACACAGAGAATTCCAAGTATAAGTACAAGAAAATAAGAGAGACTTAGAAAACTGGTAAAACCTACATTGTTGATAGAGTTGGGAGTACTTAGCAATGGGAAAACAGCACTTTTGCACAAAGAAATCTACTTCCTTAATACCGGGAAACAGTGAACGGAGAATGTATGAGTTTCTCAAGATTGGTAACAGATAGAAACAAGAGAAAGTACACAGTGATTCATCGACCTAGAGAAGTTACAGAGGTTTACACAGAGAAATCCAAGTGTAACTGCAAGAAAATAAGGGAGACTTAGAAAACTGGTAAAACCTACATTGTTGATAGAGTTGATAGTACTTAGCAATGTGAAAACAGCACATTCGCACAAAGAAATCTACTTCTCTAAGACAGGGAAACAGTGAACAGAGATTGTATGAGTTTCTCAAGATTGGTAACAGATAGAAACAAGAGAAAGTCCACAGTGATTCATCTACCTAGAGAAGTTACAGAGGTTTACACAGAGAATTCCAAGTATAGTACAAGCAAATAAGAGAGACTTAGAAAACCGGTAAAACCTACATTGTTGATAGAGTTGGGAATACTTAGCACTGTGAAAACAGCGCTTTCGCACAAGGAAATCTACTTCTCTAAGACTGGGAAACAGTGAACAGAGAATGTATGAGTTTCTCAAGATTGGTAACAGATAGAAACAAGAGAAAGTCCACAGTGATTCATCTACCGAGAGAAGTTACGGAGGTTTACACAGAGAAATCCAAGTGTAACTGCAAGAAAATAAGAGAGACTTAGAAAACTGGTAAAACCTACATTGTTGATAGAGTTAGGAGTACTTAGCACTGTGAAAACAGCACTTTCGCACAAAGAAATCTACTTCTCTAAGACCGGGAAACAGTGAACGGAGAATGTATGAGTTTCTCAAGATTGGTAACAGATAGAAACAAGAGAAAGTACACAGTGATTCATCTACCTAGAGAAGTTACAGAGGTTTACACAGAGAATTCCAAGTATAAGTACAAGAAAATAAGAGAGACTTAGAAAACTGGTGAACCCTACATTGTTGATAGAGTTGGGAGTACTTAGCCCTGAGAAAACAGCACTTTCGCACAAAGAAATCTACTTCTCTAAGACTGGGAAACTGTGAACAGAGAATGTATGAGTTTCTCAAGATTGGTAACAGATAGAAACAAGAGAAAGTCCACAGTGATTCATCTACCGAGAGAAGATCCAGAGGTTTACACAGAGAATTCCAAGTATAAGTACAAGAAAATAAGAGAGATTTAGAAAACTGGTAAAACCTACATTGTTGATAGAGTTGGGAGTACTTAGCCCTGGGAAAACAGCACTTTCGCCCAAAGAAATCTACTTCTCTGAGACCGGGAAACAGTGAACAGAGAATGTATGAGTTTCTCAAGATTGGTAACAGATAGAAACAAGAGAAAGTCCACAGCGATTCATCTACCGAGAGAAGTTACAGAGGTTTACACAGAGAATTCCAAGTATAAGTACAAGCAAATAAGAGAGACTTAGAAAACTGGTAAAAACTACATTGTTGATAGAGTTGGGAGTACTTAGCACTGTGAAAACAGCACTTTCGCACAAAGAAATCTACTTCTCTAAGACCGCGAAACAGTGAACAGAGAATGTATGAGTTTCTCAAGATTGGTAACAGATAGAAACAAGAGAAAGTCCACAGTGATTCATCTACCTAGTGAAGTTACAGAGGTTTACACAGAGAATTCCAAGTATAGTACAAGCAAATAAGAGAGACTTAGAAAACCGGTAAAACCTACATTGTTGATAGAGTTGGGAGTACTTATCACTGTGAAAACAGCACTTTCGCACAAAGAAATCTACTTCTCTAAGACTGGGAAACAGTGAACAGAGAATGTATGAGTTTCTCAAGATTGGTAACAGATAGAAACAAGAGAAAGTCCACAGTGATTCATCTACCGAGAGAAGTTGCAGACGTTTACACAGAGAAATCCAAGTGTAACTTCCAGAAAATAAGAGAGACTTAGAAAACTGGTAAAAACTACATTGTTGATAGAGTTGGGAGTACTTAGCACTGTGAAAACAGCACTTTCGCACAAAGAAATCTACTTCTCTAAGACCGCGAAACAGTAAACAGAGAATGTATCAGTATCTCAAGATTGGTAACAGATAGAAACAAGAGAAAGTCCACAGTGATTCATCTACCGAGAGAAGTTACAGAGGTTTACACAGAGAATTCCAAGTATATGTACATGAAAATAAGAGAGACTTAGAAAACTGGTAAAACCTACATTGTTGATAGAGTTGGGAGTACTTAGCACTGTGAAAACAGCACTTTCGCTGAAAGAAATCTACTTCTCTAGGACCCGGAAACAGTGAACGGAGAATGTATGAGTTTCTCAAGATGGGTAACAGATAGAAACAGGAGAAAGTCCACAGTGATTCACCTACCGAGAGAAGTTACAGAGGTTTACACAGAGAATTCCAAGTATAAGTACAAGCAAATAAGAGAGACTTTGAAAACTGGTAAAACATACATTGTTGATACAGTTGGCAGTACTTAGCCCTGTGAAAACAGCACTTGCGCACAACGAAATCTACTTCTCTAAGACAGGGAAATAGTGAACAGAGAATGTATGAGTTTCTCAAGATTGGTAACAGATAAAAACAAGAGAAAGTAGACAGTGATTCATCTACCTAGAGAAGTTATAGAGGTTTACACAGAGAATTCCAAGTATAAGTGCAAGAAAATAAAAGAGACTTAGAAAACTGGTAACACCTACATTGTTGATAGAGTTGGAAGTACTTAGCACTGTGAAAACAGCACTTTCCCACAAAGAAATCTACTTCTCTAAGACCACGAAACAGTAAACAGAGAATGTATCAGTATCTCAAGATTGGTAACAGATAGAAACAAGAGAAAGTCCACAGTGATTCATCTACCGAGAGAAGTTACAGAGGTTTACACAGAGAATTCCAAGTATAAGTACAAGAAAATAAGAGAGACTTAGAAAACTGGTAAAACCTACATTGTTGATAGAGTTGGGAGTACTTAGCACTGTGAAAACAGCACTTTCGCACAAAGAAATCTACTGCTCTAAGACCGGGAAACAGTGAACAGAGAATGTATTAGTTTCTCAAGATTGGTAACAGATAGAAACAACAGAAAGTACACAGTGATTCGCCTACCTAGAGAAGTTACAGAGGTTTACACAGAAAATTCCAAGTATAAGTAGAAGCAAATAAGTGAGACTTAGAAAACCGGTAAAACCTACATTGTTCATAGAGTTGGGAGTACTTAGCACTGTGAAAACAGCACTTTCGCACAAAGAAATCTACTTCTCTTGGTCGGGAAACAGTGAACAGAGAATGTATGAGTTTCTCAAGATTGATAACAGATAGAAACAAGAGAAAGTACACAGTGATTCATCTACCTAGAGAAGTTACAGAGGTTTACACAGAGAATTCCAAGTTTAGAACAAGCAAATAAGAGAGACTTGGAAAACCGGTAAAACCTACATTGTTGATAGAGTTGGGAGTACTTAGCACTGTGAAAACAGTACTTTAACACAAAGAAATCTACTTCTCTAAGACCACGAAACGGTAAACAGAGAATGTATGAGTGTCTCAAGATTGGTAACAGATAGAAACAAGACAAAGTACACAGTGATTCATCTACCTAGAGAAGTTACAGAGGTTTACACTGAGAAATCCAAGTGTAACTTCCAGAAAATAAGAGAGACTTAGAAAACTGGTAAAAACTACATTGTTGATAGAGTTGGGAGTACTTAGCACTGTGAAAACAGCACTTTCGCACAAAGAAATCTACTTCTCTAAGACCGCGAAACAGTAAACAGAGAATGTATCAGTATCTCAAGATTGGTAACAGATAGAAACAAGAGAAAGTCCACAGTGATTCATCTACCGAGAGAAGTTACAGAGGTTTACACAGAGAATTCCAAGTATAAGTACAAGAAAATAAGAGAGACTTAGAACACTGGTAAAACCTACATTGTTGATAGAGTTGGGAGTACTTAGCACTGTGAAAACAGCACTTTCGCAGAAAGAAATCTACTTCTCTAAGACCCGGAAACAGTGAACGGAGAATGTATGAGTTTCTCAAGATGGGTAACAGATAGAAACAGGAGAAAGTCCACAGTGATTCACCTACCGAGAGAAGTTACAGAGGTTTACACAGAGAATTCCAAGTATAAGTACAAGCAAATAAGAGAGACTTGGAAAACTGGTAAAACATACATTGTTGATACAGTTGGCAGTACTTAGCCCTGTGAAAACAGCACTTGCGCACAAAGAAATCTACTTCTCTAAGACAGGGAAACAGTGAACAGAGAATGTATGAGTTTCTCAAGATTGGTAACAGATAGAAACAAGAGAAAGTAGACAGTGATTCATCTACCTAGAGAAGTTATAGAGGTTTACACAGAGAATTCCAAGTATAAGTGCAAGAAAATAAAAGAGACTTAGAAAACTGGTAACACCTACATTGTTGATAGAGTTGGGAGTACTTAGCACTGTGAAAACAGCACTTTCCCACAAAGAAATCTACTTCTCTAAGACCACGAAACAGTAAACAGAGAATGTATCAGTATCTCAAGATTGGTAACAGATAGAAACAAGAGAAAGTCCACAGTGATTCATCTACCGAGAGAAGTTACAGAGGTTTACACAGAGAATTCCAAGTATAAGTACAAGAAAATAAGAGAGACTTAGAAAACTGTTAAAACCTACATTGTTGATAGAGTTGGGAGTACTTAGCACTGTGAAAACAGCACTTTAGCACAAAGAAATCTACTGCCCTAAGACCGGGAAACAGTGAACAGAGAATGTATTAGTTTCTCAAGATTGGTAACAGATAGAAACAACAGAAAGTACACAGTGATTCGTCTACCTAGAGAAGTTACAGAGGTTTACACAGAGAATTCCAAGTATAAGTAGAAGCAAATAAGTGAGACTTAGAAAACCGGTAAAACCTACATTGTTGATAGAGTTGGGAGTACTTTGCACTGTGAAAACAGCACATTCGCACAAAGAAATCTACTTCTCTTGGTCGGGAAACAGTGAACAGAGAATGTATGAGTTTCTCAAGATTGGTAACAGATAGAAACAAGAGAAAGTACACAGTGATTCATCTACCTAGAGAAGTTACAGAGGTTTACACAGAGAATTCCAAGTATAGAACAAGCAAATAAGAGAGACTTGGAAAACCGGTAAAACCAACATTGTTGATAGAGTTGGGAGTACTTAGCACTGTGAAAACAGCACTTTCGCACAAAGAAATCTACTTCTCTAAGACTAGCAACCAGTGAACAGAGAATGTATGAGTTTCTCAAGATTGGTAACAGATAGAAACAAGAGAAAGTACAGAGTGATTCATCTACCTAGAGAAGTTACAGAGGTTTACACAGAGAAATCCATGTGTAACTCCAAGAAAATAAGAGAGACTTAGAAAACTGGTAAAACCTACATTGTTGATAGAGTTGATAGTGCTTAGCCATGTGAAAACAGCACTTTTGCACAAGAAATCTACTTCTCTAAGACCGCGAAACAGTGAACAGAGAATGTATGAGTTTCTCAAGATTGGCAACAGATAGAAACAAGACAAAGTACACAGTGATTCATCTACCTAGAGAAGTTACAGAGGTTTACACAGAAAATTCCAAGTATAGTACAAGCAAATAAGAGAGACTTAGAAAACCGGTAAAACCTACATTGTTGATAGAGTTGGGAGTACTTAGCACTGTGAAAACAGCACTTTCGCACAAAGAAATCTACTTCTCTAATACCGGGAAACAGTGAACGGAGAATGTATGAGTTTCTCAAGATTGGTAACAGATAGAAACAAGAGAAAGTACACAGTGATTCATCTACCTAGAGAAGTTACAGAGGTTTACACAGAGAATTCCAAGTATAAGTACAAGAAAATAAGAGAGACTTAGAAAACTGGTAAAACCTACATTGTTGATAGAGTTGGGAGTACTTAGCACTGGGAAAACAGCACTTTTGCACAAAGAAATCTACTTCCTTAATACCGGGAAACAGTGAACGGAGAATGTATGAGTTTCTCAAGATTGGTAACAGATAGAAACAAGAGAAAGTACACAGTGATTCATCGACCTAGAGAAGTTACAGAGGTTTACACAGAGAAATCCAAGTGTAACTGCAAGAAAATAAGGGAGACTTAGAAAACTGGTAAAACCTACATTGCTAATAGAGTTGATAGTACTTAGCAATGTGAAAACAGCACATTCGCACAAAAAAATCTACTTCTCTAAGACAGGGAAACAGTGAACAGAGATTGTATGAGTTTCTCAAGATTGGTAACAGATAGAAACAAGAGAAAGTCCACAGTGATTCATCTACCTAGAGAAGTTACAGAGGTTTACACAGAGAATTCCAAGTATAGTACAAGCAAATAAGAGAGACTTAGAAAACCGGTAAAACCTACATTGTTGATAGAGTTGGGAATACTTAGCACTGTGAAAACAGCGCTTTCGCACAAGGAAATCTACTTCTCTAAGACTGGGAAACAGTGAACAGAGAATGTATGAGTTTCTCAAGATTGGTAACAGATAGAAACAAGAGAAAGTCCACAGTGATTCATCTACCGAGAGAAGTTACAGAGGTTTACACAGAGAAATCCAAGTGTAACTGCAAGAAAATAAGAGAGACTTAGAAAACTGGTAAAACCTACATTGTTGATAGAGTTAGGAGTACTTAGCACTGTGAAAACAGCACTTTCGCACAAAGAAATCTACTTCTCTAAGACCGGGAAACAGTGAACGGAGAATGTATGAGTTTCTCAAGATTGGTAACAGATAGAAACAAGAGAAAGTACACAGTGATTCATCTACCTAGAGAAGTTACAGAGGTTTACACAGAGAATTCCAAGTATAAGTACAAGAAAATAAGAGAGACTTAGAAAACTGGTGAACCCTACATTGTTGATAGAGTTGGGAGTACTTAGCCCTGAGAAAACAGCACTTTCGGACAAAGAAATCTACTTCTCTAAGACTGGGAAACTGTGAACAGAGAATGTATGAGTTTCTCAAGATTGGTAACAGATAGAAACAAGAGAAAGTCCACAGTGATTCATCTACCGAGAGAAGATCCAGAGGTTTACACAGAGAATTCCAAGTATAAGTACAAGAAAATAAGAGAGACTTAGAAAACTGGTGAACCCTACATTGTTGATAGAGTTGGGAGTACTTAGCACTGTGAAAACAGCACTTTCGCACAAAGAAATCTACTTCTCTAAGACCGCGAAACAGTGAACAGAGAATGTATGAGTTTCTCAAGATTGGTAACAGATAGAAACAAGAGAAAGTCCACAGTGATTCATCTACCTAGTGAAGTTACAGAGGTTTACACAGAGAATTCCAAGTATAGTACAAGCAAATAAGAGAGACTTAGAAAACCGGTAAAACCTACATTGTTGATAGAGTTGGGAGTACTTATCACTGTGAAAACAGCACTTTCGCACAAGGAAATCTACTTCTCTAAGACTGGGAAACAGTGAACAGAGAATGTATGAGTTTCTCAAGATTGGTAACAGATAGAAACAAGAGAAAGTCCACAGTGATTCATCTACCGAGAGAAGTTGCAGACGTTTACACAGAGAAATCCAAGTGTAACTTCCAGAAAATAAGAGAGACTTAGAAAACTGGTAAAAACTACATTGTTGATAGAGTTGGGAGTACTTAGCACTGTGAAAACAGCACTTTCGCACAAAGAAATCTACTTCTCTAAGACCGCGAAACAGTAAACAGAGAATGTATCAGTATCTCAAGATTGGTAACAGATAGAAACAAGAGAAAGTCCACAGTGATTCATCTACCGAGAGAAGTTACAGAGGTTTACACAGAGAATTCCAAGTATATGTACAAGAAAATAAGAGAGACTTAGAAAACTGGTAAAACCTACATTGTTGATAGAGTTGGGAGTACTTAGCACTGTGAAAACAGCACTTTCGCAGAAAGAAATCTACTTCTCTAAGACCCGGAAACAGTGAACGGAGAATGTATGAGTTTCTCAAGATGGGTAACAGATAGAAACAGGAGAAAGTCCACAGTGATTCACCTACCGAGAGAAGTTACAGAGGTTTACACAGAGAATTCCAAGTATAAGTACAAGCAAATAAGAGAGACTTTGAAAACTGGTAAAACATACATTGTTGATAGAGTTGGGAGTACTTAGCACTGTGAAAACAGCACTTTCGCACAAAGAAATCTACTTCTCTAATACCGGGAAACAGTGAACGGAGAATGTATGAGTTTCTCACGATTGGTAACAGATAGAAACAAGAGAAAGTACACAGTGATTCATCTACCTAGAGAAGTTACAGAGGTTTACACAGAGAATTCCAAGTATAAATACAAGAAAATAAGAGAGACTTAGAAAACTGGTAAAACCTACATTGTTGATAGAGTTGGGAGTACTTAGCACTGGGAAAACAGCACTTTTGCACAAAGAAATCTACTTCCTTAATACCGGGAAACAGTGAACGGAGAATGTATGAGTTTCTCAAGATTGGTAACAGATAGAAACAAGAGAAAGTACACAGTGATTCATCGACCTAGAGAAGTTACAGAGGTTTACACAGAGAAATCCAAGTGTAACTGCAAGAAAATAAGGGAGACTTAGAAAACTGGTAAAACCTACATTGTTAATAGAGTTGATAGTACTTAGCAATGTGAAAACAGCACATTCGCACAAAAAAATCTACTTCTCTAAGACAGGGAAACAGTGAACAGAGATTGTATGAGTTTCTCAAGATTGGTAACAGATAGAAACAAGACAAAGTCCACAGTGATTCATCTACCTAGAGAAGTTACAGAGGTTTACACAGAGAATTCCAAGTATAGTACAAGCAAATAAGAGAGACTTAGAAAACCGGTAAAACCTACATTGTTGATAGAGTTGGGAATACTTAGCACTGTGAAAACAGCGCTTTCGCACAAGGAAATCTACTTCTCTAAGACTGGGAAACAGTGAACAGAGAATGTATGAGTTTCTCAAGATTGGTAACAGATAGAAACAAGAGAAAGTCCACAGTGATTCATCTACCGAGAGAAGTTACAGAGGTTTACACAGAGAAATCCAAGTGTAACTGCAAGAAAATAAGAGAGACTTAGAAAACTGGTAAAACCTACATTGTTGATAGAGTTAGGAGTACTTAGCACTGTGAAAACAGCACTTTCGCACAAAGAAATCTACTTCTCTAAGACCGGGAAACAGTGAACGGAGAATGTATGAGTTTCTCAAGATTGGTAACAGATAGAAACAAGAGAAAGTACACAGTGATTCATCTACCTAGAGAAGTTACAGAGGTTTACACAGAGAATTCCAAGTATAAGTACAAGAAAATAAGAGAGACTTAGAAAACTGGTGAACCCTACATTGTTGATAGAGTTGGGAGTACTTAGCCCTGAGAAAACAGCACTTTCGCACAAAGAAATCTACTTCTCTAAGACTGGGAAACTGTGAACAGAGAATGTATGAGTTTCTCAAGATTGGTAACAGATAGAAACAAGAGAAAGTCCACAGTGATTCATCTACCGAGAGAAGATCCAGAGGTTTACACAGAGAATTCCAAGTATAAGTACAAGAAAATAAGAGAGATTTAGAAAACTGGTAAAACCTACATTGTTGATAGAGTTGGGAGTACTTAGCCCTGCGAAAACAGCACTTTCGCCCAAAGAAATCTACTTCTCTGAGACCGGGAAACAGTGAACAGAGAATGTATGAGTTTCTCAAGATTGGTAACAGATAGAAACAAGAGAAAGTCCACAGTGATTCATCTACCTAGAGAAGTTACAGAGGTTTACACAGAGAATTCCAAGTATAAGTACAAGCAAATAAGAGAGACTTAGAAAACTGGTAAAAACTACATTGTTGATAGAGTTGGGAGTACTTAGCACTGTGAAAACAGCACTTTCGCACAAAGAAATCTACTTCTCTAAGACCGCGAAACAGTGAACAGAGAATGTATGAGTTTCTCAAGGTTGGTAACAGATAGAAACAAGAGAAAGTCCACAGTGATTCATCTACCTAGTGAAGTTACAGAGGTTTACACAGAGAATTCCAAGTATAGTACAAGCAAATAAGAGAGACTTAGAAAACCGGTAAAACCTACATTGTTGATAGAGTTGGGAGTACTTATCACTGTGAAAACAGCACTTTCGCACAAAGAAATCTACTTCTCTAAGACTGGGAAACAGTGAACAGAGAATGTATGAGTTTCTCAAGATTGGTAACAGATAGAAACAAGAGAAAGTCCACAGTGATTCATCTACCGAGAGAAGTTGCAGACGTTTACACAGAGAAATCCAAGTGTAACTTCCAGAAAATAAGAGAGACTTAGAAAACTGGTAAAAACTACATTGTTGATAGAGTTGGGAGTACTTAGCACTGTGAAAACAGCACTTTCGCACAAAGAAATCTACTTCTCTAAGACCGCGAAACAGTAAACAGAGAATGTATCAGTATCTCAAGATTGGTAACAGATAGAAACAAGAGAAAGTCCACAGTGATTCATCTACCGAGAGAAGTTACAGAGGTTTACACAGAGAATTCCAAGTATATGTACAAGAAAATAAGAGAGACTTAGAAAACTGGTAAAACCTACATTGTTGATAGAGTTGGGAGTACTTAGCACTGTGAAAACAGCACTTTCGCAGAAAGAAATCTACTTCTCTAAGACCCGGAAACAGTGAACGGAGAATGTATGAGTTTCTCAAGATGGGTAACAGATAGAAACAGGAGAAAGTCCACAGTGATTCACCTACCGAGAGAAGTTACAGAGGTTTACACAGAGAATTCCAAGTATAAGTACAAGCAAATAAGAGAGACTTTGAAAACTGGTAAAACTACATTGTTGATACAGTTGGCAGTACTTAGCCCTGTGAAAACAGCACTTGCGCACAAAGAAATCTACTTCTCTAAGACAGGGAAATAGTGAACAGAGAATGTATGAGTTTCTCAAGATTGGTAACAGATAGAAACAAGAGAAAGTAGACAGTGATTCATCTACCTAGAGAAGTTATAGAGGTTTACACAGAGAATTCCAAGTATAAGTGCAAGAAAATAAAAGAGACTTAGAAAACTGGTAACACCTACATTGTTGATAGAGTTGGAAGTACTTAGCACTGTGAAAACAGCACTTTCCCACAAAGAAATCTACTTCTCTAAGACCACGAAACAGTAAACAGAGAATGTATCAGTATCTCAAGATTGGTAACAGATAGAAACAAGAGAAAGTCCACAGTGATTCATCTACCGAGAGAAGTTACAGAGGTTTACACAGAGAATTCCAAGTATAAGTACAAGAAAATAAGAGAGACTTAGAAAACTGGTAAAACCTACATTGTTGATAGAGTTGGGAGTACTTAGCACTGTGAAAACAGCACTTTCGCACAAAGAAATCTACTGCTCTAAGACCGGGAAACAGTGAACAGAGAATGTATTAGTTTCTCAAGATTGGTAACAGATAGAAACAACAGAAAGTACACAGTGATTCGTCTACCTAGAGAAGTTACAGAGGTTTACACAGAAAATTCCAAGTATAAGTAGAAGCAAATAAGTGAGACTTAGAAAACCGGTAAAACCTACATTGTTCATAGAGTTGGGAGTACTTAGCACTGTGAAAACAGCACTTTCGCACAAAGAAATCTACTTCTCTTGGTCGGGAAACAGTGAACAGAGAATGTATGAGTTTCTCAAGATTGATAACAGATAGAAACAAGAGAAAGTACACAGTGATTCATCTACCTAGAGAAGTTACAGAGGTTTACACAGAGAATTCCAAGTATAGAACAAGCAAATAAGAGAGACTTGGAAAACCGGTAAAACCTACATTGTTGATAGAGTTGGGAGTACTTAGCACTGTGAAAACAGCACTTTCGCACAAAGAAATCTACTTCTCTAAGACTGGGAAACAGTGAACAGAGAATGTATGAGTTTCTCAAGATTGGTAACAGATAGAAACAAGAGAAAGTACACAGTGATTCATCTACCTAGAGAAGTTACAGAGGTTTACACTGAGAAATCCAAGTGTAACTTCCAGAAAATAAGAGAGACTTAGAAAACTGGTAAAAACTACATTGTTGATAGAGTTGGGAGTACTTAGCACTGTGAAAACAGCACTTTCGCACAAAGAAATCTGCTTCTCTAAGACCGCGAAACAGTGAACAGAGAATGTAGGAGTTTCTCCAGATTGGTAACAGATAGAAACAAGAGAAAGTCTCCAGTGATTCATCTACCGAGAGAACTTACAGAGGTTTATACAGAGAATTCCAAGTATAAGTACAAGAATATAAGAGAGACTTAGAAAACTGGTAAAACCTACATTGTTGATAGAGTTGGGAGTACTTAGCACTGTGAAAACAGCACTTTCGCACAAAGAAATCTACTTCTCTAAGACTGGGAAACAGTGAACAGAGAATGTATGAATTTCTCAAGATTGGTGACAGATAGAAACAGGAGAAAGTCCACAGTGATTCATCTACCGAGAGAAGTTACAGAGGTTTACACAGAGAATTCCAAGTATAAGCACAAGAAAATAAGAGAGACTTAGAAAACTGGTAAAACCTACATTGTTGATAGAGTTGGGAGTTATTAGCACTGTGAAAACAGCACTTTCGCACAAAGAAATCTACTTCTCTAAGACCGCGAAACAGCAAACAGAAAATGTATCAGTTTCTCAAGATTGGTAACAGATGGAAACAAGAGAAAGTCCACAGTGATTCATCTACCGAGAGAAGTTACAGAGGTTTACACAGAGAATTCCAAGTATAAGTAGAAGCAAATAAGTGAGACTTAGAAAACCGGGAAAACCTACATTGTTGATAGAGTTGGGAGTACTTAGCACTGTGAAAACAGCACTTTCGCACAAAGAAATCTACTTCTCTTGGTCAGGAAACAGTGAACAGAGAATGTATGAGTTTCTCAAGATTGATAAGAGATAGAAACAAGAGAAAGTACACAGTGATTCATCTACCTAGAGAAGTTACAGAGGTTTACACAGAGAATTCCAAGTATAGAACAAGCAAATAAGAGAGACTTGGAAAACCGCTAAAACCTACATTCTTGATAGAGTTGGGAGTACTTAGCACTGTGAAAACAGCACTTTCGCACAAAGAAATCTACTTCTCTAAGACTAGCAATCAGTGAACAGAGAATGTATGAGTTTCTCAAGATTGGTAACAGATAGAAACAAGAGAAAGTACAGAGTGATTCATCTACCTAGAGAAGTTACAGAGGTTTACGCAGAGAAATCCATGTGTAACTCCAAGAAAATAAGAGAGACTTAGAAAACTGGTAAAACCTACATTGTTGATAGAGTTGATAGTGCTTAGCCATGTGAAAACAGCACTTTTGCACAAGAAATCTACTTCTCTAAGACCGCGAAACAGTGAACAGAGAATGTATGAGTTTCTCAAGATTGGCAACAGATAGAAACAAGACAAAGTACACAGTGATTCATCTACCTAGAGAAGTTACAGAGGTTTACACAGAAAATTCCAAGTATAGTACAAGCAAATAAGAGAGACTTAGAAAACCGGTAAAACCTACATTGTTGATAGAGTTGGGAGTACTTAGCACTGTGAAAACAGCACTTTCGCACAAAGAAATCTACTTCTCTAATACCGGGAAACAGTGAACGGAGAATGTATGAGTTTCTCAAGATTGGTAACAGATAGAAACAAGAGAAAGTACACAGTGATTCATCTACCTAGAGAAGTTACAGAGGTTTACACAGAGAAATCCAAGTGTAACTTCGAGAAAATAAGAGAGACTTAGAAAACTGGTAAAAACTACATTGTTGATAGAGTTGGGAGTACTTAGCACTGTGAAAACAGCACTTTCGCACAAAGAAATCTACTTCTCTATGACCGCGAAACAGTAAACAGAGAATGTATCAGTTTCTCAAGATTAGTAACAGATAGAAACAAGAGAAAGTCCACAGTGATTCATCTCCCGAGAGAAGTTACAGAGGTTTACACAGAGAATTCCAAGTATAAGTACAAGAAAATAAGAGAGACTTAGAAAACTGGTAAAACCTACATTGTTGATACAGTTGGGAGTACTTAGCACTGGGAAAACAGCACTTTTGCACAAAGAAATCTACTTCCTTAATACCGGGAAACAGTGAACGGAGAATGTATGAGTTTCTCAAGATTGGTAACAGATAGAAACAAGAGAAAGTACACAGTGATTCATCGACCTAGAGAAGTTACAGAGGTTTACACAGAGAAATCCAAGTGTAACTGCAAGAAAATAAGGGAGACTTAGAAAACTGGTAAAACCTACATTGTTGATAGAGTTGATAGTACTTAGCAATGTGAAAACAGCACATTCGCACAAAGAAATCTACTTCTCTAAGACAGGGAAACAGTGAACAGAGATTGTATGAGTTTCTCAAGATTGGTAACAGATAGAAACAAGAGAAAGTCCACAGTGATTCATCTACCTAGAGAAGTTACAGAGGTTTACACAGAGAATTCCAAGTATAGTACAAGCAAATAAGAGAGACTTAGAAAACCGGTAAAACCTACATTGTTGATAGAGTTGGGAATACTTAGCACTGTGAAAACAGCGCTTTCGCACAAGGAAATCTACTTCTCTAAGACTGGGAAACAGTGAACAGAGAATGTATGAGTTTCTCAAGATTGGTAACAGATAGAAACAAGAGAAAGTCCACAGTGATTCATCTACCGAGAGAAGTTACAGAGGTTTACACAGAGAAATCCAAGTGTAACTGCAAGAAAATAAGAGAGACTTAGAAAACTGGTAAAACCTACATTGTTGATAGAGTTAGGAGTACTTAGCACTGTGAAAACAGCACTTTCGCACAAAGAAATCTACTTCTCTAAGACCGGGAAACAGTGAACGGAGAATGTATGAGTTTCTCAAGATTGGTAACAGATAGAAACAAGAGAAAGTACACAGTGATTCATCTACCTAGAGAAGTTACAGAGGTTTACACAGAGAATTCCAAGTATAAGTACAAGAAAATAAGAGAGACTTAGAAAACTGGTGAACCCTACATTGTTGATAGAGTTGGGAGTACTTAGCCCTGAGAAAACAGCACTTTCGCACAAAGAAATCTACTTCTCTAAGACTGGGAAACTGTGAACAGAGAATGTATGAGTTTCTCAAGATTGATAACAGATAGAAACAAGAGAAAGTACACAGTGATTCATCTACCTAGAGAAGTTACAGAGGTTTACACAGAGAATTCCAAGTATAGAACAAGCAAATAAGAGAGACTTGGAAAACCGGTAAAACCTACATTGTTGATAGAGTTGGGAGTACTTAGCACTGTGAAAACAGTACTTTAACACAAAGAAATCTACTTCTCTAAGACCACGAAACAGTAAACAGAGAATGTATGAGTGTCTCAAGATTGGTAACAGATAGAAACAAGACAAAGTACACAGTGATTCATCTACCTAGAGAAGTTACAGAGGTTTACACTGAGAAATCCAAGTGTAACTTCCAGAAAATAAGAGAGACTTAGAAAACTGGTAAAAACTACATTGTTGATAGAGTTGGGAGTACTTAGCACTGTGAAAACAGCACTTTCGCACAAAGAAATCTACTTCTCTAAGACCGCGAAACAGTAAACAGAGAATGTATCAGTATCTCAAGATTGGTAACAGATAGAAACAAGAGAAAGTCCACAGTGATTCATCTACCGAGAGAAGTTACAGAGGTTTACACAGAGAATTCCAAGTATAAGTACAAGAAAATAAGAGAGACTTAGAACACTGGTAAAACCTACATTGTTGATAGAGTTGGGAGTACTTAGCACTGTGAAAACAGCACTTTCGCAGAAAGAAATCTACTTCTCTAAGACCCGGAAACAGTGAACGGAGAATGTATGAGTTTCTCAAGATGGGTAACAGATAGAAACAGGAGAAAGTCCACAGTGATTCACCTACCGAGAGAAGTTACACAGGTTTACACAGAGAATTCCAAGTATAAGTACAAGCAAATAAGAGAGACTTGGAAAACTGGTAAAACATACATTGTTGATACAGTTGGCAGTACTTAGCCCTGTGAAAACAGCACTTGCGCACAAAGAAATCTACTTCTCTAAGACAGGGAAACAGTGAACAGAGAATGTATGAGTTTCTCAAGATTGGTAACAGATAGAAACAAGAGAAAGTAGACAGTGATTCATCTACCTAGAGAAGTTATAGAGGTTTACACAGAGAATTCCAAGTATAAGTGCAAGAAAATAAAAGAGACTTAGAAAACTGGTAACACCTACATTGTTGATAGAGTTGGGAGTACTTAGCACTGTGAAAACAGCACTTTCCCACAAAGAAATCTACTTCTCTAAGACCACGAAACAGTAAACAGAGAATGTATCAGTATCTCAAGATTGGTAACAGATAGAAACAAGAGAAAGTCCACAGTGATTCATCTACCGAGAGAAGTTACAGAGGTTTACACAGAGAATTCCAAGTATAAGTACAAGAAAATAAGAGAGACTTAGAAAACTGTTAAAACCTACATTGTTGATAGAGTTGGGAGTACTTAGCACTGTGAAAACAGCACTTTAGCACAAAGAAATCTACTGCCCTAAGACCGGGAAACAGTGAACAGAGAATGTATTAGTTTCTCAAGATTGGTAACAGATAGAAACAACAGAAAGTACACAGTGATTGGTCTACCTAGAGAAGTTACAGAGGTTTACACAGAGAATTCCAAGTATAAGTAGAAGCAAATAAGTGAGACTTAGAAAACCGGTAAAACCTACATTGTTGATAGAGTTGGGAGTACTTTGCACTGTGAAAACAGCACATTCGCACAAAGAAATCTACTTCTCTTGGTCGGGAAACAGTGAACAGAGAATGTATGAGTTTCTCAAGATTGATAACAGATAGAAACAAGAGAAAGTACACAGTGATTCATCTACCTAGAGAAGTTACAGAGGTTTACACAGAGAATTCCAAGTATAGAACAAGCAAATAAGAGAGACTTGGAAAACCGGTAAAACCTACATTGTTGATAGAGTTGGGAGTACTTAGCACTGTGAAAACAGCACTTTCGCACAAAGAAATCTACTTCTCTAAGACTAGCAATCAGTGAACAGAGAATGTATGAGTTTCTCAAGATTGGTAACAGATAGAAACAAGAGAAAGTACAGAGTGATTCATCTACCTAGAGAAGTTACAGAGGTTTACACAGAGAAATCCATGTGTAACTCCAAGAAAATAAGAGAGACTTAGAAAACTGGTAAAACCTACATTGTTGATAGAGTTGATAGTGCTTAGCCATGTGAAAACAGCACTTTTGCACAAGAAATCTACTTCTCTAAGACCGCGAAACAGTGAACAGAGAATGTATGAGTTTCTCAAGATTGGCAACAGATAGAAACAAGACAAAGTACACAGTGATTCATCTACCTAGAGAAGTTACAGAGGTTTACACAGAAAATTCCAAGTATAGTACAAGCAAATAAGAGAGATTTAGAAAACCGGTAAAACCTACATTGTTGATAGAGTTGGGAGTACTTAGCACTGTGAAAACAGCACTTTCGCACAAAGAAATCTACTTCTCTAATACCGGGAAACAGTGAACGGAGAATGTATGAGTTTCTCAAGATTGGTAACAGATAGAAACAAGAGAAAGTACACAGTGATTCATCTACCTCGAGAAGTTACAGAGGTTTACACAGAGAATTCCAAGTATAAGTACAAGAAAATAAGAGAGACTTAGAAAACTGGTAAAACCTACATTGTTGATAGAGTTGGGAGTACTTAGCACTGGGAAACAGCACTTTTGCACAAAGAAATCTACTTCCTTAATACCGGGAAACAGTGAACGGAGAATGTATGAGTTTCTCAAGATTGGTAACAGATAGAAACAAGAGAAAGTACACAGTGATTCATCGACCTAGAGAAGTTACAGAGGTTTACACAGAGAAATCCAAGTGTAACTGCAAGAAAATAAGGGAGACTTAGAAAACTGGTAAAACCTACATTGTTAATAGAGTTGATAGTACTTAGCAATGTGAAAACAGCACATTCGCACAAAAAAATCTACTTCTCTAAGACAGGGAAACAGTGAACAGAGATTGTATGAGTTTCTCAAGATTGGTAACAGATAGAAACAAGAGAAAGTCCACAGTGATTCATCTACCTAGAGAAGTTACAGAGGTTTACACAGAGAATTCCAAGTATAGTACAAGCAAATAAGAGAGACTTAGAAAACCGGTAAAAACTACATTGTTGATAGAGTTGGGAATACTTAGCACTGTGAAAACAGCACTTTCGCACAAGGAAATCTACTTCTCTAAGACTGGGAAACAGTGAACAGAGAATGTATGAGTTTCTCAAGATTGGTAACAGATAGAAACAAGAGAAAGTCCACAGTGATTCATCTACCGAGAGAAGTTACAGAGGTTTACACAGAGAAATCCAAGTGTAACTGCAAGAAAATAAGAGAGACTTAGAAAACTGGTAAAACCTACATTGTTGATAGAGTTAGGAGTACTTAGCACTGTGAAAACAGCACTTTCGCACAAAGAAATCTACTTCTCTAAGACCGGGAAACAGTGAACGGAGAATGTATGAGTTTCTCAAGATTGGTAACAGATAGAAACAAGAGAAAGTACACAGTGATTCATCTACCTAGAGAAGTTACAGAGGTTTACACAGAGAATTCCAAGTATAAGTACAAGAAAATAAGAGAGACTTAGAAAACTGGTGAACCCTACATTGTTGATAGAGTTGGGAGTACTTAGCCCTGAGAAAACAGCACTTTCGCACAAAGAAATCTACTTCTCTAAGACTGGGAAACTGTGAACAGAGAATGTATGAGTTTCTCAAGATTGGTAACAGATAGAAACAAGAGAAAGTCCACAGTGATTCATCTACCGAGAGAAGATCCAGAGGTTTACACAGAGAATTCCAAGTATAAGTACAAGAAAATAAGAGAGATTTAGAAAACTGGTAAAACCTACATTGTTGATAGAGTTGGGAGTACTTAGCCCTGGTAAAACAGCACTTTCGCCCAAAGAAATCTACTTCTCTGAGACCGGGAAACAGTGAACAGAGAATGTATGAGTTTCTCAAGATTGGTAACAGATAGAAACAAGAGAAAGTCCACAGTGATTCATCTACCTAGAGAAGTTACAGAGGTTTACACAGAGAATTCCAAGTATAAGTACAAGCAAATAAGAGAGACTTAGAAAACTGGTAAAAACTACATTGTTGATAGAGTTGGGAGTACTTAGCACTGTGAAAACAGCACTTTCGCACAAAGAAATCTACTTCTCTAAGACCGCGAAACAGTGAACAGAGAATGTATGAGTTTCTCAAGATTGGTAACAGATAGAAACAAGAGAAAGTCCACAGTGATTCATCTACCTAGTGAAGTTACAGAGGTTTACACAGAGAATTCCAAGTATAGTACAAGCAAATAAGAGAGACTTAGAAAACCGGTAAAACCTACATTGTTGATAGAGTTGGGAGTACTTATCACTGTGAAAACAGCACTTTCGCACAAAGAAATCTACTTCTCTAAGACTGGGAAACAGTGAACAGAGAATGTATGAGTTTCTCAAGATTGGTAACAGATAGAAACAAGAGAAAGTCCACAGTGATTCATCTACCGAGAGAAGTTGCAGACGTTTACACAGAGAAATCCAAGTGTAACTTCCAGAAAATAAGAGAGACTTAGAAAACTGGTAAAAACTACATTGTTGATAGAGTTGGGAGTACTTAGCACTGTGAAAACAGCACTTTCGCACAAAGAAATCTACTTCTCTAAGACCGCGAAACAGTAAACAGAGAATGTATCAGTATCTCAAGATTGGTAACAGATAGAAACAAGAGAAAGTCCACAGTGATTCATCTACCGAGAGAAGTTACAGAGGTTTACACAGAGAATTCCAAGTATATGTACAAGAAAATAAGAGAGACTTAGAAAACTGGTAAAACCTACATTGTTGATAGAGTTGGGAGTACTTAGCACTGTGAAAACAGCACTTTCGCAGAAAGAAATCTACTTCTCTAAGACCCGGAAACAGTGAACGGAGAATGTATGAGTTTCTCAAGATGGGTAACAGATAGAAACAGGAGAAAGTCCACAGTGATTCACCTACCGAGAGAAGTTACAGAGGTTTACACAGAGAATTCCAAGTATAAGTACAAGCAAATAAGAGAGACTTTGAAAACTGGTAAAACATACATTGTTGATACAGTTTGCAGTACTTAGCCCTGTGAAAACAGCACTTGCGCACAAAGAAATCTACTTCTCTAAGACAGGGAAATAGTGAACAGAGAATGTATGAGTTTCTCAAGATTGGTAACAGATAGAAACAAGAGAAAGTAGACAGTGATTCATCTACCTAGAGAAGTTATAGAGGTTTACACAGAGAATTCCAAGTATAAGTGCAAGAAAATAAAAGAGACTTAGAAAACTGGTAACACCTACATTGTTGATAGAGTTGGAAGTACTTAGCACTGTGAAAACAGCACTTTCCCACAAAGAAATCTACTTCTCTAAGACCACGAAACAGTAAACAGAGAATGTATCAGTATCTCAAGATTGGTAACAGATAGAAACAAGAGAAAGTCCACAGTGATTCATCTACCGAGAGAAGTTACAGAGGTTTACACAGAGAATTCCAAGTATAAGTACAAGAAAATAAGAGAGACTTAGAAAACTGGTAAAACCTACATTGTTGATAGAGTTGGGAGTACTTAGCACTGTGAAAACAGCACTTTCGCACAAAGAAATCTACTGCGCTAAGACCGGGAAACAATGAACAGAGAATGTATTAGTTTCTCAAGATTGGTAACAGATAGAAACAACAGAAAGTACACAGTGATTCGTCTACCTAGAGAAGTTACAGAGGTTTACACAGAAAATTCCAAGTATAAGTAGAAGCAAATAAGTGAGACTTAGAAAACCGGTAAAACCTACATTGTTCATAGAGTTGGGAGTACTTAGCACTGTGAAAACAGCACTTTCGCACAAAGAAATCTACTTCTCTTGGTCGGGAAACAGTGAACAGAGAATGTATGAGTTTCTCAAGATTGATAACAGATAGAAACAAGAGAAAGTACACAGTGATTCATCTACCTAGAGAAGTTACAGAGGTTTACACAGAGAATTCCAAGTATAGAACAAGCAAATAAGAGAGACTTGGAAAACCGGTAAAACCTACATTGTTGATAGAGTTGGGAGTACTTAGCACTGTGAAAACAGCACTTTCGCACAAAGAAATCTACTTCTCTAAGACTGGGAAACAGTGAACAGAGAATGTATGAGTTTCTCAAGATTGGTAACAGATAGAAACAAGAGAAAGTACACAGTGATTCATCTACCTAGAGAAGTTACAGAGGTTTACACTGAGAAATCCAAGTGTAACTTCCAGAAAATAAGAGAGACTTAGAAAACTGGTAAAAACTACATTGTTGATAGAGTTGGGAGTACTTAGCACTGTGAAAACAGCACTTTCGCACAAAGAAATCTACTTCTCTAAGACCGCGAAACAGCAAACAGAAAATGTATCAGTTTCTCAAGATTGGTAACAGATAGAAACAAGAGAAAGTCCACAGTGATTCATCTATCGAGAGAAGTTACAGAGGTTTACACAGAGAATTCCAAGTATAGGTACAAGAAAATAAGAGAGACTTAGAAAACCGGTAAAACCTACATTGTTGATAGAGTTGGGAGTTATTAGCACTGTGAAAACAGCACTTTCGCACAAAGAAATCTGCTTCTCTAAGACCGCGAAACAGTGAACAGAGAATGTATGAGTTTCTCCAGATTGGTAACAGATAGAAACAAGAGAAAGTCTCCAGTGATTCATCTACCGAGAGAACTTACAGAGGTTTATACAGAGAATTCCAAGTATAAGTACAAGAATATAAGAGAGACTTAGAAAACTGGTAAAACCTACATTGTTGATAGAGTTGGGAGTACTTAGCACTGTGAAAACAGCACTTTCGCACAAAGAAATCTACTTCTCTTGGTCAGGAAACAGTGAACAGAGAATGTATGAGTTTCTCAAGATTGATAAGAGATAGAAACAAGAGAAAGTACACAGTGATTCATCTACCTAGAGAAGTTACAGAGGTTTACACAGAGAATTCCAAGTATAGAACAAGCAAATAAGAGAGACTTGGAAAACCGCTAAAACCTACATTCTTGATAGAGTTGGGAGTACTTAGCACTGTGAAAACAGCACTTTCGCACAAAGAAATCTACTTCTCTAAGACTAGCAATCAGTGAACAGAGAATGTATGAGTTTCTCAAGATTGGTAACAGATAGAAACAAGAGAAAGTACAGAGTGATTCATCTACCTAGAGAAGTTACAGAGGTTTACACAGAGAAATCCATGTGTAACTCCAAGAAAATAAGAGAGACTTAGAAAACTGGTAAAACCTACATTGTTGATAGAGTTGATAGTGCTTAGCCATGTGAAAACAGCACTTTTGCACAAGAAATCTACTTCTCTAAGACCGCGAAACAGTGAACAGAGAATGTATGAGTTTCTCAAGATTGGCAACAGATAGAAACAAGACAAAGTACACAGTGATTCATCTACCTAGAGAAGTTACAGAGGTTTACACAGAGAATTCCAAGTATAGAACAAGCAAATAAGAGAGACTTGGAAAACCGCTAAAACCTACATTCTTGATAGAGTTGGGAGTACTTAGCACTGTGAAAACAGCACTTTCGCACAAAGAAATCTACTTCTCTAAGACTAGCAATCAGTGAACAGAGAATGTATGAGTTTCTCAAGATTGGTAACAGATAGAAACAAGAGAAAGTACAGAGTGATTCATCTACCTAGAGAAGTTACAGAGGTTTACGCAGAGAAATCCATGTGTAACTCCAAGAAAATAAGAGAGACTTAGAAAACTGGTAAAACCTACATTGTTGATAGAGTTGATAGTGCTTAGCCATGTGAAAACAGCACTTTTGCACAAGAAATCTACTTCTCTAAGACCGCGAAACAGTGAACAGAGAATGTATGAGTTTCTCAAGATTGGCAACAGATAGAAACAAGACAAAGTACACAGTGATTCATCTACCTAGAGAAGTTACAGAGGTTTACACAGAAAATTCCAAGTATAGTACAAGCAAATAAGAGAGACTTAGAAAACCGGTAAAACCTACATTGTTGATAGAGTTGGGAGTACTTAGCACTGTGAAAACAGCACTTTCGCACAAAGAAATCTACTTCTCTAATACCGGGAAACAGTGAACGGAGAATGTATGAGTTTCTCAAGATTGGTAACAGATAGAAACAAGAGAAAGTACACAGTGATTCATCTACCTAGAGAAGTTACAGAGGTTTACACAGAGAAATCCAAGTGTAACTTCGAGAAAATAAGAGAGACTTAGAAAACTGGTAAAAACTACATTGTTGATAGAGTTGGGAGTACTTAGCACTGTGAAAACAGCACTTTCGCACAAAGAAATCTACTTCTCTATGACCGCGAAACAGTAAACAGAGAATGTATCAGTTTCTCAAGATTAGTAACAGATAGAAACAAGAGAAAGTCCACAGTGATTCATCTCCCGAGAGAAGTTACAGAGGTTTACACAGAGAATTCCAAGTATAAGTACAAGAAAATAAGAGAGACTTAGAAAACTGGTAAAACCTACATTGTTGATACAGTTGGGAGTACTTAGCACTGGGAAAACAGCACTTTTGCACAAAGAAATCTACTTCCTTAATACCGGGAAACAGTGAACGGAGAATGTATGAGTTTCTCAAGATTGGTAACAGATAGAAACAAGAGAAAGTACACAGTGATTCATCGACCTAGAGAAGTTACAGAGGTTTACACAGAGAAATCCAAGTGTAACTGCAAGAAAATAAGGGAGACTTAGAAAACTGGTAAAACCTACATTGTTGATAGAGTTGATAGTACTTAGCAATGTGAAAACAGCACATTCGCACAAAGAAATCTACTTCTCTAAGACAGGGAAACAGTGAACAGAGATTGTATGAGTTTCTCAAGATTGGTAACAGATAGAAACAAGAGAAAGTCCACAGTGATTCATCTACCTAGAGAAGTTACAGAGGATTACACAGAGAATTCCAAGTATAGTACAAGCAAATAAGAGAGACTTAGAAAACCGGTAAAACCTACATTGTTGATAGAGTTGGGAATACTTAGCACTGTGAAAACAGCGCTTTCGCACAAGGAAATCTACTTCTCTAAGACTGGGAAACAGTGAACAGAGAATGTATGAGTTTCTCAAGATTGGTAACAGATAGAAACAAGAGAAAGTCCACAGTGATTCATCTACCGAGAGAAGTTACAGAGGTTTACACAGAGAAATCCAAGTGTAACTGCAAGAAAATAAGAGAGACTTAGAAAACTGGTAAAACCTACATTGTTGATAGAGTTAGGAGTACTTAGCACTGTGAAAACAGCACTTTCGCACAAAGAAATCTACTTCTCTAAGACCGGGAAACAGTGAACGGAGAATGTATGAGTTTCTCAAGATTGGTAACAGATAGAAACAAGAGAAAGTACACAGTGATTCATCTACCTAGAGAAGTTACAGAGGTTTACACAGAGAATTCCAAGTATAAGTACAAGAAAATAAGAGAGACTTAGAAAACTGGTGAACCCTACATTGTTGATAGAGTTGGGAGTACTTAGCCCTGAGAAAACAGCACTTTCGCACAAAGAAATCTACTTCTCTAAGACTGGGAAACTGTGAACAGAGAATGTATGAGTTTCTCAAGATTGATAACAGATAGAAACAAGAGAAAGTACACAGTGATTCATCTACCTAGAGAAGTTACAGAGGTTTACACAGAGAATTCCAAGTATAGAACAAGCAAATAAGAGAGACTTGGAAAACCGGTAAAACCTACATTGTTGATAGAGTTGGGAGTACTTAGCACTGTGAAAACAGTACTTTAACACAAAGAAATCTACTTCTCTAAGACCACGAAACAGTAAACAGAGAATGTATGAGTGTCTCAAGATTGGTAACAGATAGAAACAAGACAAAGTACACAGTGATTCATCTACCTAGAGAAGTTACAGAGGTTTACACTGAGAAATCCAAGTGTAACTTCCAGAAAATAAGAGAGACTTAGAAAACTGGTAAAAACTACATTGTTGATAGAGTTGGGAGTACTTAGCACTGTGAAAACAGCACTTTCGCACAAAGAAATCTACTTCTCTAAGACCGCGAAACAGTAAACAGAGAATGTATCAGTATCTCAAGATTGGTAACAGATAGAAACAAGAGAAAGTCCACAGTGATTCATCTACCGAGAGAAGTTACAGAGGTTTACACAGAGAATTCCAAGTATAAGTACAAGAAAATAAGAGAGACTTAGAACACTGGTAAAACCTACATTGTTGATAGAGTTGGGAGTACTTAGCACTGTGAAAACAGCACTTTCGCAGAAAGAAATCTACTTCTCTAAGACCCGGAAACAGTGAACGGAGAATGTATGAGTTTCTCAAGATGGGTAACAGATAGAAACAGGAGAGAGTCCACAGTGATTCACCTACCGAGAGAAGTTACACAGGTTTACACAGAGAATTCCAAGTATAAGTACAAGCAAATAAGAGAGACTTGGAAAACTGGTAAAACATACATTGTTGATACAGTTGGCAGTACTTAGCCCTGTGAAAACAGCACTTGCGCACAAAGAAATCTACTTCTCTAAGACAGGGAAACAGTGAACAGAGAATGTATGAGTTTCTCAAGATTGGTAACAGATAGAAACAAGAGAAAGTAGACAGTGATTCATCTACCTAGAGAAGTTATAGAGGTTTACACAGAGAATTCCAAGTATAAGTGCAAGAAAATAAAAGAGACTTAGAAAACTGGTAACACCTACATTGTTGATAGAGTTGGGAGTACTTAGCACTGTGAAAACAGCACTTTCCCACAAAGAAATCTACTTCTCTAAGACCACGAAACAGTAAACAGAGAATGTATCAGTATCTCAAGATTGGTAACAGATAGAAACAAGAGAAAGTCCACAGTGATTCATCTACCGAGAGAAGTTACAGAGGTTTACACAGAGAATTCCAAGTATAAGTACAAGAAAATAAGAGAGACTTAGAAAACTGTTAAAACCTACATTGTTGATAGAGTTGGGAGTACTTAGCACTGTGAAAACAGCACTTTAGCACAAAGAAATCTACTGCCCTAAGACCGGGAAACAGTGAACAGAGAATGTATTAGTTTCTCAAGATTGGTAACAGATAGAAACAACAGAAAGTACACAGTGATTGGCCTACCTAGAGAAGTTACAGAGGTTTACACAGAGAATTCCAAGTATAAGTAGAAGCAAATAAGTGAGACTTAGAAAACCGGTAAAACCTACATTGTTGATAGAGTTGGGAGTACTTTGCACTGTGAAAACAGCACATTCGCACAAAGAAATCTACTTCTCTTGGTCGGGAAACAGTGAACAGAGAATGTATGAGTTTCTCAAGATTGATAACAGATAGAAACAAGAGAAAGTACACAGTGATTCATCTACCTAGAGAAGTTACAGAGGTTTACACAGAGAATTCCAAGTATAGAACAAGCAAATAAGAGAGACTTGGAAAACCGGTAAAACCTACATTGTTGATAGAGTTGGGAGTACTTAGCACTGTGAAAACAGCACTTTCGCACAAAGAAATCTACTTCTCTAAGACCGGGAAACAGTGAACAGAGAATGTATGAGTTTCTCAAGATTGGTAACAGATAGAAACAAGAGAAAGTACACAGTGATTCATCTACCTCGAGAAGTTACAGAGGTTTACACAGAGAATTCCAAGTATAAGTACAAGAAAATAAGAGAGACTTAGAAAACTGGTAAAACCTACATTGTTGATAGAGTTGGGAGTACTTAGCACTGGGAAACAGCACTTTTGCACAAAGAAATCTACTTCCTTAATACCGGGAAACAGTGAACGGAGAATGTATGAGTTTCTCAAGATTGGTAACAGATAGAAACAAGAGAAAGTACACAGTGATTCATCGACCTAGAGAAGTTACAGAGGTTTACACAGAGAAATCCAAGTGTAACTGCAAGAAAATAAGGGAGACTTAGAAAACTGGTAAAACCTACATTGTTAATAGAGTTGATAGTACTTAGCAATGTGAAAACAGCACATTCGCACAAAAAAATCTACTTCTCTAAGACAGGGAAACAGTGAACAGAGATTGTATGAGTTTCTCAAGATTGGTAACAGATAGAAACAAGAGAAAGTCCACAGTGATTCATCTACCTAGAGAAGTTACAGAGGTTTACACAGAGAATTCCAAGTATAGTACAAGCAAATAAGAGAGACTTAGAAAACCGGTAAAAACTACATTGTTGATAGAGTTGGGAATACTTAGCACTGTGAAAACAGCACTTTCGCACAAGGAAATCTACTTCTCTAAGACTGGGAAACAGTGAACAGAGAATGTATGAGTTTCTCAAGATTGGTAACAGATAGAAACAAGAGAAAGTCCACAGTGATTCATCTACCGAGAGAAGTTACAGAGGTTTACACAGAGAAATCCAAGTGTAACTGCAAGAAAATAAGAGAGACTTAGAAAACTGGTAAAACCTACATTGTTGATAGAGTTAGGAGTACTTAGCACTGTGAAAACAGCACTTTCGCACAAAGAAATCTACTTCTCTAAGACCGGGAAACAGTGAACGGAGAATGTATGAGTTTCTCAAGATTGGTAACAGATAGAAACAAGAGAAAGTACACAGTGATTCATCTACCTAGAGAAGTTACAGAGGTTTACACAGAGAATTCCAAGTATAAGTACAAGAAAATAAGAGAGACTTAGAAAACTGGTGAACCCTACATTGTTGATAGAGTTGGGAGTACTTAGCCCTGAGAAAACAGCACTTTCGCACAAAGAAATCTACTTCTCTAAGACTGGGAAACTGTGAACAGAGAATGTATGAGTTTCTCAAGATTGGTAACAGATAGAAACAAGAGAAAGTCCACAGTGATTCATCTACCGAGAGAAGATCCAGAGGTTTACACAGAGAATTCCAAGTATAAGTACAAGAAAATAAGAGAGATTTAGAAAACTGGTAAAACCTACATTGTTGATAGAGTTGGGAGTACTTAGCCCTGGTAAAACAGCACTTTCGCCCAAAGAAATCTACTTCTCTGAGACCGGGAAACAGTGAACAGAGAATGTATGAGTTTCTCAAGATTGGTAACAGATAGAAACAAGAGAAAGTCCACAGTGATTCATCTACCTAGAGAAGTTACAGAGGTTTACACAGAGAATTCCAAGTATAAGTACAAGCAAATAAGAGAGACTTAGAAAACTGGTAAAAACTACATTGTTGATAGAGTTGGGAGTACTTAGCACTGTGAAAACAGCACTTTCGCACAAAGAAATCTACTTCTCTAAGACCGCGAAACAGTGAACAGAGAATGTATGAGTTTCTCAAGATTGGTAACAGATAGAAACAAGAGAAAGTCCACAGTGATTCATCTACCTAGTGAAGTTACAGAGGTTTACACAGAGAATTCCAAGTATAGTACAAGCAAATAAGAGAGACTTAGAAAACCGGTAAAACCTACATTGTTGATAGAGTTGGGAGTACTTATCACTGTGAAAACAGCACTTTCGCACAAAGAAATCTACTTCTCTAAGACTGGGAAACAGTGAACAGAGAATGTATGAGTTTCTCAAGATTGGTAACAGATAGAAACAAGAGAAAGTCCACAGTGATTCATCTACCGAGAGAAGTTGCAGACGTTTACACAGAGAAATCCAAGTGTAACTTCCAGAAAATAAGAGAGACTTAGAAAACTGGTAAAAACTACATTGTTGATAGAGTTGGGAGTACTTAGTACTGTGAAAACAGCACTTTCGCACAAAGAAATCTACTTCTCTAAGACCGCGAAACAGTAAACAGAGAATGTATCAGTATCTCAAGATTGGTAACAGATAGAAACAAGAGAAAGTCCACAGTGATTCATCTACCGAGAGAAGTTACAGAGGTTTACACAGAGAATTCCAAGTATATGTACAAGAAAATAAGAGAGACTTAGAAAACTGGTAAAACCTACATTGTTGATAGAGTTGGGAGTACTTAGCACTGTGAAAACAGCACTTTCGCAGAAAGAAATCTACTTCTCTAAGACCCGGAAACAGTGAACGGAGAATGTATGAGTTTCTCAAGATGGGTAACAGATAGAAACAGGAGAAAGTCCACAGTGATTCACCTACCGAGAGAAGTTACAGAGGTTTACACAGAGAATTCCAAGTATAAGTACAAGCAAATAAGAGAGACTTTGAAAACTGGTAAAACATACATTGTTGATACAGTTTGCAGTACTTAGCCCTGTGAAAACAGCACTTGCGCACAAAGAAATCTACTTCTCTAAGACAGGGAAATAGTGAACAGAGAATGTATGAGTTTCTCAAGATTGGTAACAGATAGAAACAAGAGAAAGTAGACAGTGATTCATCTACCTAGAGAAGTTATAGAGGTTTACACAGAGAATTCCAAGTATAAGTGCAAGAAAATAAAAGAGACTTAGAAAACTGGTAACACCTACATTGTTGATAGAGTTGGAAGTACTTAGCACTGTGAAAACAGCACTTTCCCACAAAGAAATCTACTTCTCTAAGACCACGAAACAGTAAACAGAGAATGTATCAGTATCTCAAGATTGGTAACAGATAGAAACAAGAGAAAGTCCACAGTGATTCATCTACCGAGAGAAGTTACAGAGGTTTACACAGAGAATTCCAAGTATAAGTACAAGAAAATAAGAGAGACTTAGAAAACTGGTAAAACCTACATTGTTGATAGAGTTGGGAGTACTTAGCACTGTGAAAACAGCACTTTCGCACAAAGAAATCTACTGCTCTAAGACCGGGAAACAGTGAACAGAGAATGTATTAGTTTCTCAAGATTGGTAACAGATAGAAACAACAGAAAGTACACAGTGATTCGTCTACCTAGAGAAGTTACAGAGGTTTACACAGAAAATTCCAAGTATAAGTAGAAGCAAATAAGTGAGACTTAGAAAACCGGTAAAACCTACATTGTTCATAGAGTTGGGAGTACTTAGCACTGTGAAAACAGCACTTTCGCACAAAGAAATCTACTTCTCTTGGTCGGGAAACAGTGAACAGAGAATGTATGAGTTTCTCAAGATTGATAACAGATAGAAACAAGAGAAAGTACACAGTGATTCATCTACCTAGAGAAGTTACAGAGGTTTACACAGAGAATTCCAAGTATAGAACAAGCAAATAAGAGAGACTTGGAAAACCGGTAAAACCTACATTGTTGATAGAGTTGGGAGTACTTAGCACTGTGAAAACAGCACTTTCGCACAAAGAAATCTACTTCTCTAAGACTGGGAAACAGTGAACAGAGAATGTATGAGTTTCTCAAGATTGGTAACAGATAGAAACAAGAGAAAGTACACAGTGATTCATCTACCTAGAGAAGTTACAGAGGTTTACACTGAGAAATCCAAGTGTAACTTCCAGAAAATAAGAGAGACTTAGAAAACTGGTAAAAACTACATTGTTGATAGAGTTGGGAGTACTTAGCACTGTGAAAACAGCACTTTCGCACAAAGAAATCTACTTCTCTAAGACCGCGAAACAGCAAACAGAAAATGTATCAGTTTCTCAAGATTGGTAACAGATAGAAACAAGAGAAAGTCCACAGTGATTCATCTACCGAGAGAAGTTACAGAGGTTTACACAGAGAATTCCAAGTATAGGTACAAGAAAATAAGAGAGACTTAGAAAACCGGTAAAACCTACATTGTTGATAGAGTTGGGAGTTATTAGCACTGTGAAAACAGCACTTTCGCACAAAGAAATCTGCTTCTCTAAGACCGCGAAACAGTGAACAGAGAATGTATGAGTTTCTCCAGATTGGTAACAGATAGAAACAAGAGAAAGTCTCCAGTGATTCATCTACCGAGAGAACTTACAGAGGTTTATACAGAGAATTCCAAGTATAAGTACAAGAATATAAGAGAGACTTAGAAAACTGGTAAAACCTACATTGTTGATAGAGTTGGGAGTACTTAGCACTGTGAAAACAGCACTTTCGCACAAAGAAATCTACTTCTCTAAGACTGGGAAACAGTGAACAGAGAATGTATGAATTTCTCAAGATTGGTGACAGATAGAAACAGGAGAAAGTCCACAGTGATTCATCTACCGACAGAAGTTACAGAGGTTTACACAGAGAATTCCAAGTATAAGCACAAGAAAATAAGAGAGACTTAGAAAACTGGTAAAACCTACATTGTTGATAGAGTTGGGAGTTATTAGCACTGTGAAAACAGCACTTTCGCACAAAGAAATCTACTTCTCTAAGACCGCGAAACAGCAAACAGAAAATGTATCAGTTTCTCAAGATTGGTAACAGATAGAAACAAGAGAAAGTCCACAGTGATTCATCTACCGAGAGAAGTTACAGAGGTTTACACAGAGAATTCCAAGTATAAGTAGAAGCAAATAAGTGAGACTTAGAAAACCAGGAAAACCTACATTGTTGATAGAGTTGGGAGTACTTAGCACTGTGAAAACAGCACTTTCGCACAAAGAAATCTACTTCTCTTGGTCAGGAAACAGTGAACAGAGAATGTATGAGTTTCTCAAGATTGATAAGAGATAGAAACAAGAGAAAGTACACAGTGATTCATCTACCTAGAGAAGTTACAGAGGTTTACACAGAGAATTCCAAGTATAGAACAAGCAAATAAGAGAGACTTGGAAAACCGCTAAAACCTACATTCTTGATAGAGTTGGGAGTACTTAGCACTGTGAAAACAGCACTTTCGCACAAAGAAATCTACTTCTCTAAGACTAGCAATCAGTGAACAGAGAATGTATGAGTTTCTCAAGATTGGTAACAGATAGAAACAAGAGAAAGTGCAGAGTGATTCATCTACCTAGAGAAGTTACAGAGGTTTACACAGAGAAATCCATGTGTAACTCCAAGAAAATAAGAGAGACTTAGAAAACTGGTAAAACCTACATTGTTGATAGAGTTGATAGTGCTTAGCCATGTGAAAACAGCACTTTTGCACAAGAAATCTACTTCTCTAAGACCGCGAAACAGTGAACAGAGAATGTATGAGTTTCTCAAGATTGGCAACAGATAGAAACAAGACAAAGTACACAGTGATTCATATACCTAGAGAAGTTACAGAGGTTTACACAGAGAATTCCAAGTATAGAACAAGCAAATAAGAGAGACTTGGAAAACCGCTAAAACCTACATTCTTGATAGAGTTGGGAGTACTTAGCACTGTGAAAACAGCACTTTCGCACAAAGAAATCTACTTCTCTAAGACTAGCAATCAGTGAACAGAGAATGTATGAGTTTCTCAAGATTGGTAACAGATAGAAACAAGAGAAAGTACAGAGTGATTCATCTACCTAGAGAAGTTACAGAGGTTTACGCAGAGAAATCCATGTGTAACTCCAAGAAAATAAGAGAGACTTAGAAAACTGGTAAAACCTACATTGTTGATAGAGTTGATAGTGCTTAGCCATGTGAAAACAGCACTTTTGCACAAGAAATCTACTTCTCTAAGACCGCGAAACAGTGAACAGAGAATGTATGAGTTTCTCAAGATTGGCAACAGATAGAAACAAGACAAAGTACACAGTGATTCATCTACCTAGAGAAGTTACAGAGGTTTACACAGAAAATTCCAAGTATAGTACAAGCAAATAAGAGAGACTTAGAAAACCGGTAAAACCTACATTGTTGATAGAGTTGGGAGTACTTAGCACTGTGAAAACAGCACTTTCGCACAAAGAAATCTACTTCTCTAATACCGGGAAACAGTGAACGGAGAATGTATGAGTTTCTCAAGATTGGTAACAGATAGAAACAAGAGAAAGTACACAGTGATTCATCTACCTAGAGAAGTTACAGAGGTTTACACAGAGAAATCCAAGTGTAACTTCGAGAAAATAAGAGAGACTTAGAAAACTGGTAAAAACTACATTGTTGATAGAGTTGGGAGTACTTAGCACTGTGAAAACAGCACTTTCGCACAAAGAAATCTACTTCTCTATGACCGCGAAACAGTAAACAGAGAATGTATCAGTTTCTCAAGATTAGTAACAGATAGAAACAAGAGAAAGTCCACAGTGATTCATCTCCCGAGAGAAGTTACAGAGGTTTACACAGAGAATTCCAAGTATAAGTACAAGAAAATAAGAGAGACTTAGAAAACTGGTAAAACCTACATTGTTGATACAGTTGGGAGTACTTAGCACTGGGAAAACAGCACTTTTGCACAAAGAAATCTACTTCCTTAATACCGGGAAACAGTGAACGGAGAATGTATGAGTTTCTCAAGATTGGTAACAGATAGAAACAAGAGAAAGTACACAGTGATTCATCGACCTAGAGAAGTTACAGAGGTTTACACAGAGAAATCCAAGTGTAACTGCAAGAAAATAAGGGAGACTTAGAAAACTGGTAAAACCTACATTGTTGATAGAGTTGATAGTACTTAGCAATGTGAAAACAGCACATTCGCACAAAGAAATCTACTTCTCTAAGACAGGGAAACAGTGAACAGAGATTGTATGAGTTTCTCAAGATTGGTAACAGATAGAAACAAGAGAAAGTCCACAGTGATTCATCTACCTAGAGAAGTTACAGAGGTTTACACAGAGAATTCCAAGTATAGTACAAGCAAATAAGAGAGACTTAGAAAACCGGTAAAACCTACATTGTTGATAGAGTTGGGAATACTTAGCACTGTGAAAACAGCGCTTTCGCACAAGGAAATCTACTTCTCTAAGACTGGGAAACAGTGAACAGAGAATGTATGAGTTTCTCAAGATTGGTAACAGATAGAAACAAGAGAAAGTCCACAGTGATTCATCTACCGAGAGAAGTTACAGAGGTTTACACAGAGAAATCCAAGTGTAACTGCAAGAAAATAAGAGAGACTTAGAAAACTGGTAAAACCTACATTGTTGATAGAGTTAGGAGTACTTAGCACTGTGAAAACAGCACCTTCGCACAAAGAAATCTACTTCTCTAAGACCGGGAAACAGTGAACGGAGAATGTATGAGTTTCTCAAGATTGGTAACAGATAGAAACAAGAGAAAGTACACAGTGATTCATCTACCTAGAGAAGTTACAGAGGTTTACACAGAGAATTCCAAGTATAAGTACAAGAAAATAAGAGAGACTTAGAAAACTGGTGAACCCTACATTGTTGATAGAGTTGGGAGTACTTAGCCCTGAGAAAACAGCACTTTCGCACAAAGAAATCTACTTCTCTAAGACTGGGAAACTGTGAACAGAGAATGTATGAGTTTCTCAAGATTGATAACAGATAGAAACAAGAGAAAGTACACAGTGATTCATCTACCTAGAGAAGTTACAGAGGTTTACACAGAGAATTCCAAGTATAGAACAAGCAAATAAGAGAGACTTGGAAAACCGGTAAAACCTACATTGTTGATAGAGTTGGGAGTACTTAGCACTGTGAAAACAGTACTTTAACACAAAGAAATCTACTTCTCTAAGACCACGAAACAGTAAACAGAGAATGTATGAGTGTCTCAAGATTGGTAACAGATAGAAACAAGACAAAGTACACAGTGATTCATCTACCTAGAGAAGTTACAGAGGTTTACACTGAGAAATCCAAGTGTAACTTCCAGAAAATAAGAGAGACTTAGAAAACTGGTAAAAACTACATTGTTGATAGAGTTGGGAGTACTTAGCACTGTGAAAACAGCACTTTCGCACAAAGAAATCTACTTCTCTAAGACCGCGAAACAGTAAACAGAGAATGTATCAGTATCTCAAGATTGGTAACAGATAGAAACAAGAGAAAGTCCACAGTGATTCATCTACCGAGAGAAGTTACAGAGGTTTACACAGAGAATTCCAAGTATAAGTACAAGAAAATAAGAGAGACTTAGAACACTGGTAAAACCTACATTGTTGATAGAGTTGGGAGTACTTAGCACTGTGAAAACAGCACTTTCGCAGAAAGAAATCTACTTCTCTAAGACCCGGAAACAGTGAACGGAGAATGTATGAGTTTCTCAAGATGGGTAACAGATAGAAACAGGAGAAAGTCCACAGTGATTCACCTACCGAGAGAAGTTACACAGGTTTACACAGAGAATTCCAAGTATAAGTACAAGCAAATAAGAGAGACTTGGAAAACTGGTAAAACATACATTGTTGATACAGTTGGCAGTACTTAGCCCTGTGAAAACAGCACTTGCGCACAAAGAAATCTACTTCTCTAAGACAGGGAAACAGTGAACAGAGAATGTATGAGTTTCTCAAGATTGGTAACAGATAGAAACAAGAGAAAGTAGACAGTGATTCATCTACCTAGAGAAGTTATAGAGGTTTACACAGAGAATTCCAAGTATAAGTGCAAGAAAATAAAAGAGACTTAGAAAACTGGTAACACCTACATTGTTGATAGAGTTGGGAGTACTTAGCACTGTGAAAACAGCACTTTCCCACAAAGAAATCTACTTCTCTAAGACCACGAAACAGTAAACAGAGAATGTATCAGTATCTCAAGATTGGTAACAGATAGAAACAAGAGAAAGTCCACAGTGATTCATCTACCGAGAGAAGTTACAGAGGTTTACACAGAGAATTCCAAGTATAAGTACAAGAAAATAAGAGAGACTTAGAAAACTGTTAAAACCTACATTGTTGATAGAGTTGGGAGTACTTAGCACTGTGAAAACAGCACTTTAGCACAAAGAAATCTACTGCCCTAAGACCGGGAAACAGTGAACAGAGAATGTATTAGTTTCTCAAGATTGGTAACAGATAGAAACAACAGAAAGTACACAGTGATTGGTCTACCTAGAGAAGTTACAGAGGTTTACACAGAGAATTCCAAGTATAAGTAGAAGCAAATAAGTGAGACTTAGAAAACCGGTAAAACCTACATTGTTGATAGAGTTGGGAATACTTTGCACTGTGAAAACAGCACATTCGCACAAAGAAATCTACTTCTCTTGGTCGGGAAACAGTGAACAGAGAATGTATGAGTTTCTCAAGATTGATAACAGATAGAAACAAGAGAAAGTACACAGTGATTCATCTACCTAGAGAAGTTACAGAGGTTTACACAGAGAATTCCAAGTATAGAACAAGCAAATAAGAGAGACTTGGAAAACCGGTAAAACCTACATTGTTGATAGAGTTGGGAGTACTTAGCACTGTGAAAACAGCACTTTCGCACAAAGAAATCTACTTCTCTAAGACTAGCAATCAGTGAACAGAGAATGTATGAGTTTCTCAAGATTGGTAACAGATAGAAACAAGAGAAAGTACAGAGTGATTCATCTACCTAGAGAAGTTACAGAGGTTTACACAGAGAAATCCATGTGTAACTCCAAGAAAATAAGAGAGACTTAGAAAACTGGTAAAACCTACATTGTTGATAGAGTTGATAGTGCTTAGCCATGTGAAAACAGCACTTTTGCACAAGAAATCTACTTCTCTAAGACCGCGAAACAGTGAACAGAGAATGTATGAGTTTCTCAAGATTGGCAACAGATAGAAACAAGACAAAGTACACAGTGATTCATCTACCTAGAGAAGTTACAGAGGTTTACACAGAAAATTCCAAGTATAGTACAAGCAAATAAGAGAGACTTAGAAAACCGGTAAAACCTACATTGTTGATAGAGTTGGGAGTACTTAGCACTGTGAAAACAGCACTTTCGCACAAAGAAATCTACTTCTCTAATACCGGGAAACAGTGAACGGAGAATTTATGAGTTTCTCAAGATTGGTAACAGATAGAAACAAGAGAAAGTACACAGTGATTCATCTACCTCGAGAAGTTACAGAGGTTTACACAGAGAATTCCAAGTATAAGTACAAGAAAATAAGAGAGACTTAGAAAACTGGTAAAACCTACATTGTTGATAGAGTTGGGAGTACTTAGCACTGGGAAACAGCACTTTTGCACAAAGAAATCTACTTCCTTAATACCGGGAAACAGTGAACGGAGAATGTATGAGTTTCTCAAGATTGGTAACAGATAGAAACAAGAGAAAGTACACAGTGATTCATCGACCTAGAGAAGTTACAGAGGTTTACACAGAGAAATCCAAGTGTAACTGCAAGAAAATAAGGGAGACTTAGAAAACTGGTAAAACCTACATTGTTAATAGAGTTGATAGTACTTAGCAATGTGAAAACAGCACATTCGCACAAAAAAATCTACTTCTCTAAGACAGGGAAACAGTGAACAGAGATTGTATGAGTTTCTCAAGATTGGTAACAGATAGAAACAAGAGAAAGTCCACAGTGATTCATCTACCTAGAGAAGTTACAGAGGTTTACACAGAGAATTCCAAGTATAGTACAAGCAAATAAGAGAGACTTAGAAAACCGGTAAAAACTACATTGTTGATAGAGTTGGGAATACTTAGCACTGTGAAAACAGCACTTTCGCACAAGGAAATCTACTTCTCTAAGACTGGGAAACAGTGAACAGAGAATGTATGAGTTTCTCAAGATTGGTAACAGATAGAAACAAGAGAAAGTCCACAGTGATTCATCTACCGAGAGAAGTTACAGAGGTTTACACAGAGAAATCCAAGTGTAACTGCAAGAAAATAAGAGAGACTTAGAAAACTGGTAAAACCTACATTGTTGATAGAGTTAGGAGTACTTAGCACTGTGAAAACAGCACTTTCGCACAAAGAAATCTACTTCTCTAAGACCGGGAAACAGTGAACGGAGAATGTATGAGTTTCTCAAGATTGGTAACAGATAGAAACAAGAGAAAGTACACAGTGATTCATCTACCTAGAGAAGTTACAGAGGTTTACACAGAGAATTCCAAGTATAAGTACAAGAAAATAAGAGAGACTTAGAAAACTGGTGAACCCTACATTGTTGATAGAGTTGGGAGTACTTAGCCCTGAGAAAACAGCACTTTCGCACAAAGAAATCTACTTCTCTAAGACTGGGAAACTGTGAACAGAGAATGTATGAGTTTCTCAAGATTGGTAACAGATAGAAACAAGAGAAAGTCCACAGTGATTCATCTACCGAGAGAAGATCCAGAGGTTTACACAGAGAATTCCAAGTATAAGTACAAGAAAATAAGAGAGATTTAGAAAACTGGTAAAACCTACATTGTTGATAGAGTTGGGAGTACTTAGCCCTGGTAAAACAGCACTTTCGCCCAAAGAAATCTACTTCTCTGAGACCGGGAAACAGTGAACAGAGAATGTATGAGTTTCTCAAGATTGGTAACAGATAGAAACAAGAGAAAGTCCACAGTGATTCATCTACCTAGAGAAGTTACAGAGGTTTACACAGAGAATTCCAAGTATAAGTACAAGCAAATAAGAGAGACTTAGAAAACTGGTAAAAACTACATTGTTGATAGAGTTGGGAGTACTTAACACTGTGAAAACAGCACGTTCGCACAAAGAAATCTACTTCTCTAAGACCGCGAAACAGTGAACAGAGAATGTATGAGTTTCTCAAGATTGGTAACAGATAGAAACAAGAGAAAGTCCACAGTGATTCATCTACCTAGTGAAGTTACAGAGGTTTACACAGAGAATTCCAAGTATAGTACAAGCAAATAAGAGAGACTTAGAAAACCGGTAAAACCTACATTGTTGATAGAGTTGGGAGTACTTATCACTGTGAAAACAGCACTTTCGCACAAAGAAATCTACTTCTCTAAGACTGGGAAACAGTGAACAGAGAATGTATGAGTTTCTCAAGATTGGTAACAGATAGAAACAAGAGAAAGTCCACAGTGATTCATCTACCGAGAGAAGTTGCAGACGTTTACACAGAGAAATCCAAGTGTAACTTCCAGAAAATAAGAGAGACTTAGAAAACTGGTAAAAACTACATTGTTGATAGAGTTGGGAGTACTTAGCACTGTGAAAACAGCACTTTCGCACAAAGAAATCTACTTCTCTAAGACCGCGAAACAGTAAACAGAGAATGTATCAGTATCTCAAGATTGGTAACAGATAGAAACAAGAGAAAGTCCACAGTGATTCATCTACCGAGAGAAGTTACAGAGGTTTACACAGAGAATTCCAAGTATATGTACAAGAAAATAAGAGAGACTTAGAAAACTGGTAAAACCTACATTGTTGATAGAGTTGGGAGTACTTAGCACTGTGAAAACAGCACTTTCGCAGAAAGAAATCTACTTCTCTAAGACCCGGAAACAGTGAACGGAGAATGTATGAGTTTCTCAAGATGGGTAACAGATAGAAACAGGAGAAAGTCCACAGTGATTCACCTACCGAGAGAAGTTACAGAGGTTTACACAGAGAATTCCAAGTATAAGTACAAGCAAATAAGAGAGACTTTGAAAACTGGTAAAACATACATTGTTGATACAGTTTGCAGTACTTAGCCCTGTGAAAACAGCACTTGCGCACAAAGAAATCTACTTCTCTAAGACAGGGAAATAGTGAACAGAGAATGTATGAGTTTCTCAAGATTGGTAACAGATAGAAACAAGAGAAAGTAGACAGTGATTCATCTACCTAGAGAAGTTATAGAGGTTTACACAGAGAATTCCAAGTATAAGTGCAAGAAAATAAAAGAGACTTAGAAAACTGGTAACACCTACATTGTTGATAGAGTTGGAAGTACTTAGCACTGTGAAAACAGCACTTTCCCACAAAGAAATCTACTTCTCTAAGACCACGAAACAGTAAACAGAGAATGTATCAGTATCTCAAGATTGGTAACAGATAGAAACAAGAGAAAGTCCACAGTGATTCATCTACCGAGAGAAGTTACAGAGGTTTACACAGAGAATTCCAAGTATAAGTACAAGAAAATAAGAGAGACTTAGAAAACTGGTAAAACCTACATTGTTGATAGAGTTGGGAGTACTTAGCACTGTGAAAACAGCACTTTCGCACAAAGAAATCTACTGCTCTAAGACCGGGAAACAGTGAACAGAGAATGTATTAGTTTCTCAAGATTGGTAACAGATAGAAACAACAGAAAGTACACAGTGATTCGTCTACCTAGAGAAGTTACAGAGGTTTACACAGAAAATTCCAAGTATAAGTAGAAGCAAATAAGTGAGACTTAGAAAACCGGTAAAACCTACATTGTTCATAGAGTTGGGAGTACTTAGCACTGTGAAAACAGCACTTTCGCCGAAAGAAATCGACTGCTCTAAGACTGGGAAACAGTGAACAGAGAATGTATGAGTTTCTCAAGATTGATAACAGATAGAAACAAGAGAAAGTACACAGTGATTCATCTACCTAGAGAAGTTACAGAGGTTTACACAGAGAATTCCAAGTATAGAACAAGCAAATAAGAGAGACTTGGAAAACCGGTAAAACCTACATTGTTGATAGAGTTGGGAGTACTTAGCACTGTGAAAACAGCACTTTCGCACAAAGAAATCTACTTCTCTAAGACTGGGAAACAGTGAACAGAGAATGTATGAGTTTCTCAAGATTGGTAACAGATAGAAACAAGAGAAAGTACACAGTGATTCATCTACCTAGAGAAGTTACAGAGGTTTACACTGAGAAATCCAAGTGTAACTTCCAGAAAATAAGAGAGACTTAGAAAACTGGTAAAAACTACATTGTTGATAGAGTTGGGAGTACTTAGCACTGTGAAAAGAGCACTTTCGCACAAAGAAATCTACTTCTCTAAGACCGCGAAACAGCAAACAGAAAATGTATCAGTTTCTCAAGATTGGTAACAGATAGAAACAAGAGAAAGTCCACAGTGATTCATCTATCGAGAGAAGTTACAGAGGTTTACACAGAGAATTCCAAGTATAGGTACAAGAAAATAAGAGAGACTTAGAAAACCGGTAAAACCTACATTGTTGATAGAGTTGGGAGTTATTAGCACTGTGAAAACAGCACTTTCGCACAAAGAAATCTGCTTCTCTAAGACCGCGAAACAGTGAACAGAGAATGTATGAGTTTCTCCAGATTGGTAACAGATAGAAACAAGAGAAAGTCTCCAGTGATTCATCTACCGAGAGAACTTACAGAGGTTTATACAGAGAATTCCAAGTATAAGTACAAGAATATAAGAGAGACTTAGAAAACTGGTAAAACCTACATTGTTGATAGAGTTGGGAGTACTTAGCACTGTGAAAACAGCACTTTCGCACAAAGAAATCTACTTCTCTTGGTCAGGAAACAGTGAACAGAGAATGTATGAGTTTCTCAAGATTGATAAGAGATAGAAACAAGAGAAAGTACACAGTGATTCATCTACCTAGAGAAGTTACAGAGGTTTACACAGAGAATTCCAAGTATAGAACAAGCAAATAAGAGAGACTTGGAAAACCGCTAAAACCTACATTCTTGATAGAGTTGGGAGTACTTAGCACTGTGAAAACAGCACTTTCGCACAAAGAAATCTACTTCTCTAAGACTAGCAATCAGTGAACAGAGAATGTATGAGTTTCTCAAGATTGGTAACAGATAGAAACAAGAGAAAGTACAGAGTGATTCATCTACCTAGAGAAGTTACAGAGGTTTACACAGAGAAATCCATGTGTAACTCCAAGAAAATAAGAGAGACTTAGAAAACTGGTAAAACCTACATTGTTGATAGAGTTGATAGTGCTTAGCCATGTGAAAACAGCACTTTTGCACAAGAAATCTACTTCTCTAAGACCGCGTAACAGTGAACAGAGAATGTATGAGTTTCTCAAGATTGGCAACAGATAGAAACAAGACAAAGTACACAGTGATTCATCTACCTAGAGAAGTTACAGAGGTTTACACAGAGAATTCCAAGTATAGAACAAGCAAATAAGAGAGACTTGGAAAACCGCTAAAACCTACATTCTTGATAGAGTTGGGAGTACTTAGCACTGTGAAAACAGCACTTTCGCACAAAGAAATCTACTTCTCTAAGACTAGCAATCAGTGAACAGAGAATGTATGAGTTTCTCAAGATTGGTAACAGATAGAAACAAGAGAAAGTACAGAGTGATTCATCTACCTAGAGAAGTTACAGAGGTTTACGCAGAGAAATCCATGTGTAACTCCAAGAAAATAAGAGAGACTTAGAAAACTGGTAAAACCTACATTGTTGATAGAGTTGATAGTGCTTAGCCATGTGAAAACAGCACTTTTGCACAAGAAATCTACTTCTCTAAGACCGCGAAACAGTGAACAGAGAATGTATGAGTTTCTCAAGATTGGCAACAGATAGAAACAAGACAAAGTACACAGTGATTCATCTACCTAGAGAAGTTACAGAGGTTTACACAGAAAATTCCAAGTATAGTACAAGCAAATAAGAGAGACTTAGAAAACCGGTAAAACCTACATTGTTGATAGAGTTGGGAGTACTTAGCACTGTGAAAACAGCACTTTCGCACAAAGAAATCTACTTCTCTAATACCGGGAAACAGTGAACGGAGAATGTATGAGTTTCTCAAGATTGGTAACAGATAGAAACAAGAGAAAGTACACAGTGATTCATCTACCTAGAGAAGTTACAGAGGTTTACACAGAGAAATCCAAGTGTAACTTCGAGAAAATAAGAGAGACTTAGAAAACTGGTAAAAACTACATTGTTGATAGAGTTGGGAGTACTTAGCACTGTGAAAACAGCACTTTCGCACAAAGAAATCTACTTCTCTATGACCGCGAAACAGTAAACAGAGAATGTATCAGTTTCTCAAGATTAGTAACAGATAGAAACAAGAGAAAGTCCACAGTGATTCATCGACCTAGAGAAGTTACAGAGGTTTACACAGAGAAATCCAAGTGTAACTGCAAGAAAATAAGGGAGACTTAGAAAACTGGTAAAACCTACATTGTTGATAGAGTTGATAGTACTTAGCAATGTGAAAACAGCACATTCGCACAAAGAAATCTACTTCTCTAAGACAGGGAAACAGTGAACAGAGATTGTATCAGTTTCTCAAGATTGGTAACAGATAGAAACAAGAGAAAGTCCACAGTGATTCATCTACCTAGAGAAGTTACAGAGGTTTACACAGAGAATTCCAAGTATAGTACAAGCAAATAAGAGAGACTTAGAAAACCGGTAAAACCTACATTGTTGATAGAGTTGGGAATACTTAGCACTGTGAAAACAGCGCTTTCGCACAAGGAAATCTACTTCTCTAAGACTGGGAAACAGTGAACAGAGAATGTATGAGTTTCTCAAGATTGGTAACAGATAGAAACAAGAGAAAGTCCACAGTGATTCATCTACCGAGAGAAGTTACAGAGGTTTACACAGAGAAATCCAAGTGTAACTGCAAGAAAATAAGAGAGACTTAGAAAACTGGTAAAACCTACATTGTTGATAGAGTTAGGAGTACTTAGCACTGTGAAAACAGCACTTTCGCACAAAGAAATCTACTTCTCTAAGACCGGGAAACAGTGAACGGAGAATGTATGAGTTTCTCAAGATTGGTAACAGATAGAAACAAGAGAAAGTACACAGTGATTCATCTACCTAGAGAAGTTACAGAGGTTTACACAGAGAATTCCAAGTATAAGTACAAGAAAATAAGAGAGACTTAGAAAACTGGTGAACCCTACATTGTTGATAGAGTTGGGAGTACTTAGCCCTGAGAAAACAGCACTTTCGCACAAAGAAATCTACTTCTCTAAGACTGGGAAACTGTGAACAGAGAATGTATGAGTTTCTCAAGATTGATAACAGATAGAAACAAGAGAAAGTACACAGTGATTCATCTACCTAGAGAAGTTACAGAGGTTTACACAGAGAATTCCAAGTATAGAACAAGCAAATAAGAGAGACTTGGAAAACCGGTAAAACCTACATTGTTGATAGAGTTGGGAGTACTTAGCACTGTGAAAACAGTACTTTAACACAAAGAAATCTACTTCTCTAAGACCACGAAACAGTAAACAGAGAATGTATGAGTGTCTCAAGATTGGTAACAGATAGAAACAAGACAAAGTACACAGTGATTCATCTACCTAGAGAAGTTACAGAGGTTTACACTGAGAAATCCAAGTGTAACTTCCAGAAAATAAGAGAGACTTAGAAAACTGGTAAAAACTACATTGTTGATAGAGTTGGGAGTACTTAGCACTGTGAAAACAGCACTTTCGCACAAAGAAATCTACTTCTCTAAGACGGCGAAACAGTAAACAGAGAATGTATCAGTATCTCAAGATTGGTAACAGATAGAAACAAGAGAAAGTCCACAGTGATTCATCTACCGAGAGAAGTTACAGAGGTTTACACAGAGAATTCCAAGTATAAGTACAAGAAAATAAGAGAGACTTAGAACACTGGTAAAACCTACATTGTTGATAGAGTTGGGAGTACTTAGCACTGTGAAAACAGCACTTTCGCAGAAAGAAATCTACTTCTCTAAGACCCGGAAACAGTGAACGGAGAATGTATGAGTTTCTCAAGATGGGTAACAGATAGAAACAGGAGAAAGTCCACAGTGATTCACCTACCGAGAGAAGTTACACAGGTTTACACAGAGAATTCCAAGTATAAGTACAAGCAAATAAGAGAGACTTGGAAAACTGGTAAAACATACATTGTTGATACAGTTGGCAGTACTTAGCCCTGTGAAAACAGCACTTGCGCACAAAGAAATCTACTTCTCTAAGACAGGGAAACAGTGAACAGAGAATGTATGAGTTTCTCAAGATTGGTAACAGATAGAAACAAGAGAAAGTAGACAGTGATTCATCTACCTAGAGAAGTTATAGAGGTTTACACAGAGAATTCCAAGTATAAGTGCAAGAAAATAAAAGAGACTTAGAAAACTGGTAACACCTACATTGTTGATAGAGTTGGGAGTACTTAGCACTGTGAAAACAGCACTTTCCCACAAAGAAATCTACTTCTCTAAGACCACGAAACAGTAAACAGAGAATGTATCAGTATCTCAAGATTGGTAACAGATAGAAACAAGAGAAAGTCCACAGTGATTCATCTACCGAGAGAAGTTACAGAGGTTTACACAGAGAATTCCAAGTATAAGTACAAGAAAATAAGAGAGACTTAGAAAACTGTTAAAACCTACATTGTTGATAGAGTTGGGAGTACTTAGCACTGTGAAAACAGCACTTTAGCACAAAGAAATCTACTGCCCTAAGACCGGGAAACAGTGAACAGAGAATGTATTAGTTTCTCAAGATTGGTAACAGATAGAAACAACAGAAAGTACACAGTGATTGGTCTACCTAGAGAAGTTACAGAGGTTTACACAGAGAATTCCAAGTATAAGTAGAAGCAAATAAGTGAGACTTAGAAAACCGGTAAAACCTACATTGTTGATAGAGTTGGGAGTACTTTGCACTGTGAAAACAGCACATTCGCACAAAGAAATCTACTTCTCTTGGTCGGGAAACAGTGAACAGAGAATGTATGAGTTTCTCAAGATTGATAACAGATAGAAACAAGAGAAAGTACACAGTGATTCATCTACCTAGAGAAGTTACAGAGGTTTACACAGAGAATTCCAAGTATAGAACAAGCAAATAAGAGAGACTTGGAAAACCGGTAAAACCTACATTGTTGATAGAGTTGGGAGTACTTAGCACTGTGAAAACAGCACTTTCGCACAAAGAAATCTACTTCTCTAAGACTAGCAATCAGTGAACAGAGAATGTATGAGTTTCTCAAGATTGGTAACAGATAGAAACAAGAGAAAGTACAGAGTGATTCATCTACCTAGAGAAGTTACAGAGGTTTACACAGAGAAATCCATGTGTAACTCCAAGAAAATAAGAGAGACTTAGAAAACTGGTAAAACCTACATTGTTGATAGAGTTGATAGTGCTTAGCCATGTGAAAACAGCACTTTTGCACAAGAAATCTACTTCTCTAAGACCGCGAAACAGTGAACAGAGAATGTATGAGTTTCTCAAGATTGGCAACAGATAGAAACAAGACAAAGTACACAGTGATTCATCTACCTAGAGAAGTTACAGAGGTTTACACAGAAAATTCCAAGTATAGTACAAGCAAATAAGAGAGACTTAGAAAACCGGTAAAACCTACATTGTTGATAGAGTTGGGAGTACTTAGCACTGTGAAAACAGCACTTTCGCACAAAGAAATCTACTTCTCTAATACCGGGAAACAGTGAACGGAGAATGTATGAGTTTCTCAAGATTGGTAACAGATAGAAACAAGAGAAAGTACACAGTGATTCATCTGCCTCGAGAAGTTACAGAGGTTTACACAGAGAATTCCAAGTATAAGTACAAGAAAATAAGAGAGACTTAGAAAACTGGTAAAACCTACATTGTTGATAGAGTTGGGAGTACTTAGCACTGGGAAACAGCACTTTTGCACAAAGAAATCTACTTCCTTAATACCGGGAAACAGTGAACGGAGAATGTATGAGTTTCTCAAGATTGGTAACAGATAGAAACAAGAGAAAGTACACAGTGATTCATCGACCTAGAGAAGTTACAGAGGTTTACACAGAGAAATCCAAGTGTAACTGCAAGAAAATAAGGGAGACTTAGAAAACTGGTAAAACCTACATTGTTAATAGAGTTGATAGTACTTAGCAATGTGAAAACAGCACATTCGCACAAAAAAATCTACTTCTCTAAGACAGGGAAACAGTGAACAGAGATTGTATGAGTTTCTCAAGATTGGTAACAGATAGAAACAAGAGAAAGTCCACAGTGATTCATCTACCTAGAGAAGTTACAGAGGTTTACACAGAGAATTCCAAGTATAGTACAAGCAAATAAGAGAGACTTAGAAAACCGGTAAAAACTACATTGTTGATAGAGTTGGGAATACTTAGCACTGTGAAAACAGCACTTTCGCACAAGGAAATCTACTTCTCTAAGACTGGGAAACAGTGAACAGAGAATGTATGAGTTTCTCAAGATTGGTAACAGATAGAAACAAGAGAAAGTCCACAGTGATTCATCTACCGAGAGAAGTTACAGAGGTTTACACAGAGAAATCCAAGTGTAACTGCAAGAAAATAAGAGAGACTTAGAAAACTGGTAAAACCTACATTGTTGATAGAGTTAGGAGTACTTAGCACTGTGAAAACAGCACTTTCGCACAAAGAAATCTACTTCTCTAAGACCGGGAAACAGTGAACGGAGAATGTATGAGTTTCTCAAGATTGGTAACAGATAGAAACAAGAGAAAGTACACAGTGATTCATCTACCTAGAGAAGTTACAGAGGTTTACACAGAGAATTCCAAGTATAAGTACAAGAAAATAAGAGAGACTTAGAAAACTGGTGAACCCTACATTGTTGATAGAGTTGGGAGTACTTAGCCCTGAGAAAACAGCACTTTCGCACAAAGAAATCTACTTCTCTAAGACTGGGAAACTGTGAACAGAGAATGTATGAGTTTCTCAAGATTGGTAACAGATAGAAACAAGAGAAAGTCCACAGTGATTCATCTACCGAGAGAAGATCCAGAGGTTTACACAGAGAATTCCAAGTATAAGTACAAGAAAATAAGAGAGATTTAGAAAACTGGTAAAACCTACATTGTTGATAGAGTTGGGAGTACTTAGCCCTGGTAAAACAGCACTTTCGCCCAAAGAAATCTACTTCTCTGAGACCGGGAAACAGTGAACAGAGAATGTATGAGTTTCTCAAGATTGGTAACAGATAGAAACAAGAGAAAGTCCACAGTGATTCATCTACCTAGAGAAGTTACAGAGGTTTACACAGAGAATTCCAAGTATAAGTACAAGCAAATAAGAGAGACTTAGAAAACTGGTAAAAACTACATTGTTGATAGAGTTGGGAGTACTTAGCACTGTGAAAACAGCACTTTCGCACAAAGAAATCTACTTCTCTAAGACCGCGAAACAGTGAACAGAGAATGTATGAGTTTCTCAAGATTGGTAACAGATAGAAACAAGAGAAAGTCCACAGTGATTCATCTACCTAGTGAAGTTACAGAGGTTTACACAGAGAATTCCAAGTATAGTACAAGCAAATAAGAGAGACTTAGAAAACCGGTAAAACCTACATTGTTGATAGAGTTGGGAGTACTTATCACTGTGAAAACAGCACTTTCGCACAAAGAAATCTACTTCTCTAAGACAGGGAAACAGTGAACAGAGAATGTATGAGTTTCTCAAGATTGGTAACAGATAGAAACAAGAGAAAGTCCACAGTGATTCATCTACCGAGAGAAGTTGCAGACGTTTACACAGAGAAATCCAAGTGTAACTTCCAGAAAATAAGAGAGACTTAGAAAACTGGTAAAAACTACATTGTTGATAGAGTTGGGAGTACTTAGCACTGTGAAAACAGCACTTTCGCACAAAGAAATCTACTTCTCTAAGACCGCGAAACAGTAAACAGAGAATGTATCAGTATCTCAAGATTGGTAACAGATAGAAACAAGAGAAAGTCCACAGTGATTCATCTACCGAGAGAAGTTACAGAGGTTTACACAGAGAATTCCAAGTATATGTACAAGAAAATAAGAGAGACTTAGAAAACTGGTAAAACCTACATTGTTGATAGAGTTGGGAGTACTTAGCACTGTGAAAACAGCACTTTCGCAGAAAGAAATCTACTTCTCTAAGACCCGGAAACAGTGAACGGAGAATGTATGAGTTTCTCAAGATGGGTAACAGATAGAAACAGGAGAAAGTCCACAGTGATTCACCTACCGAGAGAAGTTACAGAGGTTTACACAGAGAATTCCAAGTATAAGTACAAGCAAATAAGAGAGACTTTGAAAACTGGTAAAACATACATTGTTGATACAGTTTGCAGTACTTAGCCCTGTGAAAACAGCACTTGCGCACAAAGAAATCTACTTCTCTAAGACAGGGAAATAGTGAACAGAGAATGTATGAGTTTCTCAAGATTGGTAACAGATAGAAACAAGAGAAAGTAGACAGTGATTCATCTACCTAGAGAAGTTATAGAGGTTTACACAGAGAATTCCAAGTATAAGTGCAAGAAAATAAAAGAGACTTAGAAAACTGGTAACACCTACATTGTTGATAGAGTTGGAAGTACTTAGCACTGTGAAAACAGCACTTTCCCACAAAGAAATCTACTTCTCTAAGACCACGAAACAGTAAACAGAGAATGTATCAGTATCTCAAGATTGGTAACAGATAGAAACAAGAGAAAGTCCACAGTGATTCATCTACCGAGAGAAGTTACAGAGGTTTACACAGAGAATTCCAAGTATAAGTACAAGAAAATAAGAGAGACTTAGAAAACTGGTAAAACCTACATTGTTGATAGAGTTGGGAGTACTTAGCACTGTGAAAACAGCACTTTCGCACAAAGAAATCTACTGCTCTAAGACCGGGAAACAGTGAACAGAGAATGTATTAGTTTCTCAAGATTGGTAACAGATAGAAACAACAGAAAGTACACAGTGATTCGTCTACCTAGAGAAGTTACAGAGGTTTACACAGAAAATTCCAAGTATAAGTAGAAGCAAATAAGTGAGACTTAGAAAACCGGTAAAACCTACATTGTTCATAGAGTTGGGAGTACTTAGCACTGTGAAAACAGCACTTTCGCACAAAGAAATCTACTTCTCTTGGTCGGGAAACAGTGAACAGAGAATGTATGAGTTTCTCAAGATTGATAACAGATAGAAACAAGAGAAAGTACACAGTGATTCATCTACCTAGAGAAGTTACAGAGGTTTACACAGAGAATTCCAAGTATAGAACAAGCAAATAAGAGAGACTTGGAAAACCGGTAAAACCTACATTGTTGATAGAGTTGGGAGTACTTAGCACTGTGAAAACAGCACTTTCGCACAAAGAAATCTACTTCTCTAAGACTGGGAAACAGTGAACAGAGAATGTATGAGTTTCTCAAGATTGGTAACAGATAGAAACAAGAGAAAGTACACAGTGATTCATCTACCTAGAGAAGTTACAGAGGTTTACACTGAGAAATCCAAGTGTAACTTCCAGAAAATAAGAGAGACTTAGAAAACTGGTAAAAACTACATTGTTGATAGAGTTGGGAGTACTTAGCACTGTGAAAACAGCACTTTCGCACAAAGAAATCTACTTCTCTAAGACCGCGAAACAGCAAACAGAAAATGTATCAGTTTCTCAAGATTGGTAACAGATAGAAACAAGAGAAAGTCCACAGTGATTCATCTACCGAGAGAAGTTACAGAGGTTTACACAGAGAATTCCAAGTATAGGTACAAGAAAATAAGAGAGACTTAGAAAACCGGTAAAACCTACATTGTTGATAGAGTTGGGAGTTATTAGCACTGTGAAAACAGCACTTTCGCACAAAGAAATCTGCTTCTCTAAGACCGCGAAACAGTGAACAGAGAATGTATGAGTTTCTCCAGATTGGTAACAGATAGAAACAAGAGAAAGTCTCCAGTGATTCATCTACCGAGAGAACTTACAGAGGTTTATACAGAGAATTCCAAGTATAAGTACAAGAATATAAGAGAGACTTAGAAAACTGGTAAAACCTACATTGTTGATAGAGTTGGGAGTACTTAGCACTGTGAAAACAGCACTTTCGCACAAAGAAATCTACTTCTCTAAGACTGGGAAACAGTGAACAGAGAATGTATGAATTTCTCAAGATTGGTGACAGATAGAAACAGGAGAAAGTCCACAGTGATTCATCTACCGACAGAAGTTACAGAGGTTTACACAGAGAATTCCAAGTATAAGCACAAGAAAATAAGAGAGACTTAGAAAACTGGTAAAACCTACATTGTTGATAGAGTTGGGAGTTATTAGCACTGTGAAAACAGCACTTTCGCACAAAGAAATCTACTTCTCTAAGACCGCGAAACAGCAAACAGAAAATGTATCAGTTTCTCAAGATTGGTAACAGATAGAAACAAGAGAAAGTCCACAGTGATTCATCTACCGAGAGAAGTTACAGAGGTTTACACAGAGAATTCCAAGTATAAGTAGAAGCAAATAAGTGAGACTTAGAAAACCAGGAAAACCTACATTGTTGATAGAGTTGATAGTGCTTAGCCATGTGAAAACAGCACTTTTGCACAAGAAATCTACTTCTCTAAGACCGCGAAACAGTGAACAGAGAATGTATGAGTTTCTCAAGATTGGCAACAGATAGAAACAAGACAAAGTACACAGTGATTCATCTACCTAGAGAAGTTACAGAGGTTTACACAGAGAATTCCAAGTATAGAACAAGCAAATAAGAGAGACTTGGAAAACCGCTAAAACCTACATTCTTGAATGAGTTGGGAGTACTTAGCACTGTGAAAACAGCACTTTCGCACAAAGAAATCTACTTCTCTAAGACTAGCAATCAGTGAACAGAGAATGTATGAGTTTCTCAAGATTGGTAACAGATAGAAACAAGAGAAAGTACAGAGTGATTCATCTACCTAGAGAAGTTACAGAGGTTTACGCAGAGAAATCCATGTGTAACTCCAAGAAAATAAGAGAGACTTAGAAAACTGGTAAAACCTACATTGTTGATAGAGTTGATAGTGCTTAGCCATGTGAAAACAGCACTTTTGCACAAGAAATCTACTTCTCTAAGACCGCGAAACAGTGAACAGAGAATGTATGAGTTTCTCAAGATTGGCAACAGATAGAAACAAGACAAAGTACACAGTGATTCATCTACCTAGAGAAGTTACAGAGGTTTACACAGAAAATTCCAAGTATAGTACAAGCAAATAAGAGAGACTTAGAAAACCGGTAAAACCTACATTGTTGATAGAGTTGGGAATACTTAGCACTGTGAAAACAGCGCTTTCGCACAAGGAAATCTACTTCTCTAAGACTGGGAAACAGTGAACAGAGAATGTATGAGTTTCTCAAGATTGGTAACAGATAGAAACAAGAGAAAGTCCACAGTGATTCATCTACCGAGAGAAGTTACAGAGGTTTACACAGAGAAATCCAAGTGTAACTGCAAGAAAATAAGAGAGACTTAGAAAACTGGTAAAACCTACATTGTTGATAGAGTTAGGAGTACTTAGCACTGTGAAAACAGCACTTTCGCACAAAGAAATCTACTTCTCTAAGACCGGGAAACAGTGAACGGAGAATGTATGAGTTTCTCAAGATTGGTAACAGATAGAAACAAGAGAAAGTACACAGTGATTCATCTACCTAGAGAAGTTACAGAGGTTTACACAGAGAATTCCAAGTATAAGTACAAGAAAATAAGAGAGACTTAGAAAACTGGTGAACCCTACATTGTTGATAGAGTTGGGAGTACTTAGCCCTGAGAAAACAGCACTTTCGCACAAAGAAATCTACTTCTCTAAGACTGGGAAACTGTGAACAGAGAATGTATGAGTTTCTCAAGATTGATAACAGATAGAAACAAGAGAAAGTACACAGTGATTCATCTACCTAGAGAAGTTACAGAGGTTTACACAGAGAATTCCAAGTATAGAACAAGCAAATAAGAGAGACTTGGAAAACCGGTAAAACCTACATTGTTGATAGAGTTGGGAGTACTTAGCACTGTGAAAACAGTACTTTAACACAAAGAAATCTACTTCTCTAAGACCACGAAACAGTAAACAGAGAATGTATGAGTGTCTCAAGATTGGTAACAGATAGAAACAAGACAAAGTACACAGTGATTCATCTACCTAGAGAAGTTACAGAGGTTTACACTGAGAAATCCAAGTGTAACTTCCAGAAAATAAGAGAGACTTAGAAAACTGGTAAAAACTACATTGTTGATAGAGTTGGGAGTACTTAGCACTGTGAAAACAGCACTTTCGCACAAAGAAATCTACTTCTCTAAGACCGCGAAACAGTAAACAGAGAATGTATCAGTATCTCAAGATTGGTAACAGATAGAAACAAGAGAAAGTCCACAGTGATTCATCTACCGAGAGAAGTTACAGAGGTTTACACAGAGAATTCCAAGTATAAGTACAAGAAAATAAGAGAGACTTAGAACACTGGTAAAACCTACATTGTTGATAGAGTTGGGAGTACTTAGCACTGTGAAAACAGCACTTTCGCAGAAAGAAATCTACTTCTCTAAGACCCGGAAACAGTGAACGGAGAATGTATGAGTTTCTCAAGATGGGTAACAGATAGAAACAGGAGAAAGTCCACAGTGATTCACCTACCGAGAGAAGTTACACAGGTTTACACAGAGAATTCCAAGTATAAGTACAAGCAAATAAGAGAGACTTGGAAAACTGGTAAAACATACATTGTTGATACAGTTGGCAGTACTTAGCCCTGTGAAAACAGCACTTGCGCACAAAGAAATCTACTTCTCTAAGACAGGGAAACAGTGAACAGAGAATGTATGAGTTTCTCAAGATTGGTAACAGATAGAAACAAGAGAAAGTAGACAGTGATTCATCTACCTAGAGAAGTTATAGAGGTTTACACAGAGAATTCCAAGTATAAGTGCAAGAAAATAAAAGAGACTTAGAAAACTGGTAACACCTACATTGTTGATAGAGTTGGGAGTACTTAGCACTGTGAAAACAGCACTTTCCCACAAAGAAATCTACTTCTCTAAGACCACGAAACAGTAAACAGAGAATGTATCAGTATCTCAAGATTGGTAACAGATAGAAACAAGAGAAAGTACACAGTGATTCATCTACCGAGAGAAGTTACAGAGGTTTACACAGAGAAATCCAAGTATAAGTACAAGAAAATAAGAGAGACTTAGAAAACTGTTAAAACCTACATTGTTGATAGAGTTGGGAGTACTTAGCACTGTGAAAACAGCACTTTAGCACAAAGAAATCTACTGCCCTAAGACCGGGAAACAGTGAACAGAGAATGTATTAGTTTCTCAAGATTGGTAACAGATAGAAACAACAGAAAGTACACAGTGATTGGTCTACCTAGAGAAGTTACAGAGGTTTACACAGAGAATTCCAAGTATAAGTAGAAGCAAATAAGTGAGACTTAGAAAACCGGTAAAACCTACATTGTTGATAGAGTTGGGAGTACTTTGCACTGTGAAAACAGCACATTCGCACAAAGAAATCTACTTCTCTTGGTCGGGAAACAGTGAACAGAGAATGTATGAGTTTCTCAAGATTGATAACAGATAGAAACAAGAGAAAGTACACAGTGATTCATCTACCTAGAGAAGTTACAGAGGTTTACACAGAGAATTCCAAGTATAGAACAAGCAAATAAGAGAGACTTGGAAAACCGGTAAAACCTACATTGTTGATAGAGTTGGGAGTACTTAGCACTGTGAAAACAGCACTTTCGCACAAAGAAATCTACTTCTCTAAGACTAGCAATCAGTGAACAGAGAATGTATGAGTTTCTCAAGATTGGTAACAGATAGAAACAAGAGAAAGTACAGAGTGATTCATCTACCTAGAGAAGTTACAGAGGTTTACACAGAGAAATCCATGTGTAACTCCAAGAAAATAAGAGAGACTTAGAAAACTGGTAAAACCTACATTGTTGATAGAGTTGATAGTGCTTAGCCATGTGAAAACAGCACTTTTGCACAAGAAATCTACTTCTCTAAGACCGCGAAACAGTGAACAGAGAATGTATGAGTTTCTCAAGATTGGCAACAGATAGAAACAAGACAAAGTACACAGTGATTCATCTACCTAGAGAAGTTACAGAGGTTTACACAGAAAATTCCAAGTATAGTAGAAGCAAATAAGAGAGACTTAGAAAACCGGTAAAACCTACATTGTTGATAGAGTTGGGAGTACTTAGCACTGTGAAAACAGCACTTTCGCACAAAGAAATCTACTTCTCTAATACCGGGAAACAGTGAACGGAGAATGTATGAGTTTCTCAAGATTGGTAACAGATAGAAACAAGAGAAAGTACACAGTGATTCATCTACCTCGAGAAGTTACAGAGGTTTACACAGAGAATTCCAAGTATAAGTACAAGAAAATAAGAGAGACTTAGAAAACTGGTAAAACCTACATTGTTGATAGAGTTGGGAGTACTTAGCACTGGGAAACAGCACTTTTGCACAAAGAAATCTACTTCCTTAATACCGGGAAACAGTGAACGGAGAATGTATGAGTTTCTCAAGATTGGTAACAGATAGAAACAAGAGAAAGTACACAGTGATTCATCGACCTAGAGAAGTTACAGAGGTTTACACAGAGAAATCCAAGTGTAACTGCAAGAAAATAAGGGAGACTTAGAAAACTGGTAAAACCTACATTGTTAATAGAGTTGATAGTACTTAGCAATGTGAAAACAGCACATTCGCACAAAAAAATCTACTTCTCTAAGACAGGGAAACAGTGAACAGAGATTGTATGAGTTTCTCAAGATTGGTAACAGATAGAAACAAGAGAAAGTCCACAGTGATTCATCTACCTAGAGAAGTTACAGAGGTTTACACAGAGAATTCCAAGTATAGTACAAGCAATTAAGAGAGACTTAGAAAACCGGTAAAAACTACATTGTTGATAGAGTTGGGAATACTTAGCACTGTGAAAACAGCACTTTCGCACAAGGAAATCTACTTCTCTAAGACTGGGAAACAGTGAACAGAGAATGTATGAGTTTCTCAAGATTGGTAACAGATAGAAACAAGAGAAAGTCCACAGTGATTCATCTACCGAGAGAAGTTACAGAGGTTTACACAGAGAAATCCAAGTGTAACTGCAAGAAAATAAGAGAGACTTAGAAAACTGGTAAAACCTACATTGTTGATAGAGTTAGGAGTACTTAGCACTGTGAAAACAGCACTTTCGCACAAAGAAATCTACTTCTCTAAGACCGGGAAACAGTGAACGGAGAATGTATGAGTTTCTCAAGATTGGTAACAGATAGAAACAAGAGAAAGTACACAGTGATTCATCTACCTAGAGAAGTTACAGAGGTTTACACAGAGAATTCCAAGTATAAGTACAAGAAAATAAGAGAGACTTAGAAAACTGGTGAACCCTACATTGTTGATAGAGTTGGGAGTACTTAGCCCTGAGAAAACAGCACTTTCGCACAAAGAAATCTACTTCTCTAAGACTGGGAAACTGTGAACAGAGAATGTATGAGTTTCTCAAGATTGGTAACAGATAGAAACAAGAGAAAGTCCACAGTGATTCATCTACCGAGAGAAGATCCAGAGGTTTACACAGAGAATTCCAAGTATAAGTACAAGAAAATAAGAGAGATTTAGAAAACTGGTAAAACCTACATTGTTGATAGAGTTGGGAGTACTTAGCCCTGGTAAAACAGCACTTTCGCCCAAAGAAATCTACTTCTCTGAGACCGGGAAACAGTGAACAGAGAATGTATGAGTTTCTCAAGATTGGTAACAGATAGAAACAAGAGAAAGTCCACAGTGATTCATCTACCTAGAGAAGTTACAGAGGTTTACACAGAGAATTCCAAGTATAAGTACAAGCAAATAAGAGAGACTTAGAAAACTGGTAAAAACTACATTGTTGATAGAGTTGGGAGTACTTAGCACTGTGAAAACAGCACTTTCGCACAAAGAAATCTACTTCTCTAAGACCGCGAAACAGTGAACAGAGAATGTATGAGTTTCTCAAGATTGGTAACAGATAGAAACAAGAGAAAGTCCACAGTGATTCATCTACCTAGTGAAGTTACAGAGGTTTACACAGAGAATTCCAAGTATAGTACAAGCAAATAAGAGAGACTTAGAAAACCGGTAAAACCTACATTGTTGATAGAGTTGGGAGTACTTATCACTGTGAAAACAGCACTTTCGCACAAAGAAATCTACTTCTCTAAGACTGGGAAACAGTGAACAGAGAATGTATGAGTTTCTCAAGATTGGTAACAGATAGAAACAAGAGAAAGTCCACAGTGATTCATCTACCGAGAGAAGTTGCAGACGTTTACACAGAGAAATCCAAGTGTAACTTCCAGAAAATAAGAGAGACTTAGAAAACTGGTAAAAACTACATTGTTGATAGAGTTGGGAGTACTTAGCACTGTGAAAACAGCACTTTCGCACAAAGAAATCTACTTCTCTAAGACCGCGAAACAGTAAACAGAGAATGTATCAGTATCTCAAGATTGGTAACAGATAGAAACAAGAGAAAGTCCACAGTGATTCATCTACCGAGAGAAGTTACAGAGGTTTACACAGAGAATTCCAAGTATATGTACAAGAAAATAAGAGAGACTTAGAAAACTGGTAAAACCTACATTGTTGATAGAGTTGGGAGTACTTAGCACTGTGAAAACAGCACTTTCGCAGAAAGAAATCTACTTCTCTAAGACCCGGAAACAGTGAACGGAGAATGTATGAGTTTCTCAAGATGGGTAACAGATAGAAACAGGAGAAAGTCCACAGTGATTCACCTACCGAGAGAAGTTACAGAGGTTTACACAGAGAATTCCAAGTATAAGTACAAGCAAATAAGAGAGACTTTGAAAACTGGTAAAACATACATTGTTGATACAGTTTGCAGTACTTAGCCCTGTGAAAACAGCACTTGCGCACAAAGAAATCTACTTCTCTAAGACAGGGAAATAGTGAACAGAGAATGTATGAGTTTCTCAAGATTGGTAACAGATAGAAACAAGAGAAAGTAGACAGTGATTCATCTACCTAGAGAAGTTATAGAGGTTTACACAGAGAATTCCAAGTATAAGTGCAAGAAAATAAAAGAGACTTAGAAAACTGGTAACACCTACATTGTTGATAGAGTTGGAAGTACTTAGCACTGTGAAAACAGCACTTTCCCACAAAGAAATCTACTTCTCTAAGACCACGAAACAGTAAACAGAGAATGTATCAGTATCTCAAGATTGGTAACAGATAGAAACAAGAGAAAGTCCACAGTGATTCATCTACCGAGAGAAGTTACAGAGGTTTACACAGAGAATTCCAAGTATAAGTACAAGAAAATAAGAGAGACTTAGAAAACTGGTAAAACCTACATTGTTGATAGAGTTGGGAGTACTTAGCACTGTGAAAACAGCACTTTCGCACAAAGAAATCTACTGCTCTAAGACCGGGAAACAGTGAACAGAGAATGTATTAGTTTCTCAAGATTGGTAACAGATAGAAACAACAGAAAGTACACAGTGATTCGTCTACCTAGAGAAGTTACAGAGGTTTACACAGAAAATTCCAAGTATAAGTAGAAGCAAATAAGTGAGACTTAGAAAACCGGTAAAACCTACATTGTTCATAGAGTTGGGAGTACTTAGCACTGTGAAAACAGCACTTTCGCACAAAGAAATCTACTTCTCTTGGTCGGGAAACAGTGAACAGAGAATGTATGAGTTTCTCAAGATTGATAACAGATAGAAACAAGAGAAAGTACACAGTGATTCATCTACCTAGAGAAGTTACAGAGGTTTACACAGAGAATTCCAAGTATAGAACAAGCAAATAAGAGAGACTTGGAAAACCGGTAAAACCTACATTGTTGATAGAGTTGGGAGTACTTAGCACTGTGAAAACAGCACTTTCGCACAAAGAAATCTACTTCTCTAAGACTGGGAAACAGTGAACAGAGAATCTATGAGTTTCTCAAGATTGGTAACAGATAGAAACAAGAGAAAGTACACAGTGATTCATCTACCTAGAGAAGTTACAGAGGTTTACACTGAGAAATCCAAGTGTAACTTCCAGAAAATAAGAGAGACTTAGAAAACTGGTAAAAACTACATTGTTGATAGAGTTGGGAGTACTTAGCACTGTGAAAACAGCACTTTCGCACAAAGAAATCTACTTCTCTAAGACCGCGAAACAGCAAACAGAAAATGTATCAGTTTCTCAAGATTGGTAACAGATAGAAACAAGAGAAAGTCCACAGTGATTCATCTACCGAGAGAAGTTACAGAGGTTTACACAGAGAATTCCAAGTATAGGTACAAGAAAATAAGAGAGACTTAGAAAACCGGTAAAACCTACATTGTTGATAGAGTTGGGAGTTATTAGCACTGTGAAAACAGCACTTTCGCACAAAGAAATCTGCTTCTCTAAGACCGCGAAACAGTGAACAGAGAATGTATGAGTTTCTCCAGATTGGTAACAGATAGAAACAAGAGAAAGTCTCCAGTGATTCATCTACCGAGAGAACTTACAGAGGTTTATACAGAGAATTCCAAGTATAAGTACAAGAATATAAGAGAGACTTAGAAAACTGGTAAAACCTACATTGTTGATAGAGTTGGGAGTACTTAGCACTGTGAAAACAGCACTTTCGCACAAAGAAATCTACTTCTCTAAGACTGGGAAACAGTGAACAGAGAATGTATGAATTTCTCAAGATTGGTGACAGATAGAAACAGGAGAAAGTCCACAGTGATTCATCTACCGACAGAAGTTACAGAGGTTTACACAGAGAATTCCAAGTATAAGCACAAGAAAATAAGAGAGACTTAGAAAACTGGTAAAACCTACATTGTTGATAGAGTTGGGAGTTATTAGCACTGTGAAAACAGCACTTTCGCACAAAGAAATCTACTTCTCTAAGACCGCGAAACAGCAAACAGAAAATGTATCAGTTTCTCAAGATTGGTAACAGATAGAAACAAGAGAAAGTCCACAGTGATTCATCTACCGAGAGAAGTTACAGAGGTTTACACAGAGAATTCCAAGTATAAGTAGAAGCAAATAAGTGAGACTTAGAAAACCAGGAAAACCTACATTGTTGATAGAGTTGGGAGTACTTAGCACTGTGAAAACAGCACTTTCGCACAAAGAAATCTACTTCTCTTGGTCAGGAAACAGTGAACAGAGAATGTATGAGTTTCTCAAGATTGATAAGAGATAGAAACAAGAGAAAGTACACAGTGATTCATCTACCTAGAGAAGTTACAGAGGTTTACACAGAGAATTCCAAGTATAGAACAAGCAAATAAGAGAGACTTGGAAAACCGCTAAAACCTACATTCTTGATAGAGTTGGGAGTACTTAGCACTGTGAAAACAGCACTTTCGCACAAAGAAATCTACTTCTCTAAGACTAGCAATCAGTGAACAGAGAATGTATGAGTTTCTCAAGATTGGTAACAGATAGAAACAAGAGAAAGTACAGAGTGATTCATCTACCTAGAGAAGTTACAGAGGTTTACACAGAGAAATCCATGTGTAACTCCAAGAAAATAAGAGAGACTTAGAAAACTGGTAAAACCTACATTGTTGATAGAGTTGATAGTGCTTAGCCATGTGAAAACAGCACTTTTGCACAAGAAATCTACTTCTCTAAGACCGCGAAACAGTGAACAGAGAATGTATGAGTTTCTCAAGATTGGCAACAGATAGAAACAAGACAAAGTACACAGTGATTCATCTACCTAGAGAAGTTACAGAGGTTTACACAGAAAATTCCAAGTATAGTACAAGCAAATAAGAGAGACTTAGAAAACCGGTAAAACCTACATTGTTGATAGAGTTGGGAGTACTTAGCACTGTGAAAGCAGCACTTTCGCACAAAGAAATCTACTTCTCTAATACCGGGAAACAGTGAACGGAGAATGTATGAGTTTCTCAAGATTGGTAACAGATAGAAACAAGAGAAAGTACACAGTGATTCATCTACCTAGAGAAGTTACAGAGGTTTACACAGAGAAATCCAAGTGTAACTTCGAGAAAATAAGAGAGACTTAGAAAACTGGTAAAAACTACATTGTTGATAGAGTTGGGAGTACTTAGCACTGTGAAAACAGCACTTTCGCACAAAGAAATCTACTTCTCTATGACCGCGAAACAGTAAACAGAGAATGTATCAGTTTCTCAAGATTAGTAACAGATAGAAACAAGAGAAAGTCCACAGTGATTCATCTCCCGAGAGAAGTTACAGAGGTTTACACAGAGAATTCCAAGTATAAGTACAAGAAAATAAGAGAGACTTAGAAAACTGGTAAAACCTACATTGTTGATACAGTTGGGAGTACTTAGCACTGGGAAAACAGCACTTTTGCACAAAGAAATCTACTTCCTTAATACCGGGAAACAGTGAACGGAGAATGTATGAGTTTCTCAAGATTGGTAACAGATAGAAACAAGAGAAAGTACACAGTGATTCATCGACCTAGAGAAGTTACAGAGGTTTACACAGAGAAATCCAAGTGTAACTGCAAGAAAATAAGGGAGACTTAGAAAACTGGTAAAACCTACATTGTTGATAGAGTTGATAGTACTTAGCAATGTGAAAACAGCACATTCGCACAAAGAAATCTACTTCTCTAAGACAGGGAAACAGTGAACAGAGATTGTATGAGTTTCTCAAGATTGGTAACAGATAGAAACAAGAGAAAGTCCACAGTGATTCATCTACCTAGAGAAGTTACAGAGGTTTACACAGAGAATTCCAAGTATACTACAAGCAAATAAGAGAGACTTAGAAAACCGGTAAAACCTACATTGTTGATAGAGTTGGGAATACTTAGCACTGTGAAAACAGCGCTTTCGCACAAGGAAATCTACTTCTCTAAGACTGGGAAACAGTGAACAGAGAATGTATGAGTTTCTCAAGATTGGTAACAGATAGAAACAAGAGAAAGTCCACAGTGATTCATCTACCGAGAGAAGTTACAGAGGTTTACACAGAGAAATCCAAGTGTAACTGCAAGAAAATAAGAGAGACTTAGAAAACTGGTAAAACCTACATTGTTGATAGAGTTAGGAGTACTTAGCACTGTGAAAACAGCACTTTCGCACAAAGAAATCTACTTCTCTAAGACCGGGAAACAGTGAACGGAGAATGTATGAGTTTCTCAAGATTGGTAACAGATAGAAACAAGAGAAAGTACACAGTGATTCATCTACCTAGAGAAGTTACAGAGGTTTACACAGAGAATTCCAAGTATAAGTACAAGAAAATAAGAGAGACTTAGAAAACTGGTGAACCCTACATTGTTGATAGAGTTGGGAGTACTTAGCCCTGAGAAAACAGCACTTTCGCACAAAGAAATCTACTTCTCTAAGACTGGGAAACTGTGAACAGAGAATGTATGAGTTTCTCAAGATTGGTAACAGATAGAAACAAGAGAAAGTCCACAGTGATTCATCTACCGAGAGAAGATCCAGAGGTTTACACAGAGAATTCCAAGTATAAGTACAAGAAAATAAGAGAGATTTAGAAAACTGGTAAAACCTACATTGTTGATAGAGTTGGGAGTACTTAGCCCTGGGAAAACAGCACTTTCGCCCAAAGAAATCTACTTCTCTGAGACCGGGAAACAGTAAACAGAGAATGTATGAGTTTCTCAAGATTGGTAACAGATAGAAACAAGAGAAAGTCCACAGTGATTCATCTACCGAGAGAAGTTACAGAGGTTTACACAGAGAATTCCAAGTATAAGTACAAGCAAATAAGAGAGACTTAGAAAACTGGTAAAAACTACATTGTTGATAGAGTTGGGAGTACTTAGCACTGTGAAAACAGCACTTTCGCACAAAGAAATCTACTTCTCTAAGACCGCGAAACAGTGAACAGAGAATGTATGAGTTTCTCAAGATTGGTAACAGATAGAAACAAGAGAAAGTCCACAGTGATTCATCTACCTAGTGAAGTTACAGAGGTTTACACAGAGAATTCCAAGTATAGTACAAGCAAATAAGAGAGACTTAGAAAACCGGTAAAACCTACATTGTTGATAGAGTTGGGAGTACTTAGCACTGTGAAAACAGCGCTTTCGCACAAAGAAATCTACTTCTCTAAGGCTGGGAAACAGTGAACAGAGAATGTATGAGTTTCTCAAGATTGGTAACAGATAGAAACAAGAGAAAGTCCACAGTGATTCATCTACCGAGAGAAGTTGCAGACGTTTACACAGAGAAATCCAAGTGTAACTTCAAGAAAATAAGAGAGACTTAGAATACTGGTAAAAACTACATTGTTGATAGAGTTGGGAGTACTTAGCACTGTGAAAACAGCACTTTCGCACAAAGAAATCTACTTCTCTAAGACCGCGAAACAGTAAACAGAGAATGTATCAGTATCTCAAGATTGGTAACAGATAGAAACAAGAGAAAGTCCACAGTGATTCATCTACCGAGAGAAGTTACAGAGGTTTACACAGAGAATTCCAAGTATAAGTACAAGAAAATAAGAGAGACTTAGAACACTGGTAAAACCTACATTGTTGATAGAGTTGGGAGTACTTAGCACTGTGAAAACAGCACTTTCGCAGAACGAAATCTACTTCTCTAAGACCCGGAAACAGTGAACGGAGAATGTATGAGTTTCTCAAGATGGGTAACAGATAGAAACAGGAGAAAGTCCACAGTGATTCACCTACCGAGAGAAGTTACAGAGGTTTACACAGAGAATTCCAAGTATAAGTACAAGCAAATAAGAGAGACTTGGAAAACTGGTAAAACATACATTGTTGATACAGTTGGCAGTACTTAGCCCTGTGAAAACAGCACTTGCGCACAAAGAAATCTACTTCTCTAAGACAGGGAAACAGTGAACAGAGAATGTATGAGTTTCTCAAGATTGGTAACAGATAGAAACAAGAGAAAGTAGACAGTCATTCATCTACCTAGAGAAGTTATAGAGGTTTACACAGAGAATTCCAAGTATAAGTGCAAGAAAATAAAAGAGACTTAGAAAACTGGTAACACCTACATTGTTGATAGAGTTGGGAGTACTTAGCACTGTGAAAACAGCACTTTCCCACAAAGAAATCTACTTCTCTAAGACCACGAAACAGTAAACAGAGAATGTATCAGTATCTCAAGATTGGTAACAGATAGAAACAAGAGAAAGTCCACAGTGATTCATCTACCGAGAGAAGTTACAGAGGTTTACACAGAGAATTCCAAGTATAAGTACAAGAAAATAAGAGAGACTTAGAAAACTGTTAAAACCTACATTGTTGATAGAGTTGGGAGTACTTAGCACTGTGAAAACAGCACTTTCGCACAAAGAAATCTACTGCTCTAAGACCGGGAAACAGTGAACAGAGAATGTATTAGTTTCTCAAGATTGGTAACAGATAGAAACAACAGAAAGTACACAGTGATTCGTCTACCTAGAGAAGTTACAGAGGTTTACACAGAGAATTCCAAGTATAAGTAGAAGCAAATAAGTGAGACTTAGAAAACCGGTAAAACCTACATTGTTGATAGAGTTGGGAGTACTTAGCACTGTGAAAACAGCACATTCGCACAAAGAAATCTACTTCTCTTGGTCGGGAAACAGTGAACAGAGAATGTATGAGTTTCTCAAGATTGATAACAGATAGAAACAAGAGAAAGTACACAGTGATTCATCTACCTAGAGAAGTTACAGAGGTTTACACAGAGAATTCCAAGTATAGAACAAGCAAATAAGAGAGACTTGGAAAACCGGTAAAACCTACATTGTTGATAGAGTTGGGAGTACTTAGCACTGTGAAAACAGCACTTTCGCACAAAGAAATCTACTTCTCTAAGACTAGCAATCAGTGAACAGAGAATGTATGAGTTTCTCAAGATTGGTAACAGATAGAAACAAGAGAAAGTACAGAGTGATTCATCTACCTAGAGAAGTTACAGAGGTTTACACAGAGAAATCCATGTGTAACTCCAAGAAAATAAGAGAGACTTAGAAAACTGGTAAAACCTACATTGTTGATAGAGTTGATAGTGCTTAGCCATGTGAAAACAGCACTTTTGCACAAGAAATCTACTTCTCTAAGACTGGGAAACTGTGAACAGAGAATGTATGAGTTTCTCAAGATTGGTAACAGATAGAAACAAGAGAAAGTCCACAGTGATTCATCTACCGAGAGAAGATCCAGAGGTTTACACAGAGAATTCCAAGTATAAGTACAAGAAAATAAGAGAGATTTAGAAAACTGGTAAAACCTACATTGTTGATAGAGTTGGGAGTACTTAGCCCTGGGAAAACAGCACTTTCGCCCAAAGAAATCTACTTCTCTGAGACCGGGAAACAGTGAACAGAGAATGTATGAGTTTCTCAAGATTGGTAACAGATAGAAACAAGAGAAAGTCCACAGTGATTCATCTACCGAGAGAAGTTACAGAGGTTTACACAGAGAATTCCAAGTATAAGTACAAGCAAATAAGAGAGACTTAGAAAACTGGTAAAAACTACATTGTTGATAGAGTTGGGAGTACTTAGCACTGTGAAAACAGCACTTTCGCACAAAGAAATCTACTTCTCTAAGACCGCGAAACAGTGAACAGAGAATGTATGAGTTTCTCAAGATTGGTAACAGATAGAAACAAGAGAAAGTCCACAGTGATTCATCTACCTAGTGAAGTTACAGAGGTTTACACAGAGAATTCCAAGTATAGTACAAGCAAATAAGAGAGACTTAGAAAACCGGTAAAACCTACATTGTTGATAGAGTTGGGAGTACTTATCACTGTGAAAACAGCACTTTCGCACAAAGAAATCTACTTCTCTAAGACTGGGAAACAGTGAACAGAGAATGTATGAGTTTCTCAAGATTGGTAACAGATAGAAACAAGAGAAAGTCCACAGTGATTCATCTACCGAGAGAAGTTGCAGACGTTTACACAGAGAAATCCAAGTGTAACTTCCAGAAAATAAGAGAGACTTAGAAAACTGGTAAAAACTACATTGTTGATAGAGTTGGGAGTACTTAGCACTGTGAAAACAGCACTTTCGCACAAAGAAATCTACTTCTCTAAGACCGCGAAACAGTAAACAGAGAATGTATCAGTATCTCAAGATTGGTAACAGATAGAAACAAGAGAAAGTCCACAGTGATTCATCTACCGAGAGAAGTTACAGAGGTTTACACAGAGAATTCCAAGTATATGTACAAGAAAATAAGAGAGACTTAGAAAACTGGTAAAACCTACATTGTTGATAGAGTTGGGAGTACTTAGCACTGTGAAAACAGCACTTTCGCAGAAAGAAATCTACTTCTCTAAGACCCGGAAACAGTGAACGGAGAATGTATGAGTTTCTCAAGATGGGTAACAGACAGAAACAGGAGAAAGTCCACAGTGATTCATCTCCCGAGAGAAGTTACAGAGGTTTACACAGAGAATTCCAAGTATAAGTACAAGAAAATAAGAGAGACTTAGAAAACTGGTAAAACCTACATTGTTGATAGAGTTGGGAGTACTTAGCACTGGGAAAACAGCACTTTTGCACAAAGAAATCTACTTCCTTAATACCGGGAAACAGTGAACGGAGAATGTATGAGTTTCTCAAGATTGGTAACAGATAGAAACAAGAGAAAGTACACAGTGATTCATCGACCTAGAGAAGATACAGAGGTTTACACAGAGAAATCCAAGTGTAACTGCAAGAAAATAAGGGAGACTTAGAAAACTGGTAAAAGCTACATTGTTGATAGAGTTGATAGTACTTAGCAATGTGAAAACAGCACATTCGCACAAAGAAATCTACTTCTCTAAGACAGGGAAACAGTGAACAGAGATTGTATGAGTTTCTCAAGATTGGTAACAGATAGAAACAAGAGAAAGTCCACAGTGATTCATCTACCTAGAGAAGTTACAGAGGTTTACACAGAGAATTCCAAGTATAGTACAAGCAAATAAGAGAGACTTAGAAAACCGGTAAAACCTACATTGTTGATAGAGTTGGGAATACTTAGCACTGTGAAAACAGCGCTTTCGCACAAGGAAATCTACTTCTCTAAGACTGGGAAACAGTGAACAGAGAATGTATGAGTTTCTCAAGATTGGTAACAGATAGAAACAAGAGAAAGTCCACAGTGATTCATCTACCGAGAGAAGTTACAGAGGTTTACACAGAGAAATCCAAGTGTAACTGCAAGAAAATAAGAGAGACTTAGAAAACTGGTAAAACCTACATTGTTGATAGAGTTAGGAGTACTTAGCACTGTGAAAACAGCACTTTCGCACAAAGAAATCTACTTCTCTAAGACCGGGAAACAGTGAACGGAGAATGTATGAGTTTCTCAAGATTGGTAACAGATAGAAACAAGAGAAAGTACACAGTGATTCATCTACCTAGAGAAGTTACAGAGGTTTACACAGAGAATTCCAAGTATAAGTACAAGAAAATAAGAGAGACTTAGAAAACTGGTGAACCCTACATTGTTGATAGAGTTGGGAGTACTTAGCCCTGAGAAAACAGCACTTTCGCACAAAGAAATCTACTTCTCTAAGACTGGGAAACTGTGAACAGAGAATGTATGAGTTTCTCAAGATTGGTAACAGATAGAAACAAGAGAAAGTCCACAGTGATTCATCTACCGAGAGAAGATCCAGAGGTTTACACAGAGAATTCCAAGTATAAGTACAAGAAAATAAGAGAGATTAAGAAAACTGGTAAAACCTACATTGTTGATAGAGTTGGGAGTACTTAGCCCTGGGAAAACAGCACTTTCGCCCAAAGAAATCTACTTCTCTGAGACCGGGAAACAGTGAACAGGGAATGTATGAGTTTCTCAAGATTGGTAACAGATAGAAACAAGAGAAAGTCCACAGTGATTCATCTACCGAGAGAAGTTACAGAGGTTTACACAGAGAATTCCAAGTATAAGTACAAGCAAATAAGAGAGACTTAGAAAACTGGTAAAAACTACATTGTTGATAGAGTTGGGAGTACTTAGCACTGTGAAAACAGCACTTTCGCACAAAGAAATCTACTTCTCTTGGTCGGGAAACAGTGAAGAGAGAATGTATGAGTTTCTCAAGATTGGTAACAGATAGAAACAAGAGAAAGTCCACAGTGATTCATCTACCTAGTGAAGTTACAGAGGTTTACACAGAGAATTCCAAGTATAGTACAAGCAAATAAGAGAGACTTAGAAAACCGGTAAAACCTACATTGTTGATAGAGTTGGGAGTACTTATCACTGTGAAAACAGCACTTTCGCACAAAGAAATCTACTTCTCTAAGACTGGGAAACAGTGAACAGAGAATGTATGAGTTTCTCAAGATTGGTAACAGATAGAAACAAGAGAAAGTCCACAGTGATTCATCTACCGAGAGAAGTTGCAGACTTTTACACAGAGAAATCCAAGTGTAACTTCCAGAAAATAAGAGAGACTTAGAAAACTGGTAAAAACTACATTGTTGATAGAGTTGGGAGTACTTAGCACTGTGAAAACAGCACTTTCGCACAAAGAAATCTACTTCTCTAAGACCGCGAAACAGTAAACAGAGAATGTATCAGTATCTCAAGATTGGTAACAGATAGAAACAAGAGAAAGTCCACAGTGATTCATCTACCGAGAGAAGTTACAGAGGTTTACACAGAGAATTCCAAGTATATGTACAAGAAAATAAGAGAGACTTAGAAAACTGGTAAAACCTACATTGTTGATAGAGTTGGGAGTACTTAGCACTGTGAAAACAGCACTTTCGCAGAAAGAAATCTACTTCTCTAAGACCCGGAAACAGTGAACGGAGAATGTATGAGTTTCTCAAGATGGGTAACAGATAGAAACAGGAGAAAGTCCACAGTGATTTATCTCCCGAGAGAAGTTACAGAGGTTTACACAGAGAATTCCAAGTATAAGTACAAGAAAATAAGAGAGACTTAGAAAACCGGTAAAACCTACATTGTTGATAGAGTTGGGAGTACTTAGCACTGGGAAAACAGCACTTTTGCACAAAGAAATCTACTTCCTTAATACCGGGAAACAGTGAACGGAGAATGTATGAGTTTCTCAAGATTGGTAACAGATAGAAACAAGAGAAAGTACACAGTGATTCATCGACCTAGAGAAGTTACAGAGGTTTACACAGAGAAATCCAAGTGTAACTGCAAGAAAATAAGGGAGACTTAGAAAACTGGTAAAAGCTACATTGTTAATAGTGTTGATAGTACTTAGCAATGTGAAAACAGCACATTCGCACAAAGAAATCTACTTCTCTAAGACAGGGAAACAGTGAACAGAGATTGTATGAGTTTCTCAAGATTGGTAACAGATAGAAACAAGAGAAAGTCCACAGTGATTCATCTACCTAGAGAAGTTACAGAGGTTTACACAGAGAATTCCAAGTATAGTACAAGCAAATAAGAGAGACTTAGAAAACCGGTAAAACCTACATTGTTGATAGAGTTGGGAATACTTAGCACTGTGAAAACAGCGCTTTCGCACAAGGAAATCTACTTCTCTAAGACTGGGAAACAGTGAACAGAGAATGTATGAGTTTCTCAAGATTGGTAACAGATAGAAACAAGAGAAAGTCCACAGTGATTCATCTACCGAGAGAAGTTACAGAGGTTTACACAGAGAAATCCAAGTGTAACTGCAAGAAAATAAGAGAGACTTAGAAAACTGGTAAAACCTACATTGTTGATAGAGTTAGGAGTACTTAGCACTGTGAAAACAGCACTTTCGCACAAAGAAATCTACTTCTCTAAGACCGGGAAACAGTGAACGGAGAATGTATGAGTTTCTCAAGATTGGTAACAGATAGAAACAAGAGAAAGTACACAGTGATTCATCTACCTAGAGAAGTTACAGAGGTTTACACAGAGAATTCCAAGTATAAGTACAAGAAAATAAGAGAGACTTAGAAAACTGGTGAACCCTACATTGTTGATAGAGTTGGGAGTACTTAGCCCTGAGAAAACAGCACTTTCGCACAAAGAAATCTACTTCTCTAAGACTGGGAAACTGTGAACAGAGAATGTATGAGTTTCTCAAGATTGGTAACAGATAGAAACAAGAGAAAGTCCACAGTGATTCATCTACCGAGAGAAGATCCAGAGGTTTACACAGAGAATTCCAAGTATAAGTACAAGAAAATAAGAGAGATTTAGAAAACTGGTAAAACCTACATTGTTGATAGAGTTGGGAGTACTTAGCCCTGGGAAAACAGCACTTTCGCCCAAAGAAATCTACTTCTCTGAGACCGGGAAACAGTGAACAGAGAATGTATGAGTTTCTCAAGATTGGTAACAGATAGAAACAAGAGAAAGTCCACAGTGATTCATCTACCGAGAGAAGTTACAGAGGTTTACACAGAGAATTCCAAGTATAAGTACAAGCAAATAAGAGAGACTTAGAAAACTGGTAAAAACTACATTGTTGATAGAGTTGGGAGTACTTAGCACTGTGAAAACAGCACTTTCGCACAAAGAAATCTACTTCTCTTGGTCGGGAAACAGTGAACAGAGAATGTATGAGTTTCTCAAGATTGGTAACAGATAGAAACAAGAGAAAGTCCACAGTGATTCATCTACCTAGTGAAGTTACAGAGGTTTACACAGAGAATTCCAAGTATAGTACAAGCAAATAAGAGAGACTTAGAAAACCGGTAAAACCTACATTGTTGATAGAGTTGGGAGTACTTATCACTGTGAAAACAGCACTTTCGCACAAAGAAATCTACTTCTCTAAGACTGGGAAACAGTGAACAGAGAATGTATGAGTTTCTCAAGATTGGTAACAGATAGAAACAAGAGAAAGTCCACAGTGATTCATCTACCGAGAGAAGTTGCAGACGTTTACACAGAGAAATCCAAGTGTAACTTCCAGAAAATAAGAGAGACTTAGAAAACTGGTAAAAACTACATTGTTGATAGAGTTGGGAGTACTTAGCACTGTGAAAACAGCACTTTCGCACAAAGAAATCTACTTCTCTAAGACCGCGAAACAGTAAACAGAGAATGTATCAGTATCTCAAGATTGGTAACAGATAGAAACAAGAGAAAGTCCACAGTGATTCATCTACCGAGAGAAGTTACAGAGGTTTACACAGAGAATTCCAAGTATATGTACAAGAAAATAAGAGAGACTTAGAAAACTGGTAAAACCTACATTGTTGATAGAGTTGGGAGTACTTAGCACTGTGAAAACAGCACTTTCGCAGAAAGAAATCTACTTCTCTAAGACCCGGAAACAGTGAACGGAGAATGTATGAGTTTCTCAAGATGGGTAACAGATAGAAACAGGAGAAAGTCCACAGTGATTCATCTCCCGAGAGAAGTTACAGAGGTTTACACAGAGAATTCCAAGTATAAGTACAAGAAAATAAGAGAGACTTAGAAAACTGGTAAAACCTACATTGTTGATAGAGTTGGGAGTACTTAGCACTGGGAAAACAGCACTTTTGCACAAAGAAATCTACTTCCTTAATACCGGGAAACAGTGAACGGAGAATGTATGAGTTTCTCAAGATTGGTAACAGATAGAAACAAGAGAAAGTACACAGTGATTCATCGACCTAGAGAAGTTACAGAGGTTTACACAGAGAAATCCAAGTGTAACTGCAAGAAAATAAGGGAGACATAGAAAACTGGTAAAAGCTACATTGTTAATAGAGTTGATAGTACTTAGCAATGTGAAAACAGCACATTCGCACAAAGAAATCTACTTCTCTAAGACAGGGAAACAGTGAACAGAGATTGTATGAGTTTCTCAAGATTGGTAACAGATAGAAACAAGAGAAAGTCCACAGTGATTCATCTACCTAGAGAAGTTACAGAGGTTTACACAGAGAATTCCAAGTATAGTACAAGCAAATAAGAGAGACTTAGAAAACCGGTAAAACCTACATTGTTGATAGAGTTGGGAATACTTAGCACTGTGAAAACAGCGCTTTCGCACAAGGAAATCTACTTCTCTAAGACTGGGAAACAGTGAACAGAGAATGTATGAGTTTCTCAAGATTGGTAACAGATAGAAACAAGAGAAAGTCCACAGTGATTCATCTACCGAGAGAAGTTACAGAGGTTTACACAGAGAAATCCAAGTGTAACTGCAAGAAAATAAGAGAGACTTAGAAAACTGGTAAAACCTACATTGTTGATAGAGTTAGGAGTACTTAGCACTGTGAAAAAAGCACTTTCGCACAAAGAAATCTACTTCTCTAAGACCGGGAAACAGTGAACGGAGAATGTATGAGTTTCTCAAGATTGGTAACAGATAGAAACAAGAGAAAGTACACAGTGATTCATCTACCTAGAGAAGTTACAGAGGTTTACACAGAGAATTCCAAGTATAAGTACAAGAAAATAAGAGAGACTTAGAAAACTGGTGAACCCTACATTGTTGATAGAGTTGGGAGTACTTAGCCCTGAGAAAACAGCACTTTCGCACAAAGAAATCTACTTCTCTAAGACTGGGAAACTGTGAACAGAGAATGTATGAGTTTCTCAAGATTGGTAACAGATAGAAACAAGAGAAAGTCCACAGTGATTCATCTACCGAGAGAAGATCCAGAGGTTTACACAGAGAATTCCAAGTATAAGTACAAGAAAATAAGAGAGATTTAGAAAACTGGTAAAACCTACATTGTTGATAGAGTTGGGAGTACTTAGCCCTGGGAAAACAGCACTTTCGCCCAAAGAAATCTACTTCTCTGAGACCGGGAAACAGTGAACAGAGAATGTATGAGTTTCTCAAGATTGGTAACAGATAGAAACAAGAGAAAGTCCACAGTGATTCATCTACCGAGAGAAGTTACAGAGGTTTACACAGAGAATTCCAAGTATAAGTACAAGCAAATAAGAGAGACTTAGAAAACTGGTAAAAACTACATTGTTGATAGAGTTGGGAGTACTTAGCACTGTGAAAACAGCACTTTCGCACAAAGAAATCTACTTCTCTAAGACCGCGAAACAGTGAACAGAGAATGTATGAGTTTCTCAAGATTGGTAACAGATAGAAACAAGAGAAAGTCCACAGTGATTCATCTACCTAGTGAAGTTACAGAGGTTTACACAGAGAATTCCAAGTATAGTACAAGCAAATAAGAGAGACTTAGAAAACCGGTAAAACCTACATTGTTGATAGAGTTGGGAGTACTTATCACTGTGAAAACAGCACTTTCGCACAAAGAAATCTACTTCTCTAAGACTGGGAAACAGTGAACAGAGAATGTATGAGTTTCTCAAGATTGGTAACAGATAGAAACAAGAGAAAGTCCACAGTGATTCATCTACCTAGAGAAGTTACAGAGGTTTACACAGAGAAATCCAAGTGTAACTTCCAGAAAATAAGAGAGACTTAGAAAACTGGTAAACCTACATTGTTGATAGAGTTGATAGTGCTTAGCCATGTGAAAACAGCACTTTTGCACAAGAAATCTACTTCTCTAAGACCGCGAAACAGTGAACAGAGAATGTATGACTTTCTCTAGATTGGCAACAGATAGAAACAAGAGAAAGTACACAGTGATTCATCTACCTAGAGAAGATACAGAGGTTTACAGAGAGAATTCCAAGTATAAGTTGAAGCAAATAAGAGAGACTTAGAAAACCGGTAAAACCTACATTGTTGAAAGAGTTGGGAGTACTTAGCACTGTGAAAACAGCACTTTCACACAAAGAAATCTAATTCCCTAAGACTGGGAATCAGTGAACAGAGAATGTATGAGTTTCTCAAGATTGGTAACAGATAGAAACAAGACAAAGTACACAGTGATTCATCTACCTAGAGAAGTTACAGAGGTTTACACAGAAAATTCCAAGTATAGTACAAGCAAATAAGAGAGACTTAGAAAACCATTAAAACCTACATTGTTGATAGAGTTGGGAGTACTTAGCACTTGAAAACAGCACTTTCGCACAAAGAAATCTACTTCTCTATGACCGCGAAACAGTAAACAGAGAATGTATCAGTTTCTCAAGATTGGTAACAGATAGAAAGAAGAGAAAGTCCACAGTGATTCATCTACCGAGAGAAGTTACAGAGGTTTACACAGAGAATTCCAAGTATAAGTACAAGAAAATAAGAGAGACTTAGAAAACTGGTAAAACCTACATTGTTGATAGAGTTGGGAGTACTTAGCACTGTGAAAACAGCACTTGCGCACAAAGAAATCTACTTCTCTAAGACAGGGAAACAGTGAACAGAGAATGTATGAGTTTCTCAAGATTGGTAACAGATAGAAACAAGAGAAAGTAGACAGTGATTCATCTACCTAGAGAAGTTATAGAGGTTTACACAGAGAATTCCAAGTATAAGTGCAAGAAAATAAAAGAGACTTAGAAAACTGGTAACACCTACATTGTTGATAGAGTTGGGAGTACTTAGCACTGTGAAAACAGCACTTTCCCACAAAGAAATCTACTTCTCTAAGACCACGAAACAGTAAACAGAGAATGTATCAGTATCTCAAGATTGGTAACAGATAGAAACAAGAGAAAGTCCACAGTGATTCATCTACCGAGAGAAGTTACAGAGGTTTACACAGAGAATTCCAAGTATAAGTACAAGAAAATAAGAGAGACTTAGAAAACTGGTAAAACCTACATTGTTGATAGAGTTGGGAGTACTTAGCACTGTGAAAACAGCACTTTCGCACAAAGAAATCTACTGCTCTAAGACCGGGAAACAGTGAACAGAGAATGTATTAGTTTTTCAAGATTGGTAACAGATAGAAACAACAGAAAGTACACAGTGATTCGTCTACCTAGAGAAGTTACAGAGGTTTACACAGAGAATTCCAAGTATAAGTAGAAGCAAATAAGAGAGACTTAGAAAACCGGTAAAACCTACATTGTTGATAGAGTTGGGAGTACTTAGCACTGTGAAAACAGCACTTTCGCACAAAGAAATCTACTTCTCTTGGTCGGGAAACAGTGAACAGAGAATGTATGAGTTTCTCAAGATTGGTAACAGATAGAAACAAGAGAAAGTACACAGTGATTCATCTACCTAGAGAAGTTACAGAGGTTTACACAGAGAATTCCAAGTATAGTACAAGCAAATAAGAGAGACTTGGAAAACCGGTAAAACCTACATTGTTGATAGAGTTGGGAGTACTTAGCACTGTGAAAACAGCACTTTCGCACAAAGAAATCTACTTCTCTAAGACTGGGAAACAGTGAACAGAGAATGTATGAGTTTCTGAAGATTGGTAACAGATAGAAACAAGAGAAAGTACACAGTGATTCATCTACCTAGAGAAGTTACAGAGGTTTACACAGAGAATTCCAAGTATAAGTACAAGAAAATAAGAGAGACTTAGAAAACCGGTAAAACCTACATTGTTGATAGAGTTGGGAGTACTTAGCACTGTGAAAATAGCACTTTCGCACAAAGAAATCTACTTCTCTAAGACTAGCAATCAGTGAACAGAGAATGTATGAGTTTCTCATGATTCGTAACAGATAGAAACAAGAGAAAGTACAGAGTGATTCATCTACCTAGAGAAGTTACAGAGGTTTACACAGAGAAATCCATGTGTAACTCCAAGAAAATAAGAGAGACTTAGAAAACTGGTAAAACCTACATTGTTGATAGAGTTGATAGTGCTTAGCCATGTGAAAACAGCACTTTTGCACAAGAAATCTACTTCTCTAAGACCGCGAAACAGTGAACAGAGAATGTATGAGTTTCTCTAGATTGGCAACAGATAGAAACAAGAGAAAGTACACAGTGATTCATCTACCTAGAGAAGATACAGAGGTTTACAGAGAGAATTCCAAGTATAAGTTGAAGCAAATAAGAGAGACTTAGAAAACCGGTAAAACCTACATTGTTGATAGAGTTGGGAGTACTTAGCACTGTGAAAACAGCACTTTCACACAAAGAAATCTAATTCCCTAAGACTGGGAATCAGTGAACAGAGAATGTATGAGTTTCTCAAGATTGGTAACAGATAGAAACAAGACAAAGTACACAGTGATTCATCTACCTAGAAAAGTTACAGAGGTTTACACAGAAAATTCCAAGTATAGTACAAGCAAATAAGAGAGACTTAGAAAACCGGTAAAACCTACATTGTTGATAGAGTTGGGAGTACTTAGCACTTGAAAACAGCACTTTCGCACAAAGAAATCTACTTCTCTATGACCGCGAAACAGTAAACAGAGAATGTATCAGTTTCTCAAGATTGGTAACAGATAGAAACAAGAGAAAGTCCACAGTGATTCATCTACCGAGAGAAGCTACAGAGGTTTACACAGAGAATTCCAAGTATAAGTACAAGAAAATAAGAGAGACTTAGAAAACTGGTAAAACCTACATTGTTGATAGAGTTGGGAGTACTTAGCACTGTGAAAACAGCACTTTCGCACAAAGAAATCTACTTCTCTAATACCGGGAAACAGTGAACGGAGAATGTATGAGTTTCTCAAGATTGGTAACAGATAGAAACAAGAGAAAGTACACAGTGATTCATCGACCTAGAGAAGTTACAGAGGTTTACACAGAGAAATCCAAGTGTAACTGCAAGAAAATAAGGGAGACTTAGAAAACTGGTAAAACCTACATTGTTGATAGAGTTGATAGTACTTAGCAATGTGAAAACAGCACATTCGCACAAAGAAATCTACTTCTCTAAGACAGGGAAACAGTGAACAGAGATTGTATGAGTTTCTCAAGATTGGTAACATATAGAAACAAGAGAAAGTCCACAGTGATTCATCTACCGACAGAAGTTACAGAGGTTTACACAGAGAATTCCAAGTATAGTACAAGCAAATAAGAGAGACTTAGAAAACCGGTAAAACCTACATTGTTGATAGAGTTGGGAATACTTAGCACTGTGAAAACAGCGCTTTCGCACAAAGAAATCTACTTCTCTAAGACTGGGAAACAGTGAACAGAGAATGTATGAGTTTCTCAAGATTGGTAACAGACAGAAACAAGAGAAAGTCCACAGTGATTCATCTACCGAGAGAAGTTACAGAGGTTTACACAGAGAAATCCAAGTGTAACTTCAAGAAAATAAGAGAGACTTAGAAAACTGGTAAAAACTACATTGTTGATAGAGTTGGGAGTACTTAGCACTGTGAAAACAGCACTTTCGCACAAAGAAATCTACGGCTCTAAGACCGCGAAACAGTAAACAGAGAATGTATCAGTTTCTCAAGATTGGTAACAGATAGAAACAAGAGAAAGTCCACAGTGATTCATCTACCGAGAGAAGTTACAGAGTTTTACACAGAGAATTCCAAGTATAAGTACTAGAAAATAAGACAGACTTAGAAAACTGGTAAAACCTACATTGTTGATAGAGTTGGGAGTACTTAGCACTGTGAAAACAGCACTTTCGCAGAAAGAAATCTACTTCTCTAAGACCGCGAAACAGTGAACAGAGAATGTATGAGTTTCTCTAGATTGGCAACAGATAGAAACAAGAGAAAGTACACAGTGATTCATCTACCTAGAGAAGATACAGAGGTTTACAGAGAGAATTCCAAGTATAAGTTGAAGCAAATAAGAGAGTCTTAGAAAACCGGTAAAACCTACATTGTTGATAGAGTTGGGAGTACTTAGCACTGTGAAAACAGCACTTTCACACAAAGAAATCTAATTCCCTAAGACTCGGAATCAGTGAACAGAGAATGTATGAGTTTCTCAAGATTGGTAACAGATAGAAACAAGACAAAGTACACAGTGATTCATCTACCTAGAGAAGTTACAGAGGTTTACACAGAAAATTCCAAGTATAGTACAAGCAAATAAGAGAGACTTAGAAAACTGGTAAAACCTACATTGTTGATAGAGTTGGGAGTACTTAGCACTGTGAAAACAGCACTTTCGCACAAAGAAATCTACTGCTCTAAGACCGGGAAACAGTGAACAGAGAATGTATTAGTTTCTCAAGATTGGTAACAGATAGAAACAACAGAAAGTACACAGTGATTCGTCTACCTAGAGAAGTTACAGAGGTTGACACAGAGAATTCCAAGTATAAGTAGAAGCAAATAAGAGAGACTTAGAAAACCGGTAAAACCTACATTGTTGATAGAGTTGGGAGTACTTAGCACTGTGAAAACAGCACTTTCGCACAAAGAAATCTACTTCTCTTGGTCGGGAGACAGTGAACAGAGAATGTATGAGTTTCTCAAGATTGGTAACAGATAGAAACAAGAGAAAGTACACAGTGATTCATCTACCTAGAGAAGTTACAGAGGTTTACACAGAGAATTCCAAGTATAGTACAAGCAAATAAGAGAGACTTGGAAAACCGGTAAAACCTACATTGTTGATAGAGTTGGGAGTACTTAGCACTGTGAAAACAGCACTTTCGCACAAAGAAATCTACTTCTCTAAGACTGGGAAACAGTGAACAGAGAATGTATGAGTTTCTCAAGATTGGTAACAGATAGAAACAAGAGAAAGTACACAGTGATTCATCTACCTAGAGAAGTTACAGAGGTTTACACTGAGAAATCCAAGTGTAACTTCCAGAAAATAAGAGAGACTTAGAAAACTGGTAAAAACTACATTGTTGATAGAGTTGGGAGTACTTAGCACTCTGAAAACAGCACTTGCGCACAAAGAAATCTACTTCTCTAAGACAGGGAAACAGTGAACAGAGAATGTATGAGTTTCTCAAGATTGGTAACAGATAGAAACAAGAGAAAGTAGACAGTGATTCATCTACCTAGAGAAGTTATAGAGGTTTACACAGAGAATTCCAAGTATAAGTGCAAGAAAATAAAAGAGACTTAGAAAACTGGTAACACCTACATTGTTGATAGAGTTGGGAGTACTTAGCACTGTGAACACAGCACTTTCGCACAAAGAAATCTACTTCTCTAAGACCACGAAACAGTAAACAGAGAATGTATCAGTATCTCAAGATTGGTAACAGATAGAAACAAGAGAAAGTCCACAGTGATTCATCTACCGAGAGAAGTTACAGAGGTTTACACAGAGAATTCCAAGTATACGTACAAGAAAATAAGAGAGACTTAGAAAACTGGTAAAACCTACATTGTTGATAGAGTTGGGAGTACTTAGCACTGTGAAAACAGCACTTTCGCACAAAGAAATCTACTGCTCTAAGACCGGGAAACAGTGAACAGAGAATGTATTAGTTTCTCAAGATTGGTAACAGATAGAAAAAACAGAAAGTACACAGTGATTCGTCTTCCTAGAGAAGTTACAGAGGTTGACACAGAGAATTCCAAGTATAAGTAGAAGCAAATAAGAGAGACTTAGAAAACCGGTAAAACCTACATTGTTGATAGAGTTGGGAGTACTTAGCACTGTGAAAACAGCACTTTCGCACAAAGAAATCTACTTCTCTTGGTCGGGAGACAGTGAACAGAGAATGTATGAGTTTCTCAAGATTGGTAACAGATAGAAACAAGAGAAAGTACACAGTGATTCATCTACCTAGAGAAGTTACAGAGGTTTACACAGAGAATTCCAAGTATAGTACAAGCAAATAAGAGAGACTTGGAAAACCGGTAAAACCTACATTGTTGATAGAGTTGGGAGTACTTAGCACTGTGAAAACAGCACTTTCGCACAAAGAAATCTACTTCTCTAAGACTGGGAAACAGTGAACAGAGAATGTATGAGTTTCTCAAGATTGGTAACAGATAGAAACAAGAGAAAGTACACAGTGATTCATCTACCTAGAGAAGTTACAGAGGTTTACACTGAGAAATCCAAGTGTAACTTCCAGAAAATAAGAGAGACTTAGAAAACTGGTAAAAACTACATTGTTGATAGAGTTGGGAGTACTTAGCACTGTGAAAACAGCACTTTCGCACAAAGAAATCTACTTCTCTAAGACCGTGAAACAGTGAACAGAGAATGTATGAGTTTCTCAAGATTGGTAACAGATAGAAACAAGAGAAAGTACACAGTGATTCATCTACCTAGAGAAGTTACAGAGGTTTACACAGAGAATTCCAAGTATAAGTACAAGAAAATAAGAGAGACTTAGAAAACCGGTAAAACCTACATTGTTGATAGAGTTGGGAGTACTTAGCACTGTGAAAATAGCACTTTCGCACAAAGAAATCTACTTCTCTAAGACTAGCAATCAGTGAACAGAGAATGTATGAGTTTCTCAAGATTGGTAACAGATAGAAACAAGCGAAAGTACAGAGTGATTCATCTACCTAGAGAAGTTACAGAGGTTTACACAGAGAAATCCATGTGTAACTCCAGGAAAATAAGAGAGACTTAGAAAACTGGTAAAACCTACATTGTTGATAGAGTTGATAGTGCTTAGCCATGTGAAAACAGCACTTTTGCACAAGAAATCTACTTCTCTAAGACCGCGAAACAGTGAACAGAGAATGTATGAGTTTCTCTAGATTGGCAACAGATAGAAACAAGAGAAAGTACACAGTGATTCATCTACCTAGAGAAGATACAGAGGTTTACAGAGAGAATTCCAAGTATAAGTTGAAGCAAATAAGAGAGACTTAGAAAACCGGTAAAACCTACATTGTTGATAGAGTTGGGAGTACTTAGCACTGTGAAACCAGCACTTTCACACAAAGAAATCTAATTCCCTAAGACTGGGAATCAGTGAACAGAGAATGTATGAGTTTCTCAAGATTGGTAACAGATAGAAACAAGACAAAGTACACAGTGATTCATCTACCTAGAGAAGTTACAGAGGTTTACACAGAAAATTCCAAGTATAGTACAAGCAAATAAGAGAGACTTAGAAAACCGGTAAAACCTACATTGTTGATAGAGTTGGGAGTACTTAGCACTTGAAAACAGCACTTTCGCACAAAGAAATCTACTTCTCTATGACCGCGAAACAGTAAACAGAGAATGTATCAGTTTCTCAAGATTGATAACAGATAGAAACAAGAGAAAGTGCACAGTGATTCATCTACCGAGAGAAGTTACAGAGGTTTACACAGAGAATTCCAAGTATAAGTACAAGAAAATAAGAGAGACTTAGAAAACTGGTAAAACCTACATTGTTGATAGAGTTGGGAGTACTTAGCACTGTGAAAACAGCACTTTCGCACAAAGAAATCTACTTCTCTAATACCGGGAAACAGTGAACGGAGAATGTATGAGTTTCTCAAGATTGGTAACAGTTAGAAACAAGAGAAAGTACACAGTGATTCATCGACCTAGAGAAGTTACAGAGGTTTACACAGAGAAATCCAAGTGTAACTGCAAGAAAATAAGGGAGACTTAGAAAACTGGTAAAACCTACATTGTTGATAGAGTTGATAGTACTTAGCAATGTGAAAACAGCACATTCGCACAAAGAAATCTACTTCTCTAAGACAGGGAAACAGTGAACAGAGATTGTATGAGTTTCTCAAGATTGGTAACAGATAGAAACAAGAGAAAGTCCACAGTGATTCATCTACCTAGAGAAGTTACAGAGGTTTACACAGAGAATTCCAAGTATAGTACAAGCTAATAAGAGAGACTTAGAAAACCGGTAAAACCTACATTGTTGATAGAGTTGGGAATACTTAGCACTGTGAAAACAGCGCTTTCGCACAAAGAAATCTACTTCTCTAAGACTGGGAAACAGTGAACAGAGAATGTATGAGTTTCTCAAGATTGGTAACAGATAGAAACAAGAGAAAGTCCACAGGGATTCATCTACCGAGAGAAGTTACAGAGGTTTACACAGAGAATTCCAAGTATAAGTAGAAGCAAATAAGAGAGACTTAGAAAACCGGTAAAATCTACATTGTTGATAGAGTTGGGAGTACTTAGCACTGTGAAAACAGCACTTTCGCACAAAGAAATCTACTTCTCTAAGACTGGGAATCAGTGAACAGAGAATGTATGAGTTTCTCAAGATTGGTAACAGATAGAAACAAGAGAAAGTCCACAGTGATTCATCTACCTAGAGAAGTTACAGAGGTTTACACAGAGAATTCCAAGTATAGTACAAGCCAATAAGAGAGACTTAGAAACCCGGTAAAACCTACATTGTTGATAGAGTTGGGAGTACTTAGCACTGTGAAAACAGCACTTTCGCACAAACAAATCTACTTCTCTAAGACTGGGAAACAGTGAACAGGGACTGTATGAGTTTCTCAAGATTAGTAACAGATAGAAACAAGAGAAAGTCCACAGTGATTCATCTACCTAGAGAAGTTACAGAGGTTTCCACAGAGAAATCCAAGTGTAACTTCAAGAAAATAAGAGAGACTTAGAAAACTGGTAAAAACTACATTGTTGATAGAGTTGGGAGTACTTAGCACTGTGAAAACAGCACTTTCCGCACAAAGAAATCTACTTCTCTAAAACCGCGAAACACTAAACAGAGAATGTATCAGTTTCTCAAGATTGGTAACAGATAGAAACAAGAGAGAGTCCACAGTGATTCATCTACCGAGAGAAGTTACAGAGGTTTACACAGAGAAATCCAAGTGTAACTTCAAGAAAATAAGAGAGACTTAGAAAACTGGTAAAAACTACATTGTTGATAGAGTTGGGAGTACTTAGCACTGTGAAACAGCACTTTCGCACAAAGAAAACTACTTCTCTAAGAGCGCGAAACAGTAAACAAAGAATGTATCAGTTTCTCAAGATTGGTACCAGATAGAAACAAGAGAAAGTCCACAGTGATTCATCTACCTAGAGGAGTTACCGAAGTTTACACAGAGAATTCCAAGTGTAACTGCAAGAAAATAAGAGAGACTTAGAAAACTGGTAAAAACGACCTTTTTGATAGAGTTGGGAGTACTTAGCACTGTGAAAACAGCACTTTCGCACAAAGAAATCTACTTCTCTAAGACCACGAAACAGTAAACAGAGAATGTATTAGTTTCTCAAGATTGGTAACAGATAGAAAGAAGAGGAAGTAGACAGTGATTCATCTACCTAGAGAAGTTACAGAGGTTTACACAGAGAATTCCAAGTACAAGTGCAAGAAAATAAGAGAGACTAGAAAACTGGTAAAAACTACCTTTTTGATAGAGTTGGAAGTACTTAGCACTGTGAAAACAGCACTTTAACACAAAGAAATCTACTTCTCTAAGACCACGAAACAGTAAACAGAGAATGTATGAGTTCTCAACATTGGTAACAGATAGAAACAAGAGAAAGTCCACAGTGATTCATCTACCGAGAGAAGTTACAGAGGTTTACACAGAGAATTCCAAGTATAAGTACAAGAAAATAAGAGAGACTTAGAAAACTGGTAAAACCTACATTGTTGATAGAGTTGGGAGTACTTAGCACTGTGAAAACAGCACGTTCGCACAAAGAAATCTACTTCTCTAGGACCGGGAAACAGTGAACAGAGAATGTATCAGTTTCTCAAGATTGGTAACAGATAGAAACAAGAGAAAGTCCACAGTGATTCATCTACCGAGAGAAGTTACAGAGGTTTACACAGAGAATTCCAAGTATAAGTACAAGAAAATAAGAGAGACTTAGAAAACTGGTAAAACCTACATTGTTGATAGAGTTGGGAGTACTTAGCACTGTGAAAACAGCACTTTCGCACAAAGAAATCTACTTCTCTAAGACAGGGAAACAGTGAACAGAGAATGTATGAGTTTCTCAAGATTGGTAACAGATAGAAACAAGAGAAAGTCCACAGTGATTCATCTACCTAGAGAAGTTACAGAGGTTTACACAGAGAATTCCAAGTATAGTACAAGCAAATAAGAGAGACTTAGAAAACCGGTAAAACCTACATTGTTAATAGAGTTGGGAGTACTTAGCACTGTGAAAACAGCACTTTCGCACAAACAAATCTACTTCTCTAAGACTGGGAAACCGTGTACAGGGAATGTATGAGTTTCTCAAGATTGGTAACAGATAGAAACAAGAGAAAGTCCACAGTGATTCATCTACCGAGAGAAGTTACAGAGGTTTACACAGAGAAATCCAAGTGTAACCTCAAGAAAATAAGAGAGACTTAGAAAACTGGTAAAACCTACATTGTTGATAGAGTTGGGAGTACTTAGCACTGTGAAAACAGCACTTTCGCACAAAGAAATCTACTTCTCTAATACCGGGAAACAGTGAACGGAGAATGTATGAGTTTCGCAAGATTGGTAACAGATAGAAACAAGAGAAAGTACACAGTGATTCACCTACCTAGAGAGGTTACAGAGGTTTACACAGAGAAATCCAAGTGTAACTGCAAGAAAATAAGAGAGACTTAGAAAACTGGTAAAACCTACATTGTTGATAGAGTTGATAGTGCTTAGCCATGTGAAAACAGCACTTTTGCACAAGAAATCTACTTCTCTAAGACCGCGAAACAGTGAACAGAGAATGTATGAGTTTCTCTAGATTGGCAACAGATAGAAACAAGAGAAAGTACACAGTGATTCATCTACCTAGAGAAGATACAGAGGTTTACAGAGAGAATTCCAAGTATAAGTTGAAGCAAATAAGAGAGACTTAGAAAACCGGTAAAACCTACATTGTTGATAGAGTTGGGAGTACTTAGCACTGTGAAAACAGCACTTTCACACAAAGAAATCTAATTCCCTAAGACTGGGAATCAGTGAACAGAGAATGTATGAGTTTCTCAAGATTGGTAACAGATAGAAACAAGACAAAGTACACAGTGATTCATCTACCTAGAGAAGTTAAAGAGGTTTACACAGAAAATTCCAAGTATAGTACAAGCAAATAAGAGAGACTTAGAAAACCGGTAAAACCTACATTGTTGATAGAGTTGGGAGTACTTAGCACTTGAAAACAGCACTTTCGCACAAAGAAATCTACTTCTCTAAGACCGCGAAACAGTAAACAGAGAATGTATCAGTTTCTCAAGATTGGTAACAGATAGAAACAAGAGAAAGTCCACAGTGATTCATCTACCGAGAGAAGTTACAGAGGTTTACACAGAGAATTCCAAGTATAAGTACAAGAAAATAAGAGAGACTTAGAAAACTGGTAAAACCTACATTGTTGATAGAGTTGGGAGTACTTAGCACTGTGAAAACAGCACTTTCGCACAAAGAAATCTACTTCTCTAATACCGGGAAACAGTGAACGGAGAATGTATGAGTTTCTCAAGATTGGTAACAGATAGAAACAAGAGAAAGTCCACAGTCATTCATCTACCGAGAGAAGTTACAGAGGTTTACACAGAGAATTCCAAGTATACTACAAGCAAATAAGAGAGACTAAGGAAACCGGTAAAACCTACATTGTTGATAGAGTTGGGAGTACTTAGCACTGTGAAAACAGCACTTTCGCACAAAGAAATCTACTTCTCTAAGACTGGGAAACAGTGAACAGAGAATGTATGAGTTTCTCAAGATTGGTAACAGACAGAAACAAGAGAAAGTCCACAGTGATTCATCTACCGAGAGAAGTTACAGAGGTTTACACAGAGAAATCCAAGTGTAACTTCAAGAAAATAAGAGAGACTTAGAAAACTGGTAAAAACTACATTGTTGATAGAGTTGGGAGTACTTAGCACTGTGAAAACAGCACTTTCGCACAAAGAAATCTACGGCTCTAAGACCGCGAAACAGTAAACAGAGAATGTATCAGTTTCTCAAGATTGGTAACAGATAGAAACAAGAGAAAGTCCACAGTGATTCATCTACCGAGAGAAGTTACAGAGGTTTACACAGAGAATTCCAAGTATAAGTACTAGAAAATAAGACAGACTTAGAAAACTGGTAAAACCTACATTGTTGATAGAGTTGGGAGTACTTAGCACTGTAAAAACAGCACTTTCGCAGAAAGAAATCTACTTCTCTAAGACCACGAAACAGTGAACAGAGAATGTATGAGTTTCTCTAGATTGGCAACAGATAGAAACAAGAGAAAGTACACAGTGATTCATCTACCTAGAGAAGATACAGAGGTTTACAGAGAGAATTCCAAGTATAAGTTGAAGCAAATAAGAGAGTCTTAGAAAACCGGTAAAACCTACATTGTTGATAGAGTTGGGAGTACTTAGCACTGTGAAAACAGCACTTTCACACAAAGAAATCTAATTCCCTAAGACTCGGAATCAGTGAACAGAGAATGTATGAGTTTCTCAAGATTGGTAACAGATAGAAACAAGACAAAGTACACAGTGATTCATCTACCTAGAGAAGTTACAGAGGTTTACACAGAAAATTCCAAGTATAGTACAAGCAAATAAGAGAGACTTAGAAAACCGGTAAAACCTACATTGTTGATAGAGTTGGGAGTACTTAGCACTTGAAAACAGCACTTTCGCACAAAGAAATCTACTTCTCTATGGCCGCGAAACAGTAAACAGAGAATGTATCAGTTTCTCAAGATTGGTAACAGATAGAAACAAGAGAAAGTCCACAGTGATTCATCTACCGAGAGAAGTTACAGAGGTTTACACAGAGAATTCCAAGTATAAGTACAAGAAAATAAGAGAGACTTAGAAAACTGGTAAAACCTACATTGTTGATAGAGTTGGGAGTACTTAGCACTGTGAAAACAGCACTTGCGCACAAAGAAATCTACTTCTCTAAGACAGGGAAACAGTGAACAGAGAATGTATGAGTTTCTCAAGATTGGTAACAGATAGAAACAAGAGAAAGTAGACAGTGATTCATCTACCTAGAGAAGTTATAGAGGTATACACAGAGAATTCCAAGTATAAGTGCAAGAAAATAAAAGAGACTTAGGAAACTGGTAACACCTACATTGTTGATAGAGTTGGGAGTACTTAGCACTGTGAAAACAGCACTTTCGCACAAAGAAATCTACTTCTCTAAGACCACGAAACAGTAAACAGAGAATGTATCAGTATCTCAAGATTGGTAACAGATAGAAACAAGAGAAAGTCCACAGTGATTCATCTACCGAGAGAAGTTACAGAGGTTTACACAGAGAATTCCAAGTATACGTACAAGAAAATAAGAGAGACTTAGAAAACTGGTAAAACCTACATTGTTGATAGAGTTGGGAGTACTTAGCACTGTGAAAACAGCACTTTCGCACAAAGAAATCTACTGCTCTAAGACCGGGAAACAGTGAACAGAGAATGTATTAGTTTCTCAAGATTGGTAACAGATAGAAACAACAGAAAGTACACAGTGATTCGTCTACCTAGAGAAGTTACAGAGGTTGACACAGAGAATTCCAAGTATAAGTAGAAGCAAATAAGAGAGACTTAGAAAACCGGTAAAACCTACATTGTTGATAGAGTTGGGAGTACTTAGCACTGTGAAAACAGCACTTTCGCACAAAGAAATCTACTTCTCTTGGTCGGGAGACAGTGAACAGAGAATGTATGAGTTTCTCAAGATTGGTAACAGATAGAAACAAGAGAAAGTACACAGTGATTCATCTACCTAGAGAAGTTACAGAGGTTTACACAGAGAATTCCAAGTATAGTACAAGCAAATAAGAGAGACTTGGAAAACCGGTAAAACCTACATTGTTGATAGAGTTGGGAGTACTTAGCACTGTGAAAACAGCACTTTCGCACAAAGAAATCTACTTCTCTAAGACTGGGAAACAGTGAACAGAGAATGTATGAGTTTCTCAAGATTGGTAACAGATAGAAACAAGAGAAAGTACACAGTGATTCATCTACCTAGAGAAGTTACAGAGGTTTACACTGAGAAATCCAAGTGTAACTTCCAGAAAATAAGAGAGACTTAGAAAACTGGTAAAAACTACATTGTTGATAGAGTTGGGAGTACTTAGCACTGTGAAAACAGCACTTTCGCACAAAGAAATCTACTTCTCTAAGACCGTGAAACAGTGAACAGAGAATGTATGAGTTTCTCAAGATTGGTAACAGATAGAAACAAGAGAAAGTACACAGTGATTCATCTACCTAGAGAAGTTACAGAGGTTTACACAGAGAATTCCAAGTATAAGTACAAGAAAATAAGAGAGACTTAGAAAACCGGTAAAACCTACATTGTTGATAGAGTTGGGAGTACTTAGCACTGTGAAAATAGCACTTTCGCACAAAGAAATCTACTTCTCTAAGACTAGCAATCAGTGAACAGAGAATGTATGAGTTTCTCAAGATTGGTAACAGATAGAAACAAGCGAAAGTACAGAGTGATTCATCTACCTAGAGAAGTTACAGAGGTTTACACAGAGAAATCCATGTGTAACTCCAGGAAAATAAGAGAGACTTAGAAAACTGGTAAAACCTACATTGTTGATAGAGTTGATAGTGCTTAGCCATGTGAAAACAGCACTTTTGCACAAGAAATCTACTTCTCTAAGACCGCGAAACAGTGAACAGAGAATGTATGAGTTTCTCTAGATTGGCAACAGATAGAAACAAGAGAAAGTACACAGTGATTCATCTACCTAGAGAAGATACAGAGGTTTACAGAGAGAATTCCAAGTATAAGTTGAAGCAAATAAGAGAGACTTAGAAAACCGGTAAAACCTACATTGTTGATAGAGTTGGGAGTACTTAGCACTGTGAAAACAGCACTTTCACACTAAGAAATCTAATTCCCTAAGACTGGGAATCAGTGAACAGAGAATGTATGAGTTTCTCAAGATTGGTAACAGATAGAAACAAGACAAAGTACACAGTGATTCATCTACCTAGAGAAGTTACAGAGGTTTACACAGAAAATTCCAAGTATAGTACAAGCAAATAAGAGAGACTTAGAAAACCGGTAAAACCTACATTGTTGATAGAGTTGGGAGTACTTAGCACTTGAAAACAGCACTTTCGCACAAAGAAATCTACTTCTCTATGACCGCGAAACAGTAAACAGAGAATGTATCAGTTTCTCAAGATTGGTAACAGATACAAACAAGAGAAAGTGCACAGTGATTCATCTACCGAGAGAAGTTACAGAGGTTTACACAGAGAATTCCAAGTATAAGTACAAGAAAATAAGAGAGACTTAGAAAACTGGTAAAACCTACATTGTTGATAGAGTTGGGAGTACTTAGCACTGTGAAAACAGCACTTTCGCACAAAGAAATCTACTTCTCTAATACCGGGAAACAGTGAACGGAGAATGTATGAGTTTCTCAAGATTGGTAACAGTTAGAAACAAGAGAAAGTACACAGTGATTCATCGACCTAGAGAAGTTACAGAGGTTTACACAGAGAAATCCAAGTGTAACTGCAAGAAAATAAGGGAGACTTAGAAAACTGGTAAAACCTACATTGTTGATAGAGTTGATAGTACTTAGCAACGTGAAAACAGCACATTCGCACAAAGAAATCTACTTCTCTAAGACAGGGAAACAGTGAACAGAGATTGTATGAGTTTCTCAAGATTGGTAACAGATAGAAACAAGAGAAAGTCCACAGTGATTCATCTACCTAGAGAAGTTACAGAGGATTGCACAGAGAATTCCAAGTATAGTACAAGCTAATAAGAGAGACTTAGAAAACCGGTAAAACCTACATTGTTGATAGAGTTGGGAATACTTAGCACTGTGAAAACAGCGCTTTCGCACAAAGAAATCTACTTCTCTAAGACTGGGAAACAGTGAACAGAGAATGTATGAGTTTCTCAAGATTGGTAACAGATAGAAACAAGAGAAAGTCCACAGTGATTCATCTACCTAGAGAAGTTACAGAGGTTTACACAGAGAATTCCAAGTATAGTACAAGCCAATAAGAGAGACTTAGAAACCCGGTAAAACCTACATTGTTGATAGAGTTGGGAGTACTTAGCACTGTGAAAACAGCACTTTCGCACAAACAAATCTACTTCTCTAAGACTGGGAAACAGTGAACAGGGACTGTATGAGTTTCTCAAGATTAGTAACAGATAGAAACAAGAGAAAGTCCACAGTGATTCATCTACCTAGAGAAGCTACAGAGGTTTGCAGAGAGAATTCCAAGTATAAGTAGAAGCAAATAAGAGAGACTTAGAAAACCGGTAGAACCTACATTGTTGATAGAGTTGGGAGTACTTAGCACTGTGAAAACAGCACTTTCGCACAAAGAAATCTACTTCTCTAAGACTGGGAATCAGTGAACAGAGAACGTATGAGTTTCTCAAGATTGGTAACAGATAGAAACAAGACAAAGTAAACAGTGATTCATCTACCTAGAGAAGTTACAGAGGTTTACACAGAAAATTCCAAGTATACTACAAGCAAATAAGAGAGACTTAGAAAACCGGTAAAACCTACATTGTTGATAGAGTTGGGAGTACTTAGCACTTGAAAACAGCACTTTCGCACAAAGAAATCTACTTCTCTAAGACCGCGAAACAGTAAACAGAGAATGTATGAGTTTCTCAAGATTGGTAACAGATAGAAACAAGAGAAAGTCCACAGTGATTCATCTACCGAGAGAAGTTACAGAGGTTTACACAGAGAATTCCAAGTATAAGTACAAGAAAATAAGAGAGACTTAGAAAACTGGGAAAACCTACATTGTTGATAGAGTTGGGAGTACTTAGCACTGTGAAAACAGCACTTTCGCACAAAGAAATCTACTTCTCTAATACCGGGAAACAGTGAACGGAGAATGTATGAGTTTCTCAAGATTGGTAACAGATAGAAACCAGAGAAAGTACACAGTGATTCATCTACCTACAGAAGTTACAGAGGTTTACACAGAGAATTCCAAGTATAAGAACAAGCAAATAAGAGAGACTTAGAAAACCGGTAAAACCTACATTGTTGATAGAGTTGGGATTACTTAGCGCTGTGAAAACAGCATTTTCGCACAAAGAAATCTACTTCTCTAAGACTGGGAAACAGTGAACAGAGAATGTATGAGTTTCTCAAGATTGGTAACGGATAGAAACAAGAGAAAGTCCACAGGGATTCATCTACCGAGAGAAGTTACAGAGGTTTACACAGAGAATTCCAAGTATAAGTAGAAGCAAATAAGAGAGACTTAGAAAACCGGTAAAATCTACATTGTTGATAGAGTTGGGAGTACTTAGCACTGTGAAAACAGCACTTTCGCAGAAAGAAATCTACTTCTCTAAGACTGGGAATCAGTGAACAGAGAATGTATGAGTTTCTCAAGATTGGTAACAGATAGAAACAAGAGAAAGTACACAATGATTCATCTACCTAGAGAAGTTACAGAGGTTTACACAGAGAATTCCAAGTATAGTACAAGCAAATAAGAGAGACTTAGAAAACCGGTAAAACCTACATTGCTGATAGAGTTGGGAGTACTTAGCACTGTGAAAACAGCACTTTCGCACAAAGAAATCTACTTCTCTAAGACCGTGAAACAGTGAACAGAGAATGTATGAGTTTCTCAAGATTGGTAACAGATAGAAACAAGAGAAAGTACACAGTGATTCATCTACCTAGAGAAGTTACAGAGGTTTACCCAGAGAATTCCAAGTATAAGTACAAGAACATAAGAGAGACTTAGAAAACCGGTAAAACCTACATTGTTCATAGAGTTGGGAGTACTTAGCACTGTGAAAATAGCACTTTCGCACAAAGAAATCTACTTCTCTAAGACTAGCAATCAGTGAACAGAGAATGTATGAGTTTCTCAAGATTGGTAACAGATAGAAACAAGAGAAAGTACAGAGTGATTCACCTACCTAGAGAAGTTACAGAGGTTTACACAGAGAAATCCATGTGTAACTCCAAGAAAATAAGAGAGACTTAGAAAACTGGTAAAACCTACATTGTTGATAGAGTTGATAGTGCTTAGCCATGTGAAAACAGCACTTTCGCACAAAAAAATCTACTTCTCTAAGAACGCGAAACAGTGAACAGAGAATGTATGAGTTTCTCAAGATTGGCAACAGATAGAAACAAGAGAAAGTACACAGTGATTCATCTACCTAGGGAAGCTACAGAGGTTTACAGAGAGAATTCCAAGTATAAGTTGAAGCAAATAAGAGAGACTTAGAAAACCGGTAAAACCTACATTGTTGATAGAGTTGGGAGTACTTAGCACTGTGAAAACAGCACTTTCACACAAAGAAATCTAATTCCCTAAGACTGGGAATCAGTGAACAGAGAATGTATGAGTTTCTCAAGATTGGCAACAGATAGAAACAAGAGAAAGTCCACAGTGATTCATCTACTGAGAGAAGTTACAGAGGTTTACACAGAGAATTCCAAGCATAAGTACAAGAAAATAAGAGAGACTTAGAAAACTGGTAAAAACTACCTTTTTGATAGAGTTGGGAGTACTTAGCACTGTGAAATCAGTACTTTAACACAAAGAAATCTACTTCTCTAAGACCACGAAACAGTAAACAGAGAATGTATGAGTTTCTCAACATTGGTAACAGATAGAAACAAGAGAAAGTCCACAGTGATTCATCTACCGAGAGAAGTTACAGAGGTTTACACAGAGAATTCCAAATATAGGTACAAGAAAATAAGAGAGACTTAGGAAACTGGTAAAACCTACATTGTTGATAGAGTTGGGAGTACTTAGCACTGTGAAAACAGCACTTTCGCACAAAGAAATATGCTTCTCTAAGACCGCGAAACTGTGAACAGAGAATGTATGAGTTTCTCAAGATTGGTAACAGAAAGAAGAGAAAGTCTCCAGTGATTCATCTACAGAGAGAAGTTACAGAGGTTTACACAGAGAATTCCACGTATAAGTACAAGCAAATAAGAGAGACTTAGAAAACCGGTAAAACCTACATTGTTGATAGAGTTGGGAGTACTTAGCGCTGTGAAAACAGCACTTTCGCACAAAGAAATCTACTTCTCTAAGACTGGGAAACAGTGAACAGAGAATGTATGTGTTTCTCAAGATTGGTAACGGATAGAAACAAGAGAAAGTACACAGTGATTCATCTACCTAGAGAAGTTACAGAGGTTTACACAGAGAATTCCAAGTATACTACAAGCAAATAAGAGAGACTTAGAAAACCGGTAAAACCTACATTGTAGATAGAGTTGGGAGTACTTAGCACTGTGAAAACAGCACTTTCGCACAAAGAAATCTACTTCTCTAAAACTGGGAAACAGTGAACAGAGAATGTATGAGTTTCTCAAAATTGGTAACAGATAGAAACAAGAGAAAGTACACAGTGATTCATCTACCTAGAGAAGTTACAGAGGTTTACACAGAGAAATCCAAGTGTAACTTCAAGAAAGTAAGAGAGACTTAGAAAACTGGTAAAAACTACATTGTTGATAGAGTTGGGAGTACTTAGCACTGTGAAAACAGCACTTTCGCAGAAAGAAATCTACTTCTCTAAGACCCGGAAACAGTGAACGGAGAATGTATGAGTTTCTCAAGATGGGTAACAGATAGAAACAGGAGAAAGTCCACAGTGATTCATCTACCGAGAGAAGTTACAGAGGTTTACACAGAGAATTCCAAGTATAAGTACAAGCAAATAAGAGAGACTTGGAAAACTGGTAAAACCTACATTGTTGATTCAGTTGGGAGTACTTAGCACTGTGAAAACAGCACTTTCGCACAAAGAAATCTACTTCTCTAAGTTTGGGAAACAGTGAACAGAGAATGTATGAGTTTCTCAAGATTGGTAACAGATAGAAACAAGAGAAAGTCCACAGTGATTCATCTACCGAGAGAAGTTACAGATGTTTACCCAGAGAATTCCAAGTATAAGTGCAAGAAAATAAGAGAGACTTAGAAAACTGTTAAAAACTACCTTTTTGATAGAGTTGGGAGTACTTAGCACTGTGAAAACAGCACTTTCGCACAAAGAAATCTACTTCTCTAAGACAGGGAAACAGTGAACAGAGAATGTATGAGTTTCTCAAGATTGGTAACAGATAGAAACAAGAGAAAGTCCACGGTGATTCATCTACCGAGAGAAGTTACAGAGGTTTACACAGAGAATGCCAAGTATAAGTGCAACAAAATAAGAGAGACTTAGAAAACTGGTAAAACCTACATTGTTGATAGAGTTGGGTGTTCTTAGCACTGTGAAAACAGCACTTTCGCACAAAGAAATCTACTTCTCTAAGACTGGGAAACAGTGAACAGAGAATGTATGAGTTTCTCAAGATTGGTAACAGATAGAAACAAGAGAAAGTCCACAGTGATTCATCTACCAAGAGAAGTTACAGAGGTTTACACAGAGAAATCCAAGTGTAACTTCAAGAAAATAAGAGAGACTTAGAAAACTGGTAAAAACTACATTGTTGATAGAGTTGGGAGTACTTAGCACTGTGAAAACAGCACTTTCGTACAAAGAAATCTACTTCTCTAAGACCGCGAAACAGTAAACAGAGAATGTATCAGTATCTCAAGATTGGTAACAGATAGAAACAAGAGAAAGTCCACAGTGATTCATCTACCGAGAGAAGTTACAGAGGTTTACACAGAGAAATCCAAGTGTAACTTCAAGAAAATAAGAGAGACTTAGAAAACTGGTAAAAACTACATTGTTGATAGAGTTGGGAGTACTTAGCACTGTGAAAACAGCACTTTCGCACAAAGAAATCTACTGCTCTAAGACCGCAAAACAGTAAACAGAGAATGTATCAGTTTCTCAAGATTGGTAACAGATAGAAACAAGAGAAAGTCCACAGTGATTCATCTACCGAGAGAAGTTACAGAGGTTTACACAGAGAATTCCAAGTATAAGTACAAGAAAATAAGACAGACTTAGAAAACTGGTAAAACCTACATTGTTGATAGAGTTGGGAGTACTTAGCACTGTGAAAACAGCACTTTCGCAGAAAGAAATCTACTTCTCTAATACCGGGAAAAAGTGAACAGAGAATGAATGAGTTTCTCAAGATTGGTAACAGATAGAAACAAGAGAAAGTCCACAGGTATTCATCTACCGAGAGAAGTTACAGAGGTTTACACAGAGAATTCCAAGTATAAGTTGAAGCAAATAAGAGAGACTTAGAAAACCGGTAAAATCTACATTGTTGATAGAGTTGGGAGTACTTAGCACTGTGAAAACAGCACTTTCGCACAAAGAAATCTACTTCTCTAAGACTGGGAATCAGTGAACAGAGAATGTATGAGTTTCTGAAGATTGGTAACAGATAGAAACAAGAGAAAGTCCACAGTGATTCATCTACCTAGAGAAGTTACAGAGGTTTACACAGAGAATTCCAAGTATAGTACAAGCCAATAAGAGAGACTTAGAAACCAGGTAAAACCTACATTGTTGATAGAGTTGGGAGTACTTAGCACTGTGAAAACAGCACTTTCGCACAAACAAATCTACTTCTCTAAGACTGGGAAACAGTGAACAGGGACTGTATGAGTTTCTCAAGATTAGCAACAGATAGAAACAAGAGAAAGTCCACAGTGATTCATCTACCTAGACGAGTTACAGAGGTTTACACAGAGAATTCCAAGTGTAACTGCAAGAAAATAAGAGAAACTTAGAAAACTGGTAAAAACTACCTTTTTGATAGAGTTGGGAGTACTTCGCACTGTGAAAACAGCACTTTCCCACAAAGAAATCTACTTCTCTAAGACCACGAAACAGTAAACAGAGAATGTATTAGTTTCGCAAGATTGGTAACAGATAGAAACAAGAGAAAGTAGACAGTGATTCATCTACCTAGAGAAGTTACAGAGGTTTACACAGAGAATTCCAAGTATAAGTGCAAGAAAATAAAAGAGACTAGAAAACTGGTAAAAACTACCTTTTTGATAGAGTTGGGAGTACTTAGCATTGTGAAAACAGCACTTTAACACAAAGAAATCTACTTCTCTAAGACCACGAAACAGTAAACAGAGAATGTATGAGTTTCTCAACACTGGTAACAGATAGAAACAAGAGAAAGTCCACAGTGTTTCATCTACCGAGAGATGTTACAGAGGTTTACACAGAGAAATCCAAGTGTAACTTCAAGAAAATAAGAGAGACTTAGACAACTGGTAAAAACTACATTGTTGATAGAGTTGGGAGTACTTAGCACTGTGAAAACAGCAGTTTCGCACAAAGAAATCTACTTCTCTAAGACCGGGAAACAGTGAACAGAGAATGTATTAGTTTCTCAAGATTGGTAACAGATAGAAACAAGAGAGAGTAGACAGTGATTCATCTACCTAAAGAAGTTACAGAGGTTTACACAGAGAATTCCAAGTATAAGTGCAAGAAAATAAGAGAGACTTAGAAAACTGGTAAAAACTACCTTTTTGATAGAGTTGGAAGTACTTAGCACTGTGAAAACAGCACTTTAAAACAAAGAAATCTACTTCTCTAAGACCACGAAACAGTGAACAGAGAATGTATGAGTTTCTCAAGACTGGTAACAGATAGAAACAAGAGAAAGTCTCCAGTAACTCTTCTACCGAGAGAAGTTACAGAGGTTTCCACAGAGAATTCCAAGTATGAGTACAAGAAAATAAGAGAGACTTAGAAATCTGGTAAAACCTACAGTGTTGATAGAGTTGGGAGTACTTAGCCCTGTGAATACAGCACTTTCGCACAAGGAAATCTACTTCTCTAAGACTGGGAAACAGTGAACTCAGAATGTATGAGTTCCTCAAGATTGGTAACAGATAGAAACAAGAGAAAGTCCACAGTGATTCATCCACCGAGAGAAGTTACAGAGGTTTACACAGAGAAATCCAAGTGTAACTGCAAGAAAATAAGAGACTTAGAAAACTGGTGAAACCTACATTGTTGATAGAGTTGGGAGTACTTAGCACTGTGAAAACAGCACTTTCGCACAAAGAAATCTACTTCTCTAAGACCGCGAAACAGTGAACGGAGAATGTATGAGTTTCTCAAGATTGGTAACAGATAGAAACAAGAGAAAGTACACAGTGATTCATGTACCTAGAGAAGTTACAGAGGTTTACACAGAGAATTCGAAGTATAAGTACAAGCAAATAAGAGAGACTTAGAAAACTGGTAAAAACTACATTGTTGATAGAGTTGGGAGTACTTAGCACTGTGAAAACAGCACTTTCGCACAAAGAAATCTACTTCTCTAAGACCGCGAAACAGTGAACAGAGAATGTATGAGTTTCTCAAGATTGGTAACTGATAGAAACAAGAGAAAGTCCACAGTCATTCATCTACCGAGAGAAGTTACAGAGGTTTACACAGAGAATTCCAAGTATAGTACAAGCAAATAAGAGAGACTAAGGAAACCGGTAAAACCTACATTGTTGATAGAGTTGGGAGTACTTAGCACTGTGAAAACAGCACTTTCGCACAAAGAAATCTACTTCTCTAAGACCGCGAAACAGTGAACAGAGAATGTATCAGTTTCTCAAGATTGGTAACAGATAGAAACAAGAGAAAGTACACAATGATTCATCTACCTAGAGAAGTTACAGAGGTTTACACAGAGAATTCCAAGTATAGTACAAGCAAATAAGAGAGACTTAGAAAACCGGTAAAACCTACATGGTTGATAGAGTTGGGAGTACTTAGCACTGTGAAAATAGCACTTTCGCACAAAGAAATCTACTTCTCTAAGACTAGCAATCAGTGAACAGAGAATGTATGAGTTTCTCAAGATTGGTAACAGATAGAAACAAGAGAAAGTACACAGTGATTCATCTACCTAGAGAAGTTACAGAGGTTTACACAGAGAAATCCAAGTGTAACTTCAAGAAAATAAGAGAGACTTAGAAAACTGGTAAAAACTACATTGTTGATAGAGTTGGGAGTACATAGCACTGTGAAAACAGCACTTTCGCACAAAGAAATCTACTTCTCTAAGACCGTGAAACAGTAAACAGAGAATGTATCAGTTTCTCAAGTTTGGCAACAAATAGAAACAAGAGAAAGTCCACAGTGATTCATCTACCGAGAGAAGTAACAGAGGTTTACACAGAGAATTCCAAGTATAAGTACAAGAAAATAAGAGAGACTTAGAAAACTGGTAAAACCTACATTGTTGATAGAGTTGGGAGTACTTAGCACTGTGAAAACAGCACTTTCGCACAAAGAAATCTACTTCTCTAAGACTTGGAAACAGTGAACAGAGAATGTATGAGTTTCTCAAGATTGGTAACAGATAGAAACAAGAGAAAGTCCAAAGTGATTCATCTACCAAGAGAAGTTACAGAGATTTACACAGAGAATTCCAAGTATAAGTACAAGCAAATAAGAGAGACTTAGAAAACTGGTAAAAACTACATTGTTGATAGAGTTGGGAGTACTTAGCACTGTGAAAACAGCACTTTCGCACAAAGAAATCTACTTCTCTAAGACCGCGAAACAGTGAACAGAGAATGTATGAGTTTCTCAAGATTGGTAACTGATAGAAACAAGAGAAAGTCCACAGTCATTCATCTACCGAGAGAAGTTACAGAGGTTTACACAGAGAATTCCAAGTATAGTACAAGCAAATAAGAGAGACTAAGGAAACCGGTAAAACCTACATTGTTGATAGAGTTGGGAGTACTTAGCACTGTGAAAACAGCACTTTCGCACAAAGAAATCTACTTCTCTAATACCGGGAAACAGTGAACGGAGAATGTATGAGTTTCGCAAGATTGGTAACAGATAGAAACAAGAGAAAGTACACAGTGATTCACCTACCTAGAGAGGTTACAGAGGTTTACACAGAGAAATCCAAGTGTAACTGCAAGAAAATAAGAGAGACTTAGAAAACTGGTAAAACCTACATTGTTGATAGACTTGATAGTACTTAGCAATGTGAAAACAGCACTTTCGCACAAAGAAATCTACTTCTCTAAGACCGGGAAAGAGTGAACGGAGAATGTATGAGTTTCTCAACATTGGTAACAAATAGAAACAGGAGAAAGTCCACAGTGATTCATCTACCGAGAGAAGTTACAGAGGTTTACACAGTGAATTCCAAGGATAAGTAGAAGCAAATAAGAGAGACTTAGAAAACTGGTAAAACCTACATTGTTGATACAGTTGGGAGTACTTAGCACTGTGAAAACAGCACTTTCGCACAAAGAAATCTACTTCTCTAAGACTGGGAATCAGTGAACAGAGAATGTATGAGTTTCTCAAGATTGGTAACAGATAGAAACAAGAGAAAGTACACAATGATTCATCTACCTAGAGAAGTTACAGAGGTTTACACAGAGAATTGCAAGTATAGTACAAGCAAATAAGAGAGACTTAGAAAACCGGTAAAACCTACATTGTTGATAGAGTTGGGCGTACTTAGTACTGTGAAAACAGCACTTTCGCACAAAGAAATCTACTTCTCTAAGACCGCGAAACAGTGAACAGAGAATGTATGAGTTTCTCAAGATTGGTAACAGATAGAAACAAGAGAAAGTACACAGAGATTCATCTACCTAGAGAAGTTACAGAGGTTTACACAGAGAAATTCAAGTGTAACTTCAAGAAAATAAGAGAGACTTAGAAAACTGGTAAAAACTACATTGTTGATAGAGTTGGGAGTACTTAGCACTGTGAAAACAGCACTTTCGCACAAAGAAATCTACTTCTCTAAGACCGTGAAACAGTAAACAGAGAATGTATCAGTTTCTCAAGATTGGCAACAGATAGAAACAAGAGAAAGTCCACAGTGATTCATCTACCGAGAGAAGTAACAGAGGTTTACACAGAGAAATCCAACTATAAGCACAAGAAAATAAGAGAGACTTAGAAAACTGGTAAAACCTACATTGTTGATAGAGTTGGGAGTACTTAGCACTGTGAAAACAGAACTTTCGCACAAAGAAATCTACTTCTCTAAGACTTGGAAACAGTGAACAGAGAATGTATGAGTTTCTAAAGATTGGTAACAGATAGAAACAAGAGAAAGTCCACAGTGATTCATCTACCGAGGGAAGTTACAGAGGTTTACACAGAGAATTCCAAGTATAAGTACAAGAAAATAAGAGAGACTTAGAAAACTGGTAAAAACTACCTTTTTGATAGAGTTGGGAGTACTTAGCACTGTGAAATCAGTACTTTAACACAAAGAAATCTACTTCTCTAAGACCACGAAACAGTAAACAGAGAATGTATGAGTTTCTCAACATTGGTAACAGATAGAAATAAGAGAAAGTCCACAGTGATTCATCTACCTAGAGAAGTTACAGAGGTTTACACAGAGAATTCCAACTATAAGTACAAGAAAATAAGAGAGATTTAGGAAACTGGTAAAACCTACATTGTTGATAGAGTTGGGAGTACTTAGCACTGTGAAAACAGCACTTTCGCACAAAGAAATATGCTTCTCTAAGACCGCGAAACTGTGAACAGAGAATGTATGAGTTTCTCAAGATTGGTAACAGAAAGAAGAGAAAGTCTCCAGTGATTCATCTACAGAGAGAAGTTACAGAGGTTTACAAAGAGAATTCCATGTATAAGTACAAGCAAATAAGAGAGACTTAGAAAACCGGTAAAACCTACATTGTTGATAGAGTTGGGAGTACTTAGCGCTGTGAAAACAGCACTTTCGCACAAAGAAATCTACTTCTCTAAGACTGGGAAACAGTGAACAGTGAATGTATGTGTTTCTCAAGATTGGTAACGGATAGAAACAAGAGAAAGTACACAGTGATTCATCTACCTAGAGAAGTTACAGAGGTTTACACAGAGAATTCCAAGTATACTACAAGCAAATAAGAGAGACTTAGAAAACCGGTAAAACCTACATTGTAGATAGAGTTGGGAGTACTTAGCACTGTGAAAACAGCACTTTCGCACAAAGAAATCTACTTCTCTAAAACTGGGAAACAGTGAACAGAGAATGTATGAGTTTCTCAAAATTGGTAACAGATAGAAACAAGAGAAAGTCCACAGTGATTCATCTACCGAGAGAAGTTACAGAGGTTTACACAGAGAAATCCAAGTGTAACTTCAAGAAAGTAAGAGAGACTTAGAAAACTGGTAAAAACTACATTGTTGATAGAGTTGGGAGTACTTAGCACTGTGAAAACAGCACTTTCGCAGAAAGAAATCTACTTCTCTAAGACCCGGAAACAGTGAACGGAGAATGTATGAGTTTCTCAAGATGGGTAACAGATAGAAACAGGAGAAAGTCCACAGTGATTCATCTACCGAGAGAAGTTACAGAGGTTTACAAAGAGAATTCCAAGTATAAGTACAAGCAAATAAGAGAGACTTGGAAAACTGGTAAAACCTACATTGTTGATTCAGTTGGGAGTACTTAGCACTGTGAAAACAGCACTTTCGCACAAAGAAATCTACTTCTCTAAGAATGGGAAACAGTGAACAGAGAATGTATGAGTTTCTCAAGATTGGTAACAGATAGAAACAAGAGAAAGTCCACAGTGATTCATCTACCGAGAGAAGTTACAGATGTTTACTCAGAGAATTCCAAGTATAAGTGCAAGAAAATAAGAGAGACTTAGAAAACTGTTAAAAACTACCTTTTTGATAGAGTTGGGAGTACTTAGCACTGTGAAAACAGCACTTTCGCACAAAGAAATCTACTTCTCTAAGACAGGGAAACAGTGAACAGAGAATGTATGAGTTTCTCAAGATTGGTAACAGATAGAAACAAGAGAAAGTCCACGGTGATTCATCTACCGAGAGAAGTTACAGAGGTTTACACAGAGAATGCCAAGTATAAGTGCAACAAAATAAGAGAGACTTAGAAAACTGGTAAAACCTACATTGTTGATAGAGTTGGGTGTACTTAGCACTGTGAAAACAGCACTTTCGCACAAAGAAATCTACTTCTCTAAGACTGGGAAACAGTGAACAGATAATGTATGAGTTTCTCAAGATTGGTAACAGATAGAAACAAGAGAAAGTCCACAGTGATTCATCTACCGAGAGAAGTTACAGAGGTTTACACAGAGAATTCCAAGTATAAGTACAAGAAAATAAGAGAGACTTTGAAAACGGGTAAAACCTACATAGTTGATAGAGTTGGGAGTACTTAGCACTGTGAAAACAGCACGTTCGCACAAAGAAATCTACTTCTGTAGGACCGCGAAACAGTGAACAGAGAATGTATGAGTTTCTCAAGATTGGTAACAGATAGAAACAAGAGAAAGTCCACAGTGATTCATATACCGAGAGAAGTTACAGAGGTTTACACAGAGAATTCCAAGTATGAGTACAAGAAAATAAGAGAGACTTAGAAAACTGGTAAAAACTACATTGTTGATAGAGTTGGGAGTACTTAGCACTGTGAAAACAGCACTTTCGCACAAAGAAATCTACTTCTCTAAGACTGGGAAACAGTGAACAGAGAATGTATGAGTTTCTCAAGATTGGTAACAGATAGAAACAAGAGAAAGTCCACAGTGATTCATCTACCGAGAGAAGTTACAGAGGTTTACACAGAGAAATCCAAGTGTAACTTCAAGAAAATAAGAGAGACTTAGAAAACTGGTAAAAACTACATTGTTGATAGAGTTGGGAGTACTTGGCACTGTGAAAACAGCACTTTCGTACAAAGAAATCTACTTCTCTAAGACCGCGAAACAGTAAACAGAGAATGTATCACTATCTCAAGATTGGTAACAGATAGAAACAAGAGAAAGTCCACAGTGATTCATCTACCGAGAGAAGTTACAGAGGTTTACACAGAGAATTCCAAGTATAAGTACAAGAAAATAAGAGAGACTTAGAAAACTGGTAAAACCTACATTGTTGATAGAGTTGGGAGTACTTAGCACTGTGAAAACAGCACTTTCGCACAAAGAAATCTACTGCTCTAAGACCGGGAAACAGTGAACAGAGAATGTATTAGTTTCTCAAGATTGGTAACAGATAGAAACAACAGAAAGTACACAGTGATTCGTCTACCTAGAGAAGTTACAGAGGTTTACACAGAGAATTCCAAGTATAAGTAGAAGCAAATAAGAGAGACTTAGAAAACCGGTAAAACCTTCATTGTTGATAGAGTTGGGAGTACTTAGCACTGTGAAAACAGCACTTTCGCACAAAGAAATCTACTTCTCTTGGTCGGGAAACAGTGAACAGAGAATGTATGAGTTTCTCAAGATTGGTAACAGATAGAAACAAGAGAAAGTACACAGTGATTCATCTACCTAGAGAAGTTACAGAGGTTTACACAGAGAATTCCAAGTATAGTACAAGCAAATAAGAGAGACTTGGAAAACCGGTAAAACCTACATTGTTGATAGAGTTGGGAGTACTTAGCACTGTGAAAACAGCGCTTTCGCACAAAGAAATCTACTTCTCTAAGACTGGAAAACAGTGAACAGAGAATGTATGAGTTTCTCAAGATTGGTAACAGATAGAAACAAGAGAAAGTCCACAGTGATTCATCTACCGAGAGAAGTTACAGAGGTTTACACAGAGAATTCCAAGTATAAGTACAAGAAAATAAGAGAGACTCAGAAAACCGGTAAAACCTACATTGTTGATAGAGTTGGGAGTTATTAGCACTGTGAAAACAGCACTTTCGCACAAAGAAATCTACTTCTCTAAGACCGCGAAACAGTAAACAGAAAATGTATGAGTTTCTCAAGATTGGTAACAGATAGAAACAAGAGAAAGTCCACAGTGATTCATCTACCGAGAGAAGTTACAGAGGTTTACACAGAGAATTCCAAGTATAAGTACAAGAAAATAAGAGAGACTCAGAAAACCGGTAAAACCTACATTGTTGATAGAGTTGGGAGTTATTAGCACTGTGAAAACAGCACTTTCGCACAAAGAAATCTACTTCTCTTAGACCGCGAAACAGTGAACAGAGAATGTATGAGTTTCTCAAGAATGGCAACAGATAGAAACAAGAGAAAGTACACAGTGATTCATCTACCTAGAGAAGCTACAGAGGTTTGCAGAGAGAATTCCAAGTATAAGTAGAAGCAAATAAGAGAGACTTAGAAAACCGGTAGAACCTACATTGTTGATAGAGTTGGGAGTACTTAGCACTGTGAAAACAGCACTTTCGCACAAAGAAATCTACTTCTCTAAGACTGGGAATCAGTGAACAGAGAACGTATGAGTTTCTCAAGATTGGTAACAGATAGAAACAAGACAAAGTAAACAGTGATTCATCTACCTAGAGAAGTTACAGAGGTTTACACAGAAAATTCCAAGTATAGTACAAGCAAATAAGAGAGACTTAGAAAACCGGTAAAACCTACATTGTTGATAGAGTTGGGAGTAATTAGCACTTGAAAACAGCACTTTCGCACAAAGAAATCTACTTCTCTAAGACCGCGAAACAGTAAACAGAGAATGTATGAGTTTCTCAAGATTGGTAACAGATAGAAACAAGAGAAAGTCCACAGTGATTCATCTACCGAGAGAAGTTACAGAGGTTTACACAGAGAATTCCAAGTATAAGTACAAGAAAATAAGAGAGACTTAGAAAACTGGGAAAACCTACATTGTTGATAGAGTTGGGAGTACTTAGCACTGTGAAAACAGCACTTTCGCACAAAGAAATCTACTTCTCTAATACCGGGAAACAGTGAACGGAGAATGTATGAGTTTCTCAAGATTGGTAACAGATAGAAACCAGAGAAAGTACACAGTGATTCATCTACCTACAGAAGTTACAGAGGTTTACACAGAGAATTCCAAGTATAAGAACAAGCAAATAAGAGAGACTTAGAAAACCGGTAAAACCTACATTGTTGATAGAGTTGGGATTACTTAGCGCTGTGAAAACAGCATTTTCGCACAAAGAAATCTACTTCTCTAAGACTGGGAAACAGTGAACAGAGAATGTATGAGTTTCTCATGATTGGTAACGGATAGAAACAAGAGAAAGTCCACAGGGATTCATCTACCGAGAGAAGTTACAGAGGTTTACACAGAGAATTCCAAGTATAAGTAGAAGCAAATAAGAGAGACTTAGAAAACCGGTAAAATCTACATTGTTGATAGAGTTGGGAGTACTTAGCACTGTGAAAACAGCACTTTCGCAGAAAGAAATCTACTTCTCTAAGACTGGGAATCAGTGAACAGAGAATGTATGAGTTTCTCAAGATTGGTAACAGATAGAAACAAGAGAAAGTACACAATGATTCATCTACCTAGAGAAGTTACAGAGGTTTACACAGAGAATTCCAAGTATAGTACAAGCAAATAAGAGAGACTTAGAAAACCGGTAAAACCTACATTGCTGATAGAGTTGGGAGTACTTAGCACTGTGAAAACAGCACTTTCGCACAAAGAAATCTACTTCTCTAAGACCGTGAAACAGTGAACAGAGAATGTATGAGTTTCTCAAGATTGGTAACAGATAGAAACAAGAGAAAGTACACAGTGATTCATCTACCTAGAGAAGTTACAGAGGTTTACCCAGAGAATTCCAAGTATAAGTACAAGAACATAAGAGAGACTTAGAAAACCGGTAAAACCTACATTGTTCATAGAGTTGGGAGTACTTAGCACTGTGAAAATAGCACTTTCGCACAAAGAAATCTACTTCTCTAAGACTAGCAATCAGTGAACAGAGAATGTATGAGTTTCTCAAGATTGGTAACAGATAGAAACAAGAGAAAGTACAGAGTGATTCACCTACCTAGAGAAGTTACAGAGGTTTACACAGAGAAATCCATGTGTAACTCCAAGAAAATAAGAGAGACTTAGAAAACTGGTAAAACCTACATTGTTGATAGAGTTGATAGTGCTTAGCCATGTGAAAACAGCACTTTCGCACAAAGAAATCTACTTCTCTAAGAACGCGAAACAGTGAACAGAGAATGTATGAGTTTCTCAAGATTGGCAACAGATAGAAACAAGAGAAAGTACACAGTGATTCATCTACCTAGGGAAGCTACAGAGGTTTACAGAGAGAATTCCAAGTATAAGTTGAAGCAAATAAGAGAGACTTAGAAAACCGGTAAAACCTACATTGTTGATAGAGTTGGGAGTACTTAGCACTGTGAAAACAGCACTTTCACACAAAGAAATCTAATTCCCTAAGACTGGGAATCAGTGAACAGAGAATGTATGAGTTTCTCAAGATTGGCAACAGATAGAAACAAGAGAAAGTCCACAGTGATTCATCTACTGAGAGAAGTTACAGAGGTTTACACAGAGAATTCCAAGCATAAGTACAAGAAAATAAGAGAGACTTAGAAAACTGGTAAAAACTACCTTTTTGATAGAGTTGGGAGTACTTAGCACTGTGAAATCAGTACTTTAACACAAAGAAATCTACTTCTCTAAGACCACGAAACAGTAAACAGAGAATGTATGAGTTTCTCAACATTGGTAACAGATAGAAACAAGAGAAAGTCCACAGTGATTCATCTACCGAGAGAAGTTACAGAGGTTTACACAGAGAATTCCAAATATAGGTACAAGAAAATAAGAGAGACTTAGGAAACTGGTAAAACCTACATTGTTGATAGAGTTGGGAGTACTTAGCACTGTGAAAACAGCACTTTCGCACAAAGAAATATGCTTCTCTAAGACCGCGAAACTGTGAACAGAGAATGTATGAGTTTCTCAAGATTGGTAACAGAAAGAAGAGAAAGTCTCCAGTGATTCATCTACAGAGAGAAGTTACAGAGGTTTACACAGAGAATTCCACGTATAAGTACAAGCAAATAAGAGAGACTTAGAAAACCGGTAAAACCTACATTGTTGATAGAGTTGGGAGTACTTAGCGCTGTGAAAACAGCACTTTCGCACAAAGAAATCTACTTCTCTAAGACTGGGAAACAGTGAACAGAGAATGTATGTGTTTCTCAAGATTGGTAACGGATAGAAACAAGAGAAAGTACACAGTGATTCATCTACCTAGAGAAGTTACAGAGGTTTACACAGAGAATTCCAAGTATACTACAAGCAAATAAGAGAGACTTAGAAAACCGGTAAAACCTACATTGTAGATAGAGTTGGGAGTACTTAGCACTGTGAAAACAGCACTTTCGCACAAAGAAATCTACTTCTCTAAAACTGGGAAACAGTGAACAGAGAATGTATGAGTTTCTCAAAATTGGTAACAGATAGAAACAAGAGAAAGTACACAGTGATTCATCTACCTAGAGAAGTTACAGAGGTTTACACAGAGAAATCCAAGTGTAACTTCAAGAAAGTAAGAGAGACTTAGAAAACTGGTAAAAACTACATTGTTGATAGAGTTGGGAGTACTTAGCACTGTGAAAACAGCACTTTCGCAGAAAGAAATCTACTTCTCTAAGACCCGGAAACAGTGAACGGAGAATGTATGAGTTTCTCAAGATGGGTAACAGATAGAAACAGGAGAAAGTCCACAGTGATTCATCTACTGAGAGAAGTTACAGAGGTTTACACAGAGAATTCCAAGTATAAGTACAAGCAAATAAGAGAGACTTGGAAAACTGGTAAAACCTACATTGTTGATTCAGTTGGGAGTACTTAGCACTGTGAAAACAGCACTTTCGCACAAAGAAATCTACTTCTCTAAGTTTGGGAAACAGTGAACAGAGAATGTATGAGTTTCTCAAGATTGGTAACAGATAGAAACAAGAGAAAGTCCACAGTGATTCATCTACCGAGAGAAGTTACAGATGTTTACCCAGAGAATTCCAAGTATAAGTGCAAGAAAATAAGAGAGACTTAGAAAACTGTTAAAAACTACCTTTTTGATAGAGTTGGGAGTACTTAGCACTGTGAAAACAGCACTTTCGCACAAAGAAATCTACTTCTCTAAGACAGGGAAACAGTGAACAGAGAATGTATGAGTTTCTCAAGATTGGTAACAGATAGAAACAAGAGAAAGTCCACGGTGATTCATCTACCGAGAGAAGTTACAGAGGTTTACACAGAGAATGCCAAGTATAAGTGCAACAAAATAAGAGAGACTTAGAAAACTGGTAAAACCTACATTGTTGATAGAGTTGGGTGTACTTAGCACTGTGAAAACAGCACTTTCGCACAAAGAAATCTACTTCTCTAAGACTGGGAAACAGTGAACAGAGAATGTATGAGTTTCTCAAGATTGGTAACAGATAGAAACAAGAGAAAGTCCACAGTGATTCATCTACCAAGAGAAGTTACAGAGGTTTACACAGAGAAATCCAAGTGTAACTTCAAGAAAATAAGAGAGACTTAGAAAACTGGTAAAAACTACATTGTTGATAGAGTTGGGAGTACTTAGCACTGTGAAAACAGCACTTTCGTACAAAGAAATCTACTTCTCTAAGACCGCGAAACAGTAAACAGAGAATGTATCAGTATCTCAAGATTGGTAACAGATAGAAATAAGAGAAAGTCCACAGTGATTCATCTACCGAGAGAAGTTACAGAGGTTTACACAGAGAAATCCAAGTGTAACTTCAAGAAATTAAGAGAGACTTAGAAAACTGGTAAAAACTACATTGTTGATAGAGTTGGGAGTACTTAGCACTGTGAAAACAGCACTTTCGCACAAAGAAATCTACTGCTCTAAGACCGCGAAACAGTAAACAGAGAATGTATCAGTTTCTCAAGATTGGTAACAGATAGAAACAAGAGAAAGTCCACAGTGATTCATCTACCGAGAGAAGTTACAGAGGTTTACACAGAGAATTCCAAGTATAAGTACAAGAAAATAAGACAGACTTAGAAAACTGGTAAAACCTACATTGTTGATAGAGTTGGGAGTACTTAGCACTGTGAAAACAGCACTTTCGCAGAAAGAAATCTACTTCTCTAATACCGGGAAAAAGTGAACAGAGAATGAATGAGTTTCTCAAGATTGGTAACAGATAGAAACAAGAGAAAGTCCACAGGTATTCATCTACCGAGAGAAGTTACAGAGGTTTACACAGAGAATTCCAAGTATAAGTTGAAGCAAATAAGAGAGACTTAGAAAACCGGTAAAATCTACATTGTTGATAGAGTTGGGAGTACTTAGCACTGTGAAAACAGCACTTTCGCACAAAGAAATCTACTTCTCTAAGACTGGGAATCAGTGAACAGAGAATGTATGAGTTTCTGAAGATTGGTAACAGATAGAAACAAGAGAAAGTCCACAGTGATTCATCTACCTAGAGAAGTTACAGAGGTTTACACAGAGAATTCCAAGTATAGTACAAGCCAATAAGAGAGACTTAGAAACCAGGTAAAACCTACATTGTTGATAGAGTTGGGAGTACTTAGCACTGTGAAAACAGCACTTTCGCACAAACAAATCTACTTCTCTAAGACTGGGAAACAGTGAACAGGGACTGTATGAGTTTCTCAAGATTAGCAACAGATAGAAACAAGAGAAAGTCCACAGTGATTCATCTACCTAGACGAGTTACAGAGGTTTACACAGAGAATTCCAAGTGTAACTGCAAGAAAATAAGAGAAACTTAGAAAACTGGTAAAAACTACCTTTTTGATAGAGTTGGGAGTACTTCGCACTGTGAAAACAGCACTTTCCCACAAAGAAATCTACTTCTCTAAGACCACGAAACAGTAAACAGAGAATGTATTAGTTTCGCAAGATTGGTAACAGATAGAAACAAGAGAAAGTAGACAGTGATTCATCTACCTAGAGAAGTTACAGAGGTTTACACAGAGAATTCCAAGTATAAGTGCAAGAAAATAAAAGAGACTAGAAAACTGGTAAAAACTACCTTTTTGATAGAGTTGGGAGTACTTAGCATTGTGAAAACAGCACTTTAACACAAAGAAATCTACTTCTCTAAGACCACGAAACAGTAAACAGAGAATGTATGAGTTTCTCAACACTGGTAACAGATAGAAACAAGAGAAAGTCCACAGTGTTTCATCTACCGAGAGATGTTACAGAGGTTTACACAGAGAAATCCAAGTGTAACTTCAAGAAAATAAGAGAGACTTAGACAACTGGTAAAAACTACATTGTTGATAGAGTTGGGAGTACTTAGCACTGTGAAAACAGCAGTTTCGCACAAAGAAATCTACTTCTCTAAGACCGGGAAACAGTGAACAGAGAATGTATTAGTTTCTCAAGATTGGTAACAGATAGAAACAAGAGAGAGTAGACAGTGATTCATCTACCTAAAGAAGTTACAGAGGTTTACACAGAGAATTCCAAGTATAAGTGCAAGAAAATAAGAGAGACTTAGAAAACTGGTAAAAACTACCTTTTTGATAGAGTTGGGAGTACTTAGCACTGTGAAAACAGCACCTTAAAACAAAGAAATCTACTTCTCTAAGACCAAGAAACAGTGAACAGAGAATGTATGAGTTTCTCAAGACTGGTAACAGATAGAAACAAGAGAAAGTCTCCAGTAACTCTTCTACCGAGAGAAGTAACAGAGGTTTCCACAGAGAATTCCAAGTATGAGTACAAGAAAATAAGAGAGACTTAGAAATCTGGTAAAACCTACAGTGTTGATAGAGTTGGGAGTACTTAGCCCTGTGAAAACAGCACTTTCGCACAAGGAAATCTACTTCTCTAAGACTGGGAAACAGTGAACTCAGAATGTATGAGTTCCTCAAGATTGGTAACAGATAGAAACAAGAGAAAGTCCACAGTGATTCATCCACCGAGAGAAGTTACAGAGGTTTACACAGAGAAATCCAAGTGTAACTGCAAGAAAATAAGAGACTTAGAAAACTGGTGAAACCTACATTGTTGATAGAGTTGGGAGTACTTAGCACTGTGAAAACAGCACTTTCGCACAAAGAAATCTACTTCTCTAAGACCGCGAAACAGTGAACGGAGAATGTATGAGTTTCTCAAGATTGGTAACAGATAGAAACAAGAGAAAGTACACAGTGATTCATGTACCTAGAGAAGTTACAGAGGTTTACACAGAGAATTCGAAGTATAAGTACAAGCAAATAAGAGAGACTTAGAAAACTGGTAAAAACTACATTGTTGATAGAGTTGGGAGTACTTAGCACTGTGAAAACAGCACTTTCGCACAAAGAAATCTACTTCTCTAAGACCGCGAAACAGTGAACAGAGAATGTATGAGTTTCTCAAGATTGGTAACTGATAGAAACAAGAGAAAGTCCACAGTCATTCATCTACCGAGAGAAGTTACAGAGGTTTACACAGAGAATTCCAAGTATAGTACAAGCAAATAAGAGAGACTAAGGAAACCGGTAAAACCTACATTGTTGATAGAGTTGGGAGTACTTAGCACTGTGAAAACAGCACTTTCGCACAAAGAAATCTACTTCTCTAAGACCGCGAAACAGTGAACAGAGAATGTATCAGTTTCTCAAGATTGGTAACAGATAGAAACAAGAGAAAGTACACAATGATTCATCTACCTAGAGAAGTTACAGAGGTTTACACAGAGAATTCCAAGTATAGTACAAGCAAATAAGAGAGACTTAGAAAACCGGTAAAACCTACATGGTTGATAGAGTTGGGAGTACTTAGCACTGTGAAAATAGCACTTTCGCACAAAGAAATCTACTTCTCTAAGACTAGCAATCAGTGAACAGAGAATGTATGAGTTTCTCAAGATTGGTAACAGATAGAAACAAGAGAAAGTACACAGTGATTCATCTACCTAGAGAAGTTACAGAGGTTTACACAGAGAAATCCAAGTGTAACTTCAAGAAAATAAGAGAGACTTAGAAAACTGGTAAAAACTACATTGTTGATAGAGTTGGGAGTACATAGCACTGTGAAAACAGCACTTTCGCACAAAGAAATCTACTTCTCTAAGACCGTGAAACAGTAAACAGAGAATGTATCAGTTTCTCAAGTTTGGCAACAAATAGAAACAAGAGAAAGTCCACAGTGATTCATCTACCGAGAGAAGTAACAGAGGTTTACACAGAGAATTCCAAGTATAAGTACAAGAAAATAAGAGAGACTTAGAAAACTGGTAAAACCTACATTGTTGATAGAGTTGGGAGTACTTAGCACTGTGAAAACAGCACTTTCGCACAAAGAAATCTACTTCTCTAAGACTTGGAAACAGTGAACAGAGAATGTATGAGTTTCTCAAGATTGGTAACAGATAGAAACAAGAGAAAGTCCAAAGTGATTCATCTACCAAGAGAAGTTACAGAGATTTACACAGAGAATTCCAAGTATAAGTACAAGCAAATAAGAGAGACTTAGAAAACTGGTAAAAACTACATTGTTGATAGAGTTGGGAGTACTTAGCACTGTGAAAACAGCACTTTCGCACAAAGAAATCTACTTCTCTAAGACCGCGAAACAGTGAACAGAGAATGTATGAGTTTCTCAAGATTGGTAACTGATAGAAACAAGAGAAAGTCCACAGTCATTCATCTACCGAGAGAAGTTACAGAGGTTTACACAGAGAATTCCAAGTATAGTACAAGCAAATAAGAGAGACTAAGGAAACCGGTAAAACCTACATTGTTGATAGAGTTGGGAGTACTTAGCACTGTGAAAACAGCACTTTCGCACAAAGAAATCTACTTCTCTAAGACTGGGAAACAGTGAACAGAGAATGTATGAGTTTCTCAAGATTGGTAACAGATAGAAACAAGAGAAAGTACACAGAGATTAATCTACCTAGAGAAGTTACAGAGGTTTACACAGAGAAATCCAAGTGTAACTGCAAGAAAATAAGACAGACTTAGAAAACTGGTAAAACCTACATTGTTGATAGAGTTGGGAGTACTTAGCACTGTGAAAACAGCACTTTCGCACAAAGAAATCTACTTCTCTAATACCGGGAAACAGTGAACGGAGAATGTATGAGTTTCTCAAGATTGGTAACAGAAACAAGAGAAAGTACACAGTGATTCATCTACCTAGAGAAGTTACAGAGGTTTACACAGAGAATTCCAAGTGTAAGTACAAGAAAATAAGAGAGACTTAGAAAACTGGTAAAACCTACATTGTTGATAGAGTTGGGAGTACTTAGCACTGTGAAAACAGCACATTCGCACAAAGAAATCTGCTTCTCTAAGATCGCGAAACAGTGAACAGAGAATGTATGAGTTTCTCAAGACTGGTAACACATAGAAACAGGAGAAAGTCCACAGTGATTCATCTACCGAGAGACGTTACAGAGGTTTACACAGAGAATTCCAAGTATAAGTACAAGCAAATAAGAGAGACTTAGAAAACCGGTAAAACCTACATTATTGATAGAATTGGGAGTACTTAACACTGTGAAAACAGCACTGTCGCACAAAGAAATCTACTTTTCTAAGACCGGGAAACAGTGAACAGAGAATGTATTAGTTTCTCAAGATTGGTAACAGATAGAAACAAGAGAAAGTAGACAGTGATTCATCTACCTAGAGAAGTTACAGAGGTTTACACAGAGAATTCCAAGTATAAGTGCAAGAAAATAAGAGAGACTTAGAAAACTGGTGAAAAAAACCTTTTTAATAGAGTTGGGAGTACTTAGCACTGTGAAAACAGCACATTCCCACAAAGAAATCTACTTCTCTAAGACCACGAAACAGTAAACAGAGAATGTATGAGTGTCTCAAGATTGGTAACAGATAGAAACAAGAAAAAGTCCACAGTGATTCATCTACCGAGAGAAGTAACAGAGGTTTACACAGAGAATTCCAAGTATAAGTACAAGAAAATAAGAGAGACTTAGAAAACTGGTAAAACCTACATTGTTAATAGACTTGGGAGTACTTAGCACTGTGAAAACAGCACTTTCGCACAAAGAAATCTGCTTCTCTAAGACCGCGAAACAGTGAACAGAGAATGTATGAGTTTCTCAAGATTGGTGACACATAGAAACAAGAGAAAGTCTCCAGTGATTCATCTACCGAGAGAAGTTACAGAGGTTTACACAGAGAATTCCAAGTATAAGTACAAGCAAACAAGAGAGACTTAGAAAACTGGTAAAAACTACATTGTTGATAGAGTTGGGAGTACTTAGCACTGTGAAAACAGCACTTTCTCACAAAGAAATCTACTTCTCTAAGACCGCGAAACGGTAAACAGAGAATGTATCGGTTTCTCAAGATTGGTAACAGATAGAAACAAGAGAGAGTCCACAGTGATTCATCTACCGAGAGAAGTTACAGAGGTTTACACAGAGAATTCCAAGTATAAGTACAAGAAAATAAGAGAGACTTAGAAAACCGGTAAAACCTACAATGTTGATAGAGTTGGTAGTACTTAGCACTGTGAAAACAGCACTTTCGGAGAAAGAAATCTACTTCTCTGAAACCGGGAAACAGTGAACGGAGAATGTATGAGTTTCTCAAGATTGGTAACAGATAGAAACAAGAGAAAGTCCACAGTGATTCATCTTCTGAGAGAAGTTACAGAGGTTTACACAGAGAATTCCAAGTATAGGTACAAGAAAATAAGAGAGACTTAGAAAACTGGTAAAACCTACATTGTTGATAGAGTTGGGAGTATTTAGCACTGTGAAAACAGCACTTTTTGAGAAAGAAATCTACTTCTCTGAGACCGGGAAACAGGGAACGGAGAATGTATGAGTTTCTCAAGATTGGTAACAGATAGAACAGGAGAAAGTCCACAGTGATTCATCTATCGAGAGAAGTTACAGAGGTTTACACAGGGAATTCCAAGTATAAGTACAAGCAAATAAGAGAGACTTAGAAAACCGGTAAAACCTACATTGTTGATAGAGTTGGGAGAACTTAGAACTGTGAAAACAGCACTTTCGCACAAAGAAATCTACTTCTCTAAGACCGGGAAACAGTGAACAGAGAATGTATGAGTTTCTCAAGATTGGTAACAGATAGAAACAAGAGAAAGTACACAGTGATTCATCTACCTAGAGAAGTTACAGAGGTTTACACAGAGAAATCCAAGTGTAACTTCAAGAAAATAAGAGAGACTTAGAAAACTGGTAAAAACTACATTGTTGATAGAGTTGGGAGTACATAGCACTGTGAAAACAGCACTTTCGCACAAAGAAATCTACTTCTCTAAGACCGTGAAACAGTAAACAGAGAATGTATCAGTTTCTCAAGATTGGTAACAGATAGAAACAAGAGAAAGTAGACAGTGATTCATCTACCGAGAGAAGTAACAGAGGTTTACACAGAGAATTCCAAGTATAAGTACAAGAAAATAAGAGAGACTTAGAAAACTGGTATAACCTACATTGTTGATAGAGTTGGGAGTACTTAGCACTGTGAAAACAGCACTTTCGCACAAAGAAATCTACTTCTCTAAGACTTGGAAACAGTGAACAGAGAATGTATGAGTTTCTCAAGATTGGTAACAGATAGAAACAAGAGAAAGTCCAAAGTGATTCATCTACCAAGAGAAGTTACAGAGATTTACACAGAGAATTCCAAGTATAAGTACAAGCAAATAAGAGAGACTTAGAAAACTGGTAAAAACTACATTGTTGATAGAGTTGGGAGTACTTAGCACTGTGAAAACAGCACTTTCGCACAAAGAAATCTACTTCTCTAAGACCGCGAAACAGTGAACAGAGAATGTATGAGTTTCTCAAGATTGGTAACTGATAGAAACAAGAGAAAGTCCACAGTCATTCATCTACCGAGAGAAGTTACAGAGGTTTACACAGAGAATTCCAAGTATAGTACAAGCAAATAAGAGAGACTAAGGAAACCGGTAAAACCTACATTGTTGATAGAGTTGGGAGTACTTAGCACTGTGAAAACAGCACTTTCGCACAAAGAAATCTACTTCTCTAAGACTGGGAAACAGTGAACAGAGAATGTATGAGTTTCTCAAGATTGGTAACAGATAGAAACAAGAGAAAGTACACAGAGATTAATCTACCTAGAGAAGTTACAGAGGTTTACACAGAGAAATCCAAGTGTAACTGCAAGAAAATAAGACAGACTTAGAAAACTGGTAAAACCTACATTGTTGATAGAGTTGGGAGTACTTAGCACTGTGAAAACAGCACTTTCGCACAAAGAAATCTACTTCTCTAATACCCTGAAACAGTGAACGGAGAATGTATGAGTTTCTCAAGATTGGTAACAGAAACAAGAGAAAGTACACAGTGATTCATCTACCTAGAGAAGTTACAGAGGTTTACACAGAGAATTCCAAGTATAAGTACAAGCAAATAAGAGAGACTTAGAAAACCGGTAAAACCTACATTATTGATAGAATTGGGAGTACTTAACACTGTGAAAACAGCACTGTCGCACAAAGAAATCTACTTTTCTAAGACCGGGAAACAGTGAACAGAGAATGTATTAGTTTCTCAAGATTGGTAACAGATAGAAACAAGAGAAAGTAGACAGTGATTCATCTACCTAGAGAAGTTACAGAGGTTTACACAGAGAATTCCAAGTATAAGTGCAAGAAAATAAGAGAGACTTAGAAAACTGGTGAAAAAAACCTTTTTAATAGAGTTGGGAGTACTTAGCACCGTGAAAACAGCACATTCCCACAAAGAAATCTACTTCTCTAAGACCACGAAACAGTAAACAGAGAATGTATGAGTGTCTCAAGATTGGTAACAGATAGAAACAAGAAAAAGTCCACAGTGATTCATCTACCGAGAGAAGTAACAGAGGTTTACACAGAGAATTCCAAGTATAAGTACAAGAAAATAAGAGAGACTTAGAAAACTGGTAAAACCTACATTGTTAATAGACTTGGGAGTACTTAGCACTGTGAAAACAGCACTTTCGCACAAAGAAATCTGCTTCTCTAAGACCGCGAAACAGTGAACAGAGAATGTATGAGTTTCTCAAGATTGGTGACACATAGAAACAAGAGAAAGTCTCCAGTGATTCATCTACCGAGAGAAGTTACAGAGGTTTACACAGAGAATTCCAAGTGTAAGTACAAGCAAACAAGAGAGACTTAGAAAACTGGTAAAAACTACATTGTTGATAGAGTTGGGAGTACTTAGCACTGTGAAAACAGCACTTTCTCACAAAGAAATCTACTTCTCTAAGACCGCGAAACGGTAAACAGAGAATGTATCGGTTTCTCAAGATTGGTAACAGATAGAAACAAGAGAGAGTCCACAGTGATTCATCTACCGAGAGAAGTTACAGAGGTTTACACAGAGAATTCCAAGTATAAGTACAAGAAAATAAGAGAGACTTAGAAAACCGGTAAAACCTACAATGTTGATAGAGTTGGCAGTACTTAGCACTGTGAAAACAGCACTTTCGGAGAAAGAAATCTACTTCCCTGAAACCGGGAAACAGTGAACGGAGAATGTATGAGTTTCTCAAGATTGGTAACAGATAGAAACAAGAGAAAGTCCACAGTGATTCATCTTCTGAGAGAAGTTACAGAGGTTTACACAGAGAATTCCAAGTATAGGTACAAGAAAATAAGAGAGACTTAGAAAACTGGTAAAACCTACATTGTTGATAGAGTTGGGAGTATTTAGCACTGTGAAAACAGCACTTTTTGAGAAAGAAATCTACTTCTCTGAGACCGGGAAACAGTGAACGGAGAATGTATGAGTTTCTCAAGATTGGTAACAGATAGAAACAGAAGAAAGTCCACAGTGATTCATCTACCGAGAGAAGTTACAGAGGTTTACACAGAGAATTCCAAGTATAAATACAAGGAAATAAGAGAGACTTAGAAAACCGGTAAAACCTACATTGTTGATAGAGTTCGGAGTACTTAGCACTGTGAAAACAGCACTTTCGCACAAAGAAATCTACTTCTCTAATACCGCGAAACAGTGAACAGAGAATGTATAAGTTTCTCAAGATTGGTAACAGATAGAAACAAGAGAAAGTAGACAGTGATTCATCTACCTAGAGAAGTTACAGAGGTTTACACAGAGAATTCCAAGGATAAGTGCAAGAAAATAAGAGAGACTAGAAAACTGGTAAAAACTACATTTTTGATAGAGTTGGGAGTACTTAGCACTGTGAAAACAGCACTGTCGCACAAAGAAATCTACTTCTCTAAGACCGGGAAACAGTGAACAGAGAATGTATTAGTTTCTCAAGATTGGTAACAGATAGAAACAAGAGAAAGTAGACAGTGATTCATCTACCTAGAGAAGTTACAGAGGTTTACACAGAGAATTCCAAGAATAAGTGCAAGAAAATAAGAGAGACTTAGAAAACTGGTAAAAACAACCTTTTTGATAGAGTTGGGAGTAATTAGCACTGTGAAAACAGCACATTCCCACAAAGAAATCGACTTCTCTAAGACCACGAAACAGTAAACAGAGAATGTATGAGTGTCTCAAGATTGGTAACAGATAGAAACAAGAGAAAGTCCACAGTGATTCATCTACCGAGAGAAGTTACAGAGGTTTACACAGAGAATTCCAAGTATAAGTACAAGAAAATAAGAGAGACTTAGAAAACTGGTAAAACCTACATTGTTAATAGAGTTGGGAGTACTTAGCACTGTGAAAACAGCACTTTCGCACAAAGAAATCTACTTCTCTAAGACCGCGAAACAGTGAACAGGGAATGTATGACTTTCTCAAGATTGGCAACAGATAGAAACAAGAGAAAGTACACAGTGATTCATCTACCTAGAGAAATTACAGAGGTTTACACAGAGAATTCCAAGTATAAGTAGAAGCAAATAGGAGGGACTTAGAATACTGGTAAAACCTACCTTGTTGATACAGTTGGGAGTACTTAGCCCTGTGAAAACAGCACTTTCGCAGAAGGAAATCTACTTCTCTAAGACTGGGAAACAGTGAACACAGTATGTATGAGTTCCTCAAGATTGGTAACAGATAGAAACAAGAGAAAGTCCACAGTGATTCATCTACCGAGAGAAGTTACAGAGATTTATACAGAGAATTCCAAGTATAAGTACAAGCAAATAAGAGAGACTTAGAAAACTGGTAAAAACTACATTGTTGATAGAGTTGGGAGTACTTAGCACTGTGAAAACAGCACTTTCGCTCAAAGAAATCTACTTCTCTAAGACCGCGAAACAGTGAACAGAGAATGTATGAGTTTCTCAAGATTGGTAACTGATAGAAACAAGAGAAAGTCCACAGTCATTCATCTACCGAGAGAAGTTACAGAGGTTTACACAGAGAATTCCAAGTATAGTACAAGCAAATAAGAGAGACTAAGGAAACCGGTAAAACCTACATGGTTGATACAGTTGGGAGTACTTAGCACTGTGAAAACAGCACTTTCTCACAAAGAAATCTACTTCTCTAAGACCGCGAAACGGTAAACAGAGAATGTATCAGTTTCTCAAGATTGGTAACAGATAGAAACAAGAGAGAGTCCACAGTGATTCATCTACCGAGAGAAGTTACAGAGGTTTACACAGAGAATTCCAAGAATAAGTGCAAGAAAATAAGAGAGACTTAGAAAACTGGTAAAAACAACCTTTTTGATAGAGTTGGGAGTAATTAGCACTGTGAAAACAGCACATTCCCACAAAGAAATCTACTTCTCTAAGACCACGAAACAGTAAACAGAGAATGTATGAGTGTCTCAAGATTGGTAACAGATAGAAACAAGAGAAAGTCCACAGTGATTCATCTACCGAGAGAAGTTACAGAGGTTTACACAGAGAATTCCAAGTATAAGTACAAGAAAATAAGAGAGACTTAGAAAACTGGTAAAACCTACATTGTTAATAGAGTTGGGAGTACTTAGCACTGTGAAAACAGCACTTTCGCACAAAGAAATCTACTTCTCTAAGACCGCGAAACAGTGAACAGGGAATGTATGACTTTCTGAAGATTGGCAACAGATAGAAACAAGAGAAAGTACACAGTGATTCATCTACCTAGAGAAATTACAGAGGTTTACACAGAGAATTCCAAGTATAAGTAGAAGCAAATAGGAGGGACTTAGAATACTGGTAAAACCTACCTTGTTGATACAGTTGGGAGTACTTAGCCCTGTGAAAACAGCACTTTCGCACAAGGAAATCTACTTCTCTAAGACTGGGAAACAGTGAACACAGTATGTATGAGTTCCTCAAGATTGGTAACAGATAGAAACAAGAGAAAGTCCACAGTGGTTCATCTACCGAGAGAAGTTACAGAGGTTTACACAGAGAAATGCAAGTGTAACTGCAAGAAAATAAGAGAGACTTAGAAAACTGGTAAAACCTACATTGTTGATAGAGTTGATAGTACTTAGTAATGTGAAAACAGCACATTCGCACAAAGAAATCTACTTCTCTAAGACAGGGAAACAGTGAATAGAGAATGTGTGCGTTTCTCAAGATTGGTAACAGATAGAAACAAGAGAAAGTACACAGTGATTCATCTACCGAGAGAAGTTAGAGAGGTTTACACAGAGAATTCCAAGCATAAGTACAAGAAAATAAGAGAGACTTAGAAAACTGGTAAAACCTACATTGTTGATAGAGTTCGGAGTACTTAGCACTGTGCAAACAGCACTTTCGCACAAAGAAATCTACTTCTCTAATACCGGGAAACAGTGAATGGAGAATGTATAAGTTTCTCAAGATTGGTAACAGATAGAAACAAGAGAAAGTACACAGTGATTCATCTACCTAGAGAAGTTACAGAGGTTTACACAGAGAAATACAAGTGTAACTGCAAGAAAATAAGAGAGACTTAGAAAACTGGTAAAACCTACATTAGTGATAGAGTTAGGAGTACTTAGCACTGTGAAAACAGCACTTTCGCACAAAGAAATATGCTTCTCTAAGACCGCGAAACAGTGAACAGAGAATGTATGTGTTTCTCAAGATTGTTAACAGATAGAAACAAGAGAAAGTCTCCAGTGATTCTTCTACGGAGAGAAGTTACAGAGGTATACACAGAGAATTCCAAGTATAAGTAGAAGAAAATAAGAGAGACTTAGAAAACTGGTAAAACCTACATTGTTAATAGAGTTGGGAGTACTTAGCACTGTGAAAACAGCACTTTCGCACAAAGAAATCTACTTCTCTAAGACCGCGAAACAGTGAACAGGGAATGTATGACTTTCTCAAGATTGGCAACAGATAGAAACAAGAGAAAGTACACAGTGATTCATCTACCTAGAGAAATTACAGAGGTTTACACAGAGAATTCCAAGTATAAGTAGAAGCAAATAAGAGAGACTTAGAAAACTGGTAAAACCTACCTTGTTGATACAGTTGGGAGTACTTAGCCCTGTGAAAACAGCACTTTCGCACAAGGAAATCTACTTCTCTAAGACTGGGAAACAGTGAACAGAGAATGTATGAGTTTCTCAAGATTGGTAACAGATAGAAACAAGAGAAAGTCCACAGTGATTCATCTACCGAGACAAGTTACAGAGGTTTACACAGAGAAATCCAAGTGTAAGTACAAGAAAATAAGAGAGACTTAGAAAACTGGTAAAACCTACATTGTTGATAGAGTTGGGAGTACTTAGCACTGTGAAAACAGCACATTCGCACAAAGAAATCTGCTTCTCTAAGATCGCGAAACAGTGAACAGAGAATGTATGAGTTTCTCAAGACTGGTAACACATAGAAACAGGAGAAAGTCCACAGTGATTCATCTACCGAGAGACGTTACAGAGGTTTACACAGAGAATTCCAAGTATAAGTACAAGAAAATAAGAGAGACTTAGAAAACCGGTAAAACCTACATTGTTGATAGAATTGGGAGTACTTAACACTGTGAAAACAGCACTGTCGCACAAAGAAATCTACTTTTCTAAGACCGTGAAACAGTGAACAGAGAATGTATTAGTTTCTCAAGATTGGTAACAGATAGAAACAAGAGAAAGTAGACAGTGATTCATCTACCTAGAGAAGTTACAGAGGTTTACACAGAGAATTCCAAGTATAAGTGCAAGAAAATAAGAGAGACTTAGAAAACTGGTGAAAAAAACCTTTTTAATAGAGTTCGGAGTACTTAGCACTGTGAAAACAGCACATTCCCACAAAGAAATCTACTTCTCTAAGACCACGAAACAGTAAACAGAGAATGTATGAGTGTCTCAAGATTGGTAACAGATAGAAACAAGAAAAAGTCCACAGTGATTCATCTACCGAGAGAAGTAACAGAGGTTTACACAGAGAATTCCAAGTATAAGTACAAGAAAATAAGAGAGACTTAGAAAACTGGTAAAACCTACATTGTTAATAGACTTGGGAGTACTTAGCACTGTGAAAACAACACTTTCGCACAAAGAAATCTGCTTCTCTAAGACCGCGAAACAGTGAACAGAGAATGTATGAGTTTCTCAAGATTGGTGACACATAGAAACAAGAGAAAGTCTCCAGTGATTCATCTACTGAGAGAAGTTACAGAGGTTTACACAGAGAATTCCAAGTATAAGTACAAGCAAACAAGAGAGACTTAGAAAACTGGTAAAAACTACATTGTTGATAGAGTTGGGAGTACTTAGCACTGTGAAAACAGCACTTTCTCACAAAGAAATCTACTTCTCTAAGACCGCGAAACGGTAAACAGAGAATGTATCAGTTTCTCAAGATTGGTAACAGATAGAAACAAGAGAGAGTCCACAGTGATTCATCTACCGAGAGAAGTTACAGAGGTTTACACAGAGAATTCCAAGTATAAGTACAAGAAAATAAGAGAGACTTAGAAAACTGGTAAAACCTACATTGTTGATAGAGTTGGGAGTACTTAGCACTGTGAAAACAGCACTTTCGCAGAAAGAAATCTACTTCTCTAATACCGGGAAAGAGTGAACAGAGAATGTATGAGTTTCTCAAGATTGGTAACAGATAGAAACAAGAGAAAGTACACAGTGATTCATCTACCGAGAGAAGTTACAGAGGTTTAGACAGAGAATTCCAAGTATAAGTACAGGAAAATAAGAGAGACTTAGAAAACTGGTAAAACCTACATTGTTAATAGAGTTGGGAGTACTTAGCACTGTGAAAACAGCACTTTCGCACAAAGAAATCTACTTCTCTAAGACCGCGAAACAGTGAACAGGGAATGTATGACTTTCTGAAGATTGGCAACAGATAGAAACAAGAGAAAGTACACAGTGATTCATCTACCTAGAGAAATTACAGAGGTTTACACAGAGAATTCCAAGTATAAGTAGAAGCAAATAGGAGGGACTTAGAATACTGGTAAAACCTACCTTGTTGATACAGTTGGGAGTACTTAGCCCTGTGAAAACAGCACTTTCGCACAAGGAAATCTACTTCTCTAAGACTGGGAAACAGTGAACACAGTATGTATGAGTTCCTCAAGATTGGTAACAGATAGAAACAAGAGAAAGTCCACAGTGGTTCATCTACCGAGAGAAGTTACAGAGGTTTACACAGAGAAATGCAAGTGTAACTGCAAGAAAATAAGAGAGACTTAGAAAACTGGTAAAACCTACATTGTTGATAGAGTTGATAGTACTTAGTAATGTGAAAACAGCACATTCGCACAAAGAAATCTACTTCTCTAAGACAGGGAAACAGTGAATAGAGAATGTGTGCGTTTCTCAAGATTGGTAACAGATAGAAACAAGAGAAAGTACACAGTGATTCATCTACCGAGAGAAGTTAGAGAGGTTTACACAGAGAATTCCAAGCATAAGTACAAGAAAATAAGAGAGACTTAGAAAACTGGTAAAACCTACATTGTTGATAGAGTTCGGAGTACTTAGCACTGTGCAAACAGCACTTTCGCACAAAGAAATCTACTTCTCTAATACCGGGAAACAGTGAATGGAGAATGTATAAGTTTCTCAAGATTGGTAACAGATAGAAACAAGAGAAAGTACACAGTGATTCATCTACCTAGAGAAGTTACAGAGGTTTACACAGAGAAATACAAGTGTAACTGCAAGAAAATAAGAGAGACTTAGAAAACTGGTAAAACCTACATTAGTGATAGAGTTAGGAGTACTTAGCACTGTGAAAACAGCACTTTCGCACAAAGAAATATGCTTCTCTAAGACCGCGAAACAGTGAACAGAGAATGTATGTGTTTCTCAAGATTGTTAACAGATAGAAACAAGAGAAAGTCTCCAGTGATTCTTCTACGGAGAGAAGTTACAGAGGTATACACAGAGAATTCCAAGTATAAGTAGAAGAAAATAAGAGAGACTTAGAAAACTGGTAAAACCTACATTGTTAATAGAGTTGGGAGTACTTAGCACTGTGAAAACAGCACTTTCGCACAAAGAAATCTACTTCTCTAAGACCGCGAAACAGTGAACAGGGAATGTATGACTTTCTCAAGATTGGCAACAGATAGAAACAAGAGAAAGTACACAGTGATTCATTTACCTAGAGAAATTACAGAGGTTTACACAGAGAATTCCAAGTATAAGTAGAAGCAAATAAGAGAGACTTAGAAAACTGGTAAAACCTACCTTGTTGATACAGTTGGGAGTACTTAGCCCTGTGAAAACAGCACTTTCGCACAAGGAAATCTACTTCTCTAAGACTGGGAAACAGTGAACAGAGAATGTATGAGTTTCTCAAGATTGGTAACAGATAGAAACAAGAGAAAGTCCACAGTGATTCATCTACCGAGACAAGTTACAGAGGTTTACACAGAGAAATCCAAGTGTAAGTACAAGAAAATAAGAGAGACTTAGAAAACTGGTAAAACCTACATTGTTGATAGAGTTGGGAGTACTTAGCACTGTGAAAACAGCACATTCGCACAAAGAAATCTGCTTCTCTAAGATCGCGAAACAGTGAACAGAGAATGTATGAGTTTCTCAAGACTGGTAACACATAGAAACAGGAGAAAGTCCACAGTGATTCATCTACCGAGAGACGTTACAGAGGTTTACACAGAGAATTCCAAGTATAAGTACAAGAAAATAAGAGAGACTTAGAAAACCGGTAAAACCTACATTGTTGATAGAATTGGGAGTACTTAACACTGTGAAAACAGCACTGTCGCACAAAGAAATCTACTTTTCTAAGACCGTGAAACAGTGAACAGAGAATGTATTAGTTTCTCAAGATTGGTAACAGATAGAAACAAGAGAAAGTAGACAGTGATTCATCTACCTAGAGAAGTTACAGAGGTTTACACAGAGAATTCCAAGTATAAGTGCAAGAAAATAAGAGAGACTTAGAAAACTGGTGAAAAAAACCTTTTTAATAGAGTTCGGAGTACTTAGCACTGTGAAAACAGCACATTCCCACAAAGAAATCTACTTCTCTAAGACCACGAAACAGTAAACAGAGAATGTATGAGTGTCTCAAGATTGGTAACAGATAGAAACAAGAAAAAGTCCACAGTGATTCATCTACCGAGAGAAGTAACAGAGGTTTACACAGAGAATTCCAAGTATAAGTACAAGAAAATAAGAGAGACTTAGAAAACTGGTAAAACCTACATTGTTAATAGACTTGGGAGTACTTAGCACTGTGAAAACAACACTTTCGCACAAAGAAATCTGCTTCTCTAAGACCGCGAAACAGTGAACAGAGAATGTATGAGTTTCTCAAGATTGGTGACACATAGAAACAAGAGAAAGTCTCCAGTGATTCATCTACTGAGAGAAGTTACAGAGGTTTACACAGAGAATTCCAAGTATAAGTACAAGCAAACAAGAGAGACTTAGAAAACTGGTAAAAACTACATTGTTGATAGAGTTGGGAGTACTTAGCACTGTGAAAACAGCACTTTCTCACAAAGAAATCTATTTCTCTAAGACCGCGAAACGGTAAACAGAGAATGTATCAGTTTCTCAAGATTGGTAACAGATAGAAACAAGAGAGAGTCCACAGTGATTCATCTACCGAGAGAAGTTACAGAGGTTTACACAGAGAATTCCAAGTATAAGTACAAGAAAATAAGAGAGACTTAGAAAACTGGTAAAACCTACATTGTTGATAGAGTTGGGAGTACTTAGCACTGTGAAAACAGCACTTTCGCAGAAAGAAATCTACTTCTCTAATACCGGGAAAGAGTGAACAGAGAATGTATGAGTTTCTCAAGATTGGTAACAGATAGAAACAAGAGAAAGTACACAGTGATTCATCTACCGAGAGAAGTTACAGAGGTTTAGACAGAGAATTCCAAGTATAAGTACAGGAAAATAAGAGAGACTTAGAAAACTGGTAAAACCTACAATGTTGATAGAGTTGGGAGTACTTAGCACTGTGAAAACAGCACTTTCGGAGAAAGAAATCTACTTCTCTGAAACCGGAAAACAGTGAACGGAGAATGTATGAGTTTCTCAAGATTGGTAACAGATAGAAACAAGAGAAAGTCCACAGTGATTCATCTTCCGAGAGAAGTTACAGAGGTTTACACAGAGAATTCCAAGTATAGGTACAAGAAAATAAGAGAGACTTAGAAAACTGGTAAAACCTACATTGTTGATAGAGTTGGGAGTATTTGGCACTGTGAAAACAGCACTTTTGGAGAAAGAAATCTACTTCCCTGAGACCGGGAAACAGTGAACGGAGAATGTATGAGTTTCTCAAGATTGGTAACAGATAGAAACAGGAGAAAGTCCACAGTGATTCATCTACCGAGAGAAGTTACGGAGGTTTACACAGAGAATTCCAAGTATAAGTACAAGCAAATAAGAGAGACTTAGAAAACCGGTAAAACCTACATTGTTGATAGAGTTGGGAGTACTTAGCACTGTGAAAACAGCACTTTCGCACAAAGAAATCTACTTCTCTAATACCGCGAAACAGTGAACAGAGAATGTATAAGTTTCTCCAGATTGGTAACAGATAGAAACAAGAGAAAGTAGACAGTGATTCATCTACCTAGAGAAGTTACAGAACTTTACACAGAGAATTCCAAGGATAAGTGCAAGAAAATAAGAGAGACTAGAATACTGGTTAAAACTACATTTTTGATAGAGTTGGGAGTACTTAGCACTGTGAAAACAGCACTTTAACACAAAGAAATCTACATCTCTAAGACCACGAAACAGTAAACAGAGAATGTATGATTTTCTCAACATTGGTAACAGATAGAAACAAGAGAAAGTCCACAGTGATTCATCTACCGAGAGAAGTTACAGAGGTTTACACAGAGAATTCCAAGTATACGTACAAGAAAATAAGAGAGACTTAGAAAACTGGTAAAACCTACAGTGTTCATAGAGTTGGGAGTACTTAGCACTATGAAAACAGCACGTTCGCACAAAGAATTCTACTTCTCTAGGACCGGGAAACAGTGAACAGAGAATGTATGAGTTTCTCAAGATTGGTAACAGATAGAAACAAGAGAAAGTCCACAGTGATTCATCCACCGAGAGAAGTTACAGAGGTTTACACAGAGAATTCCAAGTATAAGTACAAGAAAATAAGAGAGACTTAGAAAACTGGTAAAACCTACATTGTTGATAGAGTTGGGAGTACTTAGCACTGTGAAAACAGCACTTTCGCACAAAGAAATCTACTTCTCTAAGACAGGGAAACAGTGAACAGAGAATATATGAGTTTCTCAAGATTGGTAACAGATAGAAACAAGAGAAAGTCCACAGTGATTCATCTACCGACAGAAGTTACAGAGGTTTAGACAGAGAATTCCAAGTATAAGTACAAGAAAATAAGAGAGACTTAGAAAACTGGTAAAACCTACATTGTTGATAGAGTTGGGAGTACTTAGCACTGTGAAAACAGCACTTTCGGAGAAAGAAATCTACTTCTCTGAAACCGAGAAACAGTGAACGGAGAATGTATGAGTTTCTCAAGATTGGTAACAGATAGAAACAGGAGAAAGTCCACAGTGATTCATCTACCGAGACAAGTTACAGAGGTTTACACAGAGAATTCCAAGTATAAGTACAAGAAAATAAGAGAGACTTAGAAAACTGGTAAAACCTACATTGTTGATAGAGTTGGGAGTACTTAGCACTGTGAAAACAGCACTTTCTCACAAAGAAATCTACTTCTCTAAGACCGCGAAACAGTAAACAGAGAATGTATCAGTTTCTCGAGATTGGTAACAGATAGAAACAAGAGAAAGTCTCCAGTGATTCATCTACCGAGAGAAGTTACAGAGTTTTACACAGAGAATTCCAAGTATAAGTACAAGCAAATAAGAGAGACTTAGAAAACCGGTAAAACCTACATTGTTGATAGAATTGGGAGTACTTAGCACTGTGAAAACAGCACTGTCGCACAAAGAAATCTACTTCTCTAAGACCGGGAAACAGTGAACAGAGAATGTATTAGTTTCTCAAGATTGGTAACAGATAGAAACAAGAGAAAGTAGACAGTGATTCATCTACCTAGAGAAGTTACAGAGGTTTACACAGAGAATTCCAAGAATAAGTGCAAGAAAATAAGAGAGACTTAGAAAACAGGTAAAAACAACCTTTTTGATAGAGTTGGGAGTAATTAGCACTGTGAAAACAGCACATTCCCACAAAGAAATCTACTTCTCTAAGACCACGAAACAGTAAACAGAGAATGTATGAGTGTCTCAAGATTGGTAACAGATAGAAACAAGAGAAAGTCCACAGTGATTCATCTACCGAGAGAAGTTACAGAGGTTTACACAGAGAATTCCAAGTATAAGTACAAGAAAATAAGAGAGACTTAGAAAACTGGTAAAACCTACATTGTTAATAGAGTTGGGAGTACTTAGCACTGTGAAAACAGCACTTTCGCACAAAGAAATCTACTTCTCTAAGACCGAGAAACAGTGAACAGGGAATGTATGACTTTCTCAAGATTGGCAACAGATAGAAACAAGAGAAAGTACACAGTGATTCATCTGCCTAGAGAAATTACAGAGGTTTACACAGAGAATTCCAAGTATAAGTAGAAGCACATAGGAGGGACTTAGAATACTGGTAAAACCTACCTTGTTGATACAGTTGGGAGTACTTAGCCCTGTGAAAACAGCACTTTCGCACAAGGAAATCTACTTCTCAAAGACTGGGAAACAGTGAACACAGTATGTATGAGTTCCTCAAGATTGGTAACAGATAGAAACAAGAGATAGTCCACAGTGGTTCATCTACCGAGAGAAGTTACAGAGGTTTACACAGAGAAATGCAAGTGTAACTGCAAGAAAATAAGAGAGACTTAGAAAACTGGTAAAACCTACATTGTTGATAGAGTTGATAGTACTTAGCAATGTGAAAACAGCACATTCGCACAAAGAAATCTACTTCTCTAAGACAGGGAAACAGTGAACAGAGAATGTGTGCGTTTCTCAAGATTGGTAACAGATAGAAACAAGAGAAAGTACACAGTGATTAATCTATCGAGAGAAGTTAGAGAGGTTTACACAGAGAATTCCAAGCATAAGTACAAGAAAATAAGAGAGACTTAGAAAACTGGTAAAACCTACATTGTTGATAGAGTTCAGAGTACTTAGCACTGTGCAAACAGCACTTTCGCACAAAGAAATCTACTTCTCTAATACCGGGAAACAGTGAATGGAGAATGTATAAGTTTCTCAAGATTGGTAACAGATAGAAACAAGAGAAAGTACACAGTGATTCATCTACCGAGAGAAGTTACAGAGGTTTACACAGAGAAATACAAGTGTAACTGCAAGAAAATAAGAGAGACTTAGAAAACTGGTAAAACCTACATTGTTGATACAGTTGATAGTACTTAGCAATGTGAAAACAGCACTTTCGCACAAAGAAATCTACTTCTCTAAGACAGGGAAACAGTGAACAGAGAATGTATGAGTTTCTCAAGATTGGTAACAGATAGGAACAAGAGAAAGTACACAGTGATTCATCTACCTAGAGAAGTTACAGAGGTTTACACAGAGAATTCCAAGTATAAGTGCAAGAAAATAAGAGAGACTTAGAAAACTGGTAAAAACTATCTTTTTGATAGAGTTGGGAGTACTTAGGACTGTGAAAACAGCACTTTCGCAGAAAGAAATCTACTTCTCTAATACCGGGAAAGAGTGAACGGAGAATGAATGAGTTTCTCAAGATTGGTAACAGATAGAAACAGGAGAAAGTCCACAGGTATTCATCTACCGAGAGAAGTTACAGAGGTTTACACAGAGAATTCCAAGTATAAGTAGAAGCAAATAACAGAGACTTAGACAACCGGTAAAACCTACATTGTTGATAGAGTTGGGAGTACTTAGCACTGTGAAAACAGCACTTTCGCACAAAGAAATCTACTTCTCTAAGACCATGAAACAGTAAACAGAGAATGTATGAGTTTCTCAAGATTGGTAACAGACAGAAACAAGAGAAAGTCCACAGTGATTCATCTACCGAGAGAAGTTACAGAGGTTTACACATAGAATTCCAAGTTTAAGTACAAGAAAATAAGAGAGACTTAGAAAACTCGTAAAACCTACATTATTGATAGAGTTAGGAGTACTTAGCACTGTGAAAACAGCACTTTCGCACAAAGAAATATGCTTCTCTAAGACCGCGAAACAGTGAACAGAGAATGTATGTGTTTCTCAAGATTGTTAACAGATAGAAACAAGAGAAAGTATACAGTGATTCTTCTACGGAGAGAAGTTACAGAGGTATACACAGAGAATTCCAAGTATAAGTAGAAGAAAATAAGAGAGACTTAGAAAACTGGTAAAACCTACATTGTTAATAGAGTTGGGAGTACTTAGCACTGTGAAAACAGCACTTTCGCACAAAGAAATCTACTTCTCTAAGACCGCGAAACAGTGAACAGGGAATGTATGACTTTCTCAAGATTGGCAACAGATAGAAACAAGAGAAAGTACACAGTGATTCATCTACCTAGAGAAATTACAGAGGTTTACACAGAGAATTCCAAGTATAAGTAGAAGCAAATAAGAGAGACTTAGAAAACTGGTAAAACCTACCTTGTTGATACAGTTGGGAGTACTTAGCCCTGTGAAAACAGCACTTTCGCACAAGGAAATCTACTTCTCTAAGACTGGGAAACAGTGAACAGAGAATGTATGAGTTTCTCAAGATTGGTAACAGATAGAAACAAGAGAAAGTCCACAGTGATTCATCTCCCGAGAGAAGTTACAGAGGTTTACACAGAGAAATCCAAGTGTAACTGCAAGAAAATAAGAGAGACTTAGAAAACTGGTAAAAACTACATTGTTGATAGAGTTGGGAGTACTTAGCACTGTGAAAACAGCACTTTCGCACAAAGAAATCTACTTCTCTAAGACCGGGAAACAGTGAACGGAGAATGTATGAGTATCTCAAGATTGGTAAGAGATAGAAACAAGAGAAAGTACACAGTGATTCATCTACCTAGAGAAGTTACAGAGGTTTACACAGAATATTCCACGTAGAAGTACAAGCAAATAAGAGAGACTTAGAAAACTGGTAAAACCTACATTATTGATAGAGTTGGGAGTACTTAGCATTGTGAAAACAGTACTTTCGCACAAAGAAATCTACTTCTCTAAGACTGAGAAACAGTGAACAGAGAATGTATGAGTTTCTCAAGATTGGTAACAGATAGAAACAAGAGAAAGTACACAGTGATTAATCTACCTAGAGAAGTTACAGAGGTTTACACAGAGAAATCCACGTGTAACTGCAAGAAAATAAGACAGACTTAGAAAACTGGTAAAACCTACATTGTTGATAGAGTTGGGAGTACTTAGCACTGTGAAAACAGCACTTTCGCACAAAGAAATCTACTTCTCTAAGACCGGGAAACAGTGAACAGAGAATGTATGAGTGTCTCAAGATTGGTAACAGATAGAAACAAGAGAAAGTCCACAGTGATTCATCTACCGAGACAAGTTACAGAGGTTTACACAGAGAATTCCAAGTATAAGTACAAGAAAATAAGACAGACTTAGAAAACTGGTAAAACCTACATTGTTGATAGAGTTCGGAGTACTTAGCACTGTGAAAACAGCACATTCGCACAAAGAAATCTGCTTCTCTAAGATCGCGAAACAGTGAACAGAGAATGTATGAGATTCTCAAGACTGGTAACAGATAGAAACAGGAGAAAGTCCACAGTGATTCATCTACCGAGAGACGTTACAGAGGTCTACACAGAGAATTCCAAGTATAAGTACAAGCAAATAAGAGAGACTTAGAAAACCGGTAAAACCTACATTGTTGATAGAATTGGGAGTACTTAGCACTGTGAAAACAGCACTGTCGCACAAAGAATTCTACTTCTCTAAGACCGGGAAACAGTGAACAGAGAATGTATTAGTTTCTCAAGATTGGTAACAGATAGAAACAAGAGAAAGTAGACAGTGATTCATCTACCTAGAGAAGTTACAGAGGTTTACACAGAGAATTCCAAGTATAAGTACAAGAAAATAAGAGAGACTTAGAAAACTGGTAAAAACTACCTTTTTAATAGAGTTGAGAGTACTTAGCACTGTGAAAACAGCACATTCTGACAAAGAAATCTACTTCTCTAAGACCACGAAACAGTAAACAGAGAATGTATGAGTGTCTCAAGATTGGTAACAGATAGAAACAAGAGAAAGTCCACAGTGATTCATCTACCGAGAGAAGTTACAGAGGTTTACACAGAGAATTCCATGTATAAGTACAAGAAAATAAGAGAGACTTAGAAAACTGGTAAAACCTACATTGTTAATAGAGTTTGGAGTACTTAGCACTGTGAAAACAGCACTTTCGCACAAAGAAATCTGCTTCTCTAAGACCGCGAAACAATGAACAGAGAATGTATGAGTTTCTCAAGATTGGTGACACATAGAAACAGGAGAAAGTCTCCAGTGATTCATCTACCGAGAGAAGTTACAGAGGTTTACACAGAGAATTCCAAGTATAAGTACAAGAAAATAAGAGAGACTTAGAAAACTGGTGAAACCTACATTGTTGATAGAGTTGGGAGTACTTAGCCCTGTGAAAACAGCACTTTCGCACAAAGAAATCTACTTCTCTAAGACTGGGAAACAGTGAACAGAGAATGTATGAGTTTCTCAAGATTGGTAACAGAAACAAGAGAAAGTCCACAGTGATTCATCTACCGAGAGAAGTTACAGAGGTTTACACAGAGAATTCCAAGTATAAGTACAAGAAAATAAGAGAGACTTAGAAAACTGGTAAAACCTACATTGTTGATAGAGTTGGGAGTACTTAGCACTGTTAAAACAGCACATTCGCCCAAAGAAATCTACTTCTCTGAAACCGGGAAACAGTGAACAGAGAATGTATGAGTTTCTCAAGATTGGTAACAGATAGAAACAAGAGAAAGTATACAGTGACTCTACTACCTAGAGAAGTTACTGAGGTTTACACAGAGAATTCCAAGTATAAGTACAAGCAAATAAGAGAGACTTACAAAACTGGTAAAAACTACATTGTTGATAGAGTTGGGAGTACTTAGCACTGTGAAAACAGCACTTTCGCACAAAGAAATCTACTTCTCTAAGACCGGGAAACAGTGAACAGAGAATGTATGAGTTTCTCAAGATTGGTAACAGATAGAAACAAGAGAAAGTCCACAGTGATTCATCTACCGAGAGAATTTACAGAGGTTTACACAGAGAATTCCAAGTATAAGTACAAGAAAATAAGAGAGACTTAGAAAACTGGTAAAACCTACATTGTTGATAGAGTTGGGAGTACTTAGCACTGTGAAAACAGCACATTCGCACAAAGAAATCTGCTATTCTATGACCGCGAAACCGTCAACAGAGCATGTATGAGTTTCTCAAGATTGGTAACAGATAGAAACAAGACAAAGTACACAGTGATTCATCTACCTAGAGAAGTTACAGAGGTTTACACAGAGAATTCCAAGTATACTACAAGCAAATAAGAGAGACTTAGAAAACCGGTGAAACCTACATTGTTGATAGATTTGGGAGTACTTAGCACTGTGAAAACAGCATTTTCGCACAAGGAAATCTGCTTCTCTATGACCGCGAAACAGTGAACAGAGAATGTATCAGTTTCTCAAGATTGGTAACAGATAGAAACAAGAGAAAGTCTCCAGTGATACATCTACCGAGAGAAGTTACAGAGGTTTACACAGAAAATTCCAAATATAAGTACAGGAAAATGAGAGAGACTTAGAAAACTGGTAAAACCTACATTGTTGATAGAGTTGGGAGTACTAAGCCGTGTGAAAACAGCACTTTCGCACAAAGAAATCTACTTCTCTAAGACAGGGAAACAGTGAACAGAGAATTTATGAGTTTCTCAAGATTGGTAACAGATAGAAACAAGAGAAAGTCCACAGTGATTCATCTACCGAGAGAAGTTACAGAGGTTTACACAGAGAAATCCAAGTGTAACTGCAAGAAAATAAGAGAGACTTAGAAAACTGGTAAAACCTACATTATTGATAGAGTTGATAGTACTTAGCAATGTGAAAACAGCACTTTCGCACAAAGAAATCTACTTCTCTAATACCGCGAAACAGTGAACAGAGAATGTATAAGTTTCTCCAGATTGGTAACAGATAGAAACAAGAGAAAGTAGACAGTGATTCATCTACCTAGAGAAGTTACAGAACTTTACACAGAGAATTCCAAGGATAAGTGCAAGAAAATAAGAGAGACTAGAATACTGGTTAAAACTACATTTTTGATAGAGTTGGGAGTACTTAGCACTGTGAAAACAGCACTTTAACACAAAGAAATCTACATCTCTAAGACCACGAAACAGTAAACAGAGAATGTATGATTTTCTCAACATTGGTAACAGATAGAAACAAGAGAAAGTCCACAGTGATTCATCTACCGAGAGAAGTTACAGAGGTTTACACAGAGAATTCCAAGTATACGTACAAGAAAATAAGAGAGACTTAGAAAACTGGTAAAACCTACAGTGTTCATAGAGTTGGGAGTACTTAGCACTATGAAAACAGCACGTTCGCACAAAGAATTCTACTTCTCTAGGACCGGGAAACAGTGAACAGAGAATGTATGAGTTTCTCAAGATTGGTAACAGATAGAAACAAGAGAAAGTCCACAGTGATTCATCCACCGAGAGAAGTTACAGAGGTTTACACAGAGAATTCCAAGTATAAGTACAAGAAAATAAGAGAGACTTAGAAAACTGGTAAAACCTACATTGTTGATAGAGTTGGGAGTACTTAGCACTGTGAAAACAGCACTTTCGCACAAAGAAATCTACTTCTCTAAGACAGGGAAACAGTGAACAGAGAATATATGAGTTTCTCAAGATTGGTAACAGATAGAAACAAGAGAAAGTCCACAGTGATTCATCTACCGACAGAAGTTACAGAGGTTTAGACAGAGAATTCCAAGTATAAGTACAAGAAAATAAGAGAGACTTAGAAAACTGGTAAAACCTACATTGTTGATAGAGTTGGGAGTACTTAGCACTGTGAAAACAGCACTTTCGGAGAAAGAAATCTACTTCTCTGAAACCGAGAAACAGTGAACGGAGAATGTATGAGTTTCTCAAGATTGGTAACAGATAGAAACAGGAGAAAGTCCACAGTGATTCATCTACCGAGACAAGTTACAGAGGTTTACACAGAGAATTCCAAGTATAAGTACAAGAAAATAAGAGAGACTTAGAAAACTGGTAAAACCTACATTGTTGATAGAGTTGGGAGTACTTAGCACTGTGAAAACAGCACTTTCTCACAAAGAAATCTACTTCTCTAAGACCGCGAAACAGTAAACAGAGAATGTATCAGTTTCTCGAGATTGGTAACAGATAGAAACAAGAGAAAGTCTCCAGTGATTCATCTACCGAGAGAAGTTACAGAGTTTTACACAGAGAATTCCAAGTATAAGTACAAGCAAATAAGAGAGACTTAGAAAACCGGTAAAACCTACATTGTTGATAGAATTGGGAGTACTTAGCACTGTGAAAACAGCACTGTCGCACAAAGAAATCTACTTCTCTAAGACCGGGAAACAGTGAACAGAGAATGTATTAGTTTCTCAAGATTGGTAACAGATAGAAACAAGAGAAAGTAGACAGTGATTCATCTACCTAGAGAAGTTACAGAGGTTTACACAGAGAATTCCAAGAATAAGTGCAAGAAAATAAGAGAGACTTAGAAAACAGGTAAAAACAACCTTTTTGATAGAGTTGGGAGTAATTAGCACTGTGAAAACAGCACATTCCCACAAAGAAATCTACTTCTCTAAGACCACGAAACAGTAAACAGAGAATGTATGAGTGTCTCAAGATTGGTAACAGATAGAAACAAGAGAAAGTCCACAGTGATTCATCTACCGAGAGAAGTTACAGAGGTTTACACAGAGAATTCCAAGTATAAGTACAAGAAAATAAGAGAGACTTAGAAAACTGGTAAAACCTACATTGTTAATAGAGTTGGGAGTACTTAGCACTGTGAAAACAGCACTTTCGCACAAAGAAATCTACTTCTCTAAGACCGAGAAACAGTGAACAGGGAATGTATGACTTTCTCAAGATTGGCAACAGATAGAAACAAGAGAAAGTACACAGTGATTCATCTGCCTAGAGAAATTACAGAGGTTTACACAGAGAATTCCAAGTATAAGTAGAAGCACATAGGAGGGACTTAGAATACTGGTAAAACCTACCTTGTTGATACAGTTGGGAGTACTTAGCCCTGTGAAAACAGCACTTTCGCACAAGGAAATCTACTTCTCAAAGACTGGGAAACAGTGAACACAGTATGTATGAGTTCCTCAAGATTGGTAACAGATAGAAACAAGAGATAGTCCACCGTGGTTCATCTACCGAGAGAAGTTACAGAGGTTTACACAGAGAAATGCAAGTGTAACTGCAAGAAAATAAGAGAGACTTAGAAAACTGGTAAAACCTACATTGTTGATAGAGTTGATAGTACTTAGCAATGTGAAAACAGCACATTCGCACAAAGAAATCTACTTCTCTAAGACAGGGAAACAGTGAACAGAGAATGTGTGCGTTTCTCAAGATTGGTAACAGATAGAAACAAGAGAAAGTACACAGTGATTAATCTATCGAGAGAAGTTAGAGAGGTTTACACAGAGAATTCCAAGCATAAGTACAAGAAAATAAGAGAGACTTAGAAAACTGGTAAAACCTACATTGTTGATAGAGTTCGGAGTACTTAGCACTGTGCAAACAGCACTTTCGCACAAAGAAATCTACTTCTCTAATACCGGGAAACAGTGAATGGAGAATGTATAAGTTTCTCAAGATTGGTAACAGATAGAAACAAGAGAAAGTACACAGTGATTCATCTACCGAGGGAAGTTACAGAGGTTTACACAGAGAAATACAAGTGTAACTGCAAGAAAATAAGAGAGACTTAGAAAACTGGTAAAACCTACATTGTTGATACAGTTGATAGTACTTAGCAATGTGAAAACAGCACTTTCGCACAAAGAAATCTACATCTCTAAGACAGGGAAACAGTGAACAGAGAATGTATGAGTTTCTCAAGATTGGTAACAGATAGGAACAAGAGAAAGTACACAGTGATTCATCTACCTAGAGAAGTTACAGAGGTTTACACAGAGAATTCCAAGTATAAGTGCAAGAAAATAAGAGAGACTTAGAAAACTGGTAAAAACTATCTTTTTGATAGAGTTGGGAGTACTTAGCACTGTGAAAACAGCACTTTCGCAGAAAGAAATCTACTTCTCTAATACCGGGAAAGAGTGAACGGAGAATGAATGAGTTTCTCAAGATTGGTAACAGATAGAAACAGGAGAAAGTCCACAGGTATTCATCTACCGAGAGAAGTTACAGAGGTTTACACAGAGAATTCCAAGTATAAGTAGAAGCAAATAACAGAGACTTAGACAACCGGTAAAACCTACATTGTTGATAGAGTTGGGAGTACTTAGCACTGTGAAAACAGCACTTTCGCACAAAGAAATCTACTTCTCTAAGACCATGAAACAGTAAACAGAGAATGTATGAGTTTCTCAAGATTGGTAACAGACAGAAACAAGAGAAAGTCCACAGTGATTCATCTACCGAGAGAAGTTACAGAGGTTTACACATAGAATTCCAAGTTTAAGTACAAGAAAATAAGAGAGACTTAGAAAACTGGTAAAACCTACATTATTTATAGAGTTAGGAGTACTTAGCACTGTGAAAACAGCACTTTCGCACAAAGAAATATGCTTCTCTAAGACCGCGAAACAGTGAACAGAGAATGTATGTGTTTCTCAAGATTGTTAACAGATAGAAACAAGAGAAAGTATACAGTGATTCTTCTACGGAGAGAAGTTACAGAGGTATACACAGAGAATTCCAAGTATAAGTAGAAGAAAATAAGAGAGACTTAGAAAACTGGTAAAACCTACATTGTTAATAGAGTTGGGAGTACTTAGCACTGTGAAAACAGCACTTTCGCACAAAGAAATCTACTTCTCTAAGACCGCGAAACAGTGAACAGGGAATGTATGACTTTCTCAAGATTGGCAACAGATAGAAACAAGAGAAAGTACACAGTGATTCATCTACCTAGAGAAATTACAGAGGTTTACACAGAGAATTCCAAGTATAAGTAGAAGCAAATAAGAGAGACTTAGAAAACTGGTAAAACCTACCTTGTTGATACAGTTGGGAGTACTTAGCCCTGTGAAAACAGCACTTTCGCACAAGGAAATCTACTTCTCTAAGACTGGGAAACAGTGAACAGAGAATGTATGAGTTTCTCAAGATTGGTAACAGATAGAAACAAGAGAAAGTCCACAGTGATTCATCTCCCGAGAGAAGTTACAGAGGTTTACACAGAGAAATCCAAGTGTAACTGCAAGAAAATAAGAGAGACTTAGAAAACTGGTAAAACCTACATTGTTGATAAAGTTAGGAGTACTTAGCACTGTGAAAACAGCACTTTCGCACAAAGAAATCTACTTCTCTAAGACCGGGAAACAGTGAACGGAGAATGTATGAGTATCTCAAGATTGGTAACAGATAGAAACAAGAGAAAGTACACAGTGATTCATCTACCTAGAGAAGTTACAGAGGTTTACACAGAATATTCCACGTAGAAGTACAAGCAAATAAGAGAGACTTAGAAAACTGGTAAAACCTACATTATTGATAGAGTTGGGAGTACTTAGCATTGTGAAAACAGTACTTTCGCACAAAGAAATCTACTTCTCTAAGACTGAGAAACAGTGAACAGAGAATGTATGAGTTTCTCAAGATTGGTAACAGATAGAAACAAGAGAAAGTACACAGTGATTAATCTACCTAGAGAAGTTACAGAGGTTTACACAGAGAAATCCACGTGTAACTGCAAGAAAATAAGACAGACTTAGAAAACTGGTAAAACCTACATTGTTGATAGAGTTGGGAGTACTTAGCACTGTGAAAACAGCACTTTCGCACAAAGAAATCTACTTCTCTAAGACCGGGAAACAGTGAACAGAGAATGTATGAGTGTCTCAAGATTGGTAACAGATAGAAACAAGAGAAAGTCCACAGTGATTCATCTACCGAGACAAGTTACAGAGGTTTACACAGAGAATTCCAAGTATAAGTACAAGAAAATAAGACAGACTTAGAAAACTGGTAAAACCTACATTGTTGATAGAGTTCGGAGTACTTAGCACTGTGAAAACAGCACATTCGCACAAAGAAATCTGCTTCTCTAAGATCGCGAAACAGTGAACAGAGAATGTATGAGATTCTCAAGACTGGTAACAGATAGAAACAGGAGAAAGTCCACAGTGATTCATCTACCGAGAGACGTTACAGAGGTCTACACAGAGAATTCCAAGTATAAGTACAAGCAAATAAGAGAGACTTAGAAAACCGGTAAAACCTACATTGTTGATAGAATTGGGAGTACTTAGCACTGTGAAAACAGCACTGTCGCACAAAGAATTCTACTTCTCTAAGACCGGGAAACAGTGAACAGAGAATGTATTAGTTTCTCAAGATTGGTAACAGATAGAAACAAGAGAAAGTAGACAGTGATTCATCTACCTAGAGAAGTTACAGAGGTTTACACAGAGAATTCCAAGTATAAGTACAAGAAAATAAGAGAGACTTAGAAAACTGGTAAAAACTACCTTTTTAATAGAGTTGAGAGTACTTAGCACTGTGAAAACAGCACATTCTGACAAAGAAATCTACTTCTCTAAGACCACGAAACAGTAAACAGAGAATGTATGAGTGTCTCAAGATTGGTAACAGATAGAAACAAGAGAAAGTCCACAGTGATTCATCTACCGAGAGAAGTTACAGAGGTTTACACAGAGAATTCCATGTATAAGTACAAGAAAATAAGAGAGACTTAGAAAACTGGTAAAACCTACATTGTTAATAGAGTTTGGAGTACTTAGCACTGTGAAAACAGCACTTTCGCACAAAGAAATCTGCTTCTCTAAGACCGCGAAACAATGAACAGAGAATGTATGAGTTTCTCAAGATTGGTGACACATAGAAACAGGAGAAAGTCTCCAGTGATTCATCTACCGAGAGAAGTTACAGAGGTTTACACAGAGAATTCCAAGTATAAGTACAAGAAAATAAGAGAGACTTAGAAAACTGGTGAAACCTACATTGTTGATAGAGTTGGGAGTACTTAGCCCTGTGAAAACAGCACTTTCGCACAAAGAAATCTACTTCTCTAAGACTGGGAAACAGTGAACAGAGAATGTATGAGTTTCTCAAGATTGGTAACAGAAACAAGAGAAAGTCCACAGTGATTCATCTACCGAGAGAAGTTACAGAGGTTTACACAGAGAATTCCAAGTATAAGTACAAGAAAATAAGAGAGACTTAGAAAACTGGTAAAACCTACATTGTTGATAGAGTTGGGAGTACTTAGCACTGTTAAAACAGCACATTCGCCCAAAGAAATCTACTTCTCTGAAACCGGGAAACAGTGAACAGAGAATGTATGAGTTTCTCAAGATTGGTAACAGATAGAAACAAGAGAAAGTATACAGTGACTCTACTACCTAGAGAAGTTACTGAGGTTTACACAGAGAATTCCAAGTATAAGTACAAGCAAATAAGAGAGACTTACAAAACTGGTAAAAACTACATTGTTGATAGAGTTGGGAGTACTTAGCACTGTGAAAACAGCACTTTCGCACAAAGAAATCTACTTCTCTAAGACCGGGAAACAGTGAACAGAGAATGTATGAGTTTCTCAAGATTGGTAACAGATAGAAACAAGAGAAAGTCCACAGTGATTCATCTACCGAGAGAATTTACAGAGGTTTACACAGAGAATTCCAAGTATAAGTACAAGAAAATAAGAGAGACTTAGAAAACTGGTAAAACCTACATTGTTGATAGAGTTGGGAGTACTTAGCACTGTGAAAACAGCACATTCGCACAAAGAAATCTGCTATTCTATGACCGCGAAACCGTCAACAGAGCATGTATGAGTTTCTCAAGATTGGTAACAGATAGAAACAAGACAAAGTACACAGTGATTCATCTACCTAGAGAAGTTACAGAGGTTTACACAGAGAATTCCAAGTATACTACAAGCAAATAAGAGAGACTTAGAAAACCGGTGAAACCTACATTGTTGATAGATTTGGGAGTACTTAGCACTGTGAAAACAGCATTTTCGCACAAGGAAATCTGCTTCTCTATGACCGCGAAACAGTGAACAGAGAATGTATCAGTTTCTCAAGATTGGTAACAGATAGAAACAAGAGAAAGTCTCCAGTGATACATCTACCGAGAGAAGTTACAGAGGTTTACACAGAAAATTCCAAGTATAAGTACAGGAAAATGAGAGAGACTTAGAAAACTGGTAAAACCTACATTGTTGATAGAGTTGGGAGTACTAAGCCGTGTGAAAACAGCACTTTCGCACAAAGAAATCTACTTCTCTAAGACAGGGAAACAGTGAACAGAGAATTTATGAGTTTCTCAAGATTGGTAACAGATAGAAACAAGAGAAAGTCCACAGTGATTCATCTACCGAGAGAAGTTACAGAGGTTTACACAGAGAAATCCAAGTGTAACTGCAAGAAAATAAGAGAGACTTAGAAAACTGGTAAAACCTACATTATTGATAGAGTTGATAGTACTTAGCAATGTGAAAACAGCACTTTCGCACAAAGAAATCTACTTCTCTAATACCGCGAAACAGTGAACAGAGAATGTATAAGTTTCTCCAGATTGGTAACAGATAGAAACAAGAGAAAGTAGACAGTGATTCATCTACCTAGAGAAGTTACAGAACTTTACACAGAGAATTCCAAGGATAAGTGCAAGAAAATAAGAGAGACTAGAATACTGGTTAAAACTACATTTTTGATAGAGTTGGGAGTACTTAGCACTGTGAAAACAGCACTTTAACACAAAGAAATCTACATCTCTAAGACCACGAAACAGTAAACAGAGAATGTATGATTTTCTCAACATTGGTAACAGATAGAAACAAGAGAAAGTCCACAGTGATTCATCTACCGAGAGAAGTTACACAGGTTTACACAGAGAAATCCAAGTGTAACTGCAAGAAAATAAGAGAGACTTAGAAAACTGGTAAAACCTACATTGTTGATAGAGTTGATAGTACTTAGCAGTGTGAAAACAGCACTTTCGCACAAACAAATCTACTTCTCTAAGACTGGGAATCAGTGAACAGAGAATGTATGAGTTTCTCAAGATTGGTAACAGATAGAAACAAGAGAAAGTCCACAGTCATTCATCTACCGAGAGAAGTTACAGAGGTTTACACAGAGAATTCCAAGTATACTACAAGCAAATAAGAGAGACTTAGAAAACTGGTAAAAACTACATTGTTGATAGAGTTGGGAGTACTTAGCACTGTGAAAATAGCACGTTCGCACAAAGAAATCTACTTCTCTAAGACTGGGAAGCAGTGAACAGAGAAATGTATGAGTTTCTCAAGATTGGTAACAGATAGAAACAAGAGAAAGTCCACAGTGATTCATCTACCTAGTGAAGTTACAGAGGTTTACACAGAGAATTCCAAGTATAGTACAAGCAAATAAGAGAGACTTAGAAAACCGGTAAAACCTACATTGTTGATAGAGTTGTGAGTACTTAGCACTGTGAAAACAGCGCTTTCGCACAAAGAAATCTACTTCTCTAAGTCTGGGAAACAGTGAACAGAGAATGTATGAGTTTCTCAAGATTGGTAACAGATAGAAACAATAGAAAGTCCACAGTGATTCATCTACCGAGAGAAGATACAGAGGTTTACACAGAGAATTCCAAGTATAAGTAAAAGAAAATAAGAGAGATTTAGAAAACTGGTAAAACCTACATTGTTGATAGAGTTGGGAGTACTTAGCCCTGGGAAAACAGCACTTTCGCCCAAAGAAATCTACTTCTCTGAGACCGGGAAACAGTGACCAGAGAATGTATGAGTTTCTCAAGATTGGTAACAGATAGAAACAAGAGAAAGTATACAGTGATTCTTCTACCTAGAGAAGTTACAGAGGTTTACAGAGAGAATTCCAAGTATAAGTACAGGAAAATAAGAGAGACTTAGAAAACTGGTAAAACCTACATTGCTGATAGAGTTGGGAGTACTTAGCACTGTGAAAACAGCACTTTCGCACAAGGAAATCTGCTTCTCTATGACCGCGAAACAGTGAACAGAGAATGTATGAGTTTCTCAAGATTGGTAACAGATAGAAACAAGAGAAAGTCTCCAGTGATTCATCTACCGAGAGAAGTTACAGAGGTTTACACAGAAAATTCCAAGTATAAGTACAGGAAAATAAGAGAGACTTAGAAAACTGGTAAAACCTACATTGTTGATAGAATTGGGAGTACTGAGCCGTGTGAAAACAGCACTTTAGCACAAAGAAATCTACTTCTCTAAGACTGGGAAACAGTGAACAGAGAATTTATGAGTTTCTCAAGATTGGTAACACATAGAAACAAGAGAAACTCCACAGTGATTCATCTACCGAGAGAAGTTACAGAGGTTTACACAGAGAAATCCAAGTGTAACTGCAAGAAAATAAGAGAGACTTAGAAAACTGGTAAAACCTACATTATTGATAGAGTTGATAGTACTTAGCAATGTGAAAACAGCACTTTCGCACAAAGAAATCTACTTCTCTAAGACAGGGAAACAGTGAACAGAGAATGTATGAGTTTCTCAAGATTGGTAACAGATAGAAACAAGAGAAAGTACACAGTGATTCATCTACCTAGAGAAGTTACAGAGGTTTACACAGAGAATTCCAAGTATAAGTGCAAGAAAATAAGAGAGACTTAGAAAACTGGTAAAAACCATCTTTTTGATAGAGTTGGCAGTACTATGCACTGTGAAAACAGCACTTTCGAACAAAGAAATCTACTTCTCTAAGACGACGAAACAGTAAACAGAGAATGTATGAGTTTCTCAAGATTGGTAACAGATAGAAACAAGAGAAAGTCCACAGTGATTCATCTACCGAGACAAGTTACAGATGTTTACACAGAGAATTCCAAGTATAAGTACAAGAAAATAAGAGAGACTTAGAAAACTGGTAAAACCTACATTGTTGATAGAGTTGGGAGTATTTAGCACTGTGAAAACAGCACATTCACAGAAAGAAATCTACTTCTCTAAGACCGCGAAGCAGTGAACAGAGAATGTATGAGTTTCTCAAGATTGGTAACAGATAGAAACAAGAGAAAGTCTCCAGTGATTCATCTACCGAGAGAAGTTACAGAGGTTTACACAGAGAATTCCAAGTATAAGTGCAAGAAAATAAGAGAGACTTAGAAAACTGGTAAAACCTACATTGCTGATAGAGTTGGGAGTACTTAGCCCTGTGAAAACAGCACTTTCGCACAAGGAAATCTACTTCTCTAAGACTGGGAAACAGTGACACAGAATGTATGAGTTCCTCAAGATTGGTAACAGATAGAAACAAGAGAAAGTCCACAGTGATTCATCTACCGAGAGAAGTTACACAGGTTTACACAGAGAAATCCAAGTGTAACTGCAAGAAAATAAGAGAGACTTAGAAAACTGGTAAAACCTACATTGTTGATAGAGTTGATAGTACTTAGCAATGTGAAAACAGCACTTTCGCACAAACAAATCTACTTCTCTAAGACAGGGAAACAGTGAACAGAGAATGTATGAGTTTCTCAAGATTGGTAACAGATAGAAACAAGAGAAAGTCCACAGTGATTCATCTACCGAGAGAAGTTACAGAGGTTTACACAGAGAATTCCAAGTATAAGTACAAGAAAATAAGAGAGACTTAGAAAACCGGTAAAACCTACATTGTTGATAGAGTTGGGAGTACTTAGCACTGTGAAAACAGCACTTTCGCAAAAGAAATCTACGTCTCTAAGACCGGGAAAGAGTGAACAGAGAATGTATGAGTTTCTCAAGATTGGTAACAGATAGAAACAGGAGAAAGTCCACAGTGATTCATCTACCGAGAGAAGTTACAGAGGTTTACACAGAGAATTCCAAGTATAAGTACAAGAAAATAAGAGAGACTTAGAAAACTGGTAAAAGCTACATTGTTGATAGAGTTGGGAGAACTTAGCACTGTGAAAACAGCACTTTCGCACAAAGAAATCTACTTCGCTAAGACTGGGAATCAGTGAACAGCGAATGTATGAGTGTCTCAAGATTGGTAACAGATAGAAACAAGAGAAAGTACACAATGATTCATCTACCTAGATAAGTTACAGAGGTTTACACAGAGAATTCCAAGTATAGTACAAGCAAATAAGAGAGACTTAGAAAACCGGTAAAACCTACATTGTTGATAGAGTTGGGAGTACTTAGCACTGTGAAAACAGCACTTTCGCACAAAGAAATATACTTCTCTAAGACCGCGAAACAGTGAACAGAGAATGTATGAGTTTCTCAAGATTGGTAACAGATAGAAACAAGAGAAAGTCCACAGTGATTCATCTACCGAGAGAAGTTACAGAGGTTTACACAGAGAATTGCAAGTATAAGTACAAGAAAATAAGAGAGACTTAGAAAACGGGTAAAACCTACATTGTTGATAGAGTTGGGAGTACTTAGCACTGTGAAAACAGCACGTTCGTACAAAGAAATCTACTTCTGTAGGACCGCGAAACAGTGAACAGAGAATGTATGAGTTTCTCAAGTTTGGGAACAGATAGAAACAAGAGAAAGTCCACAGTGATTCATCTACCGAGAGAAGTTACAGAGGTTTACACAGAGAATTCCAAGTATAAGTACAAGAAAATAAGAGAGACTTAGAAAACTGGTAAAACTTACATTGTTGATAGAGTTGGGAGTACTTAGCACTGTGAAAACAGCACTTTCGGAGAAAGAAATCTACTTCTCTGAGACCGGGAAACAGTGAACGGAGAATGTATGAGTTTCTCAAGATTGGTAACAGATAGAAACAGGAGAAAGTCCACAGTGATTCATCTACCGAGCGAAGTTACAGAGGGTTACACAGAGAATTCCAAGTATAAGTACAAGAATATAAGAGAGACTTAGAAAACGGGTAAAACCTACATTGTTGATAGAGTTGGGAGTACTTAGCACTGTGAAAACAGCACTTTCGGAGAAAGAAATCTACTTCTCTGAGACCGGGAAACAGTGAACAGAGAATGTATGAGTTTCTCAAGATTGGTAACAGATAGAAACAGGAGAAAGTCCACAGGTATTCATCTACCGAGAGAAGTTACAGAGGTTTACACAGAGAATTCCAAGTATAAGTACAATCAAATAAGAGAGACTTAGAAAACCGGTAAAACCTACATTGTTGATAGAGTTGGGTGTACTTAGCACTGTGAAAACAGCACTTTCGCACAAAGAAATCTACTTCTCTAAGACTGGGAATCAGTGAACAGCGAATGTATGAGTTTCTCAAGATTGGTAACAGATAGAAACAAGAGAAACTACACAATGATTCATCTACCTAGAGAAGTTACAGAGGTTTACACAGAGAATTCCAAGTATAGTACAAGCAAATAAGAGAGACTTAGAAAACCGGTAAAACCTACATTGTTGATAGAGTTGGGAGTACTTAGCACTGTGAAAACAGCACTTTCGCACAAAGAAATATACTTCTCTGAGACCGCGAAACAGTGAACAGAGAATGTATGAGTTTCTCAAGATTGGTAACAGATAGAAACAAGAGAAAGTCCACAGTGATTCATCTACCGAGAGAAGTTACAGAGGTTTACACAGAGAATTGCAAGTATAAGTACAAGAAAATAAGAGAGACTTAGAAAACGGGTAAAACCTACATTGTTGATAGAGTTGGGAGTACTTAGCACTGTGAAAACAGCACGTTCGTACAAAGAAATCTACTTCTGTAGGACCGCGAAACAGTGAACAGAGAATGTATGAGTTTCTCAAGATTGGTAACAGATAGAAACAAGAGAAAGTCCACAGTGATTCATCTACCGAGAGAAGTTACAGAGGTTTACACAGAGAATTCCAAGTATAAGTAGAAGCAAATAAGAGAGACTTAGAAAACTGGTAAAAACTACCTTTTTGATAGAGTTGGGAGTACTTAGCACTGTGAAAACAGCACTTTCGCACAAAGAAATCTACTTCTCTAAGACCACGAAACAGTAAACAGAGAATGTATGAGTTTCTCAAGATTGGTAACAGACAGAAACAAGAGAAAGTCCAAGTGATTCATCTACCGAGAGAAGTTACAGAGGTTTACACAGAGAATTCCAAGTATAAGTACAAGCAAATAAGAGAGTCTTAGAAAACCGGTATAACCTACATTGTTGATAGAATTGTTAGTACTTAGGACTGTGAAAACAGCACTGTCGCACAAAGAAATCTACTTCTCTAAGACCGGGAAACAGTGAACAGAGAATGTATTAGTTTCTCAAGATAGGTAACAGATACAAACAAGAGAAAGTAGACAGTGATTCATCTACCTAGAGAAGTTACAGAGGTTTACACAGAGAATTCCAAGTATAAGTGCAAGAAAATCAGAAAGACTTAGAAAACTGGTAAAACCTACATTGTTGATAGAGTTGGGAGTACTTAGTCCTGTGAAAACAGCACTTTTGCACAAGGAAATCTACTTCTCTAAGACTGGGAAACAGTGACACAGAATGTATGAGTTCCTCAAGATTGGTAACAGATAGAAACAAGACAAAGTCCACAGTGATTCATCTACCGAGAGAAGTTACACAGGTTTACACAGAGAAATCCAAGTGTAACTGCAAGAAAATAAGAGAGACTTAGAAAACTGGTAAAACCTACATTGTTGATAGAGTTGATAGTACTTAGCAATGTGAAAACAGCACTTTCGCACAAACAAATCTACTTCTCTAAGACAGGGAAACAGTGAACAGAGAATGTATGAGTTTCTCAAGATTGGTAACAGATAGAAACAAGAGAAAGTCCACAGTCATTTATCTACCGACAGAAGTTACAGAGGTTTACACAGAGAATTCCAAGTATAGTACAAGCAAATAAGAGAGACTTAGAAAACTGGTAAAAACTACATTGTTGATAGAGTTGGGAGTACTTAGCACTGTGATAATAGCACTTTCTCACAAAGAAATCTACTTCTCTAAGACCGCGAAACAGTGAACAGAGAATGTATGAGTTTCTCAAGATTGGTAACTGATAGAAACAAGAGAAAGTCCACAGTCATTCATCTACCGAGAGAAGTTACAGAGGTTTACACAGAGAATTCCAAGTATAGTACAAGCAAATAAGAGAGACTAAGGAAACCGGTAAAACCTACATTGTTGATAGAGTTGGGAGTACTTAGCACTGTGAAAACAGCACTTTCGCACAAAGAAATCTACTTCTCTAAAACTGGGAAGCAGTGAACAGAGAATGTATGAGTTTCTCAAGATTGGTAAAAGATAGAAACAAGAGAAAGTCCACAGTGATTCATCTACCTAGTGAAGTTACAGAGGTTTACACAGAGAATTCCAAGTATACTACAAGCAAATAAGAGAGACTTAGAAAACCGGTAAAACCTACATTGTTGATAGAGTTGGGAGTACTTAGCACTGTGAAAACAGCGCTTTCGCCCAAAGAAATCTACTTCTCTAAGACCACGAAACAGTAAACAGAGAATGTATGAGTTTCTCCAGATTGGTAACAGACAGAAACAAGAGAAAGTCCAAGTGATTCATCTACCGAGAGAAGTTACAGAGGTTTACACAGAGAATTCCAAGTATAAGTACAAGAAAATAACAGAGACTTAGAAAACTGGTAAAACCTACATTGTTGATAGAGTTGGGAGTACTTAGCACTGTGAAAACAGCACTTTCGGAGAAAGAAATCTACTTCTCTGAGACCGGGAAACAGTGAACGGAGAATGTATGAGTTTCTCAAGACTGGTAACAGATAGAAACAGGAGAAAGTCCACAGTGATTCATCTACCGAGAGACGTTACAGAGGTTTACACAGAGAATTCCAAGTATAAGTACAAGCAAATAAGAGAGTCTTAGAAAACCGGTATAACCTACATTGTTGATAGAATTGTTAGTACTTAGCACTGTGAAAACAGCACTGTCGCACAAAGAAATCTACTTCTCTAAGACCGGGAAACAGTGAACAGAGAATGTATTAGTTTCTCAAGATAGGTAACAGATACAAACAAGAGAAAGTAGACAGTGATTCATCTACCTAGAGAAGTTACAGAGGTTTACACAGAGAATTCCAAGTATAAGTGCAAGAAAATCAGAAAGACTTAGAAAACTGGTAAAACCTACATTGTTGATAGAGTTGGGAGTACTTAGTCCTGTGAAAACAGCACTTTTGCACAAGGAAATCTACTTCTCTAAGACTGGGAAACAGTGACACAGAATGTATGAGTTCCTCAAGATTGGTAACAGATAGAAACAAGACAAAGTCCACACTGATTCATCTACCGAGAGAAGTTACAGAGGTTTACACAGAGAATTCCAAGTATAAGTACAAGAAAATAAGAGAGACTTAGAAAACTGGTAAAAACTGCATTGTTGATACAGTTGGGAGTACTTAGCACTGTGAAAACAGCACTTTCGCACAAAGAAATCTACTTCTCTAAGACCGCAAAACAGTGAACAGAGAATGTATGAGTTTCTCAAGATTGGTAACAGATAGAAACAAGAGAAAGTCCACAGTGATTCATCTACCTAGTGAAGTTACAGAGGTTTACACAGAGAATTCCAAGTATAGTACAAGCAAATAAGAGAGACTTAGAAAACCGGTAAAACCTACATTGTTGATAGAGTTGGGAGTACTTAGCACTGTGAAAACAGCGCTTTCGCACAAAGAAATCTACTTCTCTAAGACTGGGAATCAGTGAACAGAGAATGTATGAGTTTCTCAAGATTGGTAACAGATAGAAACAAGAGAAAGTCCACAGTGATTCATCTACCGAGAGAAGTTACAGAGGTTTACACAGAGAATTGCAAGTATAAGTACAAGAAAATAAGAGAGACTTAGAAAACGGGTAAAACCTACATTGTTGATAGAGTTGGGAGTACTTAGCACTGTGAAAACAGCACGTTCGTACAAAGAAATCTACTTCTGTAGGACCGCGAAACAGTGAACAGAGAATGTATGAGTTTCTCAAGATTGGTAACAGATAGAAACAAGAGAAAGTCCACAGTGATTCATCTACCGAGAGAAGTTACAGAGGTTTACACAGAGAATTCCAAGTATAAGTAGAAGCAAATAAGAGAGACTTAGAAAACTGGTAAAAACTACCTTTTTGATAGAGTTGGGAGTACTTAGCACTGTGAAAACAGCACTTTCGCACAAAGAAATCTACTTCTCTAAGACCACGAAACAGTAAACAGAGAATGTATGAGTTTCTCAAGATTGGTAACAGATAGAAACAAGAGAAAGTCCACAGTGATTCATCTACCGAGAGAAGTTACAGAGGTTTACACAGAGAATTCCAAGTATAAGTACAAGAAAATAAGAGAGACTTAGAAAACTGGTAAAACCTACATTGTTGATAGAGTTGGGAGTACTTAGCACTGTGAAAACAGCACTTTCGGAGAAAGAAATCTACTTCTCTGAGACCGGGAAACAGTGAACGGAGAATGTATGAGTTTCTCAAGATTGGTAACAGATAGAAACAGGAGAAAGTCCACAGTGATTCATCTACCGAGAGAAGTTACAGAGGTTTACACAGAGAACTCCAAGTATAAGTACAAGAAAATAAGAGAGACTTAGAAAACTGGTGAAACGTACATTGTTGATAGAGTTGGGAGTACTTGGCCCTGTGAAAACAGCACTTTCGCAAAAAGAAATCTACTTCTCTAACACTGGGAAAGAGTGAACGGAGAATGTATGAGTTTCTCAAGACTGGTAACAGATAGAAACAGGAGAAAGTCCACAGTGATTCATCTACCGAGAGACGTTACAGAGGTTTACACAGAGAATTCCAAGTATAAGTACAAGCAAATAAGAGAGTCTTAGAAAACCGGTATAACCTACATTGTTGATAGAATTGTTAGTACTTAGCACTGTGAAAACAGCACTGTCGCACAAAGAAATCTACTTCTCTAAGACAGGGAAACAGTGAACAGAGAATGTATTAGTTTCTCAAGATAGGTAACAGATACAAACAAGAGAAAGTAGACAGTGATTCATCTACCTAGAGAAGTTACAGAGGTTTACACAGAGAATTCCAAGTATAAGTGCAAGAAAATCAGAAAGACTTAGAAAACTGGTAAAACCTACATTGTTGATAGAGTTGGGAGTACTTAGCCCTGTGAAAACAGCACTTTCGCACAAGGAAATCTACTTCTCTAAGACTGGGAAACAGTGACACAGAATGTATGAGTTCCTCAAGATTGGTAACAGATAGAAACAAGACAAAGTCCACAGTGATTCATCTACCGAGAGAAGTTACACAGGTTTACACAGAGAAATCCAAGTGTAACTGCAAGAAAATAAGAGAGACATAGAAAACTGGTAAAACCTACATTGTTGATAGAGTTGATAGTACTTAGCAATGTGAAAACAGCACTTTCGCACAAACAAATCTACTTCTCTGAGACAGGGAAACAGTGAACAGAGAATGTATGAGTTTCTCAAGATTGGTAACAGATAGAAACAAGAGAAAGTCCACAGTCATTTATCTACCGACAGAAGTTACAGAGGTTTACACAGAGAATTCCAAGTATAGTACAAGCAAATAAGAGAGACTTAGAAAACTGGTAAAAACTACATTGTTGATAGAGTTGGGAGTACTTAGCACTGTGAAAATAGCACGTTCGCACAAAGAAATCTAATTCTCTAAGACCGCGAAACAGTGAACAGAGAATGTATGAGTTACTCAAGATTGGTAACTGATAGAAACAAGAGAAAGTCCACAGTCATTCATCTACCGAGAGAAGTTACAGAGGTTTACACAGAGAATTCCAACTATAGTACAAGCAAATAAGAGAGACTAAGGAAACCGGTAAAACCTACATTGTTGATAGAGTTGGGAGTACTTACCACTGTGAAAACAGCACTTTCGCACAAAGAAATCTACTTCTCTAAAACTGGGAAGCAGTGAACAGAGAATGTATGAGTTTCTCAAGATTGGTAAAAGATAGAAACAAGAGAAAGTCCACAGTGATTCATCTACCTAGTGAAGTTACAGAGGTTTACACAGAGAATTCCAAGTATACTACAAGCAAATAAGAGAGACTTAGAAAACCGGTAAAACCTACATTGTTGATAGAGTTGGGAGTACTTAGCACTGTGAAAACAGCACTTTCGCCCAAAGAAATCTACTTCTCTAAGACTGGGAAACAGTGAACAGAGAATGTATGAGTTTCTCAAGATTGGTAACAGATAGAAACAAGAGAAAGTCCACACTGATTCATCTACCGAGAGAAGTTACAGAGGTTTACACAGAGAATTCCAAGTATAAGTACAAGAAAATAAGAGAGACTTAGAAAACTGGTAAAAACTGCATTGTTGATACAGTTGGGAGTACTTAGCACTGTGAAAACAGCACTTTCGCACAAAGAAATCTACTTCTCTAAGACCGCAAAACAGTGAACAGAGAAGGTATGAGTTTCTCAAGATTGGTAACAGATAGAAACAAGAGAAAGTCCACAGTGATTCATCTACCTAGTGAAGTTACAGAGGTTTACACAGAGAATTCCAAGTATAGTACAAGCAAATAAGAGAGACTTAGAAAACCGGTAAAACCTACATTGTTGATAGAGTTGGGAGTACTTAGCACTGTGAAAACAGCGCTTTCGCACAAAGAAATCTACTTCTCTAAGACTGGGAAACAGTGAACAGAGAATGTATGAGTTTCTCAAGATTGGTAACAGATAGAAACAAGAGAAAGTCCACAGTGATTCATCTACCGAGAGAAGTTACAGAGGTTTACACAGAGAAATCCAAGTGTAACTTCAAGAAAATAAGAGAGACTTAGAAAACTGGTAAAAACTACATTGTTGATAGAGTTGGGAGTACTTAGCACTGTGAAAACAGCACTTTCGCACAAAGAAATCTACTTCTCTAAGACTGCGAAACAGTAAACAGAGAATGTATCAGTTTCTCAAGATTGGTAACAGATAGAAACAGGGAAAGTCCACAGTGATTCATCTACCGAGAGAAGTTACAGAGGTTTACACCGAGAATTCCAAGTATAAGTACAAGAAAATAAGAGAGACTTAGAAAACTGGTAAAACCTACATTGTTCATAGAGTTGGGAGTACTTAGCACTGTGAAAACAGCACTTTCGCAGAAAGAAATCTACTTCTCTAATACCGGGAAAGAGTGAACGGAGAATGAATGAGTTTCTCAAGATTGGTAACAGATAGAAACAGGAGAAAGTCCACAGGTATTCATCTACTGAGAGAAGTTACAGAGGTTTACACAGAGAATTCCAAGTATAAGTAGAAGCAAATAAGAGAGACTTAGACAACCGGTAAAACCTACATTGTTGATAGAGTTGGGAGTACTTAGCACTGTGAAAAGAGCACTTTCGCACAAAGAAATCTACTTCTCTAATACCGGGAAACAGTGAACGGAGAATGTATGAGTTTCTCAAGATTGGTAACAGACAGAAACAAGAGAAAGTACACAGTGATTCATCTACCTAGAGAAGTTACAGAGGTTTACACAGAGAATTCCAAGTGTAACTGCAAGAAAATAAGAGAGACTTAGAAAACTGGTAAAACCTACATTGTTGATAGAGTTGATAGTACTTAGCAATGTGAAAACAGCACTTTCGCACAAAGAAATCTACTTCTCTAAGACAGGGAAATAGTGAACAGAGGATGTATGAGTTTCTCAAGATTGGTAACAGATAGAAACAAGAGAAAGTACACAGTGATTCATGTACCTAGAGAAGTTACAGAGGTTTACACAGAGAATTCCAAGTATAAGTGCAAGAAAATCAGAGAGACTTAGAAAACTGGTAAAAACTATCTTTTTGATAGAGTTGGGAGCACTTAGCACTGTGAAAACAGCACTTTGGCACAAAGAAATCTAATTCTCTAAGACCACGAAACAGTAAACAGAGAATGTATGAGTTTCTCAAGATTGGTAACAGATAGAAACAAGAGAAAGTCCACAGTGATTCATCTACCGAGAGAAGTTACAGAGGTTTACACAGAGAATTCCAAGTATAAGTACAAGCAAATAAGAGAGACTTAGAAAACCGGTAAAACCTACATTGTTGATAGAGTTGGGAGTACTTAGCACTGTGAAAACAGCGCTTTCGCACAAAGAAATCTACTTCTCTAAGACTGGGAAACAGTGAACAGAGAATGTATGAGTTTCTCAAGATTGGTAACAGATAGAAACAATAGAAAGTCCACAGTGATTCATCTACCGAGAGAAGATACAGAGGTTTACACAGAGAATTCCAAGTATAAGTACAAGAAAATAAGAGAGATTTAGAAAACTGGTAAAACCTACATTGTTGATAGAGTTGGGAGTACTTAGCCCTGGGAAAACAGCACTTTCGCACAAAGAAATCTACTTCTCTGAGACCGGGAAACAGTGACCAGAGAATGTATGAGTTTCTCAAGATTGGTAACAGATAGAAACAAGAGAAAGTATACAGTGATTCTTCTACCTAGAGAAGTTACAGAGGTTTACAGAGAGAATTCCAAGTATAAGTACAAGAAAATAAGAGAGACTTAGAAAACTGGTAAAACCTACATTGCTGATAGAGTTGGGAGTACTTAGCACTGTGAAAACAGCACTTTCGCACAAGGAAATCTGCTTCTCTATGACCGCGAAACAGTGAACAGAGAATGTATGAGTTTCTCAAGATTGGTAACAGATAGAAACAAGAGAAAGTCTCCAGTGATTCATCTAACGAGAGAAGTTACAGAGGTTTACACAGAAAATTCCAAGTATAAGTACAGGAAAATAAGAGAGACTTAGAAAACTGGTAAAACCTACATTGTTGATAGAGTTGGGAGTACTGAGCCGTGTGAAAACAGCACTTTCGCACAAAGAAATCTACTTCTCTAAGACTGGGAAACAGTGAACAGGGAATTTATGAGTTTCTCAAGATTGGTAACACATAGAAACAAGAGAAACTCCACAGTGATTCATCTACCGAGAGAAGTTACAGAGGTTTACACAGAGAAATCCAAGTGTAACTGCAAGAAAATAAGAGAGACTTAGAAAACTGGTAAAACCTACATTATTGATAGAGTTGATAGTACTTAGCAATGTGAAAACAGCACTTTCGCACAAAGAAATCTACTTCTCTAAGACAGGGAAACAGTGAACAGAGAATGTATGAGTTTCTCAAGATTGGTAACAGATAGAAACAAGAGAAAATACACAGTGATTCATCTACCTAGAGAAGTTACAGAGGTTTACACAGAGAATTCCAAGTATAAGTACAAGAAAATAAGAGAGACTTAGAAAACTGGTAAAAACCATCTTTTTCATAGAGTTGGCAGTACTATGCACTGTGAAAACAGCACTTTCGAACAAAGAAATCTACTTCTCTAAGACCACGAAACAGTAAACAGAGAATGTATGAGTTTCTCAAGATTGGTAACAGATAGAAACAAGAGAAAGTCCACAGTGATTCATCTACCGAGACAAGTTACAGATGTTTACACAGAGAATTCCAAGTATAAGTACAAGAAAATAAGAGAGACTTAGAAAACTGGTAAAACCTACATTGTTGATAGAGTTGGGAGTATTTAGCACTGTGAAAACAGCACATTCGCACAAAGAAATCTGATTCTCTAAGACCGCGAAGCAGTGAACAGAGAATGTATGAGTTTCTCAAGATTGGTAACAGATAGAAACAAGAGAAAGTCTCCAGTGATTCATCTACCGTGAGAAGTTACAGAGGTTTACACAGAGAATTCCAAGTATAAGTGCAAGAAAATAAGAGAGACTTAGAAAACTGGTAAAACCTACATTGTTGATAGAGTTGGGAGTACTTAGCCCTGTGAAAACAGCACTTTCGCACAAGGAAATCTACTTCTCTAAGACTGGGAAACAGTGACACAGAATGTATGAGTTCCTCAAGATTGGTAACAGATAGAAACAAGAGAAAGTCCACAGTGATTCATCTACCGAGAGAAGTTACACAGGTTTACACAGAGAAATCCAAGTGTAACTGCAAGAAAATAAGAGAGACTTAGAAAACTGGTAAAACCTACATTGTTGATAGAGTTGATAGTACTTAGCAATGTGAAAACAGCACTTTCGCACAAACAAATCTACTTCTCTAAGACAGGGAAACAGTGAACAGAGAATGTATGAGTTTCTCAAGATTGGTAACAGATAGAAACAAGAGAAAGTCCACAGTGATTCATCTACCGAGAGAAGTTACAGAGGTTTACACAGAGAATTCCAAGTATAAGTACAAGAAAATAAGAGAGACTTAGAAAACCGGTAAAACCTACATTGTTGATAGAGTTGGGAGTACTTACCACTGTGAAAACAGCACTTTCGCACAAAGAAATCTACTTCTCTAAAACTGGGAAGCAGTGAACAGAGAATGTATGAGTTTCTCAAGATTGGTAAAAGATAGAAACAAGAGAAAGTCCACAGTGATTCATCTACCTAGTGAAGTTACAGAGGTTTACACAGAGAATTCCAAGTATACTACAAGCAAATAAGAGAGACTTAGAAAACCGGTAAAACCTACATTGTTGATAGAGTTGGGAGTACTTAGCACTGTGAAAACAGCACTTTCGCCCAAAGAAATCTACTTCTCTAAGACTGGGAAACAGTGAACAGAGAATGTATGAGTTTCTCAAGATTGGTAACAGATAGAAACAAGAGAAAGTCCACACTGATTCATCTACCGGGAGAAGTTACAGAGGTTTACACAGAGAATTCCAAGTATAAGTACAAGAAAATAAGAGAGACTTAGAAAACTGGTAAAAACTGCATTGTTGATACAGTTGGGAGTACTTAGCACTGTGAAAACAGCACTTTCGCACAAAGAAATCTACTTCTCTAAGACCGCAAAACAGTGAACAGAGAATGTATGAGTTTCTCAAGATTGGTAACAGATAGAAACAAGAGAAAGTCCACAGTGATTCATCTACCTAGTGAAGTTACAGAGGTTTACACAGAGAATTCCAAGTATAGTACAAGCAAATAAGAGAGACTTAGAAAACCGGTAAAACCTACATTGTTGATAGAGTTGGGAGTACTTAGCACTGTGAAAACAGCGCTTTCGCACAAAGAAATCTACTTCTCTAAGACTGGGAAACAGTGAACAGAGAATGTATGAGTTTCTCAAGATTGGTAACAGATAGAAACAAGAGAAAGTCCACAGTGATTCATCTACCGAGAGAAGTTACAGAGGTTTACACAGAGAAATCCAAGTGTAACTTCAAGAAAATAAGAGAGACTTAGAAAACTGGTAAAACCTACATTGTTGATAGAGTTGGGAGTACTTAGCACTGTGAAAACAGCACTTTCGCACAAAGAAATCTACTTCTCTAAGACTGCGAAACAGTAAACAGAGAATGTATCAGTTTCTCAAGATTGGTAACAGATAGAAACAGGGAAAGTCCACAGTGATTCATCTACCGAGATTAGTTACAGAGGTTTACACCGAGAATTCCAAGTATAAGTACAAGAAAATAAGAGAGACTTAGAAAACTGGTAAAACCTACATTGTTCATAGAGTTGGGAGTACTTAGCACTGTGAAAACAGCACTTTCGCAGAAAGAAATCTACTTCTCTAATACCGGGAAAGAGTGAACGGAGAATGAATGAGTTTCTCAAGATTGGTAACAGATAGAAACAGGAGAAAGTCCACAGGTATTCATCTACTGAGAGAAGTTACAGAGGTTTACACAGAGAATTCCAAGTATAAGTAGAAGCAAATAAGAGAGACTTAGACAACCGGTAAAACCTACATTGTTGATAGAGTTGGGAGTACTTAGCACTGTGAAAAGAGCACTTTCGCACAAAGAAATCTACTTCTCTAATACCGGGAAACAGTGAACGGAGAATGTATGAGTTTCTCAAGATTGGTAACAGACAGAAACAAGAGAAAGTACACAGTGATTCATCTACCTAGAGAAGTTACAGAGGTTTACACAGAGAATTCCAAGTGTAACTGCAAGAAAATAAGAGAGACTTAGAAAACTGGTAAAACCTACATTGTTGATAGAGTTGATAGTACTTAGCAATGTGAAAACAGCACTTTCGCACAAAGAAATCTACTTCTCTAAGACAGGGAAATAGTGAACAGAGGATGTATGAGTTTCTCAAGATTGGTAACAGATAGAAACAAGAGAAAGTACACAGTGATTCATGTACCTAGAGAAGTTACAGAGGTTTACACAGAGAATTCCAAGTATAAGTGCAAGAAAATCAGAGAGACTTAGAAAACTGGTAAAAACTATCTTTTTGATAGAGTTGGGAGCACTTAGCACTGTGAAAACAGCACTTTGGCACAAAGAAATCTAATTCTCTAAGACCACGAAACAGTAAACAGAGAATGTATGAGTTTCTCAAGATTGGTAACAGATAGAAACAAGAGAAAGTCCACAGTGATTCATCTACCGAGAGAAGTTACAGAGGTTTACACAGAGAATTCCAAGTATAAGTACAAGCAAATAAGAGAGACTTAGAAAACCGGTAAAACCTACATTGTTGATAGAGTTGGGAGTACTTAGCACTGTGAAAACAGCGCTTTCGCACAAAGAAATCTACTTCTCTAAGACTGGGAAACAGTGAACAGAGAATGTATGAGTTTCTCAAGATTGGTAACAGATAGAAACAATAGAAAGTCCACAGTGATTCATCTACCGAGAGAAGATACAGAGGTTTACACAGAGAATTCCAAGTATAAGTACAAGAAAATAAGAGAGATTTAGAAAACTGGTAAAACCTACATTGTTGATAGAGTTGGGAGTACTTAGCCCTGGGAAAACAGCACTTTCGCACAAAGAAATCTACTTCTCTGAGACCGGGAAACAGTGACCAGAGAATGTATGAGTTTCTCAAGATTGGTAACAGATAGAAACAAGAGAAAGTATACAGTGATTCTTCTACCTAGAGAAGTTACAGAGGTTTACAGAGAGAATTCCAAGTATAAGTACAAGAAAATAAGAGAGACTTAGAAAACTGGTAAAACCTACATTGCTGATAGAGTTGGGAGTACTTAGCACTGTGAAAACAGCACTTTCGCACAAGGAAATCTGCTTCTCTATGACCGCGAAACAGTGAACAGAGAATGTATGAGTTTCTCAAGATTGGTAACAGATAGAAACAAGAGAAAGTCTCCAGTGATTCATCTAACGAGAGAAGTTACAGAGGTTTACACAGAAAATTCCAAGTATAAGTACAGGAAAATAAGAGAGACTTAGAAAACTGGTAAAACCTACATTGTTGATAGAGTTGGGAGTACTGAGCCGTGTGAAAACAGCACTTTCGCACAAAGAAATCTACTTCTCTAAGACTGGGAAACAGTGAACAGGGAATTTATGAGTTTCTCAAGATTGGTAACACATAGAAACAAGAGAAACTCCACAGTGATTCATCTACCGAGAGAAGTTACAGAGGTTTACACAGAGAAATCCAAGTGTAACTGCAAGAAAATAAGAGAGACTTAGAAAACTGGTAAAACCTACATTATTGATAGAGTTGATAGTACTTAGCAATGTGAAAACAGCACTTTCGCACAAAGAAATCTACTTCTCTAAGACAGGGAAACAGTGAACAGAGAATGTATGAGTTTCTCAAGATTGGTAACAGATAGAAACAAGAGAAAATACACAGTGATTCATCTACCTAGAGAAGTTACAGAGGTTTACACAGAGAATTCCAAGTATAAGTACAAGAAAATAAGAGAGACTTAGAAAACTGGTAAAAACCATCTTTTTCATAGAGTTGGCAGTACTATGCACTGTGAAAACAGCACTTTCGAACAAAGAAATCTACTTCTCTAAGACCACGAAACAGTAAACAGAGAATGTATGAGTTTCTCAAGATTGGTAACAGATAGAAACAAGAGAAAGTCCACAGTGATTCATCTACCGAGACAAGTTACAGATGTTTACACAGAGAATTCCAAGTATAAGTACAAGAAAATAAGAGAGACTTAGAAAACTGGTAAAACCTACATTGTTGATAGAGTTGGGAGTATTTAGCACTGTGAAAACAGCACATTCGCACAAAGAAATCTGATTCTCTAAGACCGCGAAGCAGTGAACAGAGAATGTATGAGTTTCTCAAGATTGGTAACAGATAGAAACAAGAGAAAGTCTCCAGTGATTCATCTACCGTGAGAAGTTACAGAGGTTTACACAGAGAATTCCAAGTATAAGTGCAAGAAAATAAGAGAGACTTAGAAAACTGGTAAAACCTACATTGTTGATAGAGTTGGGAGTACTTAGCCCTGTGAAAACAGCACTTTCGCACAAGGAAATCTACTTCTCTAAGACTGGGAAACAGTGACACAGAATGTATGAGTTCCTCAAGATTGGTAACAGATAGAAACAAGAGAAAGTCCACAGTGATTCATCTACCGAGAGAAGTTACACAGGTTTACACAGAGAAATCCAAGTGTAACTGCAAGAAAATAAGAGAGACTTAGAAAACTGGTAAAACCTACATTGTTGATAGAGTTGATAGTACTTAGCAATGTGAAAACAGCACTTTCGCACAAACAAATCTACTTCTCTAAGACAGGGAAACAGTGAACAGAGAATGTATGAGTTTCTCAAGATTGGTAACAGATAGAAACAAGAGAAAGTCCACAGTGATTCATCTACCGAGAGAAGTTACAGAGGTTTACACAGAGAATTCCAAGTATAAGTACAAGAAAATAAGAGAGACTTAGAAAACCGGTAAAACCTACATTGTTGATAGAGTTGGGAGTACTTAGCACTGTGAAAACAGCACTTTCGCAAAAGAAATCTACGTCTCTAAGACCGGGAAAGAGTGAACAGAGAATGTATGAGTTTCTCAAGATTGGTAACAGATAGAAACAGGAGAAAGTCCACAGTGATTCATCTACAGAGAGAAGTTACAGAGGTTTACACAGAGAATTCCAAGTATAAGTACAAGAAAATAAGAGAGACTTAGAAAACTGGTAAAAGCTACATTGTTGATAGAGTTGGGAGAACTTAGCACTGTGAAAACAGCACTTTCGCACAAAGAAATCTACTTCGCTAAGACTGGGAATCAGTGAACAGCGAATGTATGAGTTTCTCAAGATTGGTAACAGATAGAAACAAGAGAAAGTACACAATGATTCATCTACCTAGATAAGTTACAGAGGTTTACACAGAGAATTCCAAGTATAGTACAAGCAAATAAGAGAGACTTAGAAAACCGGTAAAACCTACATTGTTGATAGAGTTGGGAGTACTTAGCACTGTGAAAACAGCACGTTCGTACAAAGAAATCTACTTCTGTAGGACCGCGAAACAGTGAACAGAGAATGTATGAGTTTCTCAAGTTTGGGAACAGATAGAAACAAGAGAAAGTCCACAGTGATTCATCTACCGAGAGAAGTTACAGAGGTTTACACAGAGAATTCCAAGTATAAGTACAAGAAAATAAGAGAGACTTAGAAAACTGGTAAAACCTACATTGTTGATAGAGTTGGGAGTACTTAGCACTGTGAAAACAGCACTTTCGCACAAAGAAATCTACTTCTCTAATACCGGGAAAGAGTGAACGGAGAATGAATGAGTTTCTCAAGATTGGTAACAGATAGAAACAGGAGAAAGTCCACAGTGATTCATCTACCGAGAGAAGTTACAGAGGTTTACACAGAGAATTCCAAGTATAAGTAGAAGCAAATAAGAGAGACTTAGAAAACTGGTAAAAACTACCTTTTTGATAGAGTTGGGAGTACTTAGCACTGTGAAAACAGCACTTTCGCACAAAGAAATCTACTTCTCTGAGACCGGGAAACAGTGAACGGAGAATGTATGAGTTTCTCAAGATTGGTAACAGATAGAAACAGGAGAAAGTCCACAGTGATTCATCTACCGAGAGAAGTTACAGAGGGTTACACAGAGAATTCCAAGTATAAGTACAAGAATATAAGAGAGACTTAGAAAACGAGTAAAACCTACATTGTTGATAGAGTTGGGAGTACTTAGCACTGTGAAAACAGCACTTTCGGAGAAAGAAATCTACTTCTCTGAGACCGGGAAACAGTGAACAGAGAATGTATGAGTTTCTCAAGATTGGTAACAGATAGAAACAGGAGAAAGTCCACAGGTATTCATCTACCGAGAGAAGTTACAGAGGTTTACACAGAGAATTCCAAGTATAAGTACAAGCAAATAAGAGAGACTTAGAAAACGGGTAAAACCTACATTGTTGATAGAGTTGGGAGTACTTAGCACTGTGAAAACAGCACTTTCGCACAAAGAAATCTACTTCTCTAAGACTGGGAATCAGTGAACAGCGAATGTATGAGTTTCTCAAGATTGGTAACAGATAGAAACAAGAGAAAGTAGACAGTGATTCATCTACCTAGAGAAGTTACAGAGGTTTACACAGAGAATTCCAAGTATAAGTGCAAGAAAATAAGAGAGACTTAGAAAACTGGTGAAAAAAACCTTTTTAATAGAGTTCGGAGTACTTAGCACTGTGAAAACAGCACATTCCCAGAAAGAAATCTACTTCTCTAAGACCACGAAACAGTAAACAGAGAATGTATGAGTTTCTCAAGATTGGTAACAGATAGAAACAAGAAAAAGTCCACAGTGATTCATCTACCGAGAGAAGTAACAGAGGTTTACACAGAGAATTCCAAGTATAAGTACAAGAAAATAAGAGAGACTTAGAAAACTGGTAAAACCTACATTGTTAATAGACTTGGGAGTACTTAGCACTGTGAAAACAGCACTTTCGCACAAAGAAATCTGCTTCTCTAAGACCGCGAAACAGTGAACAGAGAATGTATGAGTTTCTCAAGATTGGTGACACATAGAAACAAGAGAAAGTCTCCAGTGATTCATCTACTGAGAGAAGTTACAGAGGTTTACACAGAGAATTCCAAGTATAAGTAGAAGCAAACAAGAGAGACTTAGAAAACTGGTAAAAACTACATTGTTGATAGAGTTGGGAGTACTTAGCACTGTGAAAACAGCACTTTCTCACAAAGAAATCTACTTCTCTAAGACCGCGAAACGGTAAACAGAGAATGTATCAGTTTCTCAAGATTGGTAACAGATAGAAACAAGAGAGAGTCCACAGTGATTCATCTACCGAGAGAAGTTACAGAGGTTTACACAGAGAATTCCAAGTATAAGTACAAGAAAATAAGAGAGACTTAGAAAACTGGTAAAACCTACATTGTTGATAGAGTTGGGAGTACTTAGCACTGTGAAAACAGCACTTTCGCAGAAAGAAATCTACTTCTCTAATACCGGGAAAGAGTGAACAGAGAATGTATGAGTTTCTCAAGATTGGTAACAGATAGAAACAAGAGAAAGTACACAGTGATTCATCTACCGAGAGAAGTTACAGAGGTTTAGACAGAGAATTCCAAGTATAAGTACAGGAAAATAAGAGAGACTTAGAAAACTGGTAAAACCTACAATGTTGATAGAGTTGGGAGTACTTAGCACTGTGAAAACAGCACTTTCGGAGAAAGAAATCTACTTCTCTGAAACCGGGAAACAGTGAACGGAGAATGTATGAGTTTCTCAAGATTGGTAACAGATAGAAACAAGAGAAAGTCCACAGTGATTCATCTTCCGAGAGAAGTTACAGAGGTTTACACAGAGAATTCCAAGTATAGGTACAAGAAAATAAGAGAGACTTAGAAAACTGGTAAAACCTACATTGTTGATAGAGTTGGGAGTATTTGGCACTGTGAAAACAGCACTTTTGGAGAAAGAAATCTACTTCCCTGAGACCGGGAAACAGTGAACGGAGAATGTATGAGTTTCTCAAGATTGGTAACAGATAGAAACAGGAGAAAGTCCACAGTGATTCATCTACCGAGAGAAGTTACGGAGGTTTACACAGAGAATTCCAAGTATAAGTACAAGCAAATAAGAGAGACTTAGAAAACCGGTAAAACCTACATTGTTGATAGAGTTGGGAGTACTTAGCACTGTGAAAACAGCACTTTCGCACAAAGAAATCTACTTCTCTAATACCGCGAAACAGTGAACAGAGAATGTATAAGTTTCTCCAGATTGGTAACAGATAGAAACAAGAGAAAGTAGACAGTGATTCATCTACCTAGAGAAGTTACAGAACTTTACACAGAGAATTCCAAGGATAAGTGCAAGAAAATAAGAGAGACTAGAAAACTGGTTAAAACTACATTTTTGATAGAGTTGGGAGTACTTAGCACTGTGAAAACAGCACTTTAACACAAAGAAATCTACATCTCTAAGACCACGAAACAGTAAACAGAGAATGTATGAGTTTCTCAACATTGGTAACAGATAGAAACAAGAGAAAGTCCACAGTGATTCATCTACCGAGAGAAGTTACAGAGGTTTACACAGAGAATTCCAAGTATACGTACAAGAAAATAAGAGAGACTTAGAAAACTGGTAAAACCTACAGTGTTCATAGAGTTGGGAGTACTTAGCACTATGAAAACAGCACGTTCGCACAAAGAATTCTACTTCTCTAGGACCGGGAAACAGTGAACAGAGAATGTATGAGTTTCTCAAGATTGGTAACAGATAGAAACAAGAGAAAGTCCACAGTGATTCATCCACCGAGAGAAGTTACAGAGGTTTACACAGAGAATTCGAAGTATAAGTGCAAGAAAATAAGAGAGACTTAGAAAACTGGTAAAACCTACATTGTTGATAGAGTTGGGAGTACTTAGCACTGTGAAAACAGCACTTTCGCACAAAGAAATCTACCTCTCTAAGACAGGGAAACAGTGAACAGAGAATATATGAGTTTCTCAAGATTGGTAACAGATAGAAACAAGAGAAAGTCCACAGTGATTCATCTACCGAGAGAAGTTACAGAGGTTTAGACAGAGAATTCCAAGTATAAGTACAAGAAAATAAGAGAGACTTAGAAAACTGGTAAAACCTACATTGTTGATAGAGTTGGGAGTACTTAGCACTGTGAAAACAGCACTTTCGGAGAAAGAAATCTACTTCTCCGAAACCGAGAAACAGTGAACGGAGAATGTATGAGTTTCTCAAGATTGGTAACAGATAGAAACAGGAGAAAGTCCACAGTGATTCATCTACCGAGAGAAGTTACAGAGGTTTACACAGAGAATTCCAAGTATAAGTACAAGAAAATAAGAGAGACTTAGAAAACTGGTAAAACCTACATTGTTGATAGAGTTGGGAGTACTTAGCACTGTGAAAACAGCACTTTCTCACAAAGAAATCTACTTCTCTAAGACCGCGAAACAGTAAACAGAGAATGTATCAGTTTCTCGAGATTGGTAACAGATAGAAACAAGAGAAAGTCTCCAGTGATTCATCTACCGAGAGAAGTTACAGAGTTTTACACAGAGAATTCCAAGTATAAGTACAAGCAAATAAGAGAGACTTAGAAAACAGGTAAAACCTACATTGTTGATAGAATTGGGAGTACTTAGCACTGTGAAAACAGCACTGTCGCACAAAGAAATCTACTTCTCTAAGACCGGGAAACAGTGAACACAGTATGTATGAGTTCCTCAAGATTGGTAACAGATAGAAACAAGAGATAGTCCACAGTGGTTCATCTACCGAGAGAAGTTACAGAGGTTTACACAGAGAAATGCAAGTGTAACTGCAAGAAAATAAGAGAGACTTAGAAAACTGGTAAAACCTACATTGTTGATAGAGTTGATAGTACTTAGCAATGTGAAAACAGCACATTCGCACAAAGAAATCTACTTCTCTAAGACAGGGAAACAGTGAACAGAGAATGTGTGCGTTTCTCAAGATTGGTAACAGATAGAAACAAGAGAAAGTACACAGTGATTCATCTACCGAGAGAAATTAGAGAGGTTTACACAGAGAATTCCAAGCATAAGTACAAGAAAATAAGAGAGACTTAGAAAACTGGTAAAACCTACATTGTTGATAGAGTTCGGAGTACTTAGCACTGTGCAAACAGCACTTTCGCACAAAGAAATCTACTTCTCTAATCCCGGGAAACAGTGAATGGAGAATGTATAAGTTTCTCAAGATTGGTAACAGATAGAAACAAGAGAAAGTACACAGTGATTCATCTACCGAGAGAAGTTACAGAGGTTTACACAGAGAAATACAAGTGTAACTGCAAGAAAATAAGAGAGACTTAGAAAACTGGTAAAACCTACATTGTTGATACAGTTGATAGTACTTAGCAATGTGAAAACAGCACTTTCGCACAAAGAAATCTACTTCTCTAAGACAGGGAAACAGTGAACAGAGAATGTATGAGTTTCTCAAGATTGGTAACAGATAGGAACAAGAGAAAGTACACAGTGATTCATCTACCTAGAGAAGTTACAGAGGTTTACACAGAGAATTCCAAGTATAAGTGCAAGAAAATAAGAGAGACTTAGAAAACTGGTAAAAACTATCTCTTTGATAGAGTTGGGAGTACTTAGCACTGTGAAAACAGCACTTTCGCACAAAGAAATCTACATATCTAAGACCACGAAACAGTAAACAGAGAATGTATGAGTTTCTCAAGATTGGCAACAGATAGAAACAAGAGAAAGTACACAGTGATTCATCTACCTAGAGAAATTACAGAGGTTTACACAGAGAATTCCAAGTATAAGTAGAAGCAAATAAGAGAGACTTAGAAAACTGGTAAAATCTACCTTGTTGATACAGTTGGGAGTACTTAGCCCTGTGAAAACAGCACTTTCGCACAAGGAAATCTACTTCTCTAAGACTGGGAAACAGTGAACAGAGAATGTATGAGTTTCTCAAGATTGGTAACAGATAGAAACAAGAGAAAGTCCACAGTGATTCATCTCCCGAGAGAAGTTACAGAGGTTTACACAGAGAAATCCAAGTGTAACTGCAAGAAAATAAGAGAGACTTAGAAAACTGGTAAAACCTACATTGTTGATAGAGTTAGGAGTGCTTAGCACTGTGAAAACAGCACTTTCGCACAAAGAAATCTACTTCTCTAAGACCGGGAAACAGTGAACGGAGAATGTATGAGTATCTCAAGATTGGTAACAGATAGAAACAAGAGAAAGTACACAGTGATTCATCTACCTAGAGAAGTTACAGAGGTTTACACAGAATATTCCAAGTAGAAGTACAAGCAAATAAGAGAGACTTAGAAAACTGGTAAAACCTACATTATTGATAGAGTTGGGAGTACTTAGCATTGTGAAAACAGTACTTTCGCACAAAGAAATCTACTTCTCTAAGACTGAGAAACAGTGAACAGAGAATGTATGAGTTTCTCAAGATTGGTAACAGATAGAAACAAGAGAAAGTACACAGTGATTCATCTACCTAGTGAAGTTACAGAGGTTTACACAGAGAATTCCAAGTATAAGTGCAAGAAAATAAGAGAGACTTAGAAAACTGGTAAAAACTATCTTTTTGATAGAGTTGGGAGTACTTAGCACTGTGAAAACAGCACTTTCGCACAAAGAAATCTACTTCTCTAAGACCGGGAAACAGTGAACAGAGAATGTATGAGTTTCTCAAGATTGGTAACAGATAGAAACAAGAGAAAGTACACAGTGATTCATCTACCGAGACAAGTTACAGAGGTTTACACAGAGAATTCCAAGTATAAGTACAAGAAAATAAGACAGACTTAGAAAACTGGTAAAACCTACATTGTTGATAGAGTTCGGAGTACTTAGCACTGTGAAAACAGCACATTCGCACAAAGAAATCTGCTTCTCTAAGATCGCGAAACAGTGAACAGAGAATGTATGAGATTCTAAAGACTGGTAACAGATAGAAACAGGAGAAAGTCCACAGTGATTCATCTACCGAGAGACGTTACAGAGGTCTACACAGAGAATTCCAAGTATAAGTACAAGCAAATAAAAGAGACTTAGAAAACCGGTAAAACCCACATTGTTGATAGAATTGGGAGTACTTAGCACTGTGAAAACAGCACTGTCGCACAAAGAATTCTACTTCTCTAAGACCGGGAAACAGTGAACAGAGAATGTATTAGTTTCTCAAGATTGGTAACAGATAGAAACAAGAGAAAGTAGACAGTGATTCATCTACCTAGAGAAGTTACAGAGGTTTACACAGAGAATTCCAAGTATAAGTACAAGAAAATAAGAGAGACTTAGAAAACTGGTAAAAACTACCTTTTTAATAGAGTTGAGAGTACTTAGCACTGTGAAAACAGCACATTCTGACAAAGAAATCTACTTCTCTAAGACCACGAAACAGTAAACAGAGAATGTATGAGTGTCTCAAGATTGGTAACAGATAGAAACAAGAGAAAGTCCACAGTGATTCATCTACCGAGAGAAGTTACAGAGGTTTACACAGAGAATTCCAAGTATAAGTACAAGAAAATAAGAGAGACTTAGAAAACTGGTAAAACCTACATTGTTAATAGAGTTTGGAGTACTTAGCACTGTGAAAACAGCACTTTCGCACAAAGAAATCTGCTTCTCTAAGACCGCGAAACAATGAACAGAGAATGTATGAGTTTCTCAAGATTGGTGACACATAGAAACAAGAGAAAGTCTCCAGTGATTCATCTACCGAGAGAAGTTACAGAGGTTTACACAGAGAATTCCAAGTATAAGTACAAGCAAATAAGAGAGACTTAGAAAACCGGTAAAACCTACATTGTTGATAGAGTTGGGAGTACTTAGCACTGTGAAAACAGCACTTTCGCACAAAGAAATCTACTTCTCTAATACCGCGAAACAGTGAACAGAGAATGTATAAGTTTCTCCAGATTGGTAACAGATAGAAACAAGAGAAAGTAGACAGTGATTCATCTACCTAGAGAAGTTACAGAACTTTACACAGAGAATTCCAAGGATAAGTGCAAGAAAATAAGAGAGACTAGAAAACTGGTTAAAACTACATTTTTGATAGAGTTGGGAGTACTTAGCACTGTGAAAACAGCACTTTAACACAAAGAAATCTACATCTCTAAGACCACGAAACAGTAAACAGAGAATGTATGAGTTTCTCAACATTGGTAACAGATAGAAACAAGAGAAAGTCCACAGTGATTCATCTACCGAGAGAAGTTACAGAGGTTTACACAGAGAATTCCAAGTATACGTACAAGAAAATAAGAGAGACTTAGAAAACTGGTAAAACCTACAGTGTTCATAGAGTTGGGAGTACTTAGCACTATGAAAACAGCACGTTCGCACAAAGAATTCTACTTCTCTAGGACCGGGAAACAGTGAACAGAGAATGTATGAGTTTCTCAAGATTGGTAACAGATAGAAACAAGAGAAAGTCCACAGTGATTCATCCACCGAGAGAAGTTACAGAGGTTTACACAGAGAATTCGAAGTATAAGTGCAAGAAAATAAGAGAGACTTAGAAAACTGGTAAAACCTACATTGTTGATAGAGTTGGGAGTACTTAGCACTGTGAAAACAGCACTTTCGCACAAAGAAATCTACCTCTCTAAGACAGGGAAACAGTGAACAGAGAATATATGAGTTTCTCAAGATTGGTAACAGATAGAAACAAGAGAAAGTCCACAGTGATTCATCTACCGAGAGAAGTTACAGAGGTTTAGACAGAGAATTCCAAGTATAAGTACAAGAAAATAAGAGAGACTTAGAAAACTGGTAAAACCTACATTGTTGATAGAGTTGGGAGTACTTAGCACTGTGAAAACAGCACTTTCGGAGAAAGAAATCTACTTCTCCGAAACCGAGAAACAGTGAACGGAGAATGTATGAGTTTCTCAAGATTGGTAACAGATAGAAACAGGAGAAAGTCCACAGTGATTCATCTACCGAGAGAAGTTACAGAGGTTTACACAGAGAATTCCAAGTATAAGTACAAGAAAATAAGAGAGACTTAGAAAACTGGTAAAACCTACATTGTTGATAGAGTTGGGAGTACTTAGCACTGTGAAAACAGCACTTTCTCACAAAGAAATCTACTTCTCTAAGACCGCGAAACAGTAAACAGAGAATGTATCAGTTTCTCGAGATTGGTAACAGATAGAAACAAGAGAAAGTCTCCAGTGATTCATCTACCGAGAGAAGTTACAGAGTTTTACACAGAGAATTCCAAGTATAAGTACAAGCAAATAAGAGAGACTTAGAAAACAGGTAAAACCTACATTGTTGATAGAATTGGGAGTACTTAGCACTGTGAAAACAGCACTGTCGCACAAAGAAATCTACTTCTCTAAGACCGGGAAACAGTGAACACAGTATGTATGAGTTCCTCAAGATTGGTAACAGATAGAAACAAGAGATAGTCCACAGTGGTTCATCTACCGAGAGAAGTTACAGAGGTTTACACAGAGAAATGCAAGTGTAACTGCAAGAAAATAAGAGAGACTTAGAAAACTGGTAAAACCTACATTGTTGATAGAGTTGATAGTACTTAGCAATGTGAAAACAGCACATTCGCACAAAGAAATCTACTTCTCTAAGACAGGGAAACAGTGAACAGAGAATGTGTGCGTTTCTCAAGATTGGTAACAGATAGAAACAAGAGAAAGTACACAGTGATTCATCTACCGAGAGAAATTAGAGAGGTTTACACAGAGAATTCCAAGCATAAGTACAAGAAAATAAGAGAGACTTAGAAAACTGGTAAAACCTACATTGTTGATAGAGTTCGGAGTACTTAGCACTGTGCAAACAGCACTTTCGCACAAAGAAATCTACTTCTCTAATACCGGGAAACAGTGAATGGAGAATGTATAAGTTTCTCAAGATTGGTAACAGATAGAAACAAGAGAAAGTACACAGTGATTCATCTACCGAGAGAAGTTACAGAGGTTTACACAGAGAAATACAAGTGTAACTGCAAGAAAATAAGAGAGACTTAGAAAACTGGTAAAACCTACATTGTTGATACAGTTGATAGTACTTAGCAATGTGAAAACAGCACTTTCGCACAAAGAAATCTACTTCTCTAAGACAGGGAAACAGTGAACAGAGAATGTATGAGTTTCTCAAGATTGGTAACAGATAGGAACAAGAGAAAGTACACAGTGATTCATCTACCTAGAGAAGTTACAGAGGTTTACACAGAGAATTCCAAGTATAAGTGCAAGAAAATAAGAGAGACTTAGAAAACTGGTAAAAACTATCTCTTTGATAGAGTTGGGAGTACTTAGCACTGTGAAAACAGCACTTTCACACAAAGAAATCTACATATCTAAGACCACGAAACAGTAAACAGAGAATGTATGAGTTTCTCAAGATTGGCAACAGATAGAAACAAGAGAAAGTACACAGTGATTCATCTACCTAGAGAAATTACAGAGGTTTACACAGAGAATTCCAAGTATAAGTAGAAGCAAATAAGAGAGACTTAGAAAACTGGTAAAATCTACCTTGTTGATACAGTTGGGAGTACTTAGCCCTGTGAAAACAGCACTTTCGCACAAGGAAATCTACTTCTCTAAGACTGGGAAACAGTGAACAGAGAATGTATGAGTTTCTCAAGATTGGTAACAGATAGAAACAAGAGAAAGTCCACAGTGATTCATCTCCCGAGAGAAGTTACAGAGGTTTACACAGAGAAATCCAAGTGTAACTGCAAGAAAATAAGAGAGACTTAGAAAACTGGTAAAACCTACATTGTTGATAGAGTTAGGAGTGCTTAGCACTGTGAAAACAGCACTTTCGCACAAAGAAATCTACTTCTCTAAGACCGGGAAACAGTGAACGGAGAATGTATGAGTATCTCAAGATTGGTAACAGATAGAAACAAGAGAAAGTACACAGTGATTCATCTACCTAGAGAAGTTACAGAGGTTTACACAGAATATTCCAAGTAGAAGTACAAGCAAATAAGAGAGACTTAGAAAACTGGTAAAACCTACATTATTGATAGAGTTGGGAGTACTTAGCATTGTGAAAACAGTACTTTCGCACAAAGAAATCTACTTCTCTAAGACTGAGAAACAGTGAACAGAGAATGTATGAGTTTCTCAAGATTGGTAACAGATAGAAACAAGAGAAAGTACACAGTGATTCATCTACCTAGTGAAGTTACAGAGGTTTACACAGAGAATTCCAAGTATAAGTGCAAGAAAATAAGAGAGACTTAGAAAACTGGTAAAAACTATCTTTTTGATAGAGTTGGGAGTACTTAGCACTGTGAAAACAGCACTTTCGCACAAAGAAATCTACTTCTCTAAGACCGGGAAACAGTGAACAGAGAATGTATGAGTTTCTCAAGATTGGTAACAGATAGAAACAAGAGAAAGTACACAGTGATTCATCTACCGAGACAAGTTACAGAGGTTTACACAGAGAATTCCAAGTATAAGTACAAGAAAATAAGACAGACTTAGAAAACTGGTAAAACCTACATTGTTGATAGAGTTCGGAGTACTTAGCACTGTGAAAACAGCACATTCGCACAAAGAAATCTGCTTCTCTAAGATCGCGAAACAGTGAACAGAGAATGTATGAGATTCTAAAGACTGGTAACAGATAGAAACAGGAGAAAGTCCACAGTGATTCATCTACCGAGAGACGTTACAGAGGTCTACACAGAGAATTCCAAGTATAAGTACAAGCAAATAAAAGAGACTTAGAAAACCGGTAAAACCCACATTGTTGATAGAATTGGGAGTACTTAGCACTGTGAAAACAGCACTGTCGCACAAAGAATTCTACTTCTCTAAGACCGGGAAACAGTGAACAGAGAATGTATTAGTTTCTCAAGATTGGTAACAGATAGAAACAAGAGAAAGTAGACAGTGATTCATCTACCTAGAGAAGTTACAGAGGTTTACACAGAGAATTCCAAGTATAAGTACAAGAAAATAAGAGAGACTTAGAAAACTGGTAAAAACTACCTTTTTAATAGAGTTGAGAGTACTTAGCACTGTGAAAACAGCACATTCTGACAAAGAAATCTACTTCTCTAAGACCACGAAACAGTAAACAGAGAATGTATGAGTGTCTCAAGATTGGTAACAGATAGAAACAAGAGAAAGTCCACAGTGATTCATCTACCGAGAGAAGTTACAGAGGTTTACACAGAGAATTCCAAGTATAAGTACAAGAAAATAAGAGAGACTTAGAAAACTGGTAAAACCTACATTGTTAATAGAGTTTGGAGTACTTAGCACTGTGAAAACAGCACTTTCGCACAAAGAAATCTGCTTCTCTAAGACCGCGAAACAATGAACAGAGAATGTATGAGTTTCTCAAGATTGGTGACACATAGAAACAAGAGAAAGTCTCCAGTGATTCATCTACCGAGAGAAGTTACAGAGGTTTACACAGAGAATTCCAAGTATAAGTACAAGAAAATAAGAGAGACTTAGAAAACTGGTGAAACCTACATTGTTGATAGAGTTGGGAGTACTTAGCCCTGTGAAAACAGCACTTTCGCACAAAGAAATCTACTTCTCTAAGACTGGGAAACAGTGAACAGAGAATGTATGAGTTTCTCAAGATTGGTAACAGAAACAAGAGAAAGTCCACAGTGATTCATCTACCGAGAGAAGTTACAGAGGTTTACACAGAGAATTCCAAGTATAAGTACAAGAAAATAAGAGAGACTTAGAAAACTGGTAAAACCTACATTGTTGATAGAGTTGGGAGTACTTAGCACTGTTAAAACAGCACTTTCGCCCAAAGAAATCTACTTCTCTGAAACCGGGAAACAGTGAACAGAGAATGTATGAGTTTCTCAAGATTGGTAACAGATAGAAACAAGAGAAAGTATACAGTGACTCTACTACCTAGAGAAGTTACTGAGGTTTACACAGAGAATTCCAAGTATAAGTACAAGCAAATAAGAGAGACTTACAAAACTGGTAAAAACTACATTGTTGATAGAGTTGGGAGTACTTAGCACTGTGAAAACAGCACTTTCGCACAAAGAAATCTACTTCTCTAAGACCGGGAAACAGTGAACAGAGAATGTATGAGTTTCTCAAGATTGGTAACAGATAGAAACAAGAGAAAGTCCACAGTGATTCATCTACCGAGAGAATTTACAGAGGTTTACACAGAGAATTCCAAGTATAAGTACAAGAAAATAAGAGAGACTTAGAAAACTGGTAAAACCTACATTGTTGATAGAGTTGGGAGTACTTAGCACTGTGAAAACAGCACATTCGCACAAAGAAATCTGCTATTCTATGACCGCGAAACAGTCAACAGAGCATGTATGAGTTTCTCAAGATTGGTAACAGATAGAAACAAGACAAAGTACACAGTGATTCATCTACCTAGAGAAGTTACAGAGGTTTACACAGAGAATTCCAAGTATACTACAAGCAAATAAGAGAGACTTAGAAAACCGGTAAAACCTACATTTTTGATAGAGTTGGGAGTACTTAGCGCTGTGAAAACAGCACTTTCGCACAAAGAAATCTACTTCTCTAAGACCGTGAAACAGTAAACAGAGAATGTATCAGTTTCTCAAGATGGGTAACAGATAGAAACACGAGAAAGTACACAGTGATTCATTTACCGAGAGAAGTTACAGAGGTTTACACAGAGAATTCCAAGTATAAGTACAAGAAAATAAGAGAGACTTAGAAAACTGGTAAAACCTACATTGTTGATAGAGTTGGGAGTACTTAGCACTGTGAAAACAGCATTTTCGCACAAGGAAATCTGCTTCTCTATGACCGCGAAACAGTGAACAGAGAATGTATCAGTTTCTCAAGATTGGTAACAGATAGAAACAAGAGAAAGTCTCCAGTGATACATCTACCGAGAGAAGTTACAGAGGTTTACACAGAAAATTCCAAGTATAAGGACAGGAAAATGAGAGAGACTTAGAAAACTGGTAAAACCTACATTGTTGATAGAGTTGGGAGTACTAAGCCGCGTGAAAACAGCACTTTCGCACAAAGAAATCTACTTCTCTAAGACAGGGAAACAGTGAACAGAGAATTTATGAGTTTCTCAAGATTGGTAACAGATAGAAACAAGAGAAAGTCCACAGTGATTCATCTACCGAGAGAAGTTACAGAGGTTTACACAGAGAAATCCAAGTGTAACTGCAAGAAAATAAGAGAGACTTAGAAAACTGGTAAAACCTACATTATTGATAGAGTTGATAGTACTTAGCAATGTGAAAACAGCACTTTCGCACAAAGAAATCTACTTCTCTAAGACAGGGAAACAGTGAACAGAGAATGTATGAGTTTCTCAAGATTGGTAACAGATAGAAACAAGAGAAAGTACACAGTGATTCATCTACCTAGAGAAGTTACAGAGGTTTACACAGAGAATGCCAAGTATAAGTACAAGAAAATAAGAGAGACTTAGAAAACCGGTAAAACCTACATTGTTGATAGAGTTGGGAGTACTTAGCACTGTGAAAACAGCACTGTCGCACAAAGAAATCTACTTCTCTAAGACCGGGAAACAGTGAACAGAGAATGTATTAGTTTCTCAAGATAGGTAACAGATATAAACAAGAGAAAGTAGACAGTGATTCATCTACCTAGAGAAGTTACAGAGGTTTACACAGAGAATTCCAAGTATAAGTGCAAGAAAATAAGAGAGACTTAGAAAACTGGTAAAACCTACATTGTTGATAGAGTTGGGAGTACTTAGCCCTGTGAAAACAGCACTTTCGCACAAGGAAATCTACTTCTCTAAGACTGGGAAACAGTGACACAGAATGTATGAGTTCCTCAAGATTGGTAACAGATAGAAACAAGAGAAAGTCCACAGTGATTCATCTACCGAGAGAAGTTACACAGGTTTACACAGAGAAATCCAAGTGTAACTGCAAGAAAATAAGAGAGACTTAGAAAACTGGTAAAACCTACATTGTTGATAGAGTTGATAGTACTTAGCAGTGTGAAAACAGCACTTTCGCACAAACAAATCTACTTCTCTAAGACTGGGAATCAGTGAACAGAGAATGTATGAGTTTCTCAAGATTGGTAACAGATAGAAACAAGAGAAAGTCCACAGTCATTCATCTACCGAGAGAAGTTACAGAGGTTTACACAGAGAATTCCAAGTATACTACAAGCAAATAAGAGAGACTTAGAAAACTGGTAAAAACTACATTGTTGATAGAGTTGGGAGTACTTAGCACTGTGAAAATAGCACGTTCGCACAAAGAAATCTACTTCTCTAAGACTGGGAAGCAGTGAACAGAGAATGTATGAGTTTCTCAAGATTGGTAACAGATAGAAACAAGAGAAAGTCCACAGTGATTCATCTACCTAGTGAAGTTACAGAGGTTTACACAGAGAATTCCAAGTATAGTACAAGCAAATAAGAGAGACTTAGAAAACCGGTAAAACCTACATTGTTGATAGAGTTGTGAGTACTTAGCACTGTGAAAACAGCGCTTTCGCACAAAGAAATCTACTTCTCTAAGACTGGGAAACAGTGAACAGAGAATGTATGAGTTTCTCAAGATTGGTAACAGATAGAAACAAGAGAAAGTCCACAGTGATTCATCAACCTAGTGAAGTTACAGAGGTTTACACAGAGAATTCCAAGTATAGTACAAGCAAATAAGAGAGACTTAGAAAACTGGTAAAACCTACATTGCTGATAGAGTTGGGAGTACTTAGCACTGTGAAAACAGCACTTTCGCACAAGGAAATCTGCTTCTCTATGACCGCGAAACAGTGAACAGAGAATGTATGAGTTTCTCAAGATTGGTAACAGATAGAAACAAGAGAAAGTCTCCAGTGATTCATCTACCGAGAGAAGTTACAGAGGTTTACACAGAAAATTCCAAGTATAAGTACAGGAAAATAAGAGAGACTTAGAAAACTGGTAAAACCTACATTGTTGATAGAGTTGGGAGTACTGAGCCGTGTGAAAACAGCACTTTCGCACAAAGAAATCTACTTCTCTAAGACTGGGAAACAGTGAACAGAGAATTTATGAGTTTCTCAAGATTGGTAACACATAGAAACAAGAGAAACTCCACAGTGATTCATCTACCGAGAGAAGTTACAGAGGTTTACACAGAGAAATCCAAGTGTAACTGCAAGAAAATAAGAGAGACTTAGAAAACTGGTAAAACCTACATTATTGATAGAGTTGATAGTACTTAGCAATGTGAAAACAGCACTTTCGCACAAAGAAATCTACTTCTCTAAGACAGGGAAACAGTGAACAGAGAATGTATGAGTTTCTCAAGATTGGTAACAGATAGAAACAAGAGAAAGTACACAGTGATTCATCTACCTAGAGAAGTTACAGAGGTTTACACAGAGAATTCCAAGTATAAGTGCAAGAAAATAAGAGAGACTTAGAAAACTGGTAAAAACCATCTTTTTGATAGAGTTGGCAGTACTATGCACTGTGAAAACAGCACTTTCGAACAAAGAAATCTACTTCTCTAAGACCACGAAACAGTAAACAGAGAATGTATGAGTTTCTCAAGATTGGTAACAGATAGAAACAAGAGAAAGTCCACAGTGATTCATCTACCGAGACAAGTTACAGATGTTTACACAGAGAATTCCAAGTATAAGTACAAGAAAATAAGAGAGACTTAGAAAACTGGTAAAACCTACATTGTTGATAGAGTTGGGAGTATTTAGCACTGTGAAAACAGCACATTCGCACAAAGAAATCTGATTCTCTAAGACCGCGAAGCAGTGAACAGAGAAAGTATGAGTTTCTCAAGATTGGTAATAGATAGAAACAAGAGAAAGTCTCCAGTGATTCATCTACCGAGAGAAGTTACAGAGGTTTACACAGAGAATTCCAAGTATAAGTGCAAGAAAATAAGAGAGACTTAGAAAACTGGTAAAACCTACATTGTTGATAGAGTTGGGAGTACTTAGCCCTGTGAAAACAGCACTTTCGCACAAGGAAATCTACTTCTCTAAGACTGGGAAACAGTGACACAGAATGTATGAGTTCCTCAAGATTGGTAACAGATAGAAACAAGAGAAAGTCCACAGTGATTCATCTACCGAGAGAAGTTACACAGGTTTACACAGAGAAATCCAAGTGTAACTGCAAGAAAATAAGAGAGACTTAGAAAACTGGTAAAACCTACATTGTTGATAGAGTTGATAGTACTTAGCAATGTGAAAACAGCACTTTCGCACAAACAAATCTACTTCTCTAAGACAGGGAAACAGTGAACAGAGAATGTATGAGTTTCTCAAGATTGGTAACAGATAGAAACAAGAGAAAGTCCACAGTGATTCATCTACCGAGAGAAGTTACAGAGGTTTACACAGAGAATTCCAAGTATAAGTACAAGAAAATAAGACTTAGAAAACCGGTAAAACCTACATTGTTGATAGAGTTGGGAGTACTTAGCACTGTGAAAACAGCACTTTCGCAAAGAAATCTACGTCTCTAAGACCGGGAAAGAGTGAACAGGGAATGTATGAGTTTCTCAAGATTGGTAACAGATAGAAACAGGAGAAAGTCCACAGTGATTCATCTACCGAGAGAAGTTACTGAGGTTTACACAGAGAATTCCAAGTATAAGTACAAGAAAATAAGAGAGACTTAGAAAACTGGTAAAAGCTACATTGTTGATAGAGTTGGGAGAACTTAGCACTGTGAAAACAGCACTTTCGCACAAAGAAATCTACTTCGCTAAGACTGGGAATCAGTGAACAGCGAATGTATGAGTTTCTCAAGATTGGTAACAGATAGAAACAAGAGAAAGTACACAATGATTCATCTACCTAGATAAGTTACAGAGGTTTACACAGAGAATTCCAAGTATAGTACAAGCAAATAAGAGAGACTTAGAAAACCGGTAAAACCTACATTGTTGATAGAGTTGGGAGTACTTAGCACTGTGAAAACAGCACTTTCGCACAAAGAAATATACTTCTCTAAGACCGCGAAACAGTGAACAGAGAATGTATGAGTTTCTCAAGATTGGTAACAGATAGAAACAAGAGAAAGTCCACAGTGATTCATCTACCTAGAGAAGTTACAGAGGTTTACACAGAGAATTGCAAGTATAAGTACAAGAAAATAAGAGAGACTTAGAAAACGGGTAAAACCTACATTGTTGATAGAGTTGGGAGTACTTAGCACTGTGAAAACAGCACGTTCGTACAAAGAAATCTACTTCTGTAGGACCGCGAAACAGTGAACAGAGAATGTATGAGTTTCTCAAGTTTGGGAACAGATAGAAACAAGAGAAAGTCCACAGTGATTCATCTACCGAGAGAAGTTACAGAGGTTTACACAGAGAATTCCAAGTATAAGTACAAGAAAATAAGAGAGACTTAGAAAACTGGTAAAACCTACATTGTTGATAGAGTTGGGAGTACTTAGCACTGTGAAAACAGCACTTTCGGAGAAAGAAATCTACTTCTCTGAGACCGGGAAACAGTGAACGGAGAATGTATGAGTTTCTCAAGATTGGTAACAGATAGAAACAGGAGAAAGTCCACAGTGATTCATCTACCGAGAGAACTTACAGAGTGTTACACAGAGAATTCCAAGTATAAGTACAAGAATATAAGAGAGACTTAGAAAACGGGTAAAACCTACATTGTTGATAGAGTTGGGAGTACTTAGCACTGTGAAAACAGCACTTTCGGAGAAAGAAATCTACTTCTCTGAGACCGGGAAACAGTGAACAGAGAATGTATGAGTTTCTCAAGATTGGTAACAGATAGAAACAGGAGAAAGTCCACAGGTATTCATCTACCGAGAGAAGTTACAGAGGTTTACACAGAGAATTCCAAGTATAAGTACAGGAAAATAAGAGAGACTTAGAAAACTGGTAAAACCTACATTGTTGATAGAGTTGGGAGTACTGAGCCGTGTGAAAACAGCACTTTCGCACAAAGAAATCTACTTCTCTAAGACTGGGAAACAGTGAACAGAGAATTTATGAGTTTCTCAAGATTGGTAACACATAGAAACAAGAGAAACTCCACAGTGATTCATCTACCGAGAGAAGTTACAGAGGTTTACACAGAGAAATCCAAGTGTAACTGCAAGAAAATAAGAGAGACTTAGAAAACTGGTAAAACCTACATTATTGATAGAGTTGATAGTACTTAGCAATGTGAAAACAGCACTTTCGCACAAAGAAATCTACTTCTCTAAGACAGGGAAACAGTGAACAGAGAATGTATGAGTTTCTCAAGATTGGTAACAGATAGAAACAAGAGAAAGTACACAGTGATTCATCTACCTAGAGAAGTTACAGAGGTTTACACAGAGAATTCCAAGTATAAGTGCAAGAAAATAAGAGAGACTTAGAAAACTGGTAAAAACCATCTTTTTGATAGAGTTGGCAGTACTATGCACTGTGAAAACAGCACTTTCGAACAAAGAAATCTACTTCTCTAAGACCACGAAACAGTAAACAGAGAATGTATGAGTTTCTCAAGATTGGTAACAGATAGAAACAAGAGAAAGTCCACAGTGATTCATCTACCGAGACAAGTTACAGATGTTTACACAGAGAATTCCAAGTATAAGTACAAGAAAATAAGAGAGACTTAGAAAACTGGTAAAACCTACATTGTTGATAGAGTTGGGAGTATTTAGCACTGTGAAAACAGCACATTCGCACAAAGAAATCTGATTCTCTAAGACCGCGAAGCAGTGAACAGAGAATGTATGAGTTTCTCAAGATTGGTAATAGATAGAAACAAGAGAAAGTCTCCAGTGATTCATCTACCGAGAGAAGTTACAGAGGTTTACACAGAGAATTCCAAGTATAAGTGCAAGAAAATAAGAGAGACTTAGAAAACTGGTAAAACCTACATTGTTGATAGAGTTGGGAGTACTTAGCCCTGTGAAAACAGCACTTTCGCACAAGGAAATCTACTTCTCTAAGACTGGGAAACAGTGACACAGAATGTATGAGTTCCTCAAGATTGGTAACAGATAGAAACAAGAGAAAGTCCACAGTGATTCATCTACCGAGAGAAGTTACACAGGTTTACACAGAGAAATCCAAGTGTAACTGCAAGAAAATAAGAGAGACTTAGAAAACTGGTAAAACCTACATTGTTGATAGAGTTGATAGTACTTAGCAATGTGAAAACAGCACTTTCGCACAAACAAATCTACTTCTCTAAGACAGGGAAACAGTGAACAGAGAATGTATGAGTTTCTCAAGATTGGTAACAGATAGAAACAAGAGAAAGTCCACAGTGATTCATCTACCGAGAGAAGTTACAGAGGTTTACACAGAGAATTCCAAGTATAAGTACAAGAAAATAAGACTTAGAAAACCGGTAAAACCTACATTGTTGATAGAGTTGGGAGTACTTAGCACTGTGAAAACAGCACTTTCGCAAAGAAATCTACGTCTCTAAGACCGGGAAAGAGTGAACAGAGAATGTATGAGTTTCTCAAGATTGGTAACAGATAGAAACAGGAGAAAGTCCACAGTGATTCATCTACCGAGAGAAGTTACTGAGGTTTACACAGAGAATTCCAAGTATAAGTACAAGAAAATAAGAGAGACTTAGAAAACTGGTAAAAGCTACATTGTTGATAGAGTTGGGAGAACTTAGCACTGTGAAAACAACACTTTCGCACAAAGAAATCTACTTCGCTAAGACTGGGAATCAGTGAACAGCGAATGTATGAGTTTCTCAAGATTGGTAACAGATAGAAACAAGAGAAAGTACACAATGATTCATCTACCTAGATAAGTTACAGAGGTTTACACAGAGAATTCCAAGTATAGTACAAGCAAATAAGAGAGACTTAGAAAACCGGTAAAACCTACATTGTTGATAGAGTTGGGAGTACTTAGCACTGTGAAAACAGCACTTTCGCACAAAGAAATATACTTCTCTAAGACCGCGAAACAGTGAACAGAGAATGTATGAGTTTCTCAAGATTGGTAACAGATAGAAACAAGAGAAAGTCCACAGTGATTCATCTACCTAGAGAAGTTACAGAGGTTTACACAGAGAATTGCAAGTATAAGTACAAGAAAATAAGAGAGACTTAGAAAACGGGTAAAACCTACATTGTTGATAGAGTTGGGAGTACTTAGCACTGTGAAAACAGCACGTTCGTACAAAGAAATCTACTTCTGTAGGACCGCGAAACAGTGAACAGAGAATGTATGAGTTTCTCAAGTTTGGGAACAGATAGAAACAAGAGAAAGTCCACAGTGATTCATCTACCGAGAGAAGTTACAGAGGTTTACACAGAGAATTCCAAGTATAAGTACAAGAAAATAAGAGAGACTTAGAAAACTGGTAAAACCTACATTGTTGATAGAGTTGGGAGTACTTAGCACTGTGAAAACAGCACTTTCGGAGAAAGAAATCTACTTCTCTGAGACCGGGAAACAGTGAACGGAGAATGTATGAGTTTCTCAAGATTGGTAACAGATAGAAACAGGAGAAAGTCCACAGTGATTCATCTACCGAGAGAACTTACAGAGTGTTACACAGAGAATTCCAAGTATAAGTACAAGAATATAAGAGAGACTTAGAAAACGGGTAAAACCTACATTGTTGATAGAGTTGGGAGTACTTAGCACTGTGAAAACAGCACTTTCGGAGAAAGAAATCTACTTCTCTGAGACCGGGAAACAGTGAACAGAGAATGTATGAGTTTCTCAAGATTGGTAACAGATAGAAACAGGAGAAAGTCCACAGGTATTCATCTACCGAGAGAAGTTACAGAGGTTTACACAGAGAATTCCAAGTATAAGTACAAGCAAATAAGAGAGACTTAGAAAACCGGTAAAACCTACATTGTTGATAGAGTTGGGAGTACTTAGCACTGTGAAAACAGCACTTTCGCACAAAGAAATCTACTTCTCTAAGACTGGGAATCAGTGAACAGCGAATGTATGAGTTTCTCAAGATTGGTAACAGATAGAAACAAGAGAAACTACACAATGATTCATCTACCTAGAGAAGTTACAGAGGTTTACACAGAGAATTCCAAGTATAGTACAAGCAAATAAGAGAGACTTAGAAAACCGGTAAAACCTACATTGTTGATAGAGTTGGGAGTACTTAGCACTGTGAAAACAGCACTTTCGCACAAAGAAATATAATTCTCTGAGACCGCGAAACAGTGAACAGAGAATGTATGAGTTTCTCAAGATTGGAAACAGATAGAAACAAGAGAAAGTCCACAGTGATTCATCTACCGAGAGAAGTTACAGAGGTTTACACAGAGAATTGCAAGTATAAGTACAAGAAAATAAGAGAGACTTAGAAAACGGGTAAAACCTACATTGTTGATAGAGTTGGGAGTACTTAGCACTGTGAAAACAGCACGTTCGTACAAAGAAATCTACTTCTGTAGGACCGCGAAACAGTGAACAGAGAATGTATGAGTTTCTCAAGATTGGTAACAGATAGAAACAAGAGAAAGTCCACAGTGATTCATCTACCGAGAGAAGTTACAGAGGTTTACACAGAGAATTCCAAGTATAAGTAGAAGCAAATAAGAGAGACTTAGAAAACTGGTAAAAACTACCTTTTTGATAGAGTTGGGAGTACTTAGCACTGTGAAAACAGCACTTTCGCACAAAGAAATCTACTTCTCTAAGACCACGAAACAGTAAACAGAGAATGTATGAGTTTCTCTAGATTGGTAACAGACAGAAACAAGAGAAAGTCCAAGTGATTCATCTACCGAGAGAAGTTACAGAGGTTTACACAGAGAATTCCAAGTATAAGTACAAGAAAATAACAGAGACTTAGAAAACTGGTAAAACCTACATTGTTGATAGAGTTGGGAGTACTTAGCACTGTGAAAACAGCACTTTCGGAGAAAGAAATCTACTTCTCTGAGACCGGGAAAGAGTGAACGGAGAATGTATGAGTTTCTCAAGATTGGTAACAGATAGAAACAGGAGAAAGTCCACAGTGATTCATCTACCGAGAGACGTTACAGAGGTTTACACAGAGAATTCCAAGTATAAGTACAAGCAAATAAGAGAGTCTTAGAAAACCGGTATAACCTACATTGTTGATAGAATTGTTAGTACTTAGGACTGTGAAAACAGCACTGTCGCACAAAGAAATCTACTTCTCTAAGACCGGGAAACAGTGAACAGAGAATGTATTAGTTTCTCAAGATAGGTAACAGATACAAACAAGAGAAAGTAGACAGTGATTCATCTACCTAGAGAAGTTACAGAGGTTTACACAGAGAATTCCAAGTATAAGTGCAAGAAAATCAGAAAGACTTAGAAAACTGGTAAAACCTACATTGTTGATAGAGTTGGGAGTACTTAGTCCTGTGAAAACAGCACTTTTGCACAAGGAAATCTACTTCTCTAAGACTGGGAAACAGTGACACAGAATGTATGAGTTCCTCAAGATTGGTAACAGATAGAAACAAGACAAAGTCCACAGTGATTCATCTACCGAGAGAAGTTACACAGGTTTACACAGAGAAATCCAAGTGTAACTGCAAGAAAATAAGAGAGACTTAGAAAACTGGTAAAACCTACATTGCTGATAGAGTTGATAGTACTTAGCAATGTGAAAACAGCACTTTCGCACAAACAAATCTACTTCTCTAAGACAGGGAAACAGTGAACAGAGAATGTATGAGTTTCTCAAGATTGGTAACAGATAGAAACAAGAGAAAGTCCACAGTCATTTATCTACCGACAGAAGTTACAGAGGTTTACACAGAGAATTCCAAGTATAGTACAAGCAAATAAGAGAGACTTAGAAAACTGGTAAAAACTACATTGTTGATAGAGTTGGGAGTACTTAGCACTGTGAAAATAGCACGTTCGCACAAAGAAATCTACTTCTCTAAGACCGCGAAACAGTGAACAGAGAATGTATGAGTTTCTCAAGATTGGTAACTGATAGAAACAAGAGAAAGTCCACAGTCATTCATCTACCGAGAGAAGTTACAGAGGTTTACACAGAGAATTCCAAGTATAGTACAAGCAAATAAGAGAGACTAAGGAAACCGGTAAAACCTACATTGTTGATAGAGTTGGGAGTACTTAGCACTGTGAAAACAGCACTTTCGCACAAAGAAATCTACTTCTCTAAAACTGGGAAGCAGTGAACAGAGAATGTATGAGTTTCTCAAGATTGGTAAAAGATAGAAACAAGAGAAAGTCCACAGTGATTCATCTACCTAGTGAAGTTACAGAGGTTTACACAGAGAATTCCAAGTATACTACAAGCAAATAAGAGAGACTTAGAAAACCGGTAAAACCTACATTGTTGATAGAGTTGGGAGAACTTAGCACTGTGAAAACAGCGCTTTCGCCCAAAGAAATCTACTTCTCTAAGACCACGAAACAGTAAACAGAGAATGTATGAGTTTCTCAAGATTGGTAACAGACAGAAACAAGAGAAAGTCCAAGTGATTCATCTACCGAGAGAAGTTACAGAGGTTTACACAGAGAATTCCAAGTATAAGTACAAGAAAATAACAGAGACTTAGAAAACTGGTAAAACCTACATTGTTGATAGAGTTGGGAGTACTTAGCACTGTGAAAACAGCACTTTCGGAGAAAGAAATCTACTTCTCTGAGACCGGGAAACAGTGAACGGAGAATGTATGAGTTTCTCAAGATTGGTAACAGATAGAAACAGGAGAAAGTCCACAGTGATTCATCTACCGAGAGAAGTTACAGAGGTTTACACAGAGAATTCCAAGTATAAATACAAGAAAATAAGAGAGACTTAGAAAACTGGTGAAACCTACATTGTTGATAGAGTTGGGAGTACTTAGCCCTGTGAAAACAGCACTTTCGCAAAAAGAAATCTACTTCTCTAACACCGGGAAAGAGTGAACGGAGAATGTATGAGTTTCTCAAGACTGGTAACAGATAGAAACAGGAGAAAGTCCACAGTGATTCATCTACCGAGAGACGTTACAGAGGTTTACACAGAGAATTCCAAGTATAAGTACAAGCAAATAAGAGAGTCTTAGAAAACCGGTATAACCTACATTGTTGATCGAATTGTTAGTACTTAGCACTGTGAAAACAGCACTGTCGCACAAAGAAATCTACTTCTCTAAGACCGGGAAACAGTGAACAGAGAATGTATTAGTTTCTCAAGATAGGTAACAGATACAAACAAGAGAAAGTAGACAGTGATTCATCTACCTAGAGAAGTTACAGAGGTTTACACAGAGAATTCCAAGTATAAGTGCAAGAAAATCAGAAAGACTTAGAAAACTGGTAAAACCTACATTGTTGATAGAGTTGGGAGTACTTAGTCCTGTGAAAACAGCACTTTTGCACAAGGAAATCTACTTCTCTAAGACTGGGAAACAGTGACACAGAATGTATGAGTTCCTCAATATTGGTAACAGATAGAAACAAGACAAAGTCCACAGTGATTCATCTACCGAGAGAAGTTACACAGGTTTACACAGAGAAATCCAAGTGTAACTGCAAGAAAATAAGAGAGACTTAGAAAACTGGTAAAACCTACATTGTTGATAGAGTTGATAGTACTTAGCAATGTGAAAACAGCACTTTCGCACAAACAAATCTACTTCTCTAAGACAGGGAAACAGTGAACAGAGAATGTATGAGTTTCTCAAGATTGGTAACAGATAGAAACAAGAGAAAGTCCACAGTCATTTATCTATCGACAGAAGTTACAGAGGTTTACACAGAGAATTCCAAGTATAGTACAAGCAAATAAGAGAGACTTAGAAAACTGGTAAAAACTACATTGTTGATAGAGTTGGGAGTACTTAGCACTGTGAAAATAGCACGTTCGCACAAAGAAATCTACTTCTCTAAGACCGCGAAACAGTGAACAGAGAATGTATGAGTTTCTCAAGATTGGTAACTGATAGAAACAAGAGAAAGTCCACAGTCATTCATCTACCGAGAGAAGTTACAGAGGTTTACACAGAGAATTCCAAGTATAGTACAAGCAAATAAGAGAGACTAAGGAAACCGGTAAAATCTACATTGTTGATAGAGTTGGGAGTACTTAGCACTGTGAAAACAGCACTTTCGCACAAAGAAATCTACTTCTCTAAAACTGGGAAGCAGTGAACAGAGAATGTATGAGTTTCTCAAGATTGGTAAAAGATAGAAACAAGAGAAAGTCCACAGTGATTCATCTACCTAGTGAAGTTACAGAGGTTTACACAGAGAATTCCAAGTATACTACAAGCAAATAAGAGAGACTTAGAAAACCGGTAAAACCTACATTGTTGATAGAGTTGGGAGTACTTAGCACTGTGAAAACAGCGCTTTCGCCCAAAGAAATCTACTTCTCTAAGACTGGGAAACAGTGAACAGAGAATGTATGAGTTTCTCAAGATTGGTAACAGATAGAAACAAGAGAAAGTCCACACTGATTCATCTACCGAGAGAAGTTACAGAGGTTTACACAGAGAATTCCAAGTATAAGTACAAGAAAATAAGAGAGACTTAGAAAACTGGTAAAAACTGCATTGTTGATACAGTTGGGAGTACTTAGCACTGTGAAAACAGCACTTTCGCACAAAGAAATCTACTTCTCTAAGACCGCAAAACAGTGAACAGAGAATGTATGAGTTTCTCAAGATTGGTAACAGATAGAAACAAGAGAAAGTCCACAGTGATTCATCTACCTAGTGAAGTTACAGAGGTTTACACAGAGAATTCCAAGTATAGTACAAGCAAATAAGAGAGACTTAGAAAACCGGTAAAACCTACATTGTTGATAGAGTTGGGAGTACTTAGCACTGTGAAAACAGCATTTTCGCACAAAGAAATCTACTTCTCTAAGACTGGGAAACAGTGAACAGAGAATGTATGAGTTTTTCAAGATTGGTAACAGATAGAAACAAGAGAAAGTCCACAGTGATTCATCTACCGAGAGAAGTTACAGAGGTTTACACAGAGAATTGCAAGTATAAGTACAAGAAAATAAGAGAGACTTAGAAAACGGGTAAAACCTACATTGTTGATAGAGTTGGGAGTACTTAGCACTGTGAAAACAGCACGTTCGTACAAAGAAATCTACTTCTGTAGGACCGCGAAACAGTGAACAGAGAATGTATGAGTTTCTCAAGATTGGTAACAGATAGAAACAAGAGAAAGTCCACAGTGATTCATCTACCGAGAGAAGTTACAGAGGTTTACACAGAGAATTCCAAGTATAAGTAGAAGCAAATAAGAGAGACTTAGAAAACTGGTAAAAACTACCTTTTTGATAGAGTTGGGAGTACTTAGCACTGTGAAAACAGCACTTTCGCACAAAGAAATCTACTTCTCTAAGACCACGAAACAGTAAACAGAGAATGTATGAGTTTCTCAAGATTGGTAACAGACAGAAACAAGAGAAAGTCCAAGTGATTCATCTACCGAGAGAAGTTACAGAGGTTTACACAGAGAATTCCAAGTATAAGTACAAGAAAATAAGAGAGACTTAGAAAACTGGTAAAACCTACATTGTTGATAGAGTTGGGAGTACTTAGCACTGTGAAAACAGCACTTTCGGAGAAAGAAATCTACTTCTCTGAGATCGGGAAACAGTGAACGGAGAATGTATGAGTTTCTCAAGATTGGTAACAGATAGAAACAGGAGAAAGTCCACAGTGATTCATCTACCGAGTGAAGTTACAGAGGTTTACACAGAGAATTCCAAGTATAAGTACAAGAAAATAAGAGAGACTTAGAAAACTGGTGAAACCTACATTGTTGATAGAGTTGGGAGTACTTAGCCCTGTGAAAACAGCACTTTCGCAAAAAGAAATCTACTTCTCTAACACCGGGAAAGAGTGAACGGAGAATGTATGAGTTTCTCAAGACTGGTAACAGATAGAAACAGGAGAAAGTCCACAGTGATTCATCTACCGAGAGACGTTACAGAGGTTTACACAGAGAATTCCAAGTATAAGTACAAGCAAATAAGAGAGTCTTAGAAAACCGGTATAACCTACATTGTTGATAGAATTGTTAGTACTTAACACTGTGAAAACAGCACTGTCGCACAAAGAAATCTACTTCTCTAAGACCGGGAAACAGTGAACAGAGAATGTATTAGTTTCTCAAGATAGGTAACAGATACAAACAAGAGAAAGTAGACAGTGATTCATCTACCTAGAGAAGTTACAGAGGTTTACACAGAGAATTCCAAGTATAAGTGCAAGAAAATCAGAAAGACTTAGAAAACTGGTAAAACCTACATTGTTGATAGAGTTGGGAGTACTTAGCCCTGTGAAAACAGCACTTTCGCACAAGGAAATCTACTTCTCTAAGACTGGGAAACAGTGACACAGAATGTATGAGTTCCTCAAGATTGGTAACAGATAGAAACAAGACAAAGTCCACAGTGATTCATCTACCGAGAGAAGTTACAGAGGTTTACACAGAGAATTCCAAGTATAAGTACAAGCAAATAAGAGAGACTTAGAAAACCGGTAAAACCTACATTGTTGATAGAGTTGGGAGTACTTAGCACTGTGAAAACAGCGCTTTCGCACAAAGAAATCTACTTCTCTAAGACTGGGAAACAGTGAACAGAGAATGTATGAGTTTCTCAAGATTGGTAACAGATAGAAACAATAGAAAGTCCACAGTGATTCATCTACCGAGAGAAGATACAGAGGTTTACACAGAGAATTCCAAGTATAAGTACAAGAAAATAAGAGAGCTTTAGAAAACTGGTAAAACCTACATTGTTGATAGAGTTGGGAGTACTTAGCCCTGGGAAAACAGCACTTTCGCCCAAAGAAATCTACTTCTCTGAGACCGGGAAACAGTGACCAGAGAATGTATGAGTTTCTCAAGATTGGTAACAGATAGAAACAAGAGAAAGTATACAGTGATTCTTCTACCTAGAGAAGTTACAGAGGTTTACAGAGAGAATTCCAAGTATAAGTACAAGAAAATAAGAGAGACTTAGAAAACTGGTAAAACCTACATTGCTGATAGAGTTGGGAGTACTTAGCACTGTGAAAACAGCACTTTCGCACAAGGAAATCTGCTTCTCTATGACCGCGAAACAGTGAACAGAGAATGTATGAGTTTCTCAAGATTGGTAACAGATAGAAACAAGAGAAAGTCTCCAGTGATTCATCTACCGAGAGAAGTTACAGAGGTTTACACAGAAAATTCCAAGTATAAGTACAGGAAAATAAGAGAGACTTAGAAAACTGGTAAAACCTACATTGTTGATAGAGTTGGGAGTACTGAGCCGTGTGAAAACAGCGCTTTCGCACAAAGAAATCTACTTCTCTAAGACTGGGAAACAGTGAACAGAGAATTTATGAGTTTCTCAAGATTGGTAACACATAGAAACAAGAGAAACTCCACAGTGATTCATCTACCGAGAGAAGTTACAGAGGTTTACACAGAGAAATCCAAGTGTAACTGCAAGAAAATAAGAGAGACTTAGAAAACTGGTAAAACCTACATTATTGATAGAGTTGATAGTACTTAGCAATGTGAAAACAGCACTTTCGCACAAAGAAATCTACTTCTCTAAGACAGGGAAACAGTGAACAGAGAATGTATGAGTTTCTCAAGATTGGTAACAGATAGAAACAAGAGAAAGTACACAGTGATTCATCTACCTAGAGAAGTTACAGAGGTTTACACAGAGAATTCCAAGTATAAGTGCAAGAAAATAAGAGAGACTTAGAAAACTGGTAAAAACCATCTTTTTGATAGAGTTGGCAGTACTATGCACTGTGAAAACAGCACTTTCGAACAAAGAAATCTACTTCTCTAAGACCACGAAACAGTAAACAGAGAATGTATGAGTTTCTCAAGATTGGTAACAGATAGAAACAAGAGAAAGTCCACAGTGATTCATCTACCGAGACAAGTTACAGATGTTTACACAGAGAATTCCAAGTATAAGTACAAGAAAATAAGAGAGACTTAGAAAACTGGTAAAACCTACATTGTTGATAGAGTTGGGAGTATTTAGCACTGTGAAAACAGCACATTCGCACAAAGAAATCTGATTCTCTAAGACCGCGAAGCAGTGAACAGAGAATGTATGAGTTTCTCAAGATTGGTAACAGATAGAAACAAGAGAAAGTCTCCAGTGATTCATCTACCGTGAGAAGTTACAGAGGTTTACACAGAGAATTCCAAGTATAAGTGCAAGAAAATAAGAGAGACTTAGAAAACTGGTAAAACCTACATTGTTGATAGAGTTGGGAGTACTTAGCCCTGTGAAAACAGCACTTTCGCACAAGGAAATCTACTTCTCTAAGACTGGGAAACAGTGACACAGAATGTATGAGTTCCTCAAGATTGGTAACAGATAGAAACAAGAGAAAGTCCACAGTGATTCATCTACCGAGAGAAGTTACACAGGTTTACACAGAGAAATCCAAGTGTAACTGCAAGAAAATAAGAGAGACTTAGAAAACTGGTAAAACCTACATTGTTGATAGAGTTGATAGTACTTAGCAATGTGAAAACAGCACTTTCGCACAAACAAATCTACTTCTCTAAGACAGGGAAACAGTGAACAGAGAATGTATGAGTTTCTCAAGATTGGTAACAGATAGAAACAAGAGAAAGTCCACAGTGATTCATCTACCGAGAGAAGTTACAGAGGTTTACACAGAGAATTCCAAGTATAAGTACAAGAAAATAAGAGAGACTTAGAAAACCGGTAAAACCTACATTGTTGATAGAGTTGGGAGTACTTAGCACTGTGAAAACAGCACTTTCGCAAAAGAAATCTACGTCTCTAAGACCGGGAAAGAGTGAACAGAGAATGTAAGAGTTTCTCAAGATTGGTAACAGATAGAAACAGGAGAAAGTCCACAGTGATTCATCTACCGAGAGAAGTTACAGAGGTTTACACAGAGAATTCCAAGTATAAGTACAAGAAAATAAGAGAGACTTAGAAAACTGGTAAAAGCTACATTGTTGATAGAGTTGGGAGAACTTAGCACTGTGAAAACAGCACTTTCGCACAAAGAAATCTACTTCGCTAAGACTGGGAATCAGTGAACAGCGAATGTATGAGTTTCTCAAGATTGGTAACAGATAGAAACAAGAGAAAGTACACAATGATTCATCTACCTAGATAAGTTACAGAGGTTTACACAGAGAATTCCAAGTATAGTACAAGCAAATAAGAGAGACTTAGAAAACCGGTAAAACCTGCATTGTTGATAGAGTTGGGAGTACTTAGCACTGTGAAAACAGCACTTTCGCACAAAGAAATATACTTCTCTAAGACCGCGAAACAGTGAACAGAGAATGTATGAGTTTCTCAAGATTGGTAACAGATAGAAACAAGAGAAAGTCCACAGTGATTCATCTACCGAGAGAAGTTACAGAGGTTTACACAGAGAATTGCAAGTATAAGTACAAGAAAATAAGAGAGACTTAGAAAACGGGTAAAACCTACATTGTTGATAGAGTTGGGAGTACTTAGCACTGTGAAAACAGCACGTTCGTACAAAGAAATCTACTTCTGTAGGACCGCGAAACAGTGAACAGAGAATGTATGAGTTTCTCAAGTTTGGGAACAGATAGAAACAAGAGAAAGTCCACAGTGATTCATCTACCGAGAGAAGTTACAGAGGTTTACACAGAGAATTCCAAGTATAAGTACAAGAAAATAAGAGAGACTTAGAAAACTGGTAAAACCTACATTGTTGATAGAGTTGGGAGTACTTAGCACTGTGAAAACAGCACTTTCGCAGAAAGAAATCTACTTCTCTAATACCGGGAAAGAGTGAACGGAAAATGAATGAGTTTCTCAAGATTGGTAACAGATAGAAACAGGAGAAAGTCCACAGTGATTCATCTACCGAGAGAAGTTACAGAAGTTTACACAGAGAATTCCAAGTATAAGTAGAAGCAAATAAGAGAGACTTAGAAAACTGGTAAAAACTACCTTTTTGATAGAGTTGGGAGTACTTAGCACTGTGAAAACAGCACTTTCGCACAAAGAAATCTACTTCTCTAAGACCACGAAACAGTAAACAGAGAATGTATGAGTTTCTCAAGATTGGTAACAGACAGAAACAAGAGAAAGTCCAAGTGATTCATCTACCGAGAGAAGTTACAGAGGTTTACACAGAGAATTCCAAGTATAAGTACAAGAAAATAAGAGAGACTTAGAAAACTGGTAAAACCTACATTGTTGATAGAGTTGGGAGTACTTAGCACTGTGAAAACAGCACTTTCGGAGAAAGAAATCTACTTCTCTGAGACCGGGAAACAGTGAACGGAGAATGTATGAGTTTCTCAAGATTGGTAACAGATAGAAACAGGAGAAAGTCCACAGTGATTCATCTACCGAGAGAACTTACAGAGGGTTACACAGAGAATTCCAAGTATAAGTACAAGAATATAAGAGAGACTTAGAAAACGGGTAAAACCTACATTGTTGATAGAGTTCGGAGTACTTAGCACTGTGAAAACAGCACTTTCGGAGAAAGAAATCTACTTCTCTGAGACCGGGAAACAGTGAACAGAGAATGTATGAGTTTCTCAAGATTGGTAACAGATAGAAACAGGAGAAAGTCCACAGGTATTCATCTACCGAGAGAAGTTACAGAGGTTTACACAGAGAATTCCAAGTATAAGTACAAGCAAATAAGAGAGACTTAGAAAACGGGTAAAACCTACATTGTTGATAGAGTTGGGAGTACTTAGCACTGTGAAAACAGCACTTTCGCACAAAGAAATCTACTTCTCTAAGACTGGGAATCAGTGAACAGCGAATGTATGAGTTTCTCAAGATTGGTAACAGATAGAAACAAGAGAAACTACACAATGATTCATCTACCTAGAGAAGTTACAGAGGTTTACACAGAGAATTCCAAGTATAGTACAAGCAAATAAGAGAGACTTAGAAAACCGGTAAAACCTACATTGTTGATAGAGTTGGGAGTTCTTAGCACTGTGAAAACAGCACTTTCGCACAAAGAAATATACTTCTCTGAGACCGCGAAACAGTGAACAGAGAATGTATGAGTTTCTCAAGATTGGTAACAGATAGAAACAAGAGAAAGTCCACAGTGATTCATCTACCGAGAGAAGTTACAGAGGTTTACACAGAGAATTGCAAGTATAAGTACAAGAAAATAAGAGAGACTTAGAAAACGGGTAAAACCTACATTGTTGATAGAGTTGGGAGTACTTAGCACTGTGAAAACAGCACGTTCGTACAAAGAAATCTACTTCTGTAGGACCGCGAAACAGTGAACAGAGAATGTATGAGTTTCTCAAGATTGGTAACAGATAGAAACAAGAGAAAGTCCACAGTGATTCATCTACCGAGAGAAGTTACAGAGGTTTACACAGAGAATTCCAAGTATAAGTAGAAGCAAATAAGAGAGACTTAGAAAACTGGTAAAAACTACCTTTTTGATAGAGTTGGGAGTACTTAGCACTGTGAAAACAGCACTTTCGCACAAAGAAATCTACTTCTCTAAGACCACGAAACAGTAAACAGAGAATGTATGAGTTTCTCAAGATTGGTAACAGATAGAAACAGGAGAAAGGCCACAGTGATTCATCTACCGAGAGAAGTTACAGAGGGTTACACAGAGAATTCCAAGTATAAGTACAAGAATATAAGAGAGACTTAGAAAACTGGTAAACCCTACATTGTTGATAGAGTTGGGAGTACTCAGCACTGTGAAAACAGCACTTTCGCACAAAGAAATCTACTTCTCTTGGGCCGCGAAACAGTGAACAGAGAATGTATGAGTTTCTCAAGATTGGTAACAGATAGAAACAAGAGAAAGTACACAGTGATTCATCTAAGTAGAGAAGTTATAGAGGTTTACACAGAGAATTCCAAGTATAGTACAAGCAAATAAGAGAGACTTAGAAAACCGGTAAAACCTACATTGTTGATAGAGTTGGGAGTACTTAGCACTGTGAAAACAGCGCTTTCGCACAAACAAATCTACTTCTCTAAGACTGGGAAACAGTGAACAGGGAATGTATGAGTTTCTCAAGATTGGTAACAGATAGAAACAAGAGAAAGTCCACAGTGATTCATCTACCGAGAGAAGTTACAGAGGTTTACACAGAGAAATCCAAGTGTAACCTCAAGAAAATTAGAGAGACTTAGAAAACTGGTAAAAACTACATTGTTGATAGAGTTGGGAGTACTTAGCACTGTGAAAACAGCACTTTCGCACAAAGAAATCTACTTCTCTGAGACCGGGATACAGTGAACGGAGAATGTATGAGTTTCTCAAGATTGGTAACAGATAGAAACCGGAGAAGGTCCACAGTGATTCATCTACCGAGAGAAGTTACAGAGTTTTACACAGAGAATTCCAAGTATAAGTACAAGAAAATAAGAGAGACTTAGAAAACTGGTAAAACCTACATTGTTGATAGAGTTGGGAGTACTTAGCACTGTGAAAACAGCACTTTCGGAGAAAGAAATCTACTTCTCTGAGACCGGGAAACAGTGAACGGAGAATGTATGAGTTTCTCAAGATTGGTAACAGATAGAAACAGGAGAAAGTCCACAGTGATTCATCTGTCGAGAGAAGTTACAGAGGTTTACACAGAGAATTCCAAGTATAAGTACAAGCAAATAAGAGAGACTTAGAAAACCGGTAAAACCTACATTGTTGATAGAGTTGGGAGTACTTAGAACTGTGAAAACAGCACTGTCGCACAAAGAAATCTACTTCTCTAAGACCGGGAAACAGTGAACAGAGAATGGATTAGTTTCTCAAGATTGGTAACAGATAGAAACAAGAGAAAGTAGACAGTGATTCATCTACCTAGAGAAGTTACAGTGGTTTACACAGAGAATTTCAAGTATAAGTGCAAGAAAATAAGAGAGACTTAGAAAACTGGTAAAAACTACCTTTTTGATAGAGTTGGGAGTACTTAGCACTGTGAAAACAGCACTTTAACACAAAGAAATCTACTTCTCTAAGACCACGAAACAGTAAACAGAGAATGTATGAGTTTCTCAAGATTGGTAACAGATAGAAACAAGAGAAAGTCCACAGTGATTCATCTACCGAGAGAAGTTACAGAGGTTTACACAGAGAATTCCAAGTTTAAGTACAAGAAAATAAGAGAGACTTAGAAAACTGGTAAAACCTACATTGTTGATAGAGTTAGGAGTACTTAGCACTGTGAAAACAGCACTTTCGCACAAAGAAATATGCTTCTCTAAGACCGCGAAACAGTGAACAGAGAATGTATGAGTTTCTCAAGACTGGTAACAGATAGAAACAAGAGAAAGTCTCCAGTGATTCTTCTACCGAGTGAAGTTACAGAGGTTTACACAGAGAATTCCAAGTATAAGTACAAGAAAATAAGAGAGACTTAGAAAACTGGTGAAACCTACAGTGTTCATAGAGTTGGGAGTACTTACCACTGTGAAAACAGCACGTTCGCACAAATAAATCTACTTCTCTAGGACCGCGAAACAGTGAACAGAGAATGTATGAGTTTCTCAAGATTGGTAACAGATAGAAACAGGAGAAAGTCCACAGTGATTCATCTTCCGAGAGAAGTTACAGAGGTTTACACAGAGAATTCCAAGTATAAGTACAAGAAAATAAGAGAGACTTAGAAAACTGGTAAAACCTACATTGTTGATAGAGTTGGGAGTACTTAGCACTGTGAAAACAGCACTTTTGGAGAAAGAAATCTACTTCTCTGAGACCGGGAAACAGTGAACGGAGAATGTATGAGTTTCTCAAGATTGGTAACAGATAGAAACAGGAGAAAGTCCACAGTGATTCATCTACCGAGAGAAGTTACAGAGGTTTACACAGAGAATTCCAAGTATAAGTACAAGCAAATAAGAGAGACTTAGAAAACCGGTAAAACCTACATTGTTGATAGAGTTGGGAGTACTTAGCACTGTGAAAACAGCACTTTCGCACAAAGAAATCTACTTCTCTAAGACCGGGAAACAGTGAAGAGAGAATGTATGAGTTTCTCAAGATTGGTAACAGATAGAAACAAGAGAAAGTCCACAGTGATTCATCTACCGAGAGAAGTTACAGAGGTTTACACAGATAAATCCAAGTGTAACTTCAAGAAAATAAGAGAGACTTAGAAAACTGGTAAAAACTACCTTTTTGATAGAGTTGAGAGTACTTAGCACTGTGAAAACAGCACTTTCGCACAAAGAAATCTACTTCTCTAACACTGGGAATCAGTGAACAGGGAATGTATGAGTTTCTCAAGATTGGTAACAGATAGAAACAAGAGAAAGTCCACAGTGATTCATCTACCGAGAGAAGTTACAGAGGTTTACACAGAGAATTCCAAGTATAAGTACAAGAAAATAAGAGAGACTTAGAAAACTGGTAAAACCTACATTGTTGATAGAGTTGGGAGTACTTAGCACTGTGAAAACAGCACTTTCGCACAAACAAATCTACTTCTCTAAGACTGGAAAACAGTGAACAGGGAATGTATGAGTTTCTCAAGATTGGTAACAGATAGAAACAAGAGAAAGTCCACAGTGATTCATCTACCGAGAGAAGTTACAGAGGTTTACACAGAGAAATCCAAGTGTAACTTCAAGAAAATAAGAGAGACTTAGAAAACTGGTAAAAACTACATTGTTCATAGAGTTGGGAGTACTTAGCACTGTGAAAACAGCACTTTCGCACAAAGAAATCTGCTTCTCTAAGACCGCGAAACAGTAAACAGAGAATGTATCAGTTTCTCAAGATTGGTAACAGATAGAAACAAGAGAAAGTCCACAGTGATTCATCTACCGAGAGAAGTTACAGTGGTTTACACAGAGAATTCCAAGTATAAGTACAAGAAAATTAGAGAGACTTAGAAAACGGGTAAAACCTACATTGTTGGTAGAGTTGGGAGTACTTAGCACTGTGAAAACAGCACGTTCGCACAAAGAAATCTACTTCTGTAGGACCGCGAAACAGTGAACAGAGAATGTATGAGTTTCTCAAGATTGGTAACAGATAGAAACAAGAGAAAGTCTCCAGTGATTCTTCTACGGAGAGAAGTTACAGAGGTTTACACAGAGAATTCCAAGTATAAGTACAAGAAAATAATAGAGACTTAGAAAACTGGTAAAACCTACAGTGTTCATATAGTTGGGAGTACTTAGCACTGTGAAAACAGCACGTTCGCACAAATAAATCTACTTCTCTAGGACCGCGAAACAGTGAACAGAGAATGTATGAGTTTCTCAAGATTGGTAACAGATAGAAACAAGAGAAAGTCAACAGTGATTCATCTACCGAGAGAAGTTACAGAGGTTTACACAGAGAATTCCAAGTATAAGTACAAGAAAATAGGAGAGACGTGGAAAACTGGTAAAGCCTACATTGTTGATAGAGTTGGGAGTACTTAGCACTGTGAAAACAGCACTTTCGCGCAAAGAAATCTACTTCTCTGAGACCGGGAAACAGTGAACAGAGAATGTATGAGTTTCTCAAGATTGGTAACAGATAGAAAAAAGAGAAAGTATACAGTGATTCTTCTACCTAGAGAAGTTACAGAGGTTTACACAGAGAATTCCAAGTATAAGTACAAGCAAATAAGAGAGACTTAGAAAACTGGTAAAAACTACATTGTTGATAGAGTTGGGAGTACTTAGCACTGTGAAAACAGCACTTTCGCACAAAGGAATCTACTTCTCTAAGATCGCGAAACAGTGAACAGAGAATGTATGAGTTTCTCAAGATTGGTAACAGATAGAAACAAGAGAAAGTCCACAGTGATTCATCTACCGAGAGAAGTTACAGAGGTTTACACAGAGAATTCCAAGTATAAGTACAACAAAATAAGAGACAATTAGAAAACTTGCAAAACCTACATTGTTGATAGAGTTGGGAGTACTTAGCACTGTGAAAACAGCACATTCCCAGAAAGAAATCTGCTTCTCTAAGACCGCGAAACAGTGAACAGAGAATGTATGCGTTTCTCAAGGTTGGTAACAGATAGAAACAAGAGAAAGTCTCCAGTGATTCATCTACCGAGAGAAGTTACAGAGGTGTACACAGAGAATTCCAAGTATAAGTACAAGAAAATAAGAGAGACTTAGAAAACTGGTGAAACCTACATTGTTGATAGAGTTGGGAGTACTTAGCCCTGTGAAAACAGCACTTTCGCACAAAGAAATCTGCTTCTCTAAGACGGGGAAACAGTGAACAGAGAATGTATGAGTTTCTCAAGATTGTTAACAGGTAGAAACAGGAGAAAGTCCACAGTGATTCATCTACCGAGAGAAGTTACACAGGTTTACACAGAGAATTCCAAGTATAAGTACAAGAAAATAAGAGAGACTTAGAAAACTGGTAAAGCCTACATTGTTGATAGAGTTGGGAGTACTTAGCACTGTGAAAACAGCACTTTCGCACAAAGAAATCTACTTCTCTGAGACCGGGAAACAGTGAACAGAGAATGTATGAGTTTCTCAAGATTGGAAACAGAAAGAAACAAGAGAAAGTATACAGTGATTCTTCTACCGAGAAAAGTTACAGAGGTTTACACAGAGAATTCCAAGTATAAGTACAAGCAAATAAGAGAGACTTAGAAAACTGGTAAAACCTACATTGTTCATAGAGTTGATAGTACTTAGCAATGTGAAAACAGCACATTCGCACAAAGAAATCTACTTCTCTAAGACCGCGAAACAGTGAACAGGGAATGTATGAGTTTCTCAAGATTGGTAACAGATAAAAACAAGAGAAAGTACACAGTGATTCATCTACCTAGAAAAGTAACAGAGATTTACACAGAGAATTCCAAGTATAAGTGCAAGAAAATTAGAGAGACTTAGAAAACTGGTAAAAACTACCTTTTTGATAGAGTTGGAAGTACTTAGCACTGTGAAAACAGCACTTTCCCACAAAGAAATCTACTTATCTAAGACGACGAAACAGTAAACAGAGAATGTATGAGTTTCTCAACATTGGTAACAGACAGAAACAAGAGAAAGTCCACAGTGATTCATCTACCGAGAGAAGTTACAGAGGTTTACACAGAGAATTCCAAGTATAAGTACAAGCAAATAAGAGAGATTTAGAAAACCGGTAAAACCTACATTTTTGATAGACCTGGGAGCACTTAGCACTGTGAAAACAGCACTTTCGCACAACGAAATCTACTTCTCTAAGACCGCGAAACAGTAAACAGAGAATGTATCAGTTTCTCAAGATGGGTAACAGATAGAAACACGAGAAAGTCCACAGTGATTCATCTACCGAGAGAAGTGACAGAGGTTTACACAGAGAATTCCAACTATAAGTACAAGAAAATAAGAGACACTTAGAAAACTGGTAAAACCTACATTGTTGATAGAGTTGGGAGTACTTAGCACTGTGAAAACAGCACTTTCGCACAAAGAAATCTACTTCCCTAACATCGGGAAAGAGTGAACGGAGAATGTATGAGTTTCTCAAGACTGGTAACAGATAGAAACAGGAGAAAGTCCACAGTGATTCATCTACCGAGAGACGTTACAGAGGTTTACACGGAGAATTCCAAGTATAAGTACAAGCAAATAAGAGAGACTTAGAAAACCGGTAAAACCTACATTGTTGATAGAGTTGGGAGTACTTAGCACTGTGATAACAGCACTTTCGCACAAAGAAATCTACTTCTCTAAGACCGCGAAACAGTGAACAGAGAATGTATGAGTTTCTCAAGATTGGTAACAGATAGAAACAAGAGAAGGTACACAGTGATTCATCTACCTAGAGAAGTTACAGAGGTTTACACAGAGAATTCGAAGTATAAGTACAAGCAAATAGGAGAGACTTAGAAAACTGGTAAAAACTACCTTTTTGATAAGTTGGGAGTACTTAACACTGTGAAAACAGCACTTTCGCACAAAGAAATTTACTTCTCTAAGAACGTGAAACAGTAAACAGAGAATGTATGAGTTTCTCAAGATTGGTAACAGATAGAAACAAGAGAAAGTCCACAGTGATTCATCTACGGAGAGAAGTTAGAGATGTTTTCACAGAGAATTCCAAGTATAAGTACAAGCAAATAAGAGAGACTTAGAAGACCGGTAAAACCTACATTGTCGATAGAGTTGGGAGTACTTAGCACTGTGAAAACAGCACTTTCGCACAAAGAAATCTACTTCTCTAAGACTGGGAATCAGTGAACAGAGAATGTGTGAGTTTCTCAAGATTGGTAACAGATAGAAACAAGAGAAAGTACACAGTGATTCATCTACCTAGAGAAGTTACAGAGGTTTACACAGAGAATTCCAAGTATAAGTGCAAAAAAATAAGAGAGACTTAGAAAACTCGTAAAAACTACATTGTTGATAGAGTTGGGAGTACTTAGCACTGTGAAAACAGCACTTTCGCACAAAGAAATCTGCTTCTCTAAGACCGGGAAACAGTGAACAGAGAATGTATGAGTTTCTCAAGATTGGTAACAGATAGTAACAAGAGAAAGTACACAGTGATTCATCTACCTAGAGAAGTTACAGAGGTTTACACAGAGAAATCCAAGTGTAACTCCAAGAAAATAAGAGAGACTAAGAAAACCGGTAAAACCTACATTGTTGATAGAGTTGGGAGTACTTAGCACTGTGAAAACAGCACTTTCGCACAAAGAAATGTACTTCTCTAAGACTGGGAAACAGTGAACAGAGAATGTATGAGTTTCTCAAGATTGGTAACAGATAGAAACAAGAGAAAGTACACAGTGATTCATCTACCTAGAGAAGTTACAGAGGTTTACACAGAGAAATCCAAGTGTAACTTCATGAAAATAAGAGAGACTTAGAAAACCAGTAAAACCTACATTGTTGATAGAGTTGGGAGTACTTAGCACTGTGAAAACAGCACTTTCGCACAAAGAAATCTACTTCTCTAAGACTGGGAATCAGTGAACGGAGAATTTGCGAGTTTCTCAAGATTGGTAACAGATAGAAACAAGAGAAAGTACACAGTGATTCATCTACCGAGAGAAGTTACAGAGATTTACACAGAGAATTGCAAGTATAAGTACAAGCAAATAAGAGAGACTTAGAAAACCGGTAAAACCTACATTGTTGATAGAGTTGGGAGTACTTAGCACTGTGATAACAGCACTTTCGCACAAAGAAATCTACTTCTCTAAGACCGCGAAACAGTGAACAGAGAATGTATGAGTTTCTCAAGATTGGTAACAGATAGAAACAAGAGAAAGTACACAGTGATTCATCTACCGAGACAAGTTACAGAGGTTTACACGGAGAAATCCAAGTGTAACTCCAAGAAAATAAGAGAGACTAAGAAAACCGGTAAAACCTACATTGTTGATAGAGTTGGGAGTACTTAGCACTGTGAAAACAGCACTTTCGCACAAAGAAATTTACTTCTCTAACACCGGGAAACAGTGAACGGAGAATGTATGTGTTTCTCAAGATTGGTAACAGATAGAAACATGAGAAAGTACACAGTGATTCATCTACCTAGAGAAGTTACAGAGTTTTACACAGAGAAATCCAAGTGTAACTCCAAGAAAATAAGAGAGACTAAGAAAACCGGTAAAACCTACATTGTTGATAGAGTTGGGAGTACTTAGCACTGTGAAAACAGCACTTTCGCACAAAGAAATTTACTTCTCTAAGAGCGGGAAAGAGTGAACGGAGAATGTATGAGTTTCTCAAGATTGGTAACAGATAGAAACAAGAGAAAGTACACAGTGATTCATCTACCTAGAGAAGTTACAGAGGTTTACACAGAGAAATCCAAGTGTAACTCCACGAAAATAAGAGAGACTTAGAAAACCGGTAAAACCTACATTGTTGATAGAGTTGGGAGTACTTAGCACTGTGAAAACAGCACTTTCGCACAAAGAAATTTACTTCTCTAAGACCGGGAAACAGTGAACGGAGAATGTATGAGTTTCTCAAGATTGGTAACAGATAGAAACAAGAGAAAGTCCACAGTGATTCATCTACCGAGAGAAGTTACAGAGGTTTACACAGAGAATTCCAAGTATAAGTGCAAGGAAATAAGAGAGACTTAGAAAACTGGTAAAAACTACCTTTTTCATAAGTTGGGAGTACTTAACACTGTGAAAACAGCACTTTCGCACAAAGAAATCTACTTCTCTAAGACCGCGAAACAGTAAACAGAGAATGTATGAGTTTCTCAAGATTGGTAACAGATAGAAACAAGAGAAAGTCCACAGTGATTCATCTACGGAGAGAAGTTAGAGAGGTTTACACAGAGAATTCCAAGTATAAGTACAAGCAAATAAGAGAGACTTAGAAAACCGGTAAAACCTACATTGTTGATAGAGTTGCTGAGTACTTAGCACTGTGAAAACAGCACTTTCGCAGAAAGAAATCTACTTCTCTAAGACTGGGAATCAGTGAACAGAGAATGTGTGAGTTTCTCAAGATTGGTAACAGATAGAAACAAGAGGAGTACACAGTGATTCATCTACCTAGAGAAGTTACAGAGGTTTACACAGAGAATTCCAAGTATAAGTGCAAGAAAATAAGAGAGACTTAGAAAACCGGTAAAACCTACATTGTTGATAGAGTTGGGAGTACTTAGCACTGTGAAAACAGCACTTTCGCACAAAGAAATGTACTTCTCTAAGACTGGGAAACAGTGAACAGAGAATGTATGAGTTTCTCAAGATTGGTAACAGATAGAAACAAGAGAAAGTACACAGTGATTCATCTACCTAGAGAAGTTACAGAGGTTTACACAGAGAATTCCAAGTATAAGTACAAGCAAATAAGAGAGACTTAGAAAACCGGTAAAACCTACATTGTTGATAGAGTTGGGAGTACTTAGCACTGTGAAAACAGCACTTTCGCACAAAGAAATGTACTTCTCTAAGACTGGGAAACAGTGAACAGAGAATGTATGAGTTTCTCAAGATTGGTAACAGATAGAAACAAGAGAAAGTACACAGTGATTCATCTACCTAGAGAAGTTACAGAGGTTTACACAGAGAAATCCAAGTGTAACTTCATGAAAATAAGAGAGACTTAGAAAACCAGTAAAAGCTACATTGTTGATAGAGTTGGGAGTACATAGCACTGTGAAAACAGCACTTTCGCAAAAAGAAATCTACTTCTCTAAGACTGGGAATCAGTGAACAGAGAATGTGCGAGTTTCTCAAGATTGGTAACAGATAGAAACAAGAGAAAGTTCACAGTGATTCATCTACCGAAAGAAGTTACAGAGATTTACACAGAGAATTCCAAGTATAAGTACAAGCAAATAAGAGAGACTTTGAACACCGGTAAAACCTACATTGTTGATAGAGTTGGGAGTACTTAGCACTGTGAAAACAGCACTTTCGCACAAAGAAATCTACTTCTCTAACACCGCGAAACAGTGAACAGAGAATGTATGAGTTTCTCAAGATTGGTAACAGATAGAAACAAGAGAAAGTACACAGTGATTCATATACCGAGAGAAGTTACAGAGGTTTACACAGAGAAATCCAAGTGTAACTCCAAGAAAATAAGAGAGACTAACAAAACCGGTAAAACCTACATTGTTGATAGAGTTGGGAGTACTTAGCACTGTGAAAACAGCACTTTCGCACAAAGAAATTTACTTCTCTAAGACCGGGAAACAGTGAACGGAGAATGTATGTGTTTCTCAAGATTGGTAACAGATAGAAACAAGAGAACGTACACAGTGATTCATCTACCTAGAGAAGTTACAGAGGTTTACACAGAGAAATCCATGTGTAACTCCAAGAAAATAAGAGAGACTAAGAAAACCGGTAAAACCTACATTGTTGATAGAGTTGGGAGTACTTAGCACTGTGAAAACAGCACTTTCGCACAAAGAAATTTAATTCTCTAAGACCGGGAAAGAGTGAACGGAGAATGTATGAGTTTCTCAAGATTGGTAACAGATAGAAACAAGGGAAACTACACAGTGATTCATCTACCTAGAGAAGTTACAGAGGTTTACACAGAGAAATAAAAGTGTAACTCCAAGAAAATAAGAGAGACTAAGAAAACCGGTAAAACCTACATTGTTGATAGAGTTGGGAGTACTTAGCACTGTGAAAACAGCACTTTCGCACAAAGAAATTTACTTCTCTAAGACCGGGAAACAGTGAACGGAGAATGTATGAGTTTCTCAAGATTGGTAACAGATAGAAACAAGAGAAAGTACACAGTGATTCATCTACCTAGAGATGTTACAGAGGTTTACACAGAGAATTCCAAGTATAAGTGCAAGAAAATAAGACAGACTTAGAAAACTGGTAAAAACTACCTTTTTGATAAGTTGGGAGTACTTAACACTATGAAAACAGCACTTTCGCACAAAGAAATTTACTTCTCTAAGACCGGGAAACAGTAAACAGAGAATGTATGAGTTTCTCAAGATTGGTAACAGATAGAAAGAAGAGAAAGTCCACAGTGATTCATCTACCTAGAGAAGTTACAGAGGTTTACACAGAGAATTCCAAGTATAAGTACAAGCAAATAAGAGACACTTAGAAAACCGGTAAAACCTACATTGTTGATAGAGTTGGGAGTACTTAGCACTGTGAAAACAGCACTTTCGCAGAAAGAAATCTACTTCTCTAAGACTGGGAATCAGTGAACAGAGAATGTGTGAGTTTCTCAAGATTGGTAACAGATAGAAACAAGAGAAAGTACACAGTGATTCATCTACCGAGAGAAGTTACAGAGGTTTACACAGAGAAATCCAAGTGTAACTCCAAGAAAATAAGAGAGACTAACAAAACCGGCAAAACCTACATTGTTGATAGAGTTGGGAGTACTTAGCACTGTGAAAACAGCACTTTCGCACAAAGAAATTTACTTCTCTAAGACCGGGAAACAGTGAACGGAGAATGTATGTGTTTCTCAAGATTGGTAACAGATAGAAACAAGAGAAAGTACACAGTGATTCATCTACCTAGAGAAGTTACAGAGGTTTACACAGAGAAATCCAAGTGTAACTCCAAGAAAATAAGAGGGACTAAGAAAACCGGTAAAACCTACATTGTTGATAGAGTTGGGAGTACTTAGCACTGTGAAAACAGCACTTTCGCACAAAGAAATTTACTTCGCTAAGACCCGGAAAGAGTGAACGGAGAATGTATGAGTTTCTCAAGATTGGTAACAGATAGAAACAAGAGAAAGTACACAGTGATTCATCTACCTAGAGAAGTTACAGAGGTTTACACAGAGAAATCCAAGTGTAACTCCAAGAAAATAAGAGAGACTTAGAAAACCGGTAAAACCTACATTGTTGATAGAGTTGGCAGTACTTAGCACTGTGAAAATAGCACTTTCGCAGAAAGAAATCTACTTCTCTAAGACTGGGAATCAGTGAACAGAGAATGTGTGAGTTCTCAAGATTGGTAACAGATAGAAACAAGAGAAAGTACACAGTGATTCATCTACCTAGAGAAGTTACAGAGGTTTACACAGAGAATTCCAAGTATAAGTGCAAGAAAATAAGACAGACTTAGAAAACTGGTAAAAACTACCTTTTTGATAAGTTGGGAGTACTTAACACTGTGAAAACAGCACTTTCGCACAAAGAAATTTACTTCTCTAAGACCGCAAAACAGTAAATAGAGAATGTATGAGTTTCTCAAGATTGGTAACAGATAGAAACAAGAGAAAGTCCACAGTGATTCATCTACGGAGAGAAGTTAGAGAGGTTTACACAGAGAATTCCAAGTATAAGTACAAGCAAATAAGAGAGACTTAGAAAACCGGTAAAACCTACATTGTTGATAGAGTTGGGAGTACTTAGCACTGTGAAAACAGCACTTTCGCACAAAGAAATCTACTTCTCTATGACTGGGAAACAGTAAACAGAGAATGTATGAGTTTCTCAAGATTGGTAACAGATAGAAACAAGAGAAATTCCACCGTGATTCATCTACGGAGAGAAGTTAGAGAGGTTTACGCAGAGAATTCCAAGTATAAGTACAAGCAAATAAGAGAGACTTAGAAAACCGGTAAAACCTACATGGTTGATAGAGTTGGGAGTACTTAGCACTGTGAAAACAGCACTTTCGCACAAAGAAATCTACTTCTCTAAGACTGGGAAACAGTAAACAGAGAATGTATGAGTTTCTCAAGATTGGTAACAGATAGAAAGAAGAGAAAGTACACAGTGATTCATCTACCTAGAGAAGTTACAGATGTTTATACAGAGAATTCCAAGTATAAGTACAAGAAAATAACAGAGACTTAGAAAACCGGTAAAACCTACATTGTTGATAGAGTTGGGAGTACTTAGCACTGTGAAAACAGCACTTTCGCACAAAGAAATCTACTTCTATAAGACTGGGAATCAGTGAACAGAGAATGTGTGAGTTTCTCAAGATTGGTAACAGATAGAAACAAAGGAATGTACACAGTGCTTCATCTACCTAGACAAGTTACAGAGGTTTACACAGAGAATTCCAAGTATAAGTGCAAGAAAATGAGACAGACTTAGAAAACTCGTAAAACCTACATTGTTGATAGAGTTGGGAGTACTTAGCACTGTGAAAACAGCACTTTCGCAGAAAGAAATCTACTTCTCTAAGACCGGGAAACAGTGGACAGAGAATGTATGAGTTTCTCAAGATTGGTAACAGATAGAAACAACAGAAAGTACACAGTGATTCATCTACCTAGAGAAGTTACAGAGGTTTACACAGAGAAATCCAAGTGTAACTCCAAGAAAATAAGAGAGACTTAGAAAACCGGTAAAACCTACATTGTTGATAGAGTTGGGAGTACTTAGCACTGTGAAAACAGCACTTTCGCACAAAGAAATCGACTTCTCTAAGACCGGGAAACAGTGAACGGAGAATGTATGTGTTTCTCAAGATTGGTAACAGATAGAAACAAGAGAAAGTACACAGTGATTCATCTACCTAGAGAAGTTACAGAGGTTTACACAGAGAAATCCAAGTGTAACTCCAAGAAAATAAGAGAGACTAAGAAAACCGGTAAAACCTACATTGTTGATAGAGTTGGGAGTACTTAGCACTGTGAAAACAGCACTTTCGCACAAAGAAATTTACTTCTCTAAGACCGGGAAAGAGTGAACGGAGAATGTATGAGTTTCTCAAGATTGGTAACAGATAGAAACAAGAGAAAGTACACAGTGATTCATCTACCTAGAGAAGTTACAGAGGTTTACACAGAGAAATCCAAGTGTAACTCCAAGAAAATAAGAGAGACTAAGAAAACCGGTAAAACCTACATTGTTGATAGAGTTGGGAGTACTTAGCACTGTGAAAACAGCACTTTCGCACAAAGAAATTTACTTCTCTAAGACCGGGAAACAATGAACGGAGAATGTATGAGTTTCTCAAGATTGGTAACAGATAGAAACAAGAGAAAGTACACAGTGATTCATCTACCTAGAGAAGTTACAGAGGTTTACACAGAGAATTCCAACTATAAGTGCAAGAAAATAAGAGAGACTTAGAAAACTGGTAAAAACTACCTTTTTGATAAGTTGGGAGTACTTAACACTGTGAAAACAGCACTTTCGCACAAACAAATTTACTTCTCTAAGACCCCGAAACAGTAAACAGAGAATGTATGAGTTTCTCAAGATTGGTAACAGATAGAAACAAGAGAAAGTCCACAGTGATTCATCTACGGAGAGAAGTTAGAGAGGTTTACACAGAGAATTCCAAGTATAAGTACAAGCAAATAAGAGAGACTTAGAAAACCGCTAAAACCTACATTGTTGATAGAGTTGGGAGTACTTAGCACTGTGAAAACAGCACTTTCGCACAAAGAAATCTACTTCTCTAAGACTGGGAATCAGTGAACAGAGAATGTGTGAGTTTCTCAAGATTGGTAACAGATAGAAACAAGAGAAAGTACACAGTGATTCATCTACCTAGAGAAGTTACAGAGGTTTACACAGAGAATTCCAAGTATAAGTGCAAGAAAATAAGAGAGACTTAGAAAACTCGTAAAAACTACATTGTTGATAGAGTTGGGAGTACTTAGCACTGTGAAAACAGCACTTTCGCAGAAAGAAATCTACTTCTCTAAGACCGGGAAACAGTGAACAGACAATGTATGAGTTTCTCAAGATGGGTAACAGATAGAAACAAGAGAAAGTACACAGTGATTCATCTACCTAGAGAAGTTACAGAGGTTTACACAGAGAACTCCAAGTATAAGTGCAAGAAAATAAGAGAGACTTAGAAAACTGGTAAAAACTACCTTTTTGATAAGTTTGGAGTACTTAACACTGTGAAAACAGCACTTTCGCACAAAGAAATTTACTTCTCTAAGACCGAGAAACAGTAAACAGAGAATGTATGAGTTTCTCAAGATTGGTAACAGATAGAAACAAGAGAAAGTCCACAGTGATTCATCTACGGAGAGAAGTTAGAGAGGTTTACACAGAGAATTCCAAGTATAAGTACAAGCAAATAAGAGAGACTTAGAAAACCGGTAAAACCTACATTGTTGATAGAGTTGGGAGTACTTAGCACTGTGAAAACAGCACTTTCGCACAAAGAAATCTACTTCTCTAAGACTGGGAAACAGTAAACAGAGAATGTATGAGTTTCTCAAGATTGGTAACAGATAGAAACAACAGAAAGTACACAGTGATTCCTCTACCTAGAGAAGTTACAGAGGTTTACACAGAGAATTCCAAGTATAAGTACAAGCAAATAAGAGAGACTAAGAAAACCGGTAAAACCTACATTGTTGATAGAGTTGGGAGTACTTAGCACTGTGAAAACAGCACTTTCGCACAAAGAAATCTACTTCTATAAGACTGGGAATCAGTGAACAGAGAATGTGTGAGTTTCTCAAGATTGGTAACAGATAGAAACAAAGGAATGTACACAGTGCTTCATCTACCTAGAGAAGTTACAGAGGTTTACACAGAGAATTCCAAGTATAAGTGCAAGAAAATGAGACAGACTTAGAAAACTCGTAAAACCTACATTGTTGATAGAGTTGGGAGTACTTAGCACTGTGAAAACAGCACTTTCGCAGAAAGAAATCTACTTCTCTAAGACCGGGAAACAGTGGACAGAGAATGTATGAGTTTCTCAAGATTGGTAACAGATAGAAACAACAGAAAGTACACAGTGATTCATCTACCTAGAGAAGTTACAGAGGTTTACACAGAGAAATCCAAGTGTAACTCCAAGAAAATAAGAGAGACTTAGAAAACCGGTAAAACCTACATTGTTGATAGAGTTGGGAGTACTTAGCACTGTGAAAACAGCACTTTCGCACAAAGAAATCGACTTCTCTAAGACCGGGAAACAGTGAACGGAGAATGTATGTGTTTCTCAAGATTGGTAACAGATAGAAACAAGAGAAAGTACACAGTGATTCATCTACCTAGAGAAGTTACAGAGGTTTACACAGAGAAATCCAAGTGTAACTCCAAGAAAATAAGAGAGACTAAGAAAACCGGTAAAACCTACATTGTTGATAGAGTTGGGAGTACTTAGCACTGTGAAAACAGCACTTTCGCACAAAGAAATTTACTTCTCTAAGACCGGGAAAGAGTGAACGGAGAATGTATGAGTTTCTCAAGATTGGTAACAGATAGAAACAAGAGAAAGTACACAGTGATTCATCTACCTAGAGAAGTTACAGAGGTTTACACAGAGAAATCCAAGTGTAACTCCAAGAAAATAAGAGAGACTAAGAAAACCGGTAAAACCTACATTGTTGATAGAGTTGGGAGTACTTAGCACTGTGAAAACAGCACTTTCGCACAAAGAAATTTACTTCTCTAAGACCGGGAAACAATGAACGGAGAATGTATGAGTTTCTCAAGATTGGTAACAGATAGAAACAAGAGAAAGTACACAGTGATTCATCTACCTAGAGAAGTTACAGAGGTTTACACAGAGAATTCCAACTATAAGTGCAAGAAAATAAGAGAGACTTAGAAAACTGGTAAAAACTACCTTTTTGATAAGTTGGGAGTACTTAACACTGTGAAAACAGCACTTTCGCACAAACAAATTTACTTCTCTAAGACCCCGAAACAGTAAACAGAGAATGTATGAGTTTCTCAAGATTGGTAACAGATAGAAACAAGAGAAAGTCCACAGTGATTCATCTACGGAGAGAAGTTAGAGAGGTTTACACAGAGAATTCCAAGTATAAGTACAAGCAAATAAGAGAGACTTAGAAAACCGCTAAAACCTACATTGTTGATAGAGTTGGGAGTACTTAGCACTGTGAAAACAGCACTTTCGCACAAAGAAATCTACTTCTCTAAGACTGGGAATCAGTGAACAGAGAATGTGTGAGTTTCTCAAGATTGGTAACAGATAGAAACAAGAGAAAGTACACAGTGATTCATCTACCTAGAGAAGTTACAGAGGTTTACACAGAGAATTCCAAGTATAAGTGCAAGAAAATAAGAGAGACTTAGAAAACTCGTAAAAACTACATTGTTGATAGAGTTGGGAGTACTTAGCACTGTGAAAACAGCACTTTCGCAGAAAGAAATCTACTTCTCTAAGACCGGGAAACAGTGAACAGACAATGTATGAGTTTCTCAAGATGGGTAACAGATAGAAACAAGAGAAAGTACACAGTGATTCATCTACCTAGAGAAGTTACAGAGGTTTACACAGAGAATTCCAAGTATAAGTGCAAGAAAATAAGAGAGACTTAGAAAACTGGTAAAAACTACCTTTTTGATAAGTTTGGAGTACTTAACACTGTGAAAACAGCACTTTCGCACAAAGAAATTTACTTCTCTAAGACCGAGAAACAGTAAACAGAGAATGTATGAGTTTCTCAAGATTGGTAACAGATAGAAACAAGAGAAAGTCCACAGTGATTCATCTACGGAGAGAAGTTAGAGAGGTTTACACAGAGAATTCCAAGTATAAGTACAAGCAAATAAGAGAGACTTAGAAAACCGGTAAAACCTACATTGTTGATAGAGTTGGGAGTACTTAGCACTGTGAAAACAGCACTTTCGCACAAAGAAATCTACTTCTCTAAGACTGGGAAACAGTAAACAGAGAATGTATGAGTTTCTCAAGATTGGTAACAGATAGAAACAACAGAAAGTACACAGTGATTCCTCTACCTAGAGAAGTTACAGAGGTTTACACAGAGAATTCCAAGTATAAGTACAAGCAAATAAGAGAGACTAAGAAAACCGGTAAAACCTACATTGTTGATAGAGTTGGGAGTACTTAGCACTGTGAAAACAGCACTTTCGCACAAAGAAATCTACTTCTCTAAGACCGGGAAACAGGGAACGGAGAATGTATGAGTTTCTCAAGATTGGTAACAGATAGAAACAAGAGAAAGTCCACAGTGATTCATCTACCTAGAGAAGTTACAGAGGTTTACACAGAGAAATCCAAGTGTAACTCCAAGAAAATAAGAGAGACTTAGAAAACCGGTAAAACCTACATTGTTGATAGAGTTGGGAGTACTTAGCACTGTGAAAACAGCACTTTCGCACAAAGAAATCGACTTCTCTAAGACCGGGAAACAGTGAACGGAGAATGTATGTGTTTCTTAAGATTGGTAACAGATAGAAACAAGAGAAAGTACACAGTGATTCATCTACCTAGAGAAGTTACAGAGGTTTACACAGAGAAATCCAAGTGTAACTCCAAGAAAATAAGAGAGACTAAGAAAACCGGTAAAACCTACATTGTTGATAGAGTTGGGAGTACTTAGCACTGTGAAAACAGCACTTTCGCACAAAGAAATTTACTTCTCTAAGACCGGGAAAGAGTGAACGGAGAATGTATGAGTTTCTCAAGATTGGTAACAGATAGAAACAAGAGAAAGTACACAGTGATTCATCTACCTAGAGAAGTTACAGAGGTTTACACAGAGAAATCCAAGTGTAACTCCAAGAAAATAAGAGAGACTAAGAAAACCGGTAAAACCTACATTGTTGATAGAGTTGGGAGTACTTAGCACTGTGAAAACAGCACTTTCGCACAAAGAAATTTACTTCTCTAAGACCGGGAAACAGTGAACGGAGAATGTGTGAGTTTCTCAAGATTGGTAACAGATAGAAACAAGAGAAAGTACACAGTGATTCATCTACCTAGAGAAGTTACAGAGGTTTACACAGAGAATTCCAACTATAAGTGCAAGAAAATAAGAGAGACTTAGAAAACTGGTAAAAACTACCTTTTTGATAAGTTGGGAGTACTTAACACTGTGAAAACAGCACTTTCGCACAAAGAAATTTACTTCTCTAAGACCCCGAAACAGTAAACAGAGAATGTATGAGTTTCTCAAGATTGGTAACAGATAGAAACAAGAGAAAGTCCACAGTGATTCATCTACGGAGAGAAGTTAGAGAGGTTTACACAGAGAATTCCAAGTATAAGTACAAGCAAATAAGAGAGACTTAGAAAACCGCTAAAACCTACATTGTTGATAGAGTTGGGAGTACTTAGCACTGTGAAAACAGCACTTTCGCAGAAAGAAATCTACTTCTCTAAGACTGGGAATCAGTGAACAGAGAATGTGTGAGTTTCTCAAGATTGGTAACAGATAGAAACAAGAGAAAGTACACAGTGATTCATCTACCTAGAGAAGTTACAGAGGTTTACACAGAGAATTCCAAGTATAAGTGCAAGAAAATAAGAGAGACTTAGAAAACTCGTAAAAACTACATTGTTGATAGAGTTGGGAGTACTTAGCACTGTGAAAACAGCACTTTCGCAGAAAGAAATCTACTTCTCTAAGACCGGGAAACAGTGAACAGAGAATGTATGAGTTTCTCAAGATTGGTAACAGATAGAAACAAGAGAAAGTACACAGTGATTCATCTACCTAGAGAAGTTACAGAGGTTTACACAGAGAATTCCAAGTATAAGTGCAAGAAAATAAGAGAGACTTAGAAAACTGGTAAAAACTACCTTTTTGATAAGTTTGGAGTACTTAACACTGTGAAAACAGCACTTTCGCCCAAAGAAATTTACTTCTCTAAGACCGCGAAACAGTAAACAGAGAATGTATGAGTTTCTCAAGATTGGTAACAGATAGAAACAAGAGAAAGTCCACAGTGATTCATCTACGGAGAGAAGTTAGAGAGGTTTACACAGAGAATTCCAAGAATAAGTACAAGCAAATAAGAGAGACTTAGAAAACCGGTAAAACCTACATTGTTGATAGAGTTGGGAGTACTTAGCACTGTGAAAACAGCACTTTCGCACAAAGAAATCTACTTCTCTAAGACTGGGAAACAGTAAACAGAGAATGTATGAGTTTCTCAAGATTGGTAACAGATAGAAACAACAGAAAGTACACAGTGATTCCTCTACCTAGAGAAGTTACAGAGGTTTACACAGAGAATTCCAAGTATAAGTACAAGCAAATAAGAGAGACTTAGAAAACCGGTAAAACCTACATTGTTGATAGAGTTGGGAGTACTTAGCACTGTGAAAACAGCATTTTCGCACAAAGAAATCTACTTCTCTAAGCCCGGGAAACAGGGAACGGAGAATGTATGAGTTTCTCAAGATTGGTAACAGATAGAAACAAGAGAAAGTCCACAGTGATTCATCTACCTAGAGAAGTTACAGAGGTTTACACAGAGAAATCCAAGTGTAACTTCATGAAAATAAGAGAGACTTAGAAAACCAGTAAAACCTACATTGTTGATAGAGTTGGGAGTACTTAGCACTGTGAAAACAGCACTTTCGCACAAAGAAATCTACTTCTCTAAGACTGGGAATCAGTGAACAGAGAATGTGTGAGTTTCTCAAGATTGGTAACAGATAGAAACAAGAGAAAGTACACAGTGATTCATCTACCTAGAGAAGTTACAGAGGTTTACACAGAGAATTCCTAGTATAAGTGCAAAAAAATAAGAGAGACTTAGAAAACTCGTAAAAACTACATTGTTGATAGAGTTGGGAGTACTTAGCAGTGTGAAAACAGCACTTTCGCAGAAAGAAATCTACTTCTCTAAGACCGGGAAACAGTGAACAGAGAATGTATGAGTTTCTCAAGATTGGTAACAGATAGTAACAAGAGAAAGTACACAGTGATTCATGTACCTAGAGAAGTTACAGAGGTTTACACAGAGAAATCCAAGCGTAACTCCAAGAAAATAAGAGAGACTAAGAAAACCGGTAAAACCTACATTGTTGATAGAGTTGGGAGTACTTAGCACTGTGAAAACAGCACTTTCGCACAAAGAAATGTACTTCTCTAAGACTGGGAAACAGTGAACAGAGAATGTATGAGTTTCTCAAGATTGGTAACAGATAGAAACAAGAGAAAGTACACAGTGATTCATCTACCTAGAGAAGTTACAGAGGTTTACACAGAGAATTCAAAGTATAAGTACAAGCAAATAAGAGAGACTTAGAAAACCGGTAAAACCTACATTGTTGATAGAGTTGGGAGTACTTAGCACTGTGAAAACAGCACTTTCGCAGAAAGAAATCTACTTCTCTAAGACCGGGAAACAGTGGACAGAGAATGTATGAGTTTCTCAAGATTGGTAACAGATAGAAACAAGAGAAAGTACACAGTGATTCATCTACCTAGAGAAGTTACAGAGGTTTACACAGAGAAATCCAAGTGTAACTCCAAGAAAATAAGAGAGACTTAGAAATCCGGTAAAACCTACATTGTTGATAGAGTTGGGAGTACTTAGCACTGTGAAAACAGCACTTTCGCAGAAAGAAATCTACTTCTATAAGACTGGGAATCAGTGAACAGAGAATGTGTGAGTTTCTCAAGATTGGTAACACATAGAAACAAAGGAATGTGCACAGTGCTTCATCTACCTAGAGAAGTTACAGAGGTTTACACAGAGAATTCCAAGTATAAGTGCAAGAAAATGAGACAGACTTAGAAAACTCGTAAAACCTACATTGTTGATAGAGTTGGGAGTACTTAGCACTGTGAAAACAGCACTTTCGCAGAAAGAAATCTACTTCTCTAAGACCGGGAAACAGTGGACAGAGAATGTATGAGTTTCTCAAGATTGGTAACAGATAGAAACAAGAGAAAGTACACAGTGATTCATCTACCTAGAGAAGTTACAGAGGTTTACACAGAGAAATCCAAGTGTAACTCCAAGAAAATAAGAGAGACTTAGAAAACCGGTAAAACCTACATTGTTGATAGAGTTGGGAGTACTTAGCACTGTGAAAACAGCACTTTCGCACAAAGAAATCGACTTCTCTAAGACCGGGAAACAGTGAACGGAGAATGTATGTGTTTCTCAAGATTGGTAACAGATAGAAACAAGAGAAAGTACACAGTGATTCATCTACCTAGAGAAGTTACAGAGGTTTACACAGAGAAATCCAAGTGTAACTCCAAGAAAATAAGAGAGACTAAGAAAACCGGTAAAACCTACATTGTTGATAGAGTTGGGAGTACTTAGCACTGTGAAAACAGCACTTTCGCACAAAGAAATTTACTTCTCTAAGACCGGGAAAGAGTGAACGGAGAATGTATGAGTTTCTCAAGATTGGTAACAGATAGAAACAAGAGAAAGTACACAGTGATTCATCTACCTAGAGAAGTTACAGAGGTTTACACAGAGAAATCCAAGTGTAACTCCAAGAAAATAAGAGAGACTAAGAAAACCGGTAAAACCTACATTGTTGATAGAGTTGGGAGTACTTAGCACTGTGAAAACAGCACTTTCGCACAAAGAAATTTACTTCTCTAAGACCGGGAAACAGTGAACGGAGAATGTGTGAGTTTCTCAAGATTGGTAACAGATAGAAACAAGAGAAAGTACACAGTGATTCATCTACCTAGAGAAGTTACAGAGGTTTACACAGAGAATTCCAACTATAAGTGCAAGAAAATAAGAGAGACTTAGAAAACTGGTAAAAACTACCTTTTTGATAAGTTGGGAGTACTTAACACTGTGAAAACAGCACTTTCGCACAAAGAAATTTACTTCTCTAAGACCCCGAAACAGTAAACAGAGAATGTATGAGTTTCTCAAGATTGGTAACAGATAGAAACCAGAGAAAGTCCACAGTGATTCATCTACGGAGAGAAGTTAGAGAGGTTTACACAGAGAATTCCAAGTATAAGTACAAGCAAATAAGAGAGACTTAGAAAACCGCTAAAACCTACATTGTTGATAGAGTTGGGAGTACTTAGCACTGTGAAAACAGCACTTTCGCAGAAAGAAATCTACTTCTCTAAGACTGGGAATCAGTGAACAGAGAATGTGTGAGTTTCTCAAGATTGGTAACAGATAGAAACAAGAGAAAGTACACAGTGATTCATCTACCTAGAGAAGTTACAGAGGTTTACACAGAGAATTCCAAGTATAAGTGCAAGAAAATAAGAGAGACTTAGAAAACTCGTAAAAACTACATTGTTGATAGAGTTGGGAGTACTTAGCACTGTGAAAACAGCACTTTCGCAGAAAGAAATCTACTTCTCTAAGACCGGGAAACAGTGAACAGAGAATGTATGAGTTTCTCAAGATTGGTAACAGATAGAAACAAGAGAAAGTACACAGTGATTCATCTACCTAGAGAAGTTACAGAGGTTTACACAGAGAATTCCAAGTATAAGTGCAAGAAAATAAGAGAGACTTAGAAAACTGGTAAAAACTACCTTTTTGATAAGTTTGGAGTACTTAACACTGTGAAAACAGCACTTTCGCCCAAAGAAATTTACTTCTCTAAGACCGCGAAACAGTAAACAGAGAATGTATGAGTTTCTCAAGATTGGTAACAGATAGAAACAAGAGAAAGTCCACAGTGATTCATCTACGGAGAGAAGTTAGAGAGGTTTACACAGAGAATTCCAAGAATAAGTACAAGCAAATAAGAGAGACTTAGAAAACCGGTAAAACCTACATTGTTGATAGAGTTGGGAGTACTTAGCACTGTGAAAACAGCACTTTCGCACAAAGAAATCTACTTCTCTAAGACTGGGAAACAGTAAACAGAGAATGTATGAGTTTCTCAAGATTGGTAACAGATAGAAACAACAGAAAGTACACAGTGATTCCTCTACCTAGAGAAGTTACAGAGGTTTACACAGAGAATTCCAAGTATAAGTACAAGCAAATAAGAGAGACTTAGAAAACCGGTAAAACCTACATTGTTGATAGAGTTGGGAGTACTTAGCACTGTGAAAACAGCACTTTCGCACAAAGAAATCTACTTCTCTAAGCCCGGGAAACAGGGAACGGAGAATGTATGAGTTTCTCAAGATTGGTAACAGATAGAAACAAGAGAAAGTCCACAGTGATTCATCTACCTAGAGAAGTTACAGAGGTTTACACAGAGAAATCCAAGTGTAACTTCATGAAAATAAGAGAGACTTAGAAAACCAGTAAAACCTACATTGTTGATAGAGTTGGGAGTACTTAGCACTGTGAAAACAGCACTTTCGCACAAAGAAATCTACTTCTCTAAGACTGGGAATCAGTGAACAGAGAATGTGTGAGTTTCTCAAGATTGGTAACAGATAGAAACAAGAGAAAGTACACAGTGATTCATCTACCTAGAGAAGTTACAGAGGTTTACACAGAGAATTCCTAGTATAAGTGCAAAAAAGTAAGAGAGACTTAGAAAACTCGTAAAAACTACATTGTTGATAGAGTTGGGAGTACTTAGCAGTGTGAAAACAGCACTTTCGCAGAAAGAAATCTACTTCTCTAAGACCGGGAAACAGTGAACAGAGAATGTATGAGTTTCTCAAGATTGGTAACAGATAGTAACAAGAGAAAGTACACAGTGATTCATCTACCTAGAGAAGTTACAGAGGTTTACACAGAGAAATCCAAGCGTAACTCCAAGAAAATAAGAGAGACTAAGAAAACCGGTAAAACCTACATTGTTGATAGAGTTGGGAGTACTTAGCACTGTGAAAACAGCACTTTCGCACAAAGAAATGTACTTCTCTAAGACTGGGAAACAGTGAACAGAGAATGTATGAGTTTCTCAAGATTGGTAACAGATAGAAACAAGAGAAAGTACACAGTGATTCATCTACCTAGAGAAGTTACAGAGGTTTACACAGAGAAATCCAAGTGTAACTTCATGAAAATAAGAGAGACTTAGAATACCAGTAAAACCTACATTGTTGATAGAGTTGGGAGTACTTAGCACTGTGAAAACAGCACTTTCGCACAAAGAAATCTACTTCTCTAAGACTGGGAATCAGTGAACAGAGAATTTGCGAGTTTCTCAAGATTGGTAACAGATAGAAACAAGAGAAAGTACACAGTGATTCATCTACCGAGAGAAGTTACAGAGATTTACACAGAGAATTGCAAGTATAAGTACAAGCAAATAAGAGAGACTTAGAAAACCGGTAAAACCTACATTGTTGATAGAGTTGGGAATACTTAGCACTGTGAAAACAGCACTTTCGCACAAAGAAATCTACTTCTCTAAGACCGCGAAACAGTGAACAGAGAATGTATGAGTTTCTCAAGATTGGTAACAGATAGAAACAAGAGAAAGTACACAGTGATTCATCTACCTAGAGAAGTTACAGAGGTTTACACAGAGAAATTCAAGTGTAACTCCAAGAAAATAAGAGAGACTTAGAAAACCGGTAAAACCTACATTGTTGATAGAGTTGGGAGTACTTAGCACTGTGAAAACAGCACTTTCGCACAAAGAAATTTACTTTTCTAAGAGCGGGAAACAGTGAACGGAGAATGTATGAGTTTCTCAAGATTGGTAACAGATAGAAACAAGAGAAAGTCCAGAGTGATTCATCTACAGAGAGAAGTTACAGAGGTTTACACAGAGAATTCCAAGTATAAGTGCAAGAAAATAAGAGAGACTTAAAAAACTGGTAAAAACTACCTTTTTGATAAGTTGGGAGTACTTAACACTGTGAAAACAGCACTTTCGCACAAAGAAATCTACTTCTCTAAGACCGCGAAACAGTAAACAGAGAATGTATGAATTTCTCAAGATTGGTAACAGATAGAAACAAGAGAAAGTCCACAGTGATTCATCTACGGAGAGAAGTTAGAGAGGTTTACACAGAGAATTCCAAGTATAAGTACAAGCAAATAAGAGAGACTTAGAAAACCGGTAAAACCTACATTGTTGGTAGAGTTGGGAGTACTTAGCACTGTGAAAACAGCACTTTCGCAGAAAGAAATCTACTTCTCTAAGACTGGGAATCAGTGAACAGAGAATGTGTGAGTTTCTCAAGATTGGTAACAGATAGAATCAAGAGAAAGTACACAGTGATTCATCTACCTAGAGAAGTTACAGAGGTTTACACAGAGAATTCCAAGTATAAGTACAAGAAAATAAGAGAGACTTAGAAAACTCGTAAAAACTACATTGTTGATAGAGTTGGGAGTACTTAGCACTGTGAAAACAGCACTTTCGCAGAAAGAAATCTACTTCTCTAAGACCGGGAAACAGTGAACAGAGAATGTATGAGTTTCTCAAGATTGGTAACAGATAGAAACAAAAGAAAGTACACAGTGATTCATCTACCTAGAGAAGTTACAGAGGTTTACACAGAGAAATCCAAGTGTAACTCCAAGAAAATAAGAGAGACTTAGAAAACCGGTAAAACCTACATTGTTGATAGAGTTAGGAGTACTTAGCACTGTGAAAACAGCACTTTCGCACAAAGAAATGTACTTCTCTAAGACTGGGAAACAGTGAACAGAGAATGTATGAGTTTCTCAAGATTGGTAACAGATAGAAACAAGAGAAAGTACACAGTGATTCATCTACCGAGAGAAGTTACAGAGATTTATACAGAGAATTGCAATTATAAGTACAAGCAAATAAGAGAGACTTAGAAAACCGGTAAAACCTACATTGTTGATAGAGTTGGGAGTACTTAGCACTGTGAAAACAGCACTTTCGCACAAAGAAATTTACTTCTCTCAGACCGGGAAAGAGTGAACGGAGAATGTATGAGTTTCTCAAGATTGGTAACAGATAGAAACAAGAGAAAGTACACAGTGATTCATCTACCTAGAGAAGTTACAGAGGTTTACACAGAGAAATCCAAGTGTAACTCCAAGAAAATAAGAGAGACTAAGAAAACCGGTAAAACCTACATTGTTGATAGAGTTGGGAGTACTTAGCACTGTGAAAACAACACTTTCGCAGAAAGAAATCTACTTCTCTAAGACCGGGAAACAGTGAACAGAGAATGTATGAGTTTCTCAAGATTGGTAACAGATAGAAACAAGAGAAAATACACAGTGATTCATCTACCTAGAGAAGTTACAGAGGTTTACACACAGAAATCCAAGTGTAACTCCAAGAAAATAAGAGAGACTTAGAAAACCGGTAAAACCTACATTGTTGATAGAGTTGGGAGTACTTAGCACTGTGAAAATAGCACTTTCGCACAAAGAAATCTACTTCTCTAAGACTGGGAATCAGTGAACAGAGAATGTGTGAGTTTCTCAAGATTGGTAACAGATAGAAACAAGAGAAAGTACACAGTGATTCATCTACCTAGAGAAGTTACAGAAGTTTACACAGAGAATTCCAAGTATAAGTGCAAGAAAATAAGAGAGACTTAGAGAACTGGTAAAAACTACCTTTTTGATAAGTTGGGAGTACTTAACACTGTGAAAACAGCACTTTCGCACAAAGAAATTTACTTCTCTAAGACCGCGAAACAGTAAACAGAGAATGTATGAGTTTCTCAAGATTGGTAACTGATAGAAACAAGAGAAAGTCCACAGTGATTCATCTACGGAGAGAAGTTAGAGAGGTTTACACAGAGAATTCCAAGTATAAGTACAAGCAAATAAGAGAGACTTAGAAAACCGGTAAAACCTACATTGTTGATAGAGTTGGGAGTACTTAGCACTGTGAAAACAGCACTTTCGCACAAAGAAATGTACTTCTCTAAGACTGGGAAACAGTGAACAGAGAATGTATGAGTTTCTCAAGATTGGTAACAGATAGAAACAAGAGAAAGTACACAGTGATTCATCTACCTAGAGAAGTTACAGAGGTTTACACAGAGAAATCCAAGTGTAACTTCATGAAAATAAGAGAGACTTAGAATACCAGTAAAACCTACATTGTTGATAGAGTTGGGAGTACTTAGCACTGTGAAAACAGCACTTTCGCACAAAGAAATCTACTTCTCTAAGACTGGGAATCAGTGAACAGAGAATTTGCGAGTTTCTCAAGATTGGTAACAGATAGAAACAAGAGAAAGTACACAGTGATTCATCTACCGAGAGAAGTTACAGAGATTTACACAGAGAATTGCAAGTATAAGTACAAGCAAATAAGAGAGACTTTGAAAACCGGTAAAACCTACATTGTTGATAGAGTTGGGAATACTTAGCACTGTGAAAACAGCACTTTCGCACAAAGAAATCTACTTCTCTAAGACCGCGAAACAGTGAACAGAGAATGTATGAGTTTCTCAAGATTGGTAACAGATAGAAACAAGAGAAAGTACACAGTGATTCATCTACCTAGAGAAGTTACAGAGGTTTACACAGAGAAATTCAAGTGTAACTCCAAGAAAATAAGAGAGACTTAGAAAACCGGTAAAACCTACATTGTTGATAGAGTTGGGAGTACTTAGCACTGTGAAAACAGCACTTTCGCACAAAGAAATTTACTTCTCTAAGACCGGGAAACAGTGAACGGAGAATGTATGAGTTTCTCAAGATTGGTAACAGATAGAAACAAGAGAAAGTCCAGAGTGATTCATCTACCGAGAGAAGTTACAGAGGTTTACACAGAGAATTCCAAGTATAAGTGCAAGAAAATAAGAGAGACTTAGAAAACTGGTAAAAACTACCTTTTTGATAAGTTGGGAGTACTTAACACTGTGAAAACAGCACTTTCGCACAAAGAAATCTACTTCTCTAAGACCGCGAAACAGTAAACAGAGAATGTATGAGTTTCTCAAGATTGATAACAGATAGAAACAACAGAAAGTACACAGTGATTCCTCTACCTAGAGAAGTTACAGAGGTTTACACAGAGAATTCCAAGTATAAGTACAAGCAAATAAGAGAGACTTAGAAAACCGGTAAAACCTACATTGTTGATAGAGTTGGGAGTACTTAGCACTGTGAAAACAGCACTTTCGCACAAAGAAATCTACTTCTCTAAGACCGGGAAACAGGGAATGGAGAATGTATGAGTTTCTCAAGATTGGTAACAGATAGAAACAAGAGAAAGTCCACAGTGATTCATCTACCTAGAGAAGTTACAGAGGTTTACACAGAGAAATCCAAGTGTAACTTCATGAAAATAAGAGAGACTTAGAAAACCAGTAAAACCTACATTGTTGATAGAGGTGGGAGTACTTAGCACTGTGAAAACAGCACTTTCGCACAAAGAAATCTACTTCTCTAAGACTGGGAATCAGTGAACAGAGAATGTGTGAGTTTCTCAAGATTGGTAACAGATAGAAACAAGAGAAAGTCCACAGTGATTCATTTACCTAGAGAAGTTACAGAGGTTTACACAGAGAATTCCAAGTATAAGTACAAGAAAATAAGAGAGACTTAGAAAACTGGTAAAAACTACCTTTTTGATAAGTTGGGAGTACTTAACACTGTGAAAACAGCACTTTCGCACAAAGAAATTTACTTCTCTAAGACCGCGAAACAGTAAACAGAGAATGTATGAGTTTCTCAATATTGGTAACAGATAGAAACAAGAGAAAGTCCACCGTGATTCATCTACGGAGAGAAGTTAGAGAGGTTTACACAGAGAATTCCAAGTGTAACTCCAAGAAAATAAGAGAGACTTAGAAAACCGGTAAAACCTACATTGTTGATAGAGTTGGGAGTACTTAGCACTGTGAAAACAGCACTTTCGCACAAAGAAATCTACTTCTATAAGACTGGGAATCAGTGAACAGAGAATGTGTGAGTTTCTCAAGATTGGTAACAGATAGAAACAAGGGAATGTACACAGTGATTCATCTACCTAGAGAAGTTACAGAGGTTTACACAGAGAATTCCAAGTATAAGTGCAAGAAAATGAGAGAGACTTAGAAAACTCGTAAAACCTACATTGTTGATAGAGTTGGGAGTACGTAGCACTGTGAAAACAGCACTTTCGCAGAAAGAAATCTACTTCTCTAAGACCGGGAAACAGTGAACAGAGAATGTATGAGTTTCTCAAGATTGGTAACAGATAGAAACAAGAGAAAGTACACAGTGATTCATCTACCTAGAGAAGTTACAGAGGTTTACACAGAGAAATCCAAGTGTAACTCCAAGAAAATAAAAGAGACTTAGAAAACCGGTAAAACCTACATTGTTGATAGAGTTGGGAGTACTTAGCACTGTGAAAACAGCACTTTCGCACAAAGAAATCGACTTCTCTAAGACCGGGAAACAGTGAACAGAGAATGTATGAGTTTCTCAAGATTGGTAACAGATAGAAACAAGAGAAAGTACACAGTGATTCATCTACTGAGAGAAGTTACAGAGGTTTACACAGAGAAATCCAAGTGTAACTCCAAGAAAATAAGAGACACTAAGAAAACCGGTAAAACCTACATTGTTGATAGAGTTGGGAGTACTTAGCACTGTGAAAACAGCACTTTCGCACAAAGAAATTTACTTCTCTAAGACCGGGAAACAGTGAACGGAGAATGTATGTGTTTCTCAAGATTGGTAACAGATAGAAACAAGAGAAAGTACACAGTGATTCATCTACCTAGAGAAGTTACAGAGGTTTACACAGAGAAATCCAAGTGTAACTCCAAGAAAATAAGAGAGACTAAGAAAACCGGTAAAACCTACATTGTTGATAGAGTTGGGAGTACTTAGCACTGTGAAAACAGCACTTTCGCACAAAGAAATTTACTTCTCTAAGACCGGGAAAGAGTGAACGGAGAATGTATGAGTTTCTCAAGATTGGTAACAGATAGAAACAAGAGAAAGTCCACAGTGATTCATCTATCTAGAGAAGTTACAGAGGATTACACAGAGAATTCCAAGTATAAGTACAAGCAAATAAGAGAGACTTAGAAAACCGGTAAAACCTACATTGTTGATAGAGTTGGGAGTACTTAGCACTGTGAAAACAGCACTTTCGCACAAAGAAATCTACTTCTATAAGACTGGGAATCAGTGAACAGAGAATGTGTGAGTTTCTCAAGATTGGTAACAGATAGAAACAAGGGAATGTACACAGTGATTCATCTACCTAGAGAAGTTACAGAGGTTTACACAGAGAATTCCAAGTATAAGTGCAAGAAAATGAGAGAGACTTAGAAAACTCGTAAAACCTACATTGTTGATAGAGTTGGGAGTACTTAGCACTGTGAAAACAGCACTTTCGCAGAAAGAAATCTACTTCTCTAAGACCGGGAAACAGTGAACAGAGAATGTATGAGTTTCTCAAGATTGGTAACAGATAGAAACAAGAGAAAGTACACAGTGATTCATCTACCGAGAGAAGTTACAGAGGTTTACACAGAGAATCCAAGTATAAGTGCAAGAAAATAAGAGAGACTTAGAAAACTGGTAAAAACTACCTTTTTGATAAGTTGTGAGTACTTAACACTGTGAAAACAGCACTTTCGCACAAAGAAATTTACTTCTCTAAGAACGTGAAACAGTAAACAGAGAATGTATGAGTTTCTCAAGATTGGTAACAGATAGAAACAAGGGAAAGTCCACAGTGATTCATCTACGGAGAAAAGTTAGAGAGGTTTTCACAGAGAATTCCAAGTATAAGTACAAGCAAATAAGAGAGACTTAGAAAACCGGTAAAACCTACATTGTCGATAGAGTTGGGAGTACTTAGCACTGTGAAAACAGCACTTTCGCCTTAAGAAATCTACTTCTCTAAGACTGGGAATCAGTGAACAGAGAATGTGTGAGTTTCTCAAGATTGGTAACAGATAGAAACAAGAGAAAGTACACAGTGATTCATCTACCTAGAGAAGTTACAGAGGTTTACAGAGAGAATTCCAAGTATAAGTACAAACAAATAAGAGAGACTTAGAAAACCGGTAAAACCTACATTGTTGATAGAGTTGGGAGTACTTAGCACTGTGAAAACAGCACTTTCGCACAAAGAAATCTACTTCTCTAAGACTGGGAATCAGTGAACAGAGAATGTGTGAGTTTCTCAAGATTGGTAACAGATAGAAACAAGAGAAAGTACACAGTGATTCATCTACCTAGAGAAGTTGCAGAGGTTTACACAGAGAATTCCAAGTATAAGTACAAGCAAATAAGAGAGACTTAGAAAACTGGTAAAAACTACCTTTTTGATAAGTTGGGAGTACTTAACACTGTGAAAACAGCACTTTCGCACAAAGAAATTTACTTCTCTAAGAACGTGAAACAGTAAACAGAGAATGTATGAGTTTCTCAAGATTGGTAACAGATAGAAAAGAGAGAAAGTCCACAGTGATGTATCTACGGAGAGAAGTTAGAGAGGTTTACACGGAGAATTCCAAGTATAAGTACAAGCAAATAAGAGAGACTTAGAAATCCGGTAAAACCTACATTGTTGATAGAGTTGGGAGTACTTAGCACTGTGAAAACAGCACTTTCGCACAAAGAAATCTACTTCTCTAAGACTGGGAATCAGTGAACAGAGAATGTGTGAGTTTCTCAAGATTGGTAACAGATAGAAACAAGGGAATGTACACAGTGATTCATCTACCTAGAGAAGTTACAGAGGTTTACACAGAGAATTCCAAGTATAAGTGCAAGAAAATGAGAGAGACTTAGAAAACTCGTAAAACCTACATTGTTGATAGAGTTGGGAGTACGTAGCACTGTGAAAACAGCACTTTCGCAGAAAGAAATCTACTTCTCTAAGACCGGGAAACAGTGAACAGAGAATGTATGAGTTTCTCAAGATTGGTAACAGATAGAAACAAGAGAAAGTACACAGTGATTCATCTACCTAGAGAAGTTACAGAGGTTTACACAGAGAAATCCAAGTGTAACTCCAAGAAAATAAAAGAGACTTAGAAAACCGGTAAAACCTACATTGTTGATAGAGTTGGGAGTACTTAGCACTGTGAAAACAGCACTTTCGCACAAAGAAATCGACTTCTCTAAGACCGGGAAACAGTGAACAGAGAATGTATGAGTTTCTCAAGATTGGTAACAGATAGAAACAAGAGAAAGTACACAGTGATTCATCTACTGAGAGAAGTTACAGAGGTTTACACAGAGAAATCCAAGTGTAACTCCAAGAAAATAAGAGACACTAAGAAAACCGGTAAAACCTACATTGTTGATAGAGTTGGGAGTACTTAGCACTGTGAAAACAGCACTTTCGCACAAAGAAATTTACTTCTCTAAGACCGGGAAACAGTGAACGGAGAATGTATGTGTTTCTCAAGATTGGTAACAGATAGAAACAAGAGAAAGTACACAGTGATTCATCTACCTAGAGAAGTTACAGAGGTTTACACAGAGAAATCCAAGTGTAACTCCAAGAAAATAAGAGAGACTAAGAAAACCGGTAAAACCTACATTGTTGATAGAGTTGGGAGTACTTAGCACTGTGAAAACAGCACTTTCGCACAAAGAAATTTACTTCTCTAAGACCGGGAAAGAGTGAACGGAGAATGTATGAGTTTCTCAAGATTGGTAACAGATAGAAACAAGAGAAAGTCCACAGTGATTCATCTATCTAGAGAAGTTACAGAGGTTTACACAGAGAATTCCAAGTATAAGTACAAGCAAATAAGAGAGACTTAGAAAACCGGTAAAACCTACATTGTTGATAGAGTTGGGAGTACTTAGCACTGTGAAAACAGCACTTTCGCACAAAGAAATCTACTTCTATAAGACTGGGAATCAGTGAACAGAGAATGTGTGAGTTTCTCAAGATTGGTAACAGATAGAAACAAGGGAATGTACACAGTGATTCATCTACCTAGAGAAGTTACAGAGGTTTACACAGAGAATTCCAAGTATAAGTGCAAGAAAATGAGAGAGACTTAGAAAACTCGTAAAACCTACATTGTTGATAGAGTTGGGAGTACTTAGCACTGTGAAAACAGCACTTTCGCAGAAAGAAATCTACTTCTCTAAGACCGGGAAACAGTGAACAGAGAATGTATGAGTTTCTCAAGATTGGTAACAGATAGAAACAAGAGAAAGTACACAGTGATTCATCTACCGAGAGAAGTTACAGAGGTTTACACAGAGAATTCCAAGTATAAGTGCAAGAAAATAAGAGAGACTTAGAAAACTGGTAAAAACTACCTTTTTGATAAGTTGTGAGTACTTAACACTGTGAAAACAGCACTTTCGCACAAAGAAATTTACTTCTCTAAGAACGTGAAACAGTAAACAGAGAATGTATGAGTTTCTCAAGATTGGTAACAGATAGAAACAAGGGAAAGTCCACAGTGATTCATCTACGGAGAAAAGTTAGAGAGGTTTTCACAGAGAATTCCAAGTATAAGTACAAGCAAATAAGAGAGACTTAGAAAACCGGTAAAACCTACATTGTCGATAGAGTTGGGAGTACTTAGCACTGTGAAAACAGCACTTTCGCCTTAAGAAATCTACTTCTCTAAGACTGGGAATCAGTGAACAGAGAATGTGTGAGTTTCTCAAGATTGGTAACAGATAGAAACAAGAGAAAGTACACAGTGATTCATCTACCTAGAGAAGTTACAGAGGTTTACAGAGAGAATTCCAAGTATAAGTACAAACAAATAAGAGAGACTTAGAAAACCGGTAAAACCTACATTGTTGATAGAGTTGGGAGTACTTAGCACTGTGAAAACAGCACTTTCGCACAAAGAAATCTACTTCTCTAAGACTGGGAATCAGTGAACAGAGAATGTGTGAGTTTCTCAAGATTGGTAACAGATAGAAACAAGAGAAAGTACACAGTGATTCATCTACCTAGAGAAGTTGCAGAGGTTTACACAGAGAATTCCAAGTATAAGTACAAGCAAATAAGAGAGACTTAGAAAACTGGTAAAAACTACCTTTTTGATAAGTTGGGAGTACTTAACACTGTGAAAACAGCACTTTCGCACAAAGAAATTTACTTCTCTAAGAACGTGAAACAGTAAACAGAGAATGTATGAGTTTCTCAAGATTGGTAACAGATAGAAAAGAGAGAAAGTCCACAGTGATGTATCTACGGAGAGAAGTTAGAGAGGTTTACACGGAGAATTCCAAGTATAAGTACAAGCAAATAAGAGAGACTTAGAAATCCGGTAAAACCTACATTGTTGATAGAGTTGGGAGTACTTAGCACTGTGAAAACAGCACTTTCGCACAAAGAAATCTACTTCTCTAAGACTGGGAATCAGTGAACAGAGAATGTGTGAGTTTCTCAAGATTGGTAACAGATAGAAACAAGAGAAAGTACACAGTGATTCATCTACCTAGAGAAGTTACAGAGGTTTACACAGAGAATTCCAAGTATAAGTGCCAGAAAATAAGAGACACTTAGAAAACTCGTAAAAACTACATTGTTGATAGAGTTGGGAGTACTTAGCAGTGTGAAAACAGCACTTTCGCAGAAAGAAATCTACTTCTCTAAGACCGGGAAACAGTGAACAGAGAATGTATGAGTTTCTCAAGATTGGTAACAGATAGTAACAAGAGAAAGTACACAGTGATTCATCTACCTAGAGAAGTTACAGAGGTTTACACAGAGAAATCCAAGTGTAACTCCAAGAAAATAAGAGAGACTTAGAAAACCGGTAAAACCTACATTGTTGATAGAGTTGGGAGTACTTAGCACTGTGAAAACAGCACTTTCGCACAAAGAAATGTACTTCTCTAAGACTGGGAAACAGTGAACAGAGAATGTATGAGTTTCTCAAGATTGGTAACAGATAGAAACAAGAGAAAGTACACAGTGATTCATCTACCTAGAGAAGTTACAGAGGTTTACACAGAGAAATCCAAGTGTAACTTCATGAAAATAAGAGAGACTTAGAAAACCAGTAAAACCTACATTGTTGATAGAGTTGGGAGTACTTAGCACTGTGAAAACAGCACTTTCGCACAAAGAAATCTACTTCTCTAAGACTGGGAATCCGTGAACAGAGAATGTGCGAGTTTCTCAAGATTGGTAACAGATAGAAACAAGAGAAAGTACACAGTGATTCATCTACCGAGAGAAGTTACAGAGATTTACACAGAGAATTGCAATTATAAGTACAAGCAAATAAGAGAGACTTAGAAAACCGGTAAAACCTACATTGTTGATAGAGTTGGGAGTACTTAGCACTGTGAAAACAGCACTTTCGCACAAAGAAATCTACTTCTCTAAGACCGCGAAACAGTGAACAGAGAATGTATGAGTTTCTCAAGATTGGTAACAGATAGAAACAAGAGAAAGTACAGAGGGATTCATCTACCGAGAGAAGTTACAGAGGTTTACACAGAGAAATCCAAGTGTAACTCCAAGAAAATAAGAGAGACTAAGAAAACCGGTAAAACCTACATTGTTGATAGAGTTGGGAGTACTTAGCACTGTGAAAACAGCACTTTCGCACAAAGAAATATACTTCTCTAAGACCGGGAAACAGTGAACGGAGAATGTATGTGTTTCTCAAGATTGGTAACAGATAGAAACAAGAGAAAGTACACAGTGATTCATCTACCTAGAGAAGTTACAGAGGTTTACACAGAGAATTCCAAGTGTAACTCCAAGAAAATAAGAGAGACTAAGAAAACCGGTAAAACCTACATTGTTGATAGAGTAGGGAGTACTTAGCACTGTGAAAACAGCACTTTCGCACAAAGAAATCTACTTCTCTATGACTGGGAAACAGTAAACAGAGAATGTATGAGTTTCTCAAGATTGGTAACAGATAGAAACAAGAGAAAGTCCACCGTGATTCATCTACGGAGAGAAGTTAGAGAGGTTTACACAGAGAATTCCAAGTATAAGTACAAGCAAATAAGAGAGACTTAGAAAACGGGTAAAACCTACATGGTTGATAGAGTTGGGAGTACTTAGCACTGTGAAAACAGCACTTTCGCACAAAGAAATCTACTTCTCTAAGACTGGGAAACAGTAAACAGAGAATGTATGAGTTTCTCAAGATTGGTAACAGATAGAAAGAAGAGAAAGTACACAGTGATTCATCTACCTAGAGAAGTTACAGAGGTTTACACAGAGAATTCCAACTATAAGTGCAAGAAAATAAGAGAGACTTAGAAAACTGGTAAAAACTACCTTTTTGATAAGTTGGGAGTACTTAACACTGTGAAAACAGCACTTTCGCACAAAGAAATTTACTTCTCTAAGACCCCGAAACAGTAAACAGAGAATGTATGAGTTTCTCAAGATTGGTAACAGATAGAAACAAGAGAAAGTCCACAGTGATTCATCTACGGAGAGAAGTTAGAGAGGTTTACACAGAGAATTCCAAGTATAAGTACAAGCAAATAAGAGAGACTTAGAAAACCGCTAAAACCTACATTGTTGATAGAGTTGGGAGTACTTAGCACTGTGAAAACAGCACTTTCGCAGAAAGAAATCTACTTCTCTAAGACTGGGAATCAGTGAACAGAGAATGTGTGAGTTTCTCAAGATTGGTAACAGATAGAAACAAGAGAAAGTACGCAGTGATTCATCTACCTAGAGAAATTACAGAGGTTTACACAGAGAATTCCAAGTATAAGTGCAAGAAAATAAGAGAGACTTAGAAAACTCGTAAAAACTACATTGTTGATAGAGTTGGGAGTACTTAGCACTGTGAAAACAGCACTTTCGCAGAAAGAAATCGACTTCTCTAAGACCGGGAAACAGTGAACAGAGAATGTATGAGTTTCTCAAGATTGGTAACAGATAGAAACAAGAGAAAGTACACAGTGATTCATCTACCTAGAGAAGTTACAGAGGTTTACACAGAGAATTCCAAGTATAAGTGCAAGAAAATAAGAGAGACTTAGAAAACTGGTAAAAACTACCTTTTTGATAAGTTTGGAGTACTTAACACTGTGAAAACAGCACTTTCGCACAAAGAAATTTACTTCTCTAAGACCGCGAAACAGTAAACAGAGAATGTATGAGTTTCTCAAGATTGGTAACAGATAGAAACAAGAGAAAGTCCACAGTGATTCATCTACCGAGAGAAGTGACAGAGGTTTACACAGAGAATTCCAAGTATAAGTACAAGCAAATAAGAGAGACTTAGAAAACCGGTAAAACCTACATTGTTGATAGAGTTGGGAGTACTTAGCACTGTGAAAACAGCACTTTCGCACAAAGAAATCTACTTCTCTAAGACTGGGAAACAGTAAACAGAGAATGTATGAGTTTCTCAAGATTGGTAACAGATAGAAACAAGAGAAAGTCCACAGTGATTCATCTACCTAGAGAAGTTACAGAGGTTTACACAGAGAAATCCAAGTGTAACTTCATGAAAATAAGAGAGACTTAGAAAACCAGTAAAACCTACATTGTTGATAGAGTTGGGAGTACTTAGCACTGTGAAAACAGCACTTTCGCACAAAGAAATTTACTTTTCTAAGAGCGGGAAACAGTGAACGGAGAATGTATGAGTTTCTCAAGATTGGTAACAGATAGAAACAAGAGAAAGTCCAGAGTGATTCATCTACAGAGAGAAGTTACAGAGGTTTACACAGAGAATTCCAAGTATAAGTGCAAGAAAATAAGAGAGACTTAGAAAACTGGTAAAAACTACCTTTTTGATAAGTTGGGAGTACTTAACACTGTGAAAACAGCACTTTCGCACAAAGAAATCTACTTCTCTAAGACCGCGAAACAGTAAACAGAGAATGTATGAATTTCTCAAGATTGGTAACAGATAGAAACAAGAGAAAGTCCACAGTGATTCATCTACGGAGAGAAGTTAGAGAGGTTTACACAGAGAATTCCAAGTATAAGTACAAGCAAATAAGAGAGACTTAGAAAACCGGTAAAACCTACATTGTTGATAGAGTTGGGAGTACTTAGCACTGTGAAAACAGCACTTTCGCAGAAAGAAATCTACTTCTCTAAGACTGGGAATCAGTGAACAGAGAATGTGTGAGTTTCTCAAGATTGGTAACAGATAGAATCAAGAGAAAGTACACAGTGATTCATCTACCTAGAGAAGTTACAGAGGTTTACACAGAGAATTCCAAGTATAAGTACAAGAAAATAAGAGAGACTTAGAAAACTCGTAAAAACTACATTGTTGATAGAGTTGGGAGTACTTAGCACTGTGAAAACAGCACTTTCGCAGAAAGAAATCTACTTCTCTAAGACCGGGAAACAGTGAACAGAGAATGTATGAGTTTCTCAAGATTGGTAACAGATAGAAACAAGAGAAAGTACACAGTGATTCATCTACCTAGAGAAGTTACAGAGGTTTACACAGAGAAATCCAAGTGTAACTCCAAGAAAATAAGAGAGACTTAGAAAACCGGTAAAACCTACATTGTTGATAGAGTTAGGAGTACTTAGCACTGTGAAAACAGCACTTTCGCACAAAGAAATGTACTTCTCTAAGACTGGGAAACAGTGAACAGAGAATGTATGAGTTTCTCAAGATTGGTAACAGATAGAAACAAGAGAAAGTACACAGTGATTCATCTACCGAGAGAAGTTACAGAGATTTATACAGAGAATTGCAATTATAAGTACAAGCAAATAAGAGAGACTTAGAAAACCGGTAAAACCTACATTGTTGATAGAGTTGGGAGTACTTAGCACTGTGAAAACAGCACTTTCGCACAAAGAAATTTACTTCTCTCAGACCGGGAAAGAGTGAACGGAGAATGTATGAGTTTCTCAAGATTGGTAACAGATAGAAACAAGAGAAAGTACACAGTGATTCATCTACCTAGAGAAGTTACAGAGGTTTACACAGAGAAATCCAAGTGTAACTCCAAGAAAATAAGAGAGACTAAGAAAACCGGTAAAACCTACATTGTTGATAGAGTTGGGAGTACTTAGCACTGTGAAAACAACACTTTCGCAGAAAGAAATCTACTTCTCTAAGACCGGGAAACAGTGAACAGAGAATGTATGAGTTTCTCAAGATTGGTAACAGATAGAAACAAGAGAAAATACACAGTGATTCATCTACCTAGAGAAGTTACAGAGGTTTACACACAGAAATCCAAGTGTAACTCCAAGAAAATAAGAGAGACTTAGAAAACCGGTAAAACCTACATTGTTGATAGAGTTGGGAGTACTTAGCACTGTGAAAATAGCACTTTCGCACAAAGAAATCTACTTCTCTAAGACTGGGAATCAGTGAACAGAGAATGTGTGAGTTTCTCAAGATTGGTAACAGATAGAAACAAGAGAAAGTACACAGTGATTCATCTACCTAGAGAAGTTACAGAAGTTTACACAGAGAATTCCAAGTATAAGTGCAAGAAAATAAGAGAGACTTAGAAAACTGGTAAAAACTACCTTTTTGATAAGTTGGGAGTACTTAACACTGTGAAAACAGCACTTTCGCACAAAGAAATTTACTTCTCTAAGACCGCGAAACAGTAAACAGAGAATGTATGAGTTTCTCAAGATTGGTAACTGATAGAAACAAGAGAAAGTCCACAGTGATTCATCTACGGAGAGAAGTTAGAGAGGTTTACACAGAGAATTCCAAGTATAAGTACAAGCAAATAAGAGAGACTTAGAAAACCGGTAAAACCTACATTGTTGATAGAGTTGGGAGTACTTAGCACTGTGAAAACAGCACTTTCGCACAAAGAAATGTACTTCTCTAAGACTGGGAAACAGTGAACAGAGAATGTATGAGTTTCTCAAGATTGGTAACAGATAGAAACAAGAGAAAGTACACAGTGATTCATATACCGAGAGAAGTTACAGAGGTTTACACAGAGAAATCCAAGTGTAACTTCATGAAAATAAGAGAGACTTAGAATACCAGTAAAACCTACATTGTTGATAGAGTTGGGAGTACTTAGCACTGTGAAAACAGCACTTTCGCACAAAGAAATCTACTTCTCTAAGACTGGGAATCAGTGAACAGAGAATTTGCGAGTTTCTCAAGATTGGTAACAGATAGAAACAAGAGAAAGTACACAGTGATTCATCTACCGAGAGAAGTTACAGAGATTTACACAGAGAATTGCAAGTATAAGTACAAGCAAATAAGAGAGACTTTGAAAACCGGTAAAACCTACATTGTTGATAGAGTTGGGAATACTTAGCACTGTGAAAACAGCACTTTCGCACAAAGAAATCTACTTCTCTAAGACCGCGAAACAGTGAACAGAGAATGTATGAGTTTCTCAAGATTGGTAACAGATAGAAACAAGAGAAAGTACACAGTGATTCATCTACCTAGAGAAGTTACAGAGGTTTACACAGAGAAATTCAAGTGTAACTCCAAGAAAATAAGAGAGACTTAGAAAACCGGTAAAACCTACATTGTTGATAGAGTTGGGAGTACTTAGCACTGTGAAAACAGCACTTTCGCACAAAGAAATTTACTTCTCTAAGACCGGGAAACAGTGAACGGAGAATGTATGAGTTTCTCAAGATTGGTAACAGATAGAAACAAGAGAAAGTCCAGAGTGATTCATCTACCGAGAGAAGTTACAGAGGTTTACACAGAGAATTCCAAGTATAAGTGCAAGAAAATAAGAGAGACTTAGAAAACTGGTAAAAACTACCTTTTTGATAAGTTGGGAGTACTTAACACTGTGAAAACAGCACTTTCGCACAAAGAAATCTACTTCTCTAAGACCGCGAAACAGTAAACAGAGAATGTATGAGTTTCTCAAGATTGATAACAGATAGAAACAACAGAAAGTACACAGTGATTCCTCTACCTAGAGAAGTTACAGAGGTTTACACAGAGAATTCCAAGTATAAGTACAAGCAAATAAGAGAGACTTAGAAAACCGGTAAAACCTACATTGTTGATAGAGTTGGGAGTACTTAGCACTGTGAAAACAGCACTTTCGCACAAAGAAATCTACTTCTCTAAGACCGGGAAACAGGGAATGGAGAATGTATGAGTTTCTCAAGATTGGTAACAGATAGAAACAAGAGAAAGTCCACAGTGATTCATCTACCTAGAGAAGTTACAGAGGTTTACACAGAGAAATCCAAGTGTAACTTCATGAAAATAAGAGAGACTTAGAAAACCAGTAAAACCTACATTGTTGATAGAGGTGGGAGTACTTAGCACTGTGAAAACAGCACTTTCGCACAAAGAAATCTACTTCTCTAAGACTGGGAATCAGTGAACAGAGAATGTGTGAGTTTCTCAAGATTGGTAACAGATAGAAACAAGAGAAAGTCCACAGTGATTCATTTACCTAGAGAAGTTACAGAGGTTTACACAGAGAATTCCAAGTATAAGTACAAGAAAATAAGAGAGACTTAGAAAACTGGTAAAAACTACCTTTTTGATAAGTTGGGAGTACTTAACACTGTGAAAACAGCACTTTCGCACAAAGAAATTTACTTCTCTAAGACCGCGAAACAGTAAACAGAGAATGTATGAGTTTCTCAATATTGGTAACAGATAGAAACAAGAGAAAGTCCACCGTGATTCATCTACGGAGAGAAGTTAGAGAGGTTTACACAGAGAATTCCAAGTGTAACTCCAAGAAAATAAGAGAGACTTAGAAAACCGGTAAAACCTACATTGTTGATAGAGTTGGGAGTACTTAGCACTGTGAAAACAGCACTTTCGCACAAAGAAATCTACTTCTATAAGACTGGGAATCAGTGAACAGAGAATGTGTGAGTTTCTCAAGATTGGTAACAGATAGAAACAAGGGAATGTACACAGTGATTCATCTACCTAGAGAAGTTACAGAGGTTTACACAGAGAATTCCAAGTATAAGTGCAAGAAAATGAGAGAGACTTAGAAAACTCGTAAAACCTACATTGTTGATAGAGTTGGGAGTACGTAGCACTGTGAAAACAGCACTTTCGCAGAAAGAAATCTACTTCTCTAAGACCGGGAAACAGTGAACAGAGAATGTATGAGTTTCTCAAGATTGGTAACAGATAGAAACAAGAGAAAGTACACAGTGATTCATCTACCTAGAGAAGTTACAGAGGTTTACACAGAGAAATCCAAGTGTAACTCCAAGAAAATAAAAGAGACTTAGAAAACCGGTAAAACCTACATTGTTGATAGAGTTGGGAGTACTTAGCACTGTGAAAACAGCACTTTCGCACAAAGAAATCGACTTCTCTAAGACCGGGAAACAGTGAACAGAGAATGTATGAGTTTCTCAAGATTGGTAACAGATAGAAACAAGAGAAAGTACACAGTGATTCATCTACTGAGAGAAGTTACAGAGGTTTACACAGAGAAATCCAAGTGTAACTCCAAGAAAATAAGAGACACTAAGAAAACCGGTAAAACCTACATTGTTGATAGAGTTGGGAGTACTTAGCACTGTGAAAACAGCACTTTCGCACAAAGAAATTTACTTCTCTAAGACCGGGAAACAGTGAACGGAGAATGTATGTGTTTCTCAAGATTGGTAACAGATAGAAACAAGAGAAAGTACACAGTGATTCATCTACCTAGAGAAGTTACAGAGGTTTACACAGAGAAATCCAAGTGTAACTCCAAGAAAATAAGAGAGACTAAGAAAACCGGTAAAACCTACATTGTTGATAGAGTTGGGAGTACTTAGCACTGTGAAAACAGCACTTTCGCACAAAGAAATTTACTTCTCTAAGACCGGGAAAGAGTGAACGGAGAATGTATGAGTTTCTCAAGATTGGTAACAGATAGAAACAAGAGAAAGTCCACAGTGATTCATCTATCTAGAGAAGTTACAGAGGTTTACACAGAGAATTCCAAGTATAAGTACAAGCAAATAAGAGAGACTTAGAAAACCGGTAAAACCTACATTGTTGATAGAGTTGGGAGTACTAAGCACTGTGAAAACAGCACTTTCGCACAAAGAAATCTACTTCTATAAGACTGGGAATCAGTGAACAGAGAATGTGTGAGTTTCTCAAGATTGGTAACAGATAGAAACAAGGGAATGTACACAGTGATTCATCTACCTAGAGAAGTTACAGAGGTTTACACAGAGAATTCCAAGTATAAGTGCAAGAAAATGAGAGAGACTTAGAAAACTCGTAAAACCTACATTGTTGATAGAGTTGGGAGTACTTAGCACTGTGAAAACAGCACTTTCGCAGAAAGAAATCGACTTCTCTAAGACCGGGAAACAGTGAACAGAGAATGTATGAGTTTCTCAAGATTGGTAACAGATAGAAACAAGAGAAAGTACACAGTGATTCATCTACCGAGAGAAGTTACAGAGGTTTACACAGAGAATTCCAAGTATAAGTGCAAGAAAATAAGAGAGACTTAGAAAACTGGTAAAAACTACCTTTTTGATAAGTTGGGAGTACTTAACACTGTGAAAACAGCACTTTCGCACAAAGAAATTTACTTCTCTAAGAACGTGAAACAGTAAACAGAGAATGTATGAGTTTCTCAAGATTGGTAACAGATAGAAACAAGGGAAAGTCCACAGTGATTCATCTACGGAGAAAAGTTAGAGAGGTTTTCACAGAGAATTCCAAGTATAAGTACAAGCAAATAAGAGAGACTTAGAAAACCGGTAAAACCTACATTGTCGATAGAGTTGGGAGTACTTAGCACTGTGAAAACAGCACTTTCGCCTTAAGAAATCTACTTCTCTAAGACTGGGAATCAGTGAACAGAGAATGTGTGAGTTTCTCAAGATTGGTAACAGATAGAAACAAGAGAAAGTACACAGTGATTCATCTACCTAGAGAAGTTACAGAGGTTTACAGAGAGAATTCCAAGTATAAGTACAAACAAATAAGAGAGACTTAGAAAACCGGTAAAACCTACATTGTTGATAGAGTTGGGAGTACTTAGCACTGTGAAAACAGCACTTTCGCACAAAGAAATCTACTTCTCTAAGACTGGGAATCAGTGAACAGAGAATGTGTGAGTTTCTCAAGATTGGTAACAGATAGAAACAAGAGAAAGTACACAGTGATTCATCTACCTAGAGAAGTTGCAGAGGTTTACACAGAGAATTCCAAGTATAAGTACAAGCAAATAAGAGAGACTTAGAAAACTGGTAAAAACTACCTTTTTGATAAGTTGGGAGTACTTAACACTGTGAAAACAGCACTTTCGCACAAAGAAATTTACTTCTCTAAGAACGTGAAACAGTAAACAGAGAATGTATGAGTTTCTCAAGATTGGTAACAGATAGAAAAGAGAGAAAGTCCACAGTGATGTATCTACGGAGAGAAGTTAGAGAGGTTTACACGGAGAATTCCAAGTATAAGTACAAGCAAATAAGAGAGACTTAGAAATCCGGTAAAACCTACATTGTTGATAGAGTTGGGAGTACTTAGCACTGTGAAAACAGCACTTTCGCACAAAGAAATCTACTTCTCTAAGACTGGGAATCAGTGAACAGAGAATGTGTGAGTTTCTCAAGATTGGTAACAGATAGAAACAAGGGAATGTACACAGTGATTCATCTACCTAGAGAAGTTACAGAGGTTTACACAGAGAATTCCAAGTATAAGTGCAAGAAAATGAGAGAGACTTAGAAAACTCGTAAAACCTACATTGTTGATAGAGTTGGGAGTACGTAGCACTGTGAAAACAGCACTTTCGCAGAAAGAAATCTACTTCTCTAAGACCGGGAAACAGTGAACAGAGAATGTATGAGTTTCTCAAGATTGGTAACAGATAGAAACAAGAGAAAGTACACAGTGATTCATCTACCTAGAGAAGTTACAGAGGTTTACACAGAGAAATCCAAGTGTAACTCCAAGAAAATAAAAGAGACTTAGAAAACCGGTAAAACCTACATTGTTGATAGAGTTGGGAGTACTTAGCACTGTGAAAACAGCACTTTCGCACAAAGAAATCGACTTCTCTAAGACCGGGAAACAGTGAACAGAGAATGTATGAGTTTCTCAAGATTGGTAACAGATAGAAACAAGAGAAAGTACACAGTGATTCATCTACTGAGAGAAGTTACAGAGGTTTACACAGAGAAATCCAAGTGTAACTCCAAGAAAATAAGAGACACTAAGAAAACCGGTAAAACCTACATTGTTGATAGAGTTGGGAGTACTTAGCACTGTGAAAACAGCACTTTCGCACAAAGAAATTTACTTCTCTAAGACCGGGAAACAGTGAACGGAGAATGTATGTGTTTCTCAAGATTGGTAACAGATAGAAACAAGAGAAAGTACACAGTGATTCATCTACCTAGAGAAGTTACAGAGGTTTACACAGAGAAATCCAAGTGTAACTCCAAGAAAATAAGAGAGACTAAGAAAACCGGTAAAACCTACATTGTTGATAGAGTTGGGAGTACTTAGCACTGTGAAAACAGCACTTTCGCACAAAGAAATTTACTTCTCTAAGACCGGGAAAGAGTGAACGGAGAATGTATGAGTTTCTCAAGATTGGTAACAGATAGAAACAAGAGAAAGTCCACAGTGATTCATCTATCTAGAGAAGTTACAGAGGTTTACACAGAGAATTCCAAGTATAAGTACAAGCAAATAAGAGAGACTTAGAAAACCGGTAAAACCTACATTGTTGATAGAGTTGGGAGTACTTAGCACTGTGAAAACAGCACTTTCGCACAAAGAAATCTACTTCTATAAGACTGGGAATCAGTGAACAGAGAATGTGTGAGTTTCTCAAGATTGGTAACAGATAGAAACAAGGGAATGTACACAGTGATTCATCTACCTAGAGAAGTTACAGAGGTTTACACAGAGAATTCCAAGTATAAGTGCAAGAAAATGAGAGAGACTTAGAAAACTCGTAAAACCTACATTGTTGATAGAGTTGGGAGTACTTAGCACTGTGAAAACAGCACTTTCGCAGAAAGAAATCTACTTCTCTAAGACCGGGAAACAGTGAACAGAGAATGTATGAGTTTCTCAAGATTGGTAACAGATAGAAACAAGAGAAAGTACACAGTGATTCATCTACCGAGAGAAGTTACAGAGGTTTACACAGAGAATTCCAAGTATAAGTGCAAGAAAATAAGAGAGACTTAGAAAACTGGTAAAAACTACCTTTTTGATAAGTTGTGAGTACTTAACACTGTGAAAACAGCACTTTCGCACAAAGAAATTTACTTCTCTAAGAACGTGAAACAGTAAACAGAGAATGTATGAGTTTCTCAAGATTGGTAACAGATAGAAACAAGGGAAAGTCCACAGTGATTCATCTACGGAGAAAAGTTAGAGAGGTTTTCACAGAGAATTCCAAGTATAAGTACAAGCAAATAAGAGAGACTTAGAAAACCGGTAAAACCTACATTGTCGATAGAGTTGGGAGTACTTAGCACTGTGAAAACAGCACTTTCGCCTTAAGAAATCTACTTCTCTAAGACTGGGAATCAGTGAACAGAGAATGTGTGAGTTTCTCAAGATTGGTAACAGATAGAAACAAGAGAAAGTACACAGTGATTCATCTACCTAGAGAAGTTACAGAGGTTTACAGAGAGAATTCCAAGTATAAGTACAAACAAATAAGAGAGACTTAGAAAACCGGTAAAACCTACATTGTTGATAGAGTTGGGAGTACTTAGCACTGTGAAAACAGCACTTTCGCACAAAGAAATCTACTTCTCTAAGACTGGGAATCAGTGAACAGAGAATGTGTGAGTTTCTCAAGATTGGTAACAGATAGAAACAAGAGAAAGTACACAGTGATTCATCTACCTAGAGAAGTTGCAGAGGTTTACACAGAGAATTCCAAGTATAAGTACAAGCAAATAAGAGAGACTTAGAAAACTGGTAAAAACTACCTTTTTGATAAGTTGGGAGTACTTAACACTGTGAAAACAGCACTTTCGCACAAAGAAATTTACTTCTCTAAGAACGTGAAACAGTAAACAGAGAATGTATGAGTTTCTCAAGATTGGTAACAGATAGAAAAGAGAGAAAGTCCACAGTGATGTATCTACGGAGAGAAGTTAGAGAGGTTTACACGGAGAATTCCAAGTATAAGTACAAGCAAATAAGAGAGACTTAGAAATCCGGTAAAACCTACATTGTTGATAGAGTTGGGAGTACTTAGCACTGTGAAAACAGCACTTTCGCACAAAGAAATCTACTTCTCTAAGACTGGGAATCAGTGAACAGAGAATGTGTGAGTTTCTCAAGATTGGTAACAGATAGAAACAAGAGAAAGTACGCAGTGATTCATCTACCTAGAGAAATTACAGAGGTTTACACAGAGAATTCCAAGTATAAGTGCAAGAAAATAAGAGAGACTTAGAAAACTCGTAAAAACTACATTGTTGATAGAGTTGGGAGTACTTAGCACTGTGAAAACAGCACTTTCGCAGAAAGAAATCGACTTCTCTAAGACCGGGAAACAGTGAACAGAGAATGTATGAGTTTCTCAAGATTGGTAACAGATAGAAACAAGAGAAAGTACACAGTGATTCATCTACCTAGAGAAGTTACAGAGGTTTACACAGAGAATTCCAAGTATAAGTGCAAGAAAATAAGAGAGACTTAGAAAACTGGTAAAAACTACCTTTTTGATAAGTTTGGAGTACTTAACACTGTGAAAACAGCACTTTCGCACAAAGAAATTTACTTCTCTAAGACCGCGAAACAGTAAACAGAGAATGTATGAGTTTCTCAAGATTGGTAACAGATAGAAACAAGAGAAAGTCCACAGTGATTCATCTACCGAGAGAAGTGACAGAGGTTTACACAGAGAATTCCAAGTATAAGTACAAGCAAATAAGAGAGACTTAGAAAACCGGTAAAACCTACATTGTTGATAGAGTTGGGAGTACTTAGCACTGTGAAAACAGCACTTTCGCACAAAGAAATCTACTTCTCTAAGACTGGGAAACAGTAAACAGAGAATGTATGAGTTTCTCAAGATTGGTAACAGATAGAAACAAGAGAAAGTCCACAGTGATTCATCTACCTAGAGAAGTTACAGAGGTTTACACAGAGAAATCCAAGTGTAACTTCATGAAAATAAGAGAGACTTAGAAAACCAGTAAAACCTACATTGTTGATAGAGTTGGGAGTACTTAGCACTGTGAAAACAGCACTTTCGCACAAAGAAATCTACTTCTCTAAGACTGGGAATCAGTGAACAGAGAATGTGTGAGTTTCTCAAGATTGGTAACAGATAGAAACAAGAGAAAGTCCACAGTGATTCATCTACCTAGAGAAGTTACAGAGGTTTACACAGAGAATTCCAAGTATAAGTACAAGAAAATAAGAGAGACTTAGAAAACTGGTAAAAACTACCTTTTTGATAAGTTGGGAGTACTTAGCACTGTGAAAGTAGCACTTTCGCACAAAGAAATCTACTTCTCTAAGACTGGGAAACAGTTAACAGAGAATGTATGAGTTTCTCAAGATTGGTAACAGATAGAAAGAAGAGAAAGTACACAGTGATTCATCTACCTAGAGAAGTTACAGAGGTTTACACAGAGAATTCCAAGTATAAGTACAAGCAAATAAGAGCGACTTAGAAAACCGGTAAAACCTACATTGTTGATAGAGTTGGGAGTACTTAGCACTGTGAAAACAGCACTTTCGCACAAAGAAATCTACTTCTATAAGACTGGGAATCAGTGAACAGAGAATGTGTGAGTTTCTCAAGATTGGTAACAGATAGAAACAAGGGAATGTACACAGTGATTCATCTACCTAGAGAAGTTACAGAGGTTTACACAGAGAATTCCAAGTATAAGTGCAAGAAAATGAGAGAGACTTAGAAAACTCGTAAAACCTACATTGTTGATAGAGTTGGGAGTACTTAGCACTGTGAAAACAGCACTTTCGCACAAAGAAATCTACTTCTCTAAGACTGGGAATCAGTGAACAGAGAATGTGTGAGTTTCTCAAGATTGGTAACAGATAGAAACAAGAGAAAGTACACAGTGATTCATCTACCTAGAGAAGTTACAGAGGTTTACAGAGAGAATTCCAAGTATAAGTACAAACAAATAAGAGAGACTTAGAAAACCGGTAAAACCTACATTGTTGATAGAGTTGGGAGTACTTAGCACTGTGAAAACAGCACTTTCGCACGAAGAAATCTACTTCTCTAAGACTGGGAATCAGTGAACAGAGAATGTGTGAGTTTCTCAAGATTGGTAACAGATAGAAACAAGAGAAAGTACACAGTGATTCATCTACCTAGAGAAGTTGCAGAGGTTTACACAGAGAATTCCAAGTATAAGTGCAAGAAAATAAGAGAGACTTAGAAAACTGGTAAAAACTACCTTTTTGATAAGTTGGGAGTACTTAACACTGTGAAAACAGCACTTTCGCACAAAGAAATTTACTTCTCTAAGAACGTGAAACAGTAAACAGAGAATGTATGAGTTTCTCAAGATTGGTAACAGAGAGAAACAAGAGAAAGTCCACAGTGATTTATCTACGGAAAGAAGTTAGAGAGGTTTACACGGAGAATTCCAAGTATAAGTACAAGCAAATAAGAGAGACTTAGAAATCCGGTAAAACCTACATTGTTGATAGAGTTGGGAGTACTTAGCACTGTGAAAACAGCACTTTCGCACAAAGAAATCTACTTCTATAAGACTGGGAATCAGTGAACAGAGAATGTGTGAGTTTCTCAAGATTGGTAACAGATAGAAACAAGAGAAAGTACACAGTGATTCATCTACCTAGAGAAGTTACAGAGGTTTACACAGAGAATTCCAAGTATAAGTGCAAAAAAATAAGAGAGACTTAGAAAACTCGTAAAAACTACATTGTTGATAGAGTTGGGAGTACTTAGCAGTGTGAAAACAGCACTTTCGCAGAAAGAAATCTACTTCTCTAAGACCAGGAAACAGTGAACAGAGAATGTATGAGTTTCTCAAGATTGGTAACAGATAGAAACAAGAGAAAGTCCAGAGTGATTCATCTACCGACAGAAGTTACAGAGGTTTACACAGAGAATTCCAAGTATAAGTGCAAGAAAATAAGAGAGACTTAGAAAACTGGTAAAAACTACCTTTTTGATAAGTTGGGAGTTCTTAACACTGTAAAAACAGCACTTTCGCACAAAGAAATCTACTTCTCTAAGACCGCGAAACAGTAAACAGATAATTTATGAGTTTCTCAAGATTGGTAACAGATAGAAACAAGAGAAAGTCCACAGTGATTCATCTACGGAGAGAAGTTAGAGAGGTTTACACAGAGAATTCCAAGTATAAGTACAAGCAAATAAGAGAGACTTAGAAAACCGGTAAAACCTACATTGTTGATAGAGTTGGGAGTACTTAGCACTGTGAAAACAGCACTTTGACAGAAAGAAATCTACTTCTCTAAGACTGGGAATCAGTGAACAGAGAATGTGTGAGTTTCTCAAGATTGGTAACAGATAGAAACAAGAGAAAGTACACAGTGATTCATCTACCTAGAGAAGTTACAGAGGTTTACACAGAGAATTCCAAGTATAAGTGCAAGAAAATAAGAGAGACTTAGAAAACTCGTAAAAACTACATTGTTGATAGAGTTGGGAGTACTTAGCACTGTGAAAACAGCACTTTCGCAGAAAGAAATCTACTTCTCTAAGACCGGGAAACAGTGAACAGAGAATGTATGAGTTTCTCAAGATTGGTAACAGATAGAAACAAGAGAAAGTACACAGTGATTCATCTACCTAGAGAAGTTACAGAGGTTTACACAGAGAAATCCAAGTGTAACTCCAAGAAAATAAGAGAGACTTAGAAAACCGGTAAAACCTACATTGTTGATAGAGTTGGGAGTACTTAGCACTGTGAAAACAGCACTTTCGCACAAAGAAATGTGCTTCTCTAAGACTGGGAAACAGTGAACAGAGAATGTATGAGTTTCTCAAGATTGGTAACAGATAGAAACAAGAGAAAGTACACAGTGATTCATCTACCTAGAGAAGTTACAGAGGTTTACACAGAGAAATCCAAGTGTAACTTCATGAAAATAAGAGAGACTTAGAAAACCAGTAAAACCTACATTGTTGATAGAGTTGGGAGTACTTAGCACTGTGAAAACAGCACTTTCGCACAAAGAAATCTACTTCTCTAAGACTGGGAATCAGTGAACAGAGAATGTGCGAGTTTCTCAAGATTGGTAACAGATAGAAACAAGAGAAAGTACACAGTGATTCATCTACCGAGAGAAGTTACAGAGATTTATACAGAGAATTGCAATTATAAGTACAAGCAAATAAGAGAGACTTAGAAAACCGGTAATACCTACATTGTTGATAGAGTTGGGAGTACTTAGCACTGTGAAAACAGCACTTTGGCACAAAGAAATTTACTTCTCTCAGACCGGGAAAGAGTGAATGGAGAATGTATGAGTTTCTCAAGATTGGTAACAGATAGAAACAAGAGAAAGTACACAGTGATTCATCTACCTAGAGAAGTTACAGAGGTTTACACAGAGAAATCCAAGTGTAACTCCAAGAAAATAAGAGAGACTAAGAAAACCGGTAAAACCTACATTGTTGATAGAGTTGGGAGTACTTAGCACTGTGAAAACAGCACTTTCGCAGAAAGAAATCTACTTCTCTAAGACCGGGAAACAGTGAACAGAGAATGTATGAGTTTCTCAAGATTGGTAACAGATAGAAACAAGAGAAAATACACAGTGATTCATCTACCTAGAGAAGTTACAGAGGTTTACACAGAGAAATCCAAGTGTAACTCCAAAAAAATAAGAGAGACTTAGAAAACCGGTAAAACCTACATTGTTGATAGAGTTGGGAGTACTTAGCACTGTGAAAATAGCACTTTCGCACAAAGAAATCTACTTCTCTAAGACTGGGAATCAGTGAACAGAGAATGTGTGAGTTTCTCAAGATTGGTAACAGATAGAAACAAGAGAAAGTACACAGTGATTCATCTACCTAGAGAAGTTACAGAATTTTACACAGAGAATTCCAAGTATAAGTGCAAGAAAATAAGAGAGACTTAGAAAACTGGTAAAAACTACCTTTTTGATAAGTTGGGAGTACTTAACACTGTGAAAACAGCACTTTCGCACAAAGAAATTTACTTCTCTAAGACCGCGAAACAGTAAACAGAGAATGTATGAGTTTCTCAAGATTGGTAACTGATAGAAACAAGAGAAAGTCCACAGTGATTCATCTACGGAGAGAAGTTAGAGAGGTTTACACAGAGAATTCCAAGTATAAGTACAAGCAAATAAGAGAGACTTAGAAAACCGGTAAAACCTACATTGTTGATAGAGTTGGGAGTACTTAGCACTGTGAAAACAGCACTTTCGCACAAAGAAATCTACTTCTCTAAGACTGGGAAACAGTAAACAGAGAATGTATGAGTTTCTCAAGATTGGTAACAGATAGAAACAACAGAAAGTACACAGTGATTCCTCTACCTAGAGAAGTTACAGAGGTTTACACAGAGAATTCCAAGTATAAGTACAAGCAAATAAGAGAGACTTAGAAAACCGGTAAAACCTACATTGTTGATAGAGTTGGGAGTACTTAGCACTGTGAAAACAGCACTTTCGCACAAAGAAATCTACTTCTCTAAGACCGGGAAACAGGGAACGGAGAATGTATGAGTTTCTCAAGATTGGTAACAGATAGAAACAAGAGAAAGTCCACAGTGATACATCTACCTAGAGAAGTTACAGAGGTTTACACAGAGAAATCCAAGTGTAACTTCATGAAAATAAGAGAGACTTAGAAAACCAGTAAAACCTACATTGTTGATAGAGTTGGGAGTACTTAGCACTGTGAAAACAGCACTTTCGCACAAAGAAATCTACTTCTCTAAGACTGGGAATCAGTGAACAGAGAATGTGTGAGTTTCTCAAGATTGGTAACAGATAGAAACAAGAGAAAGTCCACAGCGATTCATTTACCTAGAGAAGTTACAGAGGTTTACACAGAGAATTCCAAGTATAAGTACAAGAAAATAAGAGAGACTTAGAAAACTGGTAAAAACTACCTTTTTGATAAGTTGGGAGTACTTAACACTGTGAAAACAGCACTTTCGCACAAAGAAATTTACTTCTCTAAGACCGCGAAACAGTAAACAGAGAATGTATGAGTTTCTCAAGATTGGTAACAGATAGAAACAAGAGAAAGTCCACCGTGATTCATCTACGGAGAGAAGTTAGAGAGGTTTACACAGAGAATTCCAAGTGTAACTCCAAGAAAATAAGAGAGACTTAGAAAACCGGTAAAACCTACATTGTTGATAGAGTTGGGAGTACTTAGCACTGTGAAAACAGCACTTTCGCACAAAGAAATCTACTTCTATAAGACTGGGAATCAGTGAACAGAGAATGTGTGAGTTTCTCAAGATTGGTAACAGATAGAAACAAGGGAATGTACACAGTGATTCATCTACCTAGAGAAGTTACAGAGGTTTACACAGAGAATTCCAAGTATAAGTGCAAGAAAATGAGAGAGACTTAGAAAACTCGTAAAACCTACATTGTTGATAGAGTTGGGAGTACTTAGCACTGTGAAAACAGCACTTTCACAGAAAGAAATCTACTTCTCTAAGACCGGGAAACAGTGAACAGAGACTGTATGAGTTTCTCAAGATTGGTAACAGATAGAAACAAGAGAAAGTACACAGTGATTCATCTACCTAGAGAAGTTACAGAGGTTTACACAGAGAAATCCAAGTGTAACTCCAAGAAAATAAAAGAGACTTAGAAAACCGGTAAAACCTACATTGTTGATAGAGTTGGGAGTACTTAGCACTGTGAAAACAGCACTTTCGCACAAAGAAATCGACTTCTCTAAGACCGGGAAACAGTGAACAGAGAATGTATGAGTTTCTCAAGATTGGTAACAGATAGAAACAAGAGAAAGTACACAGTGATTCATCTACTGAGAGAAGTTACAGAGGTTTACACAGAGAAATCCAAGTGTAACTCCAAGAAAATAAGAGAGACTAAGAAAACCGGTAAAACCTACATTGTTGATAGAGTTGGGAGTACTTAGCACTGTGAAAACAGCACTTTCGCACAAAGAAATTTACTTCTCTAAGACCGGGAAACAGTGAACGGAGAATGTATGTGTTTCTCAAGATTGGTAACAGATAGAAACAAGAGAAAGTACACAGTGATTCATCTACCTAGAGAAGTTACAGAGGTTTACACAGAAAAATCCAAGTGTAACTCCAAGAAAATAAGAGAGACTAAGAAAACCGGTAAAACCTACATTGTTGATAGAGTTGGGAGTACTTAGCACTGTGAAAACAGCACTTTCGCACAAAGAAATTTACTTCTCTAAGACCGGGAAAGAGTGAACGGAGAATGTATGAGTTTCTCAACATTGGTAACAGATAGAAACAAGAGAAAGTCCACAGTGATTCATCTATCTAGAGAAGTTACAGAGGTTTACACAGAGAATTCCAAGTATAAGTACAAGCAAATAAGAGAGACTTAGAAAACCGGTAAAACCTACATTGTTGATAGAGTTGGGAGTACTTAGCACTGTGAAAATAACACTTTCGCACAAAGAAATCTACTTCTATAAGACTGGGAATCAGTGAACAGAGAATGTGTGAGTTTCTCAAGATTGGTAACAGATAGAAACAAGGGAATGTACACAGTAATTCATCTACCGAGAGAAGTTACAGAGGTTTACACAGAGAATTCCAAGTATAAGTGCAAGAAAATGAGAGAGACTTAGAAAACTCGTAAAACCTACATTTTTGATAGAGTTGGGAGTACTTAGCACTGTGAAAACAGCACTTTCGCAGAAAGAAATCTACTTCTCTAAGACCGGGAAACAGTGAACAGAGAATGTATGAGTTTCTCAAGATTGGTAACAGATAGAAACAAGAGAAAGTACACAGTGATTCATCTACCGAGAGAAGTTACAGAGGTTTACACAGAGAATTCCAAGTATAAGTGCAAGAAAATAAGAGAGACTTAGAAAACTGGTAAAAACTACCTTTTTGATAAGTTGGGAGTACTTAACACTGTGAACACAGCACTTTCGCACAAAGAAATTTACTTCTCTAAGAACGTGAAACAGTAAACAGAGAATGTATGAGTTTCTCAAGATTGGTAACAGATAGAAAAGAGAGAAAGTCCACAGTGATGTATCTACGGAGAGAAGTTAGAGAGGTTTACACGGAGAATTCCAAGTATAAGTACAAGCAAATAAGAGAGACTTAGAAATCCGGTAAAACCTACATTGTTGATAGAGTTGGGAGTACTTAGCACTGTGAAAACAGCACTTTCGCACAAAGAAATCTACTTCTCTAAGACTGGGAATCAGTGAACAGAGAATGTGTGAGTTTCTCAAGACTGGTAACAGATAGAAACAAGAGAAAGTCCACAGTGATTCATCTACCTAGAGAAGTTACAGAGGTTTACACAGAGAATTCCAAGTATAAGTGCAAGAAAATAAGAGACACTCAGAAAACTCGTAAAAACTACATTGTTGATAGAGTTGGGAGTACTTAGCACTGTGAAAACAGCACTTTCGCAGAAAGAAATCTACTTCTCTAAGACCGGGAAACAGTGAACAGAGAATGTATGAGTTTCTCAAGATTGGTAACAGATAGTAACAAGAGAAAGTATACAGTGATTCATCTACCTAGAGAAGTTACAGAGGTTTACACAGAGAAATCCAAGTGTAACTCCAAGAAAATAAGAGAGACTTAGAAAACCGGTAAAACCTACATTGTTGATAGAGTTGGGAGTACTTAGCACTGTGAAAACAGCACTTTCGCACAAAGAAATGTACTTCTCTAAGACTGGGAAACAGTGAACAGAGAATGTATGAGTTTCTCAAGATTGGTAACAGATAGAAACAAGAGAAAGTACACAGTGATTCATCTACCTAGAGAAGTTACAGAGGTTTACACAGAGAAATCCAAGTGTAACTTCATGAAAATAAGAGAGACTTAGAAAACCAGTAAAACCTACAGTGTTGATAGAGTTGGGAGTACTTAGCACGGTGAAAACAGCACTTTCGCACAAAGAAATCTACTTCTCTAAGACTGGGAATCAGTGAACAGAGAATGTGCGAGTTTCTCAAGATTGGTAACAGATAGAAACAAGAGAAAGTACACAGTGATTCATCTACCTAGAGAAGTTACAGAGACTTACACAGAGAATTGCAATTATAAGTACAAGCAAATAAGAGAGACTTAGAAAACCGGTAAAACCTACATTGTTGATAGAGTTGGGAGTACTTAGCACTGTGAAAACAGCACTTTCGCACAAAGAAATCTACTTCTCTAAGACCGCGAAACAGTGAACAGAGAATGTATGAGTTTCTCAAGATTGGTAACAGATAGAAACAAGAGAAAGTACACAGTGATTCATCTACCGAGAGAAGTTACAGAGGTTTACACAGAGAAATCCAAGTGTAACTCCAAGAAAATAAGAGAGACTAAGAAAACCGGTAAAACCTACATTGTTGATAGAGTTGGGAGTACTTAGCACTGTGAAAACAGCACTTTCGCACAAAGAAATTTACTTCTCTAAGACCGGGAAACAGTGAACGGAGAATTTATGTGTTTCTCAAGATTGGTAACAGATAGAAACAAGAGAAAGTACACAGTGATTCATCTACCTAGAGAAGTTACAGAGGTTTACACAGAGAAATCCAAGTGTAAGTCCAAGAAAATAAGAGAGACTAAGAAAACCGGTAAAACCGACATTGTTGATAGAGTTGGGAGTACTTAGCACTGTGAAAACAGCACTTTCGCACAAAGAAATTTACTTCTCTAAGACCGGGAAAGAGTGAACGGAGAATGTATGAGTTTCTCAAGATTGGTAACAGATAGAAACAAGAGAAAGTACACAGTGATTCATCTACCTAGAGAAGTTACAGAGGTTTACACAGAGAATTCCAAGTATAAGTGCAAGAAAATAAGAGAGACTTAGAAAACTGGTAAAAACTACCTTTTTGATAAGTTGGGAGTACTTAACACTGTGAAAACAGCACTTTCGCACAAAGAAATTTACTTCTCTAAGACCGCGAAACAGTAAACAGAGAATGTGTGAGTTTCTCAAGATTGGTAACAGATAGAAACAAGAGAAAGTCCACAGTGATTCATCTACGGAGAGAAGTTAGAGAGGTTTACACAGAGAATTCCAAGTATAAGTACAAGCAAATAAGAGAGACTTAGAAAACCGGTAAAACCTACATTGTTGATAGAGTTGGGAGTACTTAGCACTGTGAAAACAGCACTTTCGCAGAAAGAAATCTACTACTCTAAGACTGGGAATCAGTGAACAGAGAATGTGTGAGTTTCTCAAGATTGGTAACAGATAGAAACAAGAGAAAGTACACAGTGATTCATCTACCTAGAGAAGTTACAGAGGTTTACACAGAGAATTCCAAGCATAAGTGCAAGAAAATAAGAGAGACTTAGAAAACTCGTAAAAACTACATTTTTGATAGAGTTGGAAGTACTTAGCACTGTGAAAACAGCACTTTCGCAGAAAGAAATCTACTTCTCTAAGACCGGGAAACAGTGAACAGAGAATGTATGAGTTTCTCAAGATTGGTAACAGATAGAAACAAGAGAAAGTACACAGTGATTCATCTACCTAGAGAACTTACAGAGGTTTACACAGAGAAATCCAAGTGAAACTCCAAGAAAATAAGAGAGACTTAGAAAACCGGTAAAACCTACATTGTTGATAGAGTTGGGAGTACTTAGCACTGTGAAAATAGCACTTTCGCAGAAAGAAATCTACTTCTCTAAGACTGGGAATCAGTGAACAGAGAATGTGTGAGTTTCTCAAGATTGGTAACAGATAGAAACAAGAGAAAGTCCACAGTGATTAATCTACCTAGAGAAGTTACAGAGGTTTACACAGAGAATTCCAAGTATAAGTGCAAGAAAATAAGAGAGACTTAGAAAACTGGTAAAAACTACCTTTTTGATAAGTTGGGAGTACTTAGCACTGTGAAAACAGCACTTTCGCAGAAAGAAATCTACTTCTCTAAGAACGGGAAACAGTGAACAGAGAATGTATGAGTTTCTCAAGATTGGTAACAGATAGTAACAAGAGAAAGTACACAGTGATTCATCTACCTAGAGAAGTTACAGAGGTTTACACAGAGAAATCCAAGTGTAACTCCAAGAAAATAAGAGAGACTTAGAAAACCGGTAAAACCTACATTGTTGATAGAGTTGGGAGTACTTAGCACTGTGAAAACAGCACTTTCGCACAAAGAAATGTACTTCTCTAAGACTGGGAAACAGTGAACAGAGAATGTATGAGTTTCTCAAGATTGGTAACAGATAGAGACAAGAGAAAGTACACAGTGATTCATCTACCTAGAGAAGTTACAGAGGTTTACACAGAGAAATCCAAGTGTAACTTCATGAAAATAAAAGAGACTTAGAAAACCAGTAAAACCTACATTGTTGATAGAGTTGGGAGTACTTAGCACTGTGAAAACAGCACTTTCGCACAAAGAAATCTACTTCTCTAAGACTGGGAATCAGTGAACAGAGAATGTGCGAGTTTCTCAAGATTTGTAACAGATAGAAACAAGAGAAAGTACACAGTGATTCATCTACCGAGAGAAGTTACAGAGATTTACACAGAGAATTGCAATTATAAGTACAAGCAAATAAGAGAGACTTAGAAAACCGGTAAAACCTACACTGTTGATAGAGTTGGGAGTACTTAGCACTGTGAAAACAGCACTTTCGCACAAAGAAATCTACTTCTCTAAGACCGCGAAACAGTGAACAGAGAATGTATGAGTTTCTCAAGATTGGTAACAGATAGAAACAAGAGAAAGTACACAGTGATTCATCTACCGAGAGAAGTTACAGAGGTTTACACAGAGAAATCCAAGTGTAACTCCAAGAAAATAAGAGAGACTAAGAAAACCGGTAAAACCTACATTGTTGATAGAGTTGGGAGTACTTAGCACTGTGAAAACAGCACTTTCGCACAAAGAAATTTACTTCTCTAAGACCGGGAAACAGTGAACGGAGAATGTATGCGTTTCTCAAGATTGGTAACAGATAGAAACAAGAAAAAGTACACAGTGATTCACCTACCTAGAGAAGTTACAGAGGTTTACACAGAGAAATCCAAGTGTAACTCCAAGAAAATAAGAGAGACTAAGAAAACCGGTAAAACCTACATTGTTGATAGAGTTGGGAGTACTTAGCACTGTGAAAACAGCACTTTCGCACAAAGAAATTTACTTCTCTAAGACCGGGAAACAGTGAACGGAGAATGTATGAGTTTCTCAAGATTGGTAACAGATAGAAACAAGAGAAAGTACACAGTGATTCATCTACCTAGAGAAGTTACAGAGGTTTACACAGAGAAATCCAAGTGTAACTCCAAGAAATTAAGAGAGAGTAAGAAAACCGGTAAAACCTACATTGTTGATAGAGTTGGGAGTACTTAGCACTGTGAAAAGAGCACTTTCGCACAAAGAAATCTACTTCTCTAAGACTGGGAATCTGTGAACAGAGAATGTGTGAGTTTCTCAAGATTGGTAACAGATAGAAACAAGAGAAAGTCTACAGTGATTCATCTACCTAGAGAAGTTACAGAAGTTTACACAGAGAATTCCAAGTATAAGTACAAGAAAATAAGAGAGACTTAGAAAACTGGTAAAAACTACCTTTTTGATAAGTTGGGAGTACTTAACACTGTGAAAACAGCACTTTCGCACAAAGAAATTTACTTCTCTAAGACCGCGAAACAGTAAACAGAGAATGTATGAGTTTCTCAAGATTGGTAACAGATAGAAACAAGAGAAAGTCCACCGTGATTCATCTACGGAGAGAAGTTAGAGAGGTTTACACAGAGAATTCCAAGTATAAGTACAAGCAAATAAGAGAGACTTAGAAAACCGGTAAAACCTACATTGTTGATAGAGTTGGGAGTACTTAGCACTGTGAAAACAGCACTTTCGCACAAAGAAATCTACTTCTCTAAGACTGGGAAACAGTAAACAGAGAATGTATGAGTTTCTCAAGATTGGTAACAGATAGAAAGAAGAGAAAGTACACAGTGATTCATCTACCTAGAGAAGTTACAGAGGTTTACACAGAGAATTCCAAGTATAAGTACAAGCAAATAAGAGAGACTTAGAAAACCGGTAAAACCTACATTGTTGATAGAGTTGGGAGTACTTAGCACTGTGAAAACAGCACTTTCGCACAAAGAAATCTACTTCTATAAGACTGGGAATCAGTGAACAGAGAATGTGTGAGTTTCTCAAGATTGGTAACAGATAGAAACAAGGGAATGTACACAGTGATTCATCTACCTAGAGAAGTTACAGAGGTTTACACAGAGAATTCCAAGTATAAGTGCAAGAAAATGAGAGAGACTTAGAAAACTCGTAAAACCTACATTGTTGATAGAGTTGGGAGTACTTAGCACTGTGAAAACAGCACTTTCGCACAAAGAAATCGACTTCTCTAAGACTGGGAATCAGTGAACAGAGAATGTGTGAGTTTCTCAAGATTGGTAACAGATAGAAACAAGAGAAAGTACACAGTGATTCATCTACTGAGAGAAGTTACAGAGGTTTACACAGAGAAATCCAAGTGTAACTCCAAGAAAATAAGAGAGACTAATAAAACCGGTAAAACCTACATTGTTGATAGAGTTGGGAGTACTTAGCACTGTGAAAACAGCACTTTCGCACAAAGAAATTTACTTCTCTAAGACCGGGAAACAGTGAACGGAGAATGTATGTGTTTCTCAAGATTGGTAACAGATAGAAACAAGAGAAAGTACACAGTGATTCATCTACCTAGAGAAGTTACAGAGGTTTACACAGAGAAATCCAAGTGTAACTCCAAGAAAATAAGAGAGACTAAGAAAACCGGTAAAACCTACATTGTTGATAGAGTTGGGAGTACTTAGCACTGTGAAAACAGCACTTTCGCACAAAGAAATTTACTTCTCTAAGACCGGGAAACAGTGAACGGAGAATGTATGAGTTTCTCAAGATTGGTAACAGATAGAAACAAGAGAAAGTACACAGTGATTCATCTACCTAGAGAAGTTACAGAGGTTTACACAGAGAAATCCAAGTGTAACTCCAAGAAATTAAGAGAGAGTAAGAAAACCGGTAAAACCTACATTGTTGATAGAGTTGGGAGTACTTAGCACTGTGAAAAGAGCACTTTCGCACAAAGAAATCTACTTCTCTAAGACTGGGAATCTGTGAACAGAGAATGTGTGAGTTTCTCAAGATTGGTAACAGATAGAAACAAGAGAAAGTCCACAGTGATTCATCTACCTAGAGAAGTTAAAGAGGTTTACACAGAGAATTCCAAGTATAAGTACAAGAAAATAAGAGAGACTTAGAAAACTGGTAAAAACTACCTTTTTGATAAGTTGGGAGTACTTAACACTGTGAAAACAGCACTTTCGCACAAAGAAATTTACTTCTCTAAGACCGCGAAACAGTAAACAGAGAATGTATGAGTTTCTCAAGATTGGTAACAGATAGAAACAAGAGAAAGTCCACCGTGATTCATCTACGGAGAGAAGTTAGAGAGGTTTACACAGAGAATTCCAAGTATAAGTACAAGCAAATAAGAGAGACTTAGAAAACCGGTAAAACCTACATTGTTGATAGAGTTGGGAGTACTTAGCAGTGTGAAAACAGCACTTTCGCACAAAGAAATCTACTTCTATAAGACTGGGAATCAGTGAACAGAGAATGTGTGAGTTTCTCAAGATTGGTAACAGATAGAAACAAGGGAATGTACACAGTGATTCATCTACCTAGAGAAGTTACAGAGGTTTACACAGAGAATTCCAAGTATAAGTGCAAGAAAATGAGAGAGACTTAGAAAACTCGTAAAACCTACATTGTTGATAGAGTTGGGAGTACTTAGCACTGTGAAAACAGCACTTTCGCACAAAGAAATCGACTTCTCTAAGACTGGGAATCAGTGAACAGAGAATGTGTGAGTTTCTCAAGATTGGTAACAGATAGAAACAAGAGAAAGTACACAGTGATTCATCTACTGAGAGAAGTTACAGAGGTTTACACAGAGAAATCCAAGTGTAACTCCAAGAAAATAAGAGAGACTAATAAAACCGGTAAAACCTACATTGTTGATAGAGTTGGGAGTACTTAGCACTGTGAAAACAGCACTTTCGCACAAAGAAATCTACTTCTCTAAGACTGGGAATCAGTGAACAGAGAATGTGCGAGTTTCTCAAGATTGGTAACAGATAGAAACAAGAGAAAGTACACAGTGATTCATCTACCGAGAGAAGTTACAGAGATTTACACAGAGAATTGCAAGTATAAGTACAAGCAAATAAGAGAGACTTAGAAAACCAGTAAAACCTACATTGTTGATAGAGTTGGGAGTACTTAGCACTGTGAAAACAGCACTTTCGCACAAAGAAATCTACTTCTCTAAGACCGCGAAACAGTGAACAGAGAATGTATGAGTTTCTCAAGATTGGTAACAGATAGAAACAAGAGAAAGTACACAGTGATTCATCTACCGAGAGAAGTTACAGAGGTTTACACAGAGAAATCCAAGTGTAACTCCAAGAAAATAAGAGAGACTAAGAAAACCGGTAAAACCTACATTGTTGATAGAGTTGGGAGTACTTAGCACTGTGAAAACAGCACTTTCGCACAAAGAAATTTACTTCTCTAAGACCGGGAAACAGTGAACGGAGAATGTATGTGTTTCTCAAGATTGGTAACAGATAGAAACAAGAGAAAGTACACAGTGATTCATCTACCTAGAGAAGTTACAGAGGTTTACACAGAGAAATCCAAGTGTAACTCCAAGAAAATAAGAGAGACTAAGAAAACCGGTAAAACCTACATTGTTGATAGAGTTGGGAGTACTTAGCACTGTGAAAACAGCACTTTCGCACAAAGAAATTTACTTCTCTAAGAGCGAGAAAGAGTGAACGGAGAATGTATGAGTTTCTCAAGATTGGTAACAGATAGAAACAAGAGAAAGTACATAGTGATTCATCTACCTAGAGAAGTTACAGAGGTTTACACAGAGAAATCCAAGTGTAACTCCAAGAAAATAAGAGAGACTAAGAAAACCGGTAAAACCTACATTGTTGATAGAGTTGGGAGTACTTAGCACTGTGAAAACAGCACTTTCGCACAAAGAAATTTACTTCTCTAAGACCGGGAAACAGTGAACGGAGAATGTATGAGTTTCTCTAGATTGGTAACAGATAGAAACAAGAGAAAGTCCACAGTGATTCATCTACCGAGAGAAGTTACAGAGGTTTACACAGAGAATTCCAAGTATAAGTGCAAGAAAATAAGAGAGACTTAGAAAACTGGTAAAAACTACCTTTTTGATAGGTTGGGAGTACATAACACTGTGAAAACAGCACTTTCGCACAAAGAAATTTACTTCTCTAAGACCGGGAAACAGTAAACAGAGAATGTGTGAGTTTCTCAAGATTGGTAACAGATAGAAACAAGAGAAAGTCCACAGTGATTCAACTATGGAGAGAAGTTAGAGAGTTTTACACAGAGAATTCCAAGTATAAGTACAAGGAAATAAGAGAGACTTAGAAAACCGGTAAAACCTACATTGTTGATAGAGTTGGGAGTACTTAGCACTGTGAAAACAGCACTTTCGCAGAAAGAAATCTACTTCTCTAAGACTGGGAATCAGTGAACAGAGAATGTGTGAGTTTCTCAAGATTGGTAACAGATAGAAACAAGAGAAAGTCCACAGTGATTCATCTACCTAGAGAAGTTACAGAGGTTTACACAGAGAATTCCAAGTATAAGTGCAAAAAAATAAGAGAGACTTAGAAAACTCGTAAAAACTACATTGTTGATAGAGTTGGGAGTACTTAGCGCTGTGAAAACAGCACTTTCGCAGAAAGAAATCTACTTCTCTAAGACCGGGAAACAGTGAACAGAGAATGTATGAGTTTCTCAAGATTGGTAACAGATAGAAACAAGAGAAAGTACACAGTGATTCATCTACCTAGAGAACTTACAGAGGTTTACACAGAGAAATCCAAGTGTAACTCCAAGAAAATAAGAGAGACTTAGAAAACCGGTAAAACCTACATTGTTGATAGAGTTGGGAGTACTTAGCACTGTGAAAATAGCACTTTGGCAGAAAGAAATCTACTTCTCTAAGACTGGGAATCAGTGAACAGAGAATGTGTGAGTTTCTCAAGATTGGTAACAGATAGAAACAAGAGAAAGTACACAGTGATTCATCTACCTAGAGAAGTTACAGAGGTTTACACAGAGAATTCCAAGTATAAGTGCAAGAAAATAAGAGAGACTTAGAAAACTGGTAAAAACTACCTTTTTGATAAGTTGGGAGTACTTAACACTGTGAAAACAGCACTTTCGCACAAAGAAATTTACTTCTCTAAGACCGCGAAACAGTAAACAGAGAATGTATGAGTTTCTCAAGATTGGTAACAGATAGAAACAAGAGAAAGTCCACAGTGATTTATCTACGGAGAGAAGTTAGAGAGGTTTACACGGAGAATTCCAAGTATAAGTACAAGCAAATAAGAGATACTTAGAAATCCGGTAAAACCTACATTGTTGATAGAGTTGGGAGTACTTAGCACTGTGAAAACAGCACGTTCGCACAAAGAAATCTACTTCTCTAAGACTGGGAATCAGTGAACAGAGAATGTGTGAGTTTCTCAAGATTGGTAACAGATAGAAACAAGAGAAAGTACACAGTGATTCATCTACCTAGAGAAGTTACAGAGGTTTACACAGAGAATTCCAAGTATAAGTGCAAGCAAATAAGAGAGACTTAGAAAACCGGTAAAACCTACATTGTTGATAGATTTGGGAGTACTTAGCACTGTGAAAACAGCACTTTCGCACAAAGAAATCTACTTCTCTAAGACCGGGAAACAGGGAACGGAGAATGTATGAGTTTCTCAAGATTGGTAACAGATAGAAACAAGAGAAAGTACACAGTGATTCATCTACCTAGAGAAGTTACAGAGGTTTACACAGAGAAATCCAAGTGTAACTCCAAGAAAATAAGAGAGACTAAGAAAACCGGTAAAACCTACATTGTTGATAGAGTTGGGAGTACTTAGCACTGTGAAAACAGCACTTTCGCACAAAGAAATTTACTTCTCTAAGACCGGGAAACAGTGAACGGAGAATGTATGAGTTTCTCTAGATTGGTAACAGATAGAAACAAGAGAAAGTCCACAGTGATTCATCTACCGAGAGAAGTTACAGAGGTTTACACAGAGAATTCCAAGTATAAGTGCAAGAAAATAAGAGAGACTTAGAAAACTGGTAAAAACTACCTTTTTGATAAGTTGGGAGTACATAACACTGTGAAAACAGCACTTTCGCACAAAGAAATTTACTTCTCTAAGACCGCGAAACAGTAAACAGAGAATGTGTGAGTTTCTCAAGATTGGTAACAGATAGAAACAAGAGAAAGTCCACAGTGATTCAACTATGGAGAGAAGTTAGAGAGTTTTACACAGAGAATTCCAAGTATAAGTACAAGCAAATAAGAGAGACTTAGAAAACCGGTAAAACCTACATTGTTGATAGAGTTGGGAGTACTTAGCAGTGTGAAAACAGCACTTTCGCAGAAAGAAATCTACTTCTCTAAGACTGGGAATCAGTGAACAGAGAATGTGTGAGTTTCTCAAGATTGGTAACAGATAGAAACAAGAGAAAGTACACAGTGATTCATCTACCTAGAGAAGTTACAGAGGTTTACACAGAGAATTCCAAGTATAAGTGCAAGAAAATAAGAGAGACTTAGAAAACTCGTAAAAACTACATTGTTGATAGAGTTGGGAGTACTTAGCACTGTGAAAACAGCACTTTCGCAGAAAGAAATCTACTTCTCTAAGACCGGGAAACAGTGAACAGAGAATGTATGAGTTTCTCAAGATTGGTAACAGATAGAAACAAGAGAAAGTACACAGTGATTCATCTACCTAGAGAACTTACAGAGGTTTACACAGAGAAATCCAAGTGTAACTCCAAGAAAATAAGAGAGACTTAGAAAACCGGTAAAACCTACATTGTTGATAGAGTTGGGAGTACTTAGCACTGTGAAAATAGCACTTTGGCAGAAAGAAATCTACTTCTCTAAGACTGGGAATCAGTGAACAGAGAATCTGTGAGTTTCTCAAGATTGGTAACAGATAGAAACAAGAGAAAGTACACAGTGATTCATCTACCTAGAGAAGTTACAGAGGTTTACACAGAGAATTCCAAGTATAAGTGCAAGAAAATAAGAGAGACTTAGAAAACTGGTAAAAACTACCTTTTTGATAAGTTGGGAGTACTTAACACTGTGAAAACAGCACTTTCGCACAAAGAAATTTACTTCTCTAAGACCGCGAAACAGTAAACAGAGAATGTATGAGTTTCTCAAGATTGGTAACAGATAGAAACAAGAGAAAGTCCACAGTGATTTATCTACGGAGAGAAGTTAGAGAGGTTTACACGGAGAATTCCAAGTATAAGTACAAGCAAATAAGAGATACTTAGAAATCCGGTAAAACCTACATTGTTGATAGAGTTGGGAGTACTTAGCACTGTGAAAACAGCACTTTCGCACAAAGAAATCTACTTCTCTAAGACTGGGAATCAGTGAACAGAGAATGTGTGAGTTTCTCAAGATTGGTAACAGATAGAAACAAGAGAAAGTACACAGTGATTCATCTACCTAGAGAAGTTACAGAGGTTTACACAGAGAATTCCAAGTATAAGTGCAAGCAAATAAGAGAGACTTAGAAAACCGGTAAAACCTACATTGTTGATAGATTTGGGAGTACTTAGCACTGTGAAAACAGCACTTTCGCACAAAGAAATCTACTTCTCTAAGACCGGGAAACAGGGAACGGAGAATGTATGAGTTTCTCAAGATTGGTAACAGATAGAAACAAGAGAAAGTCCACAGTGATTCATCTACCTAGAGAAGTTACAGAGGTTTACACAGAGAAATCCAAGTGTAACTTCATGAAAATAAGAGAGACTTAGAAAACCAGTAAAACCTACATTGTTGATAGAGTTGGGAGTACTTAGCACTGTGAAAACAGCACTTTCGCACAAAGAAATCTACTTCTTTAAGACTGGGAATCAGTGAACAGAGAATGTGTGAGTTTCTCAAGATTGGTAACAGATAGAAACAAGAGAAAGTCCACAGTGATTCATCTACCTAGAGAAGTTACAGAGGTTTACACAGAGAATTCCAAGTATAAGTACAAGAAAATAAGAGAGACTTAGAAAACTGGTAAAAACAACCTTTTTGATAAGTTGGGAGTACTTAACACTGTGAAAACAGCACTTTCGCACAAAGAAATTTACTTCTCTAAGACCGCGAAACAGTAAACAGAGAATGTATGAGTTTCTCAAGATTGGTAACAGATAGAAACAAGAGAAAGTCCACCGTGATTCATCTACGGAGAGAAGTTAGAGAGGTTTACACAGAGAATTCCAAGTATAAGTACAAGCAAATAAGAGAAACTTAGAAAACCGGTAAAACCTACACTGTTGATAGAGTTGGGAGTACTTAGCACTGTGAAAACAGCACTTTCGCACAAAGAAATCTACTTCTCTAAGACCGGGAAACAGTGAACAGAGAATGTATGAGTTTCTCAAGATTGGTAACAGATAGAAACAAGAGAAAGTACACAGTGATTCATCTACCTAGAGAAGTTACAGAGGTTTACACAGAGAATTCCAAGTATAAGTGCAAGAAAATAAGAGAGACTTAGAAAACTGGTAAAAACTACCTTTTTGATAAGTTGGGAGTACTTAACACTGTGAAAACAGCACTTTCGCACAAAGAAATTTACTTCTCTAAGAACGTGAAACAGTAAACAGAGAATGTATGAGTTTCTCAAGATTGGTAACAGATAGAAACAAGAGAAAGTACACAGTGATTCATCTACCGAGAGAAGTTACAGAGATTTACACAGAGAATTCCAAGTATAAGTACAAGCAAATAAGAGAGACTTAGAAAACCGGTAAAACCTACATTGTTGATAGAGTTGGGAGTACTTAGCACTGTGAAAACAGCACTTTCGCACAAAGAAAGCTACTTCTCTAAGACCGCGAAACAGTGAACAGAGAATGTATGAGTTTCTCAAGATTGGTAACAGATAGAAACAAGAGAAAGTACACAGTGATTCATCTACCGAGAGAAGTTACAAAGGTTTACACAGAGAAATCCAAGTGTAACTCCAAGAAAATAAGAGAGACTAAGAAAACCGGTAAAACCTACATTGTTGATAGAGTTGGGAGTACTTAGCACTGTGAAAACAGCACTTTCGCACAAAGAAATTTACTTCTCTAAGACCGGGAAACAGTGAACGGAGAATGTATGTGTTTCTCAAGATTGGTAACAGATAGAAACAAGAGAAAGTACACAGTGATTCTTCTACCTAGAGAAGTTACAGAGGTTTACACAGAGAAATCCAAGTGTAACTCCAAGAAAATAAGAGAGACTAAGAAAACCGGTAAAACCTACATTGTTGATAGAGTTGGGAGTACTTAGCACTGTGAAAACAGCACTTTCGCACAAAGAAATTTACTTCTCTAAGACCGGAAATAGTGAACGGAGAATGTATGAGTTTCTCAAGATTGGTAACAGATAGAAACAAGAGAAAGTACACAGTGATTCATCTACCTAGAGAAGTTACAGAGGTTTACACAGAGAAATCCAAGTGTAACTCCAAGAAAATAAGAGAGACTAAGAAAACCGGTAAAACCTACATTGTTGATAGAGTTGGGAGTACTTAGCACTGTGAAAACGGCACTTTCGCAGAAAGAAATCTACTTCTCTAAGACCGGGAAACAGTGAACAGAGAATCTATGAGTTTCTCAAGTTTGGTAACAGATAGAAACAAGAGAAAGTACACAGTGATTCATCTACCTAGAGAAGTTACAGAGGTTTACACAGAGAATTCCAAGTATAAGTGCAAGAAAATAAGAGAGACTTAGAAAACTCGTAAAAACTACATTGTTGATAGAGTTGGGACTTACTTAGCACTGTGAAAACAGCACTTTCGCTGAAAGAAATCTACTTCTCTAAGACCGGGAAACAGTGAACAGAGAATGTATGAGTTTCTCAAGATTGGTAACAGATAGAAACAAGAGAAAGTACACAGTGATTCATCTACCTAGAGAAGTTACAGAGGTTTACACAGAGAAATCCAAGTGTAACTCCAAGAAAATAAGAGAGACTTAGAAAACCGGTAAAACCTACATTGCTGATAGAGTTGGGAGTACTTAGCACTGTGAAAACAGCACTTTCGCACAAAGAAATCTACTTCTCTAAGACTGGGAATCATTGAAAAGAGAATGTGTGAGTTTCTCAAGATTTGGTAACAGATAGAAACAAGAGAAAGTACACAGTGATTCATCTACCTAGAGAAGTTACAGAGGTTTACACAGAGAATTCCAAGTATAAGTGCAAGAAAATAAGAGAGACTTAGAAAACTCGTAAAAACTACATTGTTGATAGAGTTGGGACTACTTAGCACTGTGAAAACAGCACTTTCGCTGAAAGAAATCTACTTCTCTAAGACCGGGAAACAGTGAACAGAGAATGTATGAGTTTCTCAAGATTGGTAACAGATAGAAACTAGAGAAAGTACACAGTGATTCATCTACCTATAGAAGTTACAGAGATTTACACAGAGAAATCCAAGTGTAACTCCAAGAAAATAAGAGAGACTTAGAAAAGCGGTAAAACCTACATTGCTGATAGAGTTGGGAGTACTTAGCACTGTGAAAACAGCACTTTCGCACAAAGAAATCTACTTCTCTAAGACTGGGAATCAGTGAACAGAGAATGTGTGAGTTTCTCAAGATTGGTAACAGATAGAAACAAGAGAAAGTACACAGTGATTCATCTACCTAGAGAAGTTACAGAGGTTTACACAGAGAATTCCAAGTATAAGTGCAAGAAAATAAGAGAGACTTAGAAAACTGGTAAAAACTGCCTTTTTGATAAGTTGGGAGTACTTAACACTGTGAAAACAGCACTTTCGCATAAAGAAATTTACTTCTCTAAGAACGTGAAACAGTAAACAGAGAATGTATGAGTTTCTCAAGATTGGTAACAGATAAAAACAAGAGAAAGTCCACAGTGATTCATCTACGGAGAGAAGTTAGAGAGGTTTACACAGAGAATTCCAAGTATAAGTACAAGCAAATAAGAGAGACTTAGAAAACCGGTAAAACCTACATTGTTGATAGAGTTGGGAGTACTTAGCACTGTGAAAACGGCACTTTCGCAGAAAGAAATCTACTTCTCTAAGACCGGGAAACAGTGAACAGAGAATGTATGAGTTTCTCAAGATTGGTAACAGATAGAAACAAGAGAAAGTACACAGTGATTCATCTACCTAGAGAAGTTACAGAGGTTTACACAGAGAATTCCATGTATAAGTGCAAGAAAATAAGAGAGACTTAGAAAACTCGTAAAAACTACATTGTTGATAGAGTTGGGACTACTTAGCACTGTGAAAACAGCACTTTCGCTGAAAGAAATCTACTTCTCTAAGACCGGGAAACAGTGAACAGAGAATGTATGAGTTTCTCAAGATTGGTAACAGATAGAAACAAGAGAAAGTACACAGTGATTCATCTACCTAAAGAAGTTACAGAGGTTTACACAGAGAAATCCAAGTGTAACTCCAAGAAAATAAGAGACACTAAGAAAACCGGTAAAACCTACATTGTTGATAGAGTTGGGAGTACTTAGCACTGTGAAAACAGCACTTTCGCACAAAAAAATCTACTTCTCTAAGACTGGGAATCAGTGAACAGAGAATGTGTGAGTTTCTCAAGATAGCTAACAGATAGAAACAAGAGAAAGTACACAGTGATTCATCTACCTAGAGAAGTTACAGAGGTTTACACAGAGAATTCCAAGTATAAGTGCAAGAAAATAAGAGAGACTTAGAAAACTCGTAAAAACTACATTGTTGATAGAGTTGGGACTACTTAGCACTGTGAAAACAGCACTTTCGCTGAAAGAAATCTACTTCTCTAAGACCGGGAAACAGTGAACAGAGAATGTATGAGTTTCTCAAGATTGGTAACAGATAGAAACAAGAGAAAGTACTCAGTGATTCATCTACCTAGAGAAGTTACAGAGGTTTACACAGAGAAATCCAAGTGTAACTCCAAGAAAATAAGAGAGACTTAGAAAACCGGTAAAACCTACATTGCTGATAGAGTTGGGAGTACTTAGCACTGTGAAAACAGCACTTTCGCACAAAGAAATCTACTTCTCTAAGACTGGGAATCAGTGAACAGAGAATGTGTGAGTTTCTCAAGATTGGTAACAGATAGAAACAAGAGAAAGTACACAGTGATTCATCTACCTAGAGAAGTTACAGAGGTTTAGACAGAGAATTCCAAGTATAAGTGCAAGAAAATAAGAGAGACTTAGAAAACTGGTAAAAACTACCTTTTAATAAGTTGGGAGTACTTAACACTGTGAAAAGAGCACATTCGCACAAAGAAATTTACTTCTCTAAGAACGTGAAACAGTAAACAGAGAATGTATGAGTTTCTCAAGATTGGTAACAGATAGAAACAAGAGAAAGTCCACAGTGATTCATCTACGGAGAGAAGTTAGAGAGGTTTACACAGAGAATTCCAAGTATAAGTACAAGCAAATAAGAGAGACTTAGAAAACCGGTAAAACCTACATTGTTGATAGAGTTGGGAGTACTTAGCACTGTGAAAACAGCACTTTCGCACAAAGAAATCGACTTCTCTAAGACCGGGAAATAGTGAACAGAGAATGTATGAGATTCTCAAGATTGGTAACAGATAGAAACAAGAGAAAGTACACAGTGATTCATCTACCGAGAGAAGTTACAGAGATTTACACAGAGAATTCCAAGTATAAGTACAAGCAAATAAGAGAGACTTAGAAAACCGGTAAAACCTACATTGTTTATAGAGTTGGGAGTACTTAGCACTGTGAAAACAGCACTTTCGCACAAAGAAATCTACTTCTATAAGACTGGGAATCAGTGAACAGAGAATGTGTGAGTTTCTCAAGATTGGTAACAGATAGAAACAAGGGAATGTACACAGTGATTCATCTACCTAGAGAAGTTACAGAGGTTTACACAGAGAATTCCAAGTATAAGTGCAAGAAAATGAGAGAGACTTAGAAAACTCGTAAAACCTACATTGTTGTTAGAGTTGGGAGTACTTAGCACTGTGAAAACAGCACTTTCGCAGAAAGAAATCTACTTCTCTGAGACCGGGAAACAGTGAACAGAGAATGTATGAGTTTCTCAAGATTGGTAACAGATAGAAACAAGAGAAAGTACACAGTGATTCATCTACCTAGAGAAGTTACAGAGGTTTACACAGAGAAATCCAAGTGTAACTCCAAGAAAATAAGAGAGACTTAGAAAACCGGTAAAACCTACATTGTTGATAGAGTTGGGAGTACTTAGCACTGTGAAAACAGCACTTTCGCACAAAGAAATCGACTTCTCTAAGACCGGGAAACAGTGAACAGAGAATGTATGAGTTTCTCAAGATTGGTAACAGATAGAAACAAGAGAAAGTACACAGTGATTCATCTACCGAGAGAAGTTACAGAGGTTTACACAGAGAAATCCAAGTGTAACTCCAAGAAAATAAGAGAGACTTAGAAAACCGGTAAAACCTACATTGTTGATAGAGTTGGGAGTACTTAGCACTGTGAAAATAGCCCTTTCGCAGAAAGAAATCTACTTCTTTAAGACTGGGAATCAGTGAACAGAGAATGTGTGAGTTTCTCAAGATTGGTAACAGATAGAAACAAGAGAAATTACACAGTGATTCATCTACCTAGAGAAGTTACAGAGGTTTACACAGAGAATTCCAAGTATAAGTGCAAGAAAATAAGAGAGACTTAGAAAACTAGTAAAAACTACCTTTTTGATAAGTTGGGAGTACTTAACACTGTGAAAACAGCACTTTCGCACAAAGAAATTTACTTCTCTAAGACCGCGAAACAGTAAACAGAGAATGTATGAGTTTCTCAAGATTGGTAACAGATAGAAACAAGAGAAAGTACACAGTGATTCATCTACCTAGAGAAGTTACGGAGGTTTACACAGAGAAATCCAAGTGTAACTCCAAGAAAATAAGAGAGACTTATAAAACCGGTAAAAGCTACATTGTTGATAGAGTTGGGAGTACTTAGCACTGTGAAAACAGCACTTTCACACAAAGAAATTTACTTCTCTAAGACCGGGAAACAGTGAACGGAGAATGTATGAGTTTTTCAAGATTGGTAACAGATAGAAACAAGAGAAAGTACACAGTGATTCATCTACCTAGAGAAGTTACAGAGGTTTACACAGAGAAATCCAAGTGTAAGTCCAAGAACATAAGAGAGACTTAGAAAACCGGTAAAACCTACATTGTTGATAGAGTTGGGAGTACTTAGCACTGTGAAAACAGCACTTTCGCACAAAGAAATCGACTTCTCTAAGACCGGGAAACAGTGAACAGAGAATGTATGAGTTTCTCAAGATTGGTAACAGACAGAAACAAGAGAAAGTACACAGTGATTCATCTACCTAGAGAAGTTACAGAGGTTTACACAGAGAATTCCAAGTATAAGTACAAACAAATAAGAGAGACTTAGAAATCCGGTAAAACCTACATTGTTGATAGAGTTGGGAGTACTTAGCACTGTGAAAACAGCACTTTCGCACAAAGAAATCTACTTCTCTAAGACTGGGAATCAGTGAACAGAGAATGTGTGAGTTTCTCAAGATTGGTAACAGATAGAAACAAGAGAAAGTACACAGTGATTCATCTACCTAGAAAAGTTACAGAGGTTTACACAGAGAATTCCAAGTATAAGTGCAAGATAATAAGAGAGACTTAGAAAACTCGTAAAAACTACATTGTTGATAGAGTTGGGAGTACTTAGCACTGTGAAAACAGCACTTTCGCAGAAAGAAATCTACTTCTCTAAGACTGGGAAACAGTGAACAGAGAATGTATGAGTTTCTCAAGATTGGTAACAGATAGAAACAAGAGAAAGTACACAGTGATTCATCTACCTAGAAAAGTTACAGAGTTTTACACAGAGAATTCCAAGTATAAGTGCAAGAAAATAAGAGAGACTTAGAAAACTGGTAAAAACTACCTTTTTGATAAGTTGGGAGTACTTAACACTGTGAAAACAGCACTTTCGCACAAAGAAATTTACTTCTCTAAGAACGTGAAACATTAAACAGAGAATGTATGAGTTTCTCAAGATTGGTAACAGATAGAAACAAGAGAAAGTCCACAGTAATTCATCTACGGAGAGAAGTTAGAGAGGTTTACACAGAGAATTCCAAGTACAAGTAAAAGCAAATAAGAGAGACTTAGAAAACCGGTAAAACCTACATTGTCGATAGAGTTGGGAGTACTTAGCACTGTGAAAACAGCACTTTCGCACAAAGAAATCTACTTCTCTAAGACTGGGAATCAGTGAACAGAGAATGTGTGAGTTTCTCAAGATTGGTAACAGATAGAAACAAGAGAAAGTCCACAGTGATTCATCTACCTAGAGAAGTTACAGAGGTTTACACAGAGAATTCCAAGTATAAGTACAAGAAAATAAGAGAGACTTAGAAAACTGGTAAAAACTACCTTTTTGATAAGTTGGGAGTACTTAACACTGTGAAAACAGCACTTTCGCACAAATAAATTTACTTCTCTAAGACCGCGAAACAGTAAAAAGAGAATGTATGAGTTTCTCAAGATTGGTAACAGATAGAAACAAGAGAAAGTCCACCGTGATTCATCTACGGAGAGAAGTTAGAGAGGTTTACACAGAGAATTCCAAGTATAAGTACAAGCAAATAAGAGAGACTTAGAAAACCGGTAAAACCTACATTGTTGGTAGAGTTGGGAGTACTTAGCACTGTGAAAATAGCACTCTCAAACAAAGAAATCTACTTCTCTAAGACTGGGAAACAGTGAACAGAGAATGTGTGAGTTTCTCAAGATTGGTAACAGATAGAAACAAGGGAATGTACACAGTGATTCATCTACCTAGAGAAGTTACAGAGGTTTACACAGAGAATTCCAACTATAAGTGCAAGAAAATGAGAGAGACTTAGAAAACTCGTAAAACCTACATTGTTGATAGAGTTCGGAGTACTTAGCACTGTGAAAACAGCACTTTCGCAGAAAGAAATCTACTTCTCTAAGACCGGGAAACAGTGAACAGAGAATGTATGAGTTTCTCAAGATTGGTAACAGATAGAAACAAGAGAAAGTACACAGTGATTCATCTACCTAGAGAAGTTACAGAGGTTTACACAGAGAAATCCAAGTGTAACTCCAAGAAAATAAGAGAGACTTAGAAAACCGGTAAAACCTACATTGTTGATAGAGTTGGGAGTACTTAGCACTGTGAAAACAGCACTTTCGCACAAAGAAATCGACTTCTCTAAGACCGGGAAACAGTGAACAGAGAATGTATGAGTTTCTCAAGATTGGTAACAGATAGAAACAAGAGAAAGTACACAGTGATTCATCTACCGAGAGAAGTTACAGAGGTTTACACAGAGAAATCCAAGTGTAACTCCATGAAAATAAGAGAGACTAAGAAAACCGGTAAAACCTACATTGTTGATAGAGTTGGGAGTACTTAGCACTGTGAAAACAGCACTTTCGCACAAAGAAATTTACTTCTCTAAGACCGGGAAACAGTGAACGGAGAATGTATGTGTTTCTCAAGATTGGTAACAGATAGAAACAAGAGAAAGTACACAGTGATTCATCTACCTAGAGAAGTTACAGAGGTTTACACAGAGAAACCCAAGTGTAACTCCAAGAAAATAAGAGAGACTAACAAAACCGGTAAAACCTACATTGTTGATAGAGTTGGGAGTACTTAGCACTGTGAAAACAGCACTTTCGCACAAAGAAATTTACTTCTCTAAGACCGGGAAAGAGTGAACGGAGAATGTATGAGTTTCTCAAGATTGGTAACAGATAGAAACAAGAGAAAGTACACAGTGATTCATCTACCTAGAGAAGTTACAGAGGTTTACACAGAGAATTCCAAGTATAAGTGCAAGAAAATAAGAGAGACTTAGAAAACTGGTAAAAACTACCTTTTTGATAAGTTGGGAGTACTTAACACTGTGAAAACAGCACTTTCGCACAAAGAAATTTACTTCTCTAAGACCGCGAAACAGTAAACAGAGAATGTATGAGTTTCTCAAGATTGGTAACAGATAGAAACAAGAGAAAGTACACAGTGATTCATCTACGGAGAGAAGTTAGAGAGGTTTACACAGAGAATTCCAAGTATAAGTACAAGCAAATAAGAGAGACTTAGAAAACCGGTAAAACCTACATTGTTGATAGAGTTGGGAGTACTTAGCACTGTGAAAACAGCACTTTCGCAGAAAGAAATCTACTTCTCTAAGACTGGGAATCAGGAAATAGAGAATGTGTGAGTTTCTCAAGATTGGTAACAGATAGAAACAAGAGAAAGTACACAGTGATTCATCTACCTAGAGAAGTTACAGAGGTTTACACAGAGAATTCCAAGTATAAGTGCAAGAAAATAAGAGAGACTTAGAAAACTGGTAAAAACTACCTTTTTGATAAGTTGGGAGTACTTAACACTGTGAAAACAGCACTTTCGCACAAAGAAATTTACTTCTCTAAGACCGCGAAACAGTAAACAGAGAATGTATGAGTTTCTCAAGATTGGTAACAGATAGAAACAAGAGAAAGTCCACAGTGATTTATCTACGGAGAGAAGTTAGAGAGGTTTACACGGCGAATTCCAAGTATAAGTACAAGCAAATAAGAGAGACTTAGAAATCCGGTAAAACCTACATTGTTGATAGAGTTGGGAGTACTTAGCACTGTGAAAACAGCACTTTCGCACAAAGAAATCTACTTCTCTAAGACTGGGAATCAGTGAACAGAGAATGTGTGAGTTTCTCAAGATTGGTAACAGATAGAAACAAGAGAAAGTACACAGTGATTCATCTACCTAGAGAAGTTACAGAGGTTTACACAGAGAATTCCAAGTATAAGTGCAAGAAAATAAGAGAGACTTAGAAAACTCGTAAAAATTACATTGTTGATAGAGTTGGGAGTACTTAGCACTGTGAAAACAGAACTTTCGCACAAAGAAATGTACTTCTCTAAGACTGGGAAACAGTGAACAGAGAATGTATGAGTTTCCTAAGATTGGTAACAGACAGAAACAAGAGAAAGTCCACAGTGATTCATCTACCTAGAGAAGTTACAGAGGTTTACACAGAGAAATCCAAGTGTAACTTCATGAAAATAAGAGAGACTTAGAAAACCAGTAAAACCTACATTGTTTATAGAGTTGGGAGTACTTAGCACGGTGAAAACAGCACTTTCGCACAAAGAAATCTACTTCTCTAAGACCGCGAAACAGTAAACAGAGAATGTATGAGTTTCTCAAGATTGGTAACAGATAGAAACAACAGAAAGTCCACAGTGATTTATCTACGGAGAGAAGTTAGAGAGGTTTCCACAGACAATTCCAAGTATAAGTACAAGCAAATAAGAGAGACTTCGAAATCCGGTAAAACCTACATTGTTGATAGAGTTGGGAGTACTTAGCACTGTGAAAACAGCACTTTCGCACAAAGAAATCTACTTCTCTAAGACTGGGAATCAGTGAACAGAGAATGTGTGAGTTTCTCAAGATTGGTAACAGATAGAAACAAGAGAAAGTACACAGTGATTGATCTACCGAGAGAAGTTACAGAGGTTTACACAGAGAAATCCAAGTGTAACTCCAAGAAAATAAGAGAGACTAACAAAACCGGTAAAACCTACATTTTTGATAGAGTTGGGAGTACTTAGCACTGTGAAAACAGCACTTTCGCACAAAGAAATTTACTTCTCTAAGACCGGGAAACAGTGAACGGAGAATGTATGTGTTTCTCAAGATTGGTAACAGATAGAAACAAGAGAAAGTACACAGTGATTCATCTACCTAGAGAAGTTACAGAGGTTTACACAGAGAAATCCAAGTGTAACTCCAAGAAAATAAGAGAGACTAAGAAAACCGGTAAAACCTACATTGTTGATAGAGTTGGGAGTACTTAGCACTGTGAAAACAGCACTTTCGCACAAAGAAATTTACTTCTCTAAGACCGGGTAAGAGTGAACGGAGAATGTATGAGTTTCTCAAGATTGGTAACAGATAGAAACAAGAGAAAGTCCACAGTGATTCATCTACCTAGAGAAGTTACAGAGGTTTACACAGAGAATTCCAAGTATAAGTACAAGAAAATAAGAGAGACTTAGAAAACTGGTAAAAACTACCTTTTTGATAAGTTGGGAGTACTTAACACTGTGAAAACAGCACTTTCGCACAAAGAAATTTACTTCTCTAAGACCGCGAAACAGTAAATAGAGAATGTATGAGTTTCTCAAGATTGGTAACAGATAGAAACAAGAGAAAGTCCACAGTGATTCATCTACGGAGAGAAGTTAGAGAGGTTTACACAGAGAATTCCAAGTATAAGTACAAGCAAATAAGAGAGACTTAGAAAACCGGTAAAACCTACATTGTTGATAGAGTTGGGAGTACTTAGCACTGTGAAAACAGCACTTTCGCACAAAGAAATCTACTTCTCTAAGACTGGGAAACAGTAAACAGAGAATGTATGAGTTTCTCAAGATTGGTAACAGATAGAAACAACAGAAAGTACACAGTGATTCCTCTACCTAGAGAAGTTACAGAGGTTTACACAGAGAATTCCAAGTATAAGTACAAGCAAATAAGAGAGACTTAGAAAACCGGTAAAACCTACATTGTTGATAGAGTTGGGAGTACTTAGCACTGTGAAAACAGCACTTTCGCACAAAGAAATCTACTTCTCTAAGACCGGGAAACAGGGAACGGAGAATGTATGAGTTTCTCAAGATTGGTAACAGATAGAAACAAGAGAAAGTCCACAGTGATTCATCTACCTAGAGAAGTTACAGAGGTTTACACAGAGAAATCCAAGTGTAACTTCAGGAAAATAAGAGAGACTTAGAAAACCAGTAAAACCTACATTGTTGATAGAGTTGGGAGTACTTAGCACTGTGAAAACAGCACTTTCGCACAAAGAAATCTACTTCTCTAAGACCGGGAATCAGTGAACAGAGAATGTGTGAGTTTCTCAAGATTGGTAACAGATAGAAACAAGAGAAAGTCCACTGTGATTCATCTACGGAGAGAAGTTAGAGAGGTTTACACAGAGAATTCCAAGTATAAGTACAAGCAAATAAGAGAGACTAAGAAAACCGGTAAAACCTACATTGTTGATAGAGTTGGGAGTACTTAGCACTGTGAAAACAGCACTTTCGCACAAAGAAATTTACTTCTCTAAGACCGGGAAACAGTGAACGGAGAATGTATGTGTTTCTCAAGATTGGTAACAGATAGAAACAAGAGAAAGTACACAGTGATTCATCTACCTAGAGAAGTTACAGAGGTTTACACAGAGAAATCCAAGTGTAACTCCAAGAAAATAAGAGAGACTAAGAAAACCGGTAAAACCTACATTGTTGATAGGTTGGGAGTACTTAGCACTGTGAAAACAGCACTTTCGCACAAAGAAATTTACTTCTCTAAGACCGGGAAAGAGTGAACGGAGAATGTATGAGTTTCTCAAGATTGGTAACAGATAGAAACAAGAGAAAGTACACAGTGATTCATCTACCTAGAGAAGTTACAGAGGTTTACACAGAGAATTCCAAGTATAAGTGCAAGAAAATAAGAGAGACTTAGAAAACTGGTAAAAACTACCTTTTTCATAAGTTGGGAGTACTTAACACTGTGAAAACAGCACTTTCGCACAAAGAAATTTACTTCTCTAAGACCGCGAAACAGTAAACAGAGAATGTATGAGTTTCTCAAGTTTGGTAACAGATAGAAACAAGAGAAAGTCCACAGTGATTCATCTACGGAGAGAAGTTAGAGAGGTTTACACAGAGAATTCCAAGTATAAGTACAAGCAAATAAGAGAGACTTAGAAAACCGGTAAAACCTACATTGTTGATAGAGTTGGGTGTACTTAGCACTGTGAAAACAGCACTTTCGCACAAAGAAATCTACTTCTCTAAGACTGGGAATCAGTGAACAGAGAATGTGTGAGTTTCTCAAGATTGGTAACAGATAGAAACAAGAGAAAGTACACAGTGATTCATCTACCTAGAGAAGTTACAGAGGTTTACACTGGAATTCCAAGCATAAGTGCAAGAAAATAACAGAGACTTAGAAAACTCGTAAAAACTACATTGTTGATAGAGTTGGGAGTACTTAGCACTGTGAAAACAGCACTTTCGCACAAAGAAATCTACTTCTCTAAGACTGGGAATCAGTGAACAGAGAATGTGTGAGTTTCTCAAGATTGGTAACAGATAGAAACAAGAGAAAGTACACAGTGATTGATCTACCGAGAGAAGTTACAGAGGTTTACACAGAGAAATCCAAGTGTAACTCCAAGAAAATAAGAGAGACTAACAAAACCGGTAAAACCTACATTTTTGATAGAGTTGGGAGTACTTAGCACTGTGAAAACAGCACTTTCGCACAAAGAAATTTACTTCTCTAAGACCGGGAAACAGTGAACGGAGAATGTATGTGTTTCTCAAGATTGGTAACAGATAGAAACAAGAGAAAGTACACAGTGATTCATCTACCTAGAGAAGTTACAGAGGTTTACACAGAGAAATCCAAGTGTAACTCCAAGAAAATAAGAGAGACTAAGAAAACCGGTAAAACCTACATTGTTGATAGAGTTGGGAGTACTTAGCACTGTGAAAACAGCACTTTCGCACAAAGAAATTTACTTCTCTAAGACCGGGTAAGAGTGAACGGAGAATGTATGAGTTTCTCAAGATTGGTAACAGATAGAAACAAGAGAAAGTCCACAGTGATTCATCTACCTAGAGAAGTTACAGAGGTTTACACAGAGAATTCCAAGTATAAGTACAAGAAAATAAGAGAGACTTAGAAAACTGGTAAAAACTACCTTTTTGATAAGTTGGGAGTACTTAACACTGTGAAAACAGCACTTTCGCACAAAGAAATTTACTTCTCTAAGACCGCGAAACAGTAAATAGAGAATGTATGAGTTTCTCAAGATTGGTAACAGATAGAAACAAGAGAAAGTCCACAGTGATTCATCTACGGAGAGAAGTTAGAGAGGTTTACACAGAGAATTCCAAGTATAAGTACAAGCAAATAAGAGAGACTTAGAAAACCGGTAAAACCTACATTGTTGATAGAGTTGGGAGTACTTAGCACTGTGAAAACAGCACTTTCGCACAAAGAAATCTACTTCTCTAAGACTGGGAAACAGTAAACAGAGAATGTATGAGTTTCTCAAGATTGGTAACAGATAGAAACAACAGAAAGTACACAGTGATTCCTCTACCTAGAGAAGTTACAGAGGTTTACACAGAGAATTCCAAGTATAAGTACAAGCAAATAAGAGAGACTTAGAAAACCGGTAAAACCTACATTGTTGATAGAGTTGGGAGTACTTAGCACTGTGAAAACAGCACTTTCGCACAAAGAAATCTACTTCTCTAAGACCGGGAAACAGGGAACGGAGAATGTATGAGTTTCTCAAGATTGGTAACAGATAGAAACAAGAGAAAGTCCACAGTGATTCATCTACCTAGAGAAGTTACAGAGGTTTACACAGAGAAATCCAAGTGTAACTTCAGGAAAATAAGAGAGACTTAGAAAACCAGTAAAACCTACATTGTTGATAGAGTTGGGAGTACTTAGCACTGTGAAAACAGCACTTTCGCACAAAGAAATCTACTTCTCTAAGACCGGGAATCAGTGAACAGAGAATGTGTGAGTTTCTCAAGATTGGTAACAGATAGAAACAAGAGAAAGTCCACTGTGATTCATCTACGGAGAGAAGTTAGAGAGGTTTACACAGAGAATTCCAAGTATAAGTACAAGCAAATAAGAGAGACTAAGAAAACCGGTAAAACCTACATTGTTGATAGAGTTGGGAGTACTTAGCACTGTGAAAACAGCACTTTCGCACAAAGAAATTTACTTCTCTAAGACCGGGAAACAGTGAACGGAGAATGTATGTGTTTCTCAAGATTGGTAACAGATAGAAACAAGAGAAAGTACACAATGATTCATCTACCTAGAGAAGTTACAGAGGTTTACACAGAGAAATCCAAGTGTAACTCCAAGAAAATAAGAGAGACTAAGAAAACCGGTAAAACCTACATTGTTGATAGGTTGGGAGTACTTAGCACTGTGAAAACAGCACTTTCGCACAAAGAAATTTACTTCTCTAAGACCGGGAAAGAGTGAACGGAGAATGTATGAGTTTCTCAAGATTGGTAACAGATAGAAACAAGAGAAAGTACACAGTGATTCATCTACCTAGAGAAGTTACAGAGGTTTACACAGAGAATTCCAAGTATAAGTGCAAGAAAATAAGAGAGACTTAGAAAACTGGTAAAAACTACCTTTTTGATAAGTTGGGAGTACTTAACACTGTGAAAACAGCACTTTCGCACAAAGAAATTTACTTCTCTAAGACCGCGAAACAGTAAACAGAGAATGTATGAGTTTCTCAAGTTTGGTAACAGATAGAAACAAGAGAAAGTCCACAGTGATTCATCTACGGAGAGAAGTTAGAGAGGTTTACACAGAGAATTCCAAGTATAAGTACAAGCAAATAAGAGAGACTTAGAAAACCGGTAAAACCTACATTGTTGATAGAGTTGGGTGTACTTAGCACTGTGAAAACAGCACTTTCGCACAAAGAAATCTACTTCTCTAAGACTGGGAATCAGTGAACAGAGAATGTGTGAGTTTCTCAAGATTGGTAACAGATAGAAACAAGAGAAAGTACACAGTGATTCATCTACCTAGAGAAGTTACAGAGGTTTACACAGAGAATTCCAAGCATAAGTGCAAGAAAATAAGAGAGACTTAGAAAACTCGTAAAAACTACATTGTTGATAGAGTTGGGAGTACTTAGCACTGTGAAAACAGCACTTTCGCAGAAAGAAATCTACTTCTCTAAGACCGGGAAACAGTGAACAGAGAATGTATGAGTTTCTCAAGATTGGTAACAGATAGAAACAAGAGAAAGTACACAGTGATTCATCTACCTAGAGAAGTTACAGAGGTTTACACAGAGAATTCCAAGTATAAGTACAAGCAAATAAGAGAGACTTAGAAAACCGGTAAAACCTACATTATTGATAGAGTTGGGAGTACTTAGCACTGTTAAAACAGCACTTTCGCACAAAGAAATCTATTTCTATAAGACTGAGAATCAGTGAACAGAGAATGTGTGAGTTTCTCAAGATTGGTAACAGATAGAAACAAGGGAATGTACACAGTGATTCATCTACCTAGAGAAGTTACAGAGGTTTACACAGAGAATTCCAAGTATAAGTGCAAGAAAATGAGAGAGACTTAGAAAACTCGTAAAACCTACATTGTTGATAGAGTTGGGAGTACTTAGCACTGTGAAAACAGCATTTTCGCAGAAAGAAATCTACTTCTCTAAGACCGGGAAACAGTGAACAGAGAATGTATGAGTTTCTCAAGATTGGTAACAGATAGAAACAAGAGAAAGTACACAGTGATTCATCTACCTAGAGAAGTTACAGAGGTTTACACAGAGAAATCCAAGTGTAACTCCAAGAAAATAAGAGAGACTTAGAAAACTGGTAAAAACTACCTTTTTGATAAGTTGGGAGTACTTAACACTGTGAAAACAGCACTTTCGCACAAAGAAATCTACTTCTCTAAGACCGGGAAACAGGGAACGGAGAATGTATGAGTTTCTCAAGATTGGTAACAGATAGAAACAAGAGAAAATCCACCGTGATTCATCTACGGAGTTAAGTTAGAGAGGTTTACACAGAGAATTCCAAGTATAAGTACAAGCAAATAAGAGAGACTTAGAAAACCGGTAAAACCTACATTGTTGATAGAGTTGGGAGTACTTAGCACTGTGAAAACAGCACTTTCGCAGAAAGAAATCTACTTCTCTAAGACTGGGAATCAGTGAACAGAGAATGTGTGAGTTTCTCAAGATTGGTAACAGATAGAAACAAGAGAAAGTACACAGTGATTCCTCTACCTAGAGAAGTTACAGAGGTTTACACAGAGAATTCCAAGTATAAGTACAAGCAAATAAGAGAGACTTAGAAAACCGGTAAAACCTACATTGTTGATAGAGTTGGGAGTACTTAGCACTGTGAAAACAGCACGTTCGCACAAAGAAATCTACTTCTCTAAGACCGGGAAACAGGGAACGGAGAATGTATGAGTTTCAAAAGATTGGTAACAGATAGAAACAAGAGAAAGTCCACAGTGATTCATCTACCTAGAGAAGTTACAGAGGTTTACACAGAGAAATCCAAGTGTAACTTCATGAAATAAGAGAGACTTAGAAAACCAGTAAAACCTACATTGTCGATAGAGTTGGGAGTACTTAGCACTGTGAAAACAGCACTTTCGCACAAAGAAATCTAATTCTCTAAGACTGGGAATCAGTGAACAGAGAATGTGCGAGTTTCTCAAGATTGGTAACAGATAGAAACAAGAGAAAGTACACAGTGATTCATCTACCGAGAGAAGTCACAGAGATTTACACAGAGAATTCCAAGTATAAGTACAAACAAATAAGAGAGACTTAGAAAACCGGTAAAACCTACATTGTTGATAGAGTTGGGAGTACTTAGCACTGTGAAAACAGCACTTTCGCACAAAGAAATCTACTTCTCTAAGACCGCGAAACAGTGAACAGTGAATGTATGAGTTTCTCAAGATTGGTAACAGATAGAAACAAGAGAAAGTACACAGTGATTCATCTACCGAGAGAAGTCACAGAGATTTACACAGAGAATTCCAAGTATAAGTACAAGCAAATAAGAGAGACTTAGAAAACCGGTAAAACCTACATTGTTGATAGAGTTGGGAGTACTTAGCACTGTGAAAACAGCACTTTCGCACAAAGAAATTTACTTCTCTAAGACCGGGAAACAGTGAACGGAGAATGTATGTGTTTCTCAAGATTGGTTATAGATAGAAACAAGAGAAAGTCCACAGTGATTCATCTACCTAGAGAAGTTACAGAGGTTTACACAGAGAATTCCAAGTATAAGTGCAAGAAAATAAGAGAGACTTAGAAAACTGGTAAAAACTACCTTTTTGATAAGTTGGGAGTACTTAACACTGTGAAAACAGCACTTTCGCACAAAGAAATTTACTTCTCTAAGACCGCGAAACAGTAAACAGAGAATGTATGAGTTTCTCAAGATTGGTAACAGATAGAAACAAGAGAAAGTCCACAGTGATTCATCTACGGAGAGAAGTTAGAGAGGTTTACACAGAGAATTCCAAGTATAAGTACAAGCAAATAAGAGAGACTTAGAAAACCGGTAAAACCTACATTGTGGATAGAGTTGGGAGTACTTAGCACTGTGAAAACAGCACTTTCGCACAAAGAAATCTACTTCTCTAAGACTGGGAAACTGTAAACAGAGAATGTGTGAGTTTCTCAAGATTGGTAACAGATAGAAACAACAGAAAGTACACAGTGATTCCTCTACCTAGAGAAGTTACAGAGGTTTACACAGAGAATTCCAAGTATAAGTACAAGCAAATAAGAGAGACTTAGAAAACCGGTAAAACCTACATTGTTGATAGAGTTGGGAGTACTTAGCACTGTGAAAACAGCACTTTCGCACAAAGAAATCTACTTCTCTAAGACTGGGAATCAGTGAACAGAGAATGTGTGAGTTTCTCAAGATTGGTAACAGATAGAAACAAGAGAAAGTCCACAGTGATTCATCTACCTAGAGAAGTTACAGAGGTTTACACAGAGAATTCCAAGTATAAGTACAAGAAAATAAGAGAGACTTAGAAAACTGGTAAAAACTACCTTTTTGATAAGTTGGGAGTACTTAACACTGTGAAAAGAGCACTTTCGCACAAAGTAATTTACTTCTCTAAGACCGCGAAACAGTGAACAGTGAATGTATGAGTTTCTCAAGATTGGTAACAGATAGAAACAAGAGAAAGTACACAGTGATTCATCTACCGAGAGAAGTTACAGAGGTTTACACAGAGAAATCCAAGTGTAACTCCAAGAAAATAAGAGAGACTAACAAAACCGGTAAAACCTACATTGTTGATAGAGTTGGGAGTACTTAGCACTGTGAAAACAGCACTTTCGCACAAAGAAATTTACTTCTCTAAGACCGGGAAACAGTGAACGGAGAATGTATGTGTTTCTCAAGATTGGTAACAGATAGAAACAAGAGAAAGTACACAGTGATTCATCTACCTAGAGAAGTTACAGAGGTTTACACAGAGAATTCCAAGTATAAGTGCAAGAAAATAAGAGAGACTTAGAAAACTGGTAAAAACTACCTTTTTGATAAGTTGTGAGTACTTAACACTGTGAAAACACCACTTTCGCACAAAGAAATTTACTTCTCTAAGACCGCGAAACAGTAAACAGAGAATGTATGAGTTTCTCAAGATTGGTAACAGATAGAAACAAGAGAAAGTCCTCAGTGATTCATCTACGGAGAGAAGTTAGAGAGGTTTACACAGAGAATTCCAAGTATAAGTACAAGCAAATAAGAGAGACTTAGAAAACCGGTAAAACCTACATTGTTGATAGAGTTGGGAGTACTTAGCACTGTGAAAACAGCACTTTCGCACAAAGAAATCTACTTCTCTAAGACTGGGAAACAGTAAACAGAGAATGTATGAGTTTCTCAAGATTGGTAACAGATAGAAACAACAGAAAGTACACAGTGATTCCTCTACCTAGAGAAGTTACAGAGGTTTACACAGAGAATTCCAAGTATAAGTACAAGCAAATAAGAGAGACTTAGAAAACCGGTAAAACCTACATTGTTGATAGAGTTGGGAGTACTTAGCACTGTGAAAACAGCACTTTCGCACAAAGAAATCTACTTCTCTAAGACCGGGAAACAGGGAACGGAGAATGTATGAGTTTCTCAAGATTGGTAACAGATAGAAACAAGAGAAAGTCCACAGTGATTCATCTACCTAGAGAAGTTACAGAGGTTTACACAGAGATATCCAAGTGTAACTTCATGAAAATAAGAGAGACTTAGAAAACCAGTAAAACCTACATTGTTGATAGAGTTCGGAGTACTTAGCACTGTGAAAACAGCACTTTCGCACAAAGAAATCTACTTCTCTAAGACTGGGAATCAGTGAACAGAGAATGTGTGAGTTTCTCAAGATTGGTAACAGATAGAAACAAGAGAAAGTCCACAGTGATTCATCTACCTAGAGAAGTTACAGAGGTTTACACAGAGAATTCCAAGTATAAGTGCAAGAAAATGAGAGAGACTTAGAAAACTCGTAAAACCTACATTCTTGATAGAATTGGGAGTACTTAGCACTGTGAAAACAGCACTTTCGCAGAAAGAAATCTACTTCTCTAAGACCGGGAAACAGTGAACAGAGAATGTATGAGTTTCTCAAGATTGGTAACAGATAGAAACAAGAGAAAGTACACAGTGATTCATCTACCTAGAGAAGTTACAAAGGTTTACACAGAGAAATCCAAGTGTAACTCCAAGAAAATAAGAGAGACTTAGAAAACCGGTAAAACCTACATTGTTGATAGAGTTGGGAGTACTTAGCACTGTGAAAATAGCACTTTCGCCGAAAGAAATCTACTTCTCTAAGACTGAGAATCAGTGAACAGAGAATGTGTAAGTTTCTCAAGATTGGTAACAGATAGAAACAAGAGAAAGTACACAGTGATTCATCTACCTAGAGAAGTTACAGAGGTTTACACAGAGAATTCCAAGTATAAGTGCAAGAAAATAAGAGAGACTTAGAAAACTGGTAAAAACTACCTTTTTGATAAGTTGGGAGTACTTAACACTGTGAAAACAGCACTTTCGCACAATGAAATTTACTTCTCTAAGACCGCGAAACAGTAAACAGAGAATGTATGAGTTTCTCAAGATTGGTAACTGATAGAAACAAGAGAAAGTCCACAGTGATTCATCTACGGAGAGAAGTTAGAGAGGTTTACACAGAGAATTCCAAGTATAAGTACAAGCAAATAAGAGAGACTTAGAAAACCGGTAAAACCTACATTGTTGATAGAGTTGGGAGTACTTAGCACTGTGAAAACAGCACTTTCGCACAAAGAAATCTACTTCTCTAAGACTGGGAAACAGTAAACAGAGAATGTATGAGTTTCTCAAGATTGGTAACAGATAGAAACAACAGAAAGTACACCGTGATTCCTCTACCTAAAGAAGTTACAGAGGTTTACACAGAGAATTCCAAGTATAAGTACAAGCAAATAAGAGAGACTTAGAAAACCGGTAAAACCTACATTGTTGATAGAGTTGGGAGTACTTAGCACTGTGAAAACAGCACTTTCGCACAAAGAAATCTACTTCTCTAAGACCGCGAAACAGGGAACGGAGAATGTATGAGTTTCTCAAGATTGGTAACAGATAGAAACAAGAGAAAGTCCACAGTGATTCATCTACCTAGAGAAGTTAGAGAGGTTTACACAGAGAATTCCAAGTATAAGTACAAGCAAATAAGAGAGACTTAGAAAACCGGTAAAACCTACATTGTTGATAGAGTTGGGAGTACTTAGCACTGTGAAAACAGCACTTTCGCACAAAAATCTACTTCTCTAAGACTGGGAATCAGTGAACAGAGAATGTGTGAGTTTCTCAAGATTGGTAACAGATAGAAACAAGAGAAAGTCCACAGTGATTCATCTACCTAGAGAAGTTACAGAGGTTTACACAGAGAATTCCAAGTATAAGTACAAGAAAATAAGAGAGACTTAGAAAACTGGTAAAAACTACCTTTTTGATAAGTTGGGAGTACTTAACACTGTGAAAACAGCACTTTCGCACAAAGAAATTTACTTCTCTAAGACCGGGAAAGAGTGAACGGAGAATGTGTGATTTTCTCAAGATTGGTAACAGATAGAAACAAGAGAAAGTACACAGTGATTCATCTACCTAAAGAAGTTACAGAGGTTTACACAGAGAATTCCAAGTATAAGTGCAAGAAAATAAGACAGACTTAGAAAACTGGTAAAAACTACCTTTTTGATAAGTTGGGAGTACTTAACACTGTGAAAACAGCACTTTCGCACAAAGAAATTTACTTCTCTAAGACCGCGAAACAGTAAACAGAGAATGTATGAGTTTCTCAAGATTGGTAACTGATAGAAACAAGAGAAAGTCCACAGTGATTCATCTACGGAGAGAAGTTAGAGAGGTTTACACAGAGAATTCCAAGTATAAGTACAAGCAAATAAGAGAGACTTAGAAAACCGGTAAAACCTACATTGTTGATAGAGTTGGGAGTACTTAGCACTGTGAAAACAGCACTTTCGCACAAAGAAATCTACTTCTCTAAGATTGGGAAACAGTAAACAGAGAATGTATGAGTTTCTCAAGATTGGTAACAGATAGAAACAACAGAAAGTACACAGTGATTCCTCTACCTAGAGAAGTTACAGAGGTTTACACAGAGAATTCCAAGTATAAGTACAAGCAAATAAGAGAGACTTAGAAAACCGGTAAAACCTACATTGTTGATAGAGTTGGGAGTCCTTAGCACTGTGAAAACAGCACTTTCGCACAAAGAAATTTACTTCTCTAAGACCGGGAAACAGTGAACGGAGAATGTATGAGTTTCTCAAGATTGGTAACAGATAGAAACAAGAGAAAGTACACAGTGATTCATCTACCTAGAGAAGTTACAGAGGTTTACACAGAGAATTCCAAGTATAAGTGCAAGAAAATAAGAGAGACTTAGAAAACTGGTAAAAACTACCTTTTTGATAAGTTGGGAGTACTTAACACTGTGAAAACAGCACTTTCGCACAAAGAAATTTACTTCTCTAAGACCGCGAAACAGTAAACAGAGAATGTATGAGTTTCTCAAGATTGGTAACAGATAGAAACAAGAGAAAGTCCACAGTGATTCATCTACGGAGAGAAGTTAGAGAGGTTTACACAGAGAATTCCAAGTATAAGTACAAGCAAATAAGAGAGACTTAGAAAACCGGTAAAACCTACATTGTTGATAGAGTTGGGAGTACTTAGCACTGTGAAAACAGCACTTTCGCAGAAAGAAATCTACTTCTCTAAGACCGGGAAACAGTGAACAGAGAATGTATGAGTTTCTCAAGATTGGTAACAGATAGAAACAAGAGAAAGTACACAGTGATTCATCTACCTACAGAAGTTACAGAGGTTTACACAGAGAAATCCAAGTGTAACTCCAATAAAATAAGAGAGACTTAGAAAACCAGTAAAACCTACATTGTTGATAGAGTTGGGAGTACTTAGCACTGTGAAAATAGCACTTTCGCAGAAAGAAATCTACTTCTCTAAGATTGGGAATCAGTGAACAGAGAATGTGTGAGTTTCTCAAGATTGGTAACAGATAGAAACAAGAGAAAGTACACAGTGATTCATCTACATAGAGAAGTTACAGAGGTTTACACAGAGAATTCCAAGTATAAGTGCAAGAAAATAAGAGAGACTTAGAAAACTGGTAAAAACTACCTTTTTGATAAGTTGGGAGTACTTAACACTGTGAAAACAGCACTTTCGCACAAAGAAATTTACTTCTCTAAGACCGGGAAAGAGTGAACGGAGAATGTATGAGTTTCTCAAGATTGGTAACAGATAGAAACAAGAGAAAGTACACAGTGATTCATCTACCTAGAGAAGTTACAGAGGTTTACGCAGAGAAATCCAAGTGTAACTCCAAGAAAATAAGAGAGACTTAGAAAACCGGTAAAACCTACATTGTTGATAGAGTTGGGAGTACTTAGCACTGTGAAAATAGCACTTTCGCAGAAAGAAATCTACTTCTCTAAGACTGGGAATCAGTGAACAGAGAATGTGTGAGTTTCTCAAGATTGGTAACAGATAGAAACAAGAGAAAGTACACAGTGATTCATCTACCTAGAGAAGTTACAGAGGTTTACACAGAGAATTCCAAGTATAAGTGCAAGAAAATAAGAGAGACTTAGAAAACTGGTAAAAACTACATTTTGATAAGTTGGGAGTACTTAACACTGTGAAAACAGCACTTTCGCACAAAGAAATTTATTCTCTAAGACCGCGAAACAGTAAACAGAGAATGTATGAGTTTCTCAAGATTGGTAACTGATAGAAACAAGAGAAAGTCCACAGTGATTCATCTACGGAGAGAAGTTAGAGAGGTTTACACAGAGAATTCCAAGTATAAGTACAAGCAAATAAGAGAGACTTAGAAAACCGGTAAAACCTACATTGTTGATAGAGTTGGGAGTACTTAGCACTGTGAAAACAGCACTTTCGCACAAAGAAATCTACTTCTCTAAGACTGGGAAACAGTAAACAGAGAATGTATGAGTTTCTCAAGATTGGTAACAGATAGAAACAACAGAAAGTACACAGTGATTCCTCTACCTAGAGAAGTTACAGAGGTTTACACAGAGAATTCCAAGTATAAGTACAAGCAAATAAGAGAGACTTAGAAAACCGGTAAAACCTACATTGTTGATAGAGTTGGGAGTACTTAGCACTGTGAAAACAGCACTTTCGCACAAAGAAATCTACTTCTCTAAGACCGGGAAACAGGGAACGGAGAATGTATGAGTTTCTCAAGATTGGTAACAGATAGAAACAAGAGAAAGTCCACAGTGATTCATCTACCTAGAGAAGTTACAGAGGTTTACACAGAGATATCCAAGTGTAACTTCATGAAAATAAGAGAGACTTAGAAAACCAGTAAAACCTACATTGTTGATAGAGTTCGGAGTACTTAGCACTGTGAAAACAGCACTTTCGCACAAAGAAATCTACTTCTCTAAGACTGGGAATCAGTGAACAGAGAATGTGTGAGTTTCTCAAGATTGGTAACAGATAGAAACAAGAGAAAGTCCACAGTGATTCATCTACCTAGAGAAGTTACAGAGGTTTACACAGAGAATTCCAAGTATAAGTGCAAGAAAATGAGAGAGACTTAGAAAACTCGTAAAACCTACATTCTTGATAGAGTTGGGAGTACTTAGCACTGTGAAAACAGCACTTTCGCACAAAGAAATCTACTTCTCTAAGACTGGGAAACAGTAAACAGAGAATGTATGAGTTTCTCAAGATTGGTAACAGATAGAAACAACAGAAAGTACACAGTGATTCCTCTACCTAGAGAAGTTACAGAGGTTTACACAGAGAATTCCAAGTATAAGTACAAGAAAATAAGAGAGACTTAGAAAACCAGTAAAACCTACATTGTTGATAGAGTTGGGAGTACTTAGCACTGTGAAAACAGCACTTTCGCACAAAGAAATCTACTTCTCTAAGACCGCGAAACAGGGAACGGAGAATGTATGAGTTTCTCAAGATTGGTAACAGATAGAAACAAGAGAAAGTCCACAGTGATTCATCTACCTAGAGAAGTTACAGAGGTTTACACAGAGAAATCCAAGTGTAACTTCATGAAAATAAGAGAGACTTAGAAAACCAGTAAAACCTACATTGTTGATAGAGTTGGGAGTACTTAGCACTGTGAAAACAGCACTTTCGCATAAAGAAATCTACTTCTCTAAGACTGGGAATCAGTGAACAGAGAATGTGTGAGTTTCTCAAGATTGGTAACAGATAGAAACAAGAGAAAGTCCACAGTGATTCATCTACCTAGAGAAGTTACAGAGGTTTACACAGAGAATTCCAAGTATAAGTACAAGAAAATAAGAGAGACTTAGAAAACTGGTAAAAACTACCTTTTTGATAAGTTGGGAGTACTTAACACTGTGAAAACAGCACTTTCGCACTAAGAAATTTACTTCTCTAAGACCGGGAAAGAGTGAACGGAGAATGTATGAGTTTCTCAAGATTGGTAACAGATAGAAACAAGAGAAAGTACACAGTGATTGATCTACCTAGAGAAGTTACAGAGGTTTACACAGAGAAATCCAAGTGTAACTCCAAGAAAATAAGAGAGACTTAGAAAACCGGTAAAACCTACATTGTTGATAGAGTTGGGAGTACTTAGCACTGTGAAAATAGCACTTTCGCAGAAAGAAATCTACTTCTCTAAGACTGGGAATCAGTGAACAGAGAATGTGTGAGTTTCTCAAGATTGGTAACAGATAGAAACAAGAGAAAGTACACAGTGATTCATATACCTAGAGAAGTTACAGAGGTTTACACAGAGAATTCCAAGTATAAGTGCAAGAAAATAAGAGAGACTTAGAAAACTGGTAAAAACTACATTTTGATAAGTTGGGAGTACTTAACACTGTGAAAACAGCACTTTCGCACAAAGAAATTTATTCTCTAAGACCGCGAAACAGTAAACAGAGAATGTATGAGTTTCTCAAGATTGGTAACTGATAGAAACAAGAGAAAGTCCACAGTGATTCATCTACGGAGAGAAGTTAGAGAGGTTTACACAGAGAATTCCAAGTATAAGTACAAGCAAATAAGAGAGACTTAGAAAACCGGTAAAACCTACATTGTTGATAGAGTTGGGAGTACTTAGCACTGTGAAAACAGCACTTTTGCACAAAGAAATCCACTTCTCTAAGACTCGGAAACAGTAAACAGAGAATATATGAGTTTCTCAAGATTGGTAACAGATAGAATCAACAGAAAGTACACAGTGATTCATCTACCTAGAGAAGTTACAGAGGTTTACACAGAGAATTCCAAGTATAAGTACAAGCAAATAAGAGAGACTTAGAAAACCGGTAAAACCTACATGGTTGATAGAGTTGGGAGTACTTAGCACTGTGAAAACAGCACTTTCGCACAAAGAAATCTACTTCTCTAAGACCGGGAAACAGGGAACGAAGAATGTATGAGTTTCTCAAGATTGGTAACAGATAGAAACAAGAGAAAGTCCACAGTGATTCATCTACCTAGAGAAGTTACAGAGGTTTACACAGAGAAATGCAAGTGTAACTCCAAGAAAATAAGAGAGACTAAGAAAACCGGTAAAACCTACATTGTTGATAGAGTTGGGAGTACTTAGCACTGTGAAAACAGCACTTTCGCACAAAGAAATTTACTTCTCTAAGACCGGGAAACAGTGAACGGAGAATGTATGAGTTTCTCAAGATTGGTAACAGATAGAAACAAGAGAAAGTACACAGTGATTCATCTACCTAGAGAAGTTACAGAGGTTTACACAGAGAATTCCAAGTATAAGTGCAAGAAAATGAGACTTAGAAAACTGGTAAAAACTACCTTTTTGATAAGTTGGGAGTACTTAACACTGTGAAAACAGCACTTTCGCACAAAGAAATTTACTTCTCTAAGACCGCGAAACAGTAAACAGAGAATGTATGAGTTTCTCAAGTTTGGTAACAGATAGAAACAAGAGAAAGTCCACAGTGATTCATCTACGGAGAGAAGTTAGAGAGGTTTACACAGAGAATTCCAAGTATAAGTACAAGCAAATAAGAGAGACTTAGAAAACCGGTAAAACCTACATTGTTGATAGAGTTGGGAGTACTTAGCACTGTGAAAACAGCACTTTCGCAGAAAGAAATCTACTTCTCTAAGACTGGGAATCAGTGAACAGAGAATGTGTGAGTTTCTCAAGATTGGTAACAGATAGAAACAAGAGAAAGTACACAGTGATTCATCTACCTAGAGAAGTTACAGAGGTTTACACAGAGAATTCCAAGTATAAGTGCAAGAAAATAAGAGAGACTTAGAAAACTGGTAAAAACTACATTTTGATAAGTTGGGAGTACTTAACACTGTGAAAACAGCACTTTCGCACAAAGAAATTTATTCTCTAAGACCGCGAAACAGGGAACGGAGAATGTATGAGTTTCTCAAGATTGGTAACAGATAGAAACAAGAGAAAGTACACAGTGATTCATCTACCGAGAGAAGTTATAGAGGTGTACACAGAGAAATCCAAGTGTAACTCCAAGAAAATAAGAGAGACAAAGAAAACCGGTAAAACCTACATGGTTGATAGAGTTGCGAGTACTTAGCACTGTGAAAACAGCACTTTCGCACAAAGAAATTTACTTCTCTAGGACCGGGAAAGAGTGAACGGAGAATGTATGAGTTTCTCAAGATTGGTAACAGATAGAAACAAGAGAAAGTACACAGTGATTCATCTACCTAGAGAAGTTACAGAGGTTTACACAGAGAAATCCAAGTGTAACTCCAAGAAAATAAGAGAGACTAAGAAAACCGGTAAAACCTACATTGTTGATAGAGTTGGGAGTACTTAGCACTGTGAAAACAGCACTTTCGCACAAAGAAATTTACTTCTCTAAGACCGGGAAAGAGTGAACGGAGAATGTATGAGTTTCTCAAGATTGGTAACAGATAGAAACAAGAGAAAGTACACACTGATTCATCTACCTAGAGAAGTTACAGAGGTTTACACAGAGAATTCCAAGTATAAGTGCAAGAAAATAAGAGAGACTTAGAAAACTGGTAAAAACTACCTTTTTGATAAGTTGGGAGTACTTAACACTGTGAAAACAGCACTTTCGCACAAAGAAATTTACTTCTCTAAGACCGCGAAACAGTAAACAGAGAATGTATGAGTTTCTCAAGATCGGTAACAGATAGAAACAAGAGAAAGTCCACAGTGATTCATCTACAGAGAAAAGTTAGAGAGGTTTACACAGAGAATTCCAAGTATAAGTACAAGCAAATAAGAGAGACTTAGAAAACCGGTAAAACCTACATTGTTGATAGAGTTGGGAGTACTTAGCACTGTGAAAACAGCAGTTTCGCAGAAAGAAATCTACTTCTCTAAGACTGGGAATCAGTGAACAGAGAATGTGTGAGTTTCTCAAGATTGGTAACAGATAGAAACAAGAGAAAGTACACAGTGATTCATCTACCTAGAGAAGTTACAGAGGTTTACACAGAGAATTCCAAGTATAAGTGCAAGAATATAAGAGAGACTTAGAAAACTCGTAAAAACTACATTGTTGATAGAGTTGGGAGTACTTAGCACTGTGAAAACAGCACTTTCGCAGAAAGAAATCTACTTCTCTAAGACCGGGAAACAGTGAACAGAGAATGTATGAGTTTCTCAAGATTGGTAACAGATAGAAACAAGAGAAAGTACACAGTGATTCATCTACCTAGAGAAGTTACAGAGGTTTACACAGAGAAATCCAAGTGTAACTCCAAGAAAATAAGAGAGACTTAGAAAACCGGTAAAACCTACATTGTTGATAGAGTTGGGAGTACTTAGCACTGTGAAAATAGCACTTTCGCCGAAAGAAATCTACTTCTCTAAGACTGGGAATCAGTGAACAGAGAATGTGTAAGTTTCTCAAGATTGGTAACAGATAGAAACAAGAGAAAGTACACAGTGATTCATCTACCTAGAGAAGTTACAGAGGTTTACACAGAGAATTCCAAGTATAAGTGCAAGAAAATAAGAGGGACTTAGAAAACTGGTAAAAACTACCTTTTTGATAAGTTGGGAGTACTTAACACTGTGAAAACAGCACTTTCGCACAATGAAATTTACTTCTCTAAGACCGCGAAACAGTAAACAGAGAATGTATGAGTTTCTCAAGATTGGTAACTGATAGAAACAAGAGAAAGTCCACAGTGATTCATCTACGGAGAGAAGTTAGAGAGGTTTACACAGAGAATTCCAAGTATAAGTACAAGCAAATAAGAGAGACTTAGAAAACCGGTAAAACCTACATTGTTGATAGAGTTGGGAGTACTTAGCACTGTGAAAACAGCACTTTCGCACAAAGAAATCTACTTCTCTAAGACTGGGAAACAGTAAACAGAGAATGTATGAGTTTCTCAAGATTGGTAACAGATAGAAACAAGACAAAGTACACAGTGATTCATCTACCTAGAGAAGTTACAGAGGTTTACACAGAGAAATGCAAGTGTAACCCCAAGAAAATAAGAGAGACTAAGAAAACCGGTAAAACCTACATTGTTGATAGAGTTGGGAGTACTTAGCACTGTGAAAACAGCACTTTCGCACAAAGAAATTTACTTCTCTAAGACCGGGAAACAGTGAACGGAGAATGTATGAGTTTCTCAAGATTGGTAACAGATAGAAACAAGAGAAAGTACACAGTGATTCATCTACCTAGAGAAGTTACAGAGGTTTACACAGAGAATTCCAAGTATAAGTGCAAGAAAATAAGAGAGACTTAGAAAACTGGTAAAAACTACCTTTTTGATAAGTTGGGAGTACTTAACACTGTGAAAACAGCACTTTCGCACAAAGAAATTTACTTCTCTAAGACCGCGAAACAGTAAACAGAGAATGTATGAGTTTCTCAAGATTGGTATCAGATAGAAACAAGAGAAAGTCCACAGTGATTCATCTACGGAGAGATGTTAGAGAGGTTTACACAGAGAATTCCAAGTATAAGTACAAGCAAATAAGAGAGACTTAGAAAACCGGTAAAACCTACATTGTTGATAGAGTTGGGAGTACTTAGCACTGTGAAAACAGCACTTTCGCAGAAAGAAATCTACTTCTCTAAGACCGGGAAACAGTGAACAGAGAATGTATGAGTTTCTCAAGATTGGTAACAGATAGAAACAAGAGAAAGTACACAGTGATTCATCTACCTACAGAAGTTACAGAGGTTTACACAGAGAAATCCAAGTGTAACTCCAATAAAATAAGAGAGACTTAGAAAACCGGTAAAACCTACATTGTTGATAGAGTTGGGAGTACTTAGCACTGTGAAAATAGCACTTTCGCAGAAAGAAATCTACTTCTCTAAGATTGGGAATCAGTGAACAGAGAATGTGTGAGTTTCTCAAGATTGGTAACAGATAGAAACAAGAGAAAGTACACAGTGATTCATCTACATAGAGAAGTTACAGAGGTTTACACAGAGAATTCCAAGTATAAGTGCAAGAAAATAAGAGAGACTTAGAAAACTGGTAAAAACTACCTTTTTGATAAGTTGGGAGTACTTAACACTGTGAAAACAGCACTTTCGCACAATGAAATTTACTTCTCTAAGACCGCGAAACAGTAAACAGAGAATGTATGAGTTTCTCAAAATTGGTAACTGATAGAAACAAGAGAAAGTCCACAGTGATTCATCTACGGAGAGAAGTTAGAGAGGTTTACACAGAGAATTCCAAGTATAAGTACAAGCAAATAAGAGAGACTTAGAAAACCGGTAAAACCTACATTGTTGATAGAGTTGGGAGTACTTAGCACTGTGAAAACAGCACTTTCGCACAAAGAAATCTACTTCTCTAAGACTGGGAAACAGTAAACAGAGAATGTATGAGTTTCTCAAGATTGGTAACAGATAGAAACAACAGAAAGTACACAGTGATTCCTCTACCTAGAGAAGTTACAGAGGTTTACACAGAGAATTCCAAGTATAAGTGCAAGAAAATAAGAGAGACTTAGAAAACCAGTAAAACCTACATTGTTGATAGAGTTGGGAGTACTTAGCACTGTGAAAACAGCACTTTCGCACAAAGAAATCTACTTCTCTAAGACCGCGAAACAGGGAACGGAGAATGTATGAGTTTCTCAAGATTGGTAACAGATAGAAACAAGAGAAAGTCCACAGTGATTCATCTACCTAGAGAAGTTACAGAGGTTTACACAGAGAAATCCAAGTGTAACTTCATGAAAATAAGAGAGACTTAGAAAACCAGTAAAACCTACATTGTTGATAGAGTTGGGAGTACTTAGCACTGTGAAAACAGCACTTTCGCACAAAGAAGTCTACTTCTCTAAGACTGGGAATCAGTGAACAGAGAATGTGTGAGTTTCTCAAGATTGGTAACAGATAGAAACAAGAGAAAGTCCACAGTGATTCATCTACCTAGAGAAGTTACAGAGGTTTACACAGAGAATTCCAAGTATAAGTACAAGAAAATAAGAGAGACTTAGAAAACTGGTAAAAACTACCTTTTTGATAAGTTGGGAGTACTTAACACTGTGAAAACAGCACTTTCGCACTAAGAAATTTACTTCTCTAAGACCGGGAAAGAGTGAACGGAGAATGTATGAGTTTCTCAAGATTGGTAACAGATAGAAACAAGAGAAAGTACACAGTGATTGATCTACCTAGAGAAGTTACAGAGGTTTACACAGAGAAATCCAAGTGTAACTCCAAGAAAATAAGAGAGACTTAGAAAACCGGTAAAACCTACATTGTTGATAGAGTTGGGAGTACTTAGCACTGTGAAAATAGCACTTTCGCAGAAAGAAATCTACTTCTCTAAGACTGGGAATCAGTGAACAGAGAATGTGTGAGTTTCTCAAGATTGGTAACAGATAGAAACAAGAGAAAGTACACAGTGATTCATATACCTAGAGAAGTTACAGAGGTTTACACAGAGAATTCCAAGTATAAGTGCAAGAAAATAAGAGAGACTTAGAAAACTGGTAAAAACAACATTTTGATAAGTTGGGAGTACTTAACACTGTGAAAACAGCACTTTCGCACAAAGAAATTTATTCTCTAAGACCGCGAAACAGTAAACAGAGAATGTATGAGTTTCTCAAGATTGGTAACTGATAGAAACAAGAGAAAGTCCACAGTGATTCATCTACGGAGAGAAGTTAGAGAGGTTTACACAGAGAATTCCAAGTTTAAGTACAAGCAAATAAGAGAGACTTAGAAAACCGGTAAAACCTACATTGTTGATAGAGTTGGGAGTACTTAGCACTGTGAAAACAGCCCTTTTGCACAAAGAAATCCACTTCTCTAAGACTCGGAAACAGTAAACAGAGAATGTATGAGTTTCTCAAGATTGGTAACAGATAGAAACAACAGAAAGTACACAGTGATTCATCTACCTAGAGAAGTTACAGAGGTTTACACAGAGAATTCCAAGTATAAGTACAAGCAAATAAGAGAGACTTAGAAAACCGGTAAAACCTACATTGTTGATAGAGTTGGGAGTACTTAGCACTGTGAAAACAGCACTTTCGCACAAAGAAATCTACTTCTCTAAGACCGGGAAACAGGGAACGGAGAATGTATGAGTTTCTCAAGATTGGTAACAGATAGAAACACGAGAAAGTCCACAGTGATTCATCTACCTAGAGAAGTTACAGAGGTTTACACAGAGAAATGCAAGTGTAACTCCAAGAAAATAAGAGAGACTAAGAAAACCGGTAAAACCTACATTGTTGATAGAGTTGGGAGTACTTAGCACTGTGAAAACAGCACTTTCGCACAAAGAAATTTACTTCTCTAAGACCGGGAAACAGTGAACGGAGAATGTATGAGTTTCTCAAGATTGGTAACAGATAGAAACAAGAGAAAGTACACAGTGATTCATCTACCTAGAGAAGTTAAAGAGGTTTACACAGAGAATTCCAAGTATAAGTGCAAGAAAATGAGACTTAGAAAACTGGTAAAAACTACCTTTTTGATAAGTTGGGAGTACTTAACACTGTGAAAACAGCACTTTCGCACAAAGAAATCTACTTCTCTAAGACCGGGAAACAGGGAACGGAGAATGTATGAGTTTCTCAAGTTTGGTAACAGATAGAAACACGAGAAAGTCCACAGTGATTCATCTACCTAGAGAAGTTACAGAGGTTTACACAGAGAAATGCAAGTGTAACTCCAAGAAAATAAGAGAGACTAAGAAAACCGGTAAAACCTACATTGTTGATAGAGTTGGGAGTACTTAGCACTGTGAAAACAGCACTTTCGCACAAAGAAATTTACTTCTCTAAGACCGGGAAACAGTGAACGGAGAATGTATGAGTTTCTCAAGATTGGTAACAGATAGAAACAAGAGAAAGTACACAGTGATTCATCTACCTAGAGAAGTTAAAGAGGTTTACACAGAGAATTCCAAGTATAAGTGCAAGAAAATGAGACTTAGAAAACTGGTAAAAACTACCTTTTTGATAAGTTGGGAGTACTTAACACTGTGAAAACAGCACTTTCGCACAAAGAAATCTACTTCTCTAAGACCGGGAAACAGGGAACGGAGAATGTATGAGTTTCTCAAGTTTGGTAACAGATAGAAACAAGAGAAAGTCCACAGTGATTCATCTACGGAGAGAAGTTAGAGAGGTTTACACAGAGAATTCCAAGTATAAGTACAAGCAAATAAGAGAGACTTAGAAAACCGGTAAAACCTACATTGTTGATAGAGTTGGGAGTACTTAGCACTGTGAAAACAGCACTTTCGCAGAAAGAAATCTACTTCTCTAAGACTGGGAATCAGTGAACAGAGAATGTGTGAGTTTCTCAAGATTGGTAACAGATAGAAACAAGAGAAAGTACACAGTGATTCATCTACCTAGAGAAGTTACAGAGGTTTACACAGAGAATTCCAAGTATAAGTGCAAGAAAATAAGAGAGACTTAGAAAACTCGTAAAAACTACATTGTTGATAGAGTTGGGAGTACTTAGCACTGTGAAAACAGCACTTTCGCAGAAAGAAATCTACTTCTCTAAGACTGGGAATCAGTGAACAGAGAATGTGTGAGTTTCTCAAGATTGGTAACAGATAGAAACAAGAGAAAGTCCACAGTCATTCATCTACCTAGAGAAGTTACAGAGGTTTACACAGAGAATTCCAAGTATAAGTGCAAGAAAATAAGAGAGACTTAGAAAACTGGTAAAAACTACCTTTTTGATAAGTTGGGAGTACTTAACACTGTGAAAACAGCACTTTCGCACAATGAAATTTACTTCTCTAAGACCGCGAAACAGTAAACAGAGAATGTATGAGTTTCTCAAGATTGGTAACTGATAGAAACAAGAGAAAGTCCACAGTGATTCATCTACGGAGAGAAGTTAGAGAGGTTTACACAGAGAATTCCAAGTATAAGTACAAGCAAATAAGAGAGACTTAGAAAACCGGTAAAACCTACATTGTTGATAGAGTTGGGAGTACTTAGCACTGTGAAAACAGCACTTTCGCACAAAGAAATCTACTTCTCTAAGACTGGGAAACAGTAAACAGAGAATGTATGAGTTTCTCAAGATTGGTAACAGATAGAAACAACAGAAAGTACACAGTGATTCCTCTACCTAGAGAAGTTACAGAGGTTTACACAGAGAATTCCAAGTATAAGTACAAGAAAATAAGAGAGACTTAGAAAACCGGTAAAACCTCCATTGTTGATAGAGTTGGGAGTACTTAGCACTGTGAAAACAGCACTTTCGCACAAAGAAATCTACTTCTCTAAGACCGCGAAACAGGGAACGGAGAATGTATGAGTTTCTCAAGATTGGTAACAGATAGAAACAAGAGAAAGTCCACAGTGATTCATCTACCTAGAGAAGTTACAGAGGTTTACACAGAGAAATCCAAGTGTAACTTCATGAAAATAAGAGAGACTTAGAAAACCAGTAAAACCTACATTGTTGATAGAGTTGGGAGTACTTAGCACTGTGAAAACAGCACTTTCGCACAAAGAAATCTACTTCTCTAAGACTGGGAATCAGTGAACAGAGAATGTGTGAGTTTCTCAAGATTGGTAACAGATAGAAACAAGAGAAAGTCCACAGTCATTCATCTACCTAGAGAAGTTACAGAGGTTTACACGGAGAATTCCAAGTATAAGTACAAGAAAATAAGAGAGACTTAGAAAACTGGTAAAAACTACCTTTTTAATAAGTTGGGAGTACTTAACACTGTGAAAACAGCACTTTCGCACTAAGAAATTTACTTCTCTAAGACCGGGAAAGAGTGAACGGAGAATGTATGAGTTTCTCAAGATTGGTAACAGATAGAAACAAGAGAAAGTACACAGTGATTCATCTACCTAGAGAAGTTACAGAGGTTTACACAGAGAAATCCAAGTGTAACTCCAAGAAAATAAGAGAGACTTAGAAAACCGGTAAAACCTACATTGTTGATAGAGTTGGGAGTACTTAGCACTGTGAAAATAGCACTTTCGCAGAAAGAAATCTACTTCTCTAAGACTGGGAATCAGTGAACAGAGAATGTGTGAGTTTCTCAAGATTGGTAACAGATAGAAACAAGAGAAAGTACACAGTGATTCACCTACCTAGAGAAGTTACAGAGGTTTACACAGAGAATTCCAAGTATAAGTGCAAGAAAATAAGAGAGACTTAGAAAACCGGTAAAACCTACATTGTTGATAGAGTTGGGAGTACTTAGCACTGTGAAAACAGCACTTTCGCACAAAGAAATCTACTTTTATAAGACTGGGAATCAGTGAACAGAGAATGTGTGAGTTTCTCAAGATTGGTAACAGATAGAAACAAGGGAATGTACACAGTGATTCATCTACCTAGAGAAGTTACAGAGGTTTACACAGAGAATTCCAAGTATAAGTGCAAGAAAATGAGAGAGACTTAGATAACTCGTAAAACCTACATTGTTGATAGAGTTGGGAGTACTTAGCACTGTGAAAACAGCACTTTCGCAGAAAGAAATCTTCTTCTCTAAGACCGGGAAACAGTGAACAGAGAATGTATGAGTTTCTCAAGATTGGTAACAGATAGAAACAAGAGAAAGTACACAGTGATTCATCTACCTAGAGAAGTTACAGAGGTTTACACAGAGAAATCCAAGTGTAACTCCAAGAAAATAAGAGAGACTAAGAAAACCGGTAAAACCTACATTGTTGATAGAGTTGGGAGTACTTAGCACTGTGAAAACAGCACTTTCGCACAAAGAAATTTACTTCTCTAAGACCGGGAAACAGTGAACGGAGAATGTATGAGTTTCTCAAGATTGGTAACAGATAGAAACAAGAGAAAGTACACAGTGATTCATCTACCTAGAGAAGTTAAAGAGGTTTACACAGAGAATTCCAAGTATAAGTGCAAGAAAATGAGACTTAGAAAACTGGTAAAAACTACCTTTTTGATAAGTTGGGAGTACTTAACACTGTGAAAACAGCACTTTCGCACAAAGAAATCTACTTCTCTAAGACCGGGAAACAGGGAACGGAGAATGTATGAGTTTCTCAAGTTTGGTAACAGATAGAAACAAGAGAAAGTCCACAGTGATTCATCTACGGAGAGAAGTTAGAGAGGTTTACACAGAGAATTCCAAGTATAAGTACAAGCAAATAAGAGAGACTTAGAAAACCGGTAAAACCTACATTGTTGATAGAGTTGGGAGTACTTAGCACTGTGAAAACAGCACTTTCGCAGAAAGAAATCTACTTCTCTAAGACTGGGAATCAGTGAACAGAGAATGTGTGAGTTTCTCAAGATTGGTAACAGATAGAAACAAGAGAAAGTACACAGTGATTCATCTACCTAGAGAAGTTACAGAGGTTTACACAGAGAATTCCAAGTATAAGTGCAAGAAAATAAGAGAGACTTAGAAAACTCGTAAAAACTACATTGTTGATAGAGTTGGGAGTACTTAGCACTGTGAAAACAGCACTTTCGCAGAAAGAAATCTACTTCTCTAAGACCGGGAAACAGTGAACAGAGAATGTATGAGTTTCTCAAGATTGGTAACAGATAGAAACAAGAGAAAGTACACAGTGATTCATCTACCTAGAGAAGTTACAGAGGTTTACACAGAGAAATCCAAGTGTAACTCCAATAAAATAAGAGAGACTTAGAAAACCGGTAAAACCTACATTGTTGATAGAGTTGGGAGTACTTAGCACTGTGAAAATAGCACTTTCGCAGAAAGAAATCTACTTCTCTAAGATTGGGAATCAGTGAACAGAGAATGTGTGAGTTTCTCAAGATTGGTAACAGATAGAAACAAGAGAAAGTACACAGTGATTCATCTACATAGAGAAGTTACAGAGGTTTACACAGAGAATTCCAAGTATAAGTGCAAGAAAATAAGAGAGACTTAGAAAACTGGTAAAAACTACCTTTTTGATAAGTTGGGAGTACTTAACACTGTGAAAACAGCACTTTCGCACAATGAAATTTACTTCTCTAAGACCGCGAAACAGTAAACAGAGAATGTATGAGTTTCTCAAGATTGGTAACTGATAGAAACAAGAGAAAGTCCACAGTGATTCATCTACGGAGAGAAGTTAGAGAGGTTTACACAGAGAATTCCAAGTATAAGTACAAGCAAATAAGAGAGACTTAGAAAACCGGTAAAACCTACATTGTTGATAGAGTTGGGAGTACTTAGCACTGTGAAAACAGCACTTTCGCACAAAGAAATCTACTTCTCTAAGACTGGGAAACAGTAAACAGAGAATGTATGAGTTTCTCAAGATTGGTAACAGATAGAAACAACAGAAAGTACACAGTGATTCCTCTACCTAGAGAAGTTACAGAGGTTTACACAGAGAATTCCAAGTATAAGTACAAGAAAATAAGAGAGACTTAGAAAACCGGTAAAACCTCCATTGTTGATAGAGTTGGGAGTACTTAGCACTGTGAAAACAGCACTTTCGCACAAAGAAATCTACTTCTCTAAGACCGCGAAACAGGGAACGGAGAATGTATGAGTTTCTCAAGATTGGTAACAGATAGAAACAAGAGAAAGTCCACAGTGATTCATCTACCTAGAGAAGTTACAGAGGTTTACACAGAGAAATCCAAGTGTAACTTCATGAAAATAAGAGAGACTTAGAAAACCAGTAAAACCTACATTGTTGATAGAGTTGGGAGTACTTAGCACTGTGAAAACAGCACTTTCGCACAAAGAAATCTACTTCTCTAAGACTGGGAATCAGTGAACAGAGAATGTGTGAGTTTCTCAAGATTGGTAACAGATAGAAACAAGAGAAAGTCCACAGTCATTCATCTACCTAGAGAAGTTACAGAGGTTTACACGGAGAATTCCAAGTATAAGTACAAGAAAATAAGAGAGACTTAGAAAACTGGTAAAAACTACCTTTTTAATAAGTTGGGAGTACTTAACACTGTGAAAACAGCACTTTCGCACTAAGAAATTTACTTCTCTAAGACCGGGAAAGAGTGAACGGAGAATGTATGAGTTTCTCAAGATTGGTAACAGATAGAAACAAGAGAAAGTACACAGTGATTCATCTACCTAGAGAAGTTACAGAGGTTTACACAGAGAAATCCAAGTGTAACTCCAAGAAAATAAGAGAGACTTAGAAAACCGGTAAAACCTACATTGTTGATAGAGTTGGGAGTACTTAGCACTGTGAAAATAGCACTTTCGCAGAAAGAAATCTACTTCTCTAAGACTGGGAATCAGTGAACAGAGAATGTGTGAGTTTCTCAAGATTGGTAACAGATAGAAACAAGAGAAAGTACACAGTGATTCACCTACCTAGAGAAGTTACAGAGGTTTACACAGAGAATTCCAAGTATAAGTGCAAGAAAATAAGAGAGACTTAGAAAACCGGTAAAACCTACATTGTTGATAGAGTTGGGAGTACTTAGCACTGTGAAAACAGCACTTTCGCACAAAGAAATCTACTTTTATAAGACTGGGAATCAGTGAACAGAGAATGTGTGAGTTTCTCAAGATTGGTAACAGATAGAAACAAGGGAATGTACACAGTGATTCATCTACCTAGAGAAGTTACAGAGGTTTACACAGAGAATTCCAAGTATAAGTGCAAGAAAATGAGAGAGACTTAGATAACTCGTAAAACCTACATTGTTGATAGAGTTGGGAGTACTTAGCACTGTGAAAACAGCACTTTCGCAGAAAGAAATCTTCTTCTCTAAGACCGGGAAACAGTGAACAGAGAATGTATGAGTTTCTCAAGATTGGTAACAGATAGAAACAAGAGAAAGTACACAGTGATTCATCTACCTAGAGAAGTTACAGAGGTTTACACAGAGAAATCCAAGTGTAACTCCAAGAAAATAAGAGAGACTTAGAAAACCGGTAAAACCTACATTGTTGATAGAGTTGGGAGTACTTAGCACTGTGAAAACAGCACTTTCGCACAAAGAAATCGACTTCTCTAAGACCGGGAAACAGTGAACAGAGAATGTATGAGTTTCTCAAGATTGGTAACAGATAGAAACAAGAGAAAGTACACAGTGATTCATCTACCTAGAGAAGTTACAGAGGTTTACACAGAGAAATCCAAGTGTAACTCCAAGAAAATAAGAGAGACTTAGAAAACCGGTAAAACCTACATTGTTGATAGAGTTGGGAGTACTTAGCACTGTGAAAACAGCACTTTCGCACAAAGAAATTTACTTCTCTAAGACCGGGAAACAGTGAACGGAGAATGTATGTGTTTCTCAAGATTGGTAACAGATAGAAACAAGAGAAAGTACACAGTGATTCATCTACCTAGAGAAGTTACAGAGGTTTACACAGAGAAATCCAAGTGTAACTCCAAGAAAATAAGAGAGACTAAGAAAACCGGTAAAACCTACATTGTTGATAGAGTTGGGAGTACTTAGCACTGTGAAAACAGCACTTTCGCACAAAGAAATTTACTTCTCTAAGACCGGGAAAGAGTGAACGGAGAATGTATGAGTTTCTCAAGATTGGTAACAGATAGAAACAAGAGAAAGTACACAGTGATTCATCTACCTAGAGAAGTTACAGAGGTTTACACAGAGAAATCCAAGTGTAACTCCAAGAAAATAAGAGAGACTAAGAAAACCGGTAAAACCTACATTGTTGATAGAGTTGGGAGTACTTAGCACTGTGAAAACAGCACTTTCGCACAAAGAAATTTACTTCTCTAAGACCGGGAAACAGTGAACGGAGAATGTATGAGTTTCTCAAGATTGGTAACAGATAGAAACAAGAGAAAGTACACAGTGATTCATCTACCTAGAGAAGTTACAGAGGTTTACACAGAGAATTCCAAGTATAAGTGCAAGAAAATAAGAGAGACTTAGAAAACTGGTAAAAACTACCTTTTTGATAAGTTGGGAGTACTTAACACTGTGAAAACAGCACTTTCGCACAAAGAAATTTACTTCTCTAAGACCGCGAAACAGTAAACAGAGAATGTATGAGTTTCTCAAGATTGGTAACAGATAGAAACAAGAGAAAGTCCACAGTGATTCATCTACGGAGAGAAGTTAGAGAGGTTTACACAGAGAATTCCAAGTATAAGTACAAGCAAATAAGAGAGACTTAGAAAACCGGTAAAACCTACATTGTTGATAGAGTTGGGAGTACTTAGCACTGTGAAAACAGCATTTTCGCACAAAGAAATCTACTTCTCTAAGACTGGGAAACTGTGAACAGAGAATGTGTGAGTTTCTCAAGATTGGTAACAGATAGAAACAAGAGAAAGTACACAGTGATTCATCTACCTAGAGAAGTTACAGAGGTTTACACAGAGAATTCCAAGTATAAGTGCAAGAAAATAAGAGAGACTTAGAAAACTCGTAAAAACTACATTGTTGATAGAGTTGGGAGTACTTAGCACTGTGAAAACAGCACTTTCGCAGAAAGAAATCTACTTCTCTAAGACCGGGAAACAGTGAACAGAGAATGTATGAGTTTCTCAAGATTGGTAACAGATAGAAACAAGAGAAAGTGCACAGTGATTCATCTACCTAGAGAAGTTACAGAGGTTTACACAGAGAAATCCAAGTGTAACTCCAAGAAAATAAGAGAGACTTAGAAAACCGGTAAAACCTACATTGTTGATAGAGTTGGGAGTACTTAGCACTGTGAAAACAGCACTTTCGCACAAAGAAATCTACTTCTCTAAGACCGCGAAACAGTAAACAGAGAATGTATGAGTTTCTCAAGATTGGTAACAGATAGAAACAAGAGATAGTCCACAATGATTTATCTACGGAGAGAAGTTAGAGAGGTTTACATGGAGAATTCCAAGTATAAGTACAAGCAAATAAGAGAGACTTAGAAATCCGGTAAAACCTACATTGTTGATAGAATTGGGAGTACTTAGCACTGTGAAAACAGCACTTTTGCACAAAGAAATCTACTTCTCTAAGACTGGGAATCAGTGAACAGAGAATGTGTGACTTTCTCAAGATTGGTAACAGATAGAAACAAGAGAAAGTCCACAGTGATTCATCTACCTAGAGAAGTTACAGAGGTTTACACAGAGAATTCCAAGTATAAGTACAAGAAAATAAGAGAGACTTAGAAAACTGGTAAAAACTACCTTTTTGATAAGTTGGGAGTACTTAACACTGTGAAAACAGCACTTTCGCACAAAGAAATTTACTTCTCTAAGACCGGGAAAGAGTGAACGGAGAATGTATGAGTTTCTCAAGATTGGTAACAGATAGAAACAAGAGAAAGTACACAGTGATTCATCTACCTAGAGAAGTTACAGAGGTTTACACAGAGAAATCCAAGTGTAACTCCAAGAAAATAAGAGAGACTTAGAAAACCGGTAAAACCTACATTGTTGATAGAGTTGGGAGTACTTAGCACTGTGAAAATAGCACTTTCGCAGAAAGAAATCTACTTCTCTAAGAGTGGGAATCAGTGAACAGAGAATGTGTGAGTTTCTCAAGATTGGTAACAGATAGAAACAAGAGAAAGTACACAGTGATTCATCTACCTAGAGAAGTTACAGAGGTTTACACAGAGAATGCCAAGTATAAGTGCAAGAAAATAAGAGAGACTAGGAAAACTGGTAAAAACTTCCTTTTTCATAAGTTGGGAGTACTTAACACTGTGAAAACAGCACTTTCGCACAAAGAAATTTACTTCTCTAAGACCGCGAAACAGTAAACAGAGAATGTATGAGTTTCTCAAGATTGGTAACTGATAGAAACAAGAGAAAGTCCACAGTGATTCATCTACGGAGAGAAGTTAGAGAGGTTTACACAGAGAATTCCAAGTATAAGTACAAGCAAATAAGAGAGACTTAGAAAACCGGTAAAACCTACATTGTTGATAGAGTTGGGAGTACTTAGCACTGTGAAAACAGCACTTTCGCACAAAGAAATCTACTTCTCTAAGACTGGGAAACAGTAAACAGAGAATGTATGAGTTTCTCAAGATTGGTAACAGATAGAAACAACAGAAAGTACACAGTGATTCATCTACCTAGAGAAGTTACAGAGGTTTACAGAGAGAATTCCAAGTATAAGTACAAGCAAATAAGAGAGACTTAGAAAACCGGTAAAACCTACATTGTTGATAGAGTTGGGAGTACTTAGCACTGTGAAAACAGCACTTTCGCACAAAGAAATCTACTTCTATAAGACTGGGAATCAGTGAACAGAGAATGTGTGAGTTTCTCAAGATTAGTAACAGATAGAAACAAGGGAATGTACACAGTGATTCATCTACCTAGAGAAGTTACAGAGGTTTACACAGAGAATTCCAAGTATAAGTGCAAGAAAATGAGAGAGACTTAGAAAACTCGTAAAACCTACATTGTTGATAGAGTTGGGAGTACTTAGCACTGTGAAAACAGCACGTTCGCAGAAAGAAATCTACTTCTCTAAGACCGGGAAACAGTGAACAGAGAATGTATGAGTTTCTCAAGATTGGTAACAGATAGAAACAATAGAAAGTACACAGTGATTCATCTACCTAGAGAAGTTACAGAGGTTTACACAGAGAAATCCAAGTGTAACTCCAAGAAAATAAGAGAGACTTAGAAAACCGGTAAAACCTACATTGTTGATAGAGTTGGGAGTACTTAGCACTGTGAAAACAGCACTTTCGCACAAAGAAATCGACTTCTCTAAGACCGGGAAACAGTGAACAGAGAATGTATGAGTTTCTCAAGATTGGTAACAGATAGAAACAAGAGAAAGTACACAGTGATTCATCTACCGAGAGAAGTTACAGAGGTTTACACAGAGAAATCCAAGTGTAACTCCAAGAAAATAAGAGAGACTTAGAAAACCGGTAAAACCTACATTGTTGATAGAGTTGGGAGTACTTAGCACTGTGAAAACAGCACTTTCGCACAAAGAAATTTACTTCTCTAAGACCGGGAAACAGTGAACGGAGAATGCATGTGTTTCTCAAGATTGGTAACAGATAGAAACAAGAGAAAGTACACAGTGATTCATCTACCTAGAGAAGTTACAGAGGTTTACACAGAGAAATCCAAGTGTAACTCCAAGAAAATAAGAGAGACTAAGAAAACCGGTAAAACCTACATTGTTGATAGAGTTGGGAGTACTTAGCACTGTGAAAACAGCACTTTCGCACAAAGAAATTTACTTCTCTAAGACCGGGAAAGAGTGAACGGAGAATGTATGAGTTTCTCAAGATTGGTAACAGATAGAAACAAGAGAAAGTACACAGTGATTCATCTACCTAGAGAAGTTACAGAGGTTTACACAGAGAAATCCAAGTGTAACTCCAAGAAAATAAGAGAGACTAAGAAAACCGGTAAAACCTACATTGTTGATAGAGTTGGGAGTACTTAGCACTGTGAAAACAGCACTTTCGCACAAAGAAATTTACTTCTCTAAGACCGGGAAACAGTGAACGGAGAATGTATGAGTTTCTCAAGATTGGTAACAGATAGAAACAAGAGAAAGTACACAGTGATTCATCTACCTAGAGAAGTTACAGAGGTTTACACAGAGAATTCCAAATATAAGTGCAAGAAAATAAGAGAGACTTAGAAAACTGGTAAAAACTACCTTTTTGATAAGTTGGGAGTACTTAACACTGTGAAAACAGCACTTTCGCACAAAGAAATTTACTTCTCTAAGACCGCGAAACAGTAAACAGAGAATGTATGAGTTTCTCAAGATTGGTGACAGATAGAAACAAGAGAAAGTCCACAGTGATTCATCTACGGAGAGAAGTTAGAGAGGTTTACACAGAGAATTCCACGTATAAGTACAAGCAAATAAGAGAGACTTAGAAAACCGGTAAACCCTACATTGTCGATAGAGTTGGGAGTACTTAGCACTGTGAAAACAGCACTTTCGCACAAAGAAATCTACTTCTCTAAGACTGGGAATCAGTGAACAGAGAATGTGTGAGTTTCTCAAGATTGGTAACAGATAGAAACAAGAGAAAGTACACAGTGATTCATCTACCTAGAGAAGTTACAGAGGTTTACACAGAGAATTCCAAGTATAAGTGGAAGAAAATAAGAGAGACTTAGAAAACTCGTAAAACCTACATTGTTGATAGAGTTGGGAGTACTTAGCACTGTGAAAACAGCACTTTCGCAGAAAGAAATCTACTTCTCTAAGACCGGGAAACAGTGAACAGAGAATGTATGAGTTTCTCAAGATTGGTAACAGATAGAAACAAGAGAAAGTGCACAGTGATTCATCTACCTAGAGAAGTTACAGAGGTTTACACAGAGAAATCCAAGTGTAACTCCAAGAAAATAAGAGAGACTTAGAAAACTCGTAAAAACTACATTGTTGATAGAGTTGGGAGTACTTAGCACTGTGAAAACAGCACTTTCGAACAAAGAAATCTACTTCTCTAAGACCGCGAAACAGTAAACAGAGAATGTATGAGTTTCTCAAGATTGGTAACAGATAGAAACAAGAGAAAGTCCACAATGATTTATCTACGGAGAGAAGTTAGAGAGGTTTACACGGAGAAATCCAAGTATAAGTACAAGCAAATAAGAGAGACTAGAAATCCGGTAAAACCTACATTGTTGATAGAGTTGGGAGTACTTAGCACTGTGAAAATAGCAGTTTCGCAGAAAGAAATCTACTTCTCTAAGACTGGGAATCAGTGAACAGAGAATGTGTGAGTTTCTCAAGATTGGTAACAGATAGAAACAAGAGAAAGTACACAGTGCTTCATCTACCTAGAGAAGTTACAGAGGTTTACACAGAGAATGCCAAGTATAAGTGCAAGAAAATAAGAGAGACTTAGAAAACTGGTAAAAACTTCCTTTTTGATAAGTTGGGAGTACTTAACACTGTGAAAACAGCACTTTCGCACAAAGAAATTTACTTCTCTAAGACCGCGAAACAGTAAACAGAGAATGTATGAGTTTCTCAAGATTGGTAACTGATAGAAACAAGAGAAAGTCCACAGTGATTCATCTACGGAGAGAAGTTAGAGAGGTTTACACAGAGAATTCCAAGTATAAGTACAAGCAAATAAGAGAGACTTAGAAAACCGGTAAAACCTACATTGTTGATAGAGTTGGGAGTACTTAGCACTGTGAAAACAGCACTTTCGCACAAAGAAATCTACTTCTCTAAGACCGGGAAACAGGGAACGGAGAATGTATGAGTTTCTCAAGATTGGTAACAGATAGAAACAACAGAAAGTACACAGTGATTCATCTACCTAGAGAAGTTACAGAGGTTTACACAGAGAATTCCAAGTATAAGTACAAGCAAATAAGAGAGACTTAGAAAACCGGTAAAACCTACATTGTTGATAGAGTTGGGAGTACTTAGCACTGTGAAAACAGCACTTTCGCACAAAGAAATCTACTTCTCTAAGACCGGGAAACAGGGAACGGAGAATGTATGAGTTTCTCAAGATTGGTATCAGATAGAAACAAGAGAAAGTCCACAGTGATTCATCTACCTAGAGAAGTTACAGAGGTTTACACAGAGAAATCCAAGTGTAACTTCATGAAAATAAGAGAGACTTAGAAAACCAGTAAAACCTACATTGTTGATAGAGTTGGGAGTACTTAGCACTGTGAAAACAGCACTTTCGCACAAAGAAATCTACTTCTCTAAGACTGGGAATCAGTGAACAGAGAATGTGTGAGTTTCTCAAGATTGGTAACAGATAGAAACAAGAGAAAGTCCACAGTGATTCATCTACCTAGAGAAGTTACAGAGGTTTACACAGAGAATTCCAAGTATAAGTACAAGAAAATAAGAGAGACTTAGAAAACTGGTAAAAACTACCTTTTTGATAAGTTGGGAGTACTTAACAATGTGAAAACAGCACTTTCGCACAAAGAAATTTACTTCTCTAAGACCGCGAAACAGTAAACAGAGAATGTATGAGTTTCTCAAGATTGGTAACAGATAGAAACAAGAGAAAGTCCACCGTGATTCATCTACAGAGAGAAGTTAGAGAGGTTTACACAGAGAATTCCAAGTATAAGTACAAGCAAATAAGAGAGACTTAGAAAACCGGTAAAACCTACATTGTTGATAGAGTTGGGAGTACTTAGCACTGTGAAAACAGCACTTTCGCACAAAGTAATTTACTTCTCTAAGACCGGGAAACAGTGAACGGAGAATGTATGTGTTTCTCAAGATTGGTAACAGATAGAAACAAGAGAAAGTCCACAGTGATTCATCTACCTAGAGAAGTTACAGAGGTTTACACAGAGAAATCCAAGTGTAACTCCAATAAAATAAGAGAGACTAAGAAAATCGGTAAAACCTACATTGTTGATAGAGTTGGGAGTACTTAGCACTGTGAAAACAGCACTTTCGCACAAAGAAATTTACTTCTCTAAGACCGGGAAAGAGTGAACGGAGAATGTATGAGTTTCTCAAGATTGGTAACAGATAGAAGCAAGAGAAAGTCCACAGTGATTCATCTACCTAGAGAAGTTACAGAGGTTGACACAGAGAAATCCAAGTGTAACTCCAAGAAAATAAGAGAGACTAAGAAAACCGGTAAAACCTACATTGTTGATAGAGTTGGGAGTACTTAGCACTGTGAAAACAGCACTTTCGCACAAAGAAATTTACTTGCTAAGACCGGGAAACAGTGAACGGAGAATGTATGAGTTTCTCAAGATTGGTAACAGATAGAAACAAGAGAAAGTACACAGTGATTCATCTACCTAGAGAAGTTACAGAGGTTTACACAGAGAATTCCAAGTATAAGTGCAAGAAAATAAGAGAGACTTAGAAAACTGGTAAAAACTACCTTTTTGATAAGTTGGGAGTACTTAACACTGTGAAAACAGCACTTTCGCACAAAGAAATTTACTTCTCTAAGACCGCGAAACAGTAAACAGAGAATGTATGAGTTTCTCAAGATTGGTAACAGATAGAAACAACAGAAAGTACACAGTGATTCCTCTACCTAGAGAAGTTACAGAGGTTTACACAGAGAATTCCAAGTATAAGTGCAAGAAAATAAGAAAGACTTAGAAAACTCGTAAAAACTACATTGTTGATAGAGTTGGGAGTACTTAGCACTGTGAAAACAGCACTTTCGCAGAAAGAAATCTACTTCTCTAAGACCGGTAAACAGTGAACAGAGAATGTATGAGTTTCTCAAGATTGGTAACAGATAGAAACAAGAGAAAGTACACAGTGATTCATCTACCTAGAGAAGTTACAGAGGTTTACACAGAGAATTCCAAGTATAAGTACAAGCAAATAAGAGAGACTTAGAAAACTGGTAAAACCTACATTGTTGATAGAGTTGGGAGTACTTAGCACTGTGAAAACAGCACTTTCGCACAAAGAAATCTACTTCTATAAGACTGGGAATCAGTGAACAGAGAATGTGTGAGTTTCTCAAGATTGGTAACAGATAGAAACAAGGGAATGTACACAGTGATTCATCTACCTAGAGAAGTTACAGAGGTTTACACAGAGAATTCCAACTATAAGTGCAAGAAAATGAGAGAGACTTAGAAAACTCGTAAAACCTACATTGTTGATAGAGTTGGGAGTACTTAGCACTGTGAAAACAGCACTTTCGCACAAAGAAATCTACTTCTCTAAGACAGGGAAACAGTGAACAGAGAATGTATGAGTTTCTCAAGATTGGTAACAGATAGAAACAAGAGAAAGTACACAGTGATTCATCTACCTAGAGAAGTTACAGAGGTTTACACAGAGAAATCCAAGTGTAACTCCAAGAAAATAAGAGAGACTTAGAAAACCGGTAAAACCTACATTGTTGATAGAGTTGGGAGTACTTAGCACTGTGAAAACAGCACTTTCGCACAAAGAAATCGACTTCTCTAAGACCGGGAAACAGTGAACAGAGAATGTATGAGTTTCTCAAGATTGGTAACAGATAGAAACAAGAGAAAGTACACAGTGATTCATCTACCGAGAGAAGTTACAGAGGTTTACACAGAGAAATCCAAGTGTAACTCCAAGAAAATAAGAGAGACTAAGAAAACCGGTAAAACCTACATTGTTGATAGAGTTGGGAGTACTTAGCACTGTGAAAACAGCACTTTCGCACAAAGAAATCTACTTCTCTAAGACTGGGAATCAGTGAACAGAGAATGTGTGAGTTTCTAAAGATTGGTAACAGATAGAAACAAGAGAAAGTACACAGTGATTCATCTACCTAGAGAAGTTACAGAGGTTTACACAGAGAATTCCAAGTATAAGTACAAGAAAATAAGAGAGACTTAGAAAACTGGTAAAAACTACCTTTTTGATAAGTTGGGAGTACTTAACACTGTGAAAACAGCACTTTCGCACAAAGAAATTTACTTCTCTATGACCGCGAAACAGTAAACAGAGAATGTATGAGTTTCTCAAGATTGGTAACAGATAGAAACAAGACAAAGTCCACCGTGATTCATCTACGGAGAGAAGTTAGAGAGGTTTACACAGAGAATTCCAAGTATAAGTACAAGCAAATAAGAGAGACTTAGAAAACCGGTAAAACCTACATTGTTGGTAGAGTTGGGAGTACTTAGCACTGTGAAAATAGCACTTTCGCACAAAGAAATCTACTTCTCTAAGACTGGGAAACAGTAAACAGAGAATGTATGAGTTTCTCAAGATTGCTAACAGATAGAAAGAAGAGAAAGTACACAGTGATTCATCTACCTAGAGAAGTTACAGAGGTTTACACAGAGAATTCCAAGTATAAGTACAAGCAAATAAGAGAGACTTAGAAAACCGGTAAAACCTACATTGTTGATAGAGTTGGGAGTACTTAGCACTATGAAAACAGCACATTCGCACAAAGAAATCTACTTCTATAAGACTGTGAATCAGTGAACAGAGAATGTGTGAGTTTCTCAAGATTGGTAACAGATAGAAACAAGGGAATGTACACAGTGATTCATCTACCTAGAGAAGTTACAGAGGTTTACACAGAGAATTCCAACTCTAAGTGCAAGAAAATGAGAGAGACTTAGAAACCTCGTAAAACCTACATTGTTGATAGAGTTGGGAGTACTTAGCACTGTGAAAACAGCACTTTCGCAGAAAGAAATCTACTTCTCGAAGACCGGGAAACAGTGAACAGAGAATGTATGAGTTTCTCAAGATTGGTAACAGATAGAAACAAGAGAAAGTACACAGTGATTCATCTACCTAGAGAAGTTACAGAGGTTTACACAGAGAAATCCAAGTGTAACTCCAAGAAAATAAGAGAGACTTAGAAAACCGGTAAAACCTACATTGTTGATAGAGTTGGGAGTACTTAGCACTGTGAAAACAGCACTTTCGCACAAAGAAATCGACTTCTCTAAGACCGGGAAACAGTGAACAGAGAATGTATGAGTTTCTCAAGATTGGTAACAGATATAAACAAGAGAAAGTACACAGTGATTCATCTACCGAGAGAAGTTACAGAGGTTTACACAGAGAAATCCAAGTGTAACTCCAAGAAAATAAGAGAGACTAAGAAAACCGGTAAAACCTACATTGTTGATAGAGTTGGGAGTACTTAGCACTGTGAAAACAGCACTTTCGCACAAAGAAATTTACTTCTCTAAGACCGGGAAACAGTGAACGGAGAATGTATGTGTTTCTCAAGATTGGTAACAGATAGAAACAAGAGAAAGTACACAGTGATTCATCTACCTAGAGAAATTACAGAGGTTTACACAGAGAAATCCAAGTGTAACTCCAAGAAAATAAGAGAGACTAAGAAAACCGGTAAAACCTACATTGTTGATAGAGTTGGGAGTACTTAGCACTGTGAAAACAGCACTTTCGCACAAAGAAATTTACTTCTCTAAGACCGGGAAAGAGTGAACGGAGAATGTATGAGTTTCTCAAGATTGGTAACAGATAGAAACAAGAGAAAGTACACAGTGATTCATCTACCTAGAGAAGTTACAGAGGTTTACACAGAGAATTCCAAGTATAAGTGCAAGAAAATAAGAGAGACTTAGAAAACTGGTAAAAACTACCTTTTTGATAAGTTGGGAGTACTTAACACTGTGAAAACAGCACTTTCTCACAAAGAAATTTACTTCTCTAAGACCGCGAAACAGTAAACAGAGAATGTATGAGTTTCTCAAGATTGGTAACTGATAGAAACAAGAGAAAGTCCACAGTGATTCATCTACGGAGAGAAGTTAGAGAGGTTTACACAGAGAATTCCAAGTATAAGTACAAGCAAATAAGAGAGACTTAGAAAACCGGTAAAACCTACATTGTTGATAGAGTTGGGAGTACTTAGCACTGTGAAAACAGCACTTTCGCACAAAGAAATCTACTTCTCTAAGACTGGGAAACAGTAATCAGAGAATGTATGAGTTTCTCAAGATTGGTAACAGATAGAAACAACAGAAAGTACACAGTGATTCATCTACCTAGAGAAGTTACAGAGGTTTACACAGAGAATTCCAAGTATAAGTACAAGCAAATAAGAGAGACTTAGAAAACCGGTAAAACCTACATTGTTGATAGAGTTGGGAGTACTTAGCACTGTGAAAACAGCACTTTCGCACAAAGAAATCTACTTCTCTAAGACCGGGAAACAGGGAACGGAGAATGTATGAGTTTCTCAAGATTGGTAACAGATAGAAACAAGAGAAAGTCCACAGTGATTCATCTACCTAGAGAAGTTACAGAGGTTTACACAGAGAAATCCAAGTGTAGCTTCATGAAAATAAGAGAGACTTAGAAAACCAGTAAAACCTACATTGTTGATAGAGTTGGGAGTACTTAGCACTGTGAAAACAGCACTTTCGCACAAAGAAATCTACTTCTCTAAGACTGGGAATCAGTGAACAGAGAATGTGTGAGTTTCTCAAGATTGGTAACAGACAGAAACAAGAGAAAGTCCACAGTGATTCATCTACCTAGAGAAGTTACAGAGGTTTACACAGAGAATTCCAAGTATAAGTACAAGAAAATAAGAGAGACTTAGAAAACTGGTAAAAACTACCTTTTTGATAAGTTGGGAGTACTTAACACTGTGAAAACAGCACTTTCGCACAAAGAAATTTACTTCTCTAAGACCGCGAAACAGTAAACAGAGAATGTATGAGTTTCTCAAGATTGGTAACAGATAGAAACAAGAGAAAGTCCACCGTGATTCATCTACGGAGAGAAGTCAGAGAGGTTTACACAGAGAATTCCAAGTATAAGTACAAGCAAATAAGAGAGACTTAGAAAACCGGTAAAACCTACATTGTTGATAGAGTTGGGAGTACTTAGCACTGTGAAAACAGCACTTTCGCACAAAGAAATCTACTTCTCTAAGACTGGGAAACAGTAAACAGAGAATGTATGAGTTTCTCAAGATTGGTAACAGATAGAAAGAAGAGAAAGTACACAGTGATTCATCTACCTAGAGAAGTTACAGAGGTTTACACAGAGAATTCCAAGTATAAGTACAAGCAAATAAGAGAGATTTAGAAAACCGGTAAAACCTACATTGTTGATAGAGTTGGGAGTACTTAGCACTGTGAAAACAGCACTTTCGCACAAAGAAATCTACTTCTATAAGACTGGGAATCAGTGAACAGAGAATGTGTGAGTTTCTCAAGATTGGTAACAGATAGAAACAAGGGAATGTACACAGTGATTCATCTACCTAGAGAAGTTACAGAGGTTTACACAGAGAATTCCAAGTATAAGTGCAAGAAAATGAGAGAGACTTAGAAAACTCGTAAAACCTACATTGTTGATAGAGTTGGGAGTACTTAGCACTGTGAAAACAGCACTTTCGCAGAAAGAAATCTACTTCTCTAAGACCGGGAAACAGTGAACAGAGAATGTATGAGTTTCTCAAGATTGGTAACAGATAGAAACAAGAGAAAGTACACAGTGATTCATCTACCTAGAGAAGTTACAGAGGTTTACACAGAGAAATCCAAGTGTAAGTCCAAGAAAATAAGAGAGACTAAGAAAACCGGTAAAACCTACATTGTTGATAGAGTTGGGAGTACTTAGCACTGTGAAAACACCACTTTCGCACAAAGAAATTTACTTCTCTAAGACCGGAAATAGTGAACGGAGAATGTATGAGTTTCTCTAGATTGGTAACAGATAGAAACAAGAGAAAGTACACAGTGATTCATCTACCTAGAGAAGTTACAGAGGTTTACACAGAGAAATCCAAGTGTAACTCCAAGAAAATAAGAGAGACTTAGACAACCGGTAAAACCTACATTGTTGATAGAGTTGGGAGTACTTAGCACTGTGAAAATAGCACTTTCGCAGAAAGAAATCTACTTCTCTAAGACTGGGAATCAGTGAACAGAGAATGTGTGAGTTTCTCAAGATTGGTAACAGATAGAAACAAGAGAAAGTACACAGTGATTCATCTACCTAGAGAAGTTACAGAGGTTTACACAGAGAATTCCAAGTATAAGTGCAAGAAAATAAGAGAGACTTAGAAAACTGGTAAAAACTACCTTTTTGATAAGTTGGGAGTACTTAACACTGTGAAAACAGCACTTTCGCACAAAGAAATTTACTTCTCTAAGACCGCGAAACAGTAAACAGAGAATGTATGAGTTTCTCAAGATTGGTAACTGATAGAAACAAGAGAAAGTCCACAGTGATTCATCTACGGAGAGATTTAGAGAGGTTTACACAGAGAATTCCAAGTATAAGTACAAGCAAATAGGAGAGACTAAGAAAACCGGTAAAACCTACATTGTTGATAGAGTTGGGAGTACTTAGCACTGTGAAAACAGCACTTTCGCACAAAGAAATCTACTTCTCTAAGACTGGGAAACAGTAAACAGAGAATGTATGAGTTTCTCAAGATTGGTAACAGATAGAAAAAACAGAAAGTACACAGTGATTCATCTACCTAGAGAAGTTACAGAGGTTTACACAGAGAATTCCAAGTATAAGTAGAAGCAAATAAGAGAGACTTAGAAAACCGGTAAAACCTACATTGTTGATAGAGTTGGGAGTACTTAGCACTGTGAAAACAGCACTTTCGCACAAAGAAATCTCCTTCTCTAAGACCAGGAAACAGGGAAAGGAGAATGTATGAGTTTCTCAAGATTGGTAACAGATAGAAACAAGAGAAAGTCCACAGTGATTCATCTACCTAGAGAAGTTACAGAGGTTTACACAGAGAAATCCAAGTGTAACTTCATGAAAATAAGAGAGACTTAGAAAACCAGTAAAACCTACATTGTTGATAGAGTTGGGAGTACTTAGCACTGTGAAAACAGCACTTTCGCACAAAGAAATCTACTTCTCTAAGACTGGGAATCAGTGAACAGAGAATGTGTGAGTTTCTCAAGATTGGTAACAGATAGAAACAAGAGAAAGTCCACAGTGATTCATCTACCTAGAGAAGTTACAGAGGTTTACACAGAGAATTCCAAGTATAAGTACAAGAAAATAAGAGAGACTTAGAAAACTGGTAAAAACTACCTTTTTGATAAGTTGGGAGTAGTTAACACTGTGAAAACAGCACTTTCGCACAAAGAAATTTACTTCTCTAAGACCGCGAAACAGTAAACAGAGAATGTATGAGTTTCTCAAGATTGGTAACAGATAGAAACAAGAGAAAGTCCACCGTGATTCATCTACGGAGAGAAGTTAGAGAGGTTTACACAGAGAATTCCAAGTATAAGTACAAGCAAATAAGAGAGACTTAGAAAACCGGTAAAACCTACATTGTTGATAGAGTTGGGAGTACTTAGCACTGTGAAAACAGCACTTTCGCACAAAGAAATCTACTTCTCTAAGACTGGGAAACAGTAAACAGAGAATGTATGAGTTTCTCAAGATTGGTAACAGATAGAAAGAAGAGAAAGTCCAAAGTGATTCATCTACCTAGAGAAGTTACAGAGGTTTACACAGAGAATTCCAAGTATAAGTACAAGCAAATAAGAGAGACTTAGAAAACCGGTAAAACCTACATTGTTGATAGAGTTGGGAGTACTTAGCACTGTGAAAACAGCACTTTCGCACAAAGAAATCTACTTTTATAAGACTGGGAATCAGTGAACAGAGAATGTGTGAGTTTTTCAAGATTGGTAACAGATAGAAACAAGGGAATGTACACAGTGATTCATCTACCTAGAGAAGTTACAGAGGTTTACACAGAGAATTCCAAGTATAAGTGCAAGAAAATGAGAGAGACTTAGAAAACTCGTAAAACCTACATTGTTGATAGAGTTGGGAGTACTTAGCACTGTGAAAACAGCACTTTCGCAGAAAGAAATCTACTTCTCTAAGACCGGGAAACAGTGAACAGAGAATGTATGAGTTTCTCAAGATTGGTAACAGATAGAAACAAGAGAAAGTACACAGTGATTCATCTACCTAGAGAAGTTACAGAGGTTTACACAGAGAAATCCAAGTGTAACTCCAAGAAAATAAGAGAGACTTAGAAAACTGGTAAAACCTACATTGTTGATAGAGTTGGGAGTACTTAGCACTGTGAAAATAGCACTTTCGCAGAAAGAAATCTACTTCTCTAAGACTGGGAATCAGTGAACAGAGAATGTGTGAGTTTCTCAAGATTGGTAACAGATAGAAACAAGAGAAAGTACACAGTGATTCATCTACCTAGAGAAGTTACAGAGGTTTACACAGAGAATTCCAAGTATAAGTGCAAGAAAATAAGAGAGACTTAGAAAACTGGTAAAAACTACCTTTTTGATAAGTTGGGAGTACTTAACACTGTGAAAACAGCACTTTCGCACAAAGAAATTTACTTCTCTAAGACCGCGAAACAGTAAACAGAGAATGTATGAGTTTCTCAAGATTGGTAACTGATAGAAACAAGAGAAAGTCCACAGTGATTCATCTACGGAGAGAAGTTAGAGAGGTTTACACAGAGAATTCCAACTATAAGTACAAGCAAATAAGAGAGACTTAGAAAACCGGTAAAACCTACATTGTTGATAGAGTTGGGAGTACTTAGCACTGTGAAAACAGCACTTTCGCACAAAGAAATCTACTTCTCTAAGACTGGGAAACAGTAAACAGAGAATGTATGAGTTTCTCAAGATTGGTAACAGATAGAAAGAAGAGAAAGTCCACAGTGATTCATCTACCTAGAGAAGTTACAGAGGTTTACACAGAGAATTCCAAGTATAAGTACAAGCAAATAAGAGAGACTTAGAAAACCGGGAAAACCTACATTGTTGATAGAGTTGGGAGTACTTAGCACTGTGAAAACAGCACTTTCGCGCAAAGAAATCTACTTTTATAAGACTGGGAATCAGTGAACAGAGAATGTGTGAGTTTCTCAAGATTGGTAACAGATAGAAACAAGGGAATGTACACAGTGATTCATCTACCTAGAGAAGTTACAGAGGTTTACACAGAGAATTCCAAGGATAAGTGCAAGAAAATGAGAGAGACTTAGAAAACTCGTAAAACCTACATTGTTGATAGAGTTGGGAGTACTTAGCACTGTGAAAACAGCACTTTCGCAGAAAGAAATCTACTTCTCTAAGACCGGGAAACAGTGAACAGAGAATGTATGAGTTTCTCAAGATTGGTAACAGATAGAAACAAGAGAAAGTACACAGTGATTCATCTACCTAGCGAAGTTACAGAGGTTTACACAGAGAAATCCAAGTGTAACTCCAAGAAAATAAGAGAGACTTAGAAAACCGGTAAAACCTACATTGTTGATAGAGTTGGGAGTACTTAGCACTGTGAAAACAGCACTTTCGCACAAAGAAATCGACTTCTCTAAGACCGGGAAACAGTGAACAGAGAATGTATGAGTTTCTCAAGATTGGTAAGAGATAGAAACAAGAGAAAGTACACAGTGATTCATCTACCGAGAGAAGTTACAGAGGTTTACACAGAGAAATCCAAGTGTAACTCCAAGAAAATAAGAGAGACTAAGAAAACCGGTAAAACCTACATTGTTCATAGAGTTGGGAGTACTTAGCACTGTGAAAACAGCACTTTCGCACAAAGAAATTTACTTCTCTAAGACCGCGAAACAGTAAACAGAGAATGTATGAGTTTCTCAAGATTGGTAACTGATAGAAACAAGAGAAAGTCCACAGTGATTCATCTACGGAGAGAAGTTAGAGAGGTTTACACAGAGAATTCCAAGTATAAGTACAAGCAAATAAGAGAGACTTAGAAAACCGTTAAAACCTACATTGTTGATAGAGTTGGGAGTACTTAGCACTGTGAAAACAGCACTTTTGCACAAAGAAATCTACTTCTCTAAGACTGGGAAACAGTAAACAGAGAATGTATGAGTTTCTCAAGATTGGTAACAGATAGAAACAACAGAAAGTACACAGTGATTCCTCTACCTAGAGAAGTTACAGAGGTTTACACAGAGAATTCCAAGTATAAGTACAAGCAAATAAGAGAGACTTAGAAAACCGGTAAAACCTACATTGTTGATAGAGTTGGGAGTACTTAGCACTGTGAAAGCAGCACTTTCGCACAAAGAAATCTACTTCTCTAAGACCGGGAAACAGGGAACGGAGAATGTATGAGTTTCTCAAGATTGGTAACAGATAGAAACAAGAGAAAGTCCACCGTGATTCATCTACGGAGAGAAGTTAGAGAGGTTTACACAGAGAATTCCAAGTATAAGTACAGGCAAATAAGAGAGACTTAGAAAACCGGTAAAACCTACATTGTTGGTAGAGTTGGGAGTACTTAGCACTGTGAAAATAGCACTTTCGCACAAAGAAATCTACTTCTCTAAGACTGGGAAACAGTAAACAGAGAATGTATGAGTTTCTCAAGATTGGTAACAGACAGAAAGAAGAGAAAGTACACAGTGATTCATCTACCTAGAGAAGTTAGAGAGGTTTACACAGAGAATTCCAAGTATAAGTACAAGCAAATAAGAGAGACTTAGAAAACCGGTAAAACCTACATTGTTGATAGAGTTGGGAGTACTTAGCACTGTGAAAACAGCACTTTCGCACAAAGAAATCTACTTCTATAAGACTGGGAATCAGTGAACAGAGAATGTGTGAGTTTCTCAAGATTGGTAACAGATAGAAACAAGGGAATGTACACAGTGATTCATCTACCTAGAGAAGTTACAGAGGTTTACACAGAGAATTCGAAGTATAAGTGCAAGAAAATGAGAGAGACTTAGAAAACTCGTAAAACCTACATTGTTGATAGAGTTGGGAGTACTTAGCACTGTGAAAACAGCACTTTCGCAGAAAGAAATCTACTTCTCTAAGACCGGGAAACAGTGAACAGAGAATGTATGAGTTTCTCAAGATTGGTAACAGATAGAAACAAGAGAAAGTACACAGTGATTCATCTACCGAGAGAAGTTACAGAGGTTTACACAGAGAAATCCAAGCGTAACTCCAAGAAAATAAGAGAGACTAAGAAAACCGGTAAAACCTACATTGTTGATAGAGTTGGGAGTACTTAGCACTGTGAAAACAGCACTTTCGCACAAAGAAATTTACTTCTCTAAGACCGGGAAAGAGTGAACGGAGAATGTATGAGTTTCTCAAGATTGGTAACAGATAGAAACAAGAGAAAGTACACAGTGATTCATCTACCTAGAGAAGTTACAGAGGTTTACACAGAGAAATCCAAGTGTAACTCCAAGAAAATAAGAGAGACTAAGAAAACCGGTAAAACCTACATTGTTGATAGAGTTGGGAGTACTTAGCACTGTGAAAACAGCACTTTCGCACAAAGAAATTTACTTCTCTAAGACCGGGAAACAGTGAACGGAGAATGTATGAGTTTCTCAAGATTGGTAACAGATAGAAACAAGAGAAAGTACACAGTGATTCATCTACCTAGAGAAGTTACAGAGGTTTACACAGAGAATTCCAAGTATAAGTGCAAGAAAATAAGAGAGACTTAGAAAACTGGTAAAAACTACCTTTTTGATAAGTTGGGAGTACTTAACACTGTGAAAACAGCACTTTCGCACAAAGAAATTTACTTCTCTAAGACCGCGAAACAGTAAACAGAGAATGTATGAGTTTCTCAAGATTGGTAACAGATAGAAACAAGAGAAAGTCCACAGTGATTCATCTACGGAGAGAAGTTAGAGAGGTTTACACAGAGAATTCCAAGTATAAGTACAAGCAAATAAGAGAGACTTAGAAAACCGGTAAAACCTACATTGTTGATAGAGTTGGGAGTACTTAGCACTGTGAAAACAGCACTTTCGCAGAAAGAAATCTACTTCTCTAAGACCGGGAAACAGTAAACAGAGAATGTATGAGTTTCTCAAGATTGGTAACAGATAGAAAGAAGAGAACGTACACAGTGATTCATCTACCTAGAGAAGTTACAGAGGTTTACACAGAGAATTCCAAGTATAAGTGCAAGAAAATAAGAGAGACTTAGAAAACCGGTAAAACCTACATTGTTGATAGAGTTGGGAGTACTTAGCACTGTGAAAACAGCACTTTCGCACAAAGAAATCTACTTCTATAAGACTGGGAATCAGTGAACAGAGAATGTGTGAGTTTCTCAAGATTGGTAACAGATAGAAACAAGGGAATGTACACAGTGATTCATCTACCTAGAGAAGTTACAGAGGTTTACACAGAGAATTCCAAGTATAAGTGCAAGAAAATGAGAGAGACTTAGAAAACTCGTAAAACCTACATTGTTGATAGAGTTGGGAGTACTTAGCACTGTGAAAACAGCACTTTCGCAGAAAGAAATCTACTTCTCTAAGACCGGGAAACAGTGAACAGAGAATGTATGAGTTTCTCAAGATTGGTAACAGATAGAAACAAGAGAAAATACACAGTGATTCATCTATCTAGAGAAGTTACAGAGGTTTACACAGAGAAATCCAAGTGTAACTCCAAGAAAATAAGAGAGACTTAGAAAACCGGTAAAACCTACATTGTTGATAGAGTTGGGAGTACTTAGCACTGTGAAAACAGCACTTTCGCACAAAGAAATCGACTTCTGTAAGACCGGGAAACAGTAAACAGAGAATGTATGAGTTTCTCACGATTGGTAACAGATAGAAACAAGAGAAAGTACACAGTGATTCATCTACCGAGAGAAGTTACAGAGGTTTACACAGAGAAATCCAAGTGTAACTCCAAGAAAATAAGAGAGACTAAGAAAACCGGTAAAACCTACATTGTTGATAGAGTTGGGAGTACTTAGCACTGTGAAAACAGCACTTTCGCACAAAGAAATTTACTTCTCTAAGACCGGGAAACAGTGAACGGAGAATGTATGTGTTTCTCAAGATTGGTAACAAATAGAAACAAGAGAAAGTACACAGTGATTCATCTACCTAGAGAAGTTACAGAGGTTTACACAGAGAAATCCAAGTGTAACTCCAAGAAAATAAGAGAGACTAAGAAAACCGGTAAAACCTACATTGTTGATAGAGTTGGGAGTACTTAGCACTGTGAAAACAGCACTTTCGCAGAAAGAAATCTACTTCTCTAAGACCGGGAAACAGTGAACAGAGAATGTATGAGTTTCTCAAGATTGGTAACAGATAGAAACAAGAGAAAGTACACAGTGATTCATCTACCGAGAGAATTTACAGAGGTTTACACAGAGAAATCCAAGCGTAACTCCAAGAAAATAAGAGAGACTAAGAAAACCGGTAAAACCTACATTGTTGATAGAGTTGGGAGTACTTAGCACTGTGAAAACAGCACTTTCGCACAAAGAAATTTACTTCTCTAAGACCGGGAAAGAGTGAACGGAGAATGTATGAGTTTCTCAAGATTGGTAACAGATAGAAACAAGAGAAAGTACACAGTGATTCATCTACCTAGAGAAGTTACAGAGGTTTACACAGAGAATTCCAAGTATAAGTGCAAGAAAATAAGAGAGACTTAGAAAACCGGTAAAACCTACATTGTTGATAGAGTTGGGAGTACTTAGCACTGTGAAAACAGCACTTTCGCACAAAGAAATCTACTTCTATAAGACTGGGAATCAGTGAACAGAGAATGTGTGAGTTTCTCAAGATTGGTAACAGATAGAAACAAGGGAATGTACACAGTGATTCATCTACCTAGAGAAGTTACAGAGGTTTACACAGAGAATTCCAAGTATAAGTGCAAGAAAATGAGAGAGACTTAGAAAACTCGTAAAACCTACATTGTTGATAGAGTTGGGAGTACTTAGCACTGTGAAAACAGCACTTTCGCAGAAAGAAATCTACTTCTCTAAGACCGGGAAAAAGGGAACGGAGAATGTATGAGTTTCTCAAGATTGGTAACAGATAGAAACAAGAGAAAGTCCACAGTGATTCATCTACCTAGAGAAGTTACAGAGGTTTACACAGAGAAATCCAAGTGTAACTTCATGAAAATAAGAGAGACTTAGAAAACCAGTAAAACCTACATTGTTGATAGAGTTGGGAGTACTTAGCACTGTGAAAACAGCACTTTCGCACAAAGAAATCTACTTCTCTAAGACTGGGAATCAGTGAACAGAGAATGTGTGAGTTTCTCAAGATTGGTAACAGATAGAAACAAGAGAAAGTCCACAGTGATTCATCTACCTAGAGAAGTTACAGAGGTTTACACAGAGAATTCCAAGTATAAGTACAAGAAAATAAGAGAGACTTAGAAAACTAGTAAAAACTACCTTTTTGATAAGTTGGGAGTACTTAACACTATGAAAACAACACTTTCGCACAAAGAAATTTACTTCTCTAAGACCGCGAAACAGTAAACAGAGAATGTATGAGTTTCTCAAGATTGGTAACAGATAGAAACAAGAGAAAGTCCACCATGATTCATCTACGGAGAGAAGTTAGAGAGGTTTACACAGAGAATTCCAAGTATAAGTACAAGCAAATAAGAGAGACTTAGAAAACCGGTAAAACCTACATTGTTGGTAGAGTTGGGAGTAATTAGCACTGTGAAAACAGCACTTTCGCACAAAGAAATCTACTTCTCTAAGACCGGGAAACAGGGAACGGAGAATGTATGAGTTTCTCAAGATTGGTAACAGATAGAAACAAGAGAAAGTCCACAGTGATTCATCTACCTAGAGAAGTTACAGAGGTTTATACAGAGAAATCCAAGTGTAACTTCATGAAAATAAGAGAGACTTAGAAAGCCAGTAAAACCTACATTGTTGATAGAGTTGGGAGTACTTAGCACTGTGAAAACAGCACTTTCGCACAAAGAAATCTACTTCTCTAAGACTGGGAATCAGTGAACAGAGAATGTGTGAGTTTCTCAAGATTGGTAACAGATAGAAACAAGAGAAAGTCCACAGTGATTCATCTACCTAGAGAAGTTACAGAGGTTTACACAGAGAATTCCAAGTATAAGTACAGGCAAATAAGAGAGACTTAGAAAACCGGTAAAACCTACATTGTTGGTAGAGTTGGGAGTACTTAGCACTGTGAAAATAGCACTTTCGCAGAAAGAAATCTACTTCTCTAAGACTGGGAAACAGTAAACAGAGAATGTATGAGTTTCTCAAGATTGGTAACAGATAGAAAGAAGAGAAAGTACACAGTGATTCATCTACCTAGAGAAGTTACAGAGGTTAACACAGAGAATTCCAAGTATAAGTACAAGCAAATAAGAGAGACTTAGAAAACCGGTAAAACCTACATTGTTGATAGAGTTGGGAGTACTTAGCACTGTGAAAACAGCACTTTCGCACAAAGAAATCGACTTCTCTAAGACCGGGAAACAGTGAACAGAGAATGTATGAGTTTCTCAAGATTGGTAACAGATAGAAACAAGAGAAAGTACACAGTGATTCATCTACCGAGAGAAGTTACAGAGGTTTACACAGAGAAATCCAAATGTAACTCCAAGAAAATAAGAGAGACTAAGAAAACCGGTAAAACCTACATTGTTGATAGAGTTGGGAGTACTTAGCACTGTGAAAACAGCACTTTCGCACAAAGAAATTTACTTCTCTAAGACCGGGAAACAGTGAACGGAGAATGTATGTGTTTCTCAAGATTGGTAATAGATAGAAACTAGAGAAAGTACACAGTGATTCATCTACCTAGAGAAGTTACAGAGGTTTACACAGAGAAATCCAAGTGTAACTCCAAGAAAATAAGAGAGACTAAGAAAACCGGTAAAACCTACATTGTTGATAGATTTGGGAGTACATATCACTGTGAAAACAGCACTTTCGCACAAAGAAATTTACTTCTCTAAGACCGGGAAAGAGTGAACGGAGAATGTATGAGTTTCTCAAGATTGGTAACAGATAGAAACAAGAGAAAGTACACAGTGATTCATCTACCTAGAGAAGTTACAGAGGTTTACACAGAGAAATCCAAGTGTAACTCCAAGAAAATAAGAGAGACTAAGAAAACCGGTAAAACCTACATTGTTGATAGAGTTGGGAGTACTTAGCACTGTGAAAACAACACTTTCGCACAAAGAAATTTACTTCTCTAAGACCGGGAAACAGTGAACGGAGAATGTATGAGTTTCTCAATATTGGTAACAGATAGAAACAAGAGAAAGTACACAGTGATTCATCTACCTAGAGAAGTTACAGAGGTTTACACAGAGAATTCCAAGTATAAGTGCAAGAAAATAAGAGAGACTTAGAAAACTGGTAAAAACTACCTTTTTGATAAGTTGGGAGTACTTAACACTGTGAAAACAGCACTTTCGCACAAAGAAATTTACTTCTCTAAGACCGCGAAACAGTAAACAGAGAATGTATGAGTTTCTCAAGATTGGTAACAGATAGAAACAAGAGAAAGTCCACAGTGATTCATCTACGGAGAGAAGTTAGAGAGGTTTACACAGAGAATTCCAAGTATAAGTACAAGCAAATAAGAGAGACTTAGAAAACCGGTAAAACCAACATTGTTGATAGAGTTGGGAGTACTTAGCACTGTGAAAACAGCACTTTCGCACAAAGAAATCTACTTCTCTAAGACTGGGAAACAGTAAACAGAGAATGTATGAGTTTCTCAAGATTGGTAACAGATAGAAACAAGAGAAAGTACACAGTGATTCATCTACCGAGAGAAGTTACAGAGGTTTACACAGAGAAATCCAAGTGTAACTCCAAGAAAATAAGAGAGACTAAGAAAACCGGTAAAACCTACATTGTTGATAGAGTTGGGAGTACTTAGCACTGTGAAAACAGCACTTTCGCACAAAGAAATTTACTTCTCTAAGACCGGGAAACAGTGAACGGAGAATGTATGTGTTTCTCAAGATTGGTAACAGATAGAAACAAGAGAAAGTACACACTGATTCATCTACCTAGAGAAGTTACAGAGGTTTACACAGAGAAATCCAAGTGTAACTCCAAGAAAATAAGAGAGACTAAGAAAACTGGTAAAACCTACATTGTTGATAGAGTTGGGAGTACTTAGCACTGTGTAAACAGCACTTTCGCACAAAGAAATTTACTTCTCTAAGACCGGGAAAGAGTGAACGGAGAATGTATGAGTTTCTCAAGATTGGTAACAGATAGAAACAAGAGAAAGTACACAGTGATTCATCTACCTAGAGAAGTTACAGAGGTTTACACAGAGAAATCCAAGTGTAACTCCAAGAAAATAAGAGAGACTAAGAAAACCGGTAAAACCTACATTGTTGATAGAGTTGGGAGTACTTAGCACTGTGAAAACAGCACTTTCGCACAAAGAAATTTACTTCTCTAAGACTGGGAAACAGTGAACGGAGAATGTATGAGTTTCTCAAGATTGGTAACAGATAGAAACAAGAGAAAGTACACAGTGATTCATCTACCTAGAGAAGTTACAGAGGTTTACACAGAGAATTCCAAGTGTAACTTCATGAAAATAAGAGAGACTTAGAAAACCAGTAAAACCTACATTGTTGATAGAGTTGGGAGTACTTAACACTGTGAAAACAGCACTTTCGCACAAAGAAATTTACTTCTCTAAGACCGCGAAACAGTAAACAGAGAATGTATGAGTTTCTCAAGATTGGTAACAGATAGAAACAAGAGAAAGTCCACCGTGATTCATCTACGGAGAGAAGTTAGAGAGGTTTACACAGAGAATTCCAAGTATAAGTACAAGCAAATAAGAGAGACTTAGAAAACCGGTAAAACCTACATTGTTGATAGAGTTGGGAGTACTTAGCACTGTGAAAACAGCACTTTCGCACAAAGAAATCTACTTTTATAAGACTGGGAATCAGTGAACAGAGAATGTGTGAGTTTCTCAAGATTGGTAACAGATAGAAACAAGGGAATGTACACAGTGATTCATCTACCTAGAGAAGTTACAGAGGTTTACACAGAGAATTCCAAGTATAAGTGCAAGAAAATGAGAGAGACTTAGAAAACTCGTAAAACCTACATTGTTGATAGAGTTGGGAGTACTTAGCACTGTGAAAACAGCACTTTCGCAGAAAGAAATCTACTTCTCTAAGACCGGGAAACAGTGAACAGAGAATGTATGAGTTTCTCAAGATTGGTAACAGATAGAAACAAGAGAAAGTACACAGTGATTCATCTACCTAGCGAAGTTACAGAGGTTTACACAGAGAAATCCAAGTGTAACTCCAAGAAAATAAGAGAGACTTAGAAAACCGGTAAAACCTACATTGTTGATAGAGTTGGGAGTACTTAGCACTGTGAAAACAGCACTTTCGCACAAAGAAATCGACTTCTCTAAGACCGGGAAACAGTGAACAGAGAATGTATGAGTTTCTCAAGATTGGTAAGAGATAGAAACAAGAGAAAGTACACAGTGATTCATCTACCGAGAGAAGTTACAGAGGTTTACACAGAGAAATCCAAGTGTAACTCCAAGAAAATAAGAGAGACTAAGAAAACCGGTAAAACCTACATTGTTCATAGAGTTGGGAGTACTTAGCACTGTGAAAACAGCACTTTCGCACAAAGAAATTTACTTCTCTAAGACCGCGAAACAGTAAACAGAGAATGTATGAGTTTCTCAAGATTGGTAACTGATAGAAACAAGAGAAAGTCCACAGTGATTCATCTACGGAGAGAAGTTAGAGAGGTTTACACAGAGAATTCCAAGTATAAGTACAAGCAAATAAGAGAGACTTAGAAAACCGGTAAAACCTACATTGTTGATAGAGTTGGGAGTACTTAGCACTGTGAAAACAGCACTTTTGCACAAAGAAATCTACTTCTCTAAGACTGGGAAACAGTAAACAGAGAATGTATGAGTTTCTCAAGATTGGTAACAGATAGAAACAACAGAAAGTACACAGTGATTCCTCTACCTAGAGAAGTTACAGAGGTTTACACAGAGAATTCCAAGTATAAGTACAAGCAAATAAGAGAGACTTAGAAAACCGGTAAAACCTACATTGTTGATAGAGTTGGGAGTACTTAGCACTGTGAAAACAGCACTTTCGCACAAAGAAATCTACTTCTCTAAGACCGGGAAACAGGGAACGTAGAATGTATGAGTTTCTCAAGATTGGTAACAGATAGAAACAAGAGAAAGTCCACCGTGATTCATCTACGGAGAGAAGTTAGAGAGGTTTACACAGAGAATTCCAAGTATAAGTACAGGCAAATAAGACAGACTTAGAAAACCGGTAAAACCTACATTGTTGGTAGAGTTGGGAGTACTTAGCACTGTGAAAATAGCACTTTCGCACAAAGAAATCTACTTCTCTAAGACTGGGAAACAGTAAACAGAGAATGTATGAGTTTCTCAAGATTGGTAACAGACAGAAAGAAGAGAAAGTACACAGTGATTCATCTACCTAGAGAAGTTAGAGAGGTTTACACAGAGAATTCCAAGTATAAGTACAAGCAAATAAGAGAGACTTAGAAAACCAGTAAAACCTACATTGTTGATAGAGTTGGGAGTACTTAGCACTGTGAAAACAGCACTTTCGCACAAAGAAATCTACTTCTATAAGACTGGGAATCAGTGAACAGAGAATGGGTGAGTTTCTCAAGATTGGTAACAGATAGAAACAAGGGAATGTACACAGTGATTCATCTACCTAGAGAAGTTACAGAGGTTTACACAGAGAATTCGAAGTATAAGTGCAAGAAAATGAGAGAGACTTAGAAAACTCGTAAAACCTACATTGTTGATAGAGTTGGGAGTACTTAGCACTGTGAAAACAGCACTTTCGCAGAAAGAAATCTACTTCTCTAAGACCGGGAAACAGTGAACAGAGAATGTATGAGTTTCTCAATATTGGTAACAGATAGAAACAAGAGAAAGTACACAGTGATTCATCTACCGAGAGAAGTTACAGAGGTTTACACAGAGAAATCCAAGTGTAACTCCAAGAAAATAAGAGAGACTAAGAAAACCGGTAAAACCTACATTGTTGATAGAGTTGGGAGTACTTAGCACTGTGAAAACAGCACTTTCGCACAAAGAAATTTACTTCTCTAAGACCGGGAAAGAGTGAACGGAGAATGTATGAGTTTGTCAAGATTGGTAACAGATAGAAACAAGAGAAAGTACACAGTGATTCATCTACCTAGAGAAGTTACAGAGGTTTACACAGAGAAATCCAAGTGTAACTCCAAGAAAATAAGAGAGACTAAGAAAACCGGTAAAACCTACATTGTTGATAGAGTTGGGAGTACTTAGCACTGTGAAAACAGCACTTTCGCACAAAGAAATTTACTTCTCTAAGACCGGGAAACAGTGAACGGAGAATGTATGAGTTTCTCAAGATTGGTAACAGATAATAACAAGAGAAAGTACACAGTGATTCATCTACCTAGAGAAGTTACAGAGGTTTACACAGAGAATTCCAAGTATAAGTGCAAGAAAATAAGAGAGACTTAGAAAACTGGTAAAAACTACCTTTTTGATAAGTTGGGAGTACTTAACACTGTGAAAACAGCACTTTCGCACAAAGAAATTTACTTCTCTAAGACCGCGAAACAGTAAACAGAGAATGTATGAGTTTCTCAAGATTGGTAACAGATAGAAACAAGAGAAAGTCCACAGTGATTCATCTACGGAGAGAAGTTAGAGAGGTTTACACAGAGAATTCCAAGTATAAGTACAAGCAAATAAGAGAGACTTAGAAAACCGGTAAAACCTACATTGTTGATAGAGTTGGGAGTACTTAGCACTGTGAAAACAGCACTTTCGCAGAAAGAAATCTACTTCTCTAAGACCGGGAAACAGTAAACAGAGAATCTATGAGTTTCTCAAGATTGGTAACAGATAGAAAGAAGAGAACGTACACAGTGATTCATCTACCTAGAGAAGTTACAGAGGTTTACACAGAGAATTCCAAGTATAAGTGCAAGAAAATAAGAGAGACTTAGAAAACCGGTAAAACCTACATTGTTGATAGAGTTGGGAGTACTTAGCACTGTGAAAACAGCACTTTCGCACAAAGAAATCTACTTCTATAAGACTGGGAATCAGTGAACAGAGAATGTGTGAGTTTCTCAAGATTGGTAACAGATAGAAACAAGGGAATGTACACAGTGATTCATCTACCTAGAGAAGTTACAGAGGTTTACACAGAGAATTCCAAGTATAAGTGCAAGAAAATGAGAGAGACTTAGAAAACTCGTAAAACCTACATTGTTGATAGAGTTGGGAGTACTTAGCACTGTGAAAACAGCACTTTCGCAGAAAGAAATCTACTTCTCTAAGACCGGGAAACAGTGAACAGAGAATGTATGAGTTTCTCAAGATTGGTAACAGATAGAAACAAGAGAAAATACACAGTGATTCATCTACCTAGAGAAGTTACAGAGGTTTACACAGAGAAATCCAAGTGTAACTCCAAGAAAATAAGAGAGACTTAGAAAACCGGTAAAACCTACATTGTTGATAGAGTTGGGAGTACTTAGCACTGTGAAAACAGCACTTTCGCACAAAGAAATCGACTTCTGTAAGACCGGGAAACAGTAAACAGAGAATGTATGAGTTTCTCAAGATTGGTAACAGATAGAAACAAGAGAAAGTACACAGTGATTCATCTACCGAGAGAAGTTACAGAGGTTTACACAGAGAAATCCAAGTGTAACTCCAAGAAAATAAGAGAGACTAAGAAAACCGGTAAAACCTACATTGTTGATAGAGTTGGGAGTACTTAGCACTGTGAAAACAGCACTTTCGCACAAAGAAATTTACTTCTCTAAGACCGGGAAACAGTGAACGGAGAATGTATGTGTTTCTCAAGATTGGTAACAAATAGAAACAAGAGAAAGTACACAGTGATTCATCTACCTAGAGAAGTTACAGAGGTTTACACAGAGAAATCCAAGTGTAACTCCAAGAAAATAAGAGAGACTAAGAAAACCGGTAAAACCTACATTGTTGATAGAGTTGGGAGTACTTAGCACTGTGAAAACAGCACTTTCGCACAAAGAAATTTACTTCTCTAAGACCGGGAAAGAGTGAACGGAGAATGTATGAGTTTCTCAAGATTGGTAACAGATAGAAACAAGAGAAAGTACACAGTGATTCATCTACCTAGAGAAGTTACAGAGGTTTACACAGAGAATTCCAAGTATAAGTGCAAGAAAATAAGAGAGACTTAGAACTGGTAAAAACTACCTTTTTGATAAGTTGGGAGTACTTAACACTGTGAAAACAGCACTTTTGCACAAAGAAATTTACTTCTCTAAGACCGCGAAACAGTAAACAGAGAATGTATGAGTTTCTCAAGATTGGTAACAGATAGAAACAAGAGAAAGTCCACAGTGATTCATCTACGGAGAGAAGTTAGAGAGGTTTACACAGAGAATTCCAAGTATAAGTACAAGCAAATAAGAGAGACTTAGAAAACCGGTAAAACCTACATTGTTGATAGAGTTGGGAGTACTTAGCACTGTGAAAACAGCACTTTCGCAGAAAGAAATCTACTTCTCTAAGACTGGGAATCAGTGAACAGAGAATGTATGAGTTTCTCAAGATTGGTAACAGATAGAAACAAGAGAAAGTCCACAGTGATTCATCTACGGAGAGAAGTTAGAGAGGTTTACACAGAGAATTCCAAGTATAAGTACAAGCAAATAAGAGAGACTTAGAAAACCGGTAAAACCTACATTGTTGATAGAGTTGGGAGTACTTAGCACTGTGAAAACAGCACTTTCGTACAAAGAAATCTACTTCTCTAAGACTGGGAAACAGTAAACAGAGAATGTATGAGTTTCTCAAGATTGGTAACAGATAGAAACAACAGAAAGTACACAGTGATTCATCTACCTAGAGAAGTTACAGAGGTTTACACAGAGAATTCCAAGTATAAGAACAAGCAAATAAGAGAGACTTAGAAAACCGGTAAAACCTACATTGTTGATAGAGTTGGGAGTACTTAGCACTGTGAAAACAGCACTTTCGCACAAAGAAATCTACTTCTCTAAGACCGGGAAACAGGGAACGGAGAATGTATGAGTTTCTCAAGATTGGTAACAGATAGAAAGAAGAGAAAGTCCACAGTGATTCATCTACCTAGAGAAGTTACAGAGGTTTACACAGAGAAATCCAAGTGTAACTCCAAGAAAATAAGAGAGACTTAGAAAACCGGTAAAACCTACATTGTTGATAGAGTTGGGAGTACTTAGCACTGTGAAAACAGCACTTTCGCACAAAGAAATCGACTTCTCTAAGACCGGGAAACAGTGAACAGAGAATGTATGAGTTTCTCAAGATTGGTAACAGATAGAAACAAGAGAAAGTACACAGTGATTCATCTACCGAGAGAAGTTACAGAGGTTTACACAGAGAAATCCAAGTGTAACTCCAAGAAAATACGAGAGACTAAGAAAACCGATAAAACCTACATTGTTGATAGAGTTGGGAGTCCTTAGCACTGTGAAAACAGCACTTTCGCACAAAGAAATTTACTTCTCTAAGACCGGGAAACAGTGAACGGAGAATGTATGTGTTTCTCAAGATTGGTAACAGATAGAAACAAGAGAAAGTACACAGTGATTCATCTACCGAGAGAAGTTACAGAGGTTTACACAGAGAAATCCAAGTGTAACTCCAAGAAAATAAGAGAGACTAAGAAAACCGGTAAAACCTACATTGTTGATAGAGTTGGGAGTACTTAGCACTGTGTAAACAGCACTTTCGCACAAAGAAATTTACTTCTTTAAGACCGGGTAAGAGTGAACGGAGAATGTATGAGTTTCTCAAGATTGGTAACAGATAGAAACAAGAGAAAGTACACAGTGATTCATCTACCTAGAGAAGTTACAGAGGTTTACACAGAGAAATCCAAGAGTAACTCCAAGAAAATAAGAGAGACTAAGAAAACCGGTAAAACCTACATTGTTGATAGAGTTGGGAGTACTTAGCACTGTGAAAACAGCACTTTCGCACAAAGAAATCTACTTCTCTAAGACTGGGAAACAGTAAACCGAGAATGTATGAGTTTCTCAAGATTGGTAACAGATAGAAACAACAGAAAGTACACAGTGATTCATCTACCTAGAGAAGTTACAGAGGTTTACACAGAGAATTCCAAGTATAAGTACAAGCAAATAAGACAGACTTAGAAAACCGGTAAAACCTACATTGTTGATAGAGTTGGGAGTACTTAGCACTGTGAAAACAGCACTTTCGCACAAAGAAATCTACTTCTCTAAGACCGGGAAAAAGGGAACGGAGAATGTATGAGTTTCTCAAGATTGGTAACAGATAGAAACAAGAGAAAGTCCACAGTGATTCATGTACCTAGAGATGTTACAGAGGTTTACACAGAGAAATCCAAGTGTAACTTCATGAAAATAAGAGAGACTTAGAAAACCAGTAAAACCTACATTGTTGATAGAGTTGGGAGTACTTAGCACTGTGAAAACAGCACTTTCGCACAAAGAAATCTACTTCTCTAGGACTGGGAATCAGTGAACAGAGAATGTGTGAGTTTCTCAAGATTGGTAACAGATAGAAACAAGAGAAAGTCCACAGTGATTCATCTACCTAGAGAAGTTACAGAGGTTTACACAGAGAATTCCAAGTATAAGTACAAGAAAATAAGAGAGACTTAGAAAACTGGTAAAAACTACCTTTTTGATAAGTTGGGAGTACTTAACACTATGAAAACAACACTTTCGCACAAAGAAATTTACTTCTCTAAGACCGCGAAACAGTAAACAGAGAATGTATGAGTTTCTCAAGATTGGTAACAGATAGAAACAAGAGAAAGTCCACCATGATTCATCTACGGAGAGAAGTTAGAGAGGTTTACACAGAGAATTCCAAGTATAAGTACAAGCAAATAAGAGAGACTTAGAAAACCGGTAAAACCTACATTGTTGGTAGAGTTGGGAGTACTTAGCACTGTGAAAACAGCACTTTCGCACAAAGAAATCTACTTCTCTAAGACCGGGAAACAGGGAACGGAGAATGTATGAGTTTCTCAAGATTGGTAACAGATAGAAACAAGAGAAAGTCCACAGTGATTCATCTACCTAGAGAAGTTACAGAGGTTTATACAGAGAAATCCAAGTGTAACTTCATGAAAATAAGAGAGACTTAGAAAGCCAGTAAAACCTACATTGTTGATAGAGTTGGGAGTACTTAGCACTGTGAAAACAGCACTTTCGCACAAAGAAATCTACTTCTCTAAGACTGGGAATCAGTGAACAGAGAATGTGTGAGTTTCTCAAGATTGGTAACAGATAGAAACAAGAGAAAGTCCACAGTGATTCATCTACCTAGAGAAGTTACAGAGGTTTACACAGAGAATTCCAAGTATAAGTACAGGCAAATAAGAGAGACTTAGAAAACCGGTAAAACCTACATTGTTGGTAGAGTTGGGAGTACTTAGCACTGTGAAAATAGCACTTTCGCAGAAAGAAATCTACTTCTCTAAGACTGGGAAACAGTAAACAGAGAATGTATGAGTTTCTCAAGATTGGTAACAGATAGAAAGAAGAGAAAGTACACAGTGATTCATCTACCTAGAGAAGTTACAGAGGTTTACACAGAGAATTCCAAGTATAAGTACAAGCAAATAAGAGAGACTTAGAAAACCGGTAAAACCTACATTGTTGATAGAGTTGGGAGTACTTAGCACTGTGAAAACAGCACTTTCGCACAAAGAAATCGACTTCTCTAAGACCGGGAAACAGTGAACAGAGAATGTATGAGTTTCTCAAGATTGGTAACAGATAGAAACAAGAGAAAGTACACAGTGATTCATCTACCGAGAGAAGTTACAGAGGTTTACACAGAGAAATCCAAATGTAACTCCAAGAAAATAAGAGAGACTAAGAAAACCGGTAAAACCTACATTGTTGATAGAGTTGGGAGTACTTAGCACTGTGAAAACAACACTTTCGCACAAAGAAATTTACTTCTCTAAGACCGGGAAACAGTGAACGGAGAATGTATGAGTTTCTCAAGATTGGTAACAGATAGAAACAAGAGAAAGTACACAGTGATTCATCTACCTAGAGAAGTTACAGAGGTTTACACAGAGAATTCCAAGTATAAGTGCAAGAAAATAAGAGAGACTTAGAAAACTGGTAAAAACTACCTTTTTGATAAGTTGGGAGTACTTAACACTGTGAAAACAGCACTTTCGCACAAAGAAATTTACTTCTCTAAGACCGCGAAACAGTAAACAGAGAATGTATGAGTTTCTCAAGATTGGTAACAGATAGAAACAAGAGAAAGTCCACAGTGATTCATCTACGGAGAGAAGTTAGAGAGGTTTACACAGAGAATTCCAAGTGTAAGTACAAGCAAATAAGAGAGACTTAGAAAACCGGTAAAACCAACATTGTTGATAGAGTTGGGAGTACTTAGCACTGTGAAAACAGCACTTTCGCACAAAGAAATCTACTTCTCTAAGACTGGGAAACAGTAAACAGAGAATGTATGAGTTTCTCAAGATTGGTAACAGATAGGAACAAGAGAAAGTACACAGTGATTCATCTACCGAGAGAAGTTACAGAGGTTTACACAGAGAAATCCAAGTGTAACTCCAAGAAAATAAGAGAGACTAAGAAAACCGGTAAAACCTACATTGTTGATAGAGTTGGGAGTACTTAGCACTGTGAAAACAGCACTTTCGCACAAAGAAATTTACTTCTCTAAGACCGGGAAACAGTGAACGGAGAATGTATGTGTTTCTCAAGATTGGTAACAGATAGAAACAAGAGAAAGTACACACTGATTCATCTACCTAGAGAAGTTACAGAGGTTTACACAGAGAAATCCAAGTGTAACTCCAAGAAAATAAGAGAGACTAAGAAAACTGGTAAAACCTACATTGTTGATAGAGTTGGGAGTACTTAGCACTGTGAAAACAGCACTTTCGCACAAAGAAATTTACTTCTCTAAGACCGGGAAAGAGTGAACGGAGAATGTATGAGTTTCTCAAGATTGGTAACAGATAGAAACAAGAGAAAGTACACAGTGATTCATCTACCTAGAGAAGTTACAGAGGTTTACACAGAGAAATCCAAGTGTAACTCCAAGAAAATAAGAGAGACTAAGAAAACCGGTAAAACCTACATTGTTGATAGAGTTGGGAGTACTTAGCACTGTGAAAACAGCACTTTCGCACAAAGAAATTTACTTCTCTAAGACTGGGAAACAGTGAACGGAGAATGTATGAGTTTCTCAAGATTGGTAACAGATAGAAACAAGAGAAAGTACACAGTGATTCATCTACCTAGAGAAGTTACAGAGGTCTACACAGAGAATTCCAAGTGTAACTTCATGAAAATAAGAGAGACTTAGAAAACCAGTAAAACCTACATTGTTGATAGAGTTGGGAGTACTTAACACTGTGAAAACAGCACTTTCGCACAAAGAAATTTACTTCTCTAAGACCGCGAAACAGTAAACAGAGAATGTATGAGTTTCTCAAGATTGGTAACAGATAGAAACAAGAGAAAGTCCACCGTGATTCATCTACGGAGAGAAGTTAGAGAGGTTTACACAGAGAATTCCAAGTATAAGTACAAGCAAATAAGAGAGACTTAGAAAACCGGTAAAACCTACATTGTTGATAGAGTTGGGAGTACTTAGCACTGTGAAAACAGCACTTTCGCACAAAGAAATCTACTTCTCTAAGACTGGGAAACAGTAAACAGAGAATGTATGAGTTTCTCAAGATTGGTAACAGATAGAAAGAAGAGAAAGTACACAGTGATCCATCTACCTAGAGAAGTTACAGAGGTTTACACAGAGAATTCCAAGTATAAGTACAAGCAAATAAGAGAGACTTAGAAAACCGGTAAAACCTACATTGTTGATAGAGTTGGGAGTACTTAGCACTGTGAAAACAGCACTTTCGCACAAAGAAATCTACTTCTATAAGACTGGGAATCAGTGAACAGAGAATGTGTGATTTTCTCAAGATTGGTAACAGATAGAAACAAGGGAATGTACACAGTGATTCATCTACCTAGAGAAGTTACAGAGATTTACACAGAGAATTCCAAGTATAAGTGCAAGAAAATGAGAGAGACTTAGAAAACTCGTAAAACCTACATTGTTGATAGAGTTGGGAGTACTTAGCACTGTGAAAACAGCACTTTCGCAGAAAGAAATCTACTTCTCTAAGACCGGGAAACAGTGAACAGAGAATGTATGAGTTTCTCAAGATTGGTAACAGATAGAAACAAGAGAAAGTACACAGTGATTCATCTACCTAGAGAAGTTACAGAGGTTTACACAGAGAAATCCAAGTGTAACTCCAAGAAAATAAGAGAGACTTAGAAAACCGGTAAAACCTACATTGTTGATAGAGTTGGGAGTACTTAGCACTGTGAAAACAGCACTTTCGCACAAAGAAATCGACTTGTCTAAGACCGAGAATGTATGAGTTTCTCAAGATTGGTAACAGATAGAAACAAGAGAAAGTACACAGTGATTCATCTACTGAGAGAAGTTACAGAGGTTTACACAGAGAAATCCAAGTGTAACTCCAAGAAAATAAGAGAGACTAAGAAAACTGGTAAAACCTACATTGTTGATAGAGTTGGGAGTACTTAGCACTGTGAAAACAGCACTTTCGCACAAAGAAATTTACTTCTCTAAGACCGGGAAACAGTGAACGGAGAATGTATGTGTTTCTCAAGATTGGTAACAGATAGAAACAAGAGAAAGTACACAGTGATTCATCTACCTAGAGAAGTTACAGAGGTTTACACAGAGAAATCCAAGTGTAACTCCAAGAAAATAAGAGAGACTTAGAAAACCGGTAAAACCTACATTGTTGATAGAGTTGGGAGTACTTTGCACTGTGAAAACAGCACTTTCGCACAAAGAAATTTACTTCTCTAAGACCGGGAAAGAGTGAACGGAGAATGTATGAGTTTCTCAAGATTGGTAACAGATAGAAACAAGAGAAAGTACACAGTGATTCATCTACCTAGAGAAGTTACAGAGGTTTACACAGAGAAATCCAAGTGTAACTCCGAGAAAATAAGAGAGACTAAGAAAACCGGTAAAACCTACATTGTTGATAGAGTTGGGAGTACTTAGCACTGTGAAAACAGCACTTTCGCACAAAGAAATTTACTTCTCTAAGACTGGGAAACAGTGAACGGAGAATGTATGAGTTTCTCAAGATTGGTAACAGATAGAAACAAGAGAAAGTACACAGTGATTCATCTACCTAGAGAAGTTACAGAGGTTTACACAGAGAAATCCAAGTGTAACTTCATGAAAAAGAGAGACTTAGAAAACCAGTAAAACCTACATTGTTGATAGAGTTGGGAGTACTTAGCACTGTGAAAACAGCACTTTAGCACAAAGAAATCTACTTCTCTAAGACTGGGAATCAGTGAACAGAGAATGTGTGAGTTTCTCAAGATTGGTAACAGATAGAAACAAGAGAAAGTCCACAGTGATTCATCTACCTAGAGAAGTTACAGAGGTTTACACAGAGAATTCCAAGTATAAGTACAAGAAAATAAGAGAGACTTAGAAAACTGGTAAAAACTACCTTTTTGATAAGTTGGGAGTACTTAACACTGTGAAAACAGCACTTTCGCACAAAGAAATTTACTTCTCTAAGACCGCGAAACAGTAAACAGAGAATGTATGAGTTTCTCAAGATTGGTAACAGATAGAAACAAGAGAAAGTCCACCGTGATTCATCTACGGAGAGAAGTTAGAGAGGTTTACACAGAGAATTCCAAGTATAAGTACAAGCAAATAAGAGAGACTTAGAAAACCGGTAAAACCTACATTGTTGATAGAGTTGGGAGTACTTAGCACTGTGAAAACAGCACTTTCGCACAAAGAAATCTACTTCTCTAAGACTGGGAAACAGTAAACAGAGAATGTATGAGTTTCTCAAGATTGGTAACAGATAGAAAGAAGAGAAAGTCCACAGTGATTCATCTACCTAGAGAAGTTACAGAGGTTTACACAGAGAATTCCAAGTATAAGTACAAGCAAGTAAGAGAGACTTAGAAAACCGGTAAAACCTACATTGTTGATAGAGTTGGGAGTACTTAGCACTGTGAAAACAGCACTTTCGCACAAAGAAATCTACTTCTATAAGACTGGGAATCAGTGAACAGAGAATGTGTGAGTTTCTCAAGATTGGTAAGAGATAGAAACAAGGGAATGTACACAGTGATTCATTTACCTAGAGAAGTTACAGAGGTTTACACAGAGAATTCCAAGTATAAGTGCAAGAAAATGAGAGAGACAGACAACTCGTAAAACCTACATTGTTGATAGAGTTGGGAGTACTTAGCACTGTGAAAACAGCACTTTCGCACAAAGAAATCTACTTCTCTAAGACCGGGAAACAGTGAACAGAGAATGTATGAGTTTCTCAAGATTGGTAACAGATAGAAACAAGAGAAAGTACACAGTGATTCATCTACCTAGAGAAGTTACAGAGGTTTACACAGAGAAATCCAAGTGTAACTCCAAGAAAATAAGAGAGACTTAGAAAACCGGTAAAACCTACATTGTTGATAGAGTTGGGAGTACTTAGCACTGTGAAAACAGCACTTTCGCACAAAGAAATTTACTTCTCTAAGACCGGGAAATAGTGAACGGAGAATGTATGAGTTTCTCAAGATTGGTAACAGATAGAAACAAGAGAAAGTACACAGTGATTCATCTACCTAGAGAAGTTACAGAGGTTTACTCAGAGAAATCCAAGTGTAACTTCATGAAAATAAGAGAGACTTAGAAAACCAGTAAAACCTACATTGTTGATAGAGTTGGGAGTACTCAGCACTGTGAAAACAGCACTTTCGCACAAAGAAATCTACTTCTCTAAGACTGGGAATCAGTGAACATAGAATGTGTGAGTTTCTCAAGATTGGTAACAGATAGAAACAAGAGAAAGTCCACAGTGATTCATCTACCTAGAGAAGTTACAGAGGTTTACACAGAGAATTCCAAGTATAAGTACAAGCAAATAAGAGAGACTTAGAAAACCGGTAAAACCTACATTGTTGATAGAGTTAGGAGTACTTAGCACTGTGAAAACAGCACTTTGGCACAAAAAAATCTACTTCTCTAAGACTGGGAAACAGTAAACAGAGAATGTATGAGTTTCTCAAGATTGGTAACAGATAGAAAGAAGAGAAAGTCCACAGTGATTCATCTACCTAGAGAAGTTACAGAGGTTTACACAGAGAATTCCAAGTATAAGTACAAGCAAATAAGAGAGACTTAGAAAACCGGTAAAACCTACATTGTTGATAGAGTTGGGAGTACTTAGCACTGTGAAAACACCACTTTCGCACAAAGAAATCTACTTCTATAAGACTGGGAATCAGTGAACAGAGAATGTGTGAGTTTCTCAAGATTGGTAACAGATAGAAACAAGGGAATGTACACAGTGATTCATCTACCTAGAGAAGTTACAGAGGTTTACACAGAGAAATCCAAGTGTAACTCCAAGAAAATAAGAGAGACTTAGAAAACCGGTAAAACCTACATTGTTGATAGAGTTGGGAGTACTTAGCACTGTGAAAACAGCACTTTCGCACAAAGAAATTTACTTCTCTAAGACCGGGAAACAGTGAACGGAGAATGTATGTGTTTCTCAAGATTGGTAACAGATAGAAACAAGAGAAAGTACACAGTGATTCATCTACCTAGATAAGTTACAGAGGTTTACACAGAGAAATCCAAGTGTAACTCCAAGAAAATAAGAGAGACTAAGAAAACCGGTAAAACCTACATTGTTGATAGAGTTGGGAGTACTTAGCACTGTGAAAACAGCACTTTCGCACAAAGAAATTGACTTCTCTAAGACAGGGAAATAGTGAACGGAGAATGTATGAGTTTCTCAAGATTGGTAACAGATAGAAACAAGAGAAAGTACACAGTGATTCATCTACCTAGAGAAGTTACAGAGGTTTACACAGAGAAATCCAAGTGTAACTCCAAGAAAATAAGAGAGACTAAGAAAACCGGTAAAACCTACATTGTTGATAGAGTTGGGAGTACTTAGCACTGTGAAAACAGCACTTTCGCACAAAGAAATCTACTTCTCTAAGACTGGGAATCAGTGAACAGAGAATGTGTGAGTTTCTCAAGATTGGTAACAGATAGAAACAAGAGAAAGTACACAGTGATTCATCTACCTAGAGAGGTTACAGAGGTTTACACAGAGAATTCCAAGTATAAGTGCAAGAAAATAAGAGAGACTTAGAAAACTCGTAAAAACTACATTGTTCATAGAGTTGGGAGTACTTAGCACTGTGAAAACAGCACTTTCGCAGAAAGAAATCTACTTCTCTAAGACCGGGAAACAGTGAACAGAGAATGTATGAGTTTCTCAAGATTGGTAACAGATAGAAACAAGAGAAAGTACACAGTGATTCATCTACCTAGAGAAGTTACAGAGGTTTACACAGAGAAATGCAAGTGTAACTCCAAGAAAATAAGAGAGACTTAGAAAACCGGTAAAACTTATATTGCTGATAGAGTTGGGAGTACTTAGCACTGTGAAAACAGCACTTTCGCACAAAGAAATCTACTTCTCTAAGACTGGGAATCAGTGAACAGAGAATGTGTGTGTTTCTCAAGATTGGTAACAGATAGAAACAAGAGAAAGTACACAGTGATTCAGCTACCTAGAGAAGTTACAGAGGTTTACACAGAGAAATCCAAGTGTAACTGCAAGAAAATAAGAGAGACTTAGAAAACTGGTAAAAACTACCTTTTTGATAAGTTGGGAGTACTTAACACTGTGAAAACAGCACTTTCGCACAAAGAAATTTACTTCTCTAACACCGCGAAACAGTAAACAGAGAATGTATGAGTTTCTCAAGATTGGTAACAGATAGAAACAAGAGAAAGTCCACAGTGATTCATCTACGGAGAGAAGTTAGAGAGGTTTACACAGAGAATTCCAAGTATAAGTGCAAGAAAATAAGAGAGACTTAGAAAACTGGTAAAAACTATATTGTTGATAGAGTTGGGAGTACTTAGCACTGTGAAAACAGCACTTTCGCAGAAAGAAATCTACTTCTCTAAGACCGGGAAACAGTGCACAGAGAATGTATGAGTTTCTCAAGATTGGTAACAGATAGAAACAAGAGAAAGTACACAGTGATTCATCTACCTAGAGAAGTTACAGAGGTTTACACAGAGAAATCCAAGTGTAACTCCAAGAAAATAAGAGAGACTTAGAAAACCGGTAAAACCTACATTGTTGATAGAGTTGGGAGTACTTAGCACTGTGAAAACAGCACTTTCGCACAAAGAAATCTACTTCTCTAAGACCGGGAAACAGTGAACAGAGAATGTATGTGTTTCTCAAGATTGGTAACAGATAGAAACAAGAGAAAGTACACAGTGATTCATCTACCTAGAAAAGTTACAGAGGTTTACACAGAGAAATCCAAGTGTAACTCCAAGAAAATAAGAGAGACTTAGAAAACCGGTAAAACCTACATTGTTGATAGAGTTTGGAGTACTTAGCACTGTGAAAATAGCACTTTCGCAGAAAGAAATCTACTTCTCTAAGACTGGGAATCAGTGAACAGAGAATGTGTGAGTTTCTCAAGATTGGTAACAGATAGAAACAAGAGAAATTATACAGTGATTCATCTACCTAGAGAAGTTACAGAGGTTTACACAGAGAATTCCAAGTATAAGTGCAAGAAAATAAGAGAGACTTAGAAAACTAGTAAAAACTACCTTTTTGATAAGTTGGGAGTACTTAACACTGTGAAAACAGCACTTTCGCACAAAGAAATTTACTTCTCTAAGAACGTGAAAGAGTAAACAGAGAATGTATGATTTTCTCAAGATTGGTAACAGATAGAAACAAGAGAAAGTCCACAGTGATTCATCTACGGAGAAAAGTTACAGAGGTTTACACAGAGAATTCCAAGTATAAGTACAAGCAAATAAGAGAGACTTAGAAAACCGGTAAAACCTACATTGTCGATAGAGTTGGGAGTACTTAGCACTGTGAAAACAGCACTTTCGCACAAAGAAATCTACTTCTCTAAGACTGGGAATCAGTGAACAGAGAATGTGTGAGTTTCTCAAGATTGGTAACAGATAGAAAAAAGAGAAAGTACACAGTGATTCATCTACCTAGAGAAGTTACAGAGGTTTACACAGAGAATTCCAAGTATAAGTGCAAGAAAATAAGAGAGACTTAGAAAACTGGTAAAAACTATATTGTTGATAGAGTTGGGAGTACTTAGCACTGTGAAAACAGCACTTTCGCAGAAAGAAATCTACTTCTCTAAGACCGGGAAACAGTGAACAGAGAATGTATGAGTTTCTCAAGATTGGTAACAGATAGAAACAAGAGAAAGTACACAGTGATTCATGTACCTAGAGAAGTTACAGAGGTTTACACAGAGAAATCCAAGTGTAACTCCAAGAAAATAAGAGAGACTTAGAAAAGCGGTAAAACCTACATTGTTGATAGAGTTGGGAGTACTTAGCACTGTGAAAACAGCACTTTCGCACAAAGAAATCTACTTCTCTAAGACCGGGAAACAGTGAACGGAGAATGTATGTGTTTCTCAAGATTGGTAACAGATAGAAACAAGAGAAAGTCCACAGTGATTCATCTACCTAGAGAAGTTACAGAGGTTTACACAGAGAATTCCAAGTATAAGTACAAGAAAATAAGAGAGACTTAGAAAACTGGTAAAAACTACCTTTTTGATAAGTTGGGAGTACTTAACACTGTGAAAACAGCACTTTCGCACAAAGAAATTTACTTCTCTAAGACCGCGAAACAGTAAACAGAGAATGTATGAGTTTCTCAAGATTGGTAACAGATAGAAACAAGAGAAAGTCCACCGTGATTCATCTACGGAGAGAAGTTAGAGAGGTTTACACAGAGAATTCCAAGTATAAGTACAAGCAAATAAGAGAGACTTAGAAAACCGGTAAAACCTACATTGTTGATAGAGTTAGGAGTACTTAGCACTGTGAAAACAGCACTTTGGCACAAAGAAATCTACTTCTCTAAGACTGGGAAACAGTAAACAGAGAATGTATGAGTTTCTCAAGATTGGTAACAGATAGAAAGAAGAGAAAGTCCACAGTGATTCATTTACCTAGAGAAGTTACAGAGGTTTACACAGAGAATTCCAAGTATAAGTACAAGCAAATAAGAGAGACTTAGAAAACCGGTAAAACCTACATTGTTGATAGAGTTGGGAGTACTTAGCACTGTGAAAACAGCACTTTCGCACAAAGAAATCTACTTCTATAAGACTGGGAATCAGTGAACAGAGAATGTGTGAGTTTCTCAAGATTGGTAACAGATAGAAACAAGGGAATGTACACAGTGATTCATCTACCTAGAGAAGTTACAGAGGTTTACACAGAGAATTCCAAGTATAAGTGCAAGAAAATGAGAGAGACTTAGAAAACTCGTAAAACCTACATTGTTGATAGAGTTGGGAGTACTTAGCACTGTGAAAACAGCACTTTCGCACAAAGAAATCTACTTCTCTAAGACCGGGAAACAGTGAACAGAGAATGTATGAGTTTCTCAAGATTGGTAACAGATAGAAACAAGAGAAAGAAAACAGTGATTCATCTACCTAGAGAAGTTACAGAGGTTTACACAGAGAAATCCAAGTGTAACTCCAAGAAAATAAGAGAGACTTAGAAAACCGGTAAAACCTACATTGTTGATAGAGTTGGGAGTACTTAGCACTGTGAAAACAGCACTTTCGCACAAAGAAATCTACTTCTCTAAGACCGGGAAACAGTGAACGGAGAATGTATGTGTTTCTCAAGATTGGTAACAGATAGAAACAAGAGAAAGTACACAGTGATTCATCTGCCTAGAGAAGTTACAGAGGTTTACACAGAGAAATCCAAGTGTAACTCCAAGAAAATAAGAGAGACTTAGAAAACCGGTAAAACCTACATTGTTGATAGAGTTGGGAGTACTTAGCACTGTGAAAATAGCACTTTCGCAGAAAGAAATCTACTTCTGTAAGACTGGGAATCAGTGAACAGAGAATGTGTGAGTTTCTCAAGATTGGTAACAGATAGAAACAAGAGAAATTACACAGTGATTCATCTACCTAGAGAAGTTACAGAGGTTTACACAGAGAATTCCAAGTATAAGTGCAAGAAAATAAGAGAGACTTAGAAAACTAGTAAAAACTACCTTTTTGATAAGTTGGGAGTACTTAACACTGTGAAAACAGCACTTTCGCACAAAGAAATTTACTTCTCTAAGAACGTGAAACAGTAAACAGAGAATGTATGATTTTCTCAAGATTGGTAACAGATAGAAACAAGAGAAAGTCCACAGTGATTCATCTACGGAGAAAAGTTACAGAGGTTTACACAGAGAATTCCAAGTATAAGTACAAGCAAATAAGAGAGACTTAGAAAACCGGTAAAACCTACATTGTCGATAGAGTTGGGAGTACTTAGCACTGTGAAAACAGCACTTTCGCACAAAGAAATCTACTTCTCTAAGACTGGGAATCAGTGAACAGAGAATGTGTGAGTTTCTCAAGATTGGTAACAGATAGAAAAAAGAGAAAGTACACAGTGATTCATCTACCTAGAGAAGTTACAGAGGTTTACACAGAGAATTCCAAGTATAAGTGCAAGAAAATAAGAGAGACTTAGAAAACTGGTAAAAACTATATTGTTGATAGAGTTGGGAGTACTTAGCACTGTGAAAACAGCACTTTCGCAGAAAGAAATCTACTTCTCTAAGACCGGGAAACAGTGAACATAGAATGTATGAGTTTCTCTAGATTGGTAACAGATAGAAACCAGAGAAAGTACACAGTGATTCATCTACCTAGAGAAGTTACAGAGGTTTACACAGAGAAATCCAAGTGTAACTCCAAGAAAATAAGAGAGACTTAGAAAACCGGTAAAACCTACATTGCTGATAGAGTTGGGAGTACTTAGCACTGTGAAAACAGCACTTTCGCACAAAGAAATTTACTTCTCTAAGACCGGGAAACAGTGAACGGAGAATGTATGTGTTTCTCAAGATTGGTAACAGATAGAAACAAGAGAAAGTACACAGTGATTCATCTACCTAGAGAAGTTACAGAGGTTTACACAGAGAAATCCAAGTGTAACTCCAAGAAAATAAGAGAGACTAAGAAAACCGGTAAAACCTACATTGTTGATAGAGTTGGGAGTACTTAGCACTGTGAAAACAGCACTTTCGCACAAAGAAATTGACTTCTCTAAGACCGGGAAATAGTGAACGGAGAATGTATGAGTTTCTCAAGATTGGTAACAGATAGAAACAAGAGAAAGTACACAGTGATTCATCTACCTAGAGAAGTTACAGAGGTTTACACAGAGAAATCCAAGTGTAACTCCAAGAAAATAAGTGAGACTAAGAAAACCGGTAAAACCTACATTGTTGATAGAGTTGGGAGTACTTAGCACTGTGAAAACAGCACTTTCGCACAAAGAAATCTACTTCTCTAAGACTGGGAATCAGTGAACAGAGAATGTGTGAGTTTCTCAAGATTGGTAACAGATAGAAACAAGAGAAAGTACACAGTGATTCATCTATCTAGAGAAGTAACAGAGGTTTACACAGAGAAATCCAAGTATAAGTGCAAGAAAATAAGAGAGACTTAGAAAACTGGTAAAAACTATATTGTTGATAGAGTAGGGAGTACTTAGCACTGTGAAAACAGCACTTTCGCAGAAAGAAATCTACTTCTCTAAGACCGGGAAACAGTGAACAGAGAATGTATGAGTTTCTCAAGATTGGTAACAGATAGAAACAAGAGAAAGTACACAGTGATTCATCTACCTAGAGAAGTTACAGAGGTTTACACAGAGAAATCCAAGTGTAACTCCAAGAAAATAAGAGAGACTTAGAAAACCGGTAAAACCTACATTGTTGATAGAGTTAGGAGTACTTAGCACTGTGAAAACAGCACTTTCGCACAAAGAAATCTACTTCTCTAAGACCGGGAAACAGTGAACGGAGAATGTATGTGTTTCTCAAGATTGGTAACAGATAGAAACAAGAGAAAGTACACAGTGATTCATCTGCCTAGAGAAGTTACAGAGGTTTACACAGAAAAATCAACGTGCAACTCCAAGAAAATAAGAGAGACTTAGAAAACCGGTAAAACCTACATTGTTGATAGAGTTGGGAGTACTTAGCACTGTGAAATCAGCACTTTCGCACAAAGAAATCGACTTCTCTAAGACCGGGAAACAGTGAACAGAGAATGTATGAGTTTCTCAAGATTGGTAACAGACAGAAACAAGAGAAAGTACACAGTGATTCATCTACCTAGAGAAGTTACAGAGGTTTACACAGAGAATTCCAAGTATAAGTACAAACAAATAAGAGAGACTTAGAAATCCGGTAAAACCTACATTGTTGATAGAGTTGGGAGTACTTAGCACTGTGAAAACAGCACTTTCGCACAAAGAAATCTACTTCTCTAAGACTGGGAATCAGTGAACAGAGAATGTGTGAGTTTCTCAAGATTGGTAACAGATAGAAACAAGAGAAAGTACACAGTGATTCATCTACCTAGAGAAGTTACAGAGGTTTACACAGAGAATTCCAAGTATAAGTGCAGGAAAATAAGAGAGACTTAGAAAACTGGTAAAAACTACCTTTTTGATAAGTTGGGAGTACTTAGCACTGTGAAAACAGCACTTTCGCACAAAGAAATTTACTTCTCTAAGACCGCGAAACAGTAAACAGAGAATGTATGAGTTTCTCAAGATTGGTAACAGATAGAAACAAGGGAAAGTCCACAGTGATTCATCTACGGAGAGAAGTTAGAGAGGTTTACACAGAGAATTCCAAGTATAAGTACAAGCAAATAAGAGAGACTTAGAAAACCGGTAAAACCTACATTGTTGATAGAGTTGGGAGTACTTAGCACTGTGAAAACAGCACTTTCGCTGAAAGAAATCTACTTCTCTAAGACTGGGAATCAGTGAACAGAGAATGTGTGAGTTTCTCAAGATTGCTAACAGATAGAAACAAGAGAAAGTACACAGTGATTCATCTACCTAGAGAAGTTACAGAGGTTTACACAGAGAAATCCAAGTATAAGTGCAAGAAAATAAGAGAGACTTAGAAAACTGGTAAAAACTATATTGTTGATAGAGTTGGGAGTACTTAGCACTGTGAAAACAGCACTTTCGCAGAAAGAAATCTTCTTCTCTAAGACCGGGAAACAGTGAACAGAGAATGTATGAGTTTCTCAAGATTGGTAACAGATAGAAACAAGAGAAAGTACACAGTGATTCATCTACCTAGAGAAGTTACAGAGGTTTACACAGAGAAATCCAAGTGTAACTGCAAGAAAATAAGAGAGACTTAGAAAACCGGTAAAACCTACATTGTTGATAGAGTTGGGAGTACTTAGCACTGTGAAAACAGCACTTTCGCACAAAGAAATCTACTTCTCTAAGACCGGGAAACAGTGAACGGAGAATGTATGTGTTTCTCAAGATTGGTACCAGATAGAAACAAGAGAAAGTACACAGTGATTCATCTGCCTAGAGAAGTTACAGAGGTTTACACAGAGAAATCCAAGTGTAACTCCAAGAAAATAAGAGAGACTTAGAAAACCGGTAAAACCTACATTGTTGATAGAGTTGGGAGTACTTAGCACTGTGAAAATAGCACTTTCGCAGAAAGAAATCTACTTCTCTAAGACTGGGAATCAGTGAACAGAGAATGTGTGAGTTTCTCAAGATTGGTAACAGATAGAAACAAGAGAAAGTACACAGTGATGCATCTACCTAGAGAAGTTACAGAGGGTTACACAGAGAATTCCAAGTATAAGTGCAAGAAAATAAGAGAGACTTAGAAAACTCGTAAAAACTACATTGTTGATAGAGTTGGGAGTACTTAGCACTGTGAAAACAGCACTTTCGCAGAAAGAAATCTACTTCTCTAAGACTGGAAAACAGTGAACAGAGAATGTATGAGTTTCTCAAGATTGGTAACTGACAGAAACAAGAGAAAGTCCACAGAGATTCATCTACGGAGAGAAGTTAGAGAGGTTTACACAGAGAATTCCAAGTATAAGTACAAGCAAATAAGAGAGACTTAGAAAACCGGTAAAACCTACATTGTTGATAGAGTTGGGAGTACTTAGCACTGTGAAAACAGCACTTTCGCACAAAGAAATCTACTTCTCTAAGACTGGGAAACAGTAAACAGAGAATGTATGCGTTTCTCAAGATTGGTAACAGATAGAAACAACAGAAAGTACACAGTGATTCATCTACCTAGAGAAGTTACAGAGGTTTACACAGAGAATTCCAAGTATAAGTACCAGCAAATAAGAGAGACTTAGAAAACCGGTAAAACCTACATTGTTGATAGAGTTGGGAGTACTTAGCACTGTGAAAACAGGACTTTCGCACAAAGAAATCTACTTCTCTAAGACCGGGAAACAGGGAACGGAGAATGTATGAGTTTCTCAAGATTGGTAACAGATAGAAACAAGAGAAAGTCCACAGTGATTCATCTACCTAGAGAAGTTACAGAGGTTTACACAGAGAAATCCAAGTGTAACTTCATGAAAATAAGAGAGACTTAGAAAACCAGTAAAACCTACATTGTTGATAGAGTTGGGAGTACTTAGCACTGTGAAAACAGCACTTTCGCACAAAGAAATCTACTTCTCTAAGACTGGGAATCAGTGAACAGAGAATGTGTGAGTTTCTCAAGATTGGTAACAGATAGAAACAAGAGAAAGTCCACAGTGATTCATCTACCTAGAGAAGGTACAGAGGTTTACACAGAGAATTCCAAGTATAAGTACAAGAAAATAAGAGAGACTTAGAAAACTGGTAAAAACTATCTTTTTGATAAGTTGGGAGTACTTAACACTGTGAAAACAGCACTTTCGCACAAAGAAATTTACTTCTCTAAGACCGCGAAACAGTAAACAGAGAATGTATGAGTTTCTCAAGATTGGTAACAGATAGAAACAAGAGAAAGTCCACCGTGATTCATCTACGGAGAGAAGTTAGAGAGGTTTACACAGAGAATTCCAAGTATAAGTACAAGAAAATAAGAGAGACTTAGAAAACTGGTAAAAACTATCTTTTTGATAAGTTGGGAGTACTTAACACTGTGAAAACAGCACTTTCGCACAAAGAAATTTACTTCTCTAAGACCGCGAAACAGTAAACAGAGAATGTATGAGTTTCTCAAGATTGGTAACAGATAGAAACAAGAGAAAGTCCACCGTGATTCATCTACGGAGAGAAGTTAGAGAGGTTTACACAGAGAATTCCAAGTATAAGTACAAGCAAATAAGAGAGACTTAGAAAACCGGTAAAACCTACATTGTTGATAGAGTTGGGAGTACTTAGCACTGTGAAAACAGCACTTTCGCACAAAGAAATCTACTTCTATAAGACTGGGAATCAGTGAACAGAGAATGTGTGAGTTTCTCAAGATTGGTAACAGATAGAAACAAGGGAATGTACACAGTGATTCATCTACCTAGAGAAGTTACAGAGGTTTACACAGAGAATTCCAAGTATAAGTGCAAGAAAATGAGAGAGACTTAGAAAACTCGTAAAACCTACATTGTTGATAGAGTTGGGAGTACTTAGCACTGTGAAAACAGCACTTTCGCAGAAAGAAATCTACTTCTCTAAGACCGGGAAACAGTGAACAGAGAATGTATGAGTTTCTAAAGATTGGTAACAGATAGAAACAAGAGAAAGTACACAGTGATTCATCTACCTAGAGAAGTTACAGAGGTTTACACAGAGAAATCCAAGTGTAACTCCAAGAAAATAAGAGAGACTTAGAAAACCGGTAAAACCTACATTGTTGATAGAGTTGGGAGTACTTAGCACTGTGAAAACAGCACTTTCGCACAAAGAAATCGACTTCTCTAAGACCGGGAAACAGTGAACAGAGAATGTATGAGTTTCTCAAGATTGGTAACAGATAGAAACAAGAGAAAGTCCACCGTGATTCATCTACGGAGAGAAGTTAGAGAGGTTTACACAGAGAATTCCAAGTATAAGTACAAGCAAATAAGAGAGACTTAGAAAACCGGTAAAACCTACATTGTTGATAGAGTTGGGAGTACTTAGCACTGTGAAAACAGCACTTTCGCACAAAGAAATCTACTTCTATAAGACTGGGAATCAGTGAACAGAGAATGTGTGAGTTTCTCAAGATTGGTAACAGATAGAAACAAGGGAATGTACACAGTGATTCATCTACCTAGAGAAGTTACAGAGGTTTACACAGAGAATTCCAAGTATAAGTGCAAGAAAATGAGAGAGACTTAGAAAACTCGTAAAACCTACATTGTTGATAGAGTTGGGAGTACTTAGCACTGTGAAAACAGCACTTTCGCAGAAAGAAATCTACTTCTCTAAGACCGGGAAACAGTGAACAGAGAATGTATGAGTTTCAAAAGATTGGTAACAGATAGAAACAAGAGAAAGTACACAGTGATTCATCTACCTAGAGAAGTTACAGAGGTTTACACAGAGAAATCCAAGTGTAACTCCAAGAAAATAAGAGAGACTTAGAAAACCGGTAAAACCTACATTGTTGATAGAGTTGGGAGTACTTAGCACTGTGAAAACAGCACTTTCGCACAAAGAAATCGACTTCTCTAAGACCGGGAAACAGTGAACAGAGAATGTATGAGTTTCTCAAGATTGGTAACAGATAGAAACAAGAGAAAGTACACAGTGATTCATCTACCGAGAGAAGTTACAGAGGTTTACACAGAGAAATCCAAGTGTAACTCCAAGAAAATAAGAGAGACTAAGAAAACCGGTAAAACCTACATTGTTGATAGAGTTGGGAGTACTTAGCACTGTGAAAACAGCACTTTCGCACAAAGAAATTTACTTCTCTAAGACCGGGAAACAGTGAACGGAGAATGTATGAGTTTCTCAAGATTGGTAACAGATAGAAACAAGAGAAAGTACACAGTGATTCATCTACCTAGAGAAGTTACAGAGGTTTACACAGAGAAATCCAAGTATAACTCCAAGAAAATAAGAGAGACTAAGAAAACCGGTAAAACCTACATTGTTGATAGAGTTGGGAGTACTTAGCACTGTGAAAACAGCACTTTCGCACAAAGAAATTTACTTCTCTAAGACCGGGAAAGAGTGAACGGAGAATGTATGAGTTTCTCAAGATTGGTAACAGATAGAAACAAGAGAAAGTACACAGTGATTCATCTACCTAGAGAAGTTACAGAGGTTTACACAGAGAAATCCAAGTGTAACTCCAAGAAAATAAGAGAGACTAAGAAAACCGGTAAAACCTACATTGTTGATAGAGTTGGGAGTACTTAGCACTGTGAAAAAAGCACTTTCGCACAAAGAAATTTACTTCTCTAACACCGGGAAACAGTGAACGGAGAATGTATGAGTTTCTCAAGATTGGTAACAGATAGAAACAAGAGAAAGTACACAGTGATTCATCTACCTAGAGAAGTTACAGAGGTTTACACAGAGAATTCCAAGTATAAGTGCAAGAAAATAAGAGAGACTTAGAAAACTGGTAAAAACTACCTTTTTGATAAGTTGGGAGTACTTAACACTGTGAAAACAGCACTTTCGCACAAAGAAATTTACTTCTCTAAGACCGCGAAACAGTAAACAGAGAATGTATGAGTTTCTCAAGATTGGTAACAGATAGAAACAAGAGAAAGTCCACAGTGATTCATCTACGGAGAGAAGTTAGAGAGGTTTACACAGATAATTCCAAGTATAACTACAAGCAAATAAGAGAGACTTAGAAAACCGGTAAAACCTACATTGTTGATAGAGTTGGGAGTACTTAGCACTGTGAAAACAGCACTTTCGCAGAAAGAAATCTACTTCTCTAAGACTGGGAATCAGTGAACAGAGAATGTGTGAGTTTCTCAAGATTGGTAACAGATAGAAACAAGAGAAAGTACACAGTGATTCATCTACCTAGAAAAGTTACAGAGGTTTACACAGAGAATTCCAAGTATAAGTGCAAGAAAATAAGAGAGACTTAGAAAACTGGTAAAAACTATATTGTTGATAGAGTTGGGAGTACTTAGCACTGTGAAAACAGCACTTTCGCAGAAAGAAATCTACTTCTCTAAGACCGGGAAACAGTGAACAGAGAATGTATGAGTTTCTCAAGATTGGTAACAGATAGAAACAAGAGAAAGTACACAGTGATTCATCTACCTAGAGAAGTTACAGAGGTTTACACAGAGAAATCCAAGTGTAACTGCAAGAAAATAAGAGAGACTTAGAAAACCGGTAAAACCTACATTGTTGATAGAGTTGGGAGTACTTAGCACTGTGAAAACAGCACTTTCGCACAAAGAAATCTACTTCTCTAAGACCGGGAAACAGTGAACGGAGAATGTATGTGTTTCTCAAGATTGGTACCAGATAGAAACAAGAGAAAGTACACAGTGATTCATCTGCCTAGAGAAGTTACAGAGGTTTACACAGAGAAATCCAAGTGTAACTCCAAGAAAATAAGAGAGACTTAGAAAACCGGTAAAACCTACATTGTTGATAGAGTTGGGAGTACTTAGCACTGTGAAAATAGCACTTTCGCAGAAAGAAATCTACTTCTCTAAGACTGGGAATCAGTGAACAGAGAATGTGTGAGTTTCTCAAGATTGGTAACAGATAGAAACAAGAGAAAGTACACAGTGATGCATCTACCTAGAGAAGTTACAGAGGGTTACACAGAGAATTCCAAGTATAAGTGCAAGAAAATAAGAGAGACTTAGAAAACTCGTAAAAACTACATTGTTGATAGAGTTGGGAGTACTTAGCACTGTGAAAACAGCACTTTCGCAGAAAGAAATCTACTTCTCTAAGACTGGAAAACAGTGAACAGAGAATGTATGAGTTTCTCAAGATTGGTAACTGACAGAAACAAGAGAAAGTCCACAGAGATTCATCTACGGAGAGTAGTTAGAGAGGTTTACACAGAGAATTCCAAGTATAAGTACAAGCAAATAAGAGAGACTTAGAAAACCGGTAAAACCTACATTGTTGATAGAGTTGGGAGTACTTAGCACTGTGAAAACAGCACTTTCGCACAAAGAAATCTACTTCTCTAAGACTGGGAAACAGTAAACAGAGAATGTATGCGTTTCTCAAGATTGGTAACAGATAGAAACAACAGAAAGTACACAGTGATTCATCTACCTAGAGAAGTTACAGAGGTTTACACAGAGAATTCCAAGTATAAGTACCAGCAAATAAGAGAGACTTAGAAAACCGGTAAAACCTACATTGTTGATAGAGTTGGGAGTACTTAGCACTGTGAAAACAGGACTTTCGCACAAAGAAATCTACTTCTCTAAGACCGGGAAACAGGGAACGGAGAATGTATGAGTTTCTCAAGATTGGTAACAGATAGAAACAAGAGAAAGTCCACAGTGATTCATCTACCTAGAGAAGTTACAGAGGTTTACACAGAGAAATCCAAGTGTAACTTCATGAAAATAAGAGAGACTTAGAAAACCAGTAAAACCTACATTGTTGATAGAGTTGGGAGTACTTAGCACTGTGAAAACAGCACTTTCGCACAAAGAAATCTACTTCTCTAAGACTGGGAATCAGTGAACAGAGAATGTGTGAGTTTCTCAAGATTGGTAACAGATAGAAACAAGAGAAAGTCCACAGTGATTCATCTACCTAGAGAAGGTACAGAGGTTTACACAGAGAATTCCAAGTATAAGTACAAGAAAATAAGAGAGACTTAGAAAACTGGTAAAAACTATCTTTTTGATAAGTTGGGAGTACTTAACACTGTGAAAACAGCACTTTCGCACAAAGAAATTTACTTCTCTAAGACCGCGAAACAGTAAACAGAGAATGTATGAGTTTCTCAAGATTGGTAACAGATAGAAACAAGAGAAAGTCCACCGTGATTCATCTACGGAGAGAAGTTAGAGAGGTTTACACAGAGAATTCCAAGTATAAGTACAAGCAAATAAGAGAGACTTAGAAAACCGGTAAAACCTACATTGTTGATAGAGTTGGGAGTACTTAGCACTGTGAAAACAGCACTTTCGCACAAAGAAATCTACTTCTCTAAGACTGGGAATCAGTGAACAGAGAATGTGTGAGTTTCTCAAGATTGGTAACAGATAGAAACAAGGGAATGTACACAGTGATTCATCTACCTAGAGAAGTTACAGAGGTTTACACAGAGAATTCCAAGTATAAGTGCAAGAAAATGAGAGAGACTTAGAAAACTCGTAAAACCTACATTGTTGATAGAGTTGGGAGTACTTAGCACTGTGAAAACAGCACTTTCGCAGAAAGAAATCTACTTCTCTAAGACCGGGAAACAGTGAACAGAGAATGTATGAGTTTCTCAAGATTGGTAACAGATAGAAACAAGAGAAAGTACACAGTGATTCATCTACCTAGAGAAGTTACAGAGGTTTACACAGAGAAATCCAAGTGTAACTCCAAGAAAATAAGAGAGACTTAGAAAACCGGTAAAACCTACATTGTTGATAGAGTTGGGAGTACTTAGCACTGTGAAAACAGCACTTTCGCACAAAGAAATCGACTTCTCTAAGACCGGGAAACAGTGAACAGAGAATGTATGAGTTTCTCAAGATTGGTAACAGATAGAAACAAGAGAAAGTCCACCGTGATTCATCTACGGAGAGAAGTTAGAGAGGTTTACACAGAGAATTCCAAGTATAAGTACAAGCAAATAAGAGAGACTTAGAAAACCGGTAAAACCTACATTGTTGATAGAGTTGGGAGTACTTAGCACTGTGAAAACAGCACTTTCGCACAAAGAAATCTACTTCTATAAGACTGGGAATCAGTGAACAGAGAATGTGTGAGTTTCTCAAGATTGGTAACAGATAGAAACAAGGGAATGTACACAGTGATTCATCTACCTAGAGAAGTTACAGAGGTTTACACAGAGAATTCCAAGTATAAGTGCAAGAAAATGAGAGAGACTTAGAAAACTCGTAAAACCTACATTGTTGATAGAGTTGGGAGTACTTAGCACTGTGAAAACAGCACTTTCGCAGAAAGAAATCTACTTCTCTAAGACCGGGAAACAGTGAACAGAGAATGTATGAGTTTCAAAAGATTGGTAACAGATAGAAACAAGAGAAAGTACACAGTGATTCATCTACCTAGAGAAGTTACAGAGGTTTACACAGAGAAATCCAAGTGTAACTCCAAGAAAATAAGAGAGACTTAGAAAACCGGTAAAACCTACATTGTTGATAGAGTTGGGAGTACTTAGCACTGTGAAAACAGCACTTTCGCACAAAGAAATCGACTTCTCTAAGACCGGGAAACAGTGAACAGAGAATGTATGAGTTTCTCAAGATTGGTAACAGATAGAAACAAGAGAAAGTACACAGTGATTCATCTACCGAGAGAAGTTACAGAGGTTTACACAGAGAAATCCAAGTGTAACTCCAAGAAAATAAGAGAGACTAAGAAAACCGGTAAAACCTACATTGTTGATAGAGTTGGGAGTACTTAGCACTGTGAAAACAGCACTTTCGCACAAAGAAATTTACTTCTCTAAGACCGGGAAACAGTGAACGGAGAATGTATGAGTTTCTCAAGATTGGTAACAGATAGAAACAAGAGAAAGTACACAGTGATTCATCTACCTAGAGAAGTTACAGAGGTTTACACAGAGAAATCCAAGTGTAACTCCAAGAAAATAAGAGAGACTAAGAAAACCGGTAAAACCTACATTGTTGATAGAGTTGGGAGTACTTAGCACTGTGAAAACAGCACTTTCGCACAAAGAAATTTACTTCTCTAAGACCGGGAAAGAGTGAACGGAGAATGTATGAGTTTCTCAAGATTGGTAACAGATAGAAACAAGAGAAAGTACACAGTGATTCATCTACCTAGAGAAGTTACAGAGGTTTACACAGAGAAATCCAAGTGTAACTCCAAGAAAATAAGAGAGACTTAGAAAACCGGTAAAACCTACATTGTTGATAGAGTTGGGAGTACTTAGCACTGTGAAAAAAGCACTTTCGCACAAAGAAATTTACTTCTCTAACACCGGGAAACAGTGAACGGAGAATGTATGAGTTTCTCAAGATTGGTAACAGATAGAAACAAGAGAAAGTACACAGTGATTCATCTACCTAGAGAAGTTACAGAGGTTTACACAGAGAATTCCAAGTATAAGTGCAAGAAAATAAGAGAGACTTAGAAAACTGGTAAAAACTACCTTTTTGATAAGTTGGGAGTACTTAACACTGTGAAAACAGCACTTTCGCACAAAGAAATTTACTTCTCTAAGACCGCGAAACAGTAAACAGAGAATGTATGAGTTTCTCAAGATTGGTAACAGATAGAAACAAGAGAAAGTCCACAGTGATTCATCTACGGAGAGAAGTTAGAGAGGTTTACACAGATAATTCCAAGTATAACTACAAGCAAATAAGAGAGACTTAGAAAACCGGTAAAACCTACATTTTTGATAGAGTTGGGAGTACTTAGCACTGTGAAAACAGCACTTTCGCAGAAAGAAATCTACTTCTCTAAGACTGGGAATCAGTGAACAGAGAATGTGTGAGTTTCTCAAGATTGGTAACAGATAGAAACAAGAGAAAGTACACAGTGATTCATCTACCTAGAAAAGTTACAGAGGTTTACACAGAGAATTCCAAGTATAAGTACAAGAAAATAAGAGAGACTTAGAAAACTGGTAAAAACTACCTTTTTGATAAGTTGGGAGTACTTAACACTGTGAAAACAGCACTTTCGCACAAAGAAATTTACTTCTCTAAGACCGGGAAAGAGTGAAGGGAGAATGTATGAGTTTCTCAAGATTGGTAACAGATAGAAACAAGAGAAAGTACACAGTGATTCATCTACCTAGAGAAGTTACAGAGGTTTACACAGAGAAATCCAAGTGTAACTGCAAGAAAATAAGAGAGACTTAGAAAACCGGTAAAACCTACATTGTTGATAGAGTTGGGAGTACTTAGCACTGTGAAAATAGCACTTTCGCAGAAAGAAATCTATTCTCTAAGACTGCGAATCAGTGAACAGAGAATGTGTGAGTTTCTCAAGATTGGTAACAGATAGAAACAAGAGAAAGTACACAGTGATTCATCTACCTAGAGAAGTTACAGAGGTTTACACAGAGAATTCCAAGTATAAGTGCAAGAAAATAAGAGAGACTTAGAAAACTGGTAAAAACTACCTTTTTGATAAGTTGGGAGTACTTAACACTGTGAAAACAGCACTTTCGCACAAAGAAATTTACTTCTCTAAGACCGCGAAACAGTAAACAGAGAATGTATGAGTTTCTCAAGATTGGTAACTGATAGAAACAAGAGAAAGTCCACAGTGATTCATCTACGGAGAGAAGTTAGAGAGGTTTACACAGAGAATTCCAAGTATAAGTACAAGCAAATAAGAGAGACTTAGAAAACCGGTAAAACCTACATTGTTGATAGAGTTGGGAGTACTTAGCACTGTGAAAACAGCACTTTCGCACAAAGAAATCTACTTCTCTAAGACTGGGAAACAGTAAACAGAGAATGTATGAGTTTCTCAAGATTGGTAACAGATAGAAACAACAGAAAGTACACAGTGATTCATCTACCTAGAGAAGTTACAGAGGTTTACACAGAGAATTCCAAGTATAAGTACAAGCAAATAAGAGAGACTTAGAAAACCGGTAAAACCTATATTGTTGATAGAGTTGGGAGTACTCAGCACTGTGAAAACAGCACTTTCGCACAAAGAAATCTACTTCTCTAAGACCGGGAAACATGGAACGGAGAATGTATGAGTTTCTCAAGATTGGTAACAGATAGAAACAAGAGAAAGTCCACAGTGATTCATCTACCTAGAGAAGTTACAGAGGTTTACACAGAGAAATCCAAGTGTAACATCATGAAAATAAGAGAGACTTAGAAAACCAGTAAAACCTACATTGTTGATAGAGTTGGGAGTACTTAGCACTGTGAAAACAGCACTTTCGCACAAAGAAATCTACTTCTCTAAGACTGGGAATCAGTGAACAGAGAATGTGTGAGTTTCTCAAGATTGGTAACAGATAGAAACAAGAGAAAGTCCACAGTGATTCATCTACCTAGAGAAGTTACAGAGGTTTACACAGAGAATTCCAAGTATAAGTACAAGAAAATAAGAGAGACTTAGAAAACTGGTAAAAACTACCTTTTTGATTAGTTGGGAGTACTTAACAATGTGAAAACAGCACTTTCGCACAACGAAATTTACTTCTCTAAGACCGCGAAACAGTAAACAGAGAATGTATGAGTTTCTCAAGATTGGTAACAGATAGAAACAAGAGAAAGTCCACCGTGATTCATCTACGGAGAGAAATTAGAGAGGTTTACACAGAGAATTCCAAGTATAAGTACAAGCAAATAAGAGAGACTTAGGAAACCGGTAAAACCTACATTGTTGATAGAGTTGGGAGTACTTAGCGCTGTGAAAACAGCACTTTCGCACAAAGAAATCTACTTCTATAAGACTGGGAATCAGTGAACAGAGAATGTGTGAGTTTCTCAAGATTGGTAACAGATAGAAACAAGGGAATGTACACAGTGATTCATCTACCTAGAGAAGTTACAGAGGTTTACACAGAGAATTCCAAGTATAAGTGCAAGAAAATGAGAGAGACTTAGAAAACTCGTAAAACCTACATTGTTGATAGAGTTGGGAGTACTTAGCACTGTGAAAACAGCACTTTCGCAGAAAGAAATCTACTTCTCTAAGACCGGGAAACAGTGAACAGAGAATGTATGAGTTTCTCAAGATTGGTAACAGATAGAAACAAGAGAAAGTACACAGTGATTCATCTACCTAGAGAAGTTACAGAGGTTTACACAGAGAAATCCAAGTGTAACTCCAAGAAAATAAGAGAGACTAAGAAAACCGGTAAAACCTACATTGTTGATAGAGTTGGGAGTACTTAGCACTGTGAAAACAGCACTTTCTCACAAAGAAATTTACTTCTCTAAGACCGGGAAAGAGTGAACGGAGAATGTATGAGTTTCTCAAGATTGGTAACAGATAGAAACAAGAGAAAGTACACAGTGATTCATCTACCTAGGGAAGTTACAGAGGTTTACACAGAGAAATCCAAGTGTAACTCCAAGAAAATAAGAGAGACTTAGAAAACCGGTAAAACCTACATTGTTGATAGAGTTGGGAATACTTAGCACTGTGAAAATAGCACTTTCGCAGAAAGAAATCTACTTCTCTAAGACTGCGAATCAGTGAACAGAGAATGTGTGAGTTTCTCAAGATTGGTAACAGATAGAAACAAGAGAAAGTACACAGTGATTCATCTACCTAGAGAAGTTACAGAGGTTTACACAGAGAAATCCAAGTGTAACTCCAAGAAAATAAGAGAGACTAAGAAAACCGGTAAAACCTACATTGTTGATAGAGTTGGGAGTACTTAGCACTGTGAAAACAGCACTTTCGCACAAAGAAATTTACTTCTCTAAGACCGGGAATGAGTGAACGGAGAATGTATGAGTTTCTCAAGATTGGTAACAGATAGAAACAAGAGAAAGTACACAGTGATTCATCTACCTAGAGAAGTTACAGAGGTTTACACAGAGAAATCCAAGTGTAACTCCAAGAAAATAAGAGAGACTAAGAAAACCGGTAAAACCTACATTGTTGATAGAGTTGGGAGTACTTAGCACTGTGAAAACAGCACTTTCGCACAAAGAAATTTACTTCTCTAAGACCGGGAAACAGTGAACGGAGAATGTATGAGTTTCTCAAGATTGGTAACAGATAGAAACAAGAGAAAGTACACAGTGATTCATCTACCTAGAGAAGTTACAGAGGTTTACACAGAGAATTCCAAGTATAAGTGCAAGAAAATAAGAGAGACTTAGAAAACTGGTAAAAACTACCTTTTTGATAAGTTGGGAGTACTTAACACTGTGAAAACAGCACTTTCGCACAAAGAAATTTACTTCTCTAAGACCGCGAAACAGTAAACAGAGAATGTATGAGTTTCTCAAGATTGGTAACAGATAGAAACAAGAGAAAGTCCACAGTGATTCATCTACGGAGAGAAGTTAGAGAGGTTTACACAGAGAATTCCAAGTATAAGTACAAGCAAATAAGAGAGACTTAGAAAACCGTTAAAACCTACATTGTTGATAGAGTTGGGAGTACTTAGCACTGTGAAAACAGCACTTTCGCAGAAAGAAATCTACTTCTCTAAGACTGGGAATCAGTGAACAGAGAATGTGTGAGTTTCTCAAGATTGGTAACAGATAGAAACAAGAGAAAGTACACAGTGATTCATCTACCTAGAGAAGTTACAGAGGTTTACACAGAGAATTCCAAGTATAAGTGCAAGAAAATAAGAGAAACTTAGAAAACTCGTAAAAACTACATTGTTGATAGAGTTGGGAGTACTTAGCACTGTGAAAACAGCACTTTCGCAGAAAGAAATCTACTTCTCTAAGACCGGGAAACAGTGAACAGAGAATGTATGAGTTTCTCAAGATTGGTAACAGATAGAAACAAGAGAAAGTACACAGTGATTCATCTACCTAGAGAAGTTACAGAGGTTTACACAGAGAAATCCAAGTGTAACTCCAAGAAAATAAGAGAGACTTAGAAAACCGGTAAAACCTACATTGTTGATAGAGTTGGGAGTACTTAGCACTGTGAAAATAGCACTTTCGCAGAAAGAAATCTACTTCTCTAAGACTGGGAATCAGTGAACAGAGAATGTGTGAGTTTCTCAAGATTGGTAACAGATAGAAACAAGAGAAAGTACACAGTGATTCATCTACCTAGAGAAGTTACAGAGGTTTACACAGAGAATTCCAAGTATAAGTGCAAGAAAATAAGAGAGACTTAGAAAACTGGTAAAAACTACCTTTTTGATAAGTTGGGAGTACTTAACACTGTGAAAACAGCACTTTCGCACAAAGAAATTTACTTCTCTAAGACCGCGAAACAGTAAACAGAGAATGTATGAGTTTCTCAAGATTGGTAACTGATAGAAACAAGAGAAAGTCCACAGTGATTCATCTACGGAGAGAAGTTAGAGAGGTTTACACAGAGAATTCCAAGTATAAGTACAAGCAAATAAGAGAGACTTAGAAAACCGGTAAAACCTACATTGTTGATAGAGTTGGGAGTACTTAGCACTGTGAAAACAGCACTTTCGCACAAAGAAATCTACTTCTCTAAGACTGGGAAACAGTAAACAGAGAATGTATGAGTTTCTCAAGATTGGTAACAGATAGAAACAACAGAAAGTACACAGTGATTCATCTACCTAGAGAAGTTACAGAGGTTTACACAGAGAATTCCAAGTATAAGTACAAGCAAATAAGAGAGACTTAGAAAACCGGTAAAACCTACATTGTTGATAGAGTTGGGAGTACTTAGCACTGTGAAAACAGCACTTTCGCACAAAGAAATCTACTTCTCTAAGACCGGGAAACAGGGAACGGAGAATGTATGAGTTTCTCAAGATTGGTAACAGATAGAAACAAGAGAAAGTCCACAGTGATTCATCTACCTAGAGAAGTTACAGAGGTTTACACAGAGAAATCCAAGTGTAACTTCATGAAAATAAGAGAGACTTAGAAAACCAGTAAAACCTACATTGTTGATAGAGTTGGGAGTACTTAGCACTGTGAAAATAGCACTTTCGCACAAAGAAATCTACTTCTCTAAGACTGGGAAACAGTAAACAGAGAATGTATGAGTTTCTCAAGATTGGTAACAGATAGAAACAATAGAAAGTACACAGTGATTCATCTACCTAGAGAAGTTACAGAGGTTTACACAGAGAATTCCAAGTATAAGTGCAAGAAAATAAGAGAGACTTAGAAAACTGGTAAAAACTACCTTTTTGATAAGTTGGGAGTACTTAACACTGTGAAAACAGCACTTTCGCACAAAGAAATTTACTTCTCTAAGACCGCGAAACAGTAAACAGAGAATGTATGAGTTTCTCAAGATTGGTAACAGATAGAAACAAGAGAAAGTCCACCGTGATTCATCTACGGAGAGAAGTTAGAGAGGTTTACACAGAGAATTCCAAGTATAAGTACAAGCAAATAAGAGAGACTTAGAAAACCGGTAAAACCTACATTGTTGATAGAGTTGGTAGTACTTAACACTGTGAAAACAGCACTTTCGCAGAAAGAAATCTACTTCTCTAAGACTGGGAATTGTTGGGAGCTCATGGAGACTGCGCCACCAAAATGGCGCCGACCGGAAGGACCGCGCCCTGCCTTAAGCCCTCACCACGACAGTGTCTGCCCAGCAACTAAGCCAGCTCATCGCCCATTGGACAGTACCCATCCTATCGGCGCCTCGCTCCCTTTGGTATAAAAGCAGTGGTAACAGGAAATAAAGTGTTCCGCTTCTCGTCTCCTGCTGAAACAGTGTCTCGGTCCTCTCCTTTGCGGGCAAAGGGGAACTTGGGCTGCGACATCTGGCGCCCGAACGTGGGGCCTGAAGCGACCCTCACCGCGGGGACGCCCGGACAGGTGAGCAGGCAGTTGCCTGGGACGGTATTTACCGGGTCGGTATTAACCGGAGGCTTGTAGATAGCCTGAAATCACATAGACATGGGGAATCAACCTTCTAGCCAGAAATTGGTACACTCCCTGAAAGGCTTGTTTAAATGCAAGGGAGTGGGGATAAAGTCAAGAACCATAGAGGCCTTCTTAAGAGCAGTAGAACAGGCGGCCCCGTGGTTCCTTGTTTCGGGCCACCTCACCTTGGGCGCCTGGAATAAATTGGGGGGAGACCTCACTAGAGAGGACGCTCAAGGCCGCCTCGCCCCTGGGGTGATGAGCGTCTGGATTCTGGTGTTAACCTGTTTGCAGGATGAGACTGGAATCTTCGAAAGGCTATTGACACAGGGACAGGATGCGTTTGAACAGGTACAGGAGGAGGCCTCGAGGAGAGGCGACTCTCCTCAAAACTCAGACAGCGATGAGTCTGGGAGCAGCACAGACAATGGCCCCGAAGATTATCACCCGCGAGATAGGAGCAACCGCTCACGGGGAGTTGAGGGAAAGACCCCTCCGGTTAAGGATAAACCCCCGGACGGGGACCCTGCCTCAGGTTTAGGGGAAGGACTATCAGGCCTGAGGCTCAATCTTCCCTGCCCCTCGCCTTCTGCCCCCCCCCTTACAACCCCAACAATACTGACAATGGCAGCACCCCGCGGCGTAGCCTATTGGGGAAGAATTTCTGGCGAGGCTTTAACGCCGCCGCCTTCCCGGTTTTTATTGACGATCAGGGAGATCGCCATCACGAACCTCTAGACTTTAAATTAGTCAAAACCTAGCAGATGGTGTAAGGGCCTATGGGGCCAGTTCCCCTTTTGTACTGGGTATGTTACGATCCCTGGCGGAGACCGCCCTGACGCCCAGTGATTGGACTAACTTGGCCCGTACCTGTCTGTCTCCGGGTCAATTCCTCGACTGGAGGTCTCTTATGTATGATTATGCCACTGAACAAGCAGCGAAGAACGCTAGTGTCCTTCGTCAGCCTGAATGGACGGTTGAAATGCTGATGGGGTATGGCCCATATGTGAACCAGCAAGCTGAATATCCCCCTCAGGTTTATGAGCAGGTAGGCAAGTTAGCAATAAGAGCTTGGCAGGCCCTCCCTCACAGGGGAGAAGGCGCTGGACAGCTTACAAAAATTTTTCAGAAACCCACAGAAACCTTCTCCGACTTCGTAGCACGTATGTCTGACTCTGTCCAAAAGGTCATGGGTGAATCCCCTAATACCACTGTTTTCTTGAAGCAGTTGGTTTTTGAGCAATGCTCAGAGGAGTGCAGGAAGATTATCACAGCCCATAAGAATAAGGGTTTAGAAGTGTGGCTCCCCCTCTGCCGAGATGTCAACCCTGCTAACTCTGGGTTGGCAGCCGCTGTGGTTGCGGCTATACAAGCCTCATCTACCGTCCCCTCCCGGGGGCCTCAAAAACCCTCGGGATGCTTTTATTGTGGGCAACCTGATCACTTCCGAAGAAACTGCCCCCTTAAGGGGCGCAAGCCACCGCCCGGGGAGGGGAGCCCTTCCTCGGACACTCCACTGTGCCCCCGCTGTGAACGGGGTCGCCACCTTGCTTCAGACTGCTATTCTAAAACTACCAAGGATGGGCGACCCCTACCCACCCCTGGTGGCCCAGGCGCCAGGCCAAAAAACCCCCAGAGGGGCCCTCCGCACCAGGGCCCCGCCCAAATTTGCGGTGCTCAACTAGTCCAGAAACCGAGGAAGGGACACCCCCTACCCATCACACCCCTAGAAGAGCGACAGCAGGAAGTGCAGGACTGGACCTCCGTACCACCACCAGACTCATACTAACCCCCGAGATGGGGGTCCAGGCATTGCCTTCTGACATGTCCGGTCCCCTCCCACAAGATACGGTGGGGATCGTCATGGGTCGCAGCAGTGCCACCATGAAGGGGCTAGTAATCCACCCGGGTGTGATTGACTCCGACTACACTGGCATAATTAGAATTATGGTTTCTTCCCCAAAAGGCATCGCTGCCCTCTGTCCAGGGGACCGGATAGCCCAATTACTTGTACTCCCTAGTTGCCATTCCCTGTTTCCGGCCAACTCTTGTTCTCGGGGAACCCAAGGCTTTGGATCTACGGGAAACACATTGGCCATGCTATCGCTAGAATTGGGAAAGCGTCCTGTCTACAGCCTTCAAGTAAATGGTCACAGTATGACTGGATTGCTTGACACCGGGGCCGATGTGAGTGTCATCTCCTTAAGGGATTGGCCTACAGCCTGGCCTTTAAGCTCCTCAACTGACCTGCTAAGGGGCCTCGGCTACGCCTCTACCCCTCAAAAAAGTGCTCAACAATTACACTGGGCAGATGCTGAGGGACATAATGGGATTTTTCAGCCATATGTCCTCGATACACCCATCACATTGTGGGGGAGAGAGGTCCTTAATTGCCTGGGTCTCCGGCTCACCAATGAAAACACAGATACGGGCTCAGCCCAGAGTGTGGCCCAACAGATTATGAAGAAATTTGGTTATTCTCCAGGGAAGGGTCTAGGAAAAACCCTCCAGGGAAAACCCGAGCCGATTGAGACCCAGGGTGTTGTAGGCAGAAAGGGTCTGGGTTTTCGGTAGGGGCCACTGAGCAGATAAAGATAAAGTGGATTACCACACAGCCGGTGTGGGTGGCTCAGTGGCCCCTTCCTAAAGAAAAGCTGGAAACTGCTCGCGTTCTGGTTGAGGAACAGGTCATGAAGGGCCATTTGCAGCCCTCCAATTCCCCTTGGAATACCCCAATTTTTGTTATTAGGAAGAAATCAGGAAAATGGAGACTATTACAAGACCTTCGTGCTGTCAATGCAGTTATGGAGGTCATGGGCCCCATTCAGCGTGGCCTGCCCAGCTTAGCGGCCATCCCCAAAGGATGGAAGATCATAGTGATGGATATTAAAGATTGCTTTTTCTCCATCCCACTGCATCCAGATGACTCATCACATTTTGCTTTTACCCTGCCGGCTGTAAATCATACCACCCCAGACCAGCGGTATGAATGGGTTGTGCTGCCGCAGGGCATGGCCAACAGCCCCACACTATGTCAACTGTTCGTTTACAAGGTCCTGTACCCAGTGCTCCTGAAATGGCCCCAAGTCACTTGCATCCATTATATGGATGATATTCTCCTTACCGCCGCTTCCATTGCTCCTTTGGAGCAATGTTTCATGGCCCTTTCTGAAGCGATGGCCTGTGCGGGGCTTCACCTTGCCCCAGAGAAGGTGCAGAGAGGAGATAAAGCAGACTTCTTGGGGGCGAAAATTTCACCTCAGGCTATTCAACCTCAAAAGGTCACCCTTAGAAAAGATTGCCTCAACACACTCAATGACTTTCAAAAACTCCTTGGAGATATTCAGTGGGTGCGGCCCTATTTACCGCTCGCAAACTTTGAACTTTCCCCGTTATATGACATTCTTAAGGGCGACCCCCACCTGTCCTCTCCTCGAGAGTTGACTCCTGAGGCAAGAGAGGCCCTGGAACGGGTGGAAAGTACCCTCTCCGTAGCCTCGCTCAGCCGTCGGGACCCTGCCCTCCCTCTTTTATTATGTATTATTCCAACTCAGCGCCAACCTACCGGGGTGTTATGGCAGGGTGGCCCCCTCCGCTGGATCCATCCCCGCCTGTCACCGCAGCGTAGTATTGAATGGTACCCTGGCGCTGTAGCCCGACTGGGCTTTATTGGATTGTCTGAAGCTATTCAATTCATGGGACACAGCCCCTCGCAGCTCATTGTCCCATATGATAAGACCCAAGTCCAGACCCTGGCCGCCACCTCTGATGACTGGGCCATCCTCCTATGCTCCTTCTCTGGAATCGTAGACAATCACTACCCAAAAGACCCATTTTTACAATTTTATTCTCGGCACCCAGTTATCTTCCCCAAGATAACCTCCAATAAACCAATCCCAAATGCCGTCTCCATCTATACTGATGGGTCTAGCTCTGGTCTAGGCAGTATTCATATCCCTGGCCAGTCCTCTCAGACCCACTTGTTCCCTAACTGTTCAGCTCAAATTGTAGAATTGAAGGCAGTTGAGTTGGTGTTCCAGCAAGTTCACCTCCCATTCAATTTAATCTCTGACTCTGCCTATGTAGTGCAAGCAGTGCTCTGTCTGGAGGCAGCTGGCTTAATTAACTCTGCCTCCCCCGCCGCAGCTGTTTTCCGTAACATTCAGGACCTCATTCATTCCCGCACTCACCCCTTTTTTATTGTTCAACATAGAGCTCACCAATCCCTTCCGGGTCCCATTACCGAAGGTAATGCTGCTGCAGACCGTTTGACCCGTGTTCCCCTTATCCTGTCTGCCCTAGAGCAAGCTCTGCAATTCCACAAACAATTCCACGTTAATTCTAAAACCCTTGCTAGTCATTTTCACATTTCTCGGGAGGCCGCGCGCGGCATCGTCCGCAACTGTACTGCTTGTGCCCCACATCTCCCGGCCTTGCCGATGGGGGTCAATCCAAGGGGCCTTCGCCCCTGTCACCTCTGGCAGATGGATGTCACACATATTGCTGAATTCGGCAGATTGAAATACGTGCATGTCTCTGTGGACACCTGTTCTGGGATCATTTTTGCCAGTGCCCATACAGGTGAAACCGCCCGGCATGTTATCTCCCATTGCCTTGCTGCTTGGGCAGCATGGGGAGCCCCTTCCACTCTTAAAACAGATAATGGTCCTGCTTACACTAGCCAAGCCTTCATGGCTTTCCTAGCTGCCATGCGTGTCCACTGCTCCCATGGCATCCCTTACAATCCTCAAGGCCAGGGCATAGTGGAACGAGCACATCACACTCTCAAGGCTTGCTTACTAAAACAAAAAGGGGGAATTGGTGAGGGCCATTCCCCACAGAACAGACTAGCCCTGGCCCTGTTCACATTAAATTTTCTTTCACTCGATCGGGAGGGGCAGTCGGCGGCAGAGCGCCATTCGGGGACAGAGACACATCGATCCCGCTTGGCAATGTGGAAGGATACCATTTCGGGAAAATGGTTGGGCCCTGCCCCCGTCATAACCGCCACCCGAGGGGCAGTCTGTATCTTCCCACAGGACGCTGACTGCCCTTTGTGGGTCCCGGAACGCCTCACTCGGACTATCAAGGATGGATCCGCAGCTACGCAACCCGTCAGTACTGCTGCTGATACTGTGGATCCCCCTCCTGGGAGCAACGGAGGGGGCAGATGAGTATTGGGGTTTACTAGACACCCTGCCCCTACCAATCCCTGTTCATCATACATCTCCGCTCCTACCCCGCTTCTTTACCACCAATTACTCTCTGCAACTTCCAGCCGTTCCTATGGATGAAAGTATTAGCCCAGAGCAGCGCCCCCTTAATGTCACCCTGAAAGGCCTGCTCTGCTTCACGGTATGCCGCAACTTATCGGACCTGACAACAGATGGCCACTCCTGTGTCACCTTTTACCTTCCCCCCCACTCCCGTATGTGTTCAACTCCCGTTCATGTTCCTGCTTCACAACGGTTCCCAAACAAGCTCTATTCAGTGCCGCAACAGCACTTGCTTTTACTCTCTTTGTTGGAATGCTACTCTCTTTCAGACGGCGATAGTCGCCAGACTGCCGAGATATGTCCCTTGGCCTGTGAAATCCCCGTCGCCAGCCGAACTGTGGAGATCCAAGCGTGATTTCGGCCTCACTGCGGCGATCGTAGCCGCCGTCACAGCCTCCGTAGCTGCAGCCGCTACTGCCGCTGTGGCCTTCACCCAAAATATTGAAACTGCCACCGTTGTTAATAGCATGGCGCAAAACACTGCTAATGCTCTCCAGACCCAGGCGGCTGTGAGCGACCACGTGTTGGGGGCTATCCATATCCTGAATCACCGTATAGACTTGGTACAAGAACAATTGGATTCTCTGGTTCAAATCACCCAGTTGGGGTGCGCATGGCGCCTCCCCTCCCTGTGTGTGACCTCGGTACATTTCGACAATATCTCCCGAGCTGCTAACCTATCCCGCCTCCTTTCGCATCAACTGTAAACCAATTGGTCTCAGCGCATGGAACTGCTCCTAACCCAGTTGCGTACAGAGATTGTACGGGTTAATTCCACCAGGGTAGATCTTGCCATGGCGACCTCGTTGCGTGATTGGTTGAAGGGTGCGCTCGGCTTCCTCCAGCAGTGGGCGGGCACCGGTCTTTTGGGGGCTGCTTTGCTGGCAAGCGTGTTATTTCTTGTTCTGTGGATAAGAAGACGGTCCCGACAACAAAGCGTCCGTTATAGTCTACTTGTTCAGGCATTTGCCCACACCGCCGAGCGCGATCCATCGGCTCAGGTGTGGCTGTCTCTATTGGATCGCTCCTAGCCTCGACCCCCTGAACAGAGGGAGGTGTAGCCAATGACGGGCAACCTCCTCTGGGAAAACTACCAACCTAAGACAGGGAGCACACCTTGCTGTGTGCCACCCCCATGACGGGTAAGGAGTTCTTCCGCAGAGGATGACCTAAGACAGGCAGCCTCGCCTACCCTTACTAAAACAAAAGGGGGGAGATGTTGGGAGCTCATGGAGACTGCGCCACCAAAATGGCGCCGACCGGAAGGACCGCGCCCTGCCTTAAGCCCTCACCACGGCAGTGTCTGCCCAGCAACTAAGCCAGCTCATCGCCCATTGGACAGTAACCATCCTATCGGCGCCTCGCTCCCTTTGGTATAAAAGCAGTGGTAACAGGAAATAAAGTGTTCCGCTTCTCGTCTCCTGCTGAAACAGTGTCTCGGTCCTCTCCTTTGCGGGCAAAGGGGAACTTGGGCTGCGACAGGGAATCAGTGAACAGAGAATGTGTGAGTTTCTCAAGATTGGTAACAGATAGAAACAAGAGAAAGTACACAGTGATTCATCTACCTAGAGAAGTTACAGAGGTTTACACAGAGAATTCCAAGTATAAGTGCAAGAAAATAAGCGAGACTTAGAAAACTCGTAAAAACTACATTGTTGATAGAGTTGGGAGTACTTAGCACTGTGAAAACAGCACTTTCGCAGAAAGAAATCTACTTCTCTAAGACCGGGAAACAGTGAACAGAGAATGTATGAGTTTCTCAAGATTGGTAACAGATAGAAACAAGAGAAAGTACACAGTGATTCATCTACCTAGAGAAGTTACAGAGGTTTACACAGAGAAATCCAAGTGTAACTCCAAGAAAATAAGAGAGACTTAGAAAACCGGTAAAACCTACATTGTTGATAGAGTTGGGAGTACTTAGCACTGTGAAAACAGCACTTTCGCACAAAGAAATCTACTTCTCTAAGACCGGGAAACAGTGAACAGAGAATGTATGAGTTTCTCAAGATTGGTAACAGATAGTAACAAGAGAAAGTACACAGTGATTCATCTACCTAGAGAAGTTACAGAGGTTTACACAGAGAAATCCAAGTGTAACTCCAAGAAAATAAGAGAGACTTAGAAAACCGGTAAAACCTACATTGTTGATAGAGTTGGGAGTACTTAGCACTGTGAAAACAGCACTTTCGCACAAAGAAATCTACTTCTCTAAGACTGGGAATCAATGAACAGAGAATGTGTGAGTTTCTCAAGATTGGTAACAGATAGAAACAAGAGAAAGTACACAGTGATTCATCTACCTAGAGAAGTTACAGAGGTTTACACAGAGAATTCCAAGTATAAGTGCAAGAAAATAATAGAGACTTAGAAAACTCGTAAAAACTACATTGTTGATAGAGTTGGGAGTACTTAGCACTGTGAAAACAGCACTTTCGCAGAAAGAAATCTACTTCTCTAAGACCGGGAAACAGTGAACAGAGAATGTATGAGTTTCTCAAGATTGGTAACAGATAGAAACAACAGAAAGTACACAGTGATTCATCTACCTAGAGAAGTTACAGAGGTTTACACAGAGAAATCCAAGTGTAACTTCATGAAAGTAAGAGAGACTTAGAAAACCAGTAAAACCTACATTGTTGATAGAGTTGGGAGTACTTAGCACTGTGAAAACAGCACTTTCGCAGAAAGAAATCTACTTCTCTAAGACTGGGAATCAGTGAACAGAGAATGTGTGAGTTTCTCAAGATTGGTAACAGATAGAAACAAGAGAAAGTCCACAGTGATTCATCTACCTAGAGAAGTTACAGAGGTTTACACAGAGAATTCCAAGTATAAGTACAAGAAAATAAGAGAGACTTAGAAAACTGGTAAAAACTACCTTTTTGATAAGTTGGGAGTACTTAACAATGTGAAAACAGCACTTTCGCACAAAGAAATTTACTTCTCTAAGACCGCGAAACAGTAAACAGAGAATGTATGAGTTTCTCAAGATTGGTAACAGATAGAAACAAGAGAAAGTCCACCGTGATTCATCTACGGAGAGAAGTTAGAGAGGTTTACACAGAGAATTCCAAGTATAAGTACAAGCAAATAAGAGAGACTTAGAAAACCGGTAAAACCTACATTGTTGATAGAGTTGGGAGTACTTAGCACTGTGAAAACAGCACTTTCGCACAAAGAAATCTACTTCTCTAAGACTGGGAAACAGTAAACAGAGAATGTATGAGTTTCTCAAGATTGGTAACAGATAGAAACAAGAGAAAGTACACAGTGATTCATCTACCTAGAGAAGTTACAGAGGTTTACACATAGAATTCCAAGTATAAGTGCAAGAAAATAAGAGAGACTTAGAAAACTGGTAAAAACTACCTTTTTGATAAGTTGGGAATACTTAACACTGTGAAAACAGCACTTTCGCACAAAGAAATTTACTTCTCTAAGACCGCGAAACAGTAAACAGAGAATGTATGAGTTTCTCAAGATTGGTAACAGATAGAAACAAGAGAAAGTCCACAGTGATTCATCTACGGAGAGAAGTTAGAGAGGTTTACACAGAGAATTCCAAGTATAAGTACAAGCAAATAAGAGAGACTTAGAAAACCGGTAAAACCTACATTGTTGATAGAGTTGGGAGTACTTAGCACTGTGAAAACAGCACTTTCGCAGAAAGAAATCTACTTCTCTAAGACTGGGAATCAGTGAACAGAGAATGTGTGAGTTTCTCAAGATTGGTAACAGATAGAAAGAAGAGAAAGTACACAGTGATTCATCTACCTAGAGAAGTTACAGAGGTTTACACAGAGAATTCCAAGTATAAGTGCAAGAAAATAAGAGAGACTTAGAAAACTCGTAAAAACTACATTGTTGATAGAGTTGGCAGTACTTAGCACTGTGAAAACAGCACTTTCGCACAAAGAAATCTACTTCTCTAAGACCGGGAAACAGGGAACGGAGAATGTATGAGTTTCTCAAGATTGGTAACTGATAGAAACAAGAGAAAGTCCACAGTGATTCATCTACGGAGAGAAGTTAGAGAGGTTTACACAGAGAATTCCAAGTATAAGTACAAGCAAATAAGAGAGACTTAGAAAACCGGTAAAACCTACATTGTTGATAGAGTTGGGAGTACTTAGCACTGTGAAAACAGCACTTTCGCACAAAGAAATCTACTTCTCTAAGACTGGGAAACAGTAAACAGAGAATGTATGAGTTTCTCAAGATTGGTAACAGATAGAAAGAAGAGAAAGTACACAGTGATTCATCTACCTAGAGAAGTTGCAGAGGTTTACACAGAGAAATCCAAGTGTAACTCCAAGAAAATAAGAGAGACTTAGAAAACCGGTAAAACCTACATTGTTGATAGAGTTGGGAGTACTTAGCACTGTGAAAACAGCACTTTCGCACAAAGAAATCGACTTTTCTAAGACCGGGAAACAGTGAACAGAGAATGTATGAGTTTCTCAAGATTGGTAACAGATAGAAACAAGAGAAAGTACACAGTGAATCATCTACCGAGAGAAGTTACAGAGGTTTACACAGAGAAATCCAAGTGTAACTCCAAGAAAATAAGACAGACTAAGAAAACCGGTAAAACCTACATTGTTGATAGAGTTGGGAGTACTTAGCACTGTGAAAACAGCACTTTCGCACAAAGAAATTTACTTCTCTAAGACCGGGAAACAGTGAACGGAGAATGTATGTGTTTCTCAAGATTGGTAACAGACAGAAACAAGAGGAAGTACACAGTGATTCATCTACCTAGAGAAGTTACAGAGGTTTACACAGAGAAATCCAAGTGTAACTCCAAGAAAATAAGAGAGACTTAGAAAACCGGTAAAACCTACATTGTTGATAGAGTTGGGAGTACTTAGCACTGTGAAAACAGCACTTTCGCACAAAGAAATCGACTTCTCTAAGACCGGGAAACAGTGAACAGAGAATGTATGAGTTTCTCAAGATTGGTAACAGATAGAAACAAGAGAAAGTACACAGTGATTCATCTACCGAGAGAAGTTACAGAGGTTTACACAGAGAAATCCAAGTGTAACTCCAAGAAAATAAGAGAGACGAAGAAAACCGGTAAAACCTACATTGTTGACAGAGTTGGGAGTACTTAGCACTGTGAAAACAGCACTTTCGCACAAGAAATTTACTTCTCTAAGACCGGGAAACAGTGAACGGAGAATGTATGTGTTTCTCAAGATTGGTAACAGATAGAAACAAGAGAAAGTACACAGTGATTCATCTACCTAGAGAAGTTACAGAGGTTTACACAGAGAAATCCAACTGTAACTCCAAGAAAATAAGAGAGACTAAGAAAACCGGTAAAACCTACATTGTTGATAGAGTTGGGAGTACTTAGCACTGTGAAAACAGCACTTTCGCACAAAGAAATCTACTTCTCTAAGACTGGGAATCAGTGAACAGAGAATGTGTGAGTCTCTCAAGATTGGTAACAGATAGAAACAAGAGAAAGTCCACAGTGATTCATCTACCTAGAGAAGTTATAGAGGTTTACACAGACAATTCCAAGTATATGTACAAGAAAATAAGAGGGACTTAGAAAACTGGTAAAAACTACCTTTTTGATAAGTTGGGAGTACTTAACACTGTGAAAACAGCACTTTCGCACAAAGAAATTTACTTCTCTAAGACCGGGAAAGAGTGAACGGAGAATGTATGAGTTTCTCAAGATTGGTAACAGATAGAAACAAGAGAAAGTACACAGTGATTCATCTACCTAGAGAAGTTACAGAGGTTTACACAGAGAAATCCAAGTGTAACTCCAAGAAAATAAGAGAGACTTAGAAAACCGGTAAAACCTACATTGTTGATAGAGTTGGGAGTACTTAGCACTGTGAAAATCACACTTTCGCAGAAAGAAATCTACTTCTCTAAGACTGGGAATCAGTGAACAGAGAATGTGTGAGTTTCTCAAGATTGGTAACAGATAGAAACAAGAGAAAGTACACAGTGATTCATCTACCTAGAGAAGTTACAGAGGTTTACACAGAGAATTCCAAGTATAAGTGCAAGAAAATAAGACAGACTTAGAAAACTGGTAAAAACTACCTTTTTGATAAGTTGGGAGTACTTAACACTGTGAAAACAGTACTTTCGCACAAAGAAATTTACTTCTCTAAGACCGCGAAACAGTAAACAGAGAATGCATGAGTTTCTCAAGATTGGTAACTGATAGAAACAAGAGAAAGTCCACAGTGATTCATCTACGGAGAGAAGTTAGAGAGGTTTACACAGAGAATTCCAAGTATAAGTACAAGCAAATAAGAGAGACTTAGAAAACCGGTAAAACCTACATTGTTGATAGAGTTGGGAGTACTTAGCACTGTGAAAACAGCACTTTCGCACAAAGAAATCTACTTCTCTAAGACTGGGAAACAGTAAACAGAGAATGTATGAGTTTCTCAAGATTGGTAACAGATAGAAACAACAGAAAGTACACAGTGATTCATCTACCTAGAGAAGTTACAGAGGTTTACACAGAGAAATCCAAGTGTAACTCCAAGAAAATAAGAGAGACTAAGAAAACCGGTAAAACCTACATTGTTGATAGAGTTGGGAGTACTTAGCACTGTGAAAACAGCACTTTCGCACAAAGAAATTTACTTCTCTAAGACCGGGAAACAGTGAACGGAGAATGTATGCGTTTCTCAAGATTGGTAACAGATAGAAACAACAGAAAGTACACAGTGATTCATCTACCTAGAGAAGTTAAAGAGGTTTACACAGAGAATTCCAAGTATAAGTGCAAGAAAATAAGAGAGACTTAGAAAACTGGTAAAAACTACCTTTTTGATAAGTTGGGAGTACTTAACACTGTGAAAACAGCACTTTCGCACAAAGAAATTTACTTCTCTAAGACCGCGAAACAGTAAACAGAGAATGTATGAGTTTCTCAAGATTGGTAACAGATAGAAACAAGAGAAAGTCCACAGTGATTCATCTACGGAGAGAAGTTAGAGAGGTTTACACAGAGAATTCCAAGTATAAGTACAAGCAAATAACAGAGACTTAGAAAACCGGTAAAACCTACATTGTTGATAGAGTTGGGAGTACTTAGCACTGTGAAAACAGCACTTTCGCAGAAAGAAATCTACTTCTCTAAGACTGGGAATCAGTGAACAGAGAATGTGTGAGTTTCTCAAGATTGGTAACAGATAGAAACAAGAGAAAGTACACAGTGATTCATCTACCTAGAGAAGTTACAGAGGTTTACACAGAGAATTCCAAGTATAAGTGCAAGAAAATAAGAGAGACTTAGAAAACTCGTAAAAACTACATTGTTGATAGAGTTGGGAGTACTTAGTACTGTGAAAACAGCACTTTCGCAGAAAGAAATCTACTTCTCTAAGACCGGAAAACAGTGAACAGAGAATGTATGAGTTTCTCAAGATTGGTAACAGATAGAAACAAGAGAAAGTACACAGTGATTCATCTACCTAGAGAAGTTACAGAGGTTTACACAGAGAAATCCAAGTGTAACTCCAAGAAAATAAGAGAGACTTAGAAAACCGGTAAAACCTACATTGTTGATAGAGTTGGGAGTACTTAGCACTGTGAAAATAGCACTTTCGCAGAAAGAAATCTACTTCTCTAAGACTGGGAGTCAGTGAACAGAGAATGTGTGAGTTTCTCAAGATTGGTAACAGATAGAAACAAGAGAAAGTACACAGTGATTCATCTACCTAGAGAAGTTACAGAGGTTTACACAGAGAATTCCAAGTATAAGTGCAAGAAAATAAGAGAGACTTAGAAAACTGGTAAAAACTACCTTTTTGATAAGTTGGGAGTACTTAACACTCTGAAAACAGCACTTTCGCACAAAGAAATTTACTTCTCTAAGACCGCGAAACAGTAAACAGAGAATGTATGAGTTTCTCAAGATTGGTAACTGATAGAAACAAGAGAAAGTCCACAGTGATTCATCTACGGAGAGAAGTTAGAGAGGTTTACACAGAGAATTCCAAGTATAAGTACAAGCAAATAAGAGAGACTTAGAAAACCGGTAAAACCTACATTGTTGATAGAGTTGGGAGTACTTAGCACTGTGAAAACAGCACTTTCGCACAAAGAAATCTACTTCTCTAAGACCGGGAAACAGTGAACAGAGAATGTATGAGTTTCTCAAGATTGGTAACAGATAGAAACAAGAGAAAGTACACAGTGAATCATCTACCAAGAGAAGTTACAGAGGTTTACACAGAGAAATCCAAGTGTAACTCCAAGAAAATAAGAGAGACTAAGAAACCCGGTAAAACCTACATTGTTGATAGAGTTGGGAGTACTTAGCACTGTGAAAACAGCACTTTCGCACAAAGAAATTTACTTCTCTAAGACCGGGAAACAGTGAACGGAGAATGTATGTGTTTCTCAAGATTGGTAACAGACAGAAACAAGAGAAAGTACACAGTGATTCATCTACCTAGAGAAGTTACAGAGGTTTACACAGAGAAATCCAAGTGTAACTCCAAGAAAATAAGAGAGACTTAGAAAACCGGTAAAACCTACATTGTTGATAGAGTTGGGAGTACTTAGCACTGTGAAAACAGCACTTTCGCACAAAGAAATCGACTTCTCTAAGACCGGGAAACAGTGAACAGAAAATGTATGAGTTTCTCAAGATTGGTAACAGATAGAAACAAGAGAAAGTACACAGTGATTCATCTACCTAGAGAAGTTACAGAGGTTTACACAGAGAAATCCAAGTGTAACTCCAAGAAAATAAGAGAGACTAAGAAAACCGGTAAAACCTACATTGTTGATAGAGTTGGGAGTACTTAGCACTGTGAAAACAGCACTTTCGCACAAAGAAATTTACTTCTCTAAGACCGGGAAACAGTGAACGGAGAATGTATGTGTTTCTCAAGATTGGTAACAGATAGAAACAAGAGAAAGTACACAGTGATTCATCTACCTAGAGAAGTTACAGAGGTTTACACAGAGAAATCCAAGTGTAACTCCAAGAAAATAAGAGAGACTAAGAAAACCGGTAAAACCTACATTGTTGATAGAGTTGGGAGTACTTAGCACTGTGAAAACACCACTTTCGCACAAAGAAATTTACTTCTCTAAGACCGGGAAAGAGTGAACGGAGAATGTATGAGTTTCTCAAGATTGGTAACAGATAGAAACAAGAGAAAGTACACAGTGATTCATCTACCTAGAGAAGTTAGAGAGGTTTACACAGAGAATTCCAAGTATAAGTACAAGCAAATAACAGAGACTTAGAAAACCGGTAAAACCTACATTGTTGATAGAGTTGGGAGTACTTAGCACTGTGAAAACAGCACTTTCGCAGAAAGAAATCTACTTCTCTAAGACTGGGAATCAGTGAACAGAGAATGTGTGAGTTTCTCAAGATTGGTAACAGATAGAAACAAGAGAAAGTACACAGTGATTCATCTACCTAGAGAAGTTACAGAGGTTTACACAGAGAATTCCAAGTATAAGTGCAAGAAAATAAGAGAGACTGAGAAAACTCGTAAAAACTACATTGTTGATAGAGTTGGGAGTACTTAGTACTGTGAAAACAGCACTTTCGCAGAAAGAAATCTACTTCTCTAAGACCGGGAAACAGTGAACAGAGAATGTATGAGTTTCTCAAGATTGGTAACAGATAGAAACAAGAGAAAGTACACAGTGATTCATCTACCTAGAGAAGTTACAGAGGTTTACACAGAGAAATCCAAGTGTAACTCCAAGAAAATAAGAGAGACTTAGAAAACCGGTAAAACCTACATTGTTGATAGAGTTGGGAGTACTTAGCACTGTGAAAACAGCACTTTCGCAGAAAGAAATCTACTTCTCTAAGACTGGGAATCAGTGAACAGAGAATGTGTGAGTTTCTCAAGATTGGTAACAGATAGAAACAAGAGAAAGTACACAGTGATTCATCTACCTAGAGAAGTTACAGAGGTTTACACAGAGAATTCCAAGTATAAGTGCAAGAAAATAAGAGAGACTTAGAAAACTGGTAAAAACTACCTTTTTGATAAGGTGGGAGTACTTAACACTGTGAAAACAGCACTTTCGCACAAAGAAATTTACTTCTCTAAGACCGGGAAACAGTGAACGGAGAATGTATGTGTTTCTCAAGATTGGTAACAGACAGAAACAAGAGAAAGTACACAGTGATTCATCTACCTAGAGAAGTTACAGAGGTTTACACAGAGAAATCCAAGTGTAACTCCAAGAAAATAAGAGAGACTTAGAAAACCGGTAAAACCTACATTGTTGATAGAGTTGGGAGTACTTAGCACTGTGAAAACAGCACTTTCGCACAAAGAAATCGACTTCTCTAAGACCGGGAAACAGTGAACAGAAAATGTATGAGTTTCTCAAGATTGGTAACAGATAGAAACAAGAGAAAGTACACAGTGATTCATCTACCGAGAGAAGTTACAGAGGTTTACACAGAGAAATCCAAGTGTAACTCCAAGAAAATAAGAGAGACTAAGAAAACCGGTAAAACCTACATTGTTGATAGAGTTGGGAGTACTTAGCACTGTGAAAACAGCACTTTCGCACAAAGAAATTTACTTCTCTAAGACCGCGAAACAGTAAACAGAGAATGTATGAGTTTCTCAAGATTGGTAACTGATAGAAACAAGAGAAAGTCCACCGTGATTCATCTACGGAGAGAAGTTAGAGAGGTTTACACAGAGAATTCCAAGTATAAGTACAAGCAAATAAGAGAGACTTAGAAAACCGGTAAAACCTACATTGTTGATAGAGTTGGGAGTACTTAGCACTGTGAAAACAGCACTTTCGCACAAAGAAATCTACTTCCCTAAGACTGGGAAACAGTAAACAGAGAATGTATGAGTTTCTCAAGATTGGTAACAGATAGAAAGAAGAGAAAGTCCACAGTGATTCATCTACCTAGAGAAGTTACAGAGGTTTACACAGAGAATTCCAAGTATACGTACAAGCAAATAAGTGAGACTTAGAAAACCGGTAAAACCTACATTGTTGATAGAGTTGGGAGTACTTAGCACTGTGAAAACAGCACTTTCGCACAAAGAAATTTACTTCTCTAAGACCGGGAAACAGTGAACGGAGAATGTATGTGTTTCTCAAGATTGGTAACAGATAGAAACAAGAGAAAGTACACAGTGATTCATCTACCTAGAGTAGTTACAGAGGTTTACACAGAGAAATCCAAGTGTAACTCCAAGAAAATAAGAGAGACTAAGAAAACCGGTAAAACCTACATTGTTGATAGAGTTGGGAGTACTTAGCACTGTGAAAACAGCACTTTCGCACAAAGAAATTTACTTCTCTAAGACCGGGAAAGAGTGAACGGAGAATGTATGAGTTTCTCAAGATTGGTAACAGATAGAAACAAGAGAAAGTACACAGTGATTCATCTACCTAGAGAAGTTACAGAGGTTTACACAGAGAATTCCAAGTATAAGTGCAAGAAAATAAGAGAGACTTAGAAAACTCGTAAAAACTACATTGTTGATAGAGTTGGGAGTACTTAGTACTGTGAAAACAGCACTTTCGCAGAAAGAAATCTACTTCTCTAAGACCGGGAAACAGTGAACAGAGAATGTATGAGTTTCTCAAGATTGGTAACAGATAGAAACAAGAGAAAGTACACAGTGATTCATCTACCTAGAGAAGTTACAAAGGTTTACACAGAGAAATCCAAGTGTAACTCCAAGAAAATAAGAGAGACTTAGAAAACCGGTAAAACCTACATTGTTGATAGAGTTGGGAGTACTTAGCACTGTGAAAATAGCACTTTCGCAGAAAGAAATCTACTTCTCTAAGACTGGGAATCAGTGAACAGAGAATGTGTGAGTTTCTCAAGATTGGTAACAGATAGAAACAAGAGAAAGTACACAGTGATTCATCTACCTAGAGAAGTTACAGAGGTTTACACAGAGAATTCCAAGTATAAGAGCAAGAAAATAAGAGAGACTTAGAAAACTGGTAAAAACTACCTTTTTGATAAGTTGGGAGTACTTAACACTGTGAAAACAGCACTTTCGCACAAAGAAATTTACTTCTCTAAGACCGCGAAACAGTAAACAGAGAATGTATGAGTTTCTCAAGATTGGTAACTGATAGAAACAAGAGAAAGTCCACAGTGATTCATCTACGGAGAGAAGTTAGAGAGGTTTACACAGAGAATTCCAAGTATAAGTACAAGCAAATAAGAGAGACTTAGAAAACCGGTAAAACCTACATTGTTGATAGAGTTGGGAGTACTTAGCACTGTGAAAACAGCACTTTCGCACAAAGAAATCTACTTCTCTAAGACTGGGAAACAGTAAACAGAGAATGTATGAGTTTCTCAAGATTGGTAACAGATAGGAACAACAGAAAGTACACAGTGATTCCTCTACCTAGAGAAGTTACAGAGGTTTACACAGAGAATTCCAAGTGTAAGTACAAGCAAATAAGAGAGACTTAGAAAACCGGTGAAACCTACATTGTTGATAGAGTTGGGAGTACTTAGCACTGTGAAAACAGCACTTTCGCACAAAGAAATCTACTTCTCTAAGACCGGGAAACAGGGAACGGAGAATGTGTGACTCTCTCAAGATTGGTAACAGATAGAAACAAGAGAAAGTCCACAGTGATTCATCTACCTAGAGAAGTTACAGAGGTTTACACAGAGAATTCCAAGTATAAGTACAAGAAAATAAGAGGGACTTAGAAAACTGGTAAAAACTACCTTTTTGATAAGTTGGGAGTACTTAACACTGTGAAAACACCACTTTCGCACAAAGAAATTTACTTCTCTAAGACAGGGAAAGAGTGAACGGAGAATGTATGAGTTTCTCAAGATTGGTAACAGATAGAAACAAGAGAAAGTACACAGTGATTCATCTACCTAGAGAAGTTACAGAGGTTTACACAGAGAAATCCAAGTGTAACTCCAAGAAAATAAGAGAGACTTAGAAAACCGGTAAAACCTACATTGTTCATAGAGTTGGGAGTACTTAGCACTGTGAAAATAACACTTTCGCAGAAAGAAATCTACTTCTCTAAGACTGGGAATCAGTGAACAGAGAATGTGTGAGTTTCTCAAGATTGGTAACAGATAGAAACAAGAGAAAGTCCACAGTGATTCATCTACCTAGAGAAGTTACAGAGGTTTACACAGAGAATTCCAAGTATAAGTACAAGAAAATAAGAGAGACTTAGAAAACTGGGAAAAACTACCTTTTTGATAAGTTGGGAGTACTTAACACTGTGAAAACAGCACTTTCGCACAAAGAAATTTACTTCTCTAAGACCGCGAAACAGTAAACAGAGAATGTATGAGTTTCTCAAGATTGGTAACTGATAGAAACAAGAGAAAGTCCACCGTGATTCATCTACGGAGAGAAGTTAGAGAGGTTTACACAGAGAATTCCAAGTATAAGTACAAGCAAATAAGAGAGACTTAGAAAACCGGTAAAACCTACATTGTTGATAGAGTTGGGAGTACTTAGCACTGTGAAAACAGCACTTTCGCACAAAGAAATCTACTTCCCTAAGACTGGGAAACAGTAAACAGAGAATGTATGAGTTTCTCAAGATTGGTAACAGATAGAAAGAAGAGAAAGTCCACAGTGATTCATCTACCTAGAGAAGTTACAGAGGTTTACACAGAGAATTCCAAGTATAAGTACAAGCAAATAAGAGAGACTTAGAAAACCGGTAAAACCTACATTGTTGATAGAGTTGGGAGTACTTAGCACTGTGAAAACAGCACTTTCGCACAAAGAAATTTACTTCTCTAAGACCGGGAAACAGTGAACGGAGAATGTATGTGTTTCTCAAGATTGGTAACAGATAGAAACAAGAGAAAGTACACAGTGATTCATCTACCTAGAGTAGTTACAGAGGTTTACACAGAGAAATCCAAGTGTAACTCCAAGAAAATAAGAGAGACTAAGAAAACCGGTAAAACCTACATTGTTGATAGAGTTGGGAGTACTTAGCACTGTGAAAACAGCACTTTCGCACAAAGAAATTTACTTCTCTAAGACCGGGAAAGAGTGAACGGAGAATGTATGAGTTTCTCAAGATTGGTAACAGATAGAAACAAGAGAAAGTACACAGTGATTCATCTACCTAGAGAAGTTACAGAGGTTTACACAGAGAATTCCAAGTATAAGTGCAAGAAAATAAGAGAGACTTAGAAAACTCGTAAAAACTACATTGTTGATAGAGTTGGGAGTACTTAGTACTGTGAAAACAGCACTTTCGCAGAAAGAAATCTACTTCTCTAAGACCGGGAAACAGTGAATAGAGAATGTATGAGTTTCTCAAGATTGGTAACAGATAGAAACAAGAGAAAGTACACAGTGATTCATCTACCTAGAGAAGTTACAAAGGTTTACACAGAGAAATCCAAGTGTAACTCCAAGAAAATAAGAGAGACTTAGAAAACCGGTAAAACCTACATTGTTGATAGAGTTGGGAGTACTTAGCACTGTGAAAATAGCACTTTCGCAGAAAGAAATCTACTTCTCTAAGACTGGGAATCAGTGAACAGAGAATGTGTGAGTTTCTCAAGATTGGTAACAGATAGAAACAACAGAAAGTACACAGTGATTCATCTACCTAGAGAAGTTACAGAGGTTTACACAGAGAATTCCAAGTATAAGAGCAAGAAAATAAGAGAGACTTAGAAAACTGGTAAAACCTACCTTTTTGATAAGTTGGGAGTACTTAACACTGTGAAAACAGCACTTTCGCACAAAGAAATTTACTTCTCTAAGACCGCGAAACAGTAAACAGAGAATGTATGAGTTTCTCAAGATTGGTAACTGATAGAAACAAGAGAAAGTCCACAGTGATTCATCTACGGAGAGAAGTTAGAGAGGTTTACACAGAGAATTCCAAGTATAAGTACAAGCAAATAAGAGAGACTTAGAAAACCGGTAAAACCTACATTGTTGATAGAGTTGGGAGTACTTAGCACTGTGAAAACAGCACTTTCGCACAAAGAAATCTACTTCTCTAAGACTGGGAAACAGTAAACAGAGAATGTATGAGTTTCTCAAGATTGGTAACAGATAGGAACAACAGAAAGTACACAGTGATTCCTCTACCTAGAGAAGTTACAGAGGTTTACACAGAGAATTCCAAGTATAAGTACAAGAAAATAAGAGAGACTTAGAAAACTGGTAAAAACTACCTTTTTGATAAGTTGGGAGTACTTAACACTGTGAAAACAGCACTTTCGCACAAAGAAATTTACTTCTCTAAGACCGCGAAACAGTAAACAGAGAATGTATGAGTTTCTCAAGATTGGTAACAGATAGAAACAAGAGAAAGTCCACCGTGATTCATCTACGGAGAGAAGTTAGAGAGGTTTACACAGAGAATTCCAAGTATAAGTACAAGCAAATAAGAGAGACTTAGAAAACCGGTAAAACCTACATTGTTGGTAGAGTTGGGAGTACTTAGCACTGTGAAAACAGCACTTTCGCAGAAAGAAATCTACTTCTCTAAGACCGGGAAACAGTGAACAGAGAATGTATGAGTTTCTCAAGATTGGTAACAGATAGAAAAAAGAGAAAGTACACAGTGATTCATCTACCTAGAGAAGTTACAGAGGTTTACACAGAGAAATCCAAGTGTAACTCCAAGAAAATAAGAGAGACTTAGAAAACCGGTAAAACCTACATTGTTGATAGAGTTGGGAGTACTTAGCACTGTGAAAACAGCACTTTCGCACAAAGAAATCGACTTCTCTAAGACCGGGAAACAGTGAACAGAGAATGTATGAGTTTCTCAAGATTGGTAACAGATAGAAACAAGAGAAAGTACACAGTGATTCATCTACCGAGAGAAGTTACAGAGGTTTACACAGAGAAATCCAAGTGTAACTCCAAGAAAATAAGAGAGACTAAGAAAACCGGTAAAACCTACATTGTTGATAGAGTTGGGAGTACTTAGCACTGTGAAAACAGCACTTTCGCACAAAGAAATTTACTTCTCTAAGACCGCGAAACAGTAAACAGAGAATGTATGAGTTTCTCAAGATTGGTAACAGATAGAAACAAGAGAAAGTCCACCGTGATTCATCTACGGAGAGAAGTTAGAGAGGTTTACACAGAGAATTCCAAGTATAAGTACAAGCAAATAAGAGAGACTTAGAAAACCGGTAAAACCTACATTGTTGATAGAGTTGGGAGTACTTAGCACTGTGAAAACAGCACTTTCGCACAAAGAAATCTACTTCTCTAAGACTGGGAAACAGTAAACAGAGAATGTATGAGTTTCTCAAGATTGGTAACAGATAAGAACAACAGAAAGTACACAGTGATTCCTCTACCTAGAGAAGTTACAGAGGTTTACACAGAGAATTCCAAGTATAAGTACAAGCAAATAAGAGAGACTTAGAAAACCGGTGAAACCTACATTGTTGATAGAGTTGGGAGTACTTAGCACTGTGAAAACAGCACTTTCGCACAAAGAAATCTACTTCTCTAAGACCGGGAAACTGGGAACGGAGAATGTATGAGTTTCTCAAGATTGGTAACAGATAGAAACAAGAGAAAGTCCACAGTGATTCATCTACCTAGAGAAGTTACAGAGGTTTACACAGAGAATTCCAAGTATAAGTACAAGAAAATAAGAGAGACTTAGAAAACTGGTAAAAACTACCTTTTTGATAAGTTGGGAGTACTTAACACTGTGAAAACAGCACTTTCGCACAAAGAAATTTACTTCTCTAAGATCGCGAAACAGTAAACAGAGAATGTATGAGTTTCTCAAGATTGGTAACAGATAGAAACAAGAGAAAGTCCACCGTGATTCATCTACGGAGAGAAGTTAGAGAGGTTTACACAGAGAATTCCAAGTATAAGTACAAGCAAATAAGAGAGACTTAGAAAACCGGTAAAACCTACATTGTTGGTAGAGTTGGGAGTACTTAGCACTGTGAAAACAGCACTTTCGCAGAAAGAAATCTACTTCTCTAAGACCGGGAAACAGTGAACAGAGAATGTATGAGTTTCTCAAGATTGGTAACAGATAGAAAAAAGAGAAAGTACACAGTGATTCATCTACCTAGAGAAGTTACAGAGGTTTACACAGAGAAATCCAAGTGTAACTCCAAGAAAATAAGAGAGACTTAGAAAACCGGTAAAACCTACATTGTTGATAGAGTTGGGAGTACTTAGCACTGTGAAAACAGCACTTTCGCACAAAGAAATCGACTTCTCTAAGACCGGGAAACAGTGAACAGAGAATGTATGAGTTTCTCAAGATTGGTAACAGATAGAAACAAGAGAAAGTACACAGTGATTCATCTACCGAGAGAAGTTACAAAGGTTTACACAGAGAAATCCAAGTGTAACTCCAAGAAAATAAGAGAGACTAAGAAAACCGGTAAAACCTACATTGTTGATAGAGATGGGAGTACTTAGCACTGTGAAAACAGCACTTTCGCACAAAGAAATTTACTTCTCTAAGACCGCGAAACAGTAAACAGAGAATGTATGAGTTTCTCAAGATTGGTAACAGATAGAAACAAGAGAAAGTACACAGTGATTCATCTACCTACAGAAGTTACAGAGGTTTACACAGAGAATTCCAAGTATAAGTGCAAGAAAATAAGAGAGACTTAGAAAACTGGTAAAAACTACCTTTTTGATGAGTTGGGAGTACTTAACACTGTGAATACAGCACTTTCGCACAAAGAAATTTACTTCTCTAAGACCGCGAAACAGTAAACAGAGAATGTATGAGTTTCTCAAGATTGGTAACAGATAGAAACAAGAGAAAGTCCACAGTGATTCATCTACGGAGAGAAGTTAGAGAGGTTTACACAGAGAATTCCAAGTATAAGTACAAGCAAATAAGAGAGACTTAGAAAACCGGTAAAACCTACATTGTTGATAGAGTTGGGAGTACTTAGCTCTGTGAAAACAGCACTTTCGCAGAAAGAAATCTACTTCTCTAAGACTGGGAATCAGTGAACAGAGAATGTGTGAGTTTCTCAAGATTGGTAACAGATAGAAACAAGAGAAAGTACACAGTGATTCATCTACTTAGAGAAGTTACAGAGGTTTACACAGAGAATTCCAAGTATAAGTGCAAGAAAATAAGAGAGACTTAGAAAACTCGTAAAAACTACATTGTTGATAGAGTTGGGAGTACTTAGCACTGTGAAAACAGCACTTTCGCAGAAAGAAATCTACTTCTCTAAGACCGGGAAACAGTGAACAGAGAATGTATGAGTTTCTCAAGATTGGTAACAGATAGAAACAAGAGAAAGTACACAGTGATTCATCTACCTAGAGAAGTTACAGAGGTTTACACAGAGAAATCCAAGTGTAACTCCAAGAAAATAAGAGAGACTTAGAAAACCGGTAAAACCTACATTGTTGATAGAGTTGGGAGTACTTAGCACTGTGAAAATAGCACTTTCGCAGAAAGAAATCTACTTCTCTAAGACTGGGAATCAGTGAACAGAGAATGTGTGAGTTTCTCAAGATTGGTAACAGATAGAAACAAGAGAAATTCCACAGTGATTCATCTACCTAGAGAAGTTACAGAGGTTTACACAGAGAATTCCAAGTATATGTGCAAGAAAATAAGAGAGACTTAGAAAACTGGTAAAAACTACCTTTTTGATAAGTTGGGAGTACTTAACACTGTGAAAACAGCACTTTCGCACAAAGAAATTTACTTCTCTAAGACCGCGAAACAGTAAACAGAGAATGTATGAGTTTCTCAAGATTGGTAACTGATAGAAACAAGAGAAAGTCCACAGTGATTCATCTACGGAGAGAAGTTAGAGAGGTTTACACAGAGAATTCCAAGTATAAGTACAAGCAAATAAGGGAGACTTAGAAAACCGGTAAAACCTACATTGTTGATAGAGTTGGGAGTACTTAGCACTGTGAAAACAGCACTTTCGCACAAAGAAATCTACTTCTCTAACACCGGGAAACAGGGAACGGAGAATGTATGAGTTTCTCAAGATTGGTAACAGATAGAAACAAGAGAAAGTCCACAGTGATTCATCTACCTAGAGAAGTTACAGAGGTTTACACAGAGAAATCCAAGTGTAACTTCATGAAAATAAGAGAGACTTAGAAAACCAGTAAAACCTACATTGTTGATAGAGTTGGGAGTACTTAGCACTGTGAAAACAGCACTTTCGCACAAAGAAATCTACTTCTCTAAGACTGGGAATCAGTGAACAGAGAATGTGTGAGTTTCTCAAGATTGGTAACAGATAGAAACAAGAGAAAGTCCACAGTGATTCATCTACCTAGAGAAGTTACAGAGGTTTACACAGAGAATTCCAAGTATAAGTACAAGAAAATAAGAGAGACTTAGAAAACTGGTAAAAACTACCTTTTTGATAAGTTGGGAGTACTTAACACTGTGAAAACAGCACTTTCGCACAAAGAAATTTACTTCTCTAAGACCGCGAAACAGTAAACAGAGAATGTATGAGTTTCTCAAGATTGGTAACAGATAGAAACAAGAGAAAGTCCACCGTGATTCATCTACGGAGAGAAGTTAGAGAGGTTTACACAGAGAATTCCAAGTATAAGTACAAGCAAATAAGAGAGACTTAGAAAACCGGTAAAACCTACATTGTTGGTAGAGTTGGGAGTACTTAGCACTGTGAAAATAGCACTTTCGCACAAAGAAATCTACTTCTCTAAGACTGGGAAACAGTAAACAGAGAATGTATGAGTTTCTCAAGATTGGTAACAGATAGAAAGAAGAGAAAGTACACAGTGATTCATCGACCTAGAGAAGTTACAGAGGTTTACACAGAGAATTCCAAGTATAAGTACAAGCAAATAAAAGAGACTTAGAAATCCGGTAAAACCTACATTGTTGATAGAGTTGGGAGTACTTAGCACTGTGAAAACAGCACTTTCGCACAAAGAAATCTACTTCTATAAGACTGGGAATCAGTGAACAGAGAATGTGTGAGTTTCTCAGAATTGGTAACAGATAGAAACAAGGGAATGTACACAGTGAATCATCTACCTAGAGAAGTTACAGAGGTTTACACAGAGAATTCCAACTATAAGTGCAAGAAAATGAGAGAGACTTAGAAAACTCGTAAAACCTACATTGTTGATAGAGTTGGGAGTACTTAGCACTGTGAAAACAGCACTTTCGCAGAAAGAAATCTACTTCTCTAAGACCGGGAACCAGTGAACAGAGAATGTATGAGTTTCTCAAGATTGGTAACAGATAGAAACAAGAGAAAGTACACAGTGATTCATCTACCTAGAGAAGTTACAGAGGTTTACACAGAGAAATCCAAGTGTAACTCCAAGAAAATAAGAGAGACTTAGAAATCCGGTAAAACCTACATTGTTGATAGAGTTGGGAGTACTTAGCACTGTGAAAACAGCACTTTCGCACAAAGAAATCGACTTCTGTAAGACCGGGAAACAGTGAACAGAGAATGTATGAGTTTCTCAAGATTGGTAACAGATAGAAACAAGAGAAAGTACACAGTGATTCATCTACCGATAGAAGTTACAGAGGTTTACACAGAGAAATCCAAGTGTAACTCCAAGAAAATAAGAGAGACTAAGAAAACCGGTAAAACCTACATTGTTGATAGAGTTGGGAGTACTTAGCACTGTGAAAACAGCACTTTCGCACAAAGAAATTTACTTCTCTAAGACCGGGAAACAGTGAACGGAGAATGTATGTGTTTCTCAAGATTGGTAACAGATAGAAACAAGAGAAAGTACACAGTGATTCATCAACCTAGAGAAGTTACAGAGGTTTACACAGAGAAATCCAAGTGTAACTCCAAGAAAATAAGAGAGACTAAGAAAACCGGTAAAACCTACATTGTTGATAGAGTTGGGAGTACTTAGCACTGTGAAAACAGCACTTTCGCACAAAGAAATTTACTTCTCTAAGACCGGGAAAGAGTGAACGGAGAATGTATGAGTTTCTCAAGATTGGTAACAGATAGAAACAAGAGAAAGTACACAGTGATTCATCTACCTAGAGAAGTTACAGAGGTTTACACAGAGAAATCCAAGTGTAACTCCAAGAAAATAAGAGAGACTAAGAAAACCGGAAAAACCTACATTGTTGATAGAGTTGGGAGTACTTAGCACTGTGAAAACAGCACTTTCGCACAAAGAAATTTACTTCTCTAAGACCGGGAAAGAGTGAACGGAGAATGTATGAGTTTCTCAAGATTGGTAACAGATAGAAACAAGAGAAAGTACACAGTGATTCATCTACCTAGAGAAGTTACAGAGGTTTACACAGAGAATTCCAAGTATAAGTGCAAGAAAATAAGAGAGACTTAGAAAACTGGTAAAAACTACCTTTTTGATAAGTTGGGAGTACTTAACACTGTGAAAACAGCACTTTCGCAGAAAGAAATTTACTTCTCTAAGACCGCGAAACAGTATACAGAGAATGTATGAGTTTCTCAAGATTGGTAACAGATAGAAACAAGAGAAAGTCCACAGTGATTCATCTACGGAGAGAAGTTGGAGAGGTTTACACAGAGAATTCAAAGTATAAGTACAAGCAAATAAGAGAGACTTAGAAAACCGGTAAAACCTACATTGTTGATAGAGTTGGGAGTACTTAGCACTGTGAAAACAGCACTTTCGCAGAAAGAAATCTACTTCTCTAAGACTGGGAATCAGTGAACAGAGAATGTATGAGTTTCTCAGGATTGGTAACAGATAGAAACAACAGAAAGTACACAGTGATTCATCTACCTAGAGAAGTTACAGAGGTTTACACAGAGAATTCCAAGTATAAGTACAAGCAAATAAGAGAGACTTAGAAAACCGGTAAAACCTACATTGTTGATAGAGTTGGGAGTACTTAGCACTGTGAAAACAGCACTTTCGCACGAAGAAATCTACTTCTCTAAGTCCGGGAAACAGGGAACGGAGAATGTATGAGTTTCTCAAGATTGGTAACAGATAGAAACAAGAGAAAGTACACAGTGATTCATCTACCGAGAGAAGTTACAGAGGTTTACACAGAGAAATCCAAGTGTAACTCCAAAAAAATAAGAGAGACTAAGAAAACCGGTAAAACCTACATTGTTGATAGAGTTGGGAGTACTCAGCACTGTGAAAACAGCACTTTCGCACAAAGAAATTTACTTCTGTAAGACCGGGAAACAGTGAACGGAGAATGTATGTGTTTCTCAAGATTTGTAACAGATAGAAACAAGAGAAAGTACACAGTGATTCATCTACCTAGAGAAGTTACAGAGGTTTACACAGAGAAATCCAAGTGTAACTCCAAGAAAATAAGAGAGACTAAGATAATCGGTAAAACCTACATTGTTGATAGAGTTGGGAGTACTTAGCACTGTGAAAACAGCACTTTCGCACAAAGAAATTTACTTCTCTAAGACCGGGAAAGAGTGAACGGAGAATGTATGAGTTTCTCAAGATTGGTAACAGATAGAAACAAGAGAAAGTACACAGTGATTCATCTACCTAGAGAAGTTACAGAGGTTTACACAGAGAAATCCAAGTGTAACTCCAAGAAAATAAGAGAGACTAAGAAAACCGGTAAAACCTACATTGTTGATAGAGTTGGGAGTACTTAGCACTGTGAAAACAGCACTTTCGCACAAAGAAATCGACTTCTCTAAGACCGGGAAACAGTGAACAGAGAATGTATGAGTTTCTCAAGATTGGTAACAGATAGAAACAAGAGAAAGTACACAGTGATTCATCGACCTAGAGAAGTTACAGAGGTTTACACAGAGAATTCCAAGTATAAGTGCAAGAAAATAAGAGAGACTTAGAAAACCGGTAAAATCTACATTGTTGATAGAGTTGGGAGTACTTAGCACTGTGAAAACAGCACTTTCGCACAAAGAAATCTACTTCTATAAGACTGGGAATCAGTGAACAGAGAATGTGTGAGTTTCTCAAGATTGGTAACAGATAGAAACAAGGGAATGTACACAGTGATTCATCTACCTAGAGAAGTTACAGAGGTTTACACAGAGAATTCCAAGTATAAGTGCAAGAAAATGAGAGAGACTTAGAAAACTCGTAAAACCTACATTGTTGATAGAGTTGGGAGTACTTAGCACTGTGAAAACAGCACTTTCGCAGAAAGAAATCTACTTCTCTAAGACCGGGAAACAGTGAACAGAGAATGTATGAGTTTCTCAAGATTGGTAACAGATAGAAACAAGAGAAAATACACAGTGATTCATCTACCTAGAGAAGTTACAGAGGTTTACACAGAGAAATCCAAGTGTAACTCCAAGAAAATAAGAGAGACTTAGAAAACCGGTGAAACCTACATTGTTGATAGAGTTGGGAGTACTTAGCACTGTGAAAACAGCACTTTCGCACAAAGAAATCGACTTCTATAAGACCGGGAAACAGTGAACAGAGAATGTATGAGTTTCTCAAGATTGGTAACAGATAGAAACAAGAGAAAGTACACAGTGATTCATCTACCGAGAGAAGTTAGAGGTTTACACAGAGAAATCCCAGTGTAACTCCAAGAAAATAAGAGAGACTAAGAAAACCGGTAAAACCTACATTGTTGATAGAGTTGGGAGTACTTAGCACTATGAAAACAGCACTTTCGCACAAAGAAATTTACTTCTCTAAGACCGGGAAACAGTGAACGGAGAATGTATGTGTTTCTCAAGATTGGTAACAGATAGAAACAAGAGAAAGTACACAGTGATTCATCTACCTAGAGAAGTTACAGAGGTTTACACAGAGAAATCCAAGTGTAACTCCAAGAAAATAAGAGAGACTAAGAAAACCGGTAAAACCTACATTGTTGATAGAGTTGGGAGTACTTAGCACTTATAAAACAGCACTTTCGCACAAAGAAATTTACTTCTCTAAGACCGGGAAAGAGTGAACGGATAATGTATGAGTTTCTCAAGATTGGTAACAGATAGAAACAAGAGAAAGTACACAGTGATTCATCTACCTAGAGAAGTTACAGAGGTTTACACAGAGAAATCCAAGTGTAACTCCAAGAAAATAAGAGAGACTAAGAAAACCGGTAAAACCTACATTGTTGATAGAGTTGGGAGTACTTAGCACTGTGAAAACAGCACTTTCGCACAAAGAAATTTACTTCTCTAAGACTGGGAAACAGTGAACGGAGAATGTATGAGTTTCTCAAGATTGGTAACAGATAGAAACAAGAGAAAGTACAGAGTGATTCATCTACCTAGAGAAGTTACAGAGGTTTACACAGAGAATTCCAAGTATAAGTGCAAGAAAATAAGAGAGACTTAGAAAACTGGTAAAAACTACCTTTTTGATAAGTTGGGAGTACTTAACACTGTGAAAACAGCACTTTCGCACAAAGAAATTTACTTCTCTAAGACCGCGAAACAGTAAACAGAGAATGTATGAGTTTCTCAAGATTGGTAACAGATAGAAACAAGAGAAAGTCCACAGTGATTCATCTACGGAGAGAAGATAGAGAGGTTTACACAGAGAATTCCAAGTATAAGTACAAGCAAATAAGAGAGACTTAGAAAACCGGTAAAACCTACATTGTTGATAGAGTTGGGAGTACTTAGCACTGTGAAAACAGCACTTTCGCAGAAAGAAATCTACTTCTCTAAGACTGGGAATCAGTGAACAGAGAATGTATGAGTTTCTCAAGATTGGTAACAGATAGAAACAAGAGAAAGTCCACAGTGATTCATCTACGGAGAGAAGTTAGAGAGGTTTACACAGAGAATTCCAAGTATAAGTACAAGCAAATAAGAGAGACTTAGAAAACCGGTAAAACCTACATTGTTGATAGAGTTGGGAGTACTTAGCACTGTGAAAACAGCACTTTCGCACAAAGAAATCTACTTCTCTAAGACTGGGAAACAGTAAACAGAGAATGTATGAGTTTCTCAAGATTGGTAACAGATAGAAACAACAGAAAGTACACAGTGATTCATCTACCTAGAGAAGTTACAGAGGTTTCCACAGAGAATTCCAAGTATAAGTACAAGCAAATAAGAGAGACTTAGAAAACCGGTAAAACCTACATTGTTGATAGAGTTGGGAGTACTTAGCACTGTGAAAACAGCACTTTCGCACAAAGAAATCTACTTCTCTAAGACCGGGAAACAGGGAACGGAGAATGTATGAGTTTCTCAAGATTGGTAACAGATAGAAAGAAGAGAAAGTCCACAGTGATTCATCTACCTAGAGAAGTTACAGAGGTTTACACAGAGAAATCCAAGTGTAACTTCATGAAAATAAGAGAGACTTAGAAAACCAGTAAAACCTACATTGTTGATAGAGTTGGGAGTACTTAGCACTGTGAAAACAGCACTTTCGCACAAAGAAATCTACTTCTCTAAGACTGGGAATCAGTGAACAGAGAATGTGAGAGTTTCTGAAGATTGGTAACAGATAGAAACAAGAGAAAGTCCACAGTGATTCATCTACCTAGAGAAGTTACAGAGGTTTACACAGAGAATTCCAAGTATAAGTACAAGAAAATAAGAGAGACTTAGAAAACTGGTGAAAACTACCTTTTTGATAAGTTGTGAGTACTTAACACTGTGAAAACAGCACTTTCGAACAAAGAAATGTACTTCTCTAAGACCGCGAAACAGTAAACAGAGAATGTATGAGTTTCTCAAGATTGGTAACAGATAGAAACAAGAGAAAGTCCACCGTGATTCATCTACGGAGAGAAGTTAGAGAGGTTTACACAGAGAATTCCAAGTATAAGTACAAGCAAATAAGAGAGACTTAGAAAACCGGTAAAACCTACATTGTTGATAGAGTTGGGAGTACTTAGCACTGTGAAAACAGCACTTTCGCACAAAGAAATCTACTTCTCTAAGACTGGGAAACAGTAAACAGAGAATGTATGAGTTTCTCAAGATTGGTAACAGATAGAAAGAAGAGAAAGTACACAGTGATTCATCTACCTAGAGAAGTTACAGAGGTTTACACAGAGAATTCCAAGTATAACTGCAAGAAAATAAGAGAGACTTAGAAAACCGGTAAAACCTACATTGTTGATAGAGTTGGGAGTACTTAGCACTGTGAAAACAGCACTTTCGCACAAAGAAATCTACTTCTATAAGACTGGGAATCAGTGAACAGAGAATGTGTGAGTTTCTCAAGATTGGTAACAGATAGAAACAAGGGAATGTACACAGTGATTCATCTACCTAGAGAAGTTACAGAGGTTTACACAGAGAATTCCAAGTATAAGTGCAAGAAAATGAGAGAGACTTAGAAAACTCGTAAAACCTACATTGTTGATAGAGTTGGGAGTACTTAGCACTGTGTAAACAGCACTTTCGCAGAAAGAAATCTACTTCTCTAAGACCAGGAAACAGTGAACAGAGAATGTATGAGTTTCTCAAGATTGGTAACAGATAGAAACAAGAGAAAGTACACAGTAATTCATCTACCGAGAGAAGTTACAGAGGTTTACACAGAGAAATCCAAGTGTAACTCCAAGAAAATAAGAGAGACTAAGAAAACCGGTAAAACCTACATTGTTGATAGAGTTGGGAGTACTTAGCACTGTGAAAACAGCACTTTCGCACAAAGAAATTTACTTCTCTAAGACCGGGAAACAGTGAACGGAGAATGTATGTGTTTCTCAAGATTGGTAACAGATAGAAACAAGAGAAAGTACACAGTGATTCATCTACCTAGAGAAGTTACAGAGGTTTACACAGAGAAATCCAAGTGTAACTCCAAGAAAATAAGAGAGACTAAGAAAACCGGTAAAACCTACATTGTTGATAGAGTTGGGAGTACTTAGCACTGTGAAAACAGCACTTTCGCACAAAGAAATTTACTTCTCTAAGACCGGGAAAGAGTGAACGGAGAATGTATGAGTTTCTCAAGATTGGTAACAGATAGAAACAAGAGAAAGTCCACAGTGATTCATCTACCTAGAGAAGTTACAGAGGTTTACACAGAGAAATCCAAGTGTAACTCCAAGAAAATAAGAGAGACTAAGAAAACCGGTAAAACCTACATTGTTGATAGAGATGGGAGTACTTAGCACTGTGAAAACAGCACTTTCGCACAAAGAAATTTACTTCTCTAAGACTGGGAAACAGTGAACGGAGAATGTATGAGTTTCTCAAGATTGGTAACAGATAGAAACAAGAGAAAGTACACAGTGATTCATCTACCTAGAGAAATTACAGAGGTTTACACAGAGAATTCCAAGTATAAGTGCAAGAAAATAAGAGAGACTTAGAAAACTGGTAAAAACTACCTTTTTGATAAGTTGGGAGTACTTAACACTGTGAAAACAGCACTTTCGCACAAAGAAATTTACTTCTATAAGACCGCGAAACAGTAAACAGAGAATGTATGAGTTTCTCAAGATTGGTAACAGATAGAAACAAGAGAAAGTCCACAGTGATTCATCTACGGAGAGAAGTTAGAGAGGTTTACACAGAGAATTCCACGTATAAGTACAAGCAAATAAGAGAGACTTAGAAAACCGGTAAAACCTACATTGTTGATAGAGTTGGGAGTACTTAGCACTGTGAAAACAGCACTTTCGCTCAAAGAAATCTACTTCTCTAAGACTGGGAAACAGTAAACAGAGAATGTATGAGTTTCTCAAGATTGGTAACAGATAGAAACAACAGAAAGTACACAGTGATTCATCTACCTAGAGAAGTTACAGGGGTTTACACAGAGAATTCCAAGTATAAGTACAAGCAAATAAGAGAGACTTAGAAAACCGGTAAAACCTACATTGTTGATAGAGTTGGGAGTACTTAGCACTGTGAAAACAGCACTTTCGCACAAAGAAATCTACTTCTCTAAGACCGGGAAACAGGGAACGGAGAATGTATGAGTTTCTCAAGATTGGTAACAGATAGAAAGAAGAGAAAGTCCACAGTGATTCATCTACCTAGAGAAGTTACAGAGGTTTACACAGAGAAATCCAAGTGTAACTTCATGAAAATAAGAGAGACTTAGAAAACCAGTAAAACCTACATTGTTGATAGAGTTGGGAGTACTTAGCACTGTGAAAACAGCACTTTCGCACAAAGAAATCTACTTCTCTAAGACTGGGAATCAGTGAACAGAGAATGTGAGAGTTTCTCAAGATTGGTAACAGATAGAAACAAGAGAAAGTCCACAGTGATTCATCTACGGAGAGAAGTTAGAGAGGTTTACACAGAGAATTCCAAGTATAAGTACAAGCAAATAAGAGAGACTTAGAAAACCGGTAAAACCTACATTGTTGATAGAGTTGGGAGTACTTAGCACTGTGAAAACAGCACTTTCGCACAAAGAAATCTACTTCTCTAAGACTGGGAAACAGTAAACAGAGAATGTATGAGTTTCTCAAGATTGGTAACAGATAGAAAGAAGAGAAAGTACACAGTGATTCATCTACCTAGAGAAGTTACAGAGGTTTACACAGAGAATTCCAAGTATAACTGCAAGAAAATAAGAGAGACATAGAAAACCGGTAAAACCTACATTGTTGATAGAGTTGGGAGTACTTAGCACTGTGAAAACAGCACTTTCGCACAAAGAAATCTACTTCTATAAGACTGGGAATCAGTGAACAGAGAATGTGTGAGTTTCTCAAGATTGGTAACAGATAGAAACAAGGGAATGTACACAGTGATTCATCTACCTAGAGAAGTTACAGAGGTTTACACAGAGAATTCCAAGTATATGTGTAAGAAAATGAGAGAGACTTAGAAAACTCGTAAAACCTACATTGTTGATAGAGTTGGGAGTACTTAGCACTGTGTAAACAGCACTTTCGCAGAAAGAAATCTACTTCTCTAAGACCAGGAAACAGTGAACAGAGAATGTATGAGTTTCTCAAGATTGGTAACAGATAGAAACAAGAGAAAGTACACAGTGATTCATCTACCTAGAGAAGTTACAGAGGTTTACACAGAGAATTCCAAGTATAAGTGCAAGAAAATAAGAGAGACTTAGAAAACTCGTAAAAACTACATTGTTGATAGAGTTGGGAGTACTTAGTACTGTGAAAACAGCACTTTCGCAGAAAGAAATCTACTTCTCTAAGACCGGGAAACAGTGAACAGAGAATGTATGAGTTTCTCAAGATTGGTAACAGATAGAAACAAGAGAAAGTACACAGTGATTCATCTACCTAGAGAAGTTACAGAGGTTTACACAGAGAAATCCAAGTGTAACTCCAAGAAAATAAGAGAGACTTAGAAAACCGGTAAAACCTACATTGTTGATAGAGTTGGGAGTACTTAGCACTGTGAAAATAGCACTTTCGCAGAAAGAAATCTACTTCTCTAAGACTGGGAATCAGTGAACAGAGAATGTGTGAGTTTCTCAAGATTGGTAACAGATAGAAACAAGAGAAAGTACACAGTGATTCATCTACCTAGAGAAGTTACAGAGGTTTACACAGAGAATTCCAAGTATAAGTGCAAGAAAATAAGAGAGACTTAGAAAACTGGTAAAAACTACCTTTTTGATAAGTTGGGAGTACTTAACACTGTGAAAACAGCACTTTCGCACAAAGAAATTTACTTCTCTAAGACCGCGAAACAGTAAACAGAGAATGTATGAGTTTCTCAAGATTGGTAACTGATAGAAACAAGAGAAATTCAACAGTGATTCATCTACGGAGAGAAGTTAGAGAGGTTTACACAGAGAATTCCAAGTATAAGTACAAGCAAATAAGAGAGACTTAGAAAACCGGTAAAACTTACATTGTTGATAGAGTTGGGAGTACTTAGCACTGTGAAAACAGCACTTTCGCACAAAGAAATCTACTTCTCTAAGACTGGGAAACAGTAAACAGAGAATGTATGAGTTTCTCAAGATTGGTAACAGATAGAAACAACAGAAAGTACACAGTGATTCCTCTACCTAGAGAAGTTACAGAGGTTTACACAGAGAATTCCAAGTATAAGTACAAGCAAATAAGAGAGACTTAGAAAACCGGTAAAACCTACATTGTTGATAGAGTTGGGACTACTTAGCACTGTGAAAACAGCACTTTCGCACAAAGAAATTTACTTCTCTAAGACCGGGAAACAGTGAACGGAGAATGTATGAGTTTCTCAAGATTGGTAACAGATAGAAACAAGAGAAAGTACACAGTGATTCATCTACCTAGAGAAGTTACAGAGGTTTACACAGAGAAATCCAAGTGTAACTCCAAGAAAATAAGAGAGACTAAGAAAATCGTTAAAACCTACATTGTTGATACAGTTGGGAGTACTTAGCCCTGTGAAAACAGGACTTGCACACAAAGAAATTTACTTCTCTAAGACCGCGAAACAGTAAACAGAGAATGCATGAGTTTCTCAAGATTGGTAACAGATAGAAACAAGAGAAAGTACACAGTGATTCATCTACCTAGAGAAGTTACAGAGGTTTACACAGAGAATTCCAAGTATAAGTGCAAGAAAATAAGAGAGACTTAGAAAACTGGTAAAAACTACCTTTTTGATAAGTTGGGAGTACTTAACACTGTGGAAACAGCACTTTCGCACAAAGAAATTTACTTCTCTAAGACCGCGAAACAGTAAACAGAGAATGTATGAGTTTCTCAAGATTGGTAACAGATAGAAACAAGAGAAAGTCCACAGTGATTCATCTACGGAGAGAAGTTAGAGAGGTTTACACAGAGAATTCCAAGTATAAGTACAAGCAAATAAGAGAGACTTAGAAAACCGGTAAAACCTACATTGTTGATAGAGTTGGGAGTACTTAGCACTGTGAAAACAGCACTTTCGCAGAAAGAAATCTACTTCTCTAAGACTGGGAATCAGTGAACAGAGAATGTGTGAGTTTCTCAAGATTGGTAACAGATAGAAAGAAGAGAAAGTACACAGTGATTCATCTACCTAGAGAAGTTACAGAGGTTTACAAAGAGAATTCCAAGTATAAGTGCAAGAAAATAAGAGAGACTTAGAAAACTCGTAAAAACTACATTGTTGATAGAGTTGGGAGTACTTAGCACTGTGAAAACAGCACTTTCGCAGAAAGAAATCTACTTCTCTAAGACCGGGAAACAGTGAACAGAGAATGTATGAGTTTCTCAAGATTGGGAACAGATAGAAACAAGGGAAAGTACACAGTGATTCATCTACCTAGAGAAGTTACAGAGGTTTACACAGAGAAATCCAAGTGTAACTCCAAGAAAATAAGACAGACTTAGAAAACCGGAAAAACCTACATTGTTGATAGAGTTGGGAGTACTTAGCACTGTGAAAATAGCACTTTCGCAGAAAGAAATCTACTTCTCTAAGACTGGGAATCAGTGAACAGAGAATGTGTGAGTTTCTCAAGATTGGTAACAGATAGAAACAAGAGAAAGTACACAGTGATTCATCTACCTAGAGAAGTTACAGAGGTTTACACAGAGAATTCCAAGTATAAGTGCAAGAAAATAAGAGAGACTTAGAAAACTGGTAAAAACTACCTTTTTGATAAGTTGGGAGTACTTAACACTGTGAAAACAGCACTTTCGCACAAAGAAATTTACTTCTCTAAGACCGCGATACAGTAAACAGAGAATGTATGAGTTTCTCAAGATTGGTAACTGATAGAAACAAGAGAAAGTCCACAGTGATTCATCTACGGAGAGAAGTTAGAGAGGTTTACACAGAGAATTCCAAGTATAAGTACAAGCAAATAAGAGAGACTTAGAAAACCGGTAAAACCTACATTGTTGATAGAGTTGGGAGTACTTAGCACTGTGAAAACAGCACTTTAGCACAAAGAAATCTACTTCTCTAAGACTGGGAAACAGTAAACAGAGAATGTATGAGTTTCTCAAGATTGGTAACAGATAGAAACAACAGAAAGTACACAGTGATTCCTCTACCTAGAGAAGTTACAGAGGTTTACACAGAGAATTCCAAGTATAAGTACAAGCAAATAAGAGAGACTTAGAAAACCGGTAAAACCTACATTGTTGATAGAGTTGGGAGTACTTAGCACTGTGAAAACAGCACTTTCGCACAAAGAAATCGACTTCTCTAAGACCGGGAAACAGTGAACAGAGAATGTGTGAGTTTCTCAAGATTGGTAACAGATAGAAACAAGAGAAAGTACACAGTGATTCATCTACCGAGAGAAGTTACAGAGGTTTACACAGAGAAATCCAAGTGTAACTCCAAGAAAATAAGAGAGACTAAGAAAACCGGTAAAACCTACATTGTTGATAGAGTTGGGAGTACTTAGCACTGTGAAAACAGCACTTTCGCACAAAGAAATTTACTTCTCTAAGACCGGGAAACAGTGAACGGAGAATGTATGTGTTTCTCAAGATTGGTAACAGATAGAAACAAGAGAAAGTACACAGTGATTCATCTACCTAGAGAAGTTACAGAGGTTTACACAGAGAAATCCAAGTGTAACTCCAAGAAAATAAGAGAGACTAAGAAAACCGGTAAAACCTACATTGTTGATAGAGTTGGGAGTAGTTAGCACTGTGAAAACAACACTTTCGCACAAAGAAATTTACTTCTCTAAGACCGGGAAACAGTGAACGGAGAATGTATGAGTTTCTCAAGATTGGTAACAGATAGAAACAAGAGAAAGTCCACAGTGATTCATCTACCTAGAGAACTTACAGAGGTTTACACAGAGAAATCCAAGTGTAACTTCATGAAAATACGAGAGACTTAGAAAACCAGTAAAACCTACATTGTTGATAGAGTTGGGAGTACTTAGCACTGTGAAAACAGCACTTTCGCACAAAGAAATCTACTTCTCTAAGACTGGGAATCAGTGAACAGAGAATGTGTGAGTTTCTCAAGATTGGTAACAGATAGAAACAAGAGAAAGTCCACAGTGATTCATCTACCTAGAGAAGTTACAGAGGTTTACACAGAGAATTCCAAGTATAAGTACAAGAAAATAAGAGAGACTTAGAAAACTGGTAAAAACTACCTTTTTGATAAGTTGGGAGTACTTAACAATGTGAAAACAGCACTTTCGCACAAAGAAATTTACTTCTCTAAGACCGCGAAACAGTAAACAGAGAATGTATGAGTTTCTCAAGATTGGTAACAGATAGAAACAAGAGAAAGTCCACCGTGATTCATCTACGGAGAGAAGTTAGAGAGGTTTACACAGAGAATTCCAAGTATAAGTACAAGCAAATAAGAGAAACTTAGAAAACCGGTAAAACCTACATTGTTGATAGAGTTGGGAGTACTTAGCACTGTGAAAACAGCACTTTCGCACAAAGAAATCTACTTCTCTAAGACTGGGAAACAGTAAACAGAGAATGTATGAGTTTCTCAAGATTGGTAACAGATAGAAAGAAGAGAAAGTCCACAGTGATTCATCTACCTAGAGAAGTTAGAGAGGTTTACACAGAGAATTCCAAGTATAAGTACAAGCAAATAAGAGAGACTTAGAAAACCGGTAAAACCTACATTGTTGATAGAGTTGGGAGTACTTAGCACTGTGAAAACAGCACTTTCGCACAAAGAAATCTACTTCTATAAGACTGGGAATCAGTGAACAGAGAATGTGTGAGTTTCTCAAGATTGGTAACAGATAGAAACAAGGGAATGTACACAGTGATTCATCTACCGAGGGAAGTTACAGAGGTTTACACAGAGAATTAAAAGTATAAGTGCAAGAAAATGAGAGAGACTTAGAAAACTCGTAAAACCTACATTGTTGATAGAGTTGGGAGTACTTAGCACTGTGAAAACAGCACTTTCGCAGAAAGAAATCTACTTCTCTAAGACCGGGAAACAGTGAACAGAGAATGTATGAGTTTCTCAAGATTGGTAACAGATAGAAACAAGAGAAAGTACACAGTGATTCATCTACCTAGAGAAGTTACAGAGGTTTACACAGAGAAATCCAAGTGTAACTCCAAGAAAATAAGAGAGACTTCGAAAACCGGTAAAACCTACATTGTTGATAGAGTTGGGAGTACTTAGCACTGTGAAAACAGCACTTTCGCACAAAGAAATTTACTTCTCTAAGACCGGGAAACAGTGAACGGAGAATGTATGAGTTTCTCAAGATTGGTAACAGATAGAAACAAGAGAAAGTACACAGTGATTCATCTACCTAGAGAAGTTACAGAGGTTTACACAGAGAATTCCAAGTATAAGTGCAAGAAAATAAGAGAGACTTAGAAAACTGGTAAAAACTACCTTTTTGATAAGTTGGGAGTACTTAACACTGTGAAAACAGCACTTTCGCACAAAGAAATTTACTTCTCTAAGACCGCGAAACAGTAAACAGAGAATGTATGAGTTTCTCAAGATTGGTAACAGATAGAAACAAGAGAAAGTCCACAGTGATTCATCTACGGAGAGAAGTTAGAGAGGTTTACACAGAGAATTCCAAGTATAAGTACAAGCAAATAAGAGAGACTTAGAAAACCGGTAAAACCTACATTGTTGATAGAGTTGGGAGTACTTAGCACTGTGAAAACAGCACTTTCGCAGAAAGAAATCTACTTCTCTAAGACTGGGAATCAGTGAACAGAGAATGTGTGAGTTTCTCAAGATTGGTAACAGATGGAAAGAAGAGAAAGTACACAGTGATTCATCTACCTAGAGAAGCTACAGAGGTTTACAAAGAGAATTCCAAGTATAAGTGCAAGAAAATAAGAGAGACTTAGAAAACTCGTAAAAACTACATTGTTGATAGAGTTGGGAGTACTTAGCACTGTGAAAACAGCACTTTCGCAGAAAGAAATCTACTTCTCTAAGACCGGGAAACAGTGAACAGAGAATGTATGAGTTTCTCAAGATTGGTAACAGATAGAAACAAGAGAAAGTACACAGTGATTCATCTACCTAGAGAAGTTACAGAGGTTTACACAGAGAAATCCAAGTGTAACTCCAAGAAAATAAGAGAGACTTAGAAAACCGGAAAAACCTACATTGTTGATAGAGTTGGGAGTACTTAGCGCTGTGAAAATAGCACTTTCGCAGAAAGAAATCTACTTCTCTAAGACTGGGAATCAGTGAACAGAGAATGTGTGAGTTTCTCAAGATTGGTAACAGATAGAAACAAGAGAAAGTACACAGTGATTCATCTACCTAGAGAAGTTACAGAGGTTTACACAGAGAATTCCAAGTATAAGTGCAAGAAAATAAGAGAGACTTAGAAAACTGGTAAAAACTACCTTTTTGATAAGTTGGGAGTACTTAACACTGTGAAAACAGCACTTTCGCACAAAGAAATTTACTTCTCTAAGACCGCGAAACAGTAAACAGAGAATGTATGAGTTTCTCAAGATTGGTAACTGATAGAAACAAGAGAAAGTCCACAGTGATTCATCTACGGAGAGAAGTTAGAGAGTTTTACACAGAGAATTCCAAGTATAAGTACAAGCAAATAAGAGAGACTTAGAAAACCGGTAAAACCTACATTGTTGATAGAGTTGGGAGTACTTAGCACTGTGAAAACAGCACTTTCGCACAAAGAAATCTACTTCTCTAAGACTGGGAAACAGTAAACAGAGAATGTATGAGTTTCTCAAGATTGGTAACAGATAGAAACAACAGAAAGTACACAGTGATTCCTCTACCTAGAGAAGTTACAGAGGTTTACACAGAGAATTCCAAGTATAAGTACAAGCAAATAAGAGAGACTTAGAAAACCGGTAAAACCTACATTGTTGATAGAGTTGGGAGTACTTAGCACTGTGAAAACAGCACTTTCGCACAAAGAAATCTACTTCTCTAAGACCGGGAAACAGGGAACGGAGAATGTATGAGTTTCTCAAGATTGGTAACAGATAGAAACAAGAGAAAGTCCACAGTGATTCATCTACCTAGAAAAGTTACAGAAGTTTACACAGAGAAATCCAAGTGTAACTTCATGAAAATAAGAGAGACTTAGAAAACCAGTAAAACCTACATTGTTGATAGAGTTGGGAGTACTTAGCACTGTGAAAACAGCACTTTCGCACAAAGAAATCTACTTCTCTAAGACTGGGAATCAGTGAACAGAGAATGTGTGAGTTTCTCAAGATTGGTAACAGATAGAAACAAGAGAAAGTCCACAGTGATTCATCTACCTAGAGAAGTTACAGAGGTTTACACAGAGAATTCCAAGTATAAGTACAAGAAAATAAGAGAGACTTAGAAAACTGGTAAAAACTACCTTTTTGATAAGTTGGGAGTACTTAACACTGTGAAAACAGCACTTTCGCACAAAGAAATATACTTCTCTAAGACCGCGAAACAGTAAACAGAGAATGTATGAGTTTCTCAAGATTGGTAACTGATAGAAACAAGAGAAAGTCCAGAGTGATTCATCTACGGAGAGAAGTTAGAGAGGTTTACACAGAGAATTCCAAGTATAAGTACAAGTAAATAAGAGAGACTTAGAAAACCGGTAAAACCTACATTGTTGATAGAGTTGGGAGTACTTAGCACTGTGAAAACAACACTTTCGCACAAAGAAATCTACTTCTCTAAGACCGGGAAACAGGGAACGGAGAATGTATGAGTTTCTCAAGATTGGTAACAGATAGAAACAAGAGAAAGTCCACAGTGATTCATCTACCTAGAGAAGTTAGAGAGGTTTACACAGAGAATTCCAAGTATAAGTACAAGCAAATAAGAGAGACTTAGAAAACCCGTAAAACCTACATTGTTGATAGAGTTGGGAGTACTTAGCAGTGTGAAAACAGCACTTTCGCACAAAGAAATCTACTTCTCTAAGACTGGGAAACAGTAAACAGAGAATGTATGAGTTTCTCAAGATTGGTAACAGATAGAAAGAAGAGAAAGTACACAGTGATTCACCTACCTAGAGAAGTTACAGAGGTTTACACAGAGAATTCCAAATATAAGTACAAGCAAATAAGAGAGACTTAGAAAACCAGTAAAACCTACATTGTTGATAGAGTTGGGAGTACTTAGCACTGTGAAAATAGCACTTTCGCAGAAAGAAATCTACTTCTCTAAGACTGGGAATCAGTGAACAGAGAATGTGTGAGTTTCTCAAGATTGGTAACAGATAGAAACAAGAGAAAGTACACAGTGATTCATCTACCTAGAGAAGTTACAGAGGTTTACACAGAGAATTCCAAGTATAAGTGCAAGAAAATAAGAGAGACTTAGAAAACTGGTAAAAACTACCTTTTTGATAAGTTGGGAGTACTTAACACTGTGAAAACAACACTTTCGCACAAAGAAATTTACTTCTCTAAGACCGCGATACAGTAAACAGAGAATGTATGAGTTTCTCAAGATTGGTAACTGATAGAAACAAGAGAAAGTCCACAGTGATTCATCTACGGAGAGAAGTTAGAGAGGTTTACACAGAGAATTCCAAGTATAAGTACAAGCAAATAAGAGAGACTTAGAAAACCGGTAAAACCTACATTGTTGATAGAGTTGGGAGTACTTAGCACTGTGAAAACAGCACTTTAGCACAAAGAAATCTACTTCTCTAAGACTGGGAAACAGTAAACAGAGAATGTATGAGTTTCTCAAGATTGGTAACAGATAGAAACAACAGAAAGTACACAGTGATTCCTCTACCTAGAGAAGTTACAGAGGTTTACACAGAGAATTCCAAGTATAAGTACAAGCAAATAAGAGAGACTTAGAAAACCGGTAAAACCTACATTGTTGATAGAGTTGGGAGTACTTAGCACTGTGAAAACAGCACTTTCGCACAAAGAAATTTACTTCTCTAAGACCGGGAAACAGTGAACGGAGAATGTATGTGTTTCTCAAGATTGGTAACAGATAGAAACAAGAGAAAGTACACAGTGATTCATCTACCTAGAGAAGTTACAGAGGTTTACACAGAGAAATCCAAGTGTAACTCCAAGAAAATAAGAGAGACTAAGAAAACCGGTAAAACCTACATTGTTGATAGAGTTGGGAGTAGTTAGCACTGTGAAAACAACACTTTCGCACAAAGAAATTTACTTCTCTAAGACCGGGAAACAGTGAACGGAGAATGTATGAGTTTCTCAAGATTGGTAACAGATAGAAACAAGAGAAAGTCCACAGTGATTCATCTACCTAGAGAACTTACAGAGGTTTACACAGAGAAATCCAAGTGTAACTTCATGAAAATACGAGAGACTTAGAAAACCAGTAAAACCTACATTGTTGATAGAGTTGGGAGTACTTAGCACTGTGAAAACAGCACTTTCGCACAAAGAAATCTACTTCTCTAAGACTGGGAATCAGTGAACAGAGAATGTGTGAGTTTCTCAAGATTGGTAACAGATAGAAACAAGAGAAAGTCCACAGTGATTCATCTACCTAGAGAAGTTACAGAGGTTTACACAGAGAATTCCAAGTATAAGTACAAGAAAATAAGAGAGACTTAGAAAACTGGTAAAAACTACCTTTTTGATAAGTTGGGAGTACTTAACAATGTGAAAACAGCACTTTCGCACAAAGAAATTTACTTCTCTAAGACCGCGAAACAGTAAACAGAGAATGTATGAGTTTCTCAAGATTGGTAACAGATAGAAACAAGAGAAAGTCCACCGTGATTCATCTACGGAGAGAAGTTAGAGAGGTTTACACAGAGAATTCCAAGTATAAGTACAAGCAAATAAGAGAAACTTAGAAAACCGGTAAAACCTACATTGTTGATAGAGTTGGGAGTACTTAGCACTGTGAAAACAGCACTTTCGCACAAAGAAATCTACTTCTCTAAGACTGGGAAACAGTAAACAGAGAATGTATGAGTTTCTCAAGATTGGTAACAGATAGAAAGAACAGAAAGTCCACAGTGATTCATCTACCTAGAGAAGTTAGAGAGGTTTACACAGAGAATTCCAAGTATAAGTACAAGCAAATAAGAGAGACTTAGAAAACCGGTAAAACCTACATTGTTGATAGAGTTGGGAGTACTTAGCACTGTGAAAACAGCACTTTCGCACAAAGAAATCTACTTCTATAAGACTGGGAATCAGTGAACAGAGAATGTGTGAGTTTCTCAAGATTGGTAACAGATAGAAACAAGGGAATGTACACAGTGATTCATCTACCGAGGGAAGTTACAGAGGTTTACACAGAGAATTAAAAGTATAAGTGCAAGAAAATGAGAGAGACTTAGAAAACTCGTAAAACCTACATTGTTGATAGAGTTGGGAGTACTTAGCACTGTGAAAACAGCACTTTCGCAGAAAGAAATCTACTTCTCTAAGACCGGGAAACAGTGAACAGAGAATGTATGAGTTTCTCAAGATTGGTAACAGATAGAAACAAGAGAAAGTACACAGTGATTCATCTACCTAGAGAAGTTACAGAGGTTTACACAGAGAAATCCAAGTGTAACTCCAAGAAAATAAGAGAGACTTCGAAAACCGGTAAAACCTACATTGTTGATAGAGTTGGGAGTACTTAGCACTGTGAAAACAGCACTTTCGCACAAAGAAATTTACTTCTCTAAGACCGGGAAACAGTGAACGGAGAATGTATGAGTTTCTCAAGATTGGTAACAGATAGAAACAAGAGAAAGTACACAGTGATTCATCTACCTAGAGAAGTTACAGAGGTTTACACAGAGAATTCCAAGTATAAGTGCAAGAAAATAAGAGAGACTTAGAAAACTGGTAAAAACTACCTTTTTGATAAGTTGGGAGTACTTAACACTGTGAAAACAGCACTTTCGCACAAAGAAATTTACTTCTCTAAGACCGCGAAACAGTAAACAGAGAATGTATGAGTTTCTCAAGATTGGTAACAGATAGAAACAAGAGAAAGTCCACAGTGATTCATCTACGGAGAGAAGTTAGAGAGGTTTACACAGAGAATTCCAAGTATAAGTACAAGCAAATAAGAGAGACTTAGAAAACCGGTAAAACCTACATTGTTGATAGAGTTGGGAGTACTTAGCACTGTGAAAACAGCACTTTCGCAGAAAGAAATCTACTTCTCTAAGACTGGGAATCAGTGAACAGAGAATGTGTGAGTTTCTCAAGATTGGTAACAGATGGAAAGAAGAGAAAGTACACAGTGATTCATCTACCTAGAGAAGCTACAGAGGTTTACAAAGAGAATTCCAAGTATAAGTGCAAGAAAATAAGAGAGACTTAGAAAACTCGTAAAAACTACATTGTTGATAGAGTTGGGAGTACTTAGCACTGTGAAAACAGCACTTTCGCAGAAAGAAATCTACTTCTCTAAGACCGGGAAACAGTGAACAGAGAATGTATGAGTTTCTCAAGATTGGTAACAGATAGAAACAAGAGAAAGTACACAGTGATTCATCTACCTAGAGAAGTTACAGAGGTTTACACAGAGAAATCCAAGTGTAACTCCAAGAAAATAAGAGAGACTTAGAAAACCGGAAAAACCTACATTGTTGATAGAGTTGGGAGTACTTAGCGCTGTGAAAATAGCACTTTCGCAGAAAGAAATCTACTTCTCTAAGACTGGGAATCAGTGAACAGAGAATGTGTGAGTTTCTCAAGATTGGTAACAGATAGAAACAAGAGAAAGTACACAGTGATTCATCTACCTAGAGAAGTTACAGAGGTTTACACAGAGAATTCCAAGTATAAGTGCAAGAAAATAAGAGAGACTTAGAAAACTGGTAAAAACTACCTTTTTGATAAGTTGGGAGTACTTAACACTGTGAAAACAGCACTTTCGCACAAAGAAATTTACTTCTCTAAGACCGCGAAACAGTAAACAGAGAATGTATGAGTTTCTCAAGATTGGTAACTGATAGAAACAAGAGAAAGTCCACAGTGATTCATCTACGGAGAGAAGTTAGAGAGTTTTACACAGAGAATTCCAAGTATAAGTACAAGCAAATAAGAGAGACTTAGAAAACCGGTAAAACCTACATTGTTGATAGAGTTGGGAGTACTTAGCACTGTGAAAACAGCACTTTCGCACAAAGAAATCTACTTCTCTAAGACTGGGAAACAGTAAACAGAGAATGTATGAGTTTCTCAAGATTGGTAACAGATAGAAACAACAGAAAGTACACAGTGATTCCTCTACCTAGAGAAGTTACAGAGGTTTACACAGAGAATTCCAAGTATAAGTACAAGCAAATAAGAGAGACTTAGAAAACCGGTAAAACCTACATTGTTGATAGAGTTGGGAGTACTTAGCACTGTGAAAACAGCACTTTCGCACAAAGAAATCTACTTCTCTAAGACCGGGAAACAGGGAACGGAGAATGTATGAGTTTCTCAAGATTGGTAACAGATAGAAACAAGAGAAAGTCCACAGTGATTCATCTACCTAGAAAAGTTACAGAAGTTTACACAGAGAAATCCAAGTGTAACTTCATGAAAATAAGAGAGACTTAGAAAACCAGTAAAACCTACATTGTTGATAGAGTTGGGAGTACTTAGCACTGTGAAAACAGCACTTTCGCACAAAGAAATCTACTTCTCTAAGACTGGGAATCAGTGAACAGAGAATGTGTGAGTTTCTCAAGATTGGTAACAGATAGAAACAAGAGAAAGTCCACAGTGATTCATCTACCTAGAGAAGTTACAGAGGTTTACACAGAGAATTCCAAGTATAAGTACAAGAAAATAAGAGAGACTTAGAAAACTGGTAAAAACTACCTTTTTGATAAGTTGGGAGTACTTAACACTGTGAAAACAGCACTTTCGCACAAAGAAATATACTTCTCTAAGACCGCGAAACAGTAAACAGAGAATGTATGAGTTTCTCAAGATTGGTAACTGATAGAAACAAGAGAAAGTCCAGAGTGATTCCTCTACGGAGAGAAGTTAGAGAGGTTTACACAGAGAATTCCAAGTATAAGTACAAGTAAATAAGAGAGACTTAGAAAACCGGTAAAACCTACATTGTTGATAGAGTTGGGAGTACTTAGCACTGTGAAAACAACACTTTCGCACAAAGAAATCTACTTCTCTAAGACCGGGAAACAGGGAACGGAGAATGTATGAGTTTCTCAAGATTGGTAACTGATAGAAACAAGAGAAAGTCCACAGTGATTCATCTACGGAGAGAAGTTAGAGAGGTTTACACAGAGAATTCCAAGTATAAGTACAAGCAAATAAGAGAGACTTAGAAAACCCGTAAAACCTACATTGTTGATAGAGTTGGGAGTACTTAGCAGTGTGAAAACAGCACTTTCGCACAAAGAAATCTACTTCTCTAAGACTGGGAAACAGTAAACAGAGAATGTATGAGTTTCTCAAGATTGGTAACAGATAGAAAGAAGAGAAAGTACACAGTGATTCACCTACCTAGAGAAGTTACAGAGGTTTACACAGAGAATTCCAAATATAAGTACAAGCAAATAAGAGAGACTTAGAAAACCAGTAAAACCTACATTGTTGATAGAGTTGGGAGTACTTAGCACTGTGAAAACAGCACTTTCGCACAAAGAAATCTACTTCTATAAGACTGGGAATCAGTGAACAGAGAATGTGTGAGTTTCTCCAGATTGGTAACAGATAGAAACAAGGGAATGTACACAGTGATTCATCTACCTAGAGAAGTTACAGAGGTTTACACAGAGAATTCCAAGTATAAGTGCAAGAAAATGAGAGAGACTTAGAAAACTCTTAAAACCTACATTGTTGATAGAGTTGGGAGTACTTAGCACTGTGAAAACAGCACTTTCGCACAAAGAAATCTACTTCTCTAAGACCGGGAAACAGTGAACAGAGAATGTATGAGTTTCTCAAGATTGGTAACACATAGAAACAAGAGAAAGTACACAGTGATTCATCTACCTAGAGAAGTGACAGAGGTTTACACGGAGAAATCCAAGTGTAACTCCAAGAAAATAAGAGAGACTTAGAAAACCGGTAAAACCTACATTGTTGATAGAGTTGGGAGTACTTAGCACTGTGAAAATAGCACTTTCGCAGAAAGAAATTTACTTCTCTAAGACTGAGAATCAGTGAACAGAGAATGTGTGAGTTTCTCAAGATTGGTAACAGATAGAAACAAGAGAAAGTACACAGTGATTCATCTACCTAGAGAAGTTACAGAGGTTTACACAGAGAATTCCAAGTATAAGTGCAAGAAAATAAGAGAGACTTAGAAAACTGGTAAAAACTACCTTTTTGATAAGTTGGGAGTACTTAACACTGTGAAAACAGCACTTTCGCACAAAGAAATTTACTTCTCTAAGACCGCGAAACAGTAAACAGAGAATGTATGAGTTTCTCAAGATTGGTAACTGATAGAAACAAGAGAAATTCAACAGTGATTCATCTACGGACAGAAGTTAGAGAGGTTTACACAGAGAATTCCAAGTATAAGTACAAGCAAATAAGAGAGACTTAGAAAACCGGTAAAACTTACATTGTTGATAGAGTTGGGAGTACTTAGCACTGTGAAAACAGCACTTTCGCACAAAGAAATCTACTTCTCTAAGACTGGGAAACAGTAAACAGAGAATGTATGAGTTTCTCAAGATTGGTAACAGATAGAAACAACAGAAAGTACACAGTGATTCCTCTACCTAGAGAAGTTACAGAGGTTTACACAGAGAATTCCAAGTATAAGTACAAGCAAATAAGAGAGACTTAGAAAACCGGTAAAACCTACATTGTTGATAGAGTTGGGACTACTTAGCACTGTGAAAACAGCACTTTCGCACAAAGAAATTTACTTCTCTAAGACCGGGAAACAGTGAACGGAGAATGTATGAGTTTCTCAAGATTGGTAACAGATAGAAACAAGAGAAAGTACACAGTGATTCATCTACCTAGAGAAGTTACAGAGGTTTACACAGAGAAATCCAAGTGTAACTCCAAGAAAATAAGAGAGACTAAGAAAACCGGTAAAACCTACATTGTTGATACAGTTGGGAGTACTTAGCACTGTGAAAATAGCACTTGCGCACAAAGAAATTTACTTCTCTAAGACCGCGAAACAGTAAACAGAGAATGCATGAATTTCTCAAGATTGGTAACAGATAGAAACAAGAGAAAGTACACAGTGATTCATCTACCTAGAGAAGTTACAGAGGTTTACACAGAGAATTCCAAGTATAAGTGCAAGAAAATAAGAGAGACTTAGAAAACTGGTAAAAAATACCTTTTTGATAAGTTGGGAGTACTTAACACTGTGAAAACAGCACTTTCGCACAAAGAAATTTACTTCTCTAAGACCGCGAAACAGTAAACAGAGAATGTATGAGTTTCTCAAGATTGGTAACAGATAGAAACAAGAGAAAGTCCACCGTGATTCATCTACGGAGAGAAGTTAGAGAGGTTTACACAGAGAATTCCATGTATAAGTACAAGCAAATAAGAGAGACTTAGAAAACCGGTAAAACCTACATTGTTGATAGAGTTGGGAGTACTTAGCACTGTGAAAACAGCACTTTCGCACAAAGAAATCTACTTCTCTAAGACTGGGAAACAGTAAACAGAGAATGTATGAGTTTCTCAAGATTGGTAACAGATAGAAAGAAGAGAAAGTACACAGTGATTCATCTACCTAGAGAAGTTACAGAGGTTTACACAGAGAATTCCAAGTATAACTGCAAGAAAATAAGAGAGACATAGAAAACCGGTAAAACCTACATTGTTGATAGAGTTGGGAGTACTTAGCACTGTGAAAACAGCACTTTCGCACAAAGAAATCTACTTCTATAAGACTGGGAATCAGTGAACAGAGAATGTGTGAGTTTCTCAAGATTGGTAACAGATAGAAACAAGGGAATGTACACAGTGATTCATCTACCTAGAGAAGTTACAGAGGTTTACACAGAGAATTCCAAGTATAAGTGTAAGAAAATGAGAGAGACTTAGAAAACTCGTAAAACCTACATTGTTGATAGAGTTGGGAGTACTTAGCACTGTGTAAACAGCACTTTCGCAGAAAGAAATCTACTTCTCTAAGACCAGGAAACAGTGAACAGAGAATGTATGAGTTTCTCAAGATTGGTAACAGATAGAAACAAGAGAAAGTACACAGTGATTCATCTACCTAGAGAAGTTACAGAGGTTTACACAGAGAATTCCAAGTATAAGTGCAAGAAAATAAGAGAGACTTAGAAAACTCGTAAAAACTACATTGTTGATAGAGTTGGGAGTACTTAGTACTGTGAAAACAGCACTTTCGCAGAAAGAAATCTACTTCTCTAAGACCGGGAAACAGTGAACAGAGAATGTATGAGTTTCTCAAGATTGGTAACAGATAGAAACAAGAGAAAGTACACAGTGATTCATCTACCTAGAGAAGTTACAGAGGTTTACACAGAGAAATCCAAGTGTAACTCCAAGAAAATAAGAGAGACTTAGAAAACCGGTAAAACCTACATTGTTGATAGAGTTGGGAGTACTTAGCACTGTGAAAATAGCACTTTCGCAGAAAGAAATCTACTTCTCTAAGACGGGAATCAGTGAACAGAGAATGTGTGAGTTTCTCAAGATTGGTAACAGATAGAAACAAGAGAAAGTACACAGTGATTCATCTACCTAGAGAAGTTACAGAGGTTTACACAGAGAATTCCAAGTATAAGTGCAAGAAAATAAGAGAGACTTAGAAAACTGGTAAAAACTACCTTTTTGATAAGTTGGGAGTACTTAACACTGTGAAAACAGCACTTTCGCACAAAGAAATTTACTTCTCTAAGACCGCGAAACAGTAAACAGAGAATGTATGAGTTTCTCAAGATTGGTAACTGATAGAAACAAGAGAAATTCAACAGTGATTCATCTACGGAGAGAAGTTAGAGAGGTTTACACAGAGAATTCCAAGTATAAGTACAAGCAAATAAGAGAGACTTAGAAAACCGGTAAAACTTACATTGTTGATAGAGTTGGGAGTACTTAGCACTGTGAAAACAGCACTTTCGCACAAAGAAATCTACTTCTCTAAGACTGGGAAACAGTAAACAGAGAATGTATGAGTTTCTCAAGATTGGTAACAGATAGAAACAACAGAAAGTACACAGTGATTCCTCTACCTAGAGAAGTTACAGAGGTTTACACAGAGAATTCCAAGTATAAGTACAAGCAAATAAGAGAGACTTAGAAAACCGGTAAAACCTACATTGTTGATAGAGTTGGGACTACTTAGCACTGTGAAAACAGCACTTTCGCACAAAGAAATTTACTTCTCTAAGACCGGGAAACAGTGAACGGAGAATGTATGAGTTTCTCAAGATTGGTAACAGATAGAAACAAGAGAAAGTACACAGTGATTCATCTACCTAGAGAAGTTACAGAGGTTTACACAGAGAAATCCAAGTGTAACTCCAAGAAAATAAGAGAGACTAAGAAAATCGTTAAAACCTACATTGTTGATACAGTTGGGAGTACTTAGCCCTGTGAAAACAGGACTTGCGCACAAAGAAATTTACTTCTCTAAGACCGCGAAACAGTAAACAGAGAATGCATGAGTTTCTCAAGATTGGTAACAGATAGAAACAAGAGAAAGTACACAGTGATTCATCTACCTAGAGAAGTTACAGAGGTTTACACAGAGAATTCCAAGTATAAGTGCAAGAAAATAAGAGAGACTTAGAAAACTGGTAAAAACTACCTTTTTGATAAGTTGGGAGTACTTAACACTGTGAAAACAGCACTTTCGCACAAAGAAATTTACTTCTCTAAGACCGCGAAACAGTAAACAGAGAATGTATGAGTTTCTCAAGATTGGTAACAGATAGAAACAAGAGAAAGTCCACAGTGATTCATCTACGGAGAGAAGTTAGAGAGGTTTACACAGAGAATTCCAAGTATAAGAACAAGCAAATAAGAGAGACTTAGAAAACCGGTAAAACCTACATTGTTGATAGAGTTGGGAGTACTTAGCACTGTGAAAACAGCACTTTCGCAGAAAGAAATCTACTTCTCTAAGACTGGGAATCAGTGAACAGAGAATGTGTGAGTTTCTCAAGATTGGTAACAGATAGAAAGAAGAGAAAGTACACAGTGATTCATCTACCTAGAGAAGTTACAGAGGTTTACAAAGAGAATTCCAAGTATAAGTGCAAGAAAATAAGAGAGACTTAGAAAACTCGTAAAAACTACATTGTTGATAGAGTTGGGAGTACTTAGCACTGTGAAAACAGCACTTTCGCAGAAAGAAATCTACTTCTCTAAGACCGGGAAACAGTGAACAGAGAATGTATGAGTTTCTCAAGATTGGGAACAGATAGAAACAAGGGAAAGTACACAGTGATTCATCTACCTAGAGAAGTTACAGAGGTTTACACAGAGAAATCCAAGTGTAACTCCAAGAAAATAAGACAGACTTAGAAAACCGGAAAAACCTACATTGTTGATAGAGTTGGGAGTACTTAGCACTGTGAAAATAGCACTTTCGCAGAAAGAAATCTACTTCTCTAAGACTGGGAATCAGTGAACTGAGAATGTGTGAGTTTCTCAAGATTGGTAACAGATAGAAACAAGAGAAAGTACACAGTGATTCATCTACCTAGAGAAGTTACAGAGGTTTACACAGAGAATTCCAAGTATAAGTGCAAGAAAATAAGAGAGACTTAGAAAACTGGTAAAAACTACCTTTTTGATAAGTTGGGAGTACTTAACACTGTGAAAACAGCACTTTCGCACAAAGAAATTTACTTCTCTAAGACCGCGATACAGTAAACAGAGAATGTATGAGTTTCTCAAGATTGGTAACTGATAGAAACAAGAGAAAGTCCACAGTGATTCATCTACGGAGAGAAGTTAGAGAGGTTTACACAGAGAATTCCAAGTATAAGTACAAGCAAATAAGAGAGACTTAGAAAACCGGTAAAACCTACATTGTTGATAGAGTTGGGAGTACTTAGCACTGTGAAAACAGCACTTTAGCACAAAGAAATCTACTTCTCTAAGACTGGGAAACAGTAAACAGAGAATGTATGAGTTTCTCAAGATTGGTAACAGATAGAAACAACAGAAAGTACACAGTGATTCCTCTACCTAGAGAAGTTACAGAGGTTTACACAGAGAATTCCAAGTATAAGTACAAGCAAATAAGAGAGACTTAGAAAACCGGTAAAACCTACATTGTTGATAGAGTTGGGAGTACTTAGCACTGTGAAAACAGCACTTTCGCACAAAGAAATCGACTTCTCTAAGACCGGGAAACAGTGAACAGAGAATGTGTGAGTTTCTCAAGATTGGTAACAGATAGAAACAAGAGAAAGTACACAGTGATTCATCTACCGAGAGAAGTTACAGAGGTTTACACAGAGAAATCCAAGTGTAACTCCAAGAAAATAAGAGAGACTAAGAAAACCGGTAAAACCTACATTGTTGATAGAGTTTGGAGTACTTAGCACTGTGAAAACAGCACTTTCGCACAAAGAAATTTACTTCTCTAAGACCGGGAAACAGTGAACGGAGAATGTATGTGTTTCTCAAGATTGGTAACAGATTGAAACAAGAGAAAGTACACAGTGATTCATCTACCTAGAGAAGTTACAGAGGTTTACACAGAGAAATCCAAGTGTAACTCCAAGAAAATAAGAGAGACTAAGAAAACCGGTAAAACCTACATTGTTGATAGAGTTGGGAGTAGTTAGCACTGTGAAAACAGCACTTTCGCACAAAGAAATTTACTTCTCTAAGACCGGGAAACAGTGAACGGAGAATGTATGAGTTTCTCAAGATTGGTAACAGATAGAAACAAGAGAAAGTCCACAGTGATTCATCTACCTAGAGAAGTTACAGAGGTTTACACAGAGAAATCCAAGTGTAACTTCATGAAAATACGAGAGACTTAGAAAACCAGTAAAACCTACATTGTTGATAGAGTTGGGAGTACTTAGCACTGTGAAAACAGCACTTTCGCACAAAGAAATCTACTTCTCTAAGACTGGGAATCAGTGAACAGAGAATGTGTGAGTTTCTCAAGATTGGTAACAGATAGAAACAAGAGAAAGTCCACAGTGATTCATCTACCTAGAGAAGTTACAGAGGTTTACACAGAGAATTCCAAGTATAAGTACAAGAAAATAAGAGAGACTTAGAAAACTGGTAAAAACTACCTTTTTGATAAGTTGGGAGTACTTAACAATGTGAAAACAGCACTTTCGCACAAAGAAATTTACTTCTCTAAGACCGCGAAACAGTAAACAGAGAATGTATGAGTTTCTCAAGATTGGTAACAGATAGAAACAAGAGAAAGTCCACCGTGATTCATCTACGGAGAGAAGTTAGAGAGGTTTACACAGAGAATTCCAAGTATAAGTACAAGCAAATAAGAGAGACTTAGAAAACCGGTAAAACCTACATTGTTGATAGAGTTGGGAGTACTTAGCACTGTGAAAACAGCACTTTCGCAGAAAGAAATCTACTTCTCTAAGACTGGGAATCAGTGAACAGAGAATGTGTGAGTTTCTCAAGATTGGTAACAGATAGAAAGAAGAGAAAGTACACAGTGATTCATCTACCTAGAGAAGTTACAGAGGTTTACAAAGAGAATTCCAAGTATAAGTGCAAGAAAATAAGAGAGACTTAGAAAACTCGTAAAAACTACATTGTTGATAGAGTTGGGAGTACTTAGCACTGTGAAAACAGCACTTTCGCAGAAAGAAATCTACTTCTCTAAGACCGGGAAACAGTGAACAGAGAATGTATGAGTTTCTCAAGATTGGGAACAGATAGAAACAAGAGAAAGTACACAGTGATTCATCTACCTAGAGAAGTTACAGAGGTTTACACAGAGAAATCCAAGTGTAACTCCAAGAAAATAAGAGAGACTTAGAAAACCGGAAAAACCTACATTGTTGATAGAGTTGGGAGTACTTAGCACTGTGAAAATAGCACTTTCGCAGAAAGAAATCTACTTCTCTAAGACTGGGAATCAGTGAACAGAGAATGTGTGAGTTTCTCAAGATTGGTAACAGATAGAAACAAGAGAAAGTACACAGTGATTCATCTACCGAGAGATGTTACAGAGGTTTACACAGAGAATTCCAAGTATAAGTGCAAGAAAATAAGAGAGACTTAGAAAACTGGTAAAAACTACCTTTTTGATAAGTTGGGAGTACTTAACACTGTGAAAACAACACTTTCGCACAAAGAAATTTACTTCTCTAAGACCGCGATACAGTAAACAGAGAATGTATGAGTTTCTCAAGATTGGTAACTGATAGAAACAAGAGAAAGTCCACAGTGATTCATCTACGGAGAGAAGTTAGAGAGGTTTACACAGAGAATTCCAAGTATAAGTACAAGCAAATAAGAGAGACTTAGAAAACCGGTAAAACCTACATTGTTGATAGAGTTGGGAGTACTTAGCACTGTGAAAACAGCACTTTCGCACAAAGAAATCTACTTCTCTAAGACTGGGAATCAGTGAACAGAGAATGTGTGAGTTTCTCAAGATTGGTAACAGATAGAAACAAGAGAAAGTCCACAGTGATTCATCTACCTAGAGAAGTTACAGAGGTTTACACAGAGAATTCCAAGTATAAGTGCAAGAAAATAAGACAGACTTAGAAAACTGGTAAAAACTACCTTTTTGATAAGTTGGGAGTACTTAACACTGTGAAAACAGCACTTTCGCACAAAGAAATTTACTTCTCTAAGACCGCGAAACAGTAAACAGAGAATGTATGAGTTTCTCAAGATTGGTAACTGATAGAAACAAGAGAAAGTCCACAGTGATTCATCTACGGAGAGAAGTTAGAGAGGTTTACACAGAGAATTCCAAGTATAAGTACAAGCAAATAAGAGAGACTTAGAAAACCGGTAAAACCTACATTGTTGATAGAGTTGGGAGTACTTAGCACTGTGAAAACAGCACTTTCGCACAAAGAAATCTACTTCTCTAAGACCGGGAATCAGGGAACGGAGAATGTATGAGTTTCTCAAGATTGGGAACAGATAGAAACAAGGGAATGTACACAGTGATTCATCTACCTAGAGAAGTTACAGAGCTTTACACAGAGAATTCCAACTATAAGTGCAAGAAAATGAGAGAGACTTAGAAAACTCGTAAAACCTACATTGTTGATAGAGTTGGGAGTACTTAGCACTGTGAAAACAGCACTTTCGCAGAAAGAAATCGACTTCTCTAAGACCGGGAAACAGTGAACAGAGAATGTATGAGTTTCTCAAGATTGGTAACAGATAGAAACAAGAGAAAGTACACAGAGATTCATCTACCTAGAGAAGTTACAGAGGTTTACACAGAGAAATCCAAGTGTAACTCCAAGAAAATAAGAGAGACTTAGAAAACCGGTAAAACCTACATTGTTGATAGAGTTGGGAGTACTTAGCACTGTGAAAACAGCACTTTCGCACAAAGAAATCGACTTCTCTAAGACCGGGAAACAGTGAACAGAGAATGTATGAGTTTCTCAAGATTGGTAACAGATAGAAACAAGAGAAAGTACGCAGTGATTCATCTACCTAGAGAAGTTACAGAGGTTTACACAGAGAAATCCAAGTGTAACTCCAAGAAAATAAGAGAGACTAAGAAAACCGGTAAAACCTACATTGTTGATAGAGTTGGGAGTACTTAGCACTGTGAAAACAACACTTTCGCAAAAGAAATTTACTTCTCTAAGACCGGGAAACAGTGAACGGAGAATGTATGAGTTTCTCAAGATTGGTAACAGATAGAAACAAGAGAAAGTACACAGTGATTCATCTACCTAGAGAAGTTACAGAGGTTTACACAGAGAATTCCAAGTATAAGTGCAAGAAAATAAGAGAGACTTAGAAAACTGGTAAAAACTAGCTTTTTGATAAGTTGGGAGTACTTAACACTGTGAAAACAGCACTTTCGCACAAAGAAATTTACTTCTCTAAGACCGGGAAAGAGTGAACGGAGAATGTATGAGTTTCTCAAGATTGGTAACAGATAGAAACAAGAGAAAGTACACAGTGATTCATCTACCTAGAGAAGTTACAGAGGTTTACACAGAGAAATCCAAGTGTAACTCCAAGAAAATAAGAGAGACTTAGAAAACCGGTAAAACCTACACTGTTGATAGAGTTGGGAGTACTTAGCACTGTGAAAACAGCACTTTCGCACAAAGAAATCTACTTCTCTAAGACCGGGAAACAGGGAACGGAGAATGTATGAGTTTCTCAAGATTGGTAACAGATAGAAACAAGAGAAAGTCCACAGTGATTCATCTACCTAGAGAAGTTACAGAGCTTTACACAGAGAAATCCAAGTGTCACTTCATGAAAATAAGAGAGACTTAGAAAACCAGTAAAACCTACATTGTTGATAGAGTTGGGAGTACTTAGCACTGTGAAAACAGCACTTTCGCAAAAAGAAATCTACTTCTCTAAGACTGGGAATCAGTGAACAGAGAATGTGTGAGTTTCTCAAGATTGGTAACAGATAGAAACAAGAGAAAGTCCACAGTGATTCATCTACCTAGAGAAGTTACAGAGGTTTACACAGAGAATTCCAAGTATAAGTACAAGAAAATAAGAGAGACTTAGAAAACTGGTAAAAACTACCTTTTTGATAAGTTGGGAGTACTTAACACTGTGAAAACAGCACTTTCGCACAAAGAAATTTACTTCTCTAAGACCGCGAAACAGTAAACAGAGAATGTATGAGTTTCTCAAGATTGGTAACAGATAGAAACAAGAGAAAGTCCACCGTGATTCATCTACGGAGAGAAGTTAGAGAGGTTTACACAGAGAATTCCAAGTATAAGTACAAGCAAATAAGAGAGACTTAGAAAACCGGTAAAACCTACATTGTTGATAGAGTTGGGAGTACTTAGCACTGTGAAAACAGCACTTTCGCACAAAGAAATCTACTTCTATAAGACTGAGAATCTGTGAACAGAGAAAGTGTGAGTTTCTCAAGATTGGTAACAGATAGAAACAAGGGAATGTACACAGTGATTCATCTAGCTAGAGAAGTTACAGAGGTTTACACAGAGAATTCCAACTATAAGTGCAAGAAAATGAGAGAGACTTAGAAAACTCGTAAAACCTACATTGTTGATAGAGTTGGGAGTACTTAGCAATGTGAAAACAGCACTTTCGCAGAAAGAAATCTACTTCTGTAAGACCGGGAAACAGTGAACAGAGAATGTATGAGTTTCTCAAGATTGGTAACAGATAGAAACAAGAAAAAGTACACAGTGATTCATCTACCTAGAGAAGTTACAGAGGTTTACACAGAGAAATCCAAGTGTAACTCCAAGAAAATAAGAGAGACTTAGAAAACCGGTAAAACCTACATTGTTGATAGAGTTGGGAGTACTTAGCACTGTGAAAACAGCACTTTCGCACAAAGAAATCGACTTCTCTAAGACCGGGAAACAGTGAACAGAGAATGTATGAGTTTCTCAAGATTGGTAACAGATAGAAACAAGACAAAGTACACAGTGATTCATCTACCGAGAGAAGTTACAGAGGTTTACACAGAGAAATCCAAGTGTAACTCCAAGAAAATAAGAGAGACTAAGAAAACCGGTAAAATCTACATTGTTGATAGAGTTGGGAGTACTTAGCACTGTGAAAACAGCACTTTCGCACAAAGAAATTTACTTCTCTAAGACCGGGAAACAGTGAACGGAGAATGTATGTGTTTCTCAAGATTGGTAACAGATAGAAACAAGAGAAAGTACACAGTGATTCATCTACCTAGAGAAGTTACAGAGGTTTACACAGAGAAATCCAAGTGTAACTCCAAGAAAATAAGAGAAACTAAGAAAACCGGTACAACCTACATTGTTGATAGAGTTGGGAGTACTTAGCACTGTGAAAACAGCACTTTCGCACAAAGAAATTTACTTCTCTAAGACCGGGAAAGAGTGAACGGAGAATGTATGAGTTTCTCAAGATTGGTAACAGATAGAAACAAGAGAAAGTACACAGTGATTCATCTACCTAGAGAAGTTACAGAGGTTTACACAGAGAAATCCAAGTGTAACTCCAAGAAAATAAGAGAGACTTAGAAAACCGGTAAAACCTACATTGTTGATAGAGTTGGGAGTACTTAGCACTGTGAAAATAGCACTTTCGCAGAAAGATATCTACTTCTCTAAGACTGGGAATCAGTGAACAGAGAATGTGTCAGTTTCTCAAGATTGGTAACAGATAGAAACAAGAGAAAGTACACAGTGATTCATCTACCTAGAGAAGTTACAGAGGTTTACACAGAGAAATCCAAGTGTAACTCCAAGAAAATAAGAGAGACTAAGAAAACCGGTAAAACCTACATTGTTGATAGAGTTGGGAGTACTTAGCACTGTGAAAACAGCACTTTCGCACAAAGAAATTTACTTATCTAAGACCGGGAAACAGTGAACGGAGAATGTATGTGTTTCTCAAGATTGGTAACAGATAGAAACAAGAGAAAGTACACAGTGATTCATCTACCTAGAGAAGTTACAGAGGTTTACACGGAGAAATCCAAGTGTAACTCCAAGAAAATAAGAGAGACTAAGAAAACCGGTAAAACCTACACTGTTGATAGAGTTGGGAGTACTTAGCACTGTGAAAACAGCACTTTCGCACAAAGAAATTTACTTCTCTAAGACCGGGAAAGAGTGAACGGAGAATGTATGAGTTTCTCAAGATTGGTAACAGATAGAAACAAGAGAAAGTACGCAGTGATTCATCTACCTAGAGAAGTTACAGAGGTTTACACAGAGAAATCCAAGTGTAACTCCAAGAAAATAAGAGAGACTAAGAAAACCGGTAAAACCTACATTGTTGATAGAGTTGGGAGTACTTAGCACTGTGAAAACAGCAGTTTCGCACAAAGAAATTTACTTCTCTAAGACCGGGAAACAGTGAACGGAGAATGTATGAGTTTCTCAAGATTGGTAACAGATAGAAACAAGAGAAAGTCCACAGTGATTCATCTACCTAGAGAAGTTACAGAGGTTTACACAGAGAAATCCAAGTGTAACTCCAAGAAAATAAGAGAGACTTAGAAAACCGGTAAAACCTACATTGTTGATAGAGTTGGGAGTACTTAGCACTGTGAAAACAGCACTTTCGCACAAAGAAATCGACTTCTCTAAGACCGGGAAACAGTGAACAGAGAATGTATGAGTTTCTCAAGATTGGTAACAGATAGAAACAAGAGAAAGTACACAGTGATTCATCTACCGAGAGAAGTTACAGAGGTTTACACAGAGAAATCCAAGTGTAACTCCAAGAAAATAAGAGAGACTAAGAAAACCGGTAAAATCTACATTGTTGATAGAGTTGGGAGTACTTAGCACTGTGAAAACAGCACTTTCGCACAAAGAAATTTACTTCTCTAAGACCGGGAAACAGTGAACGGAGAATGTATGTGTTTCTCAAGATTGGTAACAGATAGAAACAAGAGAAAGTACACAGTGATTCATCTACCGAGAGAAGTTACAGAGGTTTACACAGAGAAATCCAACTGTAACTCCAAGAAAATAAGAGAGACTAAGAAAACCGGTACAACCTACATTGTTGATAGAGTTGGGAGTACTTAGCACTGTGAAAACAGCACTTTCGCACAAAGAAATTTACTTCTCTAAGACCGGGAAAGAGTGAACGGAGAATGTATGAGTTTCTCAAGATTGGTAACAGATAGAAACAAGAGAAAGTACACAGTGATTCATCTACCTAGAGAAGTTACAGAGGTTTACACAGAGAAATCCAAGTGTAACTCCAAGAAAATAAGAGAGACTTAGAAAACCGGTAAAACCTACATTGTTGATAGAGTTGGGAGTACTTAGCACTGTGAAAATAGCACTTTCGCAGAAAGATATCTACTTCTCTAAGACTGGGAATCAGTGAACAGAGAATGTGTCAGTTTCTCAAGATTGGTAACAGATAGAAACAAGAGAAAGTACACAGTGATTCATCTACCTAGAGAAGTTACAGAGGTTTACACAGAGAAATCCAAGTGTAACTCCAAGAAAATAAGAGAGACTAAGAAAACCGGTAAAACCTACATTGTTGATAGAGTTGGGAGTACTTAGCACTGTGAAAACAGCACTTTCGCACAAAGAAATTTACTTCTCTAAGACCGGGAAACAGTGAACGGAGAATGTATGTGTTTCTCAAGATTGGTAACAGATAGAAACAAGAGAAAGTACACAGTGATTCATCTACCGAGAGAAGTTACAGAGGTTTACACAGAGAAATCCAAGTGTAACTCCAAGAAAATAAGAGAGACTAAGAAAACCGGTACAACCTACATTGTTGATAGAGTTGGGAGTACTTAGCACTGTGAAAACAGCACTTTCGCACAAAGAAATTTACTTCTCTAAGACCGGGAAAGAGTGAACGGAGAATGTATGAGTTTCTCAAGATTGGTAACAGATAGAAACAAGAGAAAGTACACAGTGATTCATCTACCTAGAGAAGTTACAGAGGTTTACACAGAGAAATCCAAGTGTAACTCCAAGAAAATAAGAGAGACTTAGAAAACCGGTAAAACCTACATTGTTGATAGAGTTGGGAGTACTTAGCACTGTGAAAATAGCACTTTCGCAGAAAGATATCTACTTCTCTAAGACTGGGAATCAGTGAACAGAGAATGTGTCAGTTTCTCAAGATTGGTAACAGATAGAAACAAGAGAAAGTACACAGTGATTCATCTACCTAGAGAAGTTACAGAGGTTTACACAGAGAAATCCAAGTGTAACTCCAAGAAAATAAGAGAGACTAAGAAAACCGGTAAAACCTACATTGTTGATAGAGTTGGGAGTACTTAGCACTGTGAAAACAGCAGTTTCGCACAAAGAAATTTACTTCTCTAAGACCGGGAAACAGTGAACGGAGAATGTATGAGTTTCTCAAGATTGGTAACAGATAGAAACAAGAGAAAGTCCACAGTGATTCATCTACCTAGAGAAGTTACAGAGGTTTACACAGAGAAATCCAAGTGTAACTCCAAGAAAATAAGAGAGACTTAGAAAACCGGTAAAACCTACATTGTTGATAGAGTTGGGAGTACTTAGCACTGTGAAAACAGCACTTTCGCACAAAGAAATCGACTTCTCTAAGACCGGGAAACAGTGAACAGAGAATGTATGAGTTTCTCAAGATTGGTAACAGATAGAAACAAGAGAAAGTACACAGTGATTCATCTACCGAGAGAAGTTACAGAGGTTTACACAGAGAAATCCAAGTGTAACTCCAAGAAAATAAGAGAGACTAAGAAAACCGGTAAAATCTACATTGTTGATAGAGTTGGGAGTACTTAGCACTGTGAAAACAGCACTTTCGCACAAAGAAATTTACTTCTCTAAGACCGGGAAACAGTGAACGGAGAATGTATGTGTTTCTCAAGATTGGTAACAGATAGAAACAAGAGAAAGTACACAGTGATTCATCTACCGAGAGAAGTTACAGAGGTTTACACAGAGAAATCCAACTGTAACTCCAAGAAAATAAGAGAGACTAAGAAAACCGGTACAACCTACATTGTTGATAGAGTTGGGAGTACTTAGCACTGTGAAAACAGCACTTTCGCACAAAGAAATTTACTTCTCTAAGACCGGGAAAGAGTGAACGGAGAATGTATGAGTTTCTCAAGATTGGTAACAGATAGAAACAAGAGAAAGTACACAGTGATTCATCTACCTAGAGAAGTTACAGAGGTTTACACAGAGAAATCCAAGTGTAACTCCAAGAAAATAAGAGAGACTTAGAAAACCGGTAAAACCTACATTGTTGATAGAGTTGGGAGTACTTAGCACTGTGAAAATAGCACTTTCGCAGAAAGATATCTACTTCTCTAAGACTGGGAATCAGTGAACAGAGAATGTGTCAGTTTCTCAAGATTGGTAACAGATAGAAACAAGAGAAAGTACACAGTGATTCATCTACCTAGAGAAGTTACAGAGGTTTACACAGAGAAATCCAAGTGTAACTCCAAGAAAATAAGAGAGACTAAGAAAACCGGTAAAACCTACATTGTTGATAGAGTTGGGAGTACTTAGCACTGTGAAAACAGCACTTTCGCACAAAGAAATTTACTTCTCTAAGACCGGGAAACAGTGAACGGAGAATGTATGTGTTTCTCAAGATTGGTAACAGATAGAAACAAGAGAAAGTACACAGTGATTCATCTACCGAGAGAAGTTACAGAGGTTTACACAGAGAAATCCAAGTGTAACTCCAAGAAAATAAGAGAGACTAAGAAAACCGGTACAACCTACATTGTTGATAGAGTTGGGAGTACTTAGCACTGTGAAAACAGCACTTTCGCACAAAGAAATTTACTTCTCTAAGACCGGGAAAGAGTGAACGGAGAATGTATGAGTTTCTCAAGATTGGTAACAGATAGAAACAAGAGAAAGTACACAGTGATTCATCTACCTAGAGAAGTTACAGAGGTTTACACAGAGAAATCCAAGTGTAACTCCAAGAAAATAAGAGAGACTTAGAAAACCGGTAAAACCTACATTGTTGATAGAGTTGGGAGTACTTAGCACTGTGAAAATAGCACTTTCGCAGAAAGATATCTACTTCTCTAAGACTGGGAATCAGTGAACAGAGAATGTGTCAGTTTCTCAAGATTGGTAACAGATAGAAACAAGAGAAAGTACACAGTGATTCATCTACCTAGAGAAGTTACAGAGGTTTACACAGAGAAATCCAAGTGTAACTCCAAGAAAATAAGAGAGACTAAGAAAACCGGTAAAACCTACATTGTTGATAGAGTTGGGAGTACTTAGCACTGTGAAAACAGCACTTTCGCACAAAGAAATTTACTTCTCTAAGACCGGGAAACAGTGAACGGAGAATGTATGTGTTTCTCAAGATTGGTAACAGATAGAAACAAGAGAAAGTACACAGTGATTCATCTACCTAGAGAAGTTACAGAGGTTTACACGGAGAAATCCAAGTGTAACTCCAAGAAAATAAGAGAGACTAAGAAAACCGGTAAAACCTACACTGTTGATAGAGTTGGGAGTACTTAGCACTGTGAAAACAGCACTTTCGCACAAAGAAATTTACTTCTCTAAGACCGGGAAAGAGTGAATGGAGAATGTATGAGTTTCTCAAGATTGGTAACAGATAGAAACAAGAGAAAGTACACAGTGATTCATCTACCTAGAGAAGTTACAGAGGTTTACACAGAGAATTCCAAGTATAAGTGCAAGAAAATAAGAGAGACTTAGAAAACTCGTAAAAACTACCTTTTTGATAAGTTGGGAGTACTTAACACTGTGAAAACAGCACTTTCGCACAAAGAAATTTACTTCTCTAAGACCGCGAAACAGTAAACAGAGAATGTATGAGTTTCTCAAGATTGGTAACAGATAGAAACAAGAGAAAGTCCACAGTGATTCATCTACGGAGAGAAGTTAGAGAGGTTTACACAGAGAATTCCAAGTATAAGTACAAACAAATAAGAGAGACTTAGAAAACCGGTAAAACCTACATTGTTGATAGAGTTGGGAGTACTTAGCACTGTGAAAACAGCACTTTCGCACAAAGAAATCTACTTCTCTAAGACTGGGAAACAGTAAACAGAGAATGTATGAGTTTCTCAAGATTGGTAACAGATAGAAAGAAGAGAAAGTACACAGTGATTCATCTACCTAGAGAAGTTACAGAGGTTTACACAGAGAATTCCAAGTATAAGTGCAAGAAAATAAGAGAGACTTAGAAAACCGGTAAAACCTACATTGTTGATAGAGTTGGGAGTACTTAGTACTGTGAAAACAGCACTTTCGCACAAAGAAATCGACTTCTCTAAGACTGGGAAACAGTAAACAGAGAATGTATGAGTTTCTCAAGATTGGTAACAGATAGAAACAAGAGAAAGTCCACAGTGATTCATCTACGGAGAGAAGTTAGAGAGGTTTACACAGAGAATTCCAAGTATAAGTACAAACAAATAAGAGAGACTTAGAAAACCGGTAAAACCTACATTGTTGATAGAGTTGGGAGTACTTAGCACTGTGAAAACAGCACTTTCGCACAAAGAAATCGACTTCTCTAAGACCGGGAAACAGTGAACAGAGAATGTATGAGTTTCTCAAGATTGGTAACAGATAGAAACAAGAGAAAGTACACAGTGATTCATGTACCGAGAGAAGTTACAGAGGTTTACACAGAGAAATCCAAGTGTAACTCCAAGAAAATAAGAGAGACTAAGAAAACCGGTAAAATCTACATTGTTGATAGAGTTGGGAGTACTTAGCACTGTGAAAACAGCACTTTCGCACAAAGAAATTTACTTCTCTAAGACCGGGAAACAGTGAACGGAGAATGTATGTGTTTCTCAAGATTGGTAACAGATAGAAACAAGAGAAAGTACACAGTGATTCATCTACCGAGAGAAGTTACAGAGGTTTACACAGAGAAATCCAAGTGTAACTCCAAGAAAATAAGAGAGACTAAGAAAACCGGTACAACCTACACTGTTGATAGAGTTGGGAGTACTTAGCACTGTGAAAACAGCACTTTCGCACAAAGAAATTTACTTCTCTAAGACCGGGAAAGAGTGAACGGAGAATGTATGAGTTTCTCAAGATTGGTAACAGATAGAAACAAGAGAAAGTACGCAGTGATTCATCTACCTAGAGAAGTTACAGAGGTTTACACAGAGAAATCCAAGTGTAACTCCAAGAAAATAAGAGAGACTAAGAAAACCGGTAAAACCTACATTGTTGATAGAGTTGGGAGTACTTAGCACTGTGAAAACAGCAGTTTCGCACAAAGAAATTTACTTCTCTAAGACCGGGAAACAGTGAACGGAGAATGTATGAGTTTCTCAAGATTGGTAACAGATAGAAACAAGAGAAAGTCCACAGTGATTCATCTACCTAGAGAAGTTACAGAGGTTTACACAGAGAAATCCAAGTGTAACTCCAAGAAAATAAGAGAGACTTAGAAAACCGGTAAAACCTACATTGTTGATAGAGTTGGGAGTACTTAGCACTGTGAAAACAGCACTTTCGCACAAAGAAATCGACTTCTCTAAGACCGGGAAACAGTGAACAGAGAATGTATGAGTTTCTCAAGATTGGTAACAGATAGAAACAAGAGAAAGTACACAGTGATTCATCTACCGAGAGAAGTTACAGAGGTTTACACAGAGAAATCCAAGTGTAACTCCAAGAAAATAAGAGAGACTAAGAAAACCGGTAAAATCTACATTGTTGATAGAGTTGGGAGTACTTAGCACTGTGAAAACAGCACTTTCGCACAAAGAAATTTACTTCTCTAACACCGGGAAACAGTGAACGGAGAATGTATGTGTTTCTCAAGATTGGTAAGATAGAAACAAGAGAAAGTACACAGTGATTCATCTACCGAGAGAAGTTACAGAGGTTTACACAGAGAAATCCAAGTGTAACTCCAAGAAAATAAGAGAGACTAAGAAAACCGGTACAACCTACATTGTTGATAGAGTTGGGAGTACTTAGCACTGTGAAAACAGCACTTTCGTACAAAGAAATTTACTTCTCTAAGACCGGGAAAGAGTGAACGGAGAATGTATGAGTTTCTCAAGATTGGTAACAGATAGAAACAAGAGAAAGTACACAGTGATTCATCTACCTAGAGAAGTTACAGAGGTTTACACAGAGAAATCCAAGTGTAACTCCAAGAAAATAAGAGAGACTTAGAAAACCGGTAAAACCTACATTGTTGATAGAGTTGGGAGTACTTAGCACTGTGATAATAGCACTTTCGCAGAAAGATATCTACTTCTCTAAGACTGGGAATCAGTGAACAGAGAATGTGTCAGTTTCTCAAGATTGGTAACAGATAGAAACAAGAGAAAGTACACAGTGATTCATCTACCTAGAGAAGTTACAGAGGTTTACACAGAGAATTCCAAGAATAAGTGCAAGAAAATAAGAGAGACTTAGAAAACTGGTAAAAACTACCTTTTTGATAAGTTGGGAGTACTTAACACTGTGAAAACAGCACTTTCGCACAAAGAAATTTACTTCTCTAAGACCGCGAAACAGTAAACAGAGAATGTATGAGTTTCTCAAGATTGGTAACAGATAGAAAGAAGAGAAAGTACACAGTGATTCATCTACCTAGAGAAGTTACAGAGGTTTACACAGAGAATTCCAAGTATAAGTACAAGCAAATAAGAGAGACTTAGAAAACCGGTAAAACCTACATTGTTGATAGAGTTGGGAGTACTTAGCACTGTGAAAACATCACTTTCGCACAAAGAAATCTACTTCTATAAGACTGGGAATCAGTGAACAGAGAATGTGTGAGTTTCTCAAGATTGGTAACAGATAGAAACAAGGGAATGTACACAGTGATTCATCTACCTAGAGAAGTTACAGAGGTTTACACAGAGAATTCCAAGTATAAGTGCAAGAAAATGAGAGAGACTTAGAAAACTCGTAAAACCTACATTGTTGATAGTGTTGGGAGTACTTAGCACGGTGAAAACAGCACTTTCGCAGAAAGAAATCTACTTCTCTAAGACCGGGAAACAGTGAACAGAGAATGTATGAGTTTCTCAAGATTGGTAACAGATAGAAACAAGAGAAAGTACACAGTGATTCATCTACCTAGAGAAGTTACAGAGGTTTACACAGAGAAATCCAAGTGTAACTCCAAGAAAATAAGAGAGACTAAGAAAACCGGTAAAACCTACATTGTTGATAGAGTTGGGAGTACTTAGCACTGTGAAAACAGCACTTTCGCACAAAGAAATTTACTTCTATAAGACTGGGAATCAGTGAACAGAGAATGTGTGAGTTTCTCAAGATTGGTAACAGATAGAAACAAGGGAATGTACACAGTGATTCATCTAGCTAGAGAAGTTACAGAGGTTTACACAGAGAATTCCAACTATAAGTGCAAGAAAATGAGAGAGACTTAGAAAACTCGTAAAACCTACATTGTTGATAGAGTTGGGAGTACTTAGCACTGTGAAAACAGCACTTTCGCAGAAAGAAATCTACTTCTGTAAGACCGGGAAACAGTGAACAGAGAATGTATGAGTTTCTCAAGATTGGTAACAGATAGAAACAAGAAAAAGTACACAGTGATTCATCTACCTAGAGAAGTTACAGAGGTTTACACAGAGAAATCCAAGTGTAACTCCAAGAAAATAAGAGAGACTTAGAAAACCGGTAAAACCTACATTGTTGATAGAGTTGGGAGTACTTAGCACTGTGAAAACAGCACTTTCGCACAAAGAAATCGACTTCTCTAAGACCGGGAAACTGTGAACAGAGAATGTATGAGTTTCTCAAGATTGGTAACAGATAGAAACAAGAGAAAGTACACAGTGATTCATCTACCGAGAGAAGTTACAGAGGTTTACACAGAGAAATCCAAGTGTAACTCCAAGAAAATAAGAGAGACTAAGAAAACCGGTAAAATCTACATTGTTGATAGAGTTGGGAGTACTTAGCACTGTGAAAACAGCACTTTCGCACAAAGAAATTTACTTTTCTAAGACCGGGAAACAGTGAACGGAGAATGTATGTGTTTCTCAAGATTGGTAACAGATAGAAACAAGAGAAAGTACACAGTGATTCATCTACCGAGAGAAGTTACAGAGGTTTACACAGAGAAATCCAAGTGTAACTCCAAGAAAATAAGAGAGACTAAGAAAACCGGTACAACCTACATTGTTGATAGAGTTGGGAGTACTTAGCACTGTGAAAACAGCACTTTCGCACAAAGAAATTTACTTCTCTAAGACCGGGAAAGAGTGAACGGAGAATGTATGAGTTTCTCAAGATTGGTAACAGATAGAAACAAGAGAAAGTACACAGTGATTCATCTACCTAGAGAAGTTACAGAGGTTTACACACAGAAATCCAAGTGTAACTCCAAGAAAATAAGAGAGACTTAGAAAACCGGTAAAACCAACATTGTTGATAGAGTTGGGAGTACTTAGCACTGTGAAAATAGCACTTTCGCAGAAAGATATCTACTTCTCTAAGACTGGGAATCAGTGAACAGAGAATGTGTCAGTTTCTCAAGATTGGTAACAGATAGAAACAAGAGAAAGTACACAGTGATTCATCTACCTAGAGAAGTTACAAAGGTTTACACAGAGAAATCCAAGTGTAACTCCAAGAAAATAAGAGAGACTAAGAAAACCGGTAAAACCTACATTGTTGATAGAGTTGGGAGTACTTAGCACTGTGAAAACAGCACTTTCGCACAAAGAAATTTACTTCTCTAAGACCGGGAAACAGTGAACGGAGAATGTATGTGTTTCTCAAGATTGGTAACAGATAGAAACAAGAGAAAGTACACAGTGATTCATCTACCTAGAGAAGTTACAGAGGTTTACACGGAGAAATCCAAGTGTAACTCCAAGAAAATAAGAGAGACTAAGAAAACCGGTAAAACCTACACTGTTGATAGAGTTGGGAGTACTTAGCACTGTGAAAACAGCACTTTCGCACAAAGAAATTTACTTCTCTAAGACCGGGAAAGAGTGAACGGAGAATGTATGAGTTTCTCAAGATTGGTAACAGATAGAAACAAGAGAAAGTACGCAGTGATTCATCTACCTAGAGAAGTTACAGAGGTTTACACAGAGAAATCCAAATGTAACTCCAAGAAAATAAGAGAGACTAAGAAAACCGGTAAAACCTACATTGTTGATAGAGTTGGGAGTACTTAGCACTGTGAAAACAGCAGTTTCGCACAAAGAAATTTACTTCTCTAAGACCGGGAAACAGTGAACGGAGAATGTATGAGTTTCTCAAGATTCGTAACAGATAGAAACAAGAGAAAGTCCACAGTGATACATCTACCTAGAGAAGTTACAGAGGTTTACACAGAGAAATCCAAGTGTAACTCCAAGAAAATAAGAGAGACTTAGAAAACCGGTAAAACCTACATTGTTGATAGAGTTGGGAGTACTTAGCACTGTGAAAACAGCACTTTCGCACAAAGAAATCGACTTCTCTAAGACCGGGAAACAGTGAACAGAGAATGTATGAGTTTCTCAAGATTGGTAACAGATAGAAACAAGAGAAAGTACACCGTGATTCATCTACCGAGAGAAGTTACAGAGGTTTACACAGAGAAATCCAAGTGTAACTCCAAGAAAATAAGAGAGACTAAGTAAACCGGTAAAATCTACATTGTTGATAGAGTTGGGAGTACTTAGCACTGTGAAAACAGCACTTTCGCACAAAGAAATTTACTTCTCTAAGACCGGGAAACAGTGAACGGAGAATGTATGTGTTTCTCAAGATTGGTAAGATAGAAACAAGAGAAAGTACACAGTGATTCATCTACCGAGAGAAGTTACAGAGGTTTACACAGAGAAATCCAAGTGTAACTCCAAGAAAATAAGAGAGACTAAGAAAACCGGTACAACCTACATTGTTGATAGAGTTGGGAGTACTTAGCACTGTGAAAACAGCACTTTCGTACAAAGAAATTTACTTCTCTAAGACCGGGAAAGAGTGAACGGAGAATGTATGAGTTTCTCAAGATTGGTAACAGATAGAAACAAGAGAAAGTACACAGTGATTCATCTACCTAGAGAAGTTACAGAGGTTTACACAGAGAAATCCAAGTGTAACTCCAAGAAAATAAGAGAGACTTAGAAAACCGGTAAAACCTACATTGTTGATAGAGTTGGGAGTACTTAGCACTGTGAAAATAGCATTTTCGCAGAAAGATATCTACTTCTCTAAGACTGGGAATCAGTGAACAGAGAATGTGTCAGTTTCTCAAGATTGGTAACAGATAGAAACAAGAGAAAGTACACAGTGATTCATCTACCTAGAGAAGTTACAGAGGTTTACACAGAGAATTCCAAGTATAAGTGCAAGAAAATAAGAGAGACTTAGAAAACTGGTAAAAACTACCTTTTTGATAAGTTGGGAGTACTTAACACTGTGAAAACAGCACTTTCGCACAAAGAAATTTACTTCTCTAAGACCGCGAAACAGTAAACAGAGAATGTATGAGTTTCTCAAGATTGGTAAATGATAGAAACAAGAGAAAGTCCACAGTGATTCATCTACGGAGAGAAGTTAGAGAGGTTTACACAGAGAATTCCAAGTATAAGTACAAGCAAATAAGAGAGACTTAGAAAACCGGTAAAACCTACATTGTTGATAGAGTTGGGAGTACTTAGCACTGTGAAAACAGCACTTTCGCACAAAGAAATCTACTTCTCTAAGACTGGGAAACAGTAAACAGAGAATGTATGAGTTTCTCAAGATTGGTAACAGATAGAAACAAGAGAAAGTACACAGTGATTCATCTACCTAGAGAAGTTACAGAGGTTTACACAGAGAATTCCAAGTATAAGTGCAAGAAAATAAGAGAGACTTAGAAAACTCGTAAAACCTACATTGTTGATAGAGTTGGGAGTACTTAGCACTGTGAAAACAGCACTTTCGCACAAAGAAATCTACTTCTCTAAGACCGGGAAACAGTGAACAGAGAATGTATGAGTTTCTCAAGATTGGTAACAGATAGAAACAAGAGAAAGTACACAGTGATTCATCTACCGAGAGAAGTTACAGAGGTTTACACAGAGAAATCCAAGTGTAACTCCAAGAAAATAAGAGAGACTTAGAAAACCGGTAAAACCTACATTGTTGATAGAGTTGGGAGTACTTAGCACTGTGAAAATAGCACTTTCGCAGAAAGAAATCTACTTCTCTAAGACTGGGAATCAGTGAACAGAGAATGTGTGAGTTTCTCAAGATTGGTAACAGATAGAAACAAGAGAAAGTCCACAGTGATTCATCTACCTAGAGAAGTTACAGAGGTTTACACAGAGAATTCCAAGTATAAGTGCAAGAAAATAAGAGAGACTTAGAAAACTGGTAAAAACTACCTTTTTGATAAGTTGGGAGTACTTAATACTGTGAAAACAGCACTTTCGCACAAAGAAATTTACTTCTCTAAGACCGCGAAACAGTAAACAGAGAATGTATGAGTTTCTCAAGATTGGTAACTGATAGAAACAAGAGAAAGTCCACAGTGATTCATCTACGGAGAGAAGTTAGAGAGGTTTACACAGAGAATTCCAAGTATAAGTACAAGCAAATAAGAGAGACTTAGAAAACCGGTAAAACCTACATTGTTGATAGAGTTGGGAGTACTTAGCACTGTGAAAACAGCACTTTCGCACAAAGAAATCTACTTCTCTAAGACTGGGAAACAGTAAACAGAGAATGTATGAGTTTCTCAAGATTGGTAACAGATAGAAACAACAGAAAGTACACAGTGATTCCTCTACCTAGAGAAGTTACAGAGGTTTACACAGAGAATTCCAAGTATAAGTACAAGCAAATAAGAGAGACTTAGAAAACCGGTAACACCTACATTGTTGATAGAGTTGGGAGTACTTAGCACTGTGAAAACAGCACTTTCGCACAAAGAAATCTACTTCTCTAAGACCGGGAAACAGGGAACGGAGAATGTATGAGTTTCTCAAGATTGGTAACAGATAGAAACAAGAGAAAGTCCACAGTGATTCATCTACCTAGAGAAGTTACAGAGCTTTACACAGAGAAATCCAAGTGTCACTTCATGAAAATAAGAGAGACTTAGAAAACCAGTAAAACCTACATTGTTGATAGAGTTGGGAGTACTTAGCACTGTGAAAACAGCACTTTCGCACAAAGAAATCTACTTCTCTAATACTGGGAATCAGTGAACAGAGAATGTGTGAGTTTCTCAAGATTGGTAACAGATAGAAACAAGAGAAAGTCCACAGTGATTCATCTACCTAGAGAAGTTACAGAGGTTTACACAGAGAATTCCAAGTATAAGTACAAGAAAATAAGAGAGACTTAGAAAACTGGTAAAAACTACCTTTTTGATAAGTTGGGAGTACTTAACACTGTGAAAACAGCACTTTCGCACAAAGAAATTTACTTCTCTAAGACCGCGAAACAGTAAACAGAGAATGTATGAGTTTCTCAAGATTGGTAACAGATAGAAACAAGAGAAAGTCCACCGTGATTCATCTACGGAGAGAAGTTAGAGAGGTTTACACAGAGAATTCCAAGTATAAGTACAAGCAAATAAGAGAGACTTAGAAAACCGGTAAAACCTACATTGTTGATAGAGTTGGGAGTACTTAGCACTGTGAAAACAGCACTTTCGCATAGAAATCTACTTCTCTAAGACTGGGAATCAGTGAACAGAGAATGTGTGAGTTTCTCAAGATTGGTAACAGATAGAAACAAGGGAATGTACACAGTGATTCATCTACCTAGAGAAGTTACAGAGGTTTACACAGAGAATTCCAAGTATAAGTGCAAGAAAATGAGAGAGACTTAGAAAACTCGTAAAACCTACATTGTTGATAGATTTGGGAGTACTTAGCACGGTGAAAACAGCACTTTCGCAGAAAGAAATCTACTTCTCTAAGACCGGGAAACAGTGAACAGAGAATGTATGAGTTTCTCAAGATTGGTAACAGATAGAAACAAGAGAAAGTACACAGTGATTCATCTACCTAGAGAAGTTACAGAGGTTTACACAGAGAAATCCAAGTGTAACTCCAAGAAAATAAGAGAGACTTAGAAAACCGGTAAAACCTACATTGTTGATAGAGTTGGGAGTACTTAGCACTGTGAAAACAGCACTTTCGCAGAAAGAAATCTACTTCTCTAAGACCGGGAAACAGTGAACAGAGAATGTATGAGTTTCTCAAGATTGGTAACAGATAGAAACAAGAGAAAGTACACAGTGATTCATCTACCTAGAGAAGTTACAGAGGTTTACACAGAGAAATCCAAGTGTAACTCCAAGAAAATAAGAGAGACTAAGAAAACCGGTAAAACCTACATTGTTGATAGAGTTGGGAGTACTTAGCACTGTGAAAACAGCACTTTCGCACAAAGAAATTTACTTCTCTAAGACCGGGAAACAGTGAACGGAGAATGTATGTGTTTCTCAAGATTGGTAACAGATAGAAACAAGAGAAAGTACACAGTGATTCATCTACCTAGAGAAGTTACAGAGGTTTACACGGAGAAATCCAAGTGTAACTCCAAGAAAATAAGAGAGACTAAGAAAACCGGTAAAACCTACACTGTTGATAGAGTTGGGAGTACTTAGCACTGTGAAAACAGCACTTTCGCACAAAGAAATTTACTTCTCTAACACCGGGAAAGAGTGAACGGAGAATGTATGAGTTTCTCAAGATTGGTAACAGATAGAAACAAGAGAAAGTACGCAGTGATTCATCTACCTAGAGAAGTTACAGAGGTTTACACAGAGAAATCCAAGTGTAACTCCAAGAAAATAAGAGAGACTTAGAAAACCGGTAAAACCTACATTGTTGATAGAGTTGGGAGTACTTAGCACTGTGAAAACAGCACTTTCGCACAAAGAAATCGACTTCTCTAAGACCGGGAAACAGTGAACAGAGAATGTATGAGTTTCTCAAGATTGGTAACAGATAGAAACAAGAGAAAGTACACAGTGATTCATCTACCGAGAGAAGTTACAGAGGTTTACACAGAGAAATCCAACTGTAACTCCAAGAAAATAAGAGAGACTAAGTAAACCGGTAAAATCTACATTGTTGATAGAGTTGGGAGTACTTAGCACTGTGAAAACAGCACTTTCGCACAAAGAAATTTACTTCTCTAAGACCGGGAAACAGTGAACGGAGAATGTATGTGTTTCTCATGATTGGTAAGATAGAAACATGAGAAAGTACACAGTGATTCATCTACCGAGAGAAGTTACAGAGGTTTACACAGAGAAATCCAAGTGTAACTCCAAGAAAATAAGAGAGACTAAGAAAACCGGTACAACCTACATTGTTGATAGAGTTGGGAGTACTTAGCACTGTGAAAACAGCACTTTCGTACAAAGAAATTTACTTCTCTAAGACCGGGAAAGAGCGAACGGAGAATGTATGAGTTTCTCAAGATTGGTAACAGATAGAAACAAGAGAAAGTACACAGTGATTCATCTACCTAGAGAAGTTACAGAGGTTTACACAGAGAAATCCAAGTGTAACTCCAAGAAAATAAGAGAGACTTAGAAAACCGGTAAAACCTACATTGTTGATAGAGTTGGGAGTACTTAGCACTGTGAAAATAGCACTTTCGCAGAAAGATATCTACTTCTCTAAGACTGGGAATCAGTGAACAGAGAATGTGTCAGTTTCTCAAGATTGGTAACAGATAGAAACAAGAGAAAGTACACAGTGATTCATCTACCTAGAGAAGTTACAGAGGTTTACACAGAGAATTCCAAGTATAAGTGCAAGAAAATAAGAGAGACTTAGAAAACTGGTAAAAACTACCTTTTGATAAGTTGGGAGTACTTAACACTGTGAAAACAGCACTTTCGCACAAAGAAATTTACTTCTCTAAGACCGCGAAACAGTAAACAGAGAATGTATGAGTTTCTCAAGATTGGTAAATGATAGAAACAAGAGAAAGTCCACAGTGATTCATCTACGGAGAGAAGTTAGAGAGGTTTACACAGAGAATTCCAAGTATAAGTACAAGCAAATAAGAGAGACTTAGAAAACCGGTAAAACCTACATTGTTGATAGAGTTGGGAGTACTTAGCACTGTGAAAACAGCACTTTCGCACAAAGAAATCTACTTCTCTAAGACTGGGAAACAGTAAACAGAGAATGTATGAGTTTCTCAAGATTGGTAACAGATAGAAACAACAGAAAGTACACAGTGATTCCTCTACCTAGAGAAGTTGGAGAGGTTTACACAGAGAATTCCAAGTATAAGTACAAGCAAATAAGAGAGACTTAGAAAACCGGTAAAACCTACATTGTTGATAGAGTTCGGAGTACTTAGCACTGTGAAAACAGCACTTTCGCATAGAAATCTACTTCTCTAAGACTGGGAATCAGTGAACAGAGAATGTATGAGTTTCTCAAGATTGGTAACAGATAGAAACAAGAGAAAGTCCACAGTGATTCATCTACGGAGAGAAGTTAGAGAGGTTTACACAGAGAATTCCAAGTATAAGTACAAGCAAATAAGAGAGACTTAGAAAACCGGTAAAACCTACATTGTTGATAGAGTTGGGAGTACTTAGCACTGTGAAAACAGCACTTTCGCACAAAGAAATCTACTTCTCTAAGACAGGGGAAACAGTAAACAGAGAATGTATGAGTTTCTCAAGATTGGTAACAGATAGAAACAACAGAAAGTACACAGTGATTCATCTACCTAGAGAAGTTACAGAGGTTTACACAGAGATTTCCAAGTATAAGTACAAGCAAATAAGAGAGACTTAGAAAACCGGTAAAACCTACATTGTTGATAGAGTTGGGAGTACTTAGCACTGTGAAAACAGCACTTTCGCACAAAGAAATCTACTTCTATAAGACTAGGAATCAGTGAACAGAGAATGTGTGAGTTTCTCAAGATTGGTAACAGATAGAAACAAGGGAATGTACACAGTGATTCATCTAGCTAGAGAAGTTACAGAGATTTACACAGAGAATTCCAACTATAAGTGCAAGAAAATGAGAGAGACTTAGAAAACTCGTAAAACCTACATTGTTGATAGAGTTGGGAGTACTTAGCACTGTGAAAACAGCACTTTCGCAGAAAGAAATCTACTTCTGTAAGACCGGGAAACAGTGAACAGAGAATGTATGAGTTTCTCAAGATTGGTAACAGATAGAAACAAGAAAAAGTACACAGTGATTCATCTACCTAGAGAAGTTACAGAGGTTTACACAGAGAAATCCAAGTGTAACTCCAAGAAAATAAGAGAGACTTAGAAAACCGGTAAAACCTACATTGTTGATAGAGTTGGGAGTACTTAGCACTGTGAAAACAGCACTTTCGCACAAAGAAATCGACTTCTCTAAGACCGGGAAACAGTGAACAGAGAATGTATGAGTTTCTCAAGATTGGTAACAGATAGAAACAAGAGAAAGTACACAGTGATTCATCTACCGAGAGAAGTTACAGAGGTTTACACAGAGAAATCCAAGTGTAACTCCAAGAAAATAAGAGGGACTAAGAAAACCGGTAAAATCTACATTGTTGATAGAGTTGGGAGTACTTAGCACTGTGAAAACAGCACTTTCGCACAAAGAAATTTACTTCTCTAAGACCGGGAAACAGTGAACGGAGAATGTATGTGTTTCTCAAGATTTGTAACAGATAGAAACAAGAGAAAGTACACAGTGATTCATCTACCGAGAGAAGTTACAGAGGTTTACACAGAGAAATCCAAGTGTAACTCCAAGAAAATAAGAGAGACTAAGAAAACCGGTACAACCTACATTGTTGATAGAGTTGGGAGTACTTAGCACTGTGAAAACAGCACTTTCGCACAAAGAAATTTACTTCTCTAAGACCGGGAAAGAGTGAACGGAGAATGTATGAGTTTCTCAAGATTGGTAACAGATAGAAACAAGAGAAAGTCCACAGTGATTCATCTACCTAGAGAAGTTACAGAGGTTTACACAGAGAAATCCAAGTGTAACTCCAAGAAAATAAGAGAGACTTAGAAAACCGGTAAAACCTACATTGTTGATAGAGTTGGGAGTACTTAGCACTGTGAAAACAGCACTTTCGCACAAAGAAATCGACTTCTCTAAGACCGGGAAACAGTGAACAGAGAATGTATGAGTTTCTCAAGATTGGTAACAGATAGAAACAAGAGAAAGTACACAGTGATTCATCTACCGAGAGAAGTTACAGAGGTTTACACAGAGAAATCCAAGTGTAACTCCAAGAAAATAATAGAGACTAAGAAAACCGGTAAAATCTACATTGTTGATAGAGTTGGGAGTACTTAGCACTGTGAAAACAGCACTTTCGCACAAAGAAATTTACTTCTCTAAGACCGGGAAACAGTGAACGGAGAATGTATGTGTTTCTCAAGATTGGTAACAGATAGAGACAAGAGAAAGTACACAGTGATTCATCTACCGAGAGAAGTTACAGAGGTTTACACAGAGAAATCCAAGTGTAACTCCAAGAAAATAAGAGAGACTAAGAAAACCGGTACAACCGACATTGTTGATAGAGTTGGGAGTACTTAGCACTGTGAAAACAGCACTTTCGTACAAAGAAATTTACTTCTCTAAGACCGGGAAAGAGTGAACGGAGAATGTATGAGTTTCTCAAGATTGGTAACAGATAGAAACAAGAGAAAGTACACAGTGATTCATCTACCTAGAGAAGTTACAGAGGTTTACACAGAGAAATCCAAGTGTAACTCCAAGAAAATAAGAGAGACTTAGAAAACCGGTAAAACCTACATTGTTGATAGAGTTGGGAGTACTTAGCACTGTGAAAATAGCACTTTCGCAGAAAGATATCTACTTCTCTAAGACTGGGAATCAGTGAACAGAGAATGTGTCAGTTTCTCAAGATAGGTAACAGATAGAAACAAGAGAAAGTACACAGTGATTCATCTACCTAGAGAAGTTACAGAGGTTTACACAGAGAATTCCAAGTATAAGTGCAAGAAAATAAGAGAGACTTAGAAAACTGGTAAAAACTACCTTTTTGATAAGTTGGGAGTACTTAACACTGTGAAAACAGCACTTTCGCACAAAGAAATTTACTTCTCTAAGACCGCGAAACAGTAAACAGAGAATGTATGAGTTTCTCAAGATTGGTAACAGATAGAAACAAGGGAAAGTCCACAGTGATTCATCTACGGAGAGAAGTTAGAGAGGTTTACACAGAGAATTCCAAGTATAAGTACAAGCAAGTAAGAGAGACTTAGAAAACCGGTAAAACCTACATTGTTGATAGAGTTGGGAGTACTTAGCACTGTGAAAACGGCACTTTCGCAGAAAGAAATCTACTTCTCTAAGACCGGGAAACAGTGAACAGAGAATGTATGAGTTTCTCAAGATTGGTAACAGAAACAAGAGAAAGTACACAGTGATTCATCTACCTAGAGAAGTTACAGAGGTTTACACAGAGAAATCCAAGTGTAACTTCATGAAAATAAGAGAGACTTAGAAAACCAGTAAAACCTACATTGTTGATAGAGTTGGGAGTACTTAGCACTGTGAAAACAGCACTTTCGCACAAAGAAATCTACTTCTCTAAGACTGGGAATCAGTGAACAGAGAATGTGCGAGTTTCTCAAGATTGGTAACAGATAGAAACAAGAGAAAGTACACAGTGATTCATCTACCGAGAGAAGTTACAGAGATTTACACAGAGAATTCCAAGTATAAGTACAAGCAAATAAGAGAGACTTAGAAAACCGGTAAAACCTACATTGTTGATAGAGTTGGGAGTACTTAGCACTGTGAAAACAGCACTTTCGCACAAAGAAAGCTACTTCTCTAAGACCGCGAAACAGTGAACAGAGAATGTATGAGTTTCTCAAGATTGGTAAAAGATAGAAACAAGAGAAAGTACACAGTGATTCATCTACCGAGAGAAGTTACAGAGGTTTACACAGAGAAATCCAAGTGTAACTCCAAGAAAATAAGACAGACTAAGAAAACCGGTAAAACCTACATTGTTGATAGAGTTGGGAGTACTTAGCACTGTGAAAACAGCACTTTCGCACAAAGAAATTTACTTCTCTAAGACCGGGAAACAGTGAACGGAGAATGTATGTGTTTCTCAAGATTGGTAACAGATAGAAACAAGAGAAAGTACACAGTGATTCATCTACCTAGAGAAGTTACAGAGGTTTACACAGAGAAATCCAAGTGTAACTCCAAGAAAATAAGAGAGACTAAGAAAACCGGTAAAACCTACATTGTTGATAGAGTTGGGAGTACTTAGCACTGTGAAAACAGCACTTTCGCACAAAGAAATTTACTTCTCTAAGACCGGGAAATAGTGAACGGAGAATGTATGGGTTTCTCAAGATTGGTAACAGATAGAAACAAGAGAAAGTACACAGTGATTCATCTACCTAGAGAAGTTACAGAGGTTTACACAGAGAATTCCAAGTATAAGTACAAGAAAATAAGAGAGACTTAGAAAACTGGTAAAAACTACCTTTTTGATAAGTTGGGAGTACTTAACACTGTGAAAACAGCACTTTCGCACAAAGAAATTTACTTCTCTAAGACCGCGAAACAGTAAACAGAGAATGTATGAGTTTCTCAAGATTGGTAACAGATAGAAACTAGAGAAAGTCCACCGTGATTCATCTACGGAGAGAAGTTAGAGAGGTTTACACAGAGAATTCCAAGTATTAGTACAAGCAAATAAGAGAGACTTAGAAAACCGGTAAAACCTACATTGTTGATAGAGTTGTACTTAGCACTGTGAAAACAGCGCTTTCGCACAAAGAAATCGACTTCTCTAAGACCGGGAAACAGTGAACAGAGAATGTATGAGTTTCTCAAGATTGGTAACAGATAGAAACAAGAGAAAGTACACAGTGATTCATCTACCGAGAGAAGTTACAGAGGTTTACACAGAGAAATCCAAGTGTAACTCCAAGAAAATAAGAGAGACTAAGAAAACCTGTAAAACCTACATTGTTGATAGAGTTGGGAGTACTTAGCACTGTGAAAACAGCACTTTCGCACAAAGAAATTTACTTCTCTAAGACCGGGAAACAGTGAACGGAGAATGTATGTGTTTCTCAAGATTGGTAACAGATAGAAACAAGAGAAAGTACACAGTGATTCATCTACCTAGAGAAGTTACAGAGGTTTACACAGAGAATTCCAAGTATAAGTGCAAGAAAATAAGAGAGACTTAGAAAACTGATAAAAACTACCTTTTTGATAAGTTGGGAGTACTTAACACTGTGAAAACAGCACTTTCGCACAAAGAAATTTACTTCTCTAAGACCGCGAAACAGTAAACAGAGAATGTATGAGTTTCTCAAGATTGGTAACAGATAGAAACTAGAGAAAGTCCACAGTGATTCATCTACGGAGAGAAGTTAGAGAGGTTTACACAGAGAATTCCAAGTATAAGTACAAGCAAATAAGAGAGACTTAGAAAACCGGTAAAACCTACATTGTTGATAGAGTTGGGAGTACTTAGCACTGTGAAAACAGCACTTTCGCTGAAAGAAATCTACTTCTCTAAGACTGGGAATCAGTGAACAGAGAATGTGTGAGTTTCTCAAGATTGGTAACAGATAGAAAGAAGAGAAAGTACACAGTGATTCATCTACCTAGAGAAGTTACAGAGGTTTACACAGAGAAATCCAAGTGTAACTCCATGAAAATAAGAGAGACTTAGAAAACCAGTAAAACCTACATTGTTGATAGAGTTGGGAGTACTTAGCACTGTGAAAACAGCACTTTCGCACAAAGAAATCTACTACTCTAAGACTGGGAATCAGTGAACAGAGAATCTGCGAGTTTCTCAAGATTGGTAACAGATAGAAACAAGAGAAAGTACACAGTGATTCATCTACGGAGAGAAGTTACAGAGATTTACACAGAGAATTCCAAGTATAAGTACAAGCAAATAAGAGAGAGTTAGAAAACCGGTAAAACCTACATTGTTGATAGAGTTGGGAGTACTTAGCACTGTGAGAACAGCACTTTCGCACAAAGAAAGCTACTTCTCTAAGACCGCGAAACAGTGAACAGAGAATGTGTGAGTTTCTCAAGATTGGTAACAGATAGAAACAAGAGAAAGTACACAGTGATTCATCTACCTAGAGAAGTTACAGAGGTTTACACAGAGAATTCCAAGTGTAACTCCAAGAAAATAAGAGAGACTTAGAAAACCGGTAAAACCTACATTGTTGATAGAGTTGGGAGTACTTAGCACTGTGAAAACAGCACTTTCGCACAAAGAAATCTACTTCTCTAAGACCGGGAAACAGTGAACGGAGAATGTATGTGTTTCTCAAGATTGGTAACAGATAGAAACAAGAGAAAGTACACAGTGATTCATCTGGGTAGAGAAGTTACAGAGGTTTACACAGAGAAATCCAAGTGTAACTCCAAGAAAATAAGAGAGACTTAGAAAACCGGTAAAACCTACATTGTTGATAGAGTTGGGAGTACTTAGCACTGTGAAAATAGCACTTTCGCAGAAAGAAATCTACTTCTCTAAGACTGGGAATCAGTGAACAGAGAATGTGTGAGTTTCTCAAGATTGGTAACAGATAGAAACAAGAGAAATTACACAGTGATTCATCTACCTAGAGAAGTTACAGAGGTTTACACAGAGAATTCCAAGTATAAGTGCAAGAAAATAAGAGAGACTTAGAAAACTAGTAAAAACTACCTTTTGGATAAGTTGGGAGTACTTAACACTGTGAAAACAGCACTATCGCACCAAGAAATTTACTTCTCTAAGACCGCGAAACAGTAAACAGAGAATGTATGAGTTTCTCAAGATTGGTAACAGATAGAAACAAGAGAAAGTACACAGTGATTCATCTACCTAGAGAAGTTACAGAGGTTTACACAGAGAAATCCAAGTGTAACTCCAAGAAAATAAGAGAGACTTAGAAAACCGGTAAAACCTACATTGTTGATAGAGTTGGGAGTACTTAACACTGTGAAAACAGCACTTTCGCAGAAAGAAATCTACTTCTCTAAGACCGGGAAACAGTGAACAGAGAATGTATGAGTTTCTCAAGATTGGTAACAGATAGAAACAAGAGAAAGTACACAGTGATTCATCTACCTAGAGAAGTTACAGAGGTTTACACAGAGAAATCCAAGTGTAACTCCAAGAAAATAAGAGAGACTTAGAAAACCGGTAAAACCTACATTGTTGATAGAGTTGGGAGTACTTAGCACTGTGAAAACAGCACTTTCGCACAAAGAAATTGACTTCTCTAAGACCGGGAAATAGTGAACGGAGAATGTGTGAGTTTCTCAAGATTGGTAACAGATAGAAACAAGAGAAAGTACACAGTGATTCATCTACCTAGAGAAGTTACAGAGGTTTACACAGAGAAATCCAAGTGTAACTCCAAGAAAATAAGAGAGACTAAGAAAACCGGTAAAACCTACATTGTTGATAGAGTTGGGAGTACTTAGCACTGTGAAAACAGCACTTTCGCACAAAGAAATCTACTTCTCTAAGACTGGGAATCAGTGAACAGAGAATGTGTGAGTTTCTCAAGATTGGTAACAGATAGAAACAAGAGAAAGTACACAGTGATTCATCTACCTAGAGAAGTTACAGAGGTTTACACAGAGAATTCCAAGTATAAGTGCAAGAAAATAAGAGAGACTTAGAAAACTCGTAAAAACTACATTGTTGATAGAGTTGGGAGTACTTAGCACTGTGAAAACAGCACATTCGCTGAAAGAAATCTACTTCTCTAAGACCGGGAAACAGTGAACAGAGAATGTATGAGTTTCTCAAGATTGGTAACAGATAGAAACAAGAGAAAGTACACAGTGATTCATCTACCTAGAGAAGTTACAGAGGTTTACACAGAGAAATCCAAGTGTAACTCCAAGAAAATAAGAGAGACTAAGAAAACCGGTAAAACCTACATTGCTGATAGAGTTGGGAGTACTTAGCACTGTGAAAACAGCACTTTCGCACAAAGAAATCTACTTCTCTAAGACTGGGAATCAGTGAACAGAGAATGTGTGAGTTTCTCAAGATTGGTAACAGATAGAAACAAGAGAAAGTACACAGTGATTCATCTACCTAGAGAAGTTACAGAGGTTTACACAGAGAATTCCAAGTATAAGTGCAAGAAAATAAGACAGACTTAGAAAACTGGTAAAAACTACCTTTTTGATAAGTTGGGAGTACTTAACACTGTGAAAACAGCACTTTCGCACAAAGAAATTTACTTCTCTAAGACCGCGAAACAGTAAACAGTGAATGTATGAGTTTCTCAAGATTGGTAACAGATAGAAACAAGAGAAAGTCCACAGTGATTCAACTACGGAGAGACGTTAGAGAGGTTTACACAGAGAATTCCAAGTATAAGTACAAGCAAATAAGAGAGACTTAGAAAACCGGTAAAACCTACATTGTTGATAGAGTTGGGAGTACTTAGCACTGTGAAAACAGCACTTTCGCTGAAAGAAATCTACTTCTCTAAGACTGGTAATCAGTGAACAGAGAATGTGTGAGTTTCTCAAGATTGGTAACAGATAGAAACAAGAGAAAGTACACAGTGATTCATCTACCTAGAGAAGTTACAGAGGTTTACACAGAGAAATCCAAGTATAAGTGCAAGAAAATAAGAGAGACTTAGAAAACTGGTAAAAACTATATTGTTGATAGAGTTGGGAGTACTTAGCACTGTGAAAACAGCACTTTCGCAGAAAGAAATCTACTTCTC